>JAPDNY010000006.1:85521372-86769372 GCA_029375565.1 Gekko gecko
AATTTTTTATTGTATGCCAATATTGTTATTGTTTTTAGTTCTGAAACTTGGCTTGGCCGCTTGTTGGCCGCCCTGAGCTACCGGATAGGGCGGGGTATAAATCCCTAAATAAATAAATAAATAAATAAATGTTCTATTTTCCAATATCAACCAGTCTTTAATCCAAGCCATATCTGCTGCTTTGTAATACAGGTTCCAATATGGTATTCCCAATTCCCCTCTTTCTTTTTTTAATCTTGTAATAGTTTCCATTGGATTCTAGCTTTCTTGTTTTTCCAGACACATTGTTTACATAGTTTATCTAATTCTTTAAAGAAATTTTTATTTCTCAAAATTGGTAAATTTTGTACTAAGAATAGAAATTTGGGGAGGATATTCATTTTTAGCATCACTATTTCCCCCATGAATAATAAATTCAATTCTTTCCATGTATGAAGGTCTCTTTTAATTTTCTTAAACAGTTTTGTGTAGTTATCTTCTATTAACGTATTGTTTCTGTTAGTGACTGTAATACCTAGGTATTTTACTTTTTTTGACTATTTCAATCGTTGAGTTCCTTTGTATTTGATCTTTTTCATTCTGTGTACAGTTTTTTTGTTATAATATTTGTTTTTTTGTAATTGATTTTTAACCCTGCAACTTGTCCATAATCTTGTATTTTCTCTATCAGACGAGGTATTGAGGTAATTGGATCTTCTAGTGTAAAGACCAGATAGTCTGCAAATGCTGTTTATATTCGTCTTCTTTTATCTTTAGTCCTTTGATCTGTGTATTATCACGAACTAAATCATTGAGTGATTCTAATGTGAATATGAATAATAGAGGAGATAACGGACAGCCTTGTCTTGTGCCTTTTTGTATCTTAACATTTTGTGTTGTATCACCATTAATGATTACCTTAGCCCACTGTTCAGTATATATTGCTTTAATGTTTGAATAGAAGTTTGTGCCGCAGTCTGCCATCTCTAGTTTTTGAAGTAGAAAATCCCAGCTCACGTCGTCAAAGGCTTTTTCTGCATCTAGGAACATTAAAGCCATTTGTTTTTCTGGGTGTAATTCATAATATTCCAATACATTAAGGATACTTCTGATGTTATTCTTAATTTGTCTTTTTGGGAGAGATCCTCCCTAGTCTTGGTGTATAATTTGTACCAACACTCTTTTCATTCTAGTAGCTATAATTGTTGCAAATATTTTATAGTCCACATTCAATAAAGATATAGGTCTATAGTTTTTTATTTCTTTTTCATCTGAGTTTGGTTTGTGGATTAATATAATCAATGTTTGATTCCACGTATTCGGAAGCTTTTGTGTTTTTGTTATGTTATGTAGTGCTTCTTTTAGTGGTAAAGATATTTGGTCCTCAAAGATTTGATATAGTTCTGCAGGTAGCCCTTCAGGACCTGGAGTTTTGTTTTGTTCTGTTCTGTTTCTTTATAGCTTCTGGTATCTCACATATAGTAATTTTATCATTTAGAATCATTTTTTGTTTTTCATCAAAAAAAATTATATTCCACTTGTAGATAAATTCTTTTATAGCCTACGTATTTTGTATATCTTGATTTTTTTATTAAAAAATTCTATTATAAGTTTGATATCTTGAGAATTAATTTTTTCCTCTCCTTTTTCATTTCTAAAGATTTTATCTTCTTTTCCCTTTCTTTTCTTAACTTGTATGCTAGCCAACGTGAAGGTTTATTTGCATTTTCAAAATAGAATTGCTTGGTGTATTCCATATTTTTAGCAATTTCTTGTTTCAAAATTAAGTTTAGTTGGTGTTGTAGTAACTTTAACATTGTTTCTGTTGTATCATTATCTCTCTTCATTTTATCTTCTTTTTAAATTTGTTTTTCCAAGCAAGTGTATTGGGTTTTCTT
Source organism: Gekko gecko (assembly GCA_029375565.1). Lineage (NCBI taxonomy): Eukaryota > Metazoa > Chordata > Lepidosauria > Squamata > Gekkonidae > Gekko > Gekko gecko. Next base: position 85,523,250 of record JAPDNY010000006.1, read on the forward strand.
TTGTTTTCTTTTCCATGCATCTTGATTGATATCCATCCCCACATAAAGGCTTTAAATGCATCCCATACTATGTCCATTGGAGTTTCTGGTTGCATAATTGTTTTGAAAAATTCTTGAATTTCAATTTTGGGGTTTTTTACAAATTTCTCATCTCCTAGTAAGTTTTTATTCATACACCATCTGGTTTTTTTAGTCAGACCCTGTAAAGTTAATATTATTGGGTTGTGGTCCGCAAATGTGTTGGGTAGTATCTCCATTTCACTTATGTCATTAACCAATATTGTTGACATCCGTGCCATGTCCAGTCGTGACCAAGAATTATGTCTGGCTGAATAGTATGTAAAGTCTCTTTTGTTATAATTTCTAACTCTCCATGCATCTATTATATTTTGTTCTTCTACTAGTTCAAGAAAAGCATTTGGTAGGTTGTTTCCAGATCTTTTGCTTTTATGTTGCTTCTTCCTGTCTATCTCTGGATCATACACTACATTGTAGTCCCCCATAATACAGATTTCATCAAAAGATAGGGTTGCTAGTATTTCTTGGAGTGTTTTAAAAAAGGTATCTTGATTTTGATTAGGAACATAGATGTTAACAATTAAAATTCTTTTCTTTGTCTTACTACCGTAATTGCTACAATTCTTCCATTATTTGTTGTATATGCTAATTCTGGGGATAGACATTCTTTAGCGTATATAGCTACACCTTTTTTCTTTTTTAAATCAGATGAGAAAAAGAGTTTACCTATTTTTTTTAAGTTAGATATTTATCGTCTTCTTTCTTAATATGGGTCTCTTGTATACAAGATATATCTGGTTTAAGTTTATTTATTTGATGAAAATTTTTCTTTTTTATGGGCTATTAAGTCCATTAACATCGACTGATAGTATCTTAAGCTTACTTCTTGTCTCCATTTTTGTTTGTATTTGTGTTTCCCTTTGTCTTTTCTCTATGTTGATATCTTGTTAGTATCTGTGAGGTTGTAAAGTTTGTTCTTTTTTTCCCTTTGGGTTTTCCTTTTTTGTCAGTCTAACCTGTCTTTGGGACGTTGCTTTCCTCCTCTAGTTTGCTCTCATCCTCCTCTTCTCCTTGCCAACCTAAGTTTTCACTATGTCTTTCCAAAAAATCTTTAACTTTAAATATCGAGTCGATTTTATGTCTTTTTCCATTGTAATTAAATAAAATACCTTCTGGGAATAGCCATCTATATGTAATTTTGTTTGATTGCAGTAAGTTAGTACCATATAAGTCTGTCTTTTTCCCCTAACTCTCTAAGGTATACCTTTAATATTTTTATCTCTTTATCTTGTATCATCACTTTAGTATCATTTGATACTCTTGAGTATTTTATCTCTCATATACCTTCTGTTGAATTTAATATGGACCTCCCTGAGTATCTTATTTTTTCTTGCGTAAGATGAATTCTTCCTGTGAATTGTGTCTATTTCTTATTCCAATTCTTCAGGAGTTCCTATATTCAGTTGTTTTGTAAAGCTTTACACTATATCTTCTTTCAAGCTTTTATCTATTGTTTTGGGTATATTTTGACATCTTATAACCATAGATGCCTTTGCCATTTCCAAAGACATCAATGACCCTTCCATTCTATCTGCTTTTTGTTTTAAGTCCTGTACTTCCTGATCTACTTCCTGTAATCTGTCTTCTATTTTGTTGTGAGCTAGTGCAATTTTCATTATCTTGTGTTTGTTTTCAATTATCTGTTTCTTTATACCCTCGGTTTCTGATATAATTTGTTGTGCTATATCCTCCATTTTTATTTGTATGGGCTCCATTTCTTTTTTAATCGGTTCTTCCATTTTAATTTGAATAGGTTTTACTTCTTTCCTAATTAATTCCGGTAACGTTGTATCTACTGTTGTTTTGATGGTCTGTGCCATACATTCCTGAATCAGTGCTTTTAAATCTTTGATTGACATTTGGGGTGTGTTCATGGTGGAAAGTTTAAGTTGTGTTTGAGAGTTTGGTTGTCCTGGAGATGTTAGTGATGCTTTCCTGGCACCAGCACTTCCAGTGGCCATTTGAATATCTTGTCAGAGATATTTAGTGTTTAATTGAACTAATTAATTACTTATATATCTGTCTTGGCTATAATATTGTTTCTTCTTTCTTTGCGGATTTGTTCCTGATTTAATTAACAAATTTATAATCCAGAGTATATAATCCAGTACATTCATTAAATTACTTATTTTACTTGTTTTAGCTATTTTTTTTTAGCAAATATTATATTTAGACTAATTTTAGCAGTTTTTCTCTATGTACATTTCACATAAGTCTTTTTCGGTAACTCTATGGTTTTCTCTCCATTCCACTTCCGTTTTGCCACTCTTTTCGGTTCATTGCATCTTTTCCCCCTCTCTTCCTATGTTTTGTTCTGTCGCCCCTCCTTCCTCCTCTGTTGCACAGTCGCGCCTGCTCTCTTGTCCATCGCTCATCCATGCCCTCTCACTCCACCTCTCCATGCCTCTGTGTCTTTTGTGTTTCTCCTCTAGTTTATTTTCTGGCACCTCCTTGCAACTTCATCTGAAAAGTAAGTCACAAAAGAGAAAAGAGAAAGTTGTAATATTTCTAGTTCCTGGCTTTTCAAAACGGTTTATTTCTTTCTATTTCACTACCCTCTTAACTCTTTCTTTTATTTCTGTTGACTCATCCCTCTAATGGGCATCTTAAAGGGGAAGCTTTCCCTTCTTTATTTTCCCTTCATATTTCTTAGGGTATTTTCTCTGTCAGTGGTCTACTAAATTACTATACTATTCCTTCAAAAGTAAGTTTTATATCAACACTTAGCTTCATTGGAGCTTTCCTTCTTCAGTAATTTAAAGACTCTCAGTCCTGGGGGGCTTGTCTTGCACTCGGCATCTGGTCGAACGTTCCTTGTCAGTCTTCCATGTAAACTCAGTCCCAAATAACCCAGAAAGTTGCCATTCTTCCTTGGAATCTGTGGACAAGAGCCCTGCTTTTGGTCTTTCCCTCCAAGAGAGAACCTCTAAGGTTGTTAGTAACCCCTAGAAAACTGTAAGAAGGTAGTGGGCACAGAGCTGAAGCTACCTGCGACCGCTTTCTATGAACCCAGAACCGGATCCACTCTATTTCTTAATTTATTTATGAAAACATTTATACTCTGCTCTTCCTTGTGATTCAAGAAACAGCTCTTACTATCCATTGTACTATTATATTGATGAATTTTAAAAGGAATGTTAACTAGTAGGAGAAAATGATTGCCCATCTTACAAATGAATGAACTAAGTACAGGCTCTATATAGAAAAAGGTATGTTGGTAGAACAAATGGCATGATTTGGGGCATAAAATGCACCATTTAATAGGAGGATACCATGGTATCATCTCAGGTATTACAGCAATATTATTATTTTACCTAGTAAGATTTTGCATAAAAGTTTTCTTGCCTGCTATAATTCAGATTTCTGTTTCTTGCCTTTTAATTTCTTTTCACTGAAGTCCACTACAGTATGTGTTCATGAAAAATCTGGAAATCAGACATGTGATGCAGCGATTTATGTCTCGTTTTCAGATTACTCTAGCAGCATCTGGGATCTCTTATCCTTGCCACCGACTTACAGTTGGAAGAAGATCCTCACCAACACAAACCAGAGAACAGTCAGAAGAGGTAAAAAAACAAAACATTAAATCTATCTGATTATTCAGACATACATCTTTAAGTCTAGATGGAAGCTGAATTTGTTCTCCAAATGTAACATTACTTGAATATGTTGATTAAAGAGAGAAAAAGTAAAATTAAAACAAAGCTCTTATATTGCAGTTAGTTGAAAATTTTTAGCTAAACTATAAATTACATGTTAGTATTGAGCAACTGTTGCTAGAGGTGAGGCTGACATAAATAATTTTTTGAATAGTCTCAGTGAATTAGTTAGATTAAGTTGTTAGATACAAATTCTTGTCTTAGATTGTGCCACATGCCTCAGTTGCTGAAATTGAGAGAAAATGATCTCTTAAATCAGACATACCTTCCTTTTTCCCATCAGAAATGAATCCAGCCTTTGAAACTTTAATTACACGTAAAACAAAGAAATGCAAGAACTCTCTTGGCATTATCATTTTAGTAAAGTAAATACATTTTTCTACGTTATTTGAACCACAGTATTTGTGAAATTGCTTCAGAGGTACTGGGTTCCAGATTGGTTCATTTTTATACTTGGATATTGGAAGCTACTGATACTGAAATATGCATTTGTTTAGTATTAAAATTATTTTTTTAATAAATTAGCAATGCACAGATGTACACATGGTTAGTGACAGTGACGGAGATGACTTTGAAGATGCTACAGAGTTTGGAGTAGATGATGGAGAGATGTTTGGTATGGCATCATCGGCACTGAGGAAATCTCCAATGAGTAAGCAGTGTAATCCCTTATATCATCAATAGTGTGACACTAAGTACAGCTAGAATAATAAGGGATACTCTTTGGTTCCACTATGTTGTTTTTTCTAAAACTGTTTCTAAGGATATAGTGGTTTGGAGCCAATGATTCTTTCCTGCAAAGCTGAATCCATTGGCTGCTTTCTGTTCAGTTGATGGACAAAGCTTTCATGGAAGGGAGGCTTGGGATCCTATCCAAGTGTAGTTTTTTTGTGTTTGCTTTCACTGGAAATGTCATCTTCCCAAAATAAGAGAAAAACAGACATGAGAATGCCACCATGTATAAATGTATACTGAATACAACTGTTCAAGTCCTCAGAGATGACTTTCCATTTAGAGTCAGTTATGTGGGCAAATATCCTGGGAGAAATAATAAATTTTTAAAGCTAAGAAGGGTGATCACAGTAGAAATGATCAATAGTATCAAACATATTTTAAAATTTGGACTTGATAAAATGTTCATGGTTGATACATGAAGATTTCAAATTTGATAGCAGTGGTATTATTGGGCCCAGGAAGACTTTTTTCTCTTGAATAGTGGAGGTGGCCACAATTTAGAGATAGAATATTAAATTACAGAAAACAATCTACTGAAGGAGTTAGTTATGTTTGAGTTTCATGCTCATGGATCCACTCAGTCTGGTATTTAAGTTTATTATCTTCTCCAGCTCACTGTTTATAGCAAGAAAAGCTTGGGAAGATAATGGCATGTATTACTGGTATCAGCCTCAAGATGATGCTTTGCTATGTTTATTCCTTGTCCTTCAAGTTCTGCTTTCAGCACTAGCATCAGTTTTTAAGTAGGTGTTCTAGAAGTAATCTTGGCATCTTATAACTTATGTTCCTTGTCTCCCCCTCAATTTCTCTATACACTGTTCCCACATAGGACATTAGTATTATAGCAACACAACATTATTGTGTGAAGACTGAACACAAAATAAAGGCTGGTAATGGTTCAGATAGAATGTCATAGAAAAGTGGTTGAAACAAGGCCTAGGAGTATGGTTAAACCTTGAAGCCAAAATGCAAATATATCAGTAAATTTTTCACCTTCTGAATATGTTTGATATAGGAAAGGTTCCTTTGCAAAAGGTGACAGAATAATATGGTGTGCAAAAAGGAAACAGTCCTCTGCTACCAACCAGAGAGAGAGAGAGAGAGAGAGAGAGAGAGAGAGAGAGAGAGAATCTGTGTGCTAACTAGGTTTGCCAGCCCTGGTTTGGGAAATTCCTGGAGTTATGGTAGTGGGGCCTGGGGACTAGGGTTGCCAGGTCCCCCGAGGGGGTGGAGAAATCCCCATTCGATGGGTCCGTTAGTCACTGGCCTGGATTGGGTCGCCGGGGGAACCCCACCCCCAAAATGCTGGGATCGTGGGAAATCATGCTGGGCATGTTGTGGGGGGACGCTGTATCATTCAAGGGAAAACTCTATGGTTTCCCCTTGAATGATAGTGGTCCCACCCCCAACATACCCGATGTGATGACATCACTTCCAGGTGACGTCATTGTGGCATGTGCGCTTTGCGCATGCACCGGAAATGTCCAGGATGGGGCTTGGGACTCCCCCTCTAAAAATAAAGTAAGACTTGGTAACCCTACTGGGGACCGTGGGGATTGGGGAGAGGGGGGTCTCAGCAGGGTATAATGCCATAGAGTTCACCCTCCAAAGCAGCCATTTTCTCCAGGAGAAATGATCTCTGTCATCTGGAGATAAATTGTAATTCCAGGAGATCACCAACCCCCACCCCAACCTGGAAGTTGGCAACCCAACTGTTCTTTGTTCCATTACCTTTCAGTAGGAAGCCTTCAGTCCTTTCCTTACTAGCATACAGGAGGTGTGGATTTATGGAAAGGTCTACTCATGACCTCACCATGAATGTAATGCATAGTGAAAGACGGGGCCTGCCAGAAATGATGTCAATTTGTAATCTTCATGGGTAGGATTTTGTAATCTGCATGGGTAGGGCTTCCTGCAAAATGTTACGGAGTTTGCAGATTGCGGCTAATACAATTGTAAAGAATCCTCCTGAGCAACAAAATTCAGTGTTAGGTTTTCATTTTAGAAGAATATAAAAAGTAGACAAAAATACCTGCGTTAGAAGGCATGTATGATAGAGGACTGATGTTGGTGTTCCTCTGAAAATCATATTGCTTCAAGGGATTAGATCTCAAAAATCTCTTGAACTGTGCTCCTCTAGGCCAAAATCTTAATTCCAGCTCTCTATCCAGTGGGCTTCTTGGTTGAATTATTTGTTTTACTTTTTTTCTGTGAAAAGTTTAGTAGATTTCTGTTACATTTTATATTTACAGAAAAATGCTGAAATCTAATCAGCTACTTACATTTTTTGAAAATCGTAATTGTTTACAGTCTTTAATTATATTGGTAAAATAATAATAATTGAAATAGGGAAAGTAATATTACCTTCTTTATCTTCCTAGAACTATCTGCAGATTTCATTTGTCCACAAAACAGTCTTTTCATCACTGATCTGCAGTAAAGCCTGTTCTCTTTGTTAACAGTTCCTAATAAGTTCTTAGAACAGATCAGAAGTAGAATTAAGGAAGTAATAGAAAGGAATGCTTTAAAATTGTATGTCAGTACATTCTAATATTTTCCTCTCCTTTTTTTAGTGCCAGACAATGCTGAAAATGAAGGAGATGCCTTATTACAGTTCACTGCAGAATTTTCTTCAAGGTTAGCTTTATGACTGCCTATATGCATGAAGTCTTAAATGCAGAAATAACATGCAAATTATATTTTATGAAGTATTTGGTAAAAATATAATAATAAAAAAATAAAATACTAAGCTGTTTACAGAATGATAGCTCTTTGCAAAATCAACTTCTCTGGGGAAGTAATTGATGGACATTCTAAAGCAAAAAGCTCTCACTCTTACTGGAACTGTGCAAACATTTATTTCACAATTGCCACATTACAGTGAAGGCTTCCAATGTATTTTTTTTCATCATGTACAAATAGTATCCATCAATGAGAAGCATTGTCTGTAACAAACTCTGTATAGAAGTGTGACATGAATGGGCTGACTGAATGCATCTTCAGAAAGATAGGGGATATAGGGAACAGTAATATTAGGTGCACCCAACCCTTTGTGTATCAAAGGTTCAGGCTACAAATTATATGCTTCTTGAGTTGGGTTTCAAAATTGCCATGGTTCTGAGGTGAAGTTGATGAGTTGCCAGTTATATACTTATTCTGTACAAACTCTCTTTTCTTCTACATGGCAGTCTGCACATGGATAGGGCTGTCCTCAGATGAAGGCTGGAAGTAGTATGACCTTTTCAGTTCTCTAGACCCACTGAACTCTTTGATGTGAGAAAAAGCAACACTCTAAAAGAGTGAAGGGATTAAGAAAGAGAGGATCATGGTCCAGATCAGCATTTATTTATTTTATCAAATTTCTAGCCCACCTTCCCAGCCAAGGCCAGCTCAGGGCAGTTTACATAAGAATAAACACATAAATTACATTAAAACATAAATTACAGTTTAAACAATTCTAAAACCATCTAAACCATCCAACATAATAAAGTGCTAGTCACTATTGTTTAGCGATAGCAGCCATTATTTGATACTCCCTTCTCACAGTTGGCTCCTAGACCTTCCTTTATTTGTCCTATAGATAGCTGGCTCAAACTGTTGTTGGAAAATTCCAGGGGGGCAGGGCTCTCCATCCTTCAGCTGTTGTTAATTGTTGGCGGCAGCTCCAAAGGCCTGGTGGAAGAGCTCCATTTTACAGGCCCTGCGGAACTTATTCTACCAGAATGGAGCCACCACCAAGAAAGCCCTGGCCCTGGTTGTGGCCAGCCTAGCCTCCTTGAAGCCCAGGAGGGCCAGTCGGTTCTGGGCCCCTGATCGCAGTGCTCTCTGGGGAACATGTGGGGAAAGGCGGTCCCTCAGGTATCTAGGCCCCTTACCATAAAGGGCTTTAAAGGTAAGCACCAGCACCTTGAAACGAATCCAGTATGCTATTGGCAGCCAGTGCAATGCCTTTAGTATGGGCTGGATGTGCTCCTGTATAGGGAGTCCCATCAGAAGCCTGGCCACAGCATTTTGCACCTGCTGCATTCTGTGCAACTCAGCCTTTTCCAGTAGCCTCAGGGAACTATGTTTCAGTGCATATCTTCATGCACTTTTATGAAATGGGCAATACTGCTTTTGAGCAAAGTATTTTCAGAAGGTTCATTATATAGTTTATTTTATTTAAACATTTATATCCCCTTTTCCCTCTTGGTTTAAGGCAGCTTACAATAACAATTAAAACATCCCTAGCTGTAACCAAAGATAAAGTAATAAGCCCCAAATTCCCCACCCCCTTAAAAGATGTCTGCTATTCAAACCCCTCAAATGCTTTGGCAAGCAGGCAAGTCTTGCAGTGTCTCCTGAATATCTCCGAGGAGGGAATCCTCTCACCACTTCAGAGCTGGAACCATGGTAGAAAAGGCCCAGGCTCTGGTCAATGCCAGATGAGCCACCCTAAGTGCTGTTAAGATAACAGATGGCTGCCTGATGATGATAGTTGACACACAGAGACACATGGAAGGAGATGGCCCTTCAAATGTGTGGGTTGTAGGTTGTGAAGGGCTCTAAAGGCCATATGCTTTGAATTGAACTCAGAAACCGACTCTGAAGCTGTTTCAAAGTGGGCAATATATGTTCCTGGTGGCTAGCCCCTGACAGCAGTTGGGCTGCCACATTCCAGACCACTTGTATGTTCCAGGTTGTCTTCAAGGGCAGTCCCACGTATAGTGCATTGCAGTAATCCAGTTATGTGGTTACAGAAGTATGGATCAGCATGGCCAGATAAGCTGAGTCCAAGTAATGAGAAAGTTGGTGAATCAGATGCTGCTGACAGAAGACATCCCTGGCCACCATGCCAACCTGCTTTTCAAGTAGTAAGGCAGGGTCCATGAGCACCCCCAGTCTCTTAACCTGCTCTGAAAAACCCAACATTACTCCATTTAGAACAAGTGGATTTAGTCCATCTAGAATATCAGCCTTCTGGACCAGCATTATCTCTGTCTTGTCTGGATTCACCTTCAGTTTGTTCTGCCATAGCCACATGACCCCAGCCTCAAAGCACTGGCCCAGAACCAAAATGGACCCATCTTGGGCTCAGATAAAATTTTTTAGAGCTGGGTGAGCCTTCTCTATCAGGAAGGAGTTGATTATTTTCAGTAATGGCTGCAGCAGGCTCTGCTGGTATACGACTCAAGCATCTTCAGGAGTGAATTTTCACTGGGATTCACTTCTCTTCAATATTCCTGTTCACTGAGAAATCCTGCTTAAAATTAAATTGTTCTTAAGTTCTTACTGTGTGGTGGAGATTCATATGCTTATCTTGACTGAGCTATCGAGTGTTTAAAGGCTGCAAGAAAAAATTCTGAATATTGCTGTATTTGGGATGTGATTACTGCATTGTTTTTAGAAAGAAGTCAAATGATATTTTAATGGAAATTTTGGTATTCAAACAGATACGGTGACTGCCATCCAGTATTTTTTATCGGTTCATTAGAGGCTGCTTTTCAAGAGGCCTTCTATGGGAAAGCGAGAGATGTAAGTCCATTTTTAGAATTACACTGCTTAAGATGAAAGGGTAGCTGTCTATAAAATTCCTTCTGGACTAGGTATAGGCAACCCCTGGCATATGTTCCAAACTGTGGTAAGTCAAACCATTTTGCTCAAAACACAGGACTAGGGTTGCCCCTGAAGTGCTGGCAGTGGCTGCTGAGACTCAGTTTGTTCCCAGTGTGTCTGCTTGTTTCTCCCTTCCCCCATTCATTTGCTAGCATACCACTGTTTTCACTGGTAGACACTCTGCTTTTTCTGGCACTCTAGCCAAACAAAATTGCCTACCTGAGCTCTATATGCTGCACTTATTCCCTATCAGGGCTTTTTTTGTAGAAAAAGCCCAGCAGGAACTCATTAGCATAATAGGCCACACCCCCATGTTACCAGAAGGGTGGTCATCCAGCTGTGCTTCTTATTCTGTTTGCCTTGTTGTCAAAACCCAGGGCTTTTTTTTGTAGCAGGAACTCCTTTGCATGTTAGGCCACACACCCCTCATGTAGCCAACCCTAATGAGTTTCTGCTGTTGGGTGTGGCCTGTTATGCTAATGAGTTCCTGCTGGGCATGGCCAACTCAGGAGCCAGCCGGAACTCTGTTCCTGTGCGTTCCTGCCCCAAAATAGCCCTGTTCCCTATTATACATTTATAGTGTTGCAAGGTGGCTTCTACTTTGAACTTTAGGATTAGGCAGCTCTATCCAGTTCCTATTCCCCAAATAGTCCCCTCTGGAATTTTCCTGTATTACGATATCAGCTTCTTTCTAGTGCCTATGTAGCAGTGCTAGGAGAATGAAGTATGAAAACTGTGGATTTGTATACTGGAATTTTGAAACCATACACATGAACTGCAGTATACTAAAACTGGGCATTGGTACATCAAGGTCAGTATTTTCTACTCAGACTGGCAGCAGCTCTCCAGGATCTCAGGCAGTGGTCTTTCATATCACACACTACCTGATCCTATGATTCTGTGATCCTTTTACCTGGAGATTCTGGGGACTGAATCTGGGAGTTTCTGCATGCAAAGCAGATGTTCTTCCATGGTTGCTAGGTCTCCCCTGGCCACCAGTTGGGGATGGGGGGTAGGGTTGCCAGATCCAGGTTGGGAAACTCCTGGAGATTTGGGGATGGAACCTGGGGAGGACAGGAATCTCCATGGGGTACAATGCCACAGAACCCACTCACCAAAGCATACATTTTCTCCATGGGAACTGATTTCTGTGGTCTGGAGATGAGCTGTGATTCTGGGGGATCCTCAGGTCCCACCTGGAGGCTGGTATCCCTGGGAAGGAGCACCTGTTGAGTTATAATCAGGAATGAATCAGGAATGTTTGTATAATGTCATGTAAACTGTCTAGTCTGAACACTGAAATAATCACTGCAGGCTCCTCTGTGTCCTTCCTCTGAGTGAAGTGAGGAGGGCTGCCACAAGGGAGAACTGTTTCTGCTATTGTTTCCTTTCTCTTGAATACCATTCCATTGAATGCCCATATGTCCCCCTCCCTAATCACCTTTCAGGGGCAGCTAAAAGCCTGGCTATTTGGTCAAGCATTTTGCTGATTTTCTGTTTCTTCTTTTCTGTATTGGCTTTTTTATGCTAAGTACTATAGTATTTACTGATGGTATTTTATTGTTTGATTTTATTGTAAGTCTCCTCAAACACAGAGTTGGACAGGTGAAGCAGAAATATTTTAAATAAATTGAGCTATCATTTCTCAGAAGAAGCAGAGCAGGATGGATGTTTAGTTTATTATTATTACGGTCTTAAGACCAATATACAGAGTAAGGATAACATGTGAGGGAGAGGAAAAAACCCTGTCATAATATACAAAAACAGAAATCTGAATCTAAAAACTTTTAAAATGCTATTCCTGCAATCTAAGAATTAATGCACAAAACTCAGCGACTGAATGTGTAATCTCTGCATTCTTATCTGTTAGGAGCCAGTGAAGCCTTAATGTGCCCAGGTGTCCTATCGATTAATGGGGTAATAATTTTTAGACGAGCCTTCCTGTAAAATGGACAGCTGAAGAATATATGCTCTACCGATTCAACCTTGCTTAAAAGGCATGGGCATAGCCTTTCAGAGTAGGGCTTTTTATTGTACCTGCCTTGAATAACCGCAGATGGAAGGGCAGAACATCTGGTTGGGCAAATGCCCTTCTAGAATTCTTTCCCTCCACTGAAGTCAAATATATTGCCAGCTCAACGGTGCTTTTGATATTTAACAGCACCCTGAGTTTGGAAGCCTTGGAGATGTCAGATTGTCACTCAATATCCTCAACTCTTTGAAGCAGAGCAGAATTCTAGAATCTACAGAAGGAGGAGGCAGGGCCATTTTGTGAATTACAGACTCCTCTCTGTAGAGGGACTACTCCCCTCCCCCAAACAGACATGACTCATGGCTAGGAAGCAGGGTTTGAATTGAGCTCTACAGGGGTCAGCATTACTAGGCTGTTATTTGCATAGGTTTTTCTATGAGTTCTTTTATTTCCTTTAAAAATTATTTCCTGATTCTGTCTTTCTTTTTCTTCCTTCCCCTTTCCCTACCAACTTGTAAGCACCAGCCTTAATGGGGCTATACTTTGAACCCATGGCCAAAATTATCTTGAATGATTTGACTCTCAAAAAACCTCTTTTCCTAGTAGCCATCACATCAGTTAGGTGATTTTCAGAACTGGGAGTACTATAGGGATGTGCATTTGACATAAATCGAGCCAAAAAAAATACCCGAAAAATACTGGTAAGGAATTATTTCAGCCAATTACAGATCAGGGGATCTGATTGGCTACTGGCTGAGCCTAAACAAAGCTGAATTTTTTTTGGCTTTTATTTGGGTACATTTAGCTATACTGAATGGGTGGCAGGAGCTGAGAGCTCCATGCTGCCTTGGCTGGGGGTGGCTTCTCTTGCAGTTCAGTTTAAATTGAGCTCCAAGACATGATCAGCTGGGGTGGCAGGAGCTGAGAACTGCATGTTGCCTCGGCTGGCTTCTCTTGTAGCTTGGTTTAAACTGAAAGCCTAGGATCACCAGGGGCGGTGGGAGATGACAGCTACATGCCACCTCAGCTGGGGCTGGCTCCTCTTTCAGAGGTTTAAACCAAGCTGCAAGAGGAGCCAGCTTCTACCACCCCAGCTGATCCTCTCTTGCAGCTCCGTTTCTCCCTTTCTCACAATACAAGAACTCGTGGGCACTTAATGAAATTGCTGAGTGGTCAGGTGGAATTCACTGCCACAGGAGGTGGCGGCGGCTACAAGCATGGACAGCTTCAAGAGGGAATTAGATAAACATATGGAACAGAGATCCATCAGTGGCTATTAGCCACAAGGTATAGATAGGTTCTCTCAGTCTGGGACAAGTGATGCTCTGTATTCTTGGTGCTTGGGGGGGGGCAACAGTGGGAGGGCTTCTAGTGTCCTGGCCCCACTGCTGGACCCCCTGATGGCACCTGGTATTTTTGGCCACTGTGTGACAGAGTGTTGGACTGGATGGGCCATTGGCCTGATCCAACATTGGCTTCTCTTATGTTCTTATGGGATGGTGGAGCTGAGAGATCCATGCTGCCTCAGTTGGAGAAGTTTAAACCGTGCCACAGGAGAAGCCCTTCCAGTGTCTGCGTACGTCAGCGAGAGACCTCCCCACTGCACTCAGATCCTGGGGACAGGTTCTCCTGTGGCACAGTTTAAACCACACCACAAGAGATGCCCTGTAGCCAGGTCTGTATGTGGTGGTGAGAGACCTCCCAGCTGCATGCAGATCCTGGGGCCAGCTTCTCCTGTGGCGTGTTTTAAACCACACTGCAGGAAAAGCTGTTCCAGCCAGGTCTGTGTGCAGCAGTGAGAGACCTCCCTGCCACATGCAGATCCACAGGACAGCTTCTCCTAATATGCTGCAGGAGAAACCAAGCCAGCCCCAGGGTCGGGCTAGCTTTTTAAAAAATTGATGTTTTTCTTCTTGGGTCTATTGGACCAAAAAAAATTGGGATTTCTGAAAAATCCCAGATTCAGATACCATACTGATATTGAGATATGGGATTTTTCAGAAATACTGATTCCCCCCCCAGTCCAATAGACCCAAACTGAACAAATGCCAATTTTTTGCACACCCCTAGAGGTGTGCCCTTTTGATTCCCCACTCCTCCGCTTGCAGCTGCTGGATGACCTCGGGCAAGCCATAGTTCTGGCACAGCTGTTCTTGAAAAAAGAGCAGTTTCTGTTCAGAGCTCTCTCAGCCCCACCTACCTCACAGCGTGTCTGTTGTGGGGAGGGAAAGGGAAAGGAGTTCGTAAGCCGCTCTAAAACTCCTTCAGGTAGTCCTCGGGCTGGAACAGCTTCTAATGTAATGTAAACCTGTGTATCTTTCTACCCTAGGATTGTCTCAAAGATAATCAAGATAATCCTTATTTTATTGGTGACAAGACATGATTTAAAGATTCAACAACAAGATCAGAATTGTCATGAGGTTGATGTCTGGAGGGCTCTTCAGTTTTATCTGGACAGAACTTCCTGTATCAAAAAGGCATTATTTATGTCATTCCAGGAGTCTCTCATATCCCAAAGGTCTTAAAGTGCCCTCTGGTCTCTTCCACCAAAACCCCTGGAATTCTTGCTGTGAATTTTCAAAAGGAGGGCATATGACCTGCCACTGTCATTTTCAAGTGGTATTGACCTGTTTTGCTGAACAGCAAGGCTATATGTGGGAAGACAGAAACTCCTGGGTTCAGTTACACAAAGAAGAGAGAGTGAGAGAGAGAAAGAGAGAGAGAGGGATGGCTTTCTTATAGATTTAGTACAGTATTGATGCTGTGGGTAGAAGATCTGTAAGGAGGAGCCTGTCTATAGAGAAAAGTCTGGACCTGCATCTGAAGGAGGGGCAACCCTTAAGGTTTTTAAATGACCTCTTTTGAGAATGGGAATTCACAATTAGAATTTCCCTTTTTTCTTTTGTTCCATATAATTTGAGGTATTTCATGGAGGTTGATGTACATGAGAAAACTCCATGACCTGATGGAGGCTGATGTACATGAGAAAATTTCTCACTGTATTATACATAATGCTTGAAAAGACTTTGAGAAGAAACAATGCCTGTGATCCTATTTGCATAGGATTCATTGCTGATATGAACTATTCATAAATAATTGTTACCTTAGCATACAATTTCAAATATTCCACCAGAGCACAGAAAAATGAGTATATAACTTCCAACAGTTAATATAATATGACATTGTAAACATAGCTTCCCAGTGTTTTACATGCACCTTTTATCTCCATAATAGAAGCATACCTTCAAAACCAATCAAAGAAGATACTTCATTAACAAACATAAAGTTATCTTGTTGTCTTACTTTGTTTCTAGGAAGAAGATCAGATATAGTAGAAAGCTTCAGTTGCCAATTACTTTTCTTATAAACCCATATTAGCTACTAAATGGGTCAAGTAACTGTTTGAATAATACACAGGAAATAACCAGCTCTAGGAGAACTTTTACCTTATTGCTGTTGTTTGCTGGCTTTTTCAAACCTTGTTTTCCTAAAAGAAAGGTTTTATAAGGGATAGCTATTACAAATTAGTCAACTTTTTTATAAAATTCCCAAACTATATATTTCGTCTATTGAAAAAATGGAAATCTGAAACCATATATTTTAATTTGAACTGTGGAGGGCACTTAATTTTACCAGGGCAACAGATGAGCTTCAAGCAATAGCATTCTTAACTTGAAGTGAGAAATTGAGTTCGCAGAGTAAATAAAAACAAGATTGAAGGTTTAAATCCTCTGCTAGGCTTTTTGAACTTATATGCTCATTAAATGTTTATTGGAGTGGCGGGATTACGAAGGATTTGGAGAGCTTCATCAACTGGAATATAGTTAATCACTAAGTAAAACACTACATTTGATAAAGTGTTTCTCACGATGCCACACTCAATCCATCTTAATGAAAACCACTTCAAACTGATTTAATTTGAGAGCACTTTGCAGCCAAGAGTGCATGTAGACCCTGTTCTTTTTCATAAGGAATTTTCACTGTTGTCTGAACCAAGGGTGCTTTGTACAAATTCATCTTCAGTGATTGAACAAGAACCACTTTCTTTTAGCTTGCTTTCCTTCATGGGTAAAACATCTAGTAGATTTTATGACTATAAAGAAAGATGAGAGCTTTTTAAAAAATATTTTATTTTGATTTTAATTCCCATAATACAAGTTTATACAAACCATCATAACAAAGGAAGGAATAACATTTAAACTAATATATCAAAGATAACCTACAATATGCCCAAGTTGGATTGATTTGTAATATATTGTTGTATCTTTATAATCCACTTGGGAATGTTCCCACAAACTTAATTCTACATTCCGAAAATATATCATTATACAATTCATACATTGTTTGTTTTTCTTACCCCCTTAACCCCAAATTAATTTTTCAATTGCCATTAATTATTACTTGTCAATTTATTTCTTTACACTTCTAATGTATAATTTTATTCTGTAACTATAACAATTAAAGGAAAGCAAGAATTACTGCTGAACACCAAAATTTTTATCTTCTAGTGTTTATCTTCGGGATGTGCTGCCAACTCTGGAATCTTTGGATCTTCGCCATGGTCTCTGTGCAGTCCCACACATGGGTTGGGCGCCTGTGCATGACCTCAATTGGAGAAACTTCTAGAGCTTTGCCTCAGAAAGCTTTTGGCGGGCTCTCTTCCCACCCTGGGGAGCAGGCACGCACTGCGCATGCCTGGAGCAGGAGAGAGAGCCACCTCCCACTCAATTCTTCTTCAATCGCCTCCATGTTCACACCTTGTTCCTGTTGCTCTGTATTTGCCTCAGCTGAGTATCTTTGTTCGTCTACCTTTCAGTCTTCTTTCCTTACTTTGTTTTTCTTTCTTCTCTATTTCTTCTACAAAAAAACCCAAACCTTTTTTCTTGACTTTCGTTTCTTTCCTCGGCCCCCCCCCCATTTGGGGGTGGGTGGCGGTTGTATGGGCAAAACAAAGTTTTTTAAGGTGTGTCGTCATTGCCTAGTGAAGATACCTTCGAATGACGGTCAGGATTTTTGCCTCCTCTGTCTGGGTGAATCTCATCGGGTCGATAGCTGTGCCCATTGTGCTAGTTTTACTAGGCAAGCTAGGTGTAAGAGGGAGGCTAGGCTTAGGGCTGTACTTTTAGAGGCAGCATTATGCCTTATGATGTCTTTGGCCGCTTCTCACTCTTCCCTCCCTCAAAATCGGATGGGACTTCGAAGGCACTGAAGCTTAAACCTAAAAGGCCAGAGGATAAGGCTGCTTCGAAATCAAAAGTCAAGCCCTCAACATCGGCTTCAACTTCTGTTGTTGATCCAGTCATCATTACCGGTTTAACGACTTCAGCTCCTGCAGTAGCAGTTGTTTCCCAGAAGTCCAGTTTGCGGCCTCCGCCGCCTCCGCCTGGTGCTCTCTTTGGTGTCTGGCCTTATTCCACTGGGTCAGTCTACAAGATCACCTCCTGAATTGTGGTCTCATCGGGACACTTGATCTCCATCTCAACACTCCCATACCCCAATCCACACTTTGGACGGCAGGAAGCATTCTGTGGGCCGACGTTCTCGATCTCGGTCTTGATAAGATTGGAAGCATCTCATTTGTCGCCTGTCGCCCTCCCCTTCTGGATCGCCTTCTGATGACCAATACTGGTCCCCCGATGAACGCTGTCGTCCTCCTTATTGTTCCTACTACTATTCAAGATCTCCTACCCCACAGTGGCACCATTATGATCGGCTCCATCACTCTGAATGTACTGACCAATGGCGCATGCCAGATTACTCCAGACGTTCTTGATCTGTGACTTCGGCTCGCTCTGTGGCTCCTGACCAGTCTCCTGAGCTCTCAAGACCTAGGGATGCCCCGAAGAGTTCTCCCTTAGAATCTCGGTATTGTCCCCCTGGTGATGACCAGACACTGGCTGATCTCACTCAGCCACTCTCCCATGTCAATTTCCAATCACTCAGAGTTGGGAGACCTCGCTCCCAGTGTTTCACATGTCACTGATGAGCCTCGGTGCTTGGGTTCTATTTCCCTCACTGAGGGCCCAAAAGCTTATTTGGAGCTTGTGACCAGAATGGCCTCTGCGCTTCAGGTCCAGGTTTGACTGAGTCCCCTGCTGTGACTGATGTCATTCACAAGTTGGTTTAGGCCAATCTCCTGCCATCTACGGTCTTGCCTCTGTTACCGGTCCACCTTTCTGCCCTCAAAGAGTCGTGGGACCATCCGGCTTCAATTCCCCCGGTCTCCAGATGGTTCGATGGTCTTTACAAGGTCCAAGAGAATTTGGGGAAATTTCTCTTCTGTCACCCTCCGCCAAATTCGATGGTAGTACACTCTTCGGTGAAATTGAAGCAGCTGGTCCGGCACTTGGCATCACCCGATCGCGAGGATCATAAGGCCAATGCTACCGTGAGGAAGATGTATTCCTTTGCCTCCATGAGTCTCCATATTGAGACCTAGCTGTCATACCTGTTGGCTTATGCTTTCAGTGTAGCTAATGCCATGCATCCTGTCTTGGAGCCTGTTCTGGAGGAACACCATCCCACTTTGTCAGGGGCTTTGTCGGAAATTTGTACGATCTCCAAACAGCAAATCAACTCAGTCCATCATGCTGTCACTTGCTCCTCAAAGGTCCTTGTCTTCTCTGTTGCCCTTTGTCATCACACTTGGCTCCGAGGCACCTCTCTACAGCCAGATGTGAAATTCCGCATTGAGGACCTCCCGTTCAATGGAGAGGGTCTCTTCCACACCACCACTGATGAGGCCTTGAAGGCTGTTGTTGATAGCCGAAAGCAGTCTCGAAACGTGGGTGTCTTGACCTTGATACCTCATTCTCGGTACCGCTCTTGGAAGCCGTACTATTCAAGATGCCAGCTGTCTCCCATGTCCACTTCTCAGTGGAGAAAGTGGCCCTCTGATTCCCATCCCTCGAATAGGCCGTGCCAACAGGCATCTAAAAAGCTCCAGCAGCCCAAGCAGTCGGTTTGACCGCTTCCATCGCTTGCCGTCTTCTCCATCGTACACCCCTCTCATCTGGACCCGACTCTTCCCCTTTCTTTCAGTGTGGGAAGACATTTCCACTGACTCCTGGGTCCTTACCATCCTACGGGTCGGGTATGCCATAGAGTTCATTTCGTCTCCCGACCAATGTCACTTTGTTATCATGCCCTCAAATCCTCTCCTCGATATCGAGATTTCCGCGCTTCTTGCTAAGGGCGCCATTGAGGTCATCCCAGAGGTGCAACAGACCCTAGGCTTCTACTCCAAGTATTTCCTCGTCCTGATGGTGGTTTCCGAGTGATTATGGATCTTCGGGATCTGAATTGATATGTCCGATGCCACCTTACAGTCCATTCTTTCACTGATTCCCAAGGCTGCATGGCTGGCATCAGTTGATCTCCAAGACATGTATTTTCATGTCACCATCAATCCCCAACATAGAAAGTTCCTTTGTTTCGCTGTGGGAAACACACACTACTAATACCGAGTCCTCCCGTTAGGGCTCTGCCCTGCCCGAGGGTTTTTACCAGGCTGCGGACCTTCATTGTCGAGGGATCGCTCTGTATCCCTATATCGACGACTGGCTTCTCATGCCTGCTACGCACAACCAGCTCCTCCAAGATGTCCACACCACCCTCTCTTTCCATCGTGCCCTCGGGCTTTGTGTCAACCTACCCAAGTCTTCTCTCCTGCCTGTCCAGGTCCTTTAATTTCTTAGTGCCCGGCTCGATACAAGCCTTGAGACCGCATTTCTCCCGAGCTCGAGGGCATTCGACATACTCTCCTTGGTGTCACAATTCCAGACCTCTCCCCAGCAGTCCATGCGGTCTGTCATACGACTCCTGGGGCACTTCGTGTCTACTGTCTTTGTAGTCAATCATGCCAGGTTAAGGATGCGTCCCCTTCAACTGTGGCTTCTTCATGCCTTCAACCCTCTCCGCAGTCAGTGGCACAAAATCCTGTTGCTCCCACCCCTTGTTGTCGACTCCCTCACGTGGTGGTCCCATCCTCAGCACCTCCTCTCCGGCATGCCCTTTCGGCATTCTCCTCCACAGGTATCACTGTCCACTGATGCATCTCTCTGGGGTTGGGGAGCCCAGTGCGGGATGCTTTCAGCACAGGGGATCTGGTCTTGTCACAAGGCCACCCTTCATATCAACGTCCTGGAGCTGCGTGCCGTTCATCTTCCCGGTGCTTCACGGCCGGGTCATTCAGGTTGCTTCCAACAATACCACCACTGTTTACTACATAAACAAGCAGGGCGGGACTGCCTCCCTTCGTCTCTGCAAGTCGGCCATCGATCTCTGGAGTTGGTGCCTCTGCCATTCCATCGCGCTTTCCACGATACACATTCTGGGCATTCAAAACGTTGATGCCGATCAATTGAGCCATTCCCAGTTGTTGGACAACGAATGGTCCATCCACCTTTGATATCTGAGACCTGTCTTTGTCGAATTCGGTCACCCTGTCGACAGCTTTGCAACTGCAGACAATGCCCAGTGCTCCTCTTTTTCAGCAGGGCTCCCCCATCTGCTCGGTCGCTGGGAGATACCTTTCTCCACACCTGCAACGGGACCCTATTCTACTTCTTCCCTCCATTCCCTCTCATCTCTCGTGTCATTCAGAAGATTGTGGCCAATGCCACATCATGCATCCTTGTCACTCCCTGGTGGCCGCATCAAGTCTGGTTTCTGCACGTCCTTCGTCTTTCTAATTGGACGTTCCGGCCCCTGCCTGCCGTCCCCTATCTCCTCTCTCAGGCCTGAGGGAGGATCCCTGCACCCCAATCCTGGCTTCTTCCAGTTGACAGCCTGGAGGATCCTGCACTAGACTTCCCGCCAGAAGTGTCTGAAGTCCTCCTCAATGTCAGAAAGCCCTCTACTCATGTCACTTATCGTTTGAAGTGGAGGAGGTTCCAGTCCTATGCCTCTGATCCTCCTTCGATCCAGTCTAGTCGTCTCTCCATGAGATTTTTTCCTATGTTGTCTCTTTAAAGAACAATGGCCTGGCATACTCATCTTTAAAGGTCCATTTAGCGGCCATCTCCGCATACCATCCTCTGATATAGGGCTCCACAGTTTTTTCGCATCGCCTCACTAAGTTGTTCCTCAAGGGTCTCCTCCGGCTTTGTCCCCCTAGGAAGCCTCTGGTGCCTTCATGGAGTTTGTCACTTGTTCTTGATCAACTTATGTCCAAGCCCTTCGAGCCCATGGCTATGGCTGATCTCTGGTTACTCTCCTGGAAGACGGCCTTCCTCATCACAATTACTACTGCTTGCAGGGTAGGGGAACTAGCTGCCATTCGGGCTGACCCCCCCTATACAATTTTTCATAAGGAGAAGGTTGTCCTTAGACCAGATCCTTCTTTCCTGCCTAAAGTAATTTCTGCCTTTCACCTGTCTCAGTCGTCTGTCTTACTTACTTTCTTTCTGGACCCAGCTGATGCACCTCAGAGAGCCTTGCACTACCTCGATGTGCGCAGAGCACTCTCTTTCTATTTACATAGGACTCAGCCTATCTGTAAGTCTCATTTGCTGTTCCTAGCTTGTGGCCCCCCTCATGCGGGGGATCCAATTTCCTCTCAACGTTTGTCTAAATGGGTAACTTCCACCATAGCCCTTTGCTATGAGCTTGCACGTCAACCTGTCCCTACCTGTGTCACTGCCCATTCCGCCCAGGCGGTATTGACATCCACTGCTTTCCTGGCTGGTGTCCCATTGGAAAATGTCTGTGTGGCTGCTACGTGGTCCTCGGCATCAACCTTCGTGACCCACTACGCACTTGACATCCGAGCTCGACGGGGTACTGCCTTCGGTCAGTCAGTGTTGCGCTCTCTCTTCATTTGACCCTGCTGCTTCCTCAGGTAGGACCATTGGGTGATTTCTAGCTGATGATGCTGTGTCTTAACCATTATTTTTGTGTCTTTTTCAGCTACCAGCTCCCTCCTCCAACTGGTTCAGCTCTTGTAATCACCCATGTGTGGGACTGCACAGAGACCACGACGAAGATAAACAGGTTGCTTACCTGTAACTGATGATCTTTGAGTAGTCATCTGTGCAGTACCACAATCCCACCTGGCCTTCCCCGCTGCTGGCATCTCCTGATCTCCTTTTTTTGGTTTGAAGGAACTGAGTGGGAGGCGGCTCTCTCCTCTGCTCCAGGCATGTGCCTGCTCCCCAGGGTGGGAAGATAGCCCACCAAAAGCTTTCTGAGGCAAAGCTCTAGAAGTTTCTCCAATCGAGGTTGTGTGCAGGCTCCCAACCCATGTGTGGTACTGCACAGATGACCACTCGAAGATCATCAGTTACAGGTAAGCAACCTATTTTTCCCCAAAGGAGTCCCTAAAAGAGACTTGCTATTGGCAGGCTGGGAATCTTCCCCATACAGTCTTACCCACGTTGTGCAATATCCCAACTTGAATTTAAGTAAAAGTTTTTATTCAAGCACTGCCTATTTCACATCCTGATCAAGTCTAGTCCTATGAACTACCGGCAGCCTGCATAACAGCCATAATAATTTCCTCTCTCAGTGGTACATCATGAGCTGTTCAAGTCCTTCCCCATTGGGTAACTGAGAGGTGACCCAGAGATAACCACCAATATGGTATTTTTAGTTCTATTAGTCTCTGTACCACTGGATGCATATTTCTTCAAGCCATCAAGATTTCATACTGGAGTTCGGGGAATATTTGGGTGATAACATCATCTAGTTTCAAACCTTTTTGGCTACAAGCAGTTTCTAAGATTAATTTCTTTGTTTGAACATCCACAATCTCTGCAATAACATCTGGGATTAAGGCTGGGGACTCGGCTCTACTAGTGTTTAGTCTGTAAGATGTTGTAACCACAGTACTCTGAAGTTTCAGCTCCCCATTCAGCCAAGAATTTAAAGCTGTAGTCAGGTTGGTGTTCAGTTCAAAGTTTGGTGGAATCCCACAAATTTTAATTTTCCACTCACACACTCTAAATTCTAGTAACATTAACTTACTTTTGGACCAGGCTTCATAATCACATAGCTCCAAGATAGCTTGTTTGTTATTTTTCACTTCTGCTGCAGCTGAGTCTGCAACTGCTTTAATTTCTTCCATGCTCTTTGTTAATTTGTCTATTTTTGTAGTCATTGGAATGATAAGACTCTTGATTTCTTCTTTTATTTCTTGTTTCAGTTCTGTAAAAAAATCTTGCATGTGTTTTTTTTTAAATTGAGCCTTCGCGTTTCCTTTTGCTGGCCCAAGCCTTCTCTCCTTCTGATTCAAGCGGCAGGGAAGAGTCTTCATTAGATAATTCTGTTTCTTCCTCAGCTGGTGGAGGTCTGTGTGTTTTCTTCTTTTGACCCTTGGGTCGTCCCATCTCAGCCTTCAAGAGTAGGAGTTATATTATTATTTATGATAGGCATTTTAATTTCTTTTAGTTTGCAATAACACGGAGACAGCATCTGGTGTGAGCATTCTAAATCAACATCTGCTGGAAGTTCCCAGAAAGATGAGAGCTGATTTAAAAGCAAAAAATTAAAGCAAGAAATAAGTTTTTTTCTTAAAACATTAGTTTTATGTGCATTATTGTAGATGAATTTAAACTTTATTAATATGACAACCTTCATTTTAGAATGTTTTGTGGTTCTTATATAAATTGTATGGTATGTGCTTTATTGTTCATGTATTGTGGAGTAGGATAGGCTGTACTAGTAGGAGAGGCTGTACAAAGTCAAAATATAGTTTAACCCAGATCTATCTTTAAATAATTATCTAAAATTCTATTCATATTTGATATTATTCACTGGGCCATCATTAGCCATTGCTTTTATGTGCATGAGTTCTCAGAAGCAGAACAGCTGAATCTGTACACCACAATGTCTGTTCACAACGGAGCCTTGACTTACAGACGCTACACATTCAGTTTGTAATCTTGTGAATAACAGTTTGAAAACATTATAAGAACAGTTGGTTCCCTCCCTTGACCACAACAATGTGGCAACAGTGATCCATGCGATGGTTACCTTAAGACTGGACTAATATAACACTTTCTACTTGTGGCTGCCCTTGTCACAAATCCAGAAACTGCAGCTAGTGGAAAATGCTGTGACTAGGCTTTTGATGGGCTTCCCCATGTGGGAGCATATCCAGCCTGTGCTGAAGGCATTCCACTGGCTGCCGGTAGCATATTGAATTTGCTTCAGGGTGCTGGTTTTTACCATTAAAGCCCTTTATGGCCAGGGTTGGACGTATCTGAGGGACCACCTTTCCCCATACGTACCCCAGAGAGCACTACGGTCAGGGGCTCAAAACAGGCTGGCCACAACCAGGGCCAGGGCCTTCTCCATGGCGGCTTGACCAAGTAGGGCGGCTCCATACTGGTGGAACAAGCTCCCAGAAGAGATCAGGGCCCTGTAGAACCTTTTACAGTTCCGCAGGACCTGTAAGATGGAACTCTTCAACCCAGACTTATATTAAGGAGCCACCACTACCACTACCAACAACAACAGAAAAGCCCTGGCCCCTGGTTTTGCCACCCACAGCCTGTGCCTGATGATTACATCAATGAGCTGAATATTCAGATAGACCATTGAATGTACTCATGGTACCACCATCGTTAAACAATTGCATTAAAGCAGACACTGCTAGCACTTTACGATATTGAATTGTTTTATAATGAACTGTTTTTAGATGGCTTTATGATAAATGTAACTGTTACTTTGTATTTATTTTTTATGTAAGCCACCCTGAGCCTCCCTGTGTCTTACTGCCAGCTTTTGGGAACCGTAGCTGACATGGCCCAGAAGGACTTTGGGTTTTTCAGCTATACAGCCTCATAATTAAAACCTTCCTTTTTTAAAACAAGGGTATCTTCTAATAAATGTAGTGCTTGGACTAAATTTGAAAATTTAATTTTTAGGAAATAAAAATTGAGTTACATGCAGAGGTGCTTTGGGTGTCTATCTGAGAAATAAAATCATATCTAGGGGACTAAGGATTAAGAAGACACCCGGTATGTTTCTTCACAATTTGGAATTTAAAGAGAATTGGTTTGCTATTCTGAATAAATGTTCCACAGATCTAATGGCACTTCTAATAGAGACAGCCAATGCTGAGACTTTTAACTTGCAGCAAAAAATAGAAATTTTAAAAATAGATATTAGCAAAACTTTGGATGAGCCAGCTCTTTTTGACAAGGTGTCTAATCGTGATAGAAATATGGAAAAGGAATTTAAGACAATTAAAGAAAATAAATTCAGGAAATTCCAGAGGGATCTCAGGGATTTTGAAGGGGGTAGAAGGCTATGATTGGAATCATAATATTAGGAGGAGCATCAAAAAGAAGTCTGTTTCTTTTAATACCACTATTAACACGAGTTCTGAGATTGACAGGAGTGATTCTGGGGATGAAGCCACTTCTACGTATGTGGAACTCATCGGTGGAGTTCAAATAAATCCAGTGCCCCATTGCCTAGTACCTCTAAGAACACACATTTTTAAGACAAACAAGACAGAATACAGGACAAGCAGGAGTTGAGAATATTTCATAGGAGGAAGATGCAGAAAACCAACAATTCATCCAACAGACAGTTCTCTGAAGTAGAAATTTCTGTTTTGAAGAAAGGATTCTCATTTGTACCCACCCCTAAGCATGATGATCTTAAACTTATGGTAGAAATGCAACATCTTTTTAGAAAAATAAGATTAGCTGATTTTTTAAAAAAATTATCTGAATCAGGATACAGGACAAAATACAGGTTAGGGAATTGGACATCGGCTGTGAGGTTTTTGCGAGCTACTTCGCAGATAACGTCTTATCACTCCACCATGACCTCCCCGCCGCAGTGAGCAAACTCGAAGCTCTATCCATGTCTTCTAGTCAGGTTATGGATTGTTTCAATTCACTTGAGGAAGTCAACAAACTGCTCTTAACTGTACTCTCACCATGTGTCTCCTTGATCCATGCCCATCATGGCTAATTAAAGCTGGTTGTGATGGGTTCCAAGGTGTCCTAGGGCAGATTTTCAACGTCCCTCTTGGAGGGTCTGTTCGCTGGGACACTTAAAGAGGCCATGGTTTGTCCCCTCTTGAAAAAACTATCTCTGGACCTGGCTGAATTGGCTAACTACTGGCCAGTTTCCAACTTGCCCTCTTGAAAAAACCATCTCTGGATCTGGCTGAATTGGCTAACTATTGGCTGGTTTCCAACTTGCCCTATTTGGGCAAGCTAATCGAGAGGGCCAAGGCATGCCAGTTACAGAGCTTTTTGGATGACACTTCCACCTTAGATCCCTTCCAGTCTGATTTTCGCCCGGGACATGGGATGGAGACAGCACTATTTGCCTTCACGGACGCCCTCCGGAGGCATCTGGATCGAGGCAGATCTGCAGTGCTGTTGTTGGACCTGTTGGCAACGTTCGACATGGTTGACCATCAGCTACTGATCCACTGCCTCACAGACTCTGGAATTCAATGGCTGGCATCCTTTCTTCAGGGTCGGAAACAGAGGGTGACACTAGGGGAACAGCTGTCCCAAAGGCATCCACTGATCAGTGGAGTGCCTCAAGAGGTGGTACTTTCCCCGAAGCTGTTCAACATCTATATGCGCCCCCTTGCCCAGATCTCCCTGAGGTATGGGCTGGGATGTCACCAATATGCTGATGACACCCAGCTCTATCTGTTGTTGGGTGGTCAGTCTAACTCTATACCAGAAGATATGGACCGGGCATTACAAGCTGTGTCTGGTTGGCTTAGACTGAGTTGATTGAAACTGAATCTGACAAAGTGCCTGAGCTGGGGTGGCCCGGGGGTAGGAATCTCACTCCTGACCTTCAATGGTGCACAGTTGGTGCCAGCACCAGAGTTTAGGAGTTTGGGAGTGGGGGACCACCTTTCCCCATACGTTCAGGGGGCCAAAATCGGCTGGCCCTCCCAGCCTCCAAAGATGTCAGGTTGGTGATAACCAGGTCCAGGGCCTTCTCAGTGATGGCTCCCTACTGGTAGAATGAGCTCCCAGAGGAGATCCAGGCCCTGCAGCTCTTCCACCAGGCCTTTGATTAGGAGCCACACCAAACACTTGAGAAGTGACCCTGTGCCCTGGCCTACAAGTTACAGCCTGTGCTTACTGCATACATAATCAGATCAACTGAGCTAGTGTGAAAATATGACTGCCACCTAAGTAGTACTGTTAATCTTGAAACTTCTGCTCTTGCACTTTACTTGAATATTATTCCAGCACTTTAGGATAACTAATGGTGTTTTTATGAATGATTTTAACTGTATTTATATATGTACTTCTATGTAAGCCACCCTGAGCCTATCTTGGCAGGGAGGGTAGGGTATAAATCAAATTAATAAATAAATAAAAAAAATGTAAAATTGAAACCAAAATCTACCTTTAATCCACCCTCCCCAAACCCTCAGATTTTAGCCTTCCAAGAACTGGTATTGGAAGACATAGATAAAATGTATAACATTGAAAATAAGATTTGGCATAATTTGACTAGGGCAGAAAATGACTCTCTTAAAAAATTAACATCTCTGGAAGATTTTTTTTTAAACTGCAGATAAGGGAGGTGCATTGGTTATATGGAACCAGGGTGATTATATAGTGGAGGCTAATAGACAACTGAATAATACCTCACATTATAGCATTAGCAGGGAGGATGCAATGTCTGTAGATAAGAAAGAGATTGTCACTGTATTGGATGAGGCTTTATTGGCAGGTTGTATATCCAGACCCATTTATGACTTCCTGTTACAGTCAGAAAATAGGACTCCTCAGTTTTACCTCTTACCTAAGATACATAAGGGAATGTTGCCAGTCCCTGGGAGGCCCATAGTCTCAGGTTGTGGCTCCATTTTAGAACCACTGGCTAGCTATTTGAATGATTTTTTAAAACCTTTTATTACAAAAAGTAACACTTACCTTAAAGATACTATGGATTTTGGGAGGAATGTAGAGGTGATCCGGATGGAATTTGAGGACGTGCTGTTTGTCACACTTGATGTGGTGTCATTATATACCAACATTCCTTATGATGAGACCTTAGAGGTACTTCAAACTACATTAGACCTGAGGGAGAATGCTCAAACCCCTCCCACTGCCTTTTTATGCCACTTAGCAGAATTGTGCCTAAAAAGAAATTACTTCCAATTTCAAAAAAAATGTTTTGGTAGATCTCTGGTCCCACAATGGGATGCAAGTTTGCACCAGAACTAGCTAATCTGTTTATGAGCAGATTTGAAAATCAGTTCATCCTCAATGTTAATAATATCTATGACGATAACATTATTTATAAATGCTTTTTGGATGATATCTTTTTTATTTGGAGAGGTCCCGTACAACTTTTATTGGCATTTAAGCAGTTCATTAATGGCTTGCACGAAAGCATCAAATTTGAAATGAATTATTATAGTAGTGAGATTAATTTCTTGGATGTCAACATTAAAAGCATGGGGAATAAAATTGAGACCAGCACTTATAGGAAACCTACAGATGCTAATTCTTTTTTGGCTAGTGATATTTTTCATCCGCTGCATCTAAAGAACCTGCCTTTTTCTCAGATGCTGAGGATTAGGAGGAACTGTAGCCCCTACTCTGACTTTTAAAAACAGGCTAAGCTATTGATGAATCTGCCCACAAGGGTTGCCTACTGTGGGGGAGCCAGGTGGTGGTGCCTGCTCCTTTTCTCCAGCAAGTGCTATCGGCTATGCACGAGACTCCTCCCAGAACTGTGCAGATGAAAGCGCTGGCCCGCAGTTACATGTGGTGGCCAGGCATGGACAGTGAGATAGAGACCTGGTCAAGCGCTGCCAGGCCTGCCAAGAAACCCAACCCAAACCGCCCAGGGCACCGGTGCAGCAGTGGGAGTTCACTCACAACCTGTGATCCCGAGAACACTTGGACTTTGCTGGCCCCTTCCAAGGGCAAATATTATTCATTTTGGTGGACTCGTACACCAAGGGGCTGGAGGTAATGCCTGTCGCCTCCACTTCCTCCAAAGCAGCAATCTGGGCCCTCAGATGTATCTTCAGCGCACATCGCCTACCCAACACAATAGTGACTGACAACGGGACAGCCTTCACCTCGAGGGAATTCCAAAAATGTATGGGCCGCTACCTCATCCAGCACATCCGCTCAGCTCTCTTCCACCTAGCCACCAATGGACAAGCGGAGAGGATGGTGTGAACCACAAAGGAGTCACTCCAGCGGATCATCTATGGAGACTGGAACCATAGACTCAGAGCCTTCCTTTTAGCGACCAGGTGACCCTGAGCACCACCACTGGCCACAGCCCAGCAGAACTCCTCATGGGCAGGCACCTAACCACCCAACTGGACAGACTGCACTCAGATTGAGCCCCTGATCATCGCCAGGCAACAGAGAACCAGGAAGCAGCCAGAGGATTTCCCCCCGGCGACTCTATCTACGTGAGGAACTTTTCCAGTGGTCCTGCCTGGGTTCCCGCCAAAGTCATTATAGTTACTGGGCCTCTGTCCATTAAGGTATTGACCAATGATGGTCAGGTTATCCGTAGACATGTAGACCAGCTTTGCTACTGTCTACTTCAGCAACGGCAGAAGACTACAATGAGGGACTGCCGTGACCACAGGAGCCGGACACTGTGAGTGAATTTCAGCCCGACAGCACACAGCTTGACTGCCAGGGAGGCGAAACACCAGACCAATAGGCATGGACTCTCCAGACATCACACCAGCCCCACAGCCTTCCACCAACACTGCACCAGCAATGGTGGGCTCAGATCCCATAACCGTGACTCCTCAGCCAGAGCCGCGACGTTCAACCTGAGAACGTCGCCAACCAGCATACCTAAGAGACTATGTCTGTTAAGGTGTTTTGGAACTTAGGTGGGAGGGGTGTTATGTATTGAGTCTAAGCCATCCCTGAATGTGGACCTTGAACTGGAGTGAGCTTGCTTCCCAAGAACAATAGCTAACCAGGATCCTGGAATTGACCTATGATAAGCAGTGTAATGGGAATGTGTGTGGGTGGGGCGGGGCATTTCCACGCTTTATAAACAGGGCTCAAACCCTGCTGGGTGTCCTTGTTGTGTTCCTGAAATCACTAAATAAACTAGAGCTGATGACTGCAATGCGTCCAGAACCCAGTATCTAACAGACTGCTCCTCCAGAATAGTGAAACAGGCTTTTTATAAGGCCAAAAATATAAACAGATCATCCTTTTTGGTGCCAAAAACTAGACAAAGTCATTCTGACAGAATTATTATTCCATTGACCTACGATGGGAGATCACCTCAAGTCAGCAACATCATCAGAAAACATTGGCACCTACTTGCCAACATTCCCAGGTGTGAGGCAATCCCCCTCTTTGCCTATCACAGATCTAAAAACCTGAGAAACATGCTTGTTAGAAGCAGTTTAAAATCATCCCCTGCAATACAGAGTGGAGTGGATGGCAGGAGTATACCAGCTGGCAATTTTCCATGTGGGGGGGTGTTCAGTTTGTGATCTGATGCTTTGCACAGATTTTTGTTATGACTCTCTTATATATAGCAAAGAAAGTACTCCATTAAAGCATTTTTAACTGCAATTCAAAGAACCTCATATATGCAATTGTATGTAAATGTGATCTTATCTATGCGGGGTATACATCTAGACCGATTAAGACCTGGATAGGGGAGCACAGAAGCTGCATCCATCTGAAAAGGAAGAATGCTCCATTGGTGAATTATTTTACAACAGCCAGTCACAGCGACAGAGACCTGTGCTTCTTGGCATTGGAACAAGTCTGGGCTGGTAACTTCCAGCTTATTGAACATCTGAAGGCCAGAGAACTATTTTGGATTCATGCTCTTAAATCTTTAACTCCCTTGGGCTTGAATGAACAGGTGGACTGGTTTGCAGTATGAATTTATGACAGTTTGGTATTTTGTTTTGCTGTTCCTGTGTTAAATTGATTTGATGTGTATATGTATTCAATGCCTGTGTCTGCTAACACACTGTTGGAGGACCTGTGTGTAACCATTACTAAGCATTCCCTTGGGATTCCATCAGCCAAGACTAAACATTTTACTAGGATTGCATCATCCAGCACCAAACTATAAAGGTTAACCACACCTATTCAATAGCACTGCTATCTGCTTGAGGAAACTCTAGCTTCTGACTAAGATAGCCACACAGGTGCTTTTTGGACCAGAATTGGAAGGTAATTTTTATATTTAATGATTTTTAAAATTCCAGCTATTATATTGGATTTTATTTACTGCACTAGCTTTTTAAATATATTTTATTTTTTAGATGTTCTAATTCAGCAGCTGTGCATTTGGCACCAGACACATGACTCTCACTTTTAGAGGCCTCACAAACATCTTTATCTTGTGTCTGTAGATCTTGCTGCTTAAGTAATATAGCCACTTACTACACTGTAAGTTAAAAAATATTTGATTATTTATTTTCAATTTTCTTTTTCTTTTTTTCTACAGCTTTCATTTTCTTGGTCCAGTGTTAACTTGTTGGTTTTCTTATTGTAATATGTAATATTGTAACGTGTACCTCAAACTGTTTGACCTCTGAAGAAGGCCCCCAATAGGGCAGAAATGCATCAGGTCATGTGTACTGGCCCTTGTGTTCAGGCCACTTGAACTTTTCAACGAGGCTTTCATTGGGCTCTTATTTGCTTTTAACTGCCTTTCTAATAAATACATGTGTTTTTGTATATTATAAGTTTTAACTAGGTTTTTAATATTGGCCCATTATTAGTACTTCTTTCTTTATTATATGTTCTGCATATAGATTGGATAGACAGGGAGACATAAAATATCCTCGTCTGACACTTTTGCCAACTGGAAACAATTCTGTTTCTCCATATTCTGTTCTGACAGTAGCCTCTTGTCCAGAGTATAAGTTGAACATCAAAACAATCAGATGCTGTGGCACACCTATTTCTTTTAATCCCAACCATAGCTTTTCATGACCCACATAGCCAAAAGCTTTGCTGTAATCTATGAAACACATGCTGATTTTCGTTTGAAATTCTCTAGTAGGTTCCAGTAACCAGCATAAATTTGAAATATGATCTCTAGTGCTTCTTCCTCTCCTAAATCCATCTTGAACATCTGGAATTTCTCATTCCATATATGGTGACCGTGTTTGTTGTATGATTTTAAGCATCACTTTAGTCATGTGAGAAATTAATGTGATGGTCTGATAGTTGCTGTAGTCTTTGACATCTGCTTTTTTCAGAATTAGAATGTAGATCGACCATTTCCAGTCTGGCCATTATTTTGTTTTTCATATTTTTGGCATATTCTTGCTAAGAATTTGATGGATTCTGTTTCTGTCACTTGGAATAACTCTATTGATATCTTATCTAATCCTGCTGATTTGTTTCTCCCAATTGCCCTCAGTGCAGCTTTCACTTCACTTTCTAATTCCTTCTAAATTTCTTCTTGAAGGAATCTTTTGTAGTTTCATTTCTTCTATATAGTTCTTCAGTGTACTGTTTCTATCTTTTCTTTATTTTCTCCTGTTCAGTTAATGTATTTCCATGTTGATCTTTCAGCTTTAAATTTTTTAATGTTTTAAATTTCCCCTTGATTTCTTCGATCTTGTGGAGCAGATCTCTTGTTATTCCTTTTTTGTGTTCCCTTCTATTTTTTTACACTGGTTATTATAATAGTTCTCTTTTTTTCTTTGTGACAGTTTCTGGAATGCTTCATTTAGACATCTGATTCTGTTTCTGTCACCTTTTACTTTTTCCTTCACATCTATCTTTAGCAGTTTTAAGAGTTTCATTAGTCATCCATTGAGGCTTTTAATTTCTTTTGGTTACAAGAATAGTCTTTGCACATTCTTCCTTGATAATATCTTTGGTTTCAACCCAGAGTTCTTTCGATTCCTGTTACTTGAATTTAGCAATGCAAATCTGTTCTTTGCATGGTCTTTAAACTCTTCAGGAATGTTGTTTAGATTGTGACTGATTTGGCACAAGGAGCTGCGCTGCCGTTACGCCTCCCTTTGCCCCGTTTCCATTGGTCAGTTTCCCACTCGAAGCTGCAGGCTTCGCCCAATTTCTCCTGCAGTTTCGTGATCCTCAAAAACAGGATCACGAAGCCGTGGGTCAAAATACAGCCCCGCAGCTTCAAGTGGGAAATTGACCAATGGAAATGGGGCAAAGGGAGGCGTGACAGCGGCACGCTGTTTTGGCACTGTGACTGTTTTGGTGTTTTTTCTTCATTTTTTTTCTAATGTTCAATATAACAATTCATGGTCTGTGCCAGAATCAACTCCTGGTCTTGTTTTAGTGGAAAGAAGAGAATTTTTCCATCTTCTGCTTCTGATTGTGTAATCTATGTCCATTAACCTTAGCTGAACAAAATACATGTATAAAGTTAGAGTCCAATGGCACCTTTAAGACCAACAAAGTTTTATTCAAGGTGTGAGCTTTTGTGTGCATGCACACTTCGTCAGACAATGAAATGGAATTACATATCATAGTTGTATATATAAGGGTGTCTTGTTAAATTAGCATGCGAAATAGTGAAGATTTCTTTTAACAGATCAAAAGAGTGACAAGCTGAGTTTCTGGTTATCATCTGTTTGGGTTCAACTGGGGGGGAGAAAAACAACATAGGTAATAAATATGTCAGAACTGGCAATTGATGTGCCCTGAATTGTGAGAATTCCGTCAGACCCCTTCCATCTCCTTTCTAACATGGAGGCTAACTTCACAGCATCTTGGCTGTGTAGAGTATTTTCCTTGTCCCCAAAACAGAGAACCACATTTAAATCTACCATTCCAAGTTACATTACATATTCAATTATATGCTTAATTGTTAAGAGTAGTAATAACATTTTGCTTCACTAGAACATGGAGTTAACTGACATGTATATAACATATGTATTTGTGAGTCTTTAAGCATTCTATACAACTGAAACAAATATATAAAATTCATCTAAAAAGGGCTGGTCAGAGAAGAAATTTGAAAGAGGATAGTCACAGTGCCAGTATGTCTGAATTTTACCAGGAAAATGTTTACATTGATTTAAAGCCTAAAGTGCTCTAAGAATGAGGACCAGATCACATAAAATGTTTTGTCATTGTGTGTAAATAATTTTAAATATTAGAAATAACATTGCTTAGTGTTACACAACATATTTTTCATGTGGAAGTTCCTAGGTCCAATCCCTGATCACTGGTGGTGATGCTAGATCTCAATCTGAGATCTTGGGAAGATGCTAGTGGTTGAAATGCACTGTACTAGATGGGCTAATGGCTTACATATATAAGGCAACTTTGTGTCTATTGTTCACAGGTTTACGGTTACACAAAATAGTGCTCACTGTTTATTAAGGATGATGAAACTGGGTTTTTATATCTTTGGTTGGTAGCTCAATAATTTGTTTGGGATAATTTTTAAAAGGCAATAAATGAAATTGTTGCTTGATTATGAATTTGCTTTCTTCCATTATTTCAGATTTGGATCTGTTTATATTATACTCTGGAAAAATTTTCAGGGTGGTTAATCTAATAATGTGGTTAATGATACTTAATGATTAAAAATGCACTGAAATCCTATTTTTCTCATTCCACCAAATGGCAGTATTGGCTCCGCTTGATTTTGGCATATCAAATGTGAGCTGAAAATGATCAAGTAGATTAATCCTGAATTGCTAAGGAGATCCATTTGAGAGAAGAGAGCTAATTTCGAACAAGTTAATTTCTCCATTCTTATGTCATCTATATCTAGTATTTCAGAATTACAGCAGCTATAATCTCAATTAGTTCTATGGGCTCTGCATTCTGTGTACACCAGATGAGTTTTTGCACGTTCACGTAGAAAATTTATATGCTGCCTTTCCTGAGACCTGTTCAAAGCATCTCAGAAGTATAATATTATTAAAACACCATAAAATCATTCAAATTCACAAACCAGAGTCTCTATAGTGAACATGGTAACATTTGAGAGTGGGATATAAGTCAGTAAATGTGCTGTACGTATGTACCAGGGAACTGCACGTTTCTAGAATACTTTCATGTGTTCCATGTGTTTACAGATGCATGTCTGTCCATCAAATATTAGGGTTTATTGTGTGAAACATTGTACACACAATTTAGACATGTCTGTCACAAAGCATACAGCAGCTCATAGATTTGCATGTTTTTACTCAAATATATTAATTTACTGGATTAGGATTTATAATCCATAGGTCTCCTATAACTATGCAACTATCCCTTAGCAGAGCTCCAGTCATGGGATAACTCTTTACTGCTTCCCTTCTTCTGCTGTATCCCACTATGTCTTTTGAAACATTGCCTAGAATCGTGCTGGTTCAATGTAATGTCTGCAGTGGCAGGGGAAAATTGACACAAAGTGTGTGTATATTGACAGAAAGCAACCATAAAACCTAACCCAATGTAACCTGCTTGCTGTTGTATCTATGCTTTATCCTGCTATCAAGATATATTTATCTAAACCAAAGGTCTTATTTCTAGTGTTTAACACCAAGATGACTATAAACTGATATGAATCTCAAGGATGCAAGTTTGGGTTCTGTTATATTTCATAGAATTGGTTTTCTAAAGGCTCTACATATCTCTGTATTATAGCATCAAAAGACACTTGTCTCTAATCTTATGTGGCAATTCTCTGGTAAACTTCTATGTACTAGCAGATGCTTATTCTTTTTTATGCATGTAATCATTTTTGGCCTCCTGACCTGGATAGCTCAGGCTAGCCCAATCTTCCCAAATCTTGGAAGCTAAGCAGGGTCAGCCCTGGCTAGTATTTGGATGGGAGACCTCCAAGGAATATCAGGGTGATGACACAGAGGCAGGCAATGGCAAACCACCTCTAAACATCACACTCAGATTACTTTCTGTAATATATTTGGGTGTCTATGTATGCTTACTTAGAAGTAAGTCCCCCTGAGTTAATTTCTCTTCAAGATGTATGGCTAGAATAGATTGTAGTTTTATTTTAAAATGTAGCTTTAATCCTGAATGCAGTAGGCTGGTGGTAAAGTTTATATCCTCTGTGCCAAGTTCTTCTTGGGCAAAGCTACAGCCCAATAGCTGCCCTCTCTCTTCAATGAAGTTTCTCTGAGCCAGTCTATCCGTGC
This sequence comes from Gekko gecko, assembly GCA_029375565.1. Taxonomy (NCBI): domain Eukaryota; kingdom Metazoa; phylum Chordata; class Lepidosauria; order Squamata; family Gekkonidae; genus Gekko; species Gekko gecko. Next base: position 85,559,344 of record JAPDNY010000006.1, read on the forward strand.
TAGAAAGTAAACTTCACCACAGTTAAGGTGGAGGAGGACTGGGAGCAGAAGCTTACTGAAGGACTAAGCGCTAAGATACTACATACAATAATAACCCAGAATTTGTTGTTGTTGTTTTGTTTAACCATTTTGCATAGAAACAGAAATGAGGAAACTGTATAAAGATAAAAAAGATATACCGAGAGCCAGTGTGGTATAGTGGTTAGAGTGTGGGACTAGAATCTCATTCAGATTCCCATCTGCTATTGAAGCCTGCTGCTTAGGGTTGCCAGCTCTGGGTTGGAAAATACCTGGAGACTTGGTGGGTAGAGCCTGAGGAGGGTGGGGTTTGAGAAGGGGAGGGACTTCAATGGGGTATGATGCTATAGAGTCTGCTTTCCAAAGCAGCCATTTTCTCTAGTTGAACTGATCTTGTTACCTGGAAAGCAGTTGTAATCCCAGGAGATCTCCAGCCACCACCTGGAGGTTGGCAACATCAGGCTAGTCACACTTTCAGTCCAACCTACCTCACATGGTTGTTGTGAGGATAAAATGGAGGAGAGGAGCATGATGTAAGCCACTTCGGGTCCTTAATGGGGAGGTAGTAAATAAATAAAATATATAAATTGACGTGTCCAGGCTACTGCTGATCTTTCCATTCCATAGGCTCTGCACCCTATATTTCTTCGCTTGCCATGTGGATTACACAGAGAGATACTCAGGGTTGGTGCAAGGACTGTGTCCGGCTAGGGCATGGCTATTAACCTTAAAGTTTTGGTTATGCCTACACTTCAGGGCAAAACCTGCTAGCTATATCCATATGATGCTAGCTGATTCTTTTGTTTCCAACTGGTATTGCCAGATCCAGAAGAAAATACATTCTATAGGTATCTCTTTGGACAACCTCTACATGTTAAGTGAAACGCAGGCATTTAGAATTTTGAAACAGAGGATTCTAGATATTGAGAAACAGACTATCTGTTCTCTTGAACACAAAACTTGCTCCCCTTTACCTTTCCCAGATTACCTCACCCTAGTTATACTGCTCTTTTATGTTAGCAAGACTTAATGTTTTACCCTCAGCAGTTTTGTCTGGGAGGTTTGCCAACACTCCCTATCAAGAAAGACTTTGTCCATGTAAAGGAAGGCACCTAGAAACGGTAGCCCATGTTCTACTTCATTGTGATTTTTATGGGGAAGTGCGGGACTGTATAATTAAACCTACTGTATCTAACTTTGACAGTCTGAGGAGAAGTTAGTATTTCTTTTACTATCTGACCGATGTTCCCACATTACAAGTTCAGTTGCAAGGTACCTCTTGGGTGCCATAACAATCAGGGAGCAAAAGTCTAGCTTTTCCATGTGATGCTTGATGGTTTTTATAACTGAAATTCTCTGTAAATTGGCCATGTTGCACCTTTTTCTTCTTTTTATGCCAATAAAGGTATTTGGATTGGATTGGATTGGACTGTGTCCTGTATATACACTATGTCTGTTTTCATAATAGAAAAGACAGATAATATCATTGTAACTGTTGGAAGATCTAGGTTACAGCAAATCAGTAACTTCAGTTGAAGTAGATTCAGATGGGTAGCATGCTGGTCTGACACAACAGAACAAAGCTTGAGTCCAGTGGCACTTTGAAGACCCAGAATTAAACTCTGTTGGTTTTAAAGGTGTCACTGGACTGAAATTTTGTTCAGTTGTAGTAGGAAAATACATTTTTTTTCTCTATGCATGAAGCTGTTTTTCTCAACCATAAGATTATTTTCAGATTTAAATATCCCATTGTATAAAACTGAATTTCAGTAAAAATTTAATCAGTGGCTTAGACATCCATTTATCCCTCTCATATTTCAGACATCCCCCCTTGTACCTCTGTTCTGTTCCTGAGCATCCTCTAAACCCTTGGAGCACAATGTGGGGGGGGGGCTTAGTAGGCTGCATCAGGTGTGGGGAGGTGAGAAAGTCCCATTCATGAATTTTAGTCTGCTCATCATCATAATAATAAGAACATAAGAGAAGCCAACGTTGGATCAGGCCAATGGCCCATCCAGTCCAACACTCTGTCACACAGTGGCTAAAAATACCAGGTACCATAAGGAGGTCCAGCAGTGGGGCCAGGACACTAGAAGCCCTCCCACTGTTGCCCCCCCCCCAAACACCAAGAATACAGAGCTCCTATCTATACCTTGTGTCTAATAGCCACTGATGGATCTTTGTTCCATATGTTTATCTAATTCCCTCTTGAAGCCATCCATGCTTGTAGCTGCCACCACCTCCTATGGCAGTGAACTCCATGTGTTAGTCACTCTTTGGGTGAAGAAGTACTTCCTTTTATCTGTTTTAAGCCGACTGCTCAGCAATTTCATTGAGTGCCCATGAGTTCTTATATTGTGAGAAAGGGACAAAAATGCATCTTTCTCTGCTTGCTCTATCCCATATATAATCTTATAAACCTTGATCATGTCACCCCTCAGTTGTTATCCTCTCAATCTTACTGGACTGTATGCCCTCTCTGACACACAGAACCACCCCACCTCCAACCCTTCACCCCCTATCCTTCCGATATAATTTATAACCAGGAATCACCATATCTCACTGATTTTCCTCATCCCACCAAGTTTCTGAAATACCCACAATGTCTATTCCCCCCCCAATACCAAGCATTTCAACTCCCTGATTTTATCTCAGACACTTCTAGCATTTGTATATAAACACCTATAATTTCCCATACACGTTAAGCCTCAACCTTCCTCTTGCTGCCTCAAGAGCTTGCCAGGCAGTCCATATCATTAGCCACAGTCTCAGCGGACAATTCTAATCCATTTCCTTGTAAAAAAGTAACAGCTATTTCTTCATCTCTTTGAGATGAGCCATCCCGAACCAGAGACTTTTCATCTCCTGTCGGATTTCTCCCAATATTCAGTTTAAAAACTGTTCTGCCACCTTTTTGATTTTAAGTGCCAACAGCCTGATTCCTTCGCAGGACAGGTAGAGACTGTCTCTTTTGCACAGTTTCCTCTTGTTCCAAAAAGCATCCCAGTGCCTAACAAACTTGAACCCTTCCGCCCTATGCCATTGTCTCATCTATGCATTGAGACTCTTGATCTGTGCCTGTCTCTCTGGCCCTGCGCATGGAACAGGTAGCACTTCTGAGAAGGCTACCTTGGAGGTCCTGGCCTTGAGCTTCCTGCCTAGCAGCCTAAATTTTTCCTCCAGGACCTCACGACTGTATTTCCCTATGTCATTGGTGCAAACATGTACCACGACCACTGGCTCCTCCCCAGCACTATCGACCAGCCCGTTTAGAACACGCATAATGTCTGCTACCTTTACACCAGGCTTCATCATTGCTTTTAAAATAATAATGATGTATAATCCCCTTTTAAACCCCTTTGTATTTATGTGGTTCTCCTTGTAGAAGTCTACTTACCTTACTGGGATCACAAGGAAACTAGGACCCTGGCTTTCTGGCTCTTCCTGGGCTTCTTACAGAGTCACTAGTCTAAGAGTACCTGGGTTAAGAGCCACAGGCCAAGAGGTGCTGCCTTAAATAGAAGTCTCACCCAGCAGAGGGCGGGGCCAGCAGCTGTTCAATTTCATCCAGGCAATCCAATTATAGTCAAACAATGACCATTTCTCACCCTATCTCAAGCAGCCAGGACTCTGCAACAACTCAAAATGCACCCACACACTCCCAGACACAGTCCTCCCATACAGTACCCTCAGCTAAATCACCTCAGCTGAAAGCAGATAAAAAACACAGAGCTGGTCCTCTAGCAGCTCTGTCTTCTGCTCCTTCTCAGAGCTCAGCTGGGTCAGCTTTGTCTTATGAGTTTGAGTTTGGATAAATTTAAGAATAATTTTTGTTGTTCAGTCACACAGCCATAATAGAGTTCCAATTTCTAGAAGAAATTCCCTTCTCAGAATTAAGGGAAATATCTTTATATCTATACCTGTATGTCCACAGTTGGCAAGCCCAGCCTCATAGTCACTGGCTCCACAAATGTCCTGGCAGCTGGCAGCAGCAAAACAAGGTAGCTGGAAGCCACAGGAAGCAACCCAGGAGCCTGTGAAGGAGGAGAATCCTCCAGGCAGCCACAGGAGGAAACAGAAGCCACAGCAGCAGCCACACCCAAGGAAGGTGTGGCAGGAACAGCCAAATAGGATAGAGAGTAGGGCAGAAAGCACAGAGGCCTGGGGGAGGAGCTGGGTCCTATCCTTCCTACAAGCCCAGCCTCAGGACAGTTAGGATTGGCAGAGCCTGGGGCCAGCCTGCCTCAAAGCCACCCTTTGAAAAGCTACTTAAGGGTGTGCCAGGGCCAAACAACCAGATCTCCTGTGGCTTGCAGGGAGAGGAGAAGGGCATCTAGAGAGAGAGAACCAAGGGTGAAACTGGATTTCCCTCCTCTCACACTTCTGAGGCTCATCATAGGCCAATTCCTAAAAGGAAACTGGAAAGTGAGCCGGTCCTGGGCTCTGACCCACCAACAGAGAAGTCTGACAGTATATAAAACTGTTTTCTCAAATACACTCACTTTAATTGAATTTGATTTAAAAAAAACCCTGAGACATATTTAATTTTTAAGTTAATAGGTCAAGCATAATTTTATTTAATTTACTTCATTTATATTCTGCCTCTCTTCCCAGTGGGGACCCAAAGCAACTTACATCATTCTCATCTCCTCCCATTTTACCCTCACAACAACCTGTGATTTAGGTTAGGGTGAGAGTATCATCCAAGTTCATCCTGCATGCTTCCATGACAGAGCAGGGATTCAATCTTGGGGTCACCCAGATCCTAGTCTGACACTTAATTCACTATGCCATACTGGCAATTAAAAAACAAATTTGCCTAATTTTAAAAAACCAGGCAAAAAACCCTAGCCAAGTCAATCATATTGTTGTGTATTTGAATTTCAATGGCTAGCTCAGGTGCTTTAATGAAGTCCTCCTCTGACTTAAATAGCAGTGTCATTTCCAAGTAATGCTATCTCTCCTTATAATAATTATCTTTTGGTTTTGTAAGATTCCATGCGCTCCCATTGGCTGTAATAATGCCCTTCCTCAGCCATTGGCCCATCAGCCGCCACTCAAGAGTACTCGCGTGCCTTTGGCTGGGTTATGGGTCTGCTCCTCTTCCCCACCCACTTCCCCTTCAGACAGATTTGCATGTCAGATTTACTGGCAGACAGCTCTCTCTCCTGAGGAAGACAGTTCTCTTGACTCCTGTGAGGGACTGTCCCCTCAGCAGCTATTGGTAGGCAACCAAACTTGGTTCTGTGAGGAAAAAAACCCCAAAGGACTTTCAGCATAACCCCCTCCCCCGTCCATAACCCTCTCCCCAACGGCCACTTTCCTGTCAGAATAAATGGAAAAAGGCTCTTTCTCCTGCTTAGCTTCAGCATGGCTGGCTGGCTAACGAGGTGGGCCATTTTCTTCCACTCCCCGCTGTGTGGCTGACTTTCCCCTAGGGTTGCCAATCTCCAGGTGGGACCTGGAGATCTCCCACTGGTACAATTGACCTCCAGATGACAGAGATCAGTTCCCTGGCAGAAAATGGTTGCTTTGGAGGGTAGACTCTATGGCATTATACCCTGCTGAGTCCTTCCACACACACCCCAAGTGCTGCCCTCCACAGGATCCACCCCCCAAATCTCCAGGTATTTCCCTAATCAGAGTTGGCACCTGTACTTTCTCCTCTGTCAGTAAAAGGCCCTTTCCACACCTATGTTGGCCTTTGGGAGAAAACTCATTGGGCCCAGTTCTGATCAGGTTGCCAATTCCAGGTGGGCAATTCCTGGAGATTTGAGGGATGGAGCCTGGAGAGGGTGAGGTTTGAAGAGAGGTGGCACCTCAGACATGTACGATGCCATAGACTCCGCCCTCCAATCCAGCCATTCCCTGATGGGGAACCATTGTTGCCAATCTCCAGGTGGGGGCTGGAGATCACTCAAAATCACAACTGCTCTCTAGGAGGGAGGTGATGGAAAACTAAAGGTAGGTTGATGGTTGGGTGGGAGGGAGATAGGTTTATCAACTCCAGGTTGGGAAATTCCTGGAGATTTGTGGGGTCGAACCTGGAGAGGGTGAGTGTTGAGGAGGGGTGGGACCTCAGACAGGTACAATGCCATAGACTCCACCCTCCAAACCAGCGACTCCCTCCTGGGGAACCACTGTTACCAATCTTGGGGGTGGGCTGGAGATCACTCAAAACTACTACTGCTCTTCAGGTAGCAAAGATCAGTTCCTCTGGAGAAAATAGTGGACTCTGTCATTATACCCTGCTGAGATTGCCACAGCAAATTGTCACTGAGTGCCCAAAGCCGGGGCACTCTCCCAGAGCCTCTTTCTAGAGCCCGTTGTATTTATTTCCACAACGGGCCTTATTCCTAGTCTACAGATAATGTCCTTTTAGTAATCTTGTTATCTCACTTTGTCACATAGGAAGACCTAAGGGACAAAGCTCCTATTATCTTAATACTTCTAGAGAAGTTCACTGGTGGACTTTGAGTCACTGGAAAACTAACATAAGTCAGGGTCACTCATAATTTAAATGAATTGTTTTTCTTAAAAATTTTACTAAGAAGATTTCATTGGCATTTTATTAAAAAATATTTTCCAGTATGCGTTCAATTTTTGTAATATGCTTTTAGCAACATTTACTCTGATCTCAGTGCCTCTTAGATAATTTTTAAACCACATGTGAATAAGATTAATTCAGAAAGGAACTGCTTGCACAGTTTTGTGGTATTAAGAACCATAGGAATTTGTAGTTGCACATGCAGTATTTTCTAAACATTATATATGTATTTTTGTGTTTTAAAGGTTGGTATAATTAATGGCTTGTTTTTTAGCTTGCTCATGGTTATTTTCCCCAGGCATATTTTGTAGTGACGTAATATTCTTTTTTTCCAGTCTTAATGCCCAAGAGATCTAGTTTTAGCCAAGATGCTGGATGTCGTTTTCTTTTGTATCTGTATATAACCGCAAAATGTAACGCAAAATTTAGCTACCTAACTACCTGAATTTGGTATGCAAGTGGCATCTGTAGCCCTAATGGCTTGCTAAAAGATTTTTTTTGTTTTTCTTACTTATGTTTTCTAAACTGTCCATCTTCATTGTTTTCTAGTATTTTGCCCTAACTCCTAGCTTTAAACTGTACATATTTTGGAGAGTTCATTCACATGGATTCTCATATTTAACAGTTTCATGGGGTTGTTTCTTTGGGACGAAAGGAGTTTCTCAAGAGCCCTTTTTCCTTTGCTCCCAGTGAAAAGAGGAGAGCAAAGCCATCCGCTTACCACAAAGCAGTTCCACCACAAAGGAAAGATTAAGGGTTTAGGGAGAGGTCAATGTGGGTTTTTCTCTAACTAAACACTTTCCTAAAGTTTCCTTGTGGAAAAAATAATGAAGTCATCTAAGAGTTTTTAAAGAATTTTTATTTCTTTTTCACCGTCTGCATTCGCTTGTCTTCTCAGCATGGATGTTTAATCTTTCTAGGCTTTGTGAACTGGCCCAAATGAATAAGTGGTGAGCTGTCTCTCTAGGAGCTAGCGGCTTATTCTAAGGCCCTAATCACTGAGTAAACACATCTTTGCCCTCCCTCTCTTACAACTGCTATATAATAGTGGAGATTCTAGCACAGTAACCTGGATATTGCAGGGATCCACGCTTTGAAATGCAGAATGGCTGATCCTCCAAAACAGACAGTGCCTGATCTTCTCCTGCTGCTTTCTTCTTTTTTAAATTAAATATCACCACAGAGATGCTGTTTTATTGCCTGATATTGTGCATTAGTGCCCTGGATTTTCAAGTTTAGTTTCAGTCAACATTGTTGGCTGCACTTATATGGAACTGTGCATGTTAGGCTTATTGGTGGCCTTTCCTGGCACATGTGTACTTGGTTTTGAATCACTTTTTAAATTAAAGAAGACAAACATTAATGTAAATATCTAATCCCTTCTCCAAAGTCTACTCTTCAAATATACTATACTTTAAAATAGATTTTAGGACTTCCCTGAACCCTGTTTTCTTACACAGACTTAAAATAAATGAATTGTTATAAAATTGCCCTCCACATATTCAGCATATTTATTTAAGCTGAATTTTTTTAGATGGTTGAATGCATTGGCTATGATCCAAAGATCTACTTTAGACAAAACCATGGGTTTGGGCATGCCTAGTGTTATTTTTTAACTTTTCAGTGGTAGACCTCTGTGCTGTATTGCAAACTGGAATTTCAAAATCTGTTTATAATGCAGCATGGGTGCTACTGTTTGAGAAACACACGTCATGACCACTTGGATGTGTAGAACTGGTTGTATCCTGGCCATCTCCTTTTGGAGGAAATACGCCTTGAAAAAAGAAAAGATTGCATAAATGAAACTGAATATCACTCTAAGGAAATAGAAATATTAGGTTAGATCCTAAAGCTTTCTCTGGGTGGAACAGGCTTTTTCGTGCCTTACTCTTTCCCACACAAACCTTGTAGACAAAAACCTTTATGGGACAGGAGCTGCAGTGAGGAGAATCTGTTGCTAGCCCTCCTCAGTCTTGTGATAGTAGAAAACAAGTAGAATCCAGCTCTTTGTAATATATTCCATCCTTTGGTGGCAGAATACTGCCCCTTATGTCCTGTTACTCAGAACTTCCTGAAAGAGTGTTGCCCTGACAAACAAGTGTATTGGATTTGACCAGTTGTTCTGCTGGTTAAAAAGGGAAGAGGAGTCCCCTTTGACCACCAAAAAAAGAGGTTATAATGGAAATAATAGCAACTGCATAGAAAGCAACCATGTGGGATATAGTGCAAATGGAATTAAGTGACACCGAGCAAAGTTGGTTGGATCCAAAACAATATCAGTATTATACTGTGAAATAAGTACTCAAGTTTAATAAGATTTTACTGAATTTCCACCATTTGGTTTAAACTGATTTTCATGACTTTTAAGATTTCATTTTAGATAGAATGGAAGAGAGGAGAGTAAATGTTACTTTGGGTCCACACTGTGGTATAAGTGAAGTAAATAAATAAATTAACTCAATTATGTGTAAATGTAGTTCTTCATCCAATAGTTTTGGTGGTGATCCATCTTCTCTGAGATGTTGCTGCAAGCTAATGAGAAATCCTAATAAAGTAGTGTAACTTTATTAAACTTATTGTAAGCTTTAAAAACTGTAAAAAATTTACACATGAGTCAGTGATATGTATGCTGCAATTAAATATAAGCATTATGCCAATTAACATTTTTTCTGTTTTTCAGAGAAAGCTTCTTGCTGTCTACCTCCACCACGATGAAAGTGTGCTAACCAATGTATTCTGTTCTCAAATGCTTTGTGCCGAGTCTATTGTTTCCTATCTTAGTCAGAATTTCATAACCTGGGCGTGGGACATGACAAAAGAAGCAAATAGAGCAAGGTAAGTGAGTTTGACTATTCTATACTGCTTTGTCTATTTAAGTCATAAATATGATAGTTTGGGTTGGCTCTGTTGGCAGAAGACTCTCACTTAGCAGGAAGAACGTCTCTAGCTTGCATTTGCTGGAGAATTTCTGTGAACTGAAGGGATTTCCTTCAGCAAAGCACCAGACAGACCAGGGACCCTAAGAAACAACAGGAGGAGGGAGCTGGAGGTCTGCAGAAGAAAGGAATTGGTGAAGATCATCCCCATCCATCTGCAGAAACCTTCCAATGCATTCAAGCCCGTGAATCTAGTCCTATATTTTATTTGTTGCGTAGTGGTTGATTAACACTGCCATCCTGACCTGAGTCATACCCTTTTAAGTTCATTGACTTCAATGGACTTAAAAGGCTTGAAATCTATTTATGATGGCACTGTTAATAAGCTTATGCTAGCTGTTGTAGAACCCGGCCCATGGGTTTAAACATCTAACTGATGCCATAAGAAACCTGAGCAGATAGTTTTCTTAGAACAACTGGAAGCCAAAACCTTCTCTGTAAATGAGCCATCTAATTTGAATTCTGATTGCCACCAGCACTCTGTGTTTGCACTTTGTATTTTGTATTGTATTTTTATATGCAGTGTTTTATATAATTGTATGTTTTTAACTGTATTTATGTCTGTTGGAAGCTGCCCTGAGACTGCTATGCAGGGAGGGCGGGGTATAAGTCTAATAAATAAATAAATAAATAAATAAATAAATAAATAAATAAAATGTTCTCAGCCATTGTATATCCTGTTTCCCATCTACCCTCACCTTCTAGCCCACTGTCTTCATCCACTCTATGGAAACTAACAGGACTCCTCCTACTTTTGCCCCAAGGAAAATGAGGGAGAAGTTACTGTGAGGGGTGTGTAAACTGAGTAGAGTGAAAACTGCTGTAGCTGTATTATGTCCTGCTTCTTTCAAGCATTTGAAGGTATAGTCATAATCCTCCAGACAAAGACCAGAAAATCTATTCTCTTTGGCCAAAGAAGAAGTACGGTGAACCTCAGGAGAAAGGTGGGGCAGAGATACCTAAGATCTGAAGCGGAGAGTCAAAATTAAAAGATTGACTAGGAAAATAAAAGCTGTGGGATGTAATAGCATCATTTTGCCCAAGGGGCACTTTTAAAGTACTTGCAATTCACCCCCCACTCCCATATTTTGAAGTATATACATACCATATTGTATTTATTTGTATATTTACTTCATTTACACCCCATCTTTTTCCCTAATGGGAACCAAAATTGTCTTCCTTCTCCTCCTGTGATATAGGTTAGGCTGAGAGTGTGTGACTGGCCCAAAGTCATCCAAGCAAGCTTCCATGACAGAGTGGGGATTTGAAGCTCGAAGATCCTAGGCTGTCTCTCTAACTACTACACCACACTGGCTCTCAAGTGTAATATAAGAACCAAACCTTTGGTGTTAGTGGCTTATACCATACTGCATAAAACTAACTTTCTGGGTCTTGGTACTAAGCTACTTTGGGCAAGTTATGTGATATGAAAATCACCTTAGGTTTACACTACTTCTTAACTTGTGCCACTTGACTTCCATGACTACATTTTGTAGTCAAGCCATGATATCTAAAGGTCGAAATTGTAATACTCTCATATTGATATGACCATAAGACCTTATAGTGCAATTAATATTCTGCTGCCAATGATTTAATATTAAATTCATCTATAACAGGTGAAATATGTTTATTGTGTTATTCTTTGTAATACTCTTTCAAGCATTATCAGATCTGTTTTTCTAATGTGATCTTAGGGTTGGGGTTAATAATTTGACTGTCGGATCAAGATCTGGGAGATCCAGGTTTGAATCCCCCCTCTGCCATGGAAGCTTGCTGGATAACCTTAGTCCAATCATATACTCTCAGTCTAACCTATCTCAAACTGTTTTTGTAAGGATAAAAAGGAGAAAGCTAGAATGTTGTGAACCATTTTGGGTCCACACTGGGGAGAAAAGTGGAGTATAAAGTGAAGGTAAAAATTAAATGAAATAAATGTTCTTAAAGCAATAATAGCTGAACCGTTTTTTTATTTTTGTCAATGTAATTTTATAGCTGAGTTTAATTTAATTATGCCCAGCTGCTAACAAGCCTCCATTGAACAAATGTGTAACAAATAATGGCTATGTTTTTAATGATTACAAGGACCAAAGGAGGGGTCACAGTGATAGATAATATATCAAAACAAAGAAGCACTGTGATATATTTGAACATTTAATGACAATTATGTATATCTATAAAAAACTTTAGAAATTCTAAGATATTCAAGACAAAACTTTAGACATTAAAACATATTCAAAACAACATCCAATATTCTCAATGAGCACCCGGTTATACACTCATTTCAATAGTCTTCCTCAGGAGTAATACTTTTAAGTAACAAGGTGTCAGCCTTTTGATACATTTTAACATGGCAGCATTAAACATTCATTTCAATAGTCTTCCTCAGGAGTAATCCTCTTAAGTAGCAAGGTGTCAGCCTTTTAATACATTTTAACATTGCAACATTAACTTCTTTTTCTACTTTCTTCAGACCATGACTGTTTGACTTCTTCTTCAACTTTTCCTAAAACAAACATGATTATTAAACATTGAAAGAAATATGAAGCTGAATGGAAACTAGTTCTAATTTTTAAATTTTTGAAAATTATTAATTTTTGACTTTAATAAATTTAAACTTACTCAGTTCCATTTCCAGTAGTTGTCTAAGGAGCAAACCAGTTAAATCATTTCTTAATAGTAGCAACCAGTCCTTTTATTTTTATATCTGGCTAGAAGCCTTCTTTTCAAATAGGCTGGCCAATGCTCTCTATATTTCATGTAGCTGGCTCTATTGCTCTCCAGTAAATTTTAGGAGTAACATTGCAGTCTTGTTTTCTATCTGGCCGAAAGCCTTCTTTTAAATTAAGCTGACAAATGCTCTCCACCTCTCAAACTGGAACTGAAACTCTCAAAAAACTATTCTAACTGATTCCATGCAGCTGCATATTAAATACTTCATTCTTAAAGGTATAGACCATTAACAAGATTGCTGAAGGCTGACCTCCTATAAATAATACATACATTTACAACATAATGTTTTTAATGATACCATGGGTCAACTGGATCTTATTACTCGAGACTGACTAGATAATGCAGCTTGGCATATTCTTCAGATTAATGCTCAGATTATTACGTTAATTTCCTGGAATGTTATGGGTTGGGTCAATAGATTGAAAGATGAATGCAAATTTAATTATACAGAGAAGTTAAAGAATCACCTGAATGTGCCTTCCTATTCTTTCTACAGTTTTATTTCATATATGTTTTTTCTTTTGTACAACTGTGTCAGTTGCAAAATGTTATTTAAATTAAAACTGAAATATTCAGAATTAGTCCTTTACAATTCATAAAGTATTTTGAGCCATTTAACATTATTTTAATTTTGATTGGCCTGTATTATGTTTTTGGTTTGTAAAATGATGGGGTGGGGGAAAGAAAAATAATTCTAAGAAAACAGATACGAATGAAGCATCTGTGATTCTTTAGGAGGCAAAATATGTGAGCAAGGGATTGGGTTAAATCGTTTAGTGCTGCTTTTCACCAGGAGCAAGGAGTTCCTCCTTTCCTTTTATCCCACAACTTGATGTTGAAGGAAACACTATTTCTAAAACCGTCTGCAGTGGCTAAGTCCAGTCGATTACCTGCTGTTATATTGTTCTAGTCACTGTTTAATTCTCCAGTTTCTTTTATTTTACAATGACAAAAAATTGCAGTGTAGTCTCTTTTGAAAAACCATGTTTGAGGGAGTTTTTTATGACTGACAATCAACAGGCATGTCATTGCTTTGTTGTATTTTACTAAAGAAGTCTATTAAGTAGCACAACTTTGATACACTAGTAATAAGAGTTTGTAGGTTACAGAGACACCTGTGGTGACCAAAGCGACAGAAGCTGCTTATTAGAAAGAGTCTGTACAGCTGTGTCCTATTAACTCCTCATGACACTTTTAGAAACACTAAATAAAGGGCTTGTTTAAGGCTTTATAGCTATTCTCAATGAATCTAGAACGTGATTTTGAAATACAATAGGATGCTTAAGCTTATACTTTTTGGTTGTGGTGTCAGTTTGTGACAAAGGAAGTATCATGCTAGCAGAATAAGATTTTTAAATGGTTATGTGTAAACATAATGCAATTAGTTCCTAATTTATGTGTAACAGTACAAATTACTCTTACATTGTGGGATTCTTATATTGTATGGGACTGTGAGAGGAATTACTAGCTGGAGACTGTGGTGCTTTTTCATGTAAACCTCATGGTGTAATACTAGGGGTAATGTTAAATGAATATCTTCCCAACACACAGTATTAAAATTTCAACTGTCAGTTATTCCAGCTTTATGTGATATAAAATATCATTTAACATGTCAACAGGAATTTAATATAAGAAAAATGTAATTTTAAAAAACACATCTTTCCAATGCCAAAAATAGTGCAATGTTTTCAAGTTACCACATTCCTTCGTTTACTATCACCATAGACTTTTTTCCATGAACAAGTTGCTCTCTTGAGGTCTTTGTACCTAACCAAAAAATTGGAGTTAAATAGTAGCTAAAAAAAATATTATTTTTTTCAAAATTTCTATATTGCCATTTTCTATCAACTGGTGTACAGTATAACATACCACAGAGATATACAGTGTAAATAAAGCAATATAAATTACAATGAATCCATTTTTCAAACCATCAATTGAATTTAAAATTCAGTCTACAAACTGTCGATTACAAATTACTTATAAAATTTTCAGCAGTAAAAAGATACAGCACCAATCACTCTCAATGTTTTCTTGAAAAGTTAACTTTTAACTATGTACTGAGAAGCTAGAGTGTATTATAGAACCAGAGAGCATTCCTTTAGTTTCAGTTTTCACAATGCTTTACTGAAGTGCATGGGTGTGGCTGATGTTGTAACTCTCTTCCATGAACTATCTGACTCTCCAGGGCAATGTTTGCATGAGGAGATAAACACACAGAGATAACCACATAATTATCTCTATCTTTGTGGTTCCTAAATCCAGAAGTTACAACTGCAACAACATAAAAATCATCCCTGAATCCTATCTCTGTACCAACACACCTGTGAAAGTGTTAGGAAACTACAGCAGGTCTGAAATGTAGAAGCAATAATGTTGGCTGGGTGATGTCATATGGAACATATGACTTTAATTTTATGTCAAGTTCATTACTTTCCATGCCCAGTTCAAAGTGTTTAGGGATCACTTTATCCCATGTGAGCCCACCCATTTGAATAATCTTGGAGTCCCTGCTCCATACCCCTTGGTATCAGAGGTTTTTTGAGATAGCACACAAGTAATTGTCCTTGTGCCTTTATTTCTGTTCCTTTGTCTAATTTCTGCTGTTATTCAGATTATTTTGTTGTTGGTTGTGCTTTGTATATTTTAGTTTTTATACTGATGTTATGCTGCCGTGGGATCTTGTAGACTGGAAAGGTGGGACTAAATATTTCACTAATTACTTAATACGTTCCTTTCTTAGAGAGAGGGGGAACAGGGGCAGATTATGTTAAATGCTGTTTTCAGAGGGTTATTAAGGTAGCACAAGGGGTCACAAATGGGATAAGAAATTATTACTGTTCCATGTAGTGATCTCTGTGTCACCTCATCCACTTCCAGTGACTGCAAGAAGACAGTTGATGAATTACAAGGCAATTTATAAAGTATACAGATGCTAAATAGTTACTATGTTAAAAGGTAAAAATGTGACCTAACAAAATCCGCAGTGACCAATGTAGTTGAAGTCCTTGTATTGCTAAAAACCAACATATTCCTGAGGATTTTTCATAAATTCTCATTGGCTTTAAATGCAATTAGCAGTTGGATCATATAGTTGCATCTTATTATTTATCAAATACAGTTATGTGGCATGTATCCCTAGGATATTTTTCCAGAGTCATGGATCAGTCCAACACAGAGGTATTCGAGTCCAGTTTCAGAACATGTTAACTATGAGATAAGGATTGTGTGGTGGCTGTTGTAATATTTGAAAGTATGGCTAGGCCTTCATAAACACTTGCCAAAAATAACTTCTCTGTTATGCAGTTGTTTAAAACATTTTAATGCAAGTGCTTTCTTATCTATTTATTTATTTGCTTCATTTATACCTCAACTTTCTCCGCAAAGGAGACCAAAAGCAGCTTATATTGTCATCCTCTTCTCCAATTTATCCTTATAACATTCCTGTGAGGTAGCTTAGACTGAAAGTGTGAGATTGGCCCAAGGTTACCCAGCAGGTTTCCATAGCAGAATGGAAATGTGTACAATTGTAGAAGGGTAGAGAGTGTATACTGTGCTAACTTTGTTCAGATCATTCTGCCATGAAGCTAGCTGGGTGATTTGGGGCCAGGGATTAGGTTTTTTGCATCTTTATCCATCTCACATTTAGGGTAAAATGGGATAGGGTTGCCAACATGCCTGAAGAAAAATAATTTACCCCTTTAATATAAGTTTAATGTATGGAAACATGCAGCTGAAGCTTTTTAGGGCACAACATCACCTGGTAAATAACATTCCATTAAGCCTCTATTAAAAGCATAGGACATTTTCCTCCTGGTCTGTTGGCAACCTTAAAATGGAGGGAGGGACAATGATGTACACTGCCCTGAGCTCTTTGGAGGAAGAGTGGGACAAAAATAAACTAAAAATAAATAAAGTATAGATGCATATAAGCATAGTCCTGCTACAAAATTACATGCCCTTGTATACATTGCACTTCTTAACAGAACATCAACAATGCCTAGTTTCTGGATAAATATATACATTTACATGTTGCCGTGCTGAACTGCTGACTAGCAACCTAAAATTACAATTGAATAACTTTTCAATGAAATAATAAAATCACAACAAAATCAAAGCTGAACAGAAAGGCAACAGCAAACTATTGCACCATTTTATAGGAATAAAATAATCTTCGTCGTGGTCTCTGTGCAGTCCCACACATGGGTTGGGCGCCTGCGCACGACCTCGATCGGAGAATCTTCTAGAGCTTCACCTCAGAAGAGCTTTTGGCGGGCTCTCTTCCCGCCCTGGGAGAGGAGACATGCACTGCGCATGCCCAGAGCGGGAGAGAGAGCCGCCTCCCACTCAGTTCTTCTTCGACTGCCTTCGCATTCACACCTCGTTCCTGTTGTTCCTCCATATTACCTCAGCTGAGTATATCTTTTCTTTGCTTCGTCTTTGCTTCCTTTCTCTCTCTGACTCTTCTGTCTTAAAAAAAAAAAAAATCTTTGTCTATCACTCTTCCCCCCCCTTTCTTTGGAGGGTGGGCGGGGATTTTTGTATGGGAAAAACTCAATTTTTCAAGGTCTGTTGTCGTTGCCCTGCCAAGATTCCATCTAATGACAGGCACGACCTTTGTTTAACTTGTTTGGGTGAGGCCCATAGAGTGGATACTTGTCCTCATTGCGCGAGTTTCACTCGTCAGGCTCGCCGTAATCAAGAGGCTAGACTTCGGGCTCTTCTTTTGGAATCGGCCCAACGCCCTACAATGTCCTTAGGGGCTTCCCAGGCCTCGGTAGCCAAAAAATCGGACACCTCCTCGAAGGCACCAAAACAGAAACCTAAGCGGGCTGAAGATAAGACCCCTTCGAAGTCGAAGGCCCCGCCGTCTGCTTCGGTTTCGAGGGTGGTCCCCATCGTCGTGACTGGGTTATCAACGTCGATGCCGGCTCTGGCCTCGACATCTCAGAAGCCTGCGGCTCGACAACAGACTCCGCAGTATTCACACTCGTCACCTTCGGATCTGATTCCCTTGGGCCAGTCGATGAGATCACCTCCACAGCTGTCTCCGCGAAGAGGTTCCCGGTCTCCAGCGAGGCGTTCTACTACCCTGGTCCACACTTTGGACGAAGGCCCTGTTGTTGTGCACCGCCATTCACGGTCCCGATCCCGATACGATCGCTGACGCCTGATCCGTAGGCAATCTCCATCGTCGTCTGGTTCCCCCTCTGATGACCAATGTTGGTCTTGCAAAGACCGTCGGGAATGTCCTGATGCGGCATATTATTACTCCAGGTCCCCGACACCGGAGAGACACCATTATGATCGGATCCGGCATTCGGAACGCGTGGATCAGACCCATGCCCCTGACCGCCCTTGGCGCTCAGCGTCTGTTGCCTCGGCCCGTTCCCCTCCTCGGGAACAGCCTTCTGATCTTCCTAGAAATCGGGATGCCCTGAAGAGTTCTCCAGTGGAACCTCGGCACCGTCCTTCCGTCGATCACCCAGTCATCGATCTCGTCCAACCACGATCCTCCTCTCCCATGTCCATCTCGGACAGGTCGGATTCGGCGGAGTTTGATCCCGAGGTCTCTCGGATTGAGGACGAGCCTCGACGCTCGGGGTCGATTTCACCTGAGGGCCCTAAAGCATTTTTAGAGCACGTTACCAGGATGGCGACTGCCCTTCAAGTCCAGGGCTTTACAGAATCCCCAGCTGTGACCGACGTCATTCACCGGTTGGTCCAGGCTGACCTTCCTCCGTCTCCTGTCTTGCCTTTGCTTCCTGTCCACCTTTCTATCCTGAAAGAGTCATGGAAACACCCGGCTTCGATCCCTCCAGTTTCGAGGCACTATGATGGGTTGTACAGGATCCAGGACGCTCCTGGCAAATTCCTCGTTTGTAAGCCACCGCTGAACTCGATGGTTGTTCATTCTTCCTCGAGATCAAATCAGCCTGTTCGCCAATCCACGCCTCCTGACCGTGAGGGTCGTAAAATGGATCTTCTGGCCAAGAAGATGTACTCTCTGGCCTCCATGAATCTTCATGTCGATACTTACTTATCCTATTTGTCGGCGTACGCCTTCAACGTCGCCAATGCAGTTCGTCCTGTTCTGGAATTCGTTCCAGAGGAGCACCGCCCCACTCTCTCGGCTGCCTTGTCTGAGGTTTGTGCTATATCGAAGCAGCAGATCAATTCAGTTCGTCATGCCATTAATTGTTCATCTAAACTCCTGGTTTCTTCTGTCGCTCTTCGGCGTCATGCCTGGCTGCGGGGCACCTCTCTACAACCGGACGTCAAGTTCCGTGTTGAAGACCTTCCCTTTGACAGCGACGGCCTCTTCCACTCCACCACTGACGAAGTGTTGAAGGCTGTCGATGATAGTCGAAAGCAGGCCCGAAACCTTGGAGTCTCGGCTGCACCTTACCATCCCAGAAACCGTTCCTGGAAGCCTTCCGGCTCCAGGCGATACCTGTCTCCGGCACCTCACTCCCAATGGAGAAGAAAGCCATATGACTCTCGTCCTCCTTCCAAACACCGTTCCCAACCTACCAAAAAGCCGCCACAACCTAAACAGTTTGTTTGACTGTCCCCACCGTCTCCCTTCCCCGACGTCATATACTCCTTCCGTCCAAACCCGTTTCTTCCCCTTTCTACCAGCCTGGGAAGAAATTTCAACCAACTCCTGGATCCTCACCATTCTTCGGGTCGGGTACGCCATAGAGTTCGTTTCGCTTCCGATCCTCCCACACTTTGTCGTCACCCCTCCAGACCCTCTCCTCGATCTCAAGGTTTCCACTCTCCTTGCCAAGGGGGCCATCGAGGTCGTCCCAGAGGCGCAACGAACTCTCGGCTTCTACTCGAAGTATTTCCTGGTTCCCAAGAGGGACGGCAGCTTCAGACCAATTATGGATCTTCGAGATCTCAACCGTTACATTCGGTATCAGAAATTCAGAATGGTCACTCTGCAGTCGATCCTTCCTCTCATTCCACGGGCAGCGTGGCTCGCGTCAGTCGACCTCCAAGACGCATACTTCCATGTCACGATCTGTCCCCAACACCGGCGGTTTCTCCAGTTCGCCATTGGAGATGCCCACTACCAGTACAGGGTGCTTCCCTTCGGCCTTTCTACAGCTCTGCGGGTGTTCACCAAGCTGATGGCTGTGGTGGTGGCCGAGCTCCACCGACAGGGAGTCACTCTTTATCCTTACATCGACGCCTGGCTTCTCGTAGCTCCAACGCCAAGTCAGTTGCTCCACGACACTCAGGAGACTCTCTCCCTCCTCCGTGCTCTCGGACTCTGCGTCAATGGCGCCAAGTCCTCCCTTCAGCCCCTTCAAATCCTTCGATTCCTCGGGGCTCGACTCGACATCAACCTTGAAGCGGCTTTCCTCCTGGAATCGAGGGCTTCCGACATTCGGGTGATGGTGTCCTCCTTTCAGACGTGTCCCCAACAATCCGCCCATTCTGTCATGAGGCTCCTCGGTCACTTTGCCTCCACGGTGTTCGTTGTCCCCAACGCTCGGCTGAGAATGCGGCCGCTTCAGCTGTGGCTCCTCCGCACCTTCGATCCTCTCCTGAGGCCTTGGCACACGATTCTGTCGATCCCGCAAACAGTCCTCGACTCTCTCGAGTGGTGGGCTCAACCCGTCCACCTCCACTCCGGGATGCCCTTTCGACCTCCTCCTCCCGAGTTGCTGTTGACCACAGATGCTTCCCTCTGGGGTTGGGGAGCCCAGTGCAGAACGCTCACTGTTCAAGGGGCTTGGTCTGCTCGAGATGCAACTCGCCACATAAATTACCTGGAGTTGCGAGCGATTTATCTAGCCCTTCGGTCCTTTCTTCCGACCCTTCGAGACCTTGTCGTTCAAGTGGCTTCCGACAGCACCATGGCCGTCTATTATGTCAACAAACAGGGTGGCACTGCCTCTGTTCGTCTCTGCAACTTAGCGATAGACCTCTGGTCCTGGTGCCTCGACCACTCCATCACGCTCTCAGCGATCCATATTCCTGGGGATCAGAATGTCAACGCAGACCGGTTGAGTCGTTCTGCCTCATCGGACAACGAATGGCCCATTCCCCTCCGGTATCTTCGACCTCTGTTTCGAGAGTTCGGTTACCCATCTGTCGATGGCTTTACGTCTGTCGACAATGCTCGATGTCGCCTGTTTTTCAGCAGGGGTCCCCCGTCTGCTCAGTCGCTCGGGGATGCCTTTCTCCACAAGTGGACCGGAATCCTGTTTTACCTATTTCCTCTGTTCCCTCTCATCTCTCGGGTCATGCAGAAGATTCGTGCAGACGGCACCTCCTGCATTCTAATCACTCCGTGATGGCCACGCCAGGTCTGGTTCCCGCACCTGCTTCAACTCTCCTGTCGTTCCTTCCGTCCCCTCCCTGTCGTCCCAGATCTCCTCTCTCGGGCCCGAGGGAGAATCCTCCATCCCAATCCGGGATTTTTCAGATTGACGGCCTGGAAGATCCAGCCCTAGGCTTCCCGCCTCAGGTCTCTGAAATCCTCCTGAATGCTAGGAAGCCTTCTACTTGACGTTCCTATCAGTTCAAGTGGAACAGATTCCAATCCTATGCTGCTGATCACTTCTTTGATCCGATTCGATCATCTCTCCTTGAGATCTTCGCCTACATCGTGCACTTGAAGGATACTGGCCTTGCGTATTCGTCCTTGTGGGTTCATTTGGCGGCAATCTCCGCCAACCACCCCCTCATACAAGGATCTTCAGTGTTCTCCCACCGTCTCACCAAGACGTTCCTCAAGGGTCTTCTTCGGCTGTGCCCACCTAGGAAACTGTTGGTGCCTTCCTGGAGCTTGTCCCTGGTCCTTTCTCAACTCATGGCTAAACCGTTTGAGCCTATGGTTACCACCGACCTCAGGTTAGTTTCCTGGAAAACGGCTTTTCTCGTAGCCATTACCACTGCACCCAGAGTAGGGGAGCTAGCTGCCTTTAGGGCCGATCCCCCCTGTACAGTTTTTCATAGGGAGAAGGTGGTCCTTAGAACAGATCCTTCCTTCCTCCCTAAAGTCATCTCTGCCTTTCATCTCTCTCAGTCGTCTGTTCTGCCTACTTTCTTTCCAAACCCGACTGATGCCTCTCAGAGAGCCCTGCACTGTCTAGATGTGCGCAGAGTGCTCTCTTTCTATCTACATAGGACGCAGCCCATACATAAATCTCCTCGGCTGTTCCTAGCTTATGGCCCCCCTCATGCGGGGGAACCAATTTCTTCTCAATGTCTCTCTAAGTGGGTGACTTCCACCATAGCCCTTTGCTATGAGCTGACACGTCAACCCGTTCCTACCTGTGTCACTGCCCATTCCACACGGGCGGTGTTGACGTCCATCGCTTTCCTGGCTGGTGTCCTGTTGGAAGACGTCTGTGCGGCTGCTATGTGGTCCTCGGCATCGACCTTCATGACCCACTACACACTCGACGTCCAAGCTCGACGGGATGCTGCCTTCGGTCAGACGGTGCTGCAATCTCTCTTCGCTTAATCCTGCTGCACCCTCAGGTAGGACCCGTGGGTGATTTGTTTTGATGATGATGCTGTGTTTTAACCAGTATTTTTGTGTCCTTTGCAGCTGCCAGCTCCCTCCTCCAACTGGTCCAGCTCTTGTAATCACCCATGTGTGGGACTGCACAGAGACCACGACGAAGATAAACAGGTTGCTTACCTGTAACTGATGATCTTCGAGTGGTCATCTGTGCAGTACCACAATCCCACCCAGCCTTCCCCGCTGCTGGCATCTCCAGATTTCCTTCTTTGGATTGTTTGGCCTTGACAGTGGCGGTCGAAGGAACTGAGTGGGAGGCAGCTCTCTCTCCCGCTCTGGGCATGCACAGTGCATGTCTCCTCCCCCAGGACAGGAAGAGAGCCCACCAAAAGCTCTTCTGAGGTGAAGCTCTAGAAGATTCTCTGATCGAGGTCGTGCGCAGGCGCCCAACCCATGTGTGGTACTGCACAGATGACCACTCGAAGATCATCAGTTACAGGTAAGCAACCTGTTTATCTTGATTGGTCATCTAAGAACAATCCAAGTAGGTGCTATCTGAGTAAGTAGTCATCAGCAAGGGCACTGGTACTGAGAAGGCGCTCTCTCCAGTCACCACCTATTTAGACTCTGAAGGTGGAGAGCAAGCTATCTGGTATAAATCTTGATGTAAAGTCAGGTTATATTGGAATAGGTGATCCTTTAGATACTTTTGGTGATATATTCTGAGTGGTATGCAAAGGGGACGGCAAGGGATGAGATGGTTAGACAGTGTTATTGATGCAATGAACATGAAATTAAGCAAACTCCGGAGCATGACGGAAGACAGGAGGGCCTGGCGGGATGTGCTCCATGGGGTCGTGAAGAGTCAGACTCGACTGTGCGACTGAACAACAACAACATGCATTATTTGAGGGATGGGCACATTGTTGCCCCCAATAACTTGCATTCCAACACAGTGTTCTCACTTCATAGTCTTTTATTAAGGCCATTTTCATGTGACCTAGGGGTGGGTCAGGTTCCCAAATGTGTCCTTGCCCCTTTTTCTCATCATGATTTAACAGGATTCAAAGAGAGGGTTGCCAAATGCCCATGTGTACTTCTTGGTGCTCCCTTTTTCCTGATTATTCCCTATTATGTTTTACTAGGAATAAGGCCCATTGTGGAAATAAATACAACGAGCTCTAGAAAGAGACTCTGGGAGAGTGCCAAGGCCTTGGGCACTCAATGTCAGTGTGCTGTGGCAACCTCAGCAGGGTATAATGAGTCCACCATTTTCTCCAGTGGAAGTGATCTCTGCCATTTGGTGAGCAGTTGTAATTCTGAGTGATTTCCAGCCCTTACCTGGAGATTGGCAATAATGGTTTCCCAGGAGGAAAAGTAGTCTTTCTCTGCAATGGGGACCAAAGCAGCTTACATCATTCTCCTCTCCCCCTTTTGACTTGCACAACAATCCTATGAGGTACGTTAGGCTGAAAGTGTATGACTGGTCCAAAATCACCCACTCAGCTTCTACAGCAAGAACCTGGATCTAGCAGGCCTTGCTCTGAAGCACTGACTGCTACGCCTAGGGTAGCCACCCTCCAGGTGGAGCCTGAAAATCACCGGGTATCACAACTGAATTCCAGACAACAGACCTCTGCCCCTGGAGAAAATAACTGCTTTGGAACATTAGCTGTATGGCATTCTGTTCAGCTGAGGCCTCTCCCTTCCCCAAACTCTGGCTTCCATAGACTGTACCAGGAAATCTCAAGGAATCTCTCTACCTGGAGCTGGCAACCCTAGTCAGGACTGGCCCCAGTGAGTTCCTCACAAAGGCCTGCAAAGGGTTTCCTTCCTTTGTCAGAACCAAGCTTGGTTGCCTACTGTGGCGAAACGGACTCCAGTTTACAATTCAACTGTTTGCCTCCCACCCTTGTCCCATGCGCGTATCTCACTCCTTAAGTTCACTACCACCGCTCACAGAATCGTCACTGCCTTTTTAGAGGGACAGTGAGACCCCTCTGGCCGAATCTCCCTATTTGGAGATGGAATCCCCAATCTTTGGGGGATCCCTGGAAAGTTGGCAACCCAAGGGTCTGGCCTTTCCTTGCTTCCCTGGGCTACCCCCTCCCTTTGGTATTGTGCAGAGCAGGGGAGACTATGTGGTCAGAGCACAACATAGATTATTAAAATAATTTATTTAATTATTTACAGAGTTATGGAGCACACACATACTGTAGGAGTAAGCACACACTGTGAACCAACTGGGCATAAATCAACAGGGGTTAAACGCAATCCTCTTTCCCTACGCACAATACTCTCTACCTCTGGAGGTTGTGGGCTCAGGATAGAATCTCTCCTTGGACCAGCCTCTGGCTGTACTTCAGCCTTTTTCTTTTGCCCAAGAGAGCAGGGAAACTTCTATTTCATTCCCCAGTCCAGCTGACTGTGGAGTGGCTGAATTTCTGCTGCCTCCCAGGGACAAAGACTGCCTCCTACCTGGATGAGCTGCAGTCTATATTGATGCTGCCCCTCCTGTTGGGACAGTCCTTGTTTCCCACACTTTTTGGCCTTGGGGCAGCTGGGAACTGTAGGCCAGCAAATGAGGAAGCCCTGTTCAACCCAGTGAGTGATACTCCTGCAGGCCCCTCTCTGGAACTACAGCTCAAATAAACCTTATGGGGGGACATTTTAAACAACCACAGCCATCTTACAAACATAGGTAACTGCCATTTTGTTACACCTACCAACAGCCACTGAGGGGAAAGTTAGTCCCACACAGGAGGTAAGCAGGAAAAGTGTCTTCATCAAGAGAGAAAGCTGTTTGCCAGTAATTCTGACAGGGCACAGTGGCCGAAGGGAGAGTGGGCAGGGAAGAGGAGCAGACCCAGCCCCCAGCCAATGGCACACAAGTACTCTTGAGTGGCAGCTGACAGGCCAGTGGCTGAGGGAATGCATGGAATGTTGCCACTCAAAAATAAAATTATATATAAGGAGAGGTTAGTGGTAGTAGTAGCTAATTAAGTGTTTTTATCTATTTATAGAATAGACATGTTGCTTTTTCTGAACTCAAAGCAGCTCACTTAAAACAATAAATAACATGTCAAGCTAAGGTGTATAAGCTAAATCATAACAGATACAGAAAAATTCAATCAACTGGGAAGTCAAATCATACATCACACATATGCATATGCAATTATAATTCTTCAAACCCATCAGTCTCTCCCATCTCTTACTATGTGGTTTAACAGAATTTGGAATTATTATGTTATGGAGAAGATTTCAAACCAAAATTCTCAAAGTGACTCAGAAGATTATTAGTCTAATTTTATAGAAATCTGGTTCCTGATGTTGGACTATATGATCGTGAACGATAGAGTTATCTGCTGTTCTTACCTGGTTGATCTGTTACTTTTTTAGTTTGAACTTTGTACTATTTGCAAGTACTAGGCAAAGTTGTTAGTTAGATTAGTTATAATTATTTGTATAGCTTGGATGTTGGTTTGGTCTTTGGTGCTTGATATTTATATTTATATAATTATTTATACAATTTATTTATATAATTTATCTATATAATTTATTTATATAATTTATATAATTAAATAAATAAATTTTAAAAAACCCAGCAGTCAAGCATCTAAGGCACACCGTGCTTAGATTTTGCGTAAAAATTCTAAACCCATAACAGGTTGCATCCACGTTAAAATGATTTCCCCCCATTAGCCTTAGGGGAGTTAAGAGTTAATTGACAAAGCATTTGTTAGTATCTTTTCTGTCACACATTCCTGCTCAACATGAAACCCTGGAGAACTGCCAGGATTTATATATAGTATTACGGTAAATGGACCAATGATCTCTCAGTATATGTCAGTTTTATATATAAAAACCATTTTAAGCATCACTGATAGGCTTTTTGGGATTGTTACTTTTAACTAGGGATTTGATATTTTTATTTTTATTTACAGTTACAAGGACTGTTACAAGTTTTTTTATATTGCTTGATGGTTTATACGCTGAATTCTTGATGAACTTGTAGGATCTAGGTTTTTATTTGCTTTGCTTTTATCTTATTTCTTGAGTGCCTCTGAAGAGGTGGCATATAAATAACTAAAGGAATGGGGGGAGGAAATATCGTAGGTGGCTTAAAAATAGGGTCTGTTGTCTTTCAGATAGCAGTTCATTCTTAGACACTTGATAGAATTTTGTCAGAAATTAGTTTTATGTTAACAACATTTTAAGATTTGCTTTCTATTTTCAATTTACTTCAAAAGCAACATGATACAAAACACTTAACATTACTCAGGTCAGAAGTCTGATTTTTTAAAAAGAAGGATTCCCAAAGACCTAGCAAATTTGCCAATTTGTCTGTGGTTTGTTTTGTGGAAGGGGCAGTGGAGAAAAGGTGAAGAGGGATTCCTCCTGTTTCTTGATTACATCCCACCCGCTCATTTTCTCCTTTTCTCCTTTGCTTTTGATTTTAGTGTCTGTCTTAACAGAATGTCAAGATCAATTTGCAGCATGGTTAAACTCAAGGTTTGCATTCTGCCAGCAGCAATTGTCCCTACAAACAATGCTGTGTGTTCTTGTAACTTCAGAAGCTTTTAGAGGGATCATGGCAAGGGCAGCATCTAATGACTTTATTACTATAGGGTTTCAAAACAGGCTCAGTAATTGTTCACATCTCTTTGTCATCTAGTCATAATTACTGAATAACATTGTTCAAGACTGCGCTTGTGAATGGTTTCCTATTAGCAATGAAATGAAGAAAAAAGGGAAAGGATGAACAGTGACTGTCTCTTCATATAGCCTGTATTTGTATAATACAGTAATGCATCAACTATTTGTAATACTCAGTAAGTCCCTTAAGCAAGGAAAATCCATGTATTTAAACATACATTAACTTTGAGGTTATAGTTTGTTACACGTTTTAAAATATTTGTTGAAAGACCATACAAGCTGAAAGCAGGATAAATTGAGAGAAAGGCTTCTTAGTGTTGAGTTGAGAATAGTTGAGTTAAAAGCTTCTTACTGTTGGAAATAAAAATGTGCAGAATCTTCCTCTATAGATCAGGTTCAAATTTGTGGGCTTTAAAAATTATTCCTTGTATCATTATGTGCTTGTCATATTTTTTAGATGCATTTCAACAAACTACTATGCAAACCTGCCACAATGAAAACTAGAACGTGAAACAATATATATATAAACATCCTGAGTACTAGTTTTGTAGAAACAGCATTTTTCTTCCCTCACTGCTGTATCATGGTTTTGTGCAACAAACTTATCATGCAAAGGGTTTTTGAAGGCAGGGATGAAGTGCTGACCCAAGTTCCTCATATGCTAGCTCTTTTCCTTACCCTGTTGCAACTGTACTCTGCAAATGGCTATAGAAAAGGGGGTTTGATATTATTCAAAATCAGTTGGGGAACAGGTGTGTCTCAGAAATTATGGGCGTGGTCACACGCTTGAGATAAAGTGGGAGGGAAGAGAGGCTATTTCTTCTGGAGGAATTTGACCTGCAGTTGTGCAGTCACACAGGCCTTGTAAGCTGCGGGCACAGCCTGCCACTGTGTGATCAGATGCAACTGTGGGTGAGTCAGGGTTTTTTTTTGCCATTTGAGGAATTGATGAATCACATCTCCTTACTGAGGTCTCCCTATGGAGTTTGCAATTATGCGCATACTGAGAAGGGGGAAAAACCAACGGCACGGAGTGAGGATGGCCTGATCAGACCATCTCGATGCCATGAGAGTGCACTGGAGCGATTAGACACAGGAAAATCCATCCGTGGCCCGTTGCAACCCATTTACTACCGGATTTTCCCCAGTTTCTTTTTACTCTGCTTCTGCAGCGGAGCAAAACGGGTTGCCAACAGGTGCAGGGTGCTTCCCAGATATTTATGTCTGATTGCACCCTTTAAATCCAACCGGCATTCACGCCTTGGAAAAAGTGCAGAGAAGGGCAACTAGAATGATAAAAGGGTTGGAACACCTTCCCTATGAAGAAAGGTTAAAACGCTTGGGCCTCTTCAGCTTGGAGA
This sequence comes from Gekko gecko, assembly GCA_029375565.1. Classification (NCBI taxonomy): domain Eukaryota; kingdom Metazoa; phylum Chordata; class Lepidosauria; order Squamata; family Gekkonidae; genus Gekko; species Gekko gecko. The sequence continues at coordinate 85,587,076 of JAPDNY010000006.1, forward strand.
AACGGCGGCTGAGGGGTGACATGATCGAGGTTTATAAGATTATGAATGGGATTGAGCAGGTTGAGAAAGAAGTACTTTTCTCCCTTTCTCACAATACAAGAACTCATGGGCACTCCATGAAATTGCTGAGCAGTCGGGTTAGAACAGATAAAAGGAAATACTTCTTCACCCAAAGAGTGATTAACATATGGAATTCACTGTCACTGGAGGTGGTGGCAGCTACAAGCATGGACAGTTTCAAGAGGCAATTAGATAAACATATGGAGCAGAAGTCCATCAGTGGCTATTAGCCACAGAGTATAGATGGGAATTCTCAGTATGGGGCAGGTGATGCACTCTATTCTTGGTGCTGGAGGGGGCAGCAGTGGGAGGGCTTCTAGTGTCCTGGCCCCACTGCTGGACCTCCTGATAGCACGTGGTATTTTTGGCCACTGTGTGACAGAGTGTTGGACTAGATGGGCCATTGGCCTGATTCAACATTGGCTTCTCTTATGTTCTTATGTTCTTATGCCTGTGGTGCGGCTAATTGTGCATGTGATCGCATCCTATGCTGCTTTTACTGATGAGGCTTAACCTCTGCACACACTGCAGCAGATAGGCAGAAATATAAGGAATGTATACTACTCAGCTTTGTATAAACTTAAATGGTAGTAAAATGGCTGCATATGCAGAATCTTCTTTCAATAAACTAACAAGGAGGCGGTTGGCAAATTCTGCTGCCTTCATGACATCCTCAGTTGAACAATGGTTCCTTACCTCCGTCTTGGAACCCTGCATCACAGCTATTCTGTAGATTTTTATTCTTTGGAGACTATACATTTTTCTGCTCACCAACTGTAGTGTAGAAATGCTTATCTGGCTGTATTTGAAGTGATGAGTGGTACAGGTTATGCTCTCTTACACCTTCAGTAAACTGCGCTACCACTTTATGTATATTTTAAAATATACATAATATTTTATATTAATAAAATATTTTAAAATTTATGGAGGCCTCTCTGTTGTGCTGGAATGCACACCCATGCATCACAGCAAGCTAGATCACTTCTCATGGAAACAGCCTGAAAAGTGGTGTAATGTGTTAATGCAGTTGGGTATGCTTTGATTGTATGGTAATTCTTTTAGCTACTGAGCTGAAATTGGGAACGGTATATCCCATTAATATCCAACCATTGGTGTAATCCAAAATGAACACTTTTACCCTGAAATGCTGTATAGTATGTAGAGTTCTATTCCTGCATGGCAACACCAAGGGAATATATTAGTAATCAGATCAAACAGTTATCAGGCTGTTAAAGGAACACTACATTTTGCTCTGTAAAATTCTGATGCAGCTGTAATCTGGTCAATTTCATTTACATCTTGCCTTGTATTTACTGAAGACATATATTATGAATTCAGTCTAGTAATTTTTGTGCAGAGAGTTTTGGTCTGACATGAACCTGTAACGTATAAAAATAACGTTATGAAACTGTGCATCGTGACTTGTGCAGCCTAGACACCACACCTTCAGTGTCAAGTCCTTTTGTCATTCCAACTTGAGAGCAGAAGGTGCAAAATAATAGGACCCTGTGGTGCTATTTTTGAAAGAGCTGTTATGCAGAAGACTGGTTGCCTGATAGTGACCTCTGAGGGGGGAAAAGTGAAGCCAATTGGGCACAATTCTGTTTCTGTTCATAAAAAACTGCAGCTGCATCAATAATGCCTCAAGGATTCTGCGATCAAATTCACAAGGAAATTTAACAGAATCACTGTGGGTATTTGACCTTTGCTTATCAGGAGGATTCAATTAATGACAAAATCAGTACAATTCATTTATTAAAGGACAGAAACCAGCCATTGCAGAGGCTAGAAGAGTATTTGCAGAGAGATCAGAAGAATACTCTTACTAGATCTTTGTGACTAGGTCATACAATAGGCCTGCTTATGCTGGACAAGTTACCTGTATTTTACGATTTCTCACAGGTGAGTTGGCAGAACCACTGGTTTTCTGTGGAACAAAGTTTGAGTTCACTGGTACCTTTAAGAAGAAGGTGTTTGATTTATACCTCACCTTTCACTACCTGAAAGACTCTCAGAGTGGCTTACAATCTCCTTTCCCTTCCCCTCCCCATAACAGACACCCTGTGAGGTAGGTGGGGCTGAGAGAGCTCTTTGAGAACTGCTCTTGAGAGAACAGCTCTGAAATAACATGTGGAAGAGTGGGGAATCAAATCCAGTTTTCCCAGATTAGAGTCTGTGCTCCTAACCTCTACACCAAACTGGCTCTTCACACCAAACTGGCTGTCCAACAAAGACCAACAACGTTTTATTCAAAGTATAAGCTTTAGTGTGCATACACACTTCTTCAGATACCTTGGAAAGTTACCAGCCCATACATATAGGTAGAAAGGGAGCAGCAAATTAATAAAGGTGCAAGTACTAAACTGGAATATCAAGCTTAGTTTATATGGTCACCATTTGTTTGGGTTTAATTCTGGGGTGGGGGAACATAGTGAAGGAAATAAATATATCAAAATCACAATAAATATATCAGAAACATCTACTTTGAGGTCACCCATTGAATGTCACGGAAGGCTGAAGTGTTCTCAGACAGGTTTCTCAGTCTTGTGATTCTTGATGTCAGATTTTCTATGATATGGTTGAAGTGGAGTTATGTACCAGCCTAATGAGAGTAGCATAAATTGCACTTATCAGGAAGTGTTTACTCATTAATCATCATCTGTAGTAGCTGCTCCAAATCTTTTGCCTCTGGTCATTGCCAACATATTGTGAATAAAAATATAGAGTTCCCATGCTGGTATTAACTTCCCTATGCCTATGTGATGCCAGCATGAAAATGCTACATACGTCTAGACTGATGTACAAAGTAAAGGCATTATAAACTGACATCTCTGCCACATTGTTAATCCTCAGAGGGAAGGTGTTTTCTATGGAAATGATGGGCAGTGAGTCATATAAATCAGCTACGAGTTATTGCTACCAGAGTAAGACTTGTACGTAACTGAAGTCTTGTCTTAAAGTTTTCCTAGTGTCTTATCTACTATGCTGAACCAAATCTGTTCTGGGAACTATTATGATAAATGACTTGCAGCTGATTTTACTGATGGTAATAAAAAAGTCATTGACTGTAGGGGTAGTGATGGCAAGAAGTAAAGAAGGATTCCAATAAGAGAGAGAGCAAGTGTCTTGAAAGAAAGTCAGAGTTTAGAGAATAAGATGCTGAGATGGGTAATATGCACTTTTTGTTTCTTTTTGCTTCCATGTGTATTTATTTATAGTCTGCCTCTTTCACTGGAACTCAAGGTACATTACACAGAGTGAGTCAATGCAATCAACAGGATGGGACATTCAGTAAACAATGGAATAGGATTTGGACTGATGGAGGGCGTGAATGTTAACCTGCCACATTAAATGATGCAAAATTGCATAGCAGGATCCAATACACAGCAAACTATATACGATAGTATAGACCATAGTCCCTCATAATTTGCCCAAGTAACTTTGTGAATCATTTTGTACAGTGCTACCCTACTGCCTGCATAGAAAAGCCTTCTTTAATAATTCAATTTTGCATAGTTTGTGGAAAGCCATGAGAGTGGGAGCCTTCCTAACCTCCTCAGGCAGATCATTTCACAAGGTGGGAGCCACAACAGAGAAGGCATGTGTACAGGCAGTTGTTGATTTTGCCCATTTGCAGGTTGGCACCTGCAGAAAGCCCTGCTCTGATGAGCAAAACTGTCATGGCAGAGCATATAGGGAGAGATGATCTCACAGATATGAGGGTCTAAGCCCATGAAGGAGTTTGTATGTGATAAAAGAAGAAGAGTTGGTTTTTATACCCCGCTTTTCTCTACCTGAAGGAGTCTCGGAGCAGCTTACAATCACCTTCCCTTCCTTTCCCCACAACAGGCACCTTGTGAGGTAGGTGAGGCTGAGAGAGTTCTGAGAGAACAGTTTACTGGCCCAGGGTCACCCAGTAGACTTCATGTGGAAGAGTGGGGAATCAAACCCTGTCCTCCAGGTTAGAGCCTGCTACTCTTAACCACTACACCATGTTGGTGAATACTTTAAATTGGGCACAGTGACTGATGGTCAGCTAGTGGAGTGATTGCAGAATGGGAGTAATATGCATTTCCATCCACCTGTTTTTATTTATGGGTTGATTATTTGTTTGCAGTTTTTTATATCATTTATACATAATCTGGAAGTACAGTGTACATTATTTATACATATTGATGCACAAAATAGTGTTGCATGGAAATTGAAATGGCAGAAATGTAAAGACTCCCAGTTTAATTTGCACAAGGAAAAATAAAATCAAAATGGGAATTTTCAAGACGAACCAGTGGGGATGAGACATTCAATAGCATCCCTAATAAAGTGTACTAAGATAATCAGACATAGATATTCTGTTTAAATACAACATTTCATAGCCTCCAGTACTACATTTAAAATTTAAATATTAATATATAAAATGTTATTCTTAAATTAACATTTTAATGAGACTAATGTTGACTTTGCACAGTATAAGATTAAATAATGTTAAATAATTACATGTCTTAACATATTTAATATTCACCAAGGTATTATTTTTTGCCTTGGAAAGACATTAAGGCAACTTTATTGTTATCAGATATATTTCTGAGCTTTACAGTTTTTTTAAAGTAGGTCAGATAGTTACTGCCATTCATTTCTGAAAACCAGTTGTATTGATCTTAAATAGTTCTACAGCTGACTTCGAGGTTATACATACCATGGGATATCAGTCTACTATTGCCAGATAGCCATTCTGTAGAATTTGAACTGGATTTTGTAAGTGAATTGTATAAGTTAGAAGATGGATGTTTGCTTTCATCCTAGGTTAAGTTTTGTTATGTTTACACCATTCCTCCTCTCTCTATTGAGGTTTGGAGCAACTGGCATAATAAGTGCTACTGTTTGAGCTCCTTTGCTCAGGGTGCAGGCCAGTGCCACTCTCAATCTGTCTTGGACACTGTGAGTCTGTCCCCAATCCTTGCATAAAGCTGCCCCTTGTACTCCCCTCTGCCCCCTGCCTTGGCAGCTGTTGAATAACATTCTCTGTTAAGTTCAGGGAGCCTTATCAGCCAATCAGTTGATACTTAGCAGCAGTGGCCAAGTAATAGATTTCAGACACCTTCTGAACATTCTTCCTCTACTTTGAAATATTGGTTAGCAGCACTTAATTATTATGGTGGGAAAGTTAATAGCTTTCACTTTAAAGTTATACCCTACCAAAATGAGGCCAATAAAACTCAAAATTTGCTCTAATTGTTACAAACTACTCTCCTCACCAAGTCCAGTTTAAGTTTCTAAGGTATAAATATAGAGGCTTTTTAAACTACTAATCTAAAAGTTGGGTTTTTATATTCTGTTTTGGATTGGATATCAAATGCTTCTCAGCCTATGACATTTTAATGCAGTTTGTTTTTTCAAATAGGTTTACCTTCTAATGCATGAGACAACAGGACTTTGCTCATCAGAAGGTGCATACATTTCAGAGCAGTTGTTACCTAAAATATTACCATAAGGCATAAGAAAACACACGATTTAAGTTGCCTTTCATGAACATAATTAAGAATTAATAAGCCTGTACCGGTGGCTAGTCCTCAGAATTTCCACTGTTTTGCCTTTTGTGACCTGTGTTATTAAAAGTCCATTATTTTTACAGACTTTATTAAATTGGATCTTATTAAAGCATTCTATATTTGCATTTGGTCTTTCATAATTCATTATTATTATGACATTTACTTTTTACCATCAGATCTGAAAACATATCATAAGCTACCCTTTTCTCTTGAAAGAAATGCTAATTTCAAACAGTCCTCTAATGGAAGAGAAAAGCTTTATCAGTTTTTTCATTTATTCAAGATCGTGTGAAGAATACTAATGCCAGACTTCAGTATGCTAATAGATGAAAGCTTTTTTTGGTCAAAAGCTTAGAAATATTGTTTTTAGACTATGCAAGTATGAAACTGAAAGAGGGCTACTACTGCAGCTGAAAACCAAACTCCAGACTACAATTCTTGATTTGTGTTACTACTCAATCCACAATTTACCTAAAATGTGAAGCTTGTATGGAAAGTAATATATAGTTGGTTAAAAACTCTACATCTGCAATGGAATGTGTAGGTTTTTTAACAACCTTGTGCCTTCCACTTTTTATGGAATCTTTCCAACAAATGACAATATTGAATCTATTGGACAACCGAAATGTTTGATAAACAATCTTTAGATGCCTCAAGACATTGCTGGAGATGCAATGCACCTGGGCCTCTAACAGTACATGTGTTGCTGTCTAGTATGAACCAAACTTCCCTTTAAGGATCTATTCTACAACAAATTGGATAAGACTTGAGCATCATAACTGGTTTGTGCTAACAGCCAAACAATTAGTACTGTAACCTGAAGGTCAACAATTCTGCCGGACATGAATGAGAGGCAGGAGGTTAAAGGAAGTTATAACATCCCCAAAGTTTCTGAAAAGTTTAATGAACATATCTGGAAATGTATGAAGCTATATTGTTATATGATTAGGGATTTATTAGAATATTTAGCTATCAACTACCTCCTCCCAACAACTTTGTCTCATTTGTTTTCTTTGATGTTGTAACTTTATATTTGGGTTACTTTATATTTGGGGAAGAGATAAATAGGGGATGGATTAATGGGATCCCTATTGTTTTTGTAAAAGAAGGTAAAGTTTCCCTTGCTCGAAAGCCAGTCGAATCCGACTCTAGGGTTGCGGTGCTCATCTCCGTTTCAAAGCCGAAGAGCCAGCACTGTCCGAAGACGTTTCCGTGGTCATGTGGCCGGCATGACTAAACACCAAGGTGCACAGAACACTGTTACCTTCCCACCAAAGTGGTACCTATTTATCTACTTGCAATTTTTTGCTTTTGAACTGCTAGGTTGGCAGGAGCTGGAACTAGAGACGGGAGCTCACCCCGTCATGCGGCACTCTTGGGTCTCGAACTGCTGAACTACTGATCTTCCACAGCCTGCAGTTCAGCATCTTAACTACTCGAGCCACCGCAGCTCCTTGTAAAAAAAGAGCATGCCATAATAATCCATATGTTAAAGGAAAATGGGAATATTTAAGCATTAGGGAAAATATATTAAAGGAGGGAAGAGAAAATGAAAACTATCTGGCTAATTATTAAGGGTTTGTGAGGAGATCTGTAGCTTAGGAAGTGAATTGGGGAAATGGGAAACAGCAATAAAGTGAGCTGGTGGCCTAGGGTTATTCTGCTCCCAATTCTCTGCAAGATTATTCAGAAGTAAGTCCGCATTTGCACGGAATTTGTGCTTCATTGGATTCTGTACAGTTTACTACCAAGAAAACAGATATAGGAATGGATTTCATGTCTTTCTGAATTAAATGGAAAATTGGTAATGTCACTTTGAAATGCACAGCTTCTCTGAAACAAAACAGGTAAGGTTTCTAAAGGTAAACTTCAAAAATATCTGTTCTGTTCTGCAATTAAATGCTCCTTTTGTGCAGGCTTTTAAAAAATCCTGGCTTCTGAAATCATGTAATAAATGAGCCCTTGATGACTACCATAGATCAGTCACTAACCTATGGCACTGTTTAGTGTCAGTGTGGCCTTGATCTGTGGATTTAGGTATCTACAGATGGGAGCCACATGTCGCTATTAGATATATAGATGATGATGAATTACATCATTCCTTGTTGCTAATAAATTACTTCAGTTGTCCGTTTTTGTAACAACAGCATGTGAACAGGGTGTGGAGCGCTAGGATTCCTACCCACTTTGCTCAGGAAAACCTGATCTTTCACTGAATTTTATCTGAAGACTGTTGCTTATTCCATTCAGCTCTTTTATGTCCAAGAAAAAAGTAGTTTGAATTTATTTGAAAATGTGATACAGATCTTACTGTGGGATATGATATAAAACTTATATTGTACTACAGAGACTGGATAAAAGGGAACATTCATGCAAGATGATCACAGAATGACTTTAAGGATACGTAGGCTCTGATAATTTGTAGTTTAGTAACTCCCTTTTTCTTTTAAAAGATTTATGTTGCCTACAGAAATGCTCTTACTTTCTCAATTTTTCTATTCTTCAGGTTTCTAACAATGTGTACAAGACACTTTGGTAGTGTTGTAGCTCAAACAATTCGAACACAGAAAACTGATCACTTTCCACTGTTCCTGATTATTATGGGGAAACGATCTTCGAATGAGGTGCTGAATGTAATCCAAGGTACAGTATGTTTTCTGTTGGAAGATATTTCATAGAGGAAAATTGTACTGCTGTTCTTTAATCATCTGTTGCCTGTGTAAAGTGCCTGGAGCAACCATGATCAGCAGGAAAGGCAGCATGTAAATATTTTTTTTTAAAAGTTATTAGCTACCATTTTTAAAAAAAGTTCTAAAATCAGTTTTAAAATAAAAAGTATTTTCCCTTTAATATTTATTTATTTATTTACTATATTTATTAATCACCCCATCGCTGCTACTGCAGAGCTCTTGGCAATGTACAACCAGGGATGAAGCAAGATAAAATTAATTACAACCTTAGTGCAATATTAAAAACAGACAGATGGTGAATAACCATCCTCCTTCCAACTCCCACTGCCAGGGGGCTTGTGGACAGGGGGGACAGGGCAAAATAGACGTAATCAACAGGGAATGGGAAGGTTGCCTGCCAAGATGGAGCCGTTGCTGTCCTCAACCAAAAGCCTGGCGGATCATCTCTGCCTTGCAGACCCTGCGGAATTGCATCAAATCCCTCAGGGCCCTGATGGAATTTGGTGGAGAGTCCCACCAGGTTGGAGCCAGGACCAAAAAGGCCCTGGTCGAGGACAACCGGATGTCTTTAGGGCCGGGGATCACCAGTAGATTCCTGTCTAAGGAGTGCAAAGCTCTCCTGGGGACATAACAGAGGAGATGGTCCCATAGATACATTGATCCCTCAGCGTTCAAGGCCTTATAGGTCAATACCAAAACCTTGAACTTGACTCGGTATTCCACTGGGAGCCAGTGTAGCTGGCGCAGCACTGGATGTATATGTGGCGTCTGTGACATTCCCGTCAGGACTCACACCACCACATTCTGGACTAGTTAGAGCTTCTGGGTCAATCTCAAAGGTAAGCCAGCATAGAGCGAGTTACAGTAGTCTAATCTGGAGGTGACTGTTGCATGGATTACCGTGGGCAGATACTGTGGTTGCCAAGCTTATTGTAGATGAAAAAAATGCTAGCTTGGCAGAATGAGCAACCTGGGCCTCCATACTTAAGGAGGGGTCCAAAATCAATCCCAAACTCTTGACGGATTCTGCCGGTGTCAAATTTATTTATTTATTACATTTATACCCCGCCCTCCCAGCAAAGGCACTCCATCAAGAGCTGTTAATCTGTGCCCCAATCCTGAAGACCCACTCCCCAGCCACAGAACCTCCGTCTTTGTTGGATTCAATTTCAGCCTGTTTCAACCATCCAACCACAGTCTCTGAACCAACAGCCAGATTATGTGGGGCAGTATCCAGATGGCCATCCAATAACAGATATAGCTGGGTGTCATCAGCATACTGGTGACACCGAAGCTCTGAACCAGTTGGGCAAGGGGCACATATAGATATTAAACAACATCAGGGAAAGAAGCACCCCCTGAGGGACCCCACATAATAGTGGGTATCTGGAGGACACATTCTCTCCCAGCGCCACCCTTTGTCCCCAGCCATGGAGAAATGAGGTGAGCTATTTAAGGCCTAACCCCCCAAATCCTACATTGGCGAGGTGGTAGGTGAAAAGATCATAATCAACCATGTTGAATGCTGCTGTAAGATCTAATAGTAATAGCAGCACCAACCTGCCCCGATCCAGCTGTCTTCAGAGATCGTCTATCAGGGTGACCAATACCGTTTCCGTCTCATGGCCAGGGTGGAAGCCAGATTGGAATGGGTCCAATGCCAAAGTGTCCAGGTAATCCTGGGTCTGTTCAGCTATTGCCCTCTCAATTACCTTACCAAGAAACAATAGATTCAAGACTGGGCGGTAATTGGAAGGATCAGAAGGTTTCAAGAGCAGTACAACCACGGCCTCCTTGAGACCCTCCAGACAACCCCCTGTTTCCAGGAATAAGTTGACATTAGCCATCAACAGGCCCCATAACCTCCTATCACTGGCCTTTACCAGCCACAAGAGACACGGGTCAAGGAGGCATGTAGTTAGTCTAACAGCATTCAGGATCCTGTCAACATCAGCGGGGGAGAGCAGGCTGAAGGTGTCAAAAGTAGTAGAAAAGAAGAGATTGGATTTATATCCCACCCTTCATTACCCAAGGGAGTAGAATCCAAAGATGGCCAACAGGCCTCCAGTTCACATATTGTATCAACATTGTCTGGTAGGTCATGGCGGAGCAACAAGACTTTATCTGCAAAGAAGCTCACAAAAGCCTTACAGCTAATAGCCAAATTATTATTATTTTGGTTCCTCTTTCTGAGGGAAGTCAAAGACCGAATCACCCTAAACAACTGTGCTTGGTGTGAGCTTGCAGATGCAATGGAGGCAGAGAAGAGGAGGAGGAGGAGATTGGATTTATATCCCCCCCCTTCACTCGGAGTCTCAGAGTGGCTTACAAACTCCTTTCCCTTCCCCTCCCCACAACAGACAAGTGGGGTGGTGGGGCTGAGAGAGCTCTTTCCAGAACTGTCTTTGAGAGAACAGCTCTGACAGAACTATGGCTTGCCCAAGGTCATCCAGCAGCTGCAAGTGGAGGAGTGGGGAATCAAACCCGGTTCTTCCTGATTAGAGTCCGTGCACTTAAACCACTACACCAAACAGCCTTCTTCACTGCTTTCACTGCCACCTCATAGGATTTCATAAACATCCTATAAGGTGTTCTTGTAGCCTCATCCCATACCTGCTGCCAAACTCATTCAAGTCGTCTCAGTTCTCGTTTCATCTGCCTGAGCTTGATGGTATACCGGGGGATGATTTACCACGAGAGCGCAGATGTCAGGGGGCTACCTCATCAATGGCTTCCAAGAGACAGGAATTCCAGTCCTCTACCAGCTCATCTAATGAGGTGCCGGAAGGCATCAGATCCCGCAGAGCATTCTGAAATCTAATCGGATCCATTACTTTCCACAGGCGAGTATAAATTAGATCACTTTCCACCACCACCATTCTTTTTGACATCCCTTAGGAGCAACAAGGACTTTTCAGTTGCTGTCCTAATGTTCTGGAATGTTCTTCCTCCAGAGGCTTATTTGTTCTTATCCCTTCAATCCTTTTGAAGACTATGAAAACATTTTTTAAATCAACTTCTCAAAACTGGCTTACCAACTGAGTTGAGCTATTTGCTGCCATTTGGTTCCTGTTTCCATTCTGTGACATTATTTTATATTTTTAAAATGTTTTTATTCATTCTTGAAATATGTCTCTTCTTTTGTAAACTGATATTTACTGGAATGTAGTATCAAAATTCAATAAAATAAATAAACATGTAATACAGCACACTATACACATTTGCAACGATTGCCACGTATGCTGTGCAAAAATTGTTTTTATTTTATTTTTTTATTTTTTATTTATTAGATTTATATACCGCCCTCCCCAGATGGGCTCAGAATGTATAGATTACAGATACTTCTGTCTATTATATGGGGTGAGAGTGTCATAAGTATGTAAGGGGACTATAGTGTAGTCATAAATTCCAGTTGGACTTATTTTTCATACTTACCGGGTGAACATAGTTTATCCTTCTCAGAAAGTAAAAACAGTTACTAAGTTGTGAAGTGACAGATTCTGTATAAAAAGATCTTAGAAATAAGATCCTATGGTTCCAATATTTAAGAGACAGGCAGAATGTATAGATTTTTGCATGATCAATTTTTTGTTCACGCCAGAAGCTGACTTTATGATTTTAAGCAAGTCATCATGTCTCAGCCTTGTCTAACTTGTAGGGCAATTTTGAGAATTAAATGAGGTAAAGAATGTAATGTAACCAATCCTGAGCCCTTAAAATACAGTGGAAAGGTGTGTGCATTTTAAACTGTCAACATTAACTAGTTTGCAAAATCTGTAACCTGGAATTCCAGAATCTTGAAAGCTTAGTGATTTCAAACAGATCTTTGTCCATGCATTTGAGTGCATAATCCATAGTTTCAGCAGTTTTTTAAAATCCTTTATAAATTCTTCATACTTATTCATAGAGATATCATAGAGCATCTTCCAATAGTTGGCCCATTAGCATTTCATACCCGCATAAGCCAAAATACCTTGATTGTGCAAAACTGGCATTTTTATACTTGTTTCTGACATGCACTATGCAATATCTCCCTTATAATATTATCCAGTAGTCCAGCAGGTATGAAGCAAAGCCTAATAGCCACAGCCAGACTTTTTTGGGAGAGAGGAACTGTCTCTTGGAAATACAAGTCTGGAAGCTTGACATGCCACACAGTCTATAAAATCCAGGGCTATGGGAGTTCCCCCTTATTGCAGTTTTAACAACTATTCAGCTGAGGGGCTACAAGAGGGAACAATTTCCAGGGACTACAAGCAATATGTATTAGTGTCTAAAATGAAAATGTGTTGAAGAAGTTGGATAACAACCCCTTTTCTCTAAAAGTACTTTGAATTTTACATTATACATTAAAAACATTTAAAAATATAGTTAGAACTAACCATCTACATAGAATCAATGCCTGAGATGGGGGATGTTTTTAATTTTTAAAAAAATATATATATTTTTTAATTTCTCTTCTTGGCTAGCAATTCTGGCTTTGCTATTTTCTCAGATACAAAAACACAACCAAAAGCTTAGGAACAAATATTTTTGTTTGGACATACATTTGCAGTGACTTGTTAAAATATATAGAAACTTGTTTTTAAAGCATTTTCTTATTCTATCTATTCTTTTAAAAAAATGGCAAACAAGTATTCCTTTTGGATTAATTATACAATGGCATTCTTTTAAAAAAAACTTTAATAATATGGAGTTCAGCTATCTTTCTTTGTTGCTAGGTAACACAACAGTGGATGAGCTAATGATGAGGCTGATGGCTGCAATGGAGATCTTCAGTGCACAGCAGCAGGAAGACATAAAGGATGAGGTGAGAGCTGGGCATCACTGCAGACACCGAGTGGATTTAGCATAAGGGCCTTTCCAGACAATTAAAAAATATGGGATTCCATCTTCAACAGTATGGTGCAGAACTAGATGCTAAGGGACAGCCTCAGCACCTGTTGTAGAAGAGAAAGTTTTGGTAGGTCATTATTGTAGGGGTTGGAAAAGCTGTGTTTTAAATAGCTGATAAAGACAATGCCCTTAAGCAACTATCGAAAGATGTAAGGAAGTACTGTCCTGCATTGTACTGATCACCTGTTAGCGTGATACCATACTCTTAATGGCCTTAGCCTTTCTGCAGCAAGCGTCACTGCCTGTGACTTTCTTTGAAGGAAATAAGAGCAGTTCTGCATTGTCACGATGGAGATGAGAGTACACAGACTTCATAGGACTAAATTTTTAAAAAACAAGCAAAGTTTATGACATGATACAACATATTAAAAGGGAAAGTGCTGCTTTTTTGGGTGTTTGCTACATGTTAGGTGAGCTAGCTGAACACTGAAGTCTACACAAAAAGAGTGTTTCGTCTCTAACCTGAAAAAAGTAGCAATTTAAAAAATAAAATTAAAAATGTCCAAAGTAGTATGGGGGAAGAGGAGTTCTGTTGAAGTGACTAGGTACTTGAACACCAACAAGACTATGCTGTCATTTGGCCATGTGGACTGAAACCCATACAACATGGGTCGTTGCAATGAGGAAGTGGTTCAAGTTGCCCTCCTCCTTCTTGAATGGGATCCTCTATCACCAGCAGAAGGCCTTTTGCACTTCTGCAGCCCAGGGATCCAACCATTATTTTTGCATCTCTTTCTTAATCTAGTTTATGAGTTTTAGTTTTACACCACAAGTAAATTGCCGCAATATTTTTCTTTCCTACCTTTAAATTACAGATGGGAAACAAGTGTACTTTAGTGTTCTTAAAAGGTCAAATGAGGAAAACAGCCATTTAAAAAACCCAAAACAAATTGCTTACTACCCTGGAGGTCTCTTCATGCAAAATAAAACATGCAGGTGGAAGTGCAAAGTTTTCCTGCCAGTGTTTCAATCACACAAAAATAAACACAAGCCAGGTATACAGTAGTGAGATGTTTATCTGTTACTCTGTAAATTGAGAGTGACATTTGAAAGTAATGAAGTACTTAGTTAGGAATTTGTAATAATAGGTGTGTTGCCATTCAAGATTATTGTTATCCTGGGTGTAGAGACATTGATTGACAATAATTCACTAAATACATTATTGAGCCATTTAACTCTTCTGTCTCGTTAGTACAAGATTTACTGATTATATTGTGTGCTAATCTGAATGTATGCTGTCTGCATGTATATCCACTACTTCAGGTTCCCCCACCTTCTATTTATTTCCCATAAGTCATTGACAATGAAATTGACTTTAATTCCTTTCCATTCTCAATAGAAATTTTAATTATCAGGGTTACATGATTAAAACCTGTGGCATAATATAATTGAAAATGTTATTGCGTTTTAACAGCAATATATCAGGAGAATAATACATATATATTCATTTTTAAAAAGCAGTTTCCTGAAAACTGTAAAATTTAGTGTTTTGGGTATAACAAACTGATTGGCTGTGCATTTGGCAATAACCAGGCCAGAAAAATACCCATAAAATACCTTATCAGTATTTTCCAGATTTTTTTCAGCTGGTTAGTGAGTGCGCTACTTATTTGGCTATCCAAAAATGGCCAACCTGAAAAATCCCAAGAATTTTCATGATTTTTCAGGACCCCCAGAAAACCACAGTTAAAGGGCATTTAAAGGGCTCTTGGTCCTTTAAATGTGAGCCCTTTAAATGGCTTTGGAGTTCACTTGCCATGGAGTCACATAGCTTGGAGAAAGCATTTAAAGGGACCACAATCCCTTTAAATGCCTTTCCCCCCTCCACTGGAAACTATGGAGGATGGGGGCACCTTCTTTGAGGGCCCATAGAATTGAACCCCCCGGTCCAATCTTTTGGAAACTTGGGGGTTTTCTTTGAGGAGAACAGTCAGCAGTTATGCTGCAGTTTTGGTGCCTCTACCTCAAAAACAGCCCCCCCAAGTGGGATCGATTCTCCATTATAGCCTATAGGGACCATTGACAGTGGTCCCCACTGGGTATAATGGAGCCAGAAATATTTGGCAATCCTGAACATTTAATGAATCCGCATATCATGCTGGTATTGGGATTCAGGAATATTGAGAAATATCAATATTTTTTTAGTTCAATATACCAGAACCCAAAAAATATCAGGTTGGGTTTTTTTTTGCATATGCTTAATTGGGATGGATCAAGACAGAAGCATACAGGGAGGAAAAATGGTCCTGGAAAACAACCCCAGCCCACAATCCCAAAGGAGGGAGAAAGGGAGAAAAAGTGTGCCCAGCCAGCCCATGTGGGCCTCTGCCAGGCACCTCTGTCTCTACCCTGCAAGGGATGAAGGCTACTTTTCCTAGTACTTTTCCTTAATGGCCAATCTGCCCCTGGACCAATTGATCAGTGGGCACAAGGATTGTGAACCTTTCCTGCATGTCTTCCCTCTAGCAGTCTCTTCCAACCCTGGGAAACTTGATTCCCAAGGCTGCAGGATTGATGGGTATAATTAATAGCTATGCCGATCAGGGTACTGTGCTGAAGAGGGGGAAAGTGGCAAAAATTATGCTGTCCTTCTTGTTACCACCAAGGGAGGCTCTCATAGAGATATGGTACCTACTGAGATGCTTGTTGTTGTCCAGTCACACAGTCGAGTCTGACTTTTCACGACCCCATGAACCGCATCTCACCAGGCCCTCCTGACTTCCATCATACTCCGGAGTTTGCATAATTTCATATTCGTGGCATCAATAACACTGTCTAACCATCTCATCCTCTGCTGTCCCCTTCTTCTTTTATCTTCAATCTTTCCCAGCATCAGGGTCTTCTTCAGTGAGTGCTCCCTTCTCATTTGGTGGCCAAAGTATTTGAACTTCAGCTTCAGTATCTGGCCTTCCAGGGAACAGTCAAGGTTGATTTGTTTTAGGATTGACTGATTTGATCTTCTTGAAGTCCAAGGGACTCTCACGAGTCTTCTCCAGCACCATAGTTCAAAAGAATCTATTCTTCGGCACTCAGCCTTCCTTATGGTCCAGCTCTTGCAGCCATACATTACTATTGGGAATACCATTGCTTTGACCATACGAACTTTTGTTGACAGTCTCTGCTTTTTATTATGCTGTCTAGGTTTACCATTGCTTTCCTCCCAAGAAGCAGGCGTCTTTTAATTTCATGGCTGCAGTTACCATCTGCAGTGATCTTGGATCCCAGGAACATGAATTCTGTCACTGCTTCCATGACTTCTCCTTCTATTTGCCAAGGAGTGATGGGGCCAGATGCCATGATTTTAATTTTTTTGATGTTGAGTTTCAAGCAAACTTTGCGCTCTCCACTTTTACCCATAGCAAGAGGCTCTTTAGGTCCTCTTCACTTTCTGACATTAGAGTTGTTGATGTTTTCTCCAGCAATCTTAATTCCGGCTTGTGATTCATCCAGTTTGGCATTTCGCATGATGTACTCTGCATATAAATTAAATAAGCAAGGGGACAATATACATCCTTGTTGTACTCCTTTTCCTATGCTAAACCAATCAGTTGTTCCATATCCGGTTCTGTTGCTTCTTGACCCTTATACAGGTTTCTCAAGAGACATGTGAGGTGGTCTGGTACTCCCATCTCTTTAAGGACTTGCCATAGTTTGTTGTGATCCACACAATCAAAGGCTTTAACATAGTCAATGAAGCATAAGTAGATGTTTTTCTGGTACTCTCTTGCTTTCTCCATACTTCAGTGAATGTTGGCAATTTGATCTCTAGTTCCTCTACCTCTTCGAAACCCAGCTTATACTTCTGGCAGTTCTCTCTCCATGTACTGCTGAAGCCTAGCTTGTAGGATCTTTAGCATGACCTTGCTAGTGTATGAAATGAGTGCAATTGTGCGATAGTTTGAACATTCCTTGGCATTGCCCTTCTTTGGGATTGGAATGTAAACTGACCTTTTCCAATCCTGTGGCCACTGTTGCGTTTTCCAAATTTGCTGGCAAATTGAGTGCAGCACTTTAACAGCATCATCTTTAAGACTTTGAATAGCTCAGCTGGGATACCATCACCTCCACTAGCTTTGTTGTTAGTAATGCTTTCTAAGGCCGATTTGACTTTGCATTCCAGGATATCTGGCTCAAGGTCAGTGATTACACCGTCATGGTTGTCAAGGACATTGAGGTTCTTCTTGTATAGTTCTTCTGTGTATTCTTGCCATCTCTTCCTAGTCTCTTTTGCTTCTGTTAGGTCCCTAACATTTTTGTCCTTTATCATTGCCAGCTTTGCAAGAAACATTCCCTTGATTTCTCCCATTTCTCTAGTCCTTCCCATTCTATTGTTTTCCTCTATTATTTTGCATTGTTCATTCAGGAAAGCCTCCTTATCTCTCCTTGCTGTTCTCTGGAAATCTGTATTCAGTAAATCTTTCCTTTTCACCTTTGCCTTTCACTTTCCTTCTTTCCTGTGTTATTTGTAAAGTCTCATCAGACAGCCACTTTGCTTTCTTGCATTTCTTTTTCTTCAGGATAGTGGTGATTGCTGCCTCCTGTACAATGTCACGAACCTCCGTCCATAGTTCTTCAGGCACTCTATCTATCAAATCTAGTCCCTTAAACTTATTCTTCACCACCACTGTATAAGGTTTGTGATCTAGGTCAAACCTGAATGGCCTAGTGGTTTTCCGAACCTTCTTCAGTTTAAGTCTGAATTTTGCAATGAGTAGCTCATGATCTGAGCCACAGTCAGCTCCAGGTCTTGTTTTTCTGATCATATAGAGCTTCTCCATCTTTGACTGCAAATGGTATAATCAATCTGATTTCGGTGTTGCCCATCTGGTGATGTCCATGTGTAGAGTTGCCTCTTAGGTTGTTGGAAGAGGGTGTTCACTATGACCAGCGTGCTCTCTTGACAAAACTCTATTAGCCTTTGCTTGACTTCATTTTGTTCTCCAAAGTCAAACTTGTCCATTCTCCCTGTTACCTTTTGACTTCCTACTTTAGCATTCTAGTCCCCTATAATGATGTGGACACCTTTTTTTAGTGTTAGTTCAATGAAGTGTTGTAGGTCTTCATAGAACCGGTCCACTTCAGCCTCTTTTGCATCAATGGTTGGGGCATAGACTTGAATTACTGTGATGCTGAATGGTTTGCCTTGGATTCGGATCGAGATAATTCTGCCGTTTTTGAGATTATATCCCATTACTGCCTTTTGCACTCTTTTGTTGACTATAAAGGCCACACCATTTTTTCTATGGGATTCTTGGCCATAGTAGTAGATACAATGGTCTTCTGAATTAAATTCGTCCATTCCTGTCCACTTTAGTTCACTGATTCCCAAGATTTCGATGTTCAGTCTTGTCATCTCATTTTTGACCACGTCAAGCTTACCTTGATTCATAGATCTTACATTCCAGGTTCCTATGCAATATTGTTCTTTGCAGCATCGGACTTTCCTTTCACCATCAGACACATCCACAGCTGAGCGTCCTTTTGGCTTTGGCCCAGTCATTCACTCTTTCTGGGGTTACTTGTACTTGCCCTCTGCTCTTCCCCAGTAGCATATTGGACACCTTCCGACCTGAGGGGCTCATCTTACGGTGTCATATCTTGTAGCCTTTTGTTACTGTCCATGGAGTTTTCTTGGCAAAGATACTGGAGTGGGTTGCCATTTCCTTCTCCAGTGGATCACATTTTGTCTGAGTTCTCTGCTGTGGTCTGTCTGTCCTGGGTGGCCCTCCATGGCATAGCCCACAGGAATAATGAACTTTAAGAGGGGACTGAGATGTGTACGATCTACAATAATGGTGGCAACAGACTGTATGTACTGTAGCTCATACCTGAAGCATTGCTTTTTTTTTTTGAAACAAAATTTTTATTGGGATGCATTCAACATTGTTAAACATCGTTACCAATACAATTAAAAAGATTTTCATCCCATCCCCCCACCCCCTAATAGGCTTCCAACACTGCTAATAACAAAAAGGAAAAAGTTAAAAGGTAATCAAGTTTAGACTTATAACAATCGACAAACCAGGTAACACAATTCTGATACATAAAAACCTGACTTTTTCAAACATAGTTTCCAATAAAGGTACAGTACAATCAAGTGTTCATTTCACTTCTCATTCAGTTTCAATACAAATCAAGATTGTACATTTTTCCTTTTATTCTATATTCGGTTTCCATATACAATTTCAGGCCTTCCCAGTCTTTTAGATATTGTTCTGCCATTTGTCCATTTAGTTTTTTCGTCATTTTGTCCATTTCGGCTAGAAACAACAGTTTTCTTAACCAGTCATGTATATCTGGCACCTTCTCCGCTTTCCATTGTTGGGCAAAAGCCATTCTCGCCGATGTAATCATATACCATAATAATGTCCTTTTTTCTTGTGGAATTTTTTCCATTGTCAAACCTAAGAGAAGAAGTTCCGGACTTTTCCTAATAGGAATTTTTAATATTTTCTGCATCTCACAATGTACATTTGACCAGTATACCTTTGCTTTATCACAAGACCACCACATATGGTAAAAAGAACCCTCTGTTTTTTTACATTTCCAACACTTATTACTCAAGTTCTTATCCATACTTATATTAGCAATCTTTTTTGGTGTCATATACCACCTGTACATCATCTTATAACAATTTTCTTTTACATTAACACAGGTTGACATTTTAAAGGCTTTTTCCCACAAAAATTCCCATGCTTCCATAGAAATTTCCTTGTTCATATTTATGGCCCATTTCATCATTTGCTCTTTAACAGTTTCATCCAAGGTATATACAGTCAACAAGGTTTTGTACATCTTTGATATCATTTTTCGCTCTTTTTTCAACCATATATCTTCAAACTCATCGTTCTTAGCTCTAAAACCAACCTCTTTACAGTCTTTTTTGTAAATATCCCGTATTTGACAATATTGTAACCATCCATACTCAAATTCTAATTCATTATTTGGTTTTAAAACATATTTTTTCCCTTCCTTTTGAAGCAACTTTTGGTATTTCAACCAATCATTACCTTTATATTCTGAAAAGGGATGAATAACTGCAGCAGGAACAATCCACAAAGGCCTCTCATCAGGAACTGTGTTCTTGTATCTGGTCCATGCATCAAACAATGTTCTTCTTACATAATGATGCTTAAACATTGAGTCTACTTTATTTTTCCCATACCAAAGATAGGCATGCCAGCCAAATCTGCAATCGTGACCCTCAAGGGCCAAAAGTTTTCTATTTTCCAAATTAACCCAGTCAGTTAACCAAGACATACATACAGCTTCATGATACAAACGCAAATTCGGGACTTGGAAGCCACCTCTGTCTTTAATATCATACATTATTTTCATTTTAATTCTTGGCTTCTTTCCTGCCCAGATAAATTTAAAAATTTCTCTTTGCCATTTCACCAACACTTTCACATCTTTCACAATTGGTATTGTCTGAAACAAAAACATTAACCTGGGCAGTACATTCATTTTGACAACGGCAATTCTTCCAAGAAGAGATAATCTAAGTTTTTCCCACTTTTCTAAATCGCGCTTTATCAAAGCCCACAGTTTTTCATAATTATTCTTAAACAAATCAGTATTTTTCATTGTAATGTCAACTCCCAAATATTTAACCTTTTTAACCACTTCACATTCTGTCAGATTTTGTAAAATTTGTTGCTTTGTAACATTCATGTTTTTACACAATATTTTCGATTTATTTTTATTTACATAGAACCCTGCGAGATCACCAAACTCTTTTACTTTTTCAAATACCAAAGGCATGTTATTGGCATGATCTTCAACAATAAACATAATATCATCAGCAAATGCTCTTAATTTGTATGAGAAACCTCTAATACTCAAACCTTTTATATTATCATCATCTCTAATCATTTGCAGCAGAATCTCCAAAATCCAGATGAATAACAATGGCGATAAGGGACAGCCCTGTCTGGTTCCTTTTCTGACCCGGAACGCTTCTGTTGATTCTTCATTTACAATCACCGTAGCCTTTTGTTCTTTATATATTGATTTAGTCATTCTTGTAAATTCTACGCTCATCTGCAATTTTTCAATCACTTTGAACATAAATTCCCAATTCAAGTTATCAAATGCCTTCTCCACGTCTAAAAATAAAAAGCCAACCTCTTTTTCCGGGTGCTTATCGTAATATTCTATTGCGTCTAAAACAACCCTCATATTGTCTTTTATTTGCCTACCTGGCAAAAACCCCGCTTGATCTTCGGCAATAGTGTCTTTCAAATACCCCTTAAGGCGTTCTGCTAGGATTTTTGCATAAATTTTGTAATCATTGTTCAAGAGTGAAATTGGTCGATAATTTTTAACATTAGTTAAATCTTGGGTCTCTTTCGGTATTAAGGTGATTGCTGCTTCATTCCAGGAATCTGGAATCTTCCCACTTTGTCTAATTTCATTTAATACCTGAAGCATTGCTGAGAATATTTCCCATGGAGAGATCTGTGATACTTGCTTCTCAGCTAGTGAGGGCAGGCAGGGAAGTACCTGCAGGATAGGGATGTCAGCTAATTGCCACAATCAAACATCCCAAGAAGCAGACGGTCATATTCATCAGGCATGAGCACAACCTATTGTTATGCTCTTGTACTCCCTTCCTCCTGTCGTACATGGAGATCAGTTGAAGACTTCCTGGCTTGGGAAGCCTTGAAACAAGCTCAAATTCTCCATAACATCTGAATGCAGGTGCCTGGGAATGTGGGAGGCTGGTTCTTCCTCACAAAACTGAGGATGCTCAAACACCCACTGGTTCAGATTGTGTCCTGTTCACCAGGTGAAGAGACCTGATTTTTCACTGATAAGTTTGGTGGTTTATCAATCTCTTTGTGGGTGGTCAGCAGGTTGCTTCACTGTATTTCTTACTAACCATGCTATACAGCACAATTGCATTTTAGTGCATGCATATTCTCACACAGCCTTACTGAGTTCGACCACCTCCGCATCCTTGCTGTATAACTGCTTTCTTCAGCATGTTATTACTTAAATAGCCAGATCACTCACAAATCTTATCAGTCATCAATAAATCAATAAAATCCTATTACTCGATGTTTACCAAACTAGTCCTTAGTGACTCTAATTGCTACCAATTAGTTTGAATTGGCAGCTTCTTTCTGCATGCACAGTTTTGGGTATGGCAGGTATTTGTGGTTGTTCAGCGTGAACTGAAGAGACTGTGTGATCAGGTTATAGCTGATCACTACTTTTGAATATGTTAAGTTTAGCAGTCAAACATGTCTATGGGAAAATTGGCAGCATCCCTACCACAAACCAGGATTCTAAAACTCAGCTAGTGTTGGATTCATATACCAAAAATTGTTCAATAGTATTCTAAGATTAAGATGTTTAGGATGGGTTCTTGCTTTCATAGGAACAAGGTAAGTTGGGTATGAAAGTGATTAATATTTTCATTTAGGGTTGCCAGTCTCCAGGTGGTGGCTGGAGATCTCCTGGGATTACAACTGATCTCCAGGCAACAGAGATTGGTTCACCTGGAGAAAATGGCCACTTTGGAAGGTGGACTCTATGGCATTATACCCCACTGAAGTGAAGTCCCAACTAGGGATGTGCATTCGGTTTGTCTGAACCGAATGCACCCCCAAAAATGGCCCATTCGGGCCCCTTTCGGGCTGCTGTGGGCCAATTCAGATTCTCTGATCTGAATCGGCTTGCCACCAAATTGCCGCTGAAATTTGGCCCCAGGAAAGGCATTTTTTCCAGTGTTATAAGTATTCTTTTCTAGGTGTATGTGGTGTGAGTGGTCCAATGCAGCTGCACCATCAATTTATACAGGGCAGGGCCTGTATAAATGATGTTCCTGTTGGTCTTTTGGGGTTTCTGTGTGACACTGTGGCATGCTTGCACTGCCACAGTGCCACTTGTTTTGGAATGTGCCACTTGTTCTCATGGCAAACAAGCACCTCCCAAAACAGTTCACTTTCCCTGAGATTCTCTGGGAGAGTCTGACTGCTGGGTGCTGCCTGCTTGCCTGCTTTAAGTGGGGGGGAACCAGGTGGGCCTGACCGAGTGGCTGGCTGAGCGCCTGACTGCCCGACTGGGTGTAGCAGCGGGCCCAACCGACTGTCTGCCTCTGTGCCTGGAGCGTGGCCTAGGGTTGCCTACACAGCCTATATTGCCTGGGGGTGCCGTGGGACTGAGTGGGGCCCACTGGGTCGGAGTGTGGGTGGCTTGTGGGCCCTCCAGAGCTTGGCTGACTGGGGCCGAGGCAGCGGGTGCCGTTGTGCCGGGGCGCCAGAGGGGAAAGTGGAGGCAGTGGTGGCGACCTGCCGGTCGGTGGCTACAGGATCCAGTGCAGACTCCTTGCCCCCTTGGAGACCATCTGCGACAGCTGGCGCCTGGGTAGAGTGGGTTCCCTGCCCCTCAAAGATCAGCTGTGGCTGAGCAACAGCTCCCTAGAGACACTCTCACCAAGGATTGCCTGGCAATTCTGGCGGCTGGTGGCCCTCAGGGCTTTGAGCAGTGTGGTGCTGGCTTCAGCGTCAGCCAAGGGTCGGGGTCTGCCGGATCATTGGAGTGGTAGTCTACTGGAATGGTCGGTCGGGCATGGGACATTGAGCAAGCCTGTAGCCTGTGTCTGACTGTCTGGGTTGCGCAGTGTGGGCTGGAGTTGCAGAACTGCGGGGGCTGGCCGGAGAGAACTGGGGGCCTGAAGAAGCTGGTTGGCTCCCTAGTGTTGAACAGGCGAGCTCCTTACATGTGGACAGTGTGGACTAAACAACGCACACCGCTTGACAATAAGAGTGAATGTGGTTGGATGGGAGCGGAGTGGATGTGGATTTGGCTGCTGTGAAGTGATTGCTGTATGTTTGGGGTGTTTAACTATGGTTACCAAGGCTGGGATATTTGATGTATTTGTAGTTATTGTTTATATTGTAATTATTAGAATTGTTACCCCTGGTATAAGCAGTGTGTCAGATAGTTGGGTAGGTTAGCATTTTGTAATTTTATTAGCAGGGAACTGGTTAAATTTAATTTATTGCTGGAGTGGTGGGGACCTTTGTTGTCGGTGACTGGCAGCCTGAAGTTTTACGAAGGCGGCCAGTTCACTCCACTATGACTGAGCAGCAGATTCCAGTGCTCTTGGGGAGGGGGAAGTTTAGCGGTGTGCCTAGGCAAGATGTGAAGGGAAGGACGCAGAGACTGAAAATGGCTCAGTGCCCTTCAGCCTACGGCTCATCCCAAGGGTGACTGGCAGTGGAGCTAGGACTGTGAACCCCCCTCCGTCATTGGTGTTGTGCAACACCAGGTCCATTAATAACAAAAGCTCAAGCCTTAGGGATTTTGTGCTGGACCAACAGGTTGACCTGGTGTGCGTGACCGAGACCTGGGTGAGGGAGGGTGAGACAGTTGCTCTCGCCCAGCTTGCCCCACCGGGGTACTTGGTCCTCCACCAATCATGGACTAGGAGGTGGGGGGAAGGAGTGGCTATTTTCATTCAGGAGGCTTACTCCTTCAGGGCACTCCCGTCCGTGGAGATCGCGGGCTTAGAGTGTGTTGGTCTGATGCTTGAGGCTGCGGAGAGTTTGGCGATCTGGCTGGTGTACCAATCACCTAATGCACCAGCCAGTAGCCTGCCGTCCCTGCTGGAGGCCGTATCAGGCTGGGCGCTTGATCACCCTAGACTGATTGTCCTGGGTGATTTTAACATCCATGCTGAGGACACGGCCTTCAGCCAGGCTACGGACCTAGTGTCGTCCACGGTGACACTGGGACTCTCACAGTTTGTATCGGCCTCCATGCATTGGCCTGATCACATGCTCCATCTGATCTTCGCGGTGGGGGTAGAGATGGACTGGATCACTGCTGAGGCGGTGCCATGGTCAGACCACCTGGCCCTGAAGGCCCGTCTGAATGTTCCACCCCAACCCTTTGTGGGCGGCGAGCTGATTTATGCTCACCCACAGGCCCAGATGGACCCTTTGTGGCTCCAGAGGGCCTTGCAGGATCTGTTAGATGAGCTAGTGGAGGACTGGCATGTCTGGCTCTCTGCAGCCATTGACGAGATCGCTCCCAGGTGTCCTCTCCGTACTTGGCTGAGGCGGGCTCCTTGGTATACCCAGGAGCTGCGGTGGATGAAGCGAGAACTGAGACGACCAGAGAGACAGTGGCGCCGTGCTCGTGATGAAGCATCTAGAGCATCTTATAGGACGTTTATGAGGGCCTATGAGACGGCAGTCAAGGCGGCTAAGAAGGATTTCTTTGCAACTGAGATTGCATCTGCGAGCTCACACCTGGCCCAATTTTTTAGTACAATTCGGTCCTTAACAGACCTGCCACAGGGCAGGCAAAATGATAGGGAATTGGATATTGGCTGTAAGGCTTTTGTGAGCTATTTTGCGGATAAAGTCTTGACACTCCGATGTGACCTCCCCGCCACGAATGAGACAGTGAGCGAACTTGAGGCCCCTTGCATGCCTTTGGTTCCAGGTTTAGAGTGTTTCAGCCTGCTCAGCTTGGATGAAGTTGACAGATTGCTTGTCTCTGTGTGCCCAACCACATATGACCTTGATCCATGCCCCTCCTGGCTCATTAAGGCGGGCCACAAGGGGTTTCGAGGTACTCTGCGGGAGATTATCAGGTCCCTTACTGAGGGACAATTCCCCAGAGCACTCAAGGAAGTGATGGTCCACCCTCTCTTAAAAAAGCCATTGCTGGACCTGGCCGAATTGGCCAACTATCGACCAGTGTCCAATTTACCCTATTGGGGCAAATTGATAGAAGGGTGGTGGCGTTACAGTTACAGGGCTTTCTGGATGACGTTTTGGTCCTGGATCCCTTTCAGTCTGGCTTTCACCCGGGTCACGGGATGAAGACAGTGCTGGTCACCTTGACTGAAGACCTCCAAAGGCATCTGGATCGAAGCGGTGTGGTGGCATTGCTGTTGTTAGATCTGTCGGCTGCGTTCGATATGGTCGACCATCGGCTGCTGACCCACCGCCTCGCTGACGTGGGGATTCAGGGGCTTGCCCTTCAATGGTTTGCCTCTTTTCTCCAAGGTCAGGGACAGAGGGTGGTGATTGGGGATCAGCGGTCCCGGAGGCATCCCCTTGAGTGTGGGGTGCCTCAGGGGGCGGTGCTGTCACCAATGTTATTTAACATCTACATGCGCCCCCTCACCCAGATTGTCCAGAGTTATGGGCTTGGGTGTCATCAATATGCAGATGACACTCAGCTCTACCTGATGTTGGGCGGCCAGTCGGACTCCAGTCCTGATGACTTTCATAGGGCGTTGCAAGCCATGGCTGGTTGACTCAGGCGGAGCCAGCTGAAACTAAACCCGGGCCTGAGTCGGATCGGTTCGGGGTTGGGGCTCCCTCTCCCAGCCTTCGATGGGGTGCCTTTGGTGCCAGCGCTGAGGGTTAGGAGTTTGGGGGTGCTCCTGGACTCCATTAACGATGGAGGTCCAGGTGGCAGCCACTGTCAAGTCAGCCTTTTACCATCTTCGGCTGGTGCGGCAGTTGGTCCCCTATCTGGACCGTGATGACCTGGCCACAGTGATCCATGTGACGGTCACCTCGAGGTTAGACTACTGCAATGCTCTCTACATGGGGCTGCCTTTGTTGCAGATCCAGAAGCTGCAGCTAGTGCAGAATGCAGCAGCCAGGCTGTTGATGGGTCTCACTAGGTGGGACCATATCCAGCCTGTGCTGAAGGCACTGCACTGGCTGCCAATAGCGTATCGGATCCGTTTCAAAGTGCTGGTTCCTACCTTTAAAGCCCTATACGGCCAGGGTCAGGCTTACCCATATGTTTCCCCATATGTTTCCCCAAGGGCACTACGGTTGGGGGGCAACATCTTTTGGTTATCCCAGCCCCCAAGGTAGTTAAATATGCTGCAACCAGGGCCAGGGCTTTCTCGGTGGCGGCCCCTACCTGGTGGAATGAGCTCCCAGAGGAGATCAGGGCCCTGTGGGACCTTATGCTGTTCTGCAGGGCCTGTAAGATGGAGCTCTTCCACCAGACCTTCAAGTAGGGGCTGCCACCACCATTGTACCACCACTGTATGATCATCAAAAGATTGCACTGGCCCTGGGATGGGGTTGATAGTTATAGTGTAATCATCAACCAAGCAGAGACAATTCTGTTCACTCAGAGTGTGTTTGTTATTGGTATTTTATTACGAATTGATCTGGCTTGTTGAGCACTGACTTTTAACGACTTATAACTGTTTATTGTAATGATTGTTACTGTTCATTGTTTATGTATGGCATGTGCCTTTATGTTTGCCGCCCTGAGCCCTTGTTGGAAGGGCGGGATATAAATAAAATTAAGTGCTGCTGGCTGGGTTTCCCCATTGGAAACAATGGAGGTTATGGGGGTAACCTGTTTGGGTGCCCATAGAATTGAGCCCACTGGTCCAATTGCTTTGGAACATGGGGGTTTATGTGGGGAGAGACTCCTGAAGCTATCCTGAAAATTTGGAGCCTCTCCCTCAAACCCCTTCCCCCCCAGAGCCACTAACAGCACTGTGGGGGAAAAGTAACTTTTTCTCCCACCATAGAGAACAATGGAGGGGATGGGGGCAACCTGTTTGGGGGCCCGTAGAATTGGACCCCCTGGTCCAGTGTTCTTGAAACTTGGTGGGTATCTTGGGGAGAGGCTCCAGCAGCTACCTTACAAGTCTGGAGCCTCTCCCTCAAACCCCTTCCCCTCCAGCCCCCAGAATATACCCTATGTTTTCACCATTGACTTCAGTGGCCCACAGGATATAATGGGGCCAAAATTTACACTTGGCTGGCGGAAAGACTCCCAAATCTGCTGGTACCGCTGAAATTGACATGTGGGAGTCTTTCTGCCTGCCAAAACTGATTGTGCCTGATTTGGCTGAATCTGAATCAGGCCAATTTTTTTTTTTGCACACCCCTAGTCCCAACCGCTCCACAACCCTGCCCTTCCTAGGCTCCACCCCTAAAATCTCCAGGTATTTCATAACCCAGAATTGGCAACCCTATTTCCATTGTTTGTATTTCTGGGTAGTCCACAAAGAACGGGTGTCCATGGCACTCTGCTAGAGGAGCTGCACAAGTATATTCTTTCACATGTAACTAGAACTTAAAAAAACAGAAAAAATCACTTGCACCTCTATTGTTTTCTGTGTTTTTAAAAATGCATAGAGTGGGTTATTGGGTAATACTGTAATTTCTACAACTAGTTTTGTTGAAATAAGACAAGCAATGCTGACCAAGGGGTGTCCCCTCTTCTTGTTCTCAAAAGATTAGGTGAAATAGCCTATTGCCCAAGTCTACTGTACTAAGATTATATCATAGCTTTTCAGAAATTCTCCTGTTCCTTTCATATTCATTTTGTTATTTCATCTGGCCATATTCCAAGAAAGAAAGTGTCTTTGCTGTTTATCTAGTCAGTCATTCTCGCCTTCAGAGGTGGCAAGGTTCCCTTTATCTCCAGATGGGACTTAGTAGGAAACGCCATTTGACCAAAAGGGATCAAAGTGCCAGAAGCTTTGTAGGAAGTAAAATTTTGTGGACTCATCAACATATAAATGGTCCCTTTCATTATCCTGAGTTTTCTGTGCCTTAATATTTTCCAGAGTGACTATTAAATTTTGCAGTCTGGAAAGCATATCATTTTGCCCAGAAATGGGAAGTAGGCCAAAGGATGCCAACAGATTGCTTTCAGAGTTCTCGGAGTGGGCCTGCACACTTTCCTTCAGAGGAGAGTGGCTAAATGTGGAGTGGTTAATAGGCACCATGTTTTAGTTTAAGCTATCATAGAATATCTTGGTTCATTTGAGAAATTAGGACAGAATAATTCCTCAGAATAATGATTTTAAAGAATTTCTATCCTGCGTCAGAACATTTTTCAAAGTGGCTTGCAGGCAATAAAATCTAGGACAAAAGCACAGCAACAGAGCATTAATACCACAGGTATTAATTTATCTCTAACAAGCAAATGCAAACTAAAAACCAGGTTAAACCCCACACTGAAAATGCAACAGCAGTTCAACAGACATTAAGCCAACATCAGAACAAGGACCATTGGGGGGAAGTGTGTCATTATAGCAGGGAAATGATTTCACATGATACCTCAAGAATCAGCAAAGAGAAATAGGGTGATAGGGTTCCTGACTCTGGGTTGGGAAACACCTAGAGGTTTGGGGGTTGGGTAGGGTGGGGGTTGAGAGAGGAGGGACCTCACTGGGGCATAATGCCATAGAATCCATCCTCCAAACTAGCCATTTTCTCAAGGCTCTACCTGGAGGTTAGCAACCCTACAGGGTGAGAATTCCATGGGCAATGCACTTCTAAAGGTGAAGGACATACAGAATAGGTCAGCTACCAATGATGTTAGCAGTCAGTTGGGTTCATAAAGGAGCTGGCATTCATTTAGATTCCCCAGAACCAGTACTGGGTATGGAAAATATAAATCACTTTATCTTTCTTTTATAATTCTGTGCCAAAAGGGACTCTGTAATAAAACAATATGTACATTATGTACTTAAGAAGAGGCGTTGGCATGTGAAACAAAATATTGCTTTTCAGTGGTTTGCCGGTTAACGTGTAACTTTTTTTTTACAAACCTTCCTTCTGATGACTTGTGTTTACATAGCAACTCCTTTTTTTCCTAGTGAATGCCTTAATGTATTTGCCTGAGTGTTCTTTCAAAATGTGACTATAAAAAGCAGGATACAGATTCCGGTTTCTGTTACTATTTTCTTAGTAGCAACAGTAAGTCATCATAAACCACAACAAGATAAACAGAAAGTTCTTCTGAAATCAAAAGAAAAAATCAGCAAGTATACTTTTATTGTACATGGAGTCACAAAAGATGGGTTTGTGTATAAATGTATACACACACACACACACACACACACACACACATATATATATATATATATATATATATATTTAAAAACTTACCTTTTTGACAGATTTACAGAACCTGCTTGGAACAGGATTAGTGGGAAGCTATTCCAGAAAAATCCAACTGAACCACCAGTATCAGTAAACTCAGGATTGCGTTTCTTGCAACAAAAACAGATAGATTGTCTATCTTGACTCTGACCTAGAGTTTCTTGTCGTGATAACTTCAGACAAAGTAAGACAAATACGTCCTGAACACATCAGCTACTGGAGAAAAAAGGAAAGGAATACCAGCAGGGCTACTTATACAGCACAGAACTACTTACACTTTTCTTTAACTATTCCTACAACACATGCTACAACTCTCCGGCACTGGAGACCACACTCTCTAAAAACTGCTAAAAATTAATCTACTGTAGCTATTTACTTCTGATAAAAAGCTCCTCTTTCCTTACACCTGTTTGGGGCCAGAGCCATATCTCAAATTTTCACAGGGCTTTTATTCCTTTAATGTATTTTTACTTATTTATTTAAAACATTTACATCATACCTTATTTCCTCATACTCAACTTTAACAGCTTCAGTGT
Source organism: Gekko gecko (assembly GCA_029375565.1). Lineage (NCBI taxonomy): Eukaryota > Metazoa > Chordata > Lepidosauria > Squamata > Gekkonidae > Gekko > Gekko gecko. The sequence goes on from JAPDNY010000006.1 coordinate 85,617,711, forward strand.
TTCCAGCACCATTCTTTGAGCAAGCCCCTTTCCTATGATCCTTTTTCTCTGCCATCCTCATTCCAATTGGTTGGAAGACCATCAGTGCATGTATTGTTCAGGGGACTGGAAGACAGTGCTGTTTGAAACAGGGAAGTATATACTAAATTTTAAAGTAAGAGAAAGTCCCTTGAAGTTTTAAGCGTGGAGAAGGGGTTCACACTAGCATTTCACTAAAGTCAAAATCATGATGCTTCAAGGGGATTGCTCACATTTAGACTGAGACATTAAAACAGCCTAGACCTGGATAATCCAGGCTAGCCCAAACTTGTCAAACCTTGGAAGCTAAGTAGTGTCGGCCGTGGTCAGTACTTGGAAGGGAAACCACCAAGGAATACCAGGGTCATGATGTGGAGGCAGCCAATGGCAAACCACCTCTGAACATCTCTTGCCTTGGTCATAAGTCAGCCGTGACAACAACAACAACAAAGAACAGGCTGAGCCAGCTAGTGCCTGTGGTGCTGCTAGCTGCTAGCACCACAGGGTCCTTTCAGTTTGGACTTGGACCACAGTGACAACAGCTTTGCCTATAAGCTTGTCATCAAGGCTGCTTGGCTCAGCTTGCTCCTGAGCACCAGTGGCCTTCGAAAGCAATGTCTCACTAGGAACTTTCTACTAATTTAAAGTGTCAGTCTGCTCCTGCAACAGTTCTTTATAATTCATTGTATTTTTTTAAGGGCAAAGGTAGGATATATGCACAGTAGTGCTGAGAAAAGGAGTGCATGTTTTCTAGAAATAGTTTTTAAAGTTTGGGGAAGGAGAAATGATAGGGAAGCAAAAAAAATTAAGCTTGTGTCTGAAAACAAAGAAGAATTTCAGCCACTGAGTACTCTGTGACTCAACCAGATAGATGAATTCTCCGTGTAAAGTGGCACTGGAACTTGTTCCAGTATTTGGGCCAGATAGGCAGTGCTTTTAAAAAACTTGTTATATCTGAGCAAGTGGAGAAAGGGGCTACATAATTTTAGACAAAACAGTAGGCTAGATAGTAACTGATATCGCATTTTATATAAACAATGTTCATATTAAGTTTCTATCATGAGCCCTCAGTAGGTATTTTTCAGACCCACAACATGAATTTCCCAGAAACTTCTCGCAAGGTAAGCACTGTTAACAGTAACAAATGTTTGTGCGACAACAAATCCAGAGTCCACTGGCACCTTTAAGACCAACAAAGGTTTATTTAAGATATGAGCTTGAATAAACCTTTGTTGGACTTAAAGGTGCCATTGGACTCTAAATTTATTGTACTGCTTCAGACCAACACAGCTGACCAACTGGATAAATGTTTGTGGGGTGCATGGACTATTTATTAAGCCAATTTAGTGTTATCTTGATAGTAGTGACTGAGAAACAACATGAGCTAAGCAGTGGACATTTCTATCATGAATTGGATTTGCCTTATTAGGGAAACAACCTACTTGGGTAACATCATTTCCCCTAACGTTAAAACTTTAGACTTTAAAAGTGGTGGGTAGAACAAGGGAAGTGGCTGTCATTTGTAAAACCTTTTGTGTTTGAGGAGTGTACGGTGTTAAAAAAACATGTCCACAGTTTCATTGTTTACATTTGACTTTTAACTTGACTGTTGATTGATTATTCTAACATTTCATGATAGGCAATAACAGAGCTCAAGTTTGTCACATATGAAACTAATGAGAAGAGATCCATGATTAAATAATGGTATTACAATTCAACACACCTGTTCTGAGGCTTCCTTATACATTTTTTCCTTTCTTGCCTGAGGAGGAAACTTCTCAATGGATTACAGTAACACTTTTTGACAAGTTTATACAGGGTGGAGTTCCTATGTGCTGACAGGACCCATTTGATGATATCTTGATAATGCATTCTTTTTATTTTTGCTGTCAAAATTTATTACTGTAAAAGCATTGACTGTTACACAGCTGGTTTGACTTGTCCACATTTTTATTTAAGTAACAGTAGGTCTAACATAGTGTTTATTTTTCTTGTTATGCAACATTTAACCCTCATTGCTTTAGGATAAATCTTCATGGTAGATATATATTGTCTAACAATTGCTTGAAAAAACTCCTTTTATTTTTGCAAATCCCAGCTGAAAAACTCTATTCATTATTATTTCCCATTAGCTGGTATTCCTTTTGAAAAGCAAGGTTTTTTTTTTAAAAAAAAATGTGGAAATAGATCTAACACTGACAGAGGCTTGAAGAGGAATAACTGAGGCATTCAGGTTGTATAGCGGAAAGAATTGGGTTTTCATATCTGTCCAATATACTTTAAATCCCAGTTTGTTTTTAAAGAATAGATTTGAAAAGTCATATCACCTGTTCATGTATGATTCTCTTTTAAGGACGGGTTAACAGTTAGCAAGATTAATGTGGCAGTTCGTTTGAATCACATTCAGGTCTCTGAATTTATTGTGCATTTTCTGTGGAACAGTGTTCCGTGCGCCTTGGTGTTTAGTCATGCCGGCCACATGACCACGGAAAAGTCTTTGGACAGCGCTGGCTCTTTGGCTTTGAAATAGAGATGAGCACTGCAACCCTAGAGTCGGATTCAACTGGCTTTCGAGCAAGGGAAGCTTTACCTTTACCTTCTGCGGAAATACTGGTTGGATCCCAAGTTGTATCAACAAAACAACTCAGCAGATAAGCAATTCTTCATTGGCTCACCCCTCTCCCAGCCACCTCCCAAAATTCCACTTCTGAGAGTTGGGGGACACTCCAAACAGAATGCAGTGCCGCAGGGAGGCTAAAATACGGAGGATAATTTGGCAGGAATTATAGGAATTGCTCCTTCTCTTTCATATATTAAACCTCTTTTTGCTAAAAAGAAAGGGGTACCATTCTGTCAAATTGCTATGCTGATGTAACTTCAAATCCAACCCATTAAACTTGTTATAAAAGTATAACAGACACAGACAGAAAGCAGATTCAACATTTCTTCTCTGTTTTCATCAGTAGCTATCTTCAGTCAATTCAAAATGCCTCTATTGAACATCTTTCTCTCCTATTGTGATGATCATCATATTCAGTTTCCAAAAATGTTGCACTGGCTCATTGTTACTTTTAAATATACAACAAGGTGTTCAATTTTTTTAAAAACATCTTTAGTTCTTCACTCTTTACATCATCCATTTTCTCATCTTCTTTGTGTTTTTTACCCACACTTTCAAACAAGCTAAATAATCCACTTTCAATGCACTTTAGTGATTATTTGCAAGTGGGTTTTGCTGGTTTATGTTGGGGACAAAGGGTGGCAGTAGGGGAACAGTTGTCCCGAAGGCATCTGCTGGTTTGTGGAGTGCCCCCAGGGGCGGTGCTTTCCCCAGTGTTATTCAACATCTACATGTGCCCCCTTGCTCAGATCACCAATATCCAGATGACACCCAGCTCTATCTGAAGTTGGGCAATCAGTCTGACTCCAGACTGGAAGATCTGGACCTGGCGTTACAAACTGTGGCGTTACAAACAGTGGCTTAGACTGAGCCAATTGACACTGAAATTGAATCGGATGAAGACAGATGTCCTATGCTTGAGTCAGAATGGTCCGGGGTTAGAGATCCCACTCCTGACCTTTGATGGGGCTCCATTGGTGCCGGCGCTGGAGGTTACAAGTTTGGGAGTGCTCCTAGATGCCTCCTTAGCAATGGAGGCCCAGGTAGCAGCCACTGCCAAGTCTGCCTTTTACCATCTTTGGCTGATCAGGCAGTTGGTACCCTTCCTCGAACGCAATGACCTAAGACTGGACTAGTGTGATGATCTCTACATGGGGCTTCCCTTGGCATGATTCTGGAAGCTACAGCTAGTGCAAAATGCTGCAGCCAGGCTCTTAATGTTGTTGTTGTTCAGTCGCACAGTCGAGTCTGACTCTTCGCGACCCCATGGACCAGATTAGGCCAGGCCCTCCTGTCTTCCGCTGTCCACTGAAGTTTGCTCAATTTCATGTTCATTGCATCGATGACACTGTCTAACCATCTCATCCTTTGCCGTCCCCTTCTTCTTGACCTTCAATCTTTCCCAGCATCAGGGTCTTCTCCAGTGAATGCTCCCTTCTCATTTGGTGGCCAAAGTATTTGAGCTTCAGCTTCAGGATCTGGCCTTCCAGGGAACAAACAATGGCTCTTGATGGGTCTCCCTAAAAGCACTACACTGGCTCCTGGTAGCATAATGAATTCACTTCAAGGTGCTGGTTCTTACCTTTAAAGCCTTATATGGTCAGGGACCTGCATACCTGAGGGACCGCCTTTCCCCACATGTCCCCCAGAGAGAACTGTGTTCAGAGTCCCAAAATTGTCTGGCCCTCCCTGGTCCCACAGATTGCAGGCTGGCCTTAACCAGGACTAGAGCCTTCTCAGTGGTGGTTCCATATTGGTGGAACGAGCTCCTGGAAGACATCAGGGCCCTGCGGGACCTTTTACAGTTCCACAGGGCCTGCAAAACAGAGCTCCTCCACCTGGGCTTTAATTAGGAGCCATATCTAACTACTGTACTGTGCTTAGCCCCCCCCTCCCTGACTTACTATCAGCAGCCTGCACTCACCAGCATAATTGGATGGGATAAGATTAATTACAACACTGACCGTTCCCTTATGATCAAGCCAGCATGTCCTGCTGCGACTGCTATTACAATTTTACTACTACCAACAAGTTTGTTCTAGCACCTTAGCATTTTGTGATTGATTATAATTGTTACAATTAATTTTGATGTTTTATATTTGTGCTGCTTTTTTGTTTTTTTAATTTTTATTTAAGCCGCCCTGAACCTACTTCAGCAGGGAGGGTGGGATATAAGTTGAACAAATTGATAAATAAATAAATACATAAATAGAAGTGCTTTGAAAGTAGCTTGAAAATGCATTATTCAGCATGTGTGAAAGAGCTAGTCCCATCTTATCTGTTATACTTAGGGTCAAATTAGGTAAAATACTGGAAGTGTCATTTGAGACCTCCCAAGTATTTTTCCTCTTAGACAGTTTACAAGGGATTACCTAAGACTAGGACCATAGCACAGGTGGCAAGGGGGTTTAATACTTCCATGACCTAAAACACCCCTATAGAGTTGCTGTTTGTCCAGTTTAGGTGAATTTTAGCCACTCTCACATGCATCTTTGACACAGATGGGCAAACAGGAACTCTGCAGAGCCATTTCAGATCAGAAAAGTGGCATAGGATGAAATGGTTTAATTCCCTTGGAGAGGTCCACTTTTAAATGAGACCTTGTGCATCTGCTCTTTACAAAGAAAAGGCATTTGGGAACCCTAAAGACAAAACACTTCATAGGATCTTAGTTTCATTGATAGGTTAAATCTCCTTGCCAAGGCCTTATCTGAAGAAAAAAAAAGTTTTGTGAATGTTCTAGATAATGTCCTTTTCTTTGCCAGCTACAAAACCTTATATTTTCAAAGGACAGGAGTAACTGGGAGTGGGAAAGAATTCCTTGAAACAGGAGATGACCCTGTGAGATAGAGATGCCAGCCTCCAGGTGGGACCTAGGGATCCCCTGGAATTGCGGCTCATCTCCAGACTACAGAGATCAGTTCCTCTGGAGAAAATGGATGTTTTGGAAGGTGAACTCTATGGTATTTTACCCCACTGAGGTCCCTGTTCTCTGCAGGCTCCACCCTCATATCTCCAGGAGTTTCCCAAGCTGAATCTGGCAACTTTACTCCCCCTCCCTTGCTGTTGGCTGGGGGGACCTGGCAACCCTACTGTGAGATCTGTCTTTCTCCCAGGTACAACTTCCATCTTCCCCACTCATCATTTTCTGCTACAAATGGTGGAAATTGCTTCAATTCAATTTCAAAGGTCAAGAAAATTATGCTTCTCGCAATCCCTAGCAGGAAATGAAGGCCAGGCAGGATAGAAATTGTAACAGGAATGGATCCCCAAGGGTATCTCCTGTGGTCATGGAGCTTTCTCCCTTCAATAATGTAAGGTTTTACTGTGTTGTAAGGGTGGAGGAATAGACATGAAAGCAGTGTGGAAGAGAGCAAGTCCCTTGTCAAGAGAGGAACAAGCTTCAGTGAGTAAACATTTTCCAAGTGAACTATTTGAATTGCTACTATCCAAATGAGATAGGTCTCAACTATTTCAATCCTGAAAAATCATTTTCAAAATATCTTTAATAAATATTCATATCTGAGCACCTGTTTAATATTTTGCCTTTCCTTTTGATGTTTTAGCTTTTTTGTACTGTCTCTCTTTTTCTGTTTTCATTTTTTTAAGTTGAAAGGTTTTGTCAAGTAATTTTATTAGTCTGAAAACTAATCAAGTAGTTAGGTTAGGCTGAGAGTGTGCTACTAGTACAAGGTCACCCAGTGAGTTTCCATAGCAGAGTAGGTTCTCCCAGTTCCTAGTCTTAGTTTAACTACTACACCATGCTGGCTTGACTGAAGTAATTTTGGGTCAGATTTGGGATAAGTGAAAACAATAACTGTTAGCATTTTTATGGGTCTCATTGCAATAGTAGTATGATATACAAATTAGGAAAGAGATTAGGAAAAGATGGCAAGAATACACAGAAGAACTATACAGGAAGGACCTCGATGTCCTTGACAACCACGATGGTATAATCACTGACCTCGAGCCAGACATCCTGGAAAGCGAAGTTAAATGGGCCTTAGAAAGCATTACTAACAACAAAGCTAGTGGAGGTGATGGTATCCCAGCTGAGTTATTCAAAGTCTTAAAAGAAGATGCTGTTAAAGTGCTGCACTCAATTTGCCAACAAATTTGGAAAACACAACAGTGGCCACAGGATTGGAAAAGATCAGTTTACATTCCAATCCCAAAGAAGGGCAACGTCAAGGAATGTTCAAACTATCGCACAATTGCACTCATTTCACACGCTAGCAAGGTCATGCTCAAAATCCTACAAGCTAGGCTCCAACAGTACGTGGATAGAGAACTGCCAGAAGTACAAGCTGGGTTTCGAAGAGGTAGAGGAACTCGAGATCAAATTGCCAACATTCGCTGGATTATGGAGAAAGCAAGAGAATACCAGAAAAACATCTACTTCTGCTTCATTGACTATGCTAAAGCCTTTGATTGTGTGGATCACAATAAATTATGGCAGGTTCTTAAAGAGATGGGAGTACCGGACCACCTCACCTGTCTCCTGAGAAACCTGTATAAGGGTCAAGAAGCAACAGTTAGAACCGGATATGGAACAACTGATTGGTTTAGCATAGGAAAAGGAGTACGACAAGGATGTATATTGTCACCTTGCTTATTTAATTTATATGCCGAGTACATCATGCGAAATGCTGGCCTGGATGAATCACAAGCTGGAGTTAAGATTGCTGGGGAAAAGATCAATAACCTCAGATATGCAGACGATACCACTCTGATGGCAGAAAGTGAAGAGAACCTCAAGAGCCTCTTGCTCAGGGTGAAAGAGGAGAGTGCAAAAGTGGGCTTGAAGCTCAACATCAAAAAAAACTAAGATCATGGCATCTGGCCCCATCACTCCTTGGCAAATAGAAGGGGAAGTCGTAGAAGTAGTGACAGACTTCATGTTCCTAGGATCCCAGATCACTGCAGATGGTGACTGCAGCCATTAAATTAAAAGACGCCTGCTCCTTGGGAGGAAAGCGATGGCAAACCTAAACAGCATGATAAAAAGCAGAGACATCACCTTGCCAACAAAAGTCCGCATGGTCAAAGCAATGGTCGTCTCATTTATGGGGTGGTAAAGCCATTTCTTGAGAGTCCCTTGGACTCCAAGGAGATCAAATCAGTCAATCCTAAAAGAAATCAACCCTGACTGTTCCCTGGAAGGCCAGATCCTGAAGCTGAAGCTCAAATACTTTGGCCACCAAATGAGAAGAGAGCATTCACTGGAGAAGACCCTGATGCTGGGAAAGATTGAAGGTCAAAGAAGAAGGGGACGGCAAAGGATGAGATGGTTAGACAGTGTCATCGATGCAACAAACATGAAATTGAGCAAACTTCAGCGGACAGCGGAAGACAGGAGGGCCTGGCGTAATCTGGTCCATGGGGTCGCGAAGAGTCGGACTCGACTGTGCGACTGAACAACAACAATACAAATTTACCAAGATCTATATTATCGAGCCTCAAAAACTTCTCCTGTAAGAATTCTGTATGTCAAGATGCTGTTAAAGGCACAGTAAGCAGAACAAGTAAAGCCCTGGTTTAAAATTATCTCTAGTAGGCTTATTTAGGAAAGGCAGCCATTTAAGAAACAAGCAGATTATGAAATGTTTTGTATTTTATTCTTTTTCAAAACATGATAGCAACCCATTAAATTGGGAAGTCACTTTTAGCTATTTTTAATAAAAAGTTGGTCGAATAAAATAGAGTTATTGCAGACCAACAGTTCTCAACTTCTGCAGAAACTTGTGCAGGGCTTTTAAAAATCTGGGTTTCATTTGGGCTGCTTTGATATCCCCCTTAAAACATTTTCTGTATGTGATCTATTAGCTCTGTATTAAGGTATAAAATGAATAAGTTAGTCATCCTCAGAGGATCCATTTAATGGTGATATTAATATGTTATTTTGCTTAGAAACGTTGGATGTATTTTTTAAATTTTCCCATAATTCACTCCAGGCACTAATAGTTTTAACTTCAGGTGTGCTATCAAATAAGAACATAAGAGAAACCAATGTTGAATCAGGCCAATGGCCCATCTAGTCCAACACTCTGTCACACAGCGGCCAAAATATACCAGGTGCCATCAGGAGGTCCAGCAGTGGGGCCAGGGCACCAGAAGCCCTCCCACTGCTGCCCACTTCAGCACCAAGGATAGAGTGCATCACCTGCCCCAGACTGAGAGTTCCCATCTATACCCTGTGGCTAATAACTACTGATGGACTTCTGTAGCTTCTCATTCTTTGCAGCAAGCAGGATCACCTGAGACTCACAGAGGGCTCTCATGGTAGCAGTGTCAGCCCACTGCTGCATCTTTCGCTCAATCCCCTGCCTCCTCTCCACCATTCTGTCCTCAGCTCTGCTACCTCTGAGGGCCAGGATGATGCAATGGCAGCCCAAGCTCGCACTGCTCTCTCCCCAGGCATGTTCGTAGGAGGGGGTGGATCTTGTTCACCTGACCGCTTCCTTACTGTACCTTCCTGCTGTTCACCACTCTTCTTGTCTGTTCACTGTTCCCTCCCCATCTATCCTGCCCACTGCTCTGCCCACTCTACTTCCTCCCCGCCACTCTGCCAAACTCATCTGTCCTCCTCTCTGCCACTCTTTGGGAAGTCAGAAAAAATAAAGGGGGAACCTCAGTGTATAGTATGCAAAAAGGAAGAAAATACTAGAAAGAAACCATCACAACCCAACAGTTACTGCTTATAATGTTAGTATGCTCCCAGGCACTATTTCACAACAATAATAGCCCTTGAACATAACACAGTACCTATATATGGATATTACACTACACCCTCAGACGAAATACAAAAAGTGTCCATGGACCTCCTATGACAAAATGGTGTCATTGATATACGGTGCAAATTTCCTGTGCAGCGGGTGTTTCCCAGGTATGTCCATGTTTCAATCTATCTTCCTCTCAGATCAAAGTGGCTGTGTCTCAATAATTTTGTGAAATCTGGCTCCTAATACTGCATGGGGCTCCAGTTAGTTTTGAGAACCTCTATGAATATATTCATATTCAGGCCAGGGGCCAACATACCTATGAGACCGCCTCTCCCCATATGAGCCCGAGAGGAAACTGAGGTCCACAAATCAACATCTGTTAGTGGTTCCCGGCCCCAAGGACATCCAGCTAGCCTTGATCAGGGCCAGAGCTTTTTCAGCCCTGGCCCCTGCCTGGTGGAATGAGCTCCCATGTGTGAGATCAGGACCCTGTGGGACTTATTGCAGTTCCGCAGGGCCTGCAAGATGGAGCTCTTCCACCGGGCATTTGGTTGAGGCAGCAGACGTCCCCCCCCAGCTTCTCTGGCCCTAGCTTTTCTGGCCCAGCTTTCTCTGGCCAATTGTCCATCAGTGGCCTGATTCTGATCAGTCATTTGATGACCTTTATAGTTACACAGTATTTTATGATTTTATGTGTAAATTGTTATTTTAATACTATTTTAATTGTATTATTTAACTGCTGTACACCACCCTGAGCCCATTGAGGAGGGCAGTATATAAATCTAATAAATAAATAAATTCTGTGAAATTTGATTCCCAGTTATACACACAGCCACTGGGAGCATACTAACATTATAAGCAGTAACTGTTGGGTTGTGACCACCAACCTCAATACAGAATTAACGCATTAGCATGAAATAGAAATAATATGCAACAAACTATTGCTTAATAAATTTGTTTTTATTTTAGCACAGAATACATTTATATTGTTGATGGTTTTTCCTTAGTGTTTTCTTCCTTTTGCACTCTTTGGGAAGTGGCAGTGTGAGGCAGCAACAGCTTGTGCCCTCTGCCTGGGGTTGCCAGGTCCTACCTGTGATCCAGTGGGGGGCTCCCAGATCTGGGACAGGATCCTCTTTGTGCACAGTGTAATGATGTCACCTGGAAGTGATGTCTTCATGTCACAGATGTCAGGGGGTGACGGTCTAGTTTTGGGGCAAAACTCTATGGTTTTTTGGCTTCAACGGTGGCAACACAATGACGTCACTTTCAGGAGACAATATCGTGTTGGGGATGTCACCTAGTAATGTCCCTGTTTGGGGGTGGGGATTCCCCTGCCAGCCAGTTGGCTGGAGAAGGATCTATACCTCAAAAATCAGGGGAACCGGACTGGGGGTCTGGCAAGCCTACCTACACCTCTTCTCTGGCTGAAATGGTCACTTTCCCTCCTCCAATATCTACCACACAGAGAAAGCAGGGACGATGTTGCTGGGCTGTCAGAGGAGCATTTTCTGGGCAAGTGCCAACAGTTTTCTTCTGGTTTTGGGCGGGAGGCCGAATTCTCCCTTTCTTTTAAAAGTATTTGTACTTTTCTACAAAGTTGGAGGTCCTCCAAGTTTGCAGAAATCTCTCTTTTCCTTCTTCATGGTTTCTTGTGCTGTATGTGAACTTATTCAGCATGTGTTGCCCTAAAGTGCCTCTAAAAATAGCATTTTTATAACACATAATTGGCCCAAAGGTTCAGTTTTTGATTAGTGATAATCCTCGGATTGTCTTTAATTTCTTTGAGTGTACAGAAAGGCAGGTTGGAAAGATACACCTGTAAGTGTAATATTTTCATTTTTCAAAATTTCAATTATTTGCTTTCCATGAAAAAAGTTCGAAATTGATAGAATAGTTATGAAAATCAAATACATTTTTCTCTAAAAATTAGTGTAGAAAGTGTCTACAAACTTTTGGATACATCTGATTTTGCTCTCCGGATTTATCAAATGTATATTTGTTTATTTAAACAAATATATCTCAATTTCCTATCTATAAATAAAAGCAAAGTAACTGCTGTGATTAGAGAAGAAACCCACCTTTCAACTGCTTGACTAATTAGTTTTGTTTTTCATTCTGTGACATATTCACAGAATAACTATATTTTCTGTTTTCACAAAATGTTGAGGAATAATAGTACTCAGCTTTTCATTTTAAATGCAATAATTAAGTAGTTTGTTTAGTTCCTTGATTTATATGCCACCTTTCGTAGCATAATATCTGCTCAAAATGATTTGCAAACAAAACAGCAAAAGACATAAAAGAAATGATAAACTGGTGAAACAAATTAAAAATGGGCAAAGCATATGTGTGATTCAACAAAAATGAGTCACAGCTTGGCCCAACTGAAATCAGTTAAATGGTTAAGACCAAAATCCTGTGTACTTTTACTTGGGAGTAAACTTCTTTGAACTCTTTGAGACCTTTGCTCATGAAAAAATGCATAGATTTAAGATGTAAGCTTCCATTTAGTTCAGGAGCTCGCTGGTCAGATTGCCTTGATTAGAATAATTGTCAATGTAGTGTAAGGAGGGAAGAATGGATCCAGCCATCCACTCACTTCTTCCTCCCCCAAACAAATCACTGCTATTCATGACATCTTGACCAAGACTGTGGCCGAGTTCAGACTGGCAGTTTGGCCTGATATAGGCACTTTTCAGAAACGTTTCACAACTGGATTAAAGGGCTGGTTCACACAGACACATCTGTCAGGAATTCCCCAGCCGTACTCGATCTGTCTTGTGACGCTTCCCTCCCTAGTTTAAAAAATACCAGGTGAAAGTGGTAGCAAACCCTGGAAAGTGCGTTGATCCTGCATTGATCCCACTACGCAGAAGTGTGAACACGAACAAGTTGATCTGGTAGGGATGCTCTTATGCACATGAGCGCTTATGTGCATGAGCGCATAAGTGCATATCATCAGATCACATTACAAAAAGCTGCTTACAGCCGCACCTCCTCCAGGGGCGGGCCAACAGTGCAAACACTCCTTTGCGCCTCCTCTCCGGTATGCTTCTGCATCAGTCAGTGCAATGTGACCGGGAAAACCTGTTCCAGGTCTTTTTGCCACGACTCCCTGGTGCTTCAAACTGCCAGTCTGAACTCAGCTTGTGTGTTCATCATCTCCTTGTTCAGTGCTGGGAAACGCACATGGAACATTTCACTTGTGCATCTGTTTCCCAGTTGGATTGGGGACTTACAGTGTTGTAAGTTAAATGTGCTTTAAGTAAAACTTCTTAAGTAAAATGTAAATACAAGTTTTTTTAAAGTAAAAGAAAGATAAGTTAATTGCAATCAGCTGCAAACTGGGCCCCATCAAACCTAAGGTCTTGCTGTCACTTTATTTTAAAAAGATTTCACACAGCTTCCATCAAAGCTGACAATTAAATATATTGCTGTGTTGTCATACTGACATCAGATCAATAGTACAACTATAAGGTGAACAGGGAAAATGTTTTCATACAAGGTTTCTGAATGACAGCTGAACAATGGGGAAAGATTCAATGTTCGTGCTTTATATTCCAGTGGTTGATGTTGTGGACTCTACCATAAATGCTGCTAATTCTGTTGTCACACAAGAGTATTATTGTGGGTTTCAAAGGACAACCTCTTTTGTGTCACATTTGGGCTTTGTTTAGTATAGCTATGCATTTAAAAGGTATTTTAAGTAGATATGTCACTCTTGAACTGTTTTGTGTATAGAACTACTGGCAGCATATTATTTTACCCACACAGTTCAGAAGCCTCTACCTCTTTTCCTTGCTGTGCACTGTCTTCAGAATTCATTGCAAGAGTCAGTGGTCAATTTCTAAAGTTACTTTTCAGGGCTGCACAGGATATGCATTCTTTTGCCTACAATTCCAGTGATTCAGGGAATTAAAGAAAGCATATATGTAGTAGCATATTTTATTATCCTTGCTTGGCAACTTGGTGGTGAGGCTGAACCCTGGTTTGAATTCAACCCTGAAAAGTAAAGTTTTGCATGCATTCTCTTTCTCATGTTCAGTAAGCGGTGTGACACCCACAGAACTGCTGACTCAAAGGTTCTGATTAGGGTTGCTCGAACCCCTGCAGGTTCAATTGCAAATAAATCCCAGATTGATCACTGTCCAAATTGTGTAATCACTGAGCTTTTTGTTGGAAGTTGCTCGGTGCCTTCACATCTGCAACTAGCACAACAGCATGCATGCACATGTGTGAGAGAGCAAAGGAACATGGGAGTTGTATTTCACCAATGGCTGATGTAACACTAAGAAATTTCTTCCCAACTGGGGACTCTGTTTCAGCATTTGACACCCCCTGCTGCTGAACATTACAGTACAAATATCTTTCCGAGGGGGGGGGTCAGTAATTGAAAACTCACTTCACCACTCAAATGATTTCTTCCTGTTTTGGGGCTCTGTTTCAGCATGATGCTCTACTAGGCCCATATTCTATGCAACTCTCTGTCTTTAAATTTACAACAGCTAATTGAAGCTTTTGCAAAAGCTGTTGGTCTGTTCCTTCTTCCTTGGATACACAACTAAAAGTTCTGTGGTGAGCTGGACAGGCAAAAATTAGGGGATTGATATAAGTGGTAGGATTGGTTGAGTGAATCTGGATTAGCAGCACTGGATGCTGTAGTTGCTACGGGTATTTATATTAAGTGCTTGATCATTAGCTCTTTCAATGGTCGGAGGTTGTGAAGATCACTGATTGCTGTGATGTCCAGGTGCGGGATTCTGGTGCTCCTGGGGCGGGGAAAGTATAGCGATGGGACCAGGCAGGGAGTCAAGGGAGGGGGCTGAGAAATACGATAGCTCAGCCACCTTCCAGCCTGCGTCCCATCCTGAGGTATGTTGGCAATGGGGCTAGGACCATTAACCCCCCTTCGACATTGGTGTTGTGTAACTCCAGGTTTATAAATAATAAGACCATGGTCCTTAGGGACTTCATGCAAGAGCAGAATGTAGACCTGGCGTGTGTGACCGAGACCTGGGTGTGGGAGGGAGAGACTGTAGCTCTTTCCCAACTTGCCACCCAGGGTTTTCGGTCTTTCACCAATCATGGACTAGTGGGGGGGAGTGGCTCTATTCATCTGGGAGGCTTACTCCTTCAGGGCGCTCCTGCCGCCAGTGATCACAGACATTGAGTGTACCATCTTGGTGTGGGAGGCTGGGGAGAGTTTGGCAATTTGGCTGGTGTACCAACCGCCTAATGTACTGGCCAATAGCCTTTTCTGCGTCCACAAAGAAAAAACCAACCTCCTTTTCTGGGTGCTTATCGTAATATTCAATTGCATCTATAACTGTCCTGATATTGTCCCTTATTTGTCTGTCAGGCAAAAATCCAGCCTGATCTTCTGCAATTAAGTCTCTCAAATATATTTTTAGTCTCTCAGCTATAATTTTGGCAAATAACTTGTAATCATTGTTCTGAAGTGAAATTGGCCTCTAGTTCTTCACGCTTGTTAAATCTTGTGCTTCTTTTGGGATAAGAGAGATGGTTGCTTCCTTCCAAGAGTCTGGTATTTTCCCTGTGTCTCTAATCTCATTTGACAAAACTTGGAAAATCGGGGCTATCTCCTCTTTCAATTTTTTATAAAATTTAGCTGAAAAGCCATCTGGGCCTGGAGCCTTCCCCAGTTTTGCTTCGTCAATAGCTTTAAATATCTCTTCTGTGGTAATAGGATCATTAAGCATATCTTTTATTTTTCCCATAGGGCTAGGCAATTTTAAATTTTGCAAATATCTTTGACCACAAAGATATTTGGTCTATCAGGTTTGCCTGGAAAAGCTTTGCATAATATTTAAAAAATTCTCTCTTTATCCCTTTACAGTCCACAATTTCTTTATCTCCTGCCACAATTTTCCTTATAATCACCCTTTCCTTTCTCCTCTTAAGTTGCCAGGCCAAATACCTTCCTGGTTTGTTAGCTCCTTCAAAAGACTTTTGTTGGGGTTTTTTTTAGATTCCAATAAATTTCTTGATTAAGTATAATATTTAACTAGTCTTGTATAATTTGTATCTCTCTCAGTATTTTCTTTTTCCATGGTCTTTTCTTTAACTCGTTCTCTTTCTTTCTGTTCTTTTCCTCAAGATAACTCTGCTGCGCCCTCCTTTCTTTTATCTCCTTAGTGTTCAACAAAATTAAAATTCCTCTCGACACCGCTTTATAGGCGTCCCAAACCACTTGGATACGGGAATCTTGGTTCAAATTTGTCTGGAAAAAGTGCTTTGTCTCTTTGCGTAGATTTTCAACTATGTTCTCTTTGTCCAATAAATCTTCATTCAACCTCCATCTGAATTGTTTTTCTCCTTGTTTGGACATCCACAATAATGGATTATGATCTGAATTTGTTCTTGGCATTATTTCAATTTTATGAGTTTTAAATGCTAGATCTCCTAACATCCATATCATATCTATCCTGGAGAAAGAGTCATGCCTATTGGAATAAAAAGTAGAATCTTTGCAGGTAGGATTCCATTTCCTCCATACATCCTCCAAATTTTCTTGTTTAACTAGTTCAAAAAAGGCCTTCAATAGTTTCCCTAATTTTTCATTAGGTCTTTTTGTTTTCCTGTCTAACTTGTTGCTGATCGTCCCATTAAAATCTCCCATCAAAATAATTTGGTCATGTGTCACTTGGTCTAGCTCCAGTATTAAGTCTTTAAAGAATTTTTCTTTTGATCCATTTGGTGCATAAATGTTAACGACCAATGATTTTTTCTTGTGTAAAACAACTTCCACAGCAATATATCTTCCTTCTTTGTCCTTAAAATTTGTTTTGGATTCCAACTCTTTTTTAACATATAATACCACTCCTTTCTTTTTATTTGTTGCCAATGAAAAAAATTCTTCACCCAATTTTTTATTAATTAAAAATTTATAATCCTGTTTTTTGATATGAACTTCTTGCAGACCAATTAAATTACACTTTTGTCTTTCCAACCAATGCCTAATTATTTTCCTCTTGTTGGGTGAATTTAGTCCATTTACATTCCAAGAAATAAGTTTGTAATCCATGGTGGTATACAATTATTTGTCTCCAAAATCTTTATCATTGTCCAATATAAATGTCAACATCTGGTCTTGATCCTTAATCATGTGCCTCACGCCTTGGAAGTTGAAATTCAGCCCTTGTGGGATCTCCCACCTGAATCTCATGTTCTTTTGTTTCAGCTTGTCTGCTAACTGTTTAAATTTCTTTCTTTCTTGAATGATTGCCCTTGGCAGCTCTTTCAAAATTCTTATCTGTTTCCCATCTATTTCCAATGGATCCTTAAATTGTTTTCTAAAAATCTCCTCCTTGATTCTCTTAGTTATAAACTGGACTATTACATCCCTTGGTAAATTTTTCTTCTGGGCATAAGCTGAGTTGATTCTATAGATCAAATCAACACTGTATTTCATTTCTTGTTCATCTGTTTTCATGTAGTCTGACAATGCTTCAATGATTACTTTATAGATATCCTCATTCAGATTCTCTTCAATACCTCTTAGCCTAAGATGTGTCTCCATTCCTCTATACTCCATCATTGTGTCAATTCTGTGGGTCTCTTTTGTCACTGTCTGAACATTCTTTTCCATTACTTGCATCTTGTTCTCCATATCAGTAGACTTTTGTGTAAGATTCTGTAGCTCCTTTGTGATTCCTGCAATCTCATTTTTAAACTCATTCTTAAGTTCAGTGACTCCTTTGTCTAAGTTTGTCTCCATTTGTTTTCCTAATCCTTGTATCGCCTCCATCATCCTTTTTTCCATAGCCTCCATCGCCAGTTGCCAATCTTTGTCTTTTTTTGTTGACATTCTAGGTGAGGACCACGAGTCCACTCTCTGCCTTGACCTTAGATCCGTTTTTAAACTCTAAGTCCAAAAGCTTAGCCAACCTTATTCACTGCAGTTATAGCCAAATGTTAAAACTTATAAAAATAAAGTCCAATAACCTTGTTCTTTGGACCTTTAAACGCTTGTCCGGATCACCTAAATTTCGCCTCGCCAAACTTACTAGTAACTTGGCAAATTTAGTTTAAAGTTTTAAAAAGTTTTGACCTCCTTAAAATGGCAGGCGTCTTTTCTCTATGGTAAAAGGTTAGAGTCTACTACTTCCTGGTGGTTCTTCCTGTCCATCTACTTCTCTTGTCCTCCAGTGTTTCCGGAATGTTACTTCCTCTTTTGAAACTAGTCCTCCTCGAGCCTGTCTGTTAAAATCCTCTTGTCTCCTCTGGCCGCGGTCGTCACTTCCGGTTGTGTGCTCTCTCAATCAGGACTTCCCAGCCGGCAAATCTCATATTAACAAGCACAGTTCCCAGCCCATTATCACTCCGCAAGCCACAGGAATGGTAAACAATCTCTTCTTTTGGCATTTTAAACTTTAAAAAACAGCTTTCTTCATGGGAAATTACACAGTTATTGTTCTTTTACTACCAATGCTTCTCCAGATAGTTATACTGATCGCTCCTTGCTAGTCCCGGTAAGCAAAACAGTTTTTTGTTACCTTAGTGGTTTCTTCCAGGTGTACGCAATGCTTCTTCCTTTAAACTCTTCCTTCTTGTCTCAAGAGATTGGGGGGTGGCAGTTTTAAGCTGGAATTCCAGCCCGGCTCGTTCCTTTAGAGATGATTGCAATGCCCGCATCGGAAGAGGGGATCAAAGCAAGGAACAAGCCCCCTCCGGGGCTTATCTCTCGCCAATCTCAACTCTCTCTTGGGTCTTCAGTGCTTGCTTGTCTTACCCTGCCTGGGGTAAGCTGCGTTGGGCACAGAAGTCACCCAAACTGTCAAAAAGGATGGCCATCCACCCTGAGTAATTACAGGGTGCTTCAAATCGCCATCTTTCCCCGACCAGAAGCCCCTGGTGGCTGGACTTCTTGGTGTGTGTGGAGTGTGGTGTGGTTCCTAGGTCGTGCCTCTGTCCGGAAGGCTGGGTCCAGTATACCTCTTCCTCCTCTCGGTCTGTGGGGTCAGTGCTGGTCTGGTGAGTGGTGGTCGATGCGGCAGGGTGTGACCTCTCCCAAGCCATGGTGGTGGTGAGGGCCGAGGTAAGGGTGCACTTCTCGTCCTCCAGGATCTGCCACCGGAGCTTCTCATTGCTTAGTCCACGCACCAGTCTGTCATGGAGGGTCGTGTTGAGTTGGGCTCCGAAGGTGCACTCTGAGGCAAGCCGGCAGAGCTCAGCCAGATACATAGTGACAGACTCACACAGTTGCTGTTGCTGGGAGTGGAAAGCCACGTGGCACGCGATCTCTGATGGCCAGGGAACAAAGTGGTCCTGGAGCTTCTTAATGATGTCCTCAAACATGGATTTGGAAAGCTTGGTTGGAGTGAGCAAGTTGCGAGCCAGCTCCACGGTGGCAGGGCCACATGAGCCAATGAGGAGGCCCTTCTTCCTTTCTTCCTCAGTGATCTTGTAAAACACCAAGAAGGACTTAACTCCCTCGACCCAGGCTTCCCAGTGATGTGGCTTGGTTGGGTCGAATGAAAGGATTAGTCCTGCTCCTGGAGCGACTGCCATCGTGCTGCATGGTTGTGGTGGGGAAGTGGCTTGCATGCCTTCGATGCTCATCGGTTGGAGCAGCAGCAGTTCCTGGTCTTCCTCTGGTGCCCCAGCAGCCCAGCCAGCTCAGCAGGATCCCATCCTTGTTGCCATTGTTATGTACTGGGTTCAACAGGTATTGAAGACAGATGCTCAGTGATTGTCAGCTCATAGCTTACTGAACACAACACACAACAACCTAAACGACCAAGGCGGCCAACTGTATACAGTCCCCAGGTGACACCCATAGGTCCCATTGGAGGGTTTGAACTTCCCATCACAGTTCCTATAGGTGCTGACTAGGAGTCTCAGGATCCTAGTCCCTGTTGTCTTTTGGAGCCAAGCTCCGGTTGCATACCGCTGGCACCAAGTGGTGGTCAGAGGACATAACAGCAGCCATCAACAAGGTCACTCCCCAGCACCTTCTGCGCCCTCACTGTAGGCTTGGTTTACCCAGGCTTATGAAGCAAGAGCTCAGATGGCTAGAGGGACAGTGGTGTCGTGCTTGAGATGAAGCTACAAGAGCATCCTATAGGACGTTTATGACATCCTATGAGATGGCAGTCAAAGCCGCAAAGAGGGAATTCTTTGCAGCTACGATTGCATCCCCGAGCTCATGCCCAGCCCAATTATTTAGAACAATTTGGTCTATAACTGTTCTGCCACAGGGCAGACCAAATGCTAGGGAATTGGACATAGGCTGTGAGGCATTTGCAAGCTATTTTGCAGATAAAGTCTTGTTACTCCACCACGACCTCCCCGCCACACTTGAAACAGCGAGTGAACTCGAGGCTCCATGCATGTCTTTTGGTTTTGGATCATTTCAGCCCGCTCAGCCTAGAGGAAGTCGACACATTCCTTTTGACTGTACGTCCAACCACATGTGGCCTTGATCCCTGCCCTTCCTGGCTTATTAAAGCTGGCCACGAGGGGTTTCGAGGTGCCCTAAGAGAAATTATCAACAAGTCCCTCTCAGAGGGGCTGTTCCTGGGGGCACTCACGGAAGCGATGGTCCACCCTCTCTTGAAAAAACCATCCCTGGACCTGGCTGAATTGGCTAACTACCGTTCGATTTCCTACTTGCCCTATTTGGGCAAGTTAATTGAGAGGGCAGTGGCATTACAATTGTAGGGCTTCATGGATGACACTTCCATGCTAGATCCTTTCCAGTCCAGCTTTCACCCAGGACATGGGATGGAGATGGCACTGGTCACCCTAACAGATGACCTCCGGAGGCATCTGGATCGGGGCGGATCAGAGGTACTGCTGTTGTTAGATCTGTCAGCAGTGTTCGACATGGTCGACCATCAGTTACTGACCCACCGCCTTGCCAACATGGGAATTCAGGGGCTTGCCCTGCAATGGCTTACTTCCTTTCTCCAAGTTCAGGGACAAAGGGTGACACTAGGGGAACAGCAGTCCAAGAGGCACCCAGTAGAGTGTGGAGTGCCTCAAGGGGCAGTGTTTTCCCTGATGTTATTTAACATCTATATGCGCCCCCTTGCCCAGAGTGCCCGGAGGCATGGGCTGGGGTGTCACCATTATGCTGATGACACCCAGCTCTATCTAATGTTGGGTGGACAGTCCAACTCCAAACTGGAAGATCTGGACTGGGCACTACAAACCATGGCTGGTTGGCTCAGACTCAGCCAGCTGAAATTGAATCTAGCGAAGATGGAGATCCTGTGCCTGAGTTTGAGCAGTTCGGGGGTAGGGACCCCACTCCCAACCTTTGATGGGGCGCCATTAGTGCCAGCACTGGAGATTAGGAGTTTGGGAGTGCTTCTGGATACCTTAACAATGAATGCCCAAGTAGCAGCCACTGCCAGGTCGGCCTTTTACCATCTCCAGCTGATCAGGAAGTTGGTTCCCTTCCTCGACTATAATGACCTGGCAACAGTGATCCATGTGATGGTCACCTCAAGATTAGACTACTGTAATGCTCTCTACTTGTGGCTGCCCTTGTCACAAATTCAGAAGCTGCAGTTAGTGCAGAATGCCACGGCCAAGCTCATGATGGGGCTCCCTAGATGGGAGCATATTCAGCCTGTGCTGAAGGTGCTGCACTGGCTGCCAATAGCATTTGCTTCAAGGTGCTGGTACTTACCTTTTCTTTTTTTTGGCCCCCCGAAGGGGATTTTTTATTTGCATTTTTCTGTAGACTACAAACTACAACAGAAAAGGGGAGGGAAAACATCTACAACTAGGGAGAGAGAAAAGATAACCACAGCTAACTAAAACCCCAAGAGATCGAGATCTTCAATAATGCTTACATCCGTGTTAGTCCAATTAAAAATGCTTAAAAAACATTGAGCATGATCTAATATTCCCAGTTCTACTTCAGCTTAACTATTTTCCCAATTCAAGAACCCTCCCCAGATCATCTCATAAAATAAAAGCTTTATATGAACTTTCAAAGTCTCAGTTCTTATTTCACTTCTCCTTGCGCTCTGTCAGTTGATAGCTTTGTTTGGGAGCAGCTGCCCCCTTTTCTGCATCAGAGTCCTCGTTGGAAGACACAGAGTCCAATTTGCCAGTAGATTTGCTATCTTCTTCTTTCGTATACTCTTCTGGATCTCCCAATTGCAGCCTCAGGAACTCCCATGCTTTGAAAACATAGTCATTTTTTTCTCTTTTCTCCTTTATTTTGAAAGTGACGCCTTCAGGGATTAACCATGTATGCAATGCTATTTGTTTGTAAGAAGAGGATTAGGTCCTTATACATCTGTCTCTTTCTTCTTATCTCAAATGGGACGTCTTTTAATATCCTGATATTATTGCCTCCAATTTTCAGGGGTGTATTTGTAGTCGTTTTAAGATTAAGTCTCTTAAATGTCTCTTTGAGAATCTCACGATGATTTCCCCTGGCAGATTATTCTTTTAGATGTATGTAGAGTAGGCTCTGTAGGCCACATCCATTTTGCTTAATATATCTTCTGATTTTAAATCTGTTATTGGGGCCATTGCATCGCTCAATAATTGCTTGAGATTCTCATTGGGAGTCTCAATCACCCCTTGGAACTGGAGTACCATATTTGCTCTCTCCATTTGTAGCTGTAGCAGTTGAATTTCCTCCGAAGCTTGCTTCTTTTCTAGCATTTGCATCTTTTTTCCTGCTTTTTTTGAGTTGGCATCAAGTTCCAGCACTTTCTCAGCCACCTGCTCTGTTTTCTTTGTAGTTTCTGCAAGTTGCAGTTGCTGTGCTGCAAAGTTCTGGTTTAAAGTTGTCAATTGCTGGTTGATGTTGGTCATTTGGTCCAGTAGAGGGCGAAAAGAGTCTGCTAAAAGCTTAGAAAACTCTGTGGTCTCTTCCGCTCTTGGACTCATGCTGCCTGGTGGTTTCGGTTTCAATCCTTTGTCTGGTCGCTTTCCCGCCATCTCTCTGGATTGTTTACTTTAACTGAAAGTCCTTAAATTCTCTGAAAGTCTCCAAAACGCTCAGACTTCTGCTGGCAAGGTTCTTAAAATTGGTTTCTTGGCTTATTCTTCCGCTCCCCCCTTGCTATTCTGCTTTTCATTCTCTGTGTATGGGAGGGGCCCCTCCCCCGCTCGCTTCCCATGGTACTACCAAGGGGGTGCTTTCTTTTTAGGACGCCGATTTTACGCTTTTATGTAACTCACTGCTCATTGCTCGTCTTGCGACTTCGCTTGCATTCATTTAATTGCTCGATCTCCACCGCTTGTCCCGGCCGGCAGCTCTAGTTCCATACGGACGCATAGCAGTTGGACCATTAGGGCGGAGGAGTGCCTCAATTCCCCAGCATCGTGCTGGCGAAGAGGCAGCCCCTCAAAAGCCCCTTGGCTGGGAACCTTTTCACCAAGGCTCCCGGGGGGTAGGGATTGCTCGCCCCCCCCTCCAGAACCGCTAGTGCATAGATTGTGCCCTGAGAGTGCCCCTGAGGCACGTCTACTTGTGAATCGCCATTAACCGGAAGCTCCTTGGTACTTACCTTTAAAGCCCTATATGGCCAGGGTCCAACATACCTACATGACTGCCTTTCCCCATATATACCCCAGAGAGCACTTTGGTGGGGGTCACAAAACTGATTGATCCTCCCGGGCCCCAAGGATTCGAGGCTTACCACCACCAGGGCCAGGGCCTTCTCAGTGGTGGCTCTGTACTGGTGGAACAAGCTCCCGGAAGAGATCAGGGCCCTGCGGGATCTTTTTCAGTTCCTCAGGGCCTGTAAGACGAAGCTCTTCCACCAGGCCTTCAATTGAGGAGTCACCACTTTTATTACCATCAATAATCTCTATTACAGAGTTTGGCCCTGGCTTTAACATTTGGTCTGTGCCGCTGCTTGAATCTTGATGCTTGGAATATCAGAGAACAGAATGATTGATGATCGCTATCGCACTTATTTGTATGCCATCTTAAACAATGGAGGAATATCACCAGCACCTTACGATTTTAAATGTATAATTGAATTGTTTATAGTAGATTTTATGTGGATTTTATTGTTATTTATGCATTGTTACTGTGAGCCACCCTGAGACTGCTTTGCAGGGAGGGCGGGATGCAAATCTAATAAATAAATAAATAAAAATAGCCCTTTCTATGTCATCAAAATACTGCATTTTATTCATGATGCTGCATAACTGATGAGATGATTTTAAATCGATCCTCATGATGGGGGTCACCCCAAACTTACCATCAAATAGCATATCACAGCCAGGTCCACAGACTGCACTCAAACCCAGTGCTGTCACTTTGCAGTGTTAATGTCAGCAGAAAAAGCTTAAAACAATGTAGAGACTCCAAGGAGCTTACAATCTAAATTTAGGTAATGGGAGAAGAGCAAAGAAGGGATAGAAAGCCAACAAAGCAACTGAGAGGACAAGACTCCACAGCCAGGCAGTACCTCTCGGAAGCACAAAAATGTAGCATTTAGTGTAAGAAAGTACTGCCTTCCTATGACAGAGGAGAATGTCCTCTGCATTTTTCCCAGTGCTATAAATATTCTTTTTGAGGTGTGTGTGGTGTGAGTGGTCCAATGAGGTTGCATCATCAATTTATACATATAAATGTTGTTCCTGTTGGTCTTTTAGGGTTTCTGTGTGGCACTGTGGCATGCTTGTACTGCCACAGTGCCACTTGTTCTGGAGTGTGCCACTTGTTCTCATGGCAAACAAGCACCTCCCAAGACAGTTCACTTTCCCTGAGATTCTCTAGGAGAGTTTGACTGCTGGTGTTGCCTGCTTGCCTGCCTTAAGTGCTGCTGGCTGGGTTTCCCCATTGGAATCAATGGAGGTAATGGGGGTAACCTGTTTGGATGCCCATAGAATTAGACCCATTGGTCCTTTGAGACATGGGGGTGTATGTGGGGAGAGGCTCCTGGAGCTACCCTGAAAATTTGGAGCCTCTCCCTCAAACCCCCTCCCCCCCAGAGCTACTAACAGCATTGTGGGGGAAAAGTAACTTTCCCCCCCACCATAGAGAACAATGTTGGGGGCCCATAGAATTGGACCCCCCGGTCCAATGTTCCTGAAACTTGGTGGGTATCTCCATCAGCTACCCTGTGAGTTTGGAGCCTCTCCCTCAAACCCCTTCCCCTCCAGCCCCCAGAATATACCCTATGTTTTTGCCATTGACTTCAATAGCCCATAGGATATAATGGGGCCGAATGGGTGGGAAGCCGATTCAGATCAGAGAATCTGAATTGGCCCTCAGAAGCCCGAAAAGGGCCCGTGCCCCTAATCCCTGGGCCATGCCGAAGTGCTACGGCCTGGGGGATGTGCGAAGAGGCCCCTCGCCAGAGTCCCCAGGCCCATGCAAAGAGCCCCCCCGCCAACATCCCCAGGCCCCGCAGAAGCGCTGTGGCTCGGGGGACACCAGGAGAGCCCCGCTGCTAGCTTCCCCGGCCCCCACTGAAGTGGTAAGTAAGGGATTCAGGGGGTGGGGGTGAGGGGGCTTAATGGGGGGGAGGTGCCCCTCCCTCCATCTCTTTGCCATTTTCCCCTCCTTTCCTTTTCTATCCCTCCTTTTCTTTCTTTCCCTTCTCTTCCTTCCTCTCTTTTCTTCCTTTCTTTCTGTTTCCCTTCTCTTCCTTCCTCTCTTTTCCTCCTTTCCTTCTCTCTTTCTTTCATTCCCTCCTTTCCTTCTCTACTTTTCCTCTTTCCCTCCTTCTTCCCTTCTCTCTTTCTTTCATTCCCGCTTTCTTCTCTTCTCTTTTTTCCTCCTTTCCCTGTTTCCCTCCTTCTTCCCTTCTCTTTCTTTCTTTCCCTCCTTCTTTCCTTCTCTTTCCTTCCCTCTTTCCTCCTTCTGTGGGCCAACTCTAGTTCTCTCCCCCCCCAGGCCAGCTGGGGAAGGGAAGGGGAGGCTTTTGAAGATACCTCCCCCCCCTTTTGCTTCCCCTTCTGACATCACTTCTGGTGATGTCAGGGGGCATGGCATATGCTAACAGCCTAGTAGCCCATTAGCATACCATATGCTAATGAGTTCCTGCAGCTCTTTTTCTATGAAAAGACCCCTGCATCTAGCCCAGAATGGGGGGGACTTACTGGGAGCAGCAGGGAGGCACATCCGACATGCAGCAATGTCCTAGATCACTGCCCATGTGACCCAGAAGTGATATCATCACTTTCAGGCTGTCGGTGTTTGGGCAAAAACTCTATGGTAACTTTGGCCTCTACTATAGAGTTTTTGCCCAAATACCAGAGTGTCTCCCCAACAACCTGGTTGTGATGACATCACTTCCGAGTCACATGGGCGGTGATGTAGACACATTGCTGCATGTCGGATGGATCTCCCTCTTTTGGGGGTAGGTTCCCCCCTTCCAGTCAGCTGATTGGTGGCAGGGCAGTGGGGCCTGGCAGCAGGGGACCCCCGCCTCCACCATAGGGTCTAGCAACCCTACACAGTGGTGAACCAGTTCCTCTGGAGGGCCACCAACAAAACATAGAGGCCGAGGCCTTCCCCTGATGTTGTCTCCTGGCTCTGGGATTCAGAGGTTTAGTGCCTCTGAAAGTGGAGGTTTCCCTCAGTTACCATGGCTAGTAGTCATTTTTTTTAGATTTTTTATTATTTTCATTTTCCATAAACAAAACATTTCCTTATACATTATACATTCCATAATTAACAGAAACTCATCCAGAGATTACTTGACTTTTCAATCCTTCACTTTGCTCTTTTTCTTAGACTTTTTGTAACCATATATACATTTTAGACCAATGTTTATCATATTCCTTTTCACCTTTACCTTGAATAACATATGATAGTTTTTCGATTTCAGCAACTTCCATTACTTTATACAGAAGTTCGTCTCTCATAGGAATCTTTTCATTTTTCCAGTATTTTGTGAACAAAATTCTGGCCGCCACTAATACATGCAAAACTAAGTATATTTCATGTTTCTTAAATACCTCAGGCAGCATATTTAATAAGAAAATTCTGGCTTCAGTTGTATACCGATTTCAAAAATCTCTTCTATCATTCCTTTTACCATTTTCCAAAATTTCTTTGCTTGTTTACATACCCACCAAATATGAAAGTAAGTGCATATATTTGCCTTATATTTCCAACACTTCACAGAAACATTCTTGTTAAGTCTTTCCGGTGTGATATGCCACATATAAAACATCTTTATTTTCTCTATTTATTTTCTCTAAAATTACTTATTTTTATATATTTTAGAGTTCTAGACCAAGATTTCTCCCATTCCTCATAGTCAATATTCCGTTCGATATATTGTGCCCATTTTATCATTTGGGGTTTAACCCATTCATCTTGCATATTGTATTCTAGTAAAAAATTATACACTCTACCAATTATTTTTTCATTATTATTTATCCATATCACATCAAGCCTCATAGGTTTAAGATAAAAGCCAATATTTTTATCCTTTAACCACCTAGACTTAAGGGTTGCCTGTTGCCACCATGTAATTTTAATATTTTTTCTACTCATCTCTTCTTCTGGAATCAATATACCTTTATCATCCAGTAAATCAGAATATTTCCCTTTACCATGTTCCTCAAGCAGTGTAGGTTTAGTAAATGCCTCTACAGGAGAAATCCATAATGGGGTCTTCTGGTAATGTTTATGTTTGAGCTCTTCCCATACTCTCCATAACGCTTCTCTAATTATGTGCTGTGAGAAATGGCCATGCCTTGTAATTTTTTGGTACCATAAGGATGCATGCCACCCCATTGCAAGATCATGCCCCTCTAATTTTAACAGTTTTGTATTTTCCAAAGTCACCCATTCTTTGATCCAGGTCAGGGCTGCAGCCTTAAAATATAACCTCCAATCTGGAAGAGTCAA
The DNA here is from genome assembly GCA_029375565.1 of Gekko gecko. Classification (NCBI taxonomy): domain Eukaryota; kingdom Metazoa; phylum Chordata; class Lepidosauria; order Squamata; family Gekkonidae; genus Gekko; species Gekko gecko. The sequence goes on from JAPDNY010000006.1 coordinate 85,644,889, forward strand.
GCCCCCTCTTTCTTTTTTTTCTTGCATATATTTCAATTTTATCCTTGGCCTTTTACCTTGCCAGATATACTCCTTAACCAGCTTCTCTAATTTTTTTAAAAAAATATATGTTTCTGACAATAGGGATTGTTTGAAATAAAAATAAGATACGCGGTAACACATTCATCTTGATTGTGGCGATTCTACCTGATATCGTAATTTGTAAATCTTTCCATCAGTCTAAGTCATTCTTGATTTCATTTAGTAGCTTACTGTAATTGTCCTGATATAACGAGCTACATGTATTTGAATCCCAAGGTACTTAACTTTTTTACAAATTTCAAAACCTGTTTTTTTTAATGTTTGCTATTATCATAGGGACACAGTTTTTTGTAATTATTTTTGTTTTATTCTTATTAACTTTTAGTCTAGCTACCTTACCATAAATTTGTAAAGTCTGCACCAATGGATCAATCAAAGATTGCGGTTCTTCTAATATATACACCATATCGTTGGCAAAGGCCTGAATCTTAAATTTGTCATTTCTTATTCGTAGACCCTGAATTTCTTTGTTTTTCCTAACCATTTCTAACAATGTTTCTAATGCATAAATAAACAGAAGGGGTGACAAGGGGCAGCCTTGTCTAACACCTTTTTGGATTGCTATATTGTTTGATATATCTCCTTTAATTATTATTGAAGCTTGTTGTGTATCATAGATGGCTTGCACCATTTTCAAGAAGTTTTTTCCACACCCTTCTACTTTTAGTTTTCCTTACAAAAAGGACCAACTTAAATTGTCAAAGGCTTTCTCAGCGTCAATAAAGATCAAGGCCATACTATTTTCTACATGCATCTCGTAATATTCAAGAATGTCTAAAATTACTCTTATGTTGTCTTTTATCTGCCTAGTTGGCAAAAAACCAGCCTGATCTTTGGGTATTATCTGAGACAGCACTTTCTGAAACCTCACAGCCAATATACTTGCAAAAATTTTATAATCAGAATTTAATAGAGAGATTGGCCTGTAATTTTGGATTTCATTTTCTTCTGTTCCTTGTTTATGAATTAATGATATTAACGCATCTTTCCAAGAGTTAGGTAATCTTCCTGTGGCCAAGATATTATCAATAGTATATTTCAAAGGGAGGCATATTGGTCTTCATATTTTTTGTAAAACTCTGCAGGTATTCCATCTGGACCGGGAGCTTTGTTATCTTTTTGATTTCTTATTGCTTCTACCAATTCACAGATGGTTATAGGGTCATTTTAAGACCATATATAGCATTGGAAAAAGTGCAGAGAAGGGCAACTAGAATGATAAAAGGGTTGGAACACCTTCCCTATGAAGAAAGGTTAAAATGCTTGGGGCTCTTTAGCTTGGAGAAACGACGGCTGAGAGGTGACATGATCGAGGTTTATAAGATTATGAATGGGATTGAGCAGGTTGAGAAAGAAGTACTTTTCTCCCTTTCTCACAATACAAGAACTCGTGGGCACTCTATGAAATTGCTGAGCAGTCGGGTTAGAACAGATAAAAGGAAATACTTCTTCACCCAAAGAGTGATTAACATATGGAATTCACTGCCACAGGAGGTCGTGGCAGCTGCAAGCATGGACAGTTTCAAGAGGAAATTAGATAAACATATGGAGCAGAAGTCCACCAGTGGCTATTAGCCACAGGGTATAGATGGGAACTCTCAGTCTGGGGCAGGTGATGCACTCTATTCTTGGTGCTGGAGGGGGCAGCAGTGGGAGGGCTTCTGGTGCCCTGGCCCTACTGCTGGACCTCCTGATGGCACCTGGTATATTTTGGCCGCTGTGTGACAGAGTGTTGGACTGGATGGGCCATTGGCCTGATCTAACATTGGCTTCTCTTATGTTCTTATGTTCTTATGACCATCTTTTGGCTCTCAGAGAACTTCTTAACTGTGTGAGCCCTTAAAAAACTCCAAATTTCTTCTTGTTCATATTCATCTTGCTGGTATATTCTTCTATAAAAATTTTTGGCTATCTTCTTCAGCTCTTTCAAAATGAACTTTTCATCTCCATCTTCATTTTTTAGGCTTTTTATATGTTTTTTCCCTTTTTCCTTTCTTATCTTATATGCCAACCACCTTGTGGGTTTGTTAGCATTTTGGAAAAAGTATTGTTTAGCGTATTGTACCTTTTTTGCAATTTCTTCAGTCAAAAGATTATTCAATTTATGCTGTAATTTATGTATTCTCCTCCTAATTTGATGTACACTGATATCTTTAACGTCCTTATTCTTCATTTTATTTTCTTCCTCTTTGATTTGTTGGTATATTTGCTTATAAACTAATTCTCTTTGTTTCTTCTTCCATGCATTCTGTCTTATCATCCAACCTCTTGTATAAGCTTTGAAAGTGTCCCAGATAACATCCGCAGATACTTCCGAGTTCCAATTATCTTTAAAGAAGGCTTGGTATTCTACTCTAGAATCTGCTAAAAAGTTTTTGTCCCTGAAATTATTTAAGTTCATTGTCCATCTTCCTCTTTTTGGTGTATCCATAAGAGTAAGTAGAATTGGGTTATGATCAGCAAAGGAGGCGGGCAATATTTCTGCCTCCCCTATATAATTTGTCATCTCTATCGAGGTCCAAGCCATGTCAAGCCGTGACCAGGACTTATGTCTGTTTAAGTAAAATGTGAAATCTTTCTTTTTTATATTTTTTGTTCTCCAAGAATCCACTAAAGAAAACTCATCAGCTAATCTAAAGAAAGACTGTGGAAGTATATTCCCCTGCTTAATTTTTCCAACATCTCTTTTCCTATCCATAGAGTCTTCATATACGGCATTGAAATCCCCGATTACACACATCTCGTCAAATGTTTGCTCTGCAATAGCTTTCCTCACTGTTTCATAAAATTTATTTTGATTTTGATTAGGGGCGTAAATGTTGGCGATGAGGCCAACCTTGGCTTTCCTATTTATTCACATGGGCAGTGATGTAGACACATTGCTGCATGTCAGATGGATCTCCCTCTTTTGGGGATAAGTTCCCCCCCTTCCAGTCAGCTGATTGGTGGCAGGGCAGTGGGGCCTGGCAGCAGGGGACCCCCACCTCCACCATGGGGTCTAGCAACCCTACACAGTGGTGAACCAGTTCCTCTGGAGGGCCACCAACAAGACATAGAGGCCGAGGCCTTCCCCTGATGTTGCCTCCTGGCTCTGGGATTCAGAGGTTTAGTGCCTCTGAAAGTGGAGGTTTCCCTCAGTTACCATGGCTAGTAGTCATTGATACTTATCCTCCATGAATCTATTTAATCCCCTTTTAAAGCTGTTTATTCCTGTGGCCATCACCACATTCTGTGGCAGTGAGTTCCACATTTTAATCACTCTCTGTGTAAAGTCATATTTCCTTTTGTCCATCCTGAACCTACTGCTCATCAGCTTCACTGGATGCCCTAGAGTTCAAGTATTTTGGGAGAGGGGGGAAATTTATCTTCATCCACTCTCTTTACCCCATGCATAATGTTATTGACTTCTAATGTCCGTCCCCCCCTTAGTCATCTCTTTTCAAAACTGAGAAGTCCCAGACTCTTCAGCCTTTCCTCATAGGAAAGGTGCTCCAACCCCCAAATCATCTTGGTTGCCCTCCTCTGAACTTTTTCCAGCTCTGGAATGTCCTTTTGGAGATATGGTGGCCAGAACTGTACACAGTATTCCAAATGAGACTGTACTATAGATCTATGCAGGGGCATTATAATATTGGCCATTTTATTCTCAGTCCCTTTCCTAGTAATCCCTAACACAGAGTTTGCCTTTTTCACTACTGCAGCACACTGGGTTGATACTTTCATTGTGCTATCCACTACAATGCCAAAAAATTTTCCCCTCTCAATCTTAGCAAGTTCAGACTGTTAGCCTATACTTGAAGTTCGGATTTTTTGTCCCAGTGTGCATCACTGTACACTTACCAACACTTAACTTCATTGGCCACATTGTTGTCCACTTATCCAGTCTGTGGAGGTCCACTTGGAGCTCTTCATAATCAGCCTTGGTTTTCTCCATCCTGAATAATTTGGTGTCATCTGCAAACTTGGCCACTACACTACTCTGCCCTAGTTCCAGATTGTTTATGTATAAAATAGTACCAGCTCCAATACCAATCCTTGTGGGATCCCATTGCTTACTTACTTCCATTGTGAGAACTGTCCATTTATTCCTACTTCGTGTTCCCTTGAAGTGACAGAACTCAGAGCTCTTGCCTTTCCTTGCCTGACTCCCAGGGAGTGTGGTGTGTGTGTGTTATTTTATTCTCTTTTAAATTTCTCCATGAGCCAATAAGGTTTCTAGTGAATTTACTTAGTAGGGATGCTTAGGGAATTTGCCTGGCTGCATAATTAGTGCAATGGAAAAAGAAATATAGTTGTGAACCATAAAGACTATACCTTTCCTCCCTTCCTGGAATTCAGTCTCCAAAAAAAGCAACTGTGAAGTTGCTAAACAATTTGTGAGACATTCACAATAATATCTGGGCCAACGAAGTAATTCCAGGATCAACTAAGCAAATGAGGTAAATTTGCCTTAATCCTTAATTCTGATATTTCAAATTTAATTAGTTAAAACATTTATTAGCTACCTTTCTTTCTTACAGAGCTTGACAGTTCTCACAGTTCTCACAATGGAAGGAAGCAAGCAGTGGGATCCCACAAGGATCGGTATTGGAGCCGATACTATTTTATTCATGAACATTCTGGAACTAGGGCAGAGTAGTGCAGTGGCCAAGTTTGCAGATGTCACCAAATTATTCAGGGTGGAAAAAACCAGGGCTGACTTTGAAGAGCTCCACAGACTGGATAAGTGGGTGATAATGTGGCCAATGAAGTTCAATGTTCCCTCTTCGCAGCCTTGACTGCCATCTCATAAACGTCCTATAAGATGCTCTCATTGCCTCATCGCGAGCGCAGTGCCACCGCCTCTCTAGCCATCTAAGCTCTTGCTTCATAAGCCACAGCCCCTGGGAGTACCAAGGGGCTAGCCTAGAGCGAGTGCACAGAGGGCGCCTGGGAGCTCATCAATGGCTGCGGAAAGTTGGATATGACAGTCTTCCACAAGTTCATCCAACGAGCCGCCAGGGGGCATCGGATCCCGGAGAGCCATTTGAAGCTGCATCGGGTCCATTTGGCTCTGCGGGCGAGCCAAAATCCGTTCACCACCTATACAGGGTTGGGGTGGGACATTCACATGGGCCTTTAGGGCATAGTGGTTTGACCATGGTACTGCTACTGCAGTAATCCAGTCCACTGTAATCCCTGTCGTGAAGATCAGGTTGAGCGTGTGCCTGGCCTGATGCGTGGGGGTCAACACACATTGGGAGAGTCCTAGCAATGCCATGGACGCCACCAGGTCTGTTGCCCGGCTAGAGGCCATGTCATCGGCATGGATGTTGAAGTCACCCAAGACGATAAGCCTGGGGTGCTCCAGCGCCCTGCCTGCTACGGCTTCCAGCAGGGATGGCAGGCTACTGGCCGGTGCGTTAGGCGGCCGGTACACCAGCCAGATTGCCAAACTCTCCTCGGCCTCCAGCCCCAGACTGACACATTCCGTGCCCGCGATCTCCAGTGAGGGGAGTGCCCTGAAGGAGTAAGCCTCCTGCACGAATAGATACCTTAATTAGCCTTTCTGTGGAAGCAAAGGGGAAAATGAAATCGATGCTACATTAGAAGACATGTACTGGGATCTTGGTTGTGCTTTATGCTTTAGAATCTGGATAGATTAAACTATCAGTATTCACATTTTGCCAACAGTCTTAAGTGAGCAGCACTGTTAGACAGCTGTCAGAGAAATGAAATATCACTTGCTTTCCAGTGACCTGTGAAGCAGTTATCAAGAGTATCTTGAAAGGCTGTATTTGATTGGTTATGTTAGAAAATTAGTTAGAGCTTCCATTTTTAAAGGAAACTGTGTTTTAAATGCCAAGCTAAGTGTTCGTACTTATTAAGAAACGTTATGCTTTGCAAAGATGACAATGCTTTGCGATTGGGTACTAGGTACTGAAGGTATCTTATGTATACAATAAACTATTCTTGAAGCTTTGAAAATATCATGGTATGAGTCATAAGAAGGGTTTCAACTTGGGGGCGTGGTGATGCCAATGAACATGGTGGTCACCTGAGTTATTGGCTCCGCTTCCACCTTCTGGAGCCCCTGACAGTCTATTTCTAACTGGAATCTTTGCTATAAATATGGGAAAAAACAACAGAACATCTACTAACTCACAAAAACCGACTTCAAAGCCCTCACCAGTCTTCTTTGCACTCACAAGAACTGGGCCAAAGGCCTTTCCCACCAAAAAAACCGATAGTGGCAGACAAGAACTCCTTCTCTCATCTCTTAGAGGCAGCACTTGACAAGCAAGACTTAGCAGCACTTTTCGAGAAGATGGAAAAAGGGATCTGAGAACAGATGACACAAATAATACAACCTATTAAAGACCAACTACAAGAAATCCAGACCTCCCTCCGGCAGACCTCACAAACTGCGGAGTCTGCATTCAAACTAGGGGCAGCCTTATGAGACAACATGAAAGATTTCCATCTCTTTGAAGTGCAATCTAGAGACCACCTTCTCGTGCTGGAAACTCAGGTGAAACAACTGAATCTCAAATTTTGGGGGCTCCTGGAGGGGGTGAAAGAATAAATGAACTTTATAGATTTTATGTCTACCTGGCTATCATTGATCCTGCATTTTGACTCAGACGTTGCGTCCACCATTTTAAAAGCCCATCGTCTCGGCTCTCTGACTATTCCCCACTGTAAAGGCCCGTGTGATGTTTTAGTGCATTTGGCGAACTGGACTGCTAAGAAAAAAATACAAGAAACTGCAAGACTCAAGGGTCATCTACTTTTTAACGGTTTACAAATTCTTGTTTTTCCTGATGTCCCCCAAGAAGCCCTTCGCATCAGACACTCTCTGAAGCCAGTGACAGCCAAACTAAGAGCAGCTGACATAAGGTATAAATGGCTATCTACAGGGAGACTTCATATGTCTTATTGAGGCTCCACTTATCAAGCAGTGGATGAAGAATCCAGTTTAGAATTATTGCAGGCACTACTTATCTCAGAAGAGTCGGATCAACGACACTCTCAAAAAAGAAAAGTACAGTTCCCAGCATCCACCGATAAGACCAGCAAGATCTCAGCATGCAATTCAACTTCCTCCGACACTATAGATGTTGCCGATACTGATGCTGCTACATAACTTATGCAGATTTTGGCATTCTTTTCTTGCAAGTCTCGCTGACTTCCATCATTAGTTCTGTTGTTTGTTACCACTCATTTTCTATGCTCCTACTATTGTATTGTTGCATCTTTTCCAGAGGGGGAGGGAGGGGGGACTACTCTTCTCTTGCCACTTTAAACAAAAGCATCCTTGGACGCTTCCCTGATTTTCTGTTCTGTTTACGAATAGTGGGTAAGTGGCTTTATTTTCCAGGACTGGTATTTAGAATAATCATCTGTTGGCACATGGTAGTTTACTGTTCTTCTCATTGTGGTTAAAGTATTTTTACCTTTGTTTTAATTCTTATGCCACTTAATCAATTGGTATTTCATTGTTCTAGTTCATGTTTTTTAGTTCACTATGCTATATATATATATATATATATATATATATATATATACACACACTCATATATACACACACACACACATATATATATATATATACAGGACTCTTTTTGTAGCAGGAACTCCTTTGCATATTAGGTGACACACCCCTAATGTAGCCAATCGTCCAAGAGCTTACAGTAGCCCTTGTAAAAAAGAGCTCTGTAAGCTCTAGGAGGATTGGCTACATTAGGGGTGTGTTGCCTAATATACAAAGGAGTTCCTGCTACAAAAAGAGCCCTACACACACACACACACACACATTTTTATTGAATTTTAAAAATATACAGAAATAGAAAGGGAAAAGGTGTAAAGGGAAAAAGCAAAAATAATGTCTTCTGCATGCAAATCTTCTCTACTTACTATTTTCCATTCCAGTAAGAGACTGTGAGATTATAAAGGTTTAAAAAGGATTCTTCTTATTATAATATTAAAAAGTTCATTTCTTTGTATTTCTTTATTGTCCAGTCATAAAGGGATCCGTAGTCCAGCAAAATCTTCTTCCCTTTACCTTTTTAGCATCAAAGTCAATTTTCCATGATCTTTGTAATAAATCTTATTCAACAGGTAATACTGGAGGTTTCCAATAAATTACAAATCAGATTCTAATTATTATTATTACCTAAATTATACATTATCTTTGGCTTTTGCCAAAATTGTCTAGTACAGAGTTCAAAAAGATAGAATTCTGATCTAAAAGGTAATAAAATCTACAAAGCTGTCTCTGATATTCAACCAGCAAGTAATGGAATTATCTTTATACATTTTGTCTATTCTATCTACTGTTAAATACCATGTGTAGAAAATCACTTACAAGTTCTCTTTCAAAACAACCAATTTAATCATTTCCAGATTCACTCACCACAATTTAATTCACTGTAAAAAAAACAATATTACATTCTAAGTTTTACATCCAATTAATCATACAAGATTTAATCAGAACTTCTTCCATTTTACATGTTTTATAAACTTTACATATATTTTATACGTAAGTTGAATTGGCTCTACAAATCAAATCAATTTCTCTTACAATCTCCTCCCATTCCTCTCCCTCTGCCAAGGCTTCATCTTCCATTTTACTACATGCTTTATGGACTTTATGTGCACCTTCCTTGGCAGATTATTTTTCTTTGCATATGTTGTACTGGTTCTATTGATCAAGTCAATTTCTCTTATAATCTCCTCAAACTCCTCTTTCTCTGCGAAGGCTTCTGTAATCACTGTTGTCCAGTCTTCTCCTTTTTGCTCAGAATCATTCTGAAATCTCAGCACATATGCTGTTCTCTCCATTTCTTCAACTCCCATTTCTACTTATTGGATTTGAGAAACATTCATTTCCCTTTCAATTCCATGACTTCTGTGTTTAAATTTTTAATTTGCTCTGTCAGCTGAGCCAAAACATTGTAAGCTTGTCCCATAGCTGACTGAAACATAGATTGCAAATTGTTTTTTAGGTCTGTCAATGCTTCTTGTATTGGCATAATTGCTGTTTTAAAGTGGGAAAGTCAAGATTTAAAGGTTCCAGTATTAAACACAAGTATGCATAGTTTCTTAGCAACGAGTCCCTCTGTCTCTTCCTGTAGTCTAAACAATATAGTGGGATGATTAATCACCACAGACCCTGCAGGATCTCAAAAAAAAAAGCTTCTTTTAAAGTTGCATTTATAGTCCCATGTTCACATTGCTATTTAAAATAGTAAAAAGAGGGAGAAAAAGGCCATTAAAATATATATTCTGCAATGTAACAAATCTTCAAAGCCAAGGAAGGTACTTATTGTCAGGTACTCCAATAACTCAGTATCAACAGCAGGTCCGTAAACAGATTCAGCTTTATTGATCAGAGGGAGATGAAGTCATCATGGACTTTTGAGTCAGGAATGGAGTATACAAAATGGCCATAACAGTTATAGTGGTTTTATACAATACCCCCTGACACCTAGAGGCCAATAGGTGATTATTGCAAAGTGCGGGGAACTGCATAATGGTTCAGGGGTGAGTGGGAGACAGAGGAGGCTTCGTGCCAAAGGAGTCAAGCACTCAAGGCCAGCAGTCAGATAAGACACACAGAGAAAGAGAAACAGCTGCACACAAAAGTACATTCCACAGAAGGAGCAAAACTCCATGGCGGGGCTACCCGTCACTTATTCCCAATAAATTTAATATAGAGTGATATTCAAAAATGTCCAAGAAACAAATCCTCTTTCTGTTTACTCTCTTCTTCTGAGCAACTATATCCAGATAATATTCCAATTTGGCTAACTCTGCCTATGTACTCAGAATTCGTGCAAGAGCTGCTCTTGAAGGGGGGAGTCATCTGCCAAACTCCCCCTCCCCTCTGAATCCTTGCAAGCTGTGCAGCTGGGACCACAATTAAAACAAAGCCAGAAGAGCTTATCTTAGGCAATAACTCATAGTTCAAAGTCAAGAAGTTACAAGCAGAATGACGTTTTCAATCTGAAAGTCCATACTGTTAAATTCCGGAGCCAGAGCTGACTGCTGTGGATCATGGCATCTGCACCTGCAGGGGCAAAAGGTTCTCTTCAGAGCATTCAACTCCTGGCTGCAACCAAGAGGAATGCCCCCGAAAAGCTTCCAAGACCACCTCCAAGGGTCTCTTTAGGGTCTGGTAAATTCCAGACCCCACCCAACACATTGGGGCTGAGCCCATCTTCGGGAGCTCTCCTGAGACACAGCTGAAAACACCACAGCAAACCGGAAGCTTCCAGTTCACCGTGCTTTTTAACGCTGATTCTTGCACTACTTAATCAGTTGATATTTTATTGTTTATCTTGTACTTTTTTACCAAATTAATTGTGGTGGTGGTGGGAAATTGATTTAACTCTTTGATTTATTTTATTAATCTTAACACTTGATAGTTTTAGCTGATAAGATATTTCATCATTAGCATTATTACCTCTGCTTCTGCTTCTTATTGTAGTTTAATAAATGCTTAAATTACTTATAACTGAACAAATGAAAAATGAACTTGAAGATACTCAAAAACAACAGCTTTTATTAATACTCCTTCAGTTCTCTTTTTGCCGCCGCAGAGAGAGGATCTCCACTGCTATTCTGTGTTTTTCCTCACCTCAGTTTTGAGGCTGAGGAGATTTTTTTTCTCTCAACAGTTTTTATTCTAGTGAACAATGAAATACGTCTAAAGAAGAATTTTTTTGTGGATTTCCACTGTGTCATTATGACTAAAAATGGTGCTGATAAGCGACCATTCTCTGTGCCTTGGCTGCCTAGGGGTTCACACAGCAGAGCTGCCTGCTCTTGCTGTCACCAGTTTCCCCTGAAGGCATGTATGGAAAGAGCTGGACTCAGAAGAGGTCTCTTCAAAGGCTTCCCCTCCCTAGTGAGGAGGGGTGAAAAAAGAGCCTGGCTTAAATGGCCCTCTTTGGAGGTCATCTGTGTGCCCAGCAGCCTGATGAAGGCCTATTCCTCCTCTGCTGAGGTGTGGTAGGAAAAAAAGGAGTCTGAATGGAGGTGTATTCTCCCATCTGTGCTGGGGTGTTGTACACAGAGCCTCAGAATAACTGGCTCTTTTCATGGGCTTGGGCTGTGTGCCTTGAAGTCACAACCCCCTTGATGTCAAAGCATTTCTGCCTAGTCATTTCCTAAGGGGTCTCTGGCCTTTATGCCTTCAACGTCGACCTAGAAGCCTTTCCCTCCCACTCTCTCGGTGCCAAGAGAGAGAGAGAGAGAGAGAGAGAGAGAGAGAGAGAGAGAGAGAGAGAGGAAAAGACTGGGAGGTATGGCCTGGCAAAGGCTGCTTGAATGAAGGCCCCTTCCTTCCCTTCGAAGGAAGAAGCTTGGAGGTGCAGCCTGACAGAGACTGCCTGCCTGAAAAATTCTCTGGCCACTCCCATCACTTCCAGTGAAGCAGCTTGGAGATATGGCCTGGCAGAGGCTGCCTGTCTTAAGGAGACTTTCCCCCTCTCTGCCTTTCTGTCACTTCTGACAAGAAGCCTGGAAGTGGGGCCTCATGAAGGCCCATTTTAAACCTTTGGTGTGCCTGACTGAAGGAACCTTTCCCTGTCTATCCTCAGGTCCACGGTGGAATCTGGAGGCATGGGTTCGCACAGCCTTGGGACTGCCTGGATTCCAAGGTCAGAACCAGTTCTCTGCTGAGCTCCACTCCAAGCCTTATTCCTAAGATATAGTTTTAAAGGCTGACACAGCAGTCTCAATCCACTGCCTTGCTGCAGTCTCTCAGCACTGATACTTAACCCTACAGGGCTTTTCAATGCAGGTGTTATTTCAAGCGCAGGCAAGGCTTACTGTTTCCATCTTCATGGGGAACCCAGAATTAATACGCAAGTATGCTTTGGGAGGCAAGCCTAAATAGTTTGCCACTCCTCTCGGTTCTATGGTATCCTTCAGAACCATCAATGAATTGGAGAATTCCTTAGCCCACACAAGTCACTCTTATGTGACATTGTTAACAGCCAGTGTCATATGTGGATTCAGTGTTGTTCTGGCCCTGGGAGATCAGGTTCAAATATCAAATTGTGTTACAATTTCCTGACCTTGTACCCTCACAGCTTCTCATGATGCCCTACCTTGCAGGGTTCTAGTGAGGATAAGAAAGAAAGAAAGAAAGAAAGATGAGGTGTTACAAGGCTCTTTATGTCCAGGTTACAGAGAAGGACAAACTCCTTACTACTGTTTTTAAAATAGAGCATATGTTTTTTTTCTGCTCAAAACAGCTGCCCTAATAGACAAGGGTCCAATGGGCAAACTATAATTAATGGCTGTTGTTGCATCCTCTTCTACAATCAATGATTGTATTCTTGACTCCATGGGTCATCTATATTGTTCCTGTTGGCCTACAGGTCAAATACCACTAACTCTTTATTTAACCAATGCAGAATATTAATGATCTAAAATAAACCCATTTGGGATACAATTTGTTTCTTTTTCTTTCTATACTGCACTTTCCCATTAGTTTATAAATCAACAGGTCACTATGACCTTTATACTGTTCTGTTTGAACGTATCTTAATGCACTGTGGCCTATGCTGGTGATCTGTATGATAAATCTGTCCCTTTAATTCGGATCACTCATGTTACCCTACCCCAGTCCATGCTAGGAGATAATATAAACAAAACAAACAAGCAAAAAACAGAACAAAACAAAGCATTGAAGTAAATGATCTCCTTGCGGAGGCTGTGAATTCTGCAATCCAGTCAGACAACATTCTGGAGGCAATAACAGGCTTGTTGTCGGAGCCCTGAGTCACGTTTCTTTCCTGCCTTCACTTAACATGATGTCTCAGGGTTCTGCATACCTCTTGTCCATGTACAAGAGGCCAAGTTCAATCCTTGCCATTTCTTACTGACAAAGTCTCTGGTGATCAAGATCCTTTCACCTCTGCTGTTTTGTCTACCAGGCTTCCTGCAATTCTGTGTGCACCTATGTCAGTTGGTGGACTTAGATCCAACAGTTTGCCCTCCTCTCCTCTATATGATAATCCAATTGATTATATCATTCCATTTAGTGATAAATGGGGAGGATCTATAGCTCAGTGGAAGAGCATCTGCTTGGCATGCTGAAGGTCCTAGACCCTCTGGTTAATGGTCTGGCAGTAGGTGATGTGAAGGACTTTTCTCTGCCTGACACCTTAGAGAGTTCCTGCCAGTTTGAGTGGACAATATTGACCTTGATGACCAATTGTCTGATCTACTATAAGGCAGATTTGAGGTGCTCTGTTACATCCTCCCCCCAGGACAGGAAAAATGATGTGATTTCAAATGAGTCTTATGTCTTCAATGCAGCACCTGAAGAGACGCCTATGATAGGCCCAGATCTGGTGACTCATAATACATGTCTTTTGCTTGGCGATTTTGTGTCTTGACCATTCTACTGTTACTGCAGACAGTACCCCTTTTGTTGAAGAGGGAAGCTTCCAATGGTAGAATTCCAATGTTCCCTTTCACGGGGTTTATACTTAGCTGCCTCTCAATGTGCGCAGAGATTAGTGAGGCCTATGTACAGCTTCTGTATTAAATTTTCCCTGCCACTTTGACAGATCTTATTGACCCTTTTCAAAGCAACCTGCCTGAAACCCCCCCCCTTGTTTTACTAAGATTGTCAGCTCTGTTTAGCTTTCACTGTTGTGTTTCCTGGCATTTTTTCATATCTATATAAGACTGTTGTTTTGCTGTATCTTTTACCCTTCATGGGATGCCTGGACTTAGTTTTCTTTCTGGTCTCAGCACAGTCCTTTCTCTCACAGCATTTCTTTTTTCTATGATCTTCTAGAAGTACTGCCATCTCCAATGGCTCCTTCACTATATGTGGGAACCTTTCCCAGTAACTCCTGGTGTTCTGCAATATTAATTGTCTTGACATTACTTTACCTTGACACGATGGTAAAACCCTTGTCTCTGGTTTTAGTGCAAATGCTCCACAGAGTTAAAGGAGGCACTATAATCATGTTTTAACTGATTAGCAGACACCAGTTCCCTGGTATTCTGATTGGAAATCTGGGCTACTTGGCATAGCCCCACAATATGACATTCCAGACCCTGGCCTTTATGCTTTATTCCTGATAATAACCTTGTTATTGAGGAATGCACTTCTAATACCTGACAAAGATGACCTGTTGCTATGCCTTTTTCTCTCTGCCTATATTGCTGCACAGATTGCTCTGCAGACTACACAAGTTTTTTTCTTCCTTGTGGCGCATTCTGTCCATCCTTTCTTTAGCCACATCACACCTCTTTTCACTGCCTTCATTACCATCATGCCGATCTGCTTATTCTCACTCCTACTGACAAATTAATACGTTGATCATCTCCTTTCCTGCATTGTAGCAGTAGCCTCCCCCTTTTCTGAGTGGTAAACACCACTCTTGTACCTTGCACCTCTAAGTGAAGAATCTCTATAGAAATTGCAGCAAGGTTTGGACCCTGCTTCTTGTGCTATTGAATGTTTTTGGCAATTGATTTTTTTTAAAAAAAAACCCTCTCTGATCTTTTCCTTGTTGGATTACTAAGCATGCTACAAAAGACAGGTATAACCCCTTGTTTTATTTTTGGCACTTACATGGTGCTTCATTTAGGATAGGGTTCTAATTTATACCCTCTCCTTGCATGAAATTTCAAAAGGTGATATCCTGCTGGAATCCCCTACCAAGGGTGGTCTCTACTCCTCATGTAATGCATAGTCAGTGTCCTCACACAATCCATCCTTGTGGGTCAGTTGAGAGCACAGCCTTTCATTACTACTCTGTGTATGATGGCTCTTTTCAAAAGAGTGCTCTTTTTTTCTTTACCACATTCCCACATGTATTTTGGTGGGGACACTTGCACAGAGCTTACTCTTTTGGTATAGGAGAGTTCTGGGTGAAGGTCAATTTGTGCCACGAAACAGCTGTTGATAAAGCGGTCCTCAGTGGTCTCCTTCTGAGAGATTCACACCCACCTTCTTCACTCAGTGATCTTGCTAATCTTCCCATGTGGGACTGCACAGAAGCCATGACAATGAAAACAAGGTTGCACTTACCTGTAACTGTTGTTCATCGAGTGGTCTTCTGTGCAGGCACACATCCCTCCCTCCTGCCCCAATGTGAATTCTCTGGAACTTTAGTTTTCTAGGGGTCTCTAGTGGTGGCATGGAGAGAACTGAGGGAGTAGCACCCCTCCTGGCCATGTGAGCATTTTGGTGGGAAAGCGCCAGAGGGAGGAGGAGCGCTTGGAAATCTTTTCCTTAGCTGGCCTGTGACTGCACAGTTCCTATGTGTACCTGCACAGAAGACCACTCAATGAACAACAGTTACAGTTAAGTGCAACCTTGTTTTTAGCACCATGCTACCTTTGCAATCCCAATTTTATTCTGAATAGTATTTCACAGTGTTGTAATTCAATAGTGGTTACTTTAGTTTTAATGTATTGAGGATTTTCTTTTTAACAAAGTGCATTTTCTTTGTATACTGTTCTTATTTCTTTTGTGTGATATTCACACTTAAGGAATCCACTGTTGTTAGGATCTCAGCTCTTCCTAAAATGGTGAATGCTTTGAGAATTAGCTCTGTCAATATTAGAGGCCCTAACAACCCAATTAAAAGAAAAAGGAGGTTACAACACATCAAAAAGATTCACCCGGACCTTCTTTTTCTTCAAGAAACCCATCTTCACTCTGTCACAGAGCCAGTCTTGAAGACCCCACTTTATCCTCTTCAGTACCAGGATCCTGGCTCATCTAAAGCCCAGTATGTGGCAATCCTGCTGTCCAGAAATCTCAACTTTGTCCTACAAGCAAAAACCCTTGCTCTGCAAGAGTACTTGTTGTTTATTAAAGGTCAACTTGATGGGAAGCAAATAACACTCGCCTCTCTATATGCTCCAAATCAAGATCAGATAACTTTCTTAGTGTCCTTTCTTCTCTCAAGAAATTTCAAGAAGGTGATCTTGTCAACAGGGGAGAATGAAATTCATTTTTTTTGTTTTACCTAGTTTACCAGCCTGTCAGGATCATCCTGTATCCTGACTTTGTATTCTACCATATTTGCTACCCCTCCCAATTTAGTATCATCTGCAAATTCAATAAGCATTCCTTCTATCCCTTCATCCAAATCACTGATAAAGGTGTGGAACAAAACAGGTCCCAGGACAGATTCTTGAGGCACTTCACTTGTCATTCCTCTCCAAGAAGATGAGGAACCATTCACAAGCACTCTAGATCCACCTAACAGACATAGGATCCAAACCACATTTTTCCAATTTGTTAACATGAATATTATGTGGAACCTTATCAAAAGCCTTACTGAAATCAAAATAAACTACGTCTATAGCATTCCCCTGATCCAGCAAAGTAGTAACTTTCTCAAAAAAAAAAAAAAAGTAATAGTTGAGAGTAATTTGTCAATGTTCTCTAGGCTGAGCAGACTGAAATAATCCAATACTGGACTAGAAGATGTGCATGGAGCCTCGAGTTCACTTACTGTCTCAACTGTAGCAGGGAGGTCATGGTGGAGTGACAAGACTTTATCTGCGAAATAGCTCACAAAAGCCTCACAGCCAATATTCAATTCCTTAGCATTTGGTCTGCCCAGTGGCAGAGTAGTTACGGACCAAATCGTTCTAAATAATTGGGCTGGGCATGAGCTCACATGACCGCATAGTACTCTCTTAGCGGCTTTGACTGCCATATCAGAGGATCTCATAAATGTCCTATAGGATGCTCTTGAAGCTTCATCACAGAAGTGCCACCACTGTCTCTCTAGCCATTTAAGCCTTTGCTTCATCAGCTGCAGCTCCCGGGTAAACCAGGGAACCAGCTTAGAGAGAGGGTGCAGAGGGCATCAGGGAATTAGCTCATTTATGCCTGCAGAGAGTTGGCTATGCCAATCCTTCACTAGCTCATCCAGTGAGCTGCCAGAGGGCAACGGATCCCTCAGAGCCATCTGAAGTCGCATAGGGTCCATTTGGCTCTGCGTCCGTGCAAGCTAAAATACACTCACCACCCAAATGGGGTTGGGGTGAAACATTAATGCAGGCCTTCAAGGCATGGTGGTCTGACCATGGTACTGCCATGGCAGTGATGTGGTCCACTGTAACCCCTGCTGCGAAGATCAAATCAAGTGTCTGCCCAGCTCAGTGTGTTGAGGCCATTACATACTGGGAGAGTCCTAGTGCTGCCATGGATGACTCCAGGTCCATCACCAGGCCACAAAATCAGTGTGGACATTGAAGTCACCCAAGACTGTCAGTCTAGGGTGCTCCAATGCCCAGTCCGATATGGCCTCCACCAGGAATGGCAGGTTATTGGTTGGTTCATTGGGCAGACAGTACACTAACAAATAGACAAACTCTTCTTGGCTTCCCACACAAAGCCAGTGCATTCTATGTCCATGTCATGGGTTGGGGTGCTAAAGGGAGTCCAAAACAGGCCAAGGTCAGGAGCCAAGAAGACAGTGCAAAGTTCAAAGCCAAGCCGTAAACACAGAGCCAAGTCCAAAATCACTAACCAGAAGCGTAGTCCGAAGCCAGGCCAGGGTCAGGAGCCAGGAACACAGAGCCAAGTCCAAAGCCAGAGGGTCTGAAGGCCTAGGTGCAAGAGCCGAGCCAAAGTGGATGCAAGCATCACGAAGCTGACTCGTTGCTTCCACAAAGAGTACTGCCCAGAGTGTGGAGTTAAATGCTGCTACCAGTTAGCCAGCTGCATGATCACCCAGGCTCCTGTTAGAACTCTGGGCTAACTGGGCTTCTCTCCTGTAGCCTGGCCTCTCTTTGCCTGGTTGCTAAATTTTGCCGCAGTTGCTCTCTTAAATGAGTCACATGTGTGGGTGAGTCAGGAGGACTTTCAGCTTGCAGTTCTTCTGTCTTATCTAAGCCAGGTGTGAAGACTGCTGTTACAGGCACTTGCCAGCTATCCTCCTCTGGTGCTTCAGAGGGGCCAGCTGTGGTTTCTGCAGGCTCTGTCAGCTCAACCTCATCACCCCATGACACTATCCCCCCCAGGCCCCCCCCCATCAGAAGGGCCTGGCTTGTCAGGATAGGCAGCATGGAACTGCTGTAGTAATTCCGGGGCATGGAGGTTTTCTGTGGGTTCCCAGGAGCGATCTTTGGGACTATACCCTTCCCAGTCAATGAGGTACTGGAGGCCACCCCTGTGGAGTCAAGAGTCCAAGACCTGGTATACTTTGTATTGCTCCACATCATCCACCAGCACAGGTGGTGGTGGTGATGGAGGTGGGGGTTAAGCAGGGTCGGAAGTTGCAACCGGTACAAGGAGAGACTGATGGAAGACTGGGTGAATCCGAAGGGTGGGTGGTAATTGAAGCTGGAAGGTGACGGGATTGATTTGGTCCACAACTGGATAGAATCTGGCATAGCGAGCATCCAACTTGCACGAGTGGCCAGGCTATCGTAGGTAGTGGGTGGAGAGCCAAACACGGTCTCTGGGTTTGAGTGGTGGGCCTTCCTGGCGTTTCCAGTCAGCTGCTTCCTTGTAGGCCTCCTTGGCTCTTTGGAGCTGCTCCTGCAGCAAGTTGTGGAGAGCACGGAGTTCTTGTAGATGTGCGTCCACTACCGGGATGTTCTTGGAAGGCAGGACGGATGGGAAGAACCGAGGGTGATAGCTGTATGTCACTTCAAATGGGGTCATCTGCATGGAGGTCTGCATGGCATTGTTATAAGCGAATTCCACCAGGGGCAGGAGGGTGGCCCAGTTGTCCTGTTGGTAACAGGTATAGCAGCTGAGATACTGCTCAAGGGTGGCATTGGTCCACTCTGTCTGGCCATCAGTCTGTGGGTGATTGGCCGAGGACAGGTGTACCTGAGTGCCCAAACCCATATGCAGGGCCTGCCAAAACTGAGAAGAAAACTGGGCTCCCCAGTCTGAGACAAGGTGGGTGGGCAGTCCGTGCAGCTGCAAGGCATATTGTAGGTAGAGCTGGGTGGTTTCTGGAGCTGTGGGAAGCTTTGGGCATGGAACTAAGTGGGCCATTTTTGTGAATAGGTCCATGACTATCAGAATGCAGGTATGGCCTTTGGACTGGGGAAGCTCCATAATAAAGTCCAGCGATACAGCGTTCCAGGGGTCTGGAGCGTGGACAAGGGTTGTAACAGGTCAAAGGGCTTGTCTCAGAGGTCCTTGGCCCATCGACACACTTCACACGAACAACATCCAAGCGTACACAGGGCCACCAGAACTCCAGTGTCAAGAAGTGCAGGGTTTTATGCTGCCCGAAGTGCCCAGCATGTAGGAAGTCATGGGCTAGGTGAAGTATTTTGTCCTGTAATGGCCCTGGTGGTACATAGATGCGCCCATGTTGTAACAGGAGACCTTCTTGCTTGGTGAACTCCCCTGTCTGGTCCCCCCTCTGCCGTCTTGTGGAGTGAGTATGTTGGGGTGGAAGCAATCTGTCACAGGTTGGGGTACCAGTCAAAGGGAGTCCAAAACAGGCCAAGGTCAGGAGCCAAGCAGACAGTGCAAAGTTCAAAGTCAAGCCATGTTCAGGAGGCAGAAACAGAGAGCCAAGTCCAAAACCACTAACCAGAAGCATAGTCCAAAGCTAGGCTGGGGTCAGGAGCCAGGAACACAGAGCCAAGTTCAAAGCCAGGGGGTCTGAAGGACTAGGTGCAAGAGCCGAGCCAAAGTGGATGCAAACAGCACGAAGCTGACTCATTGCTTCCACAAAGAGTACTGCCCAGAGTGTGGAGTTAAATGCTGCTACCAATTAGCCAGCTGCATGATCACCCAGGCTCCTGTTAGAACTCTGGGCTAGCTGAGCATCTCCCTTGTAGCCTGGCCTCTCTTCGTCTGGTTGCTAAGTTTTGCTGCAGTTGCTCTCTTAAATGAGTCACACGTGGGGGTGACTTTCAGCTTGCAGATCTTCTGTCTTATCTGAGGCAGGTGTCCTTCCACTCTCCAGGAAGCAGGACAGTGGGCTGAGCGAGTGGCTGAAGCCTACGGAGGGCAGAGGTACGGCAACCCTCGTGACTGGGGTAAGAGGGAGTCCCCTAAGTCCCCACCTCGGTCTGGTAAGCCATTAGAGGTGACAGGAGAGCCAGCCCAACAGCAGCGGAATGGTCACTCAAGCCCCGGGGTGAAGTCACCACGTGAGGAGAGGAAAATGCCCCGGTGTTTTGCATGCAACCAACTAGGTCATATCTGGAAGTAGTGCCCTCACGACGGAGCCAGTGTGTACCACCTGATGCTAGAAACCAACCAAGCTGTTCCTCCTGTATTCGATCTGGAGTATGCCACCGGAAGAAGGTCTGGGTAGATGGCCAAGAAGTAGCAGCCTGGCAAGATACTTGTTCCCTCCTAACTACAGTGCATCGCTCACTAAACGATCCTGAGTACCTCCTCCCAGAAGAAGGGAGGCGGGTAAGGTGTCTGAATGCAGTAGAAGGGATTGTGCTTCCTGTGGCCCAGCTACCAATCAGCTGCAAAGGCTGGAGTGGATCGTGGAAGGTAGCTGTCCATGATTATACCCCGATAGCCATGTTTGTGGGGGAAGACTTAGTGGAGCATCTGACCAGGGAACCCAGGGTCCACGAACCTGAGCTGACAGAAAAGGAGGCCAAGCCAGAGGAAGATGTCTACCCGCAGTTCTTAAAAGGCTTTGCAAATGTTCCTGAGGAACCCGGCCGGCAAACCAATGTCTACTTGCAGTTCTTAAAGGACTTTAAAGATGCTCCTGAGGAACCCAGTCGGCAAACTGATGTCTACCTAGGGGTGTTAGCTTGGTGTCAGTCTGAGAAGCAGCAGCAAGGTGAGCACACCCCAACAACTTCTCCAGACCCTGTTGCAGAGCCGACAGTGGCAGAGTCTCCTCCAGAGTCTGCGTTTCAGAAGGATCAAGAGGAAGACGCCAGCCTGGAAGAAGTTTGTGTCAACTTTGATTCCATGTTCCTATCTGATTTGGGTGACGTGCCACACAACTATGCTGCTCAAACCAGTGAACAACAACATCAGCAACCACCCTTGGGACTTGACACTACTGGGAAAACTGAAGATATGGCATTTCCAAAGCCCTTGGAAAGTCATTCCACTGTTGGAACAGAAAAGCCAAGAGTTGTGAAACAGCCTAAAGAGGAAGTGGACAACGGTAAACTGACTTTGGTCAATGACCATCAGAATGGGGGGAAAGAGAGCCTGTTGTTCCTTAAGACTGAGTTTGCAGTGCCAGTACAAAATTCCTTTAGGGGAAACCACAAAAGTCAACCTGACACCAGCAGAAGAAGAGAATTTGATGAAGAATCTCTGGAGAGCTTTAGTAGCATGCCAGATCCAGTGGATCCTACTACTGTGACAGAAAAATTCAAACCAGAAACAGGGAGTAAACTTTCTATCTTTGAAACTTTGAGAAACATCATGTATTCTGAAGTCTCAAAATGAATCTTGCCCTCAGTTTCTAATTGAGCTTCTTCAGGAACTTCAGGCGCTAAATTCAGACTATTTGAGACAAAGAGCACTGAAGGCGTTACAGGATATAGTAGCCAGGCAAACATCTGAAGATAACACCGAAGACGAATGTTCAAAACCCCTGAACAAAATGGCGTGGTTAGGGTCCAATTCAGAACTTACTCCCAGCGGAAGCCTTGCTACTATTGATGATGCAACATTAGAGAAGAGTTTTGACCCAGGAGGACCTGTAATGCATCGACCTGATGCTGTATTCTCATTAATATTGATCCTAATGTTGTTTACTGTTTTGTTATTGTTTGTTTATGTGCGAAGGGCAGAACCAGCACAGATCACAGTTATGCAGTCCTCATCAATGGGGTTCCTGATGGCTGGATCCCATGATTTGGTCTGATGGGGGGGTATCATGATCTGTGGAAGACGGAGACAGGGCCTAGAGACCTAAACTATAGGAGGGGCGTGTCTGGCAGTAGAAAGCAGACAGCCTACAATCCCCACAATGCTTGGGGATGGCTTTAGCCAATGGGAGTGCAGGAATTCTGGGAGGAGACTGTTGCATTCTGATGGAGGTGTGTCTTAAGCTGTAGGCTGTGGGAAATAGTGTCTTTCTTCATACAGGAGTGAATTGAAGGGGACTGGGCTAAACTCTGTGTGTTGTGAGGAAACGGATCTTGCTGTCTCTCTGCAGTTTTCCCTCTCACAGAGTCACTGAGGGAGAAGAGCTGGTCTGAAAGGAGAAGTTCCCTCACTAGTCAAAGTGACTGTTACAGGTATTGAGGCCTGTTAAGAAGGCTTGTAGGCCTCAAGTAGTACCAGTTAAGGAGTAATAGGTAGCTGCGTTAGCTCTGTGTTCTTTTTGCCTTTCAATACTGTTATACCTTTTTAAAGCACCTTGCCCCAGTATTGTTCTTAATAAACATTGTTAAGTACTCTGCACAGTCATCACACTTGTGTTTTCTCAGCTGTAAAAGGGGCATTTTTGGATGGGCTTGAGAGGTTACCCTGGGCCTTCTCAAGGGACCATAAGACCAGGGTGGTGGAAGCGGAAGGTGGTGACCCGCTGGGGTCATGACACAGGCACTTGCCAACTATCCTCCTCTGCTGGCCAGTGAATTAAATGCCAGTGATAAGCATAATCTACTCTTCTCCAGTGTTGCATTGAAGAGAATGATCGTCACCATGCGCCTCAACCTTGTTCTTGTTCTTCCAACTCCTGAGTCCCCGGTTTCTCCATCAGTAACCCAGAGGAGTCAGAAATTCTTGTCCTTAGGGTCCTCAGAGTGGTAGTAGTTGCAGCTGCCGAGTCACTCGTGTCATCAGTGGTCTGATGAAATGAAGTGCCACTGGGCAGAGCCCTTGGGGGCAGAGACCTCCCCCAGGCTTCCCAGTTGCTGCCCCTGCATCAGAGGTGAACCTGAGAGCCTCCACGGCTTCAGCAGCGGCTGCAAATGAGTCTCCTCAGCAAGTGGTGGCAGACATCTCCTCAGCAGTTCCAATATGGCAGTTGTGCCAGCAAAGCAGAGCTAATGGCAACCTGTGGCTGCTGTATGCACGGCTGCAGCTGGTGCAGTCATCAGACAAGGACAAGGCTTCATCTGTCATTCTCAGGATGGCTGGCCAGCTCTGGGCACTGAAGAGCTGTACCATGGACTGCGTTGGAGCAAGCAGATAGCATTTTGTGTAATAGATTTTCTTGCTCCAGCGTTAGTGCGCGGCATGCTGGAGCTACTGAAGCTGGCGGCAGACAGGAGAGAGACTGCTAAATCTGCTGATGGATGGATGGATTACACTTTAAGCAAGAACCACTAGCACCAGGACTCCTTGCTTATCCCCATCTTGCTTGCTAACCTATCTCCTACAACAACGTTCTGCAAACTGGGTAAATGCCACCCTCCTGGGATGAGTACCAAAGGGAAAGAAAGACCTATTGGACCCTGCTTCTTACTGTCCGATTGCCCTTCTTAATCATAATGCTAAGATTTTCACTTCCATCCTTGCCAAAAGATTCAAATCATTCACCTCAATTGATGTTAACCAGGACCAAACTGGCTTTATCCCAAACAGACAGATAACAGATAATGTATGTCACACACTCAGTGTAATTATGCATGGCCATTACTCCAAAACTGACTCGGTGATCCTGGCTCTAGACTTTGCCAAAGCTTTTGATTCAGTGGAAGTACCTTATATGCTCACTTAATTGAAGAAAATGGGTTTCAACATAATTTTAAAAAGAGCTTTAAAGGCGATTTACTCACAACCTACTTTGCCAGTGTGAATTAATGGCCACAACTGTTGTACATTCCATCCTACCAGAGGCACAAGACAAGGGTGCCCACTGTCACCCTTGATATTTGCTATCTTGATTGAACCATTGATGGAGGAGTTATGACGCTGCAAGGATTTCATTGGCATATCTCTTGGCGATACTGAGCACAAAGTTAATCTCTATGCAGACTGTTTGATGTTATCTATATCAAACCCATTATGCTCTTTTCTAACTTCAGAAATATTTCAGGTCTCCACATCAGCCCTACCAAATCAGAATTATATCCCATTCTTGTTTCAGCTAATACCTGAGAATGACTGCAACAAGACTTTCCCTTCATATGGATCACAGATGCTTGGAGACATTTTGGTATCTAGATTCCTACAGACCTGATGGATCTTCTCCTCTGTAGCCACAATCAGATGTATAAAGATGTTCTTTCACACCTACAGTCTCTACCAGACCACCTTCACCTAGTTAAAAGTTTCATCTTACCTAGATTCATGTTTCTGTTTCATGCTTTACTGATCTTCGTCCCTGACAAAGACCTTCAAATGTGGCAGAAGCCTCTCCTCTCCTTTCTCTGGGCTGGGAAAAATCCAGAATTAACCATCATATTCTGACTAAATCTACCTCACTAGTGGGAGTAATTCAAATGATACAACTGGATTCACAATTGACTTGGATTCAGATGGAGCAAACATATGTTGCACCTTTCACTTTACAAGAAGTGTTTTGGATGGCACCATCACAGCAGCCCAAAAATTTTCAAGAAAATCTTTCCTTAATGTTTGCTTTGAAAACATGGGACTACAGGAAGAAACAACTAGCACCAGACATCTCGGTGTTTACAACCTTCACAAATCAAACTGGGCTTGCACCGGGTATGGAGCCTTTAAGAACTGGGCTTTGGCAGGTCTCTCCCGCCTGGTTGATCTTGTCTATCATGGTAAAATTCAGGATAAGGCTTTCTTTGAACATGCATTTAGTGTACAATTCTCTTTGTATCGTTATCTGCAGTTAAAGAATCCAAGGGAATCTGGCCTCATTAGGTGCCTTTGACAGGCCAAGGGCTGATTTTGAGAATATCATGGTGACTTATCTGGACTCTTCAAAAGGCCTGATGTCTAAGTTCTACAAAATTCTATTGGTTGCTGACAACAAATCTCCCTTGGGGCACCAATAATGTTGGCAAGTCAACTTACAAATGAATCTACACGATTCTCAGTGGGTATTGATTTGGAACTCACCTGTAAACATTTCAAGAAGTTTTAACATTCATTTACAATTTTTCAAACTTGTTTCCAGATGGTACTATACCCCGAAAAGATTAAATAAGATGAATCCAAAACATAGCCCTTTATGCTGAAAAAACTGCGACCATATTGGAAGTTATTTTCATTGTTGGTGGGACTGTCCAGTAATACAACCATTCTGGCAAGAAGTCATGGAGCAAATAAATGAAATTACATCGCAACCCCTCCCTATATGCCCTGAACTATCGCTCCACAATCTATGGGATACAGTGGCTCGGACAGATACCCACAAAGAACTCACCTCGATTCTTCCTGCAGTGGCTCGGGTAACGATTGCATCATTATGGAAGTCTCCTACTCCACCAACTCTACTTTCATGGTACAATAAAATCTGGGATCATTTTATTCTAACTAAACTCACCAATATCACTCAGCAAGCTTCTACAGCCTCCATTAAACCTTCATCTCACTTTGTTATCATTTGGGCAGGGGTACTTCAGTTCATGGCAGAAAGGGAATTGCTCCCTTCTAATCCATTTTACCATGCCTAAGAAACCAATATCCTTGTTATGTGTTGGCGGGGTGTTTGTTCTGAGTGTTGTAATAACTTGTAATTTAGCTATTTCCCTTTCCATCCTGTTCCTGAAGTTCCATTGCAATAAAACAGCTACTTTGAGATCAGCCATTGAATGTCCTGGAAGGCTGAAGTGTTCCCCTACAGGTTTCTCAGTCTTGTGATTCCTGATGTCTGATTTGTGTCCATTTATCCTCTGGTGTAGGGTTTGTCCTGTTTGTCCTATGTAGAGAGCTGAAGGGCATTGTTGGCATTTAATGGCATATACAATCTAAGAAGATGAGCAAGTGAATGTACCTGAGATGGTGTAGTTGGTGTTGTTGGGTCCAGTGACTGTATTGGCAGGGTGTATGTGGCAGCAAAGTTGGCATCTGGGTTTATTGCATGCTCTGGTACTGGTGTCCGTGTTCAAATTAGATGTTGCATTATTGTGGGTGAGGAATTGTTTGAGATTGGGTGGTTGTGAGCAAGAAAAGGTTTACCTCCCAATATTTGTGAAAGAGAACTGTCATTGTTCAGTAGAGGAGCACAGAGACACTGAACATATTACTAAGCTGGACCCCCTGATATCAGATCTTCCCTGTGAAGAAAAGTTAAAACGCTTGGGGCTCTTTAGCTTGGAGAAACGACGGCTGAGGGGTGACATGATCGAGGTTTATAAGATTATGAATAGGATTGAGCAGGTTGAGAAAGAAGTACTTTTCTCCCTTTCTCACAATACAAGAACTCATGGGCACTCCATGAAATTGCTGAGCAGTCGGGTTAGAACAGATAAAAGGAAGTACTTCTTCACCCAAAGAGTGATTAACATATGGAATTCACTGCCACAGGAGGTGGTGGCAGCTACAAGCATGGACAGTTTCAAGAGGGAATTAGATAAACATATGGAGCAGAAGTCCATCAGTGGCTATTAGCCACAGGGTTTAGATGGGAACTCTCAGTCTGGGGCAGGTGATGCACTCTATTCTTGGTGCTGGAGGGGGCAGCAGTGGGAGGGCTTCTAGTGTCCTGGCCCCACTTCTGGACCTCCTGACGGCACCTGGTATATTTTGGCCGCTGTGTGACAGAATGTTGGACTAGATGGGCCATTGACCTGATTCAACATTGGCTTCTCTTATGTTCTTATACCATCCCTTACTTGAGGAGTACCCAATGCCAAAAGTGAAGGTTGGAAATCAGACTAGGGTTTTAATATTTGTACTAA
This sequence comes from Gekko gecko, assembly GCA_029375565.1. NCBI lineage: Eukaryota > Metazoa > Chordata > Lepidosauria > Squamata > Gekkonidae > Gekko > Gekko gecko. The sequence continues at coordinate 85,671,691 of JAPDNY010000006.1, forward strand.
TTCAGATTTGATTTCTTATTGTATATTGAAGCAAGGCCAATTTTTTAAAAGATGAATGCTAGAGTAAAGTATTGTCTTTTAATTATTCTTTGCATTTATCTATTCCAGACTTAAGTGATATTCATTTGACCTATTTCATGCATGTCTTGCTTATTAAAAATAAATACTTTGAAACACTTTTGCTTTAACTAAACAAACCAAAAGCACACAGAGATGGTGGGTAAGATCAGGGGTCATTTCATAGAAAAAGAGATGCAGGAGCACATTAGCATAACTCATTAGCATAACTTATTTGCATATAACATACCCCCTGTCATTTGAAGATGCCTCCCCCATCTTGCTTTGCTTCCTCAGCTGGCCTGCCAAGGTGGGCCAGCTGGGAAAGCAAAAAACAATAACAAATTACCTCCCCTTCACTTCCCCAGCCAGCCTAACAAGGTGCACTGGTTGGGGAAGTGAAGGGGAGGCTCTTAAAGATGCCTCCCCAACCTTTCTTAGCTTCCCCAGTTAGCCTGCCTTGGAAGGCTGGCTGGAGAAGCAAAGAAAGGTTGGGGAGACATCTTTAAAAGCCTCCCCTCCCCTTACTCAGGTGGCCTGCCAAGGTGGGCTGGCGGGGGAAGCAAAGAGAGAAGGATTTTAAAGATTAAACCCCTTCTCTCTAGGGTTGCGCTGCTGCAGCGGCACGATCTCTCATTGTATCCTCTGGCCCCATAGAATACAGTGGAGTGATGTGGCACAATCTCCCATAGAAAGATCATTCTGCTGCTAACGGGTGACTCCAGAGAGAAGGGTTTTAAAGTTTAAACCCCTTCTCTCTGGAATTGCGCCACAGCAGTGGCATGATCCCCCATTGTATCCTATGGCCCCATAGAATACAATGGAAAGATCTTGTCACTGCTGCGGCCCAACTCTAGAGAGAAGGGTTTTAAAGTTTAAACCCCTTCTCTCTGGAGTCGTGCCACAGCAGTGGCATGATCACTCCATTGGGGCCATAGGATATCAGGGAAGGTGAAGGGGCTCTCCAAGCCTTCCCCAGCTTGCCCACTTTGGCAGGTGGGCCAGGGAAAGCATGGGGAGGCATTTAAATGCCTCTCCACTCCTTACAGGGCCTTCCCCAGCTCTTCTGCCTCAGCAGGTGGGCCAGGGAAGGGTAGGGGGGCTCTCTGCCCCCCCCAAATCTTTCCCTGCCAGCCCGCCAGCCTCAGCCCTCCCCCACCAGAAAAGCAGCCCCCACACCCCTCCGCACTGGACTTCCACCCGCCACCTGAAAGAAGCCCCTGCCCCCTACACCCCCAGGGCCCCACCAACTTACCTTGCCTTCCTTCTTGGCAAGCAGAGGCTGCTTCCCTCTCCTCGGGGCCTGACTGAGGGCTACTGGGGGCGGGGCTTGCCGCATGGGCCCGCTCCTGGGCTCATTACTGCCAGAATGCCATCCCGGGGCCTTCCAGCTGGAAATGACCCCTGGGTAAGATTAAAAAGTAGGACAGGAATATATTTCCAGTAAGAGGGATAAGCTATCTCCCAGAGAGGTAAAATTGCCTGATGTTTTGCATTCATTGTGTTCTTTAGTTGTTTCTTACCCTTCTCTCAAAAGATATCACTTTTGATCTGTGAAATCAAGTTATTTGAATTATTATGCTGGGTACACTGAATAACAAATCCAATTCAGGTGTTGGATCTGTTTTAAATAATGTTTTAGTTAATGGCAATATAGAAGATATAAAAAATCTACACTTTATATATAATGCTTATTCATGTCACAGAATGTTTTCAATTAATTTAATTTGAAACTGTACATAATTTTGCATAAGGTGAACTATAGATCACTGGTCATTTGATGTAGGAAATGGGCCAGCTCTTCATGTGAAATAATCAAGTACCTTTTTTCTTGGCTGGACACATGCTGTTTAAAAGCCTGCTTCGTTTGACAAACTCAGACCAGGAAGACTGGTGGTGGTTTATTATTTGGAAAAATTTTCCTCAAATCCATCTCCCCTGGCCGAAGGAAGGGACATCCACTTAATGTCTCTGCCACATTACCTGTGCAACCCAGACTGCGTGTTATCTGTTGGGGAAAAGTATGCTCCATAAAGAGCCTGCAGAGCAAATTAATTAAGCAAGAGATTAAGACTGCACAAGGTAACAGCAAGAGGGTCTCTCACTAGTTCTGTAGAAGAAGTTCCTTTCCTGATCCCAAACACGTCAGTCAGTACAATTTTGAACATGAGCAAATGTGTCAACATTGAGTAACATGACAATACATGCTTAAAACAGCTATAATTGATTTTCTGGTTTCAGAAGTGACTCTTCAGCCTAGTAAAACTGATAACTGCATACATTATGGCCTTTTCCATGAGAAAAGGATGGTTATTTTCTGCTGTCTTTTCAATGTTCTAAGATTCATGCAGACTTTAAGGTACCATGTTACAAAAATTAGAAGTTGAGAAGGTTCTTGGTTGAAGCAGAAGCTCTTTATTTTCCAAGATGCCTGTGAAGGGAAGTGCTCACAATCGTTATTGGACTTTTAACATACATGTAGCTAAAACTATGCATTTGCTCTGGCTTTTTTTCCCTACATGCCAAAATGGGGATGCCTTCCCTTCTGCTCCAGTCATCACCTGGAGATTTCCCACTATTACAACTGATCTCCAGGCTACAGAGATCAGTTCACGTGGAGAAAATGGCTACTTTGGAAGGTGGACTCTGGCATTATACCTCATTGAGGTCCCTCCCCTCTCCAAATCCTGCCCTTCTCAAGCTCCACACCCAAAATCTCCAGGTATTTCCCAAACCATGACTGGCAACATTACCTTGAAGACAATTTGAAACTTCAGTTGATTCAAAGTAGCAGGAATGTTTTATACAGCTGTTTTTAAGGATATTTATTATCAATGTTTTGTACTGTTTTGATTTTTGACTGTGTCCCAGCTAGTGTCACGGGAGGGTTAGGTGATCACTTGCTAACCAATGAGAGCTGCCAGAAGGTTTCTTGCTAGTGAAGGGTTTCTTGCTAGTGAAGGAGGGAGTCTGGAGAAATCAGCTGAAGGCAGGGGATGAGTTGCCTCCTTCCCACCTCCCCTCTACCCTTCCCTCCTACCTCCCCTCTCCCCAGCTATACCCTTACAGCTGTCTACACACTGCATTTGCTCCTGCATGGTTGGGAGGATTTGGTTTATTTGCTGCAAGATGTACTGAAATGAAGGAGAGGATTGCCTGTCAGGAACAATGGGAGAGGCTTGAAGGCCCACTGGTTATAATGGAAGCCAAGAATGCCAGATGACTTGTATCAACTCCATTGAAATACATTGTAGCACAAAAAAAGTTGCAAAGAAAGGTGGGCTGGATTTTGGATAAAGGTCTCTGGGCCCAGATAGACTGCTCTGGGACTGGAATGATGGTTTCTGGGAGCAGCAGAAGTCTTCTGGCCCTGGAATGACAGCCCCTGGGAGTAGTATGACTGTTCTGGGACTGGAGTGACAGCATGCAGAGTGGAATAACGGTCCCTGGAAGTAGTATGAGTGTTCTAGGACTGGAATGACAGCTTTAGAATTGCCACGTCCTTCCTCATCACTGGTGGGGGACTTTGGGGGGCACTCCTGGAGGGGGTGGGGATATCCCCAATGTGATGACATCACACAGAAGTCACGTCATCATGTTGGGGGCTGGTGTCCTGCATGCCTCAACTTCAAGTGGTGAATTCGCCACTGGAGTTCAGCCACCCCCCACTTCTTGCAAACAGGATCCCTTTAAATGTTGTTTGCAAGATGCAGGGGCCACTCATGCCTGAACACCAAGCAGTGAGTTCATGTGTGTGGCCAGCAGCCACCCACTCCCTCTTTCCTGCAAGATTCCTGCAAGGGAGTGGTGGCACAGTGGGTAAATCCCCTGCATAACTATAACATCTGAACTGCCAAGCTTTGTCAGTTCTAGCCCCGCGCTGGTGTGACCAACCAAGCCTTGTCCGTAGCTCATCGTCCACCCAGCAATTCGAAAGCTTCAGCAAGTAGATGAATTGGGGACCACCCACTAGGGGTGGGCACACCAATCCCTTCAGGGGGTGTTAGCTGCCGTGGGAAGGTGTCTGCTGCGCTATGAGATCGAAAGGTGGAAAAATCTGTGTCGGCATTCCCTGAAGTAGAGCAAATCGGCCAGGCGGTGGCAGTGTGACAATGCAACATCGTGAGTCCTGACATCATCAGCCAGCTGACAAAGAATATGCCGTCAGATCACGTCTGACACAGCCTGCAAGACAAATCCTCCCAAACAGCTACAGTGTGTGATTAAATAATTGTATGTGTTGTCTCCCCTATCCCCCCATGAATATTGTTAGTCCAATTGTCAAAATGAGTAACTGTAAATCGCTCTGAGCCCACAGGTGTGTGGGAAAAAGTGATCAATAAATCGAAAGTATTACTATTTAAAGGGCCCTCCAGCTGATCAGTGGGCCAATCAGCTGGAGAGCCCTTTAAATCTTGCAGGAGAGGAGGGAAAGGGGTGGCCACCGGTGGTTACTCTTGGGGGTGAGGCTTCCCCTGCCAGCCAGCTGGCTGGCAGTGGGCAGGAGCCCGCAAAATTGGGGGATTCCCCTCCCCCACCTGGGGATTGGCATCCCTATACAGTCCCCAGATTGGAATGATGGCCCCTGGGAGTAGCATGAGCATTCTGGGACTAGAATGACAGTCCCAGAGTGGAAAAACAGCCCCAGGAGTAGCATGAGCAATCTGGGACTAGAATGATAGCTGCCAGAGTGGAATGACAGCCCCCAGGAGTATCAGATATGTTCTGCACCTGTAGTCACAAAACTTAGAGAGGACCAAAATACTTTACAGTGATTTCAATCAGAGGAGCTGTTGGACCTGTCATTCCAGGCCCAGAACACTTCTGCTACCCCCAAGAGTCATCATTCCACTCTGGGGACTGTCATTATAGTCCTAGAATACTCATGGTATTCCCAGGGACTGTCATTCCAGTCCCAGAGCATTTCCACTGCTCCCAGCAGCTGTCATTTTACTCTGGAACCTGGCATGTTCAGTCTGTGCTGGTACAAACCAGTGAAAAGCTGGCACAGAGCTGAGATGGCTCAGTGCTGCTTGGTGAAGCTCCAAGATTTGTACACAAAGAACACTGAGATTTTTTTGAAACGTTGTATTTCTTAGGATTACCAAAATTTGAGATTACATTCTGAGGTACTTTTAAATTGCAGATCTGTTATGAAATCCCAAGGAAATTAAATTTTTAAATAAAATTCAAAATCTAGCCATGACTTTTAGTCCTAATAAACAGGGCATTTTTTATTGTTTCTGTTTAATTCTTTTTAATGAACTAAAATGGCCCATGAGATCTAATGTTTATATTCTAAGCGTGAAGTAGAATTGCCAGAACCCCATGGGGAGTGGAAGAACCCCTGCTTTTGGGAGGTGTTTGTCTGTCGCTGGCCCACTGGCTGGTGGGGGAAATCCCTTCTCCAAATGACGGTTTTTTTGCCCCACTTTCGGTAAAATCGGAAGTGCCCGTTCCAACGTACTAATGTTATCCAGAAGTGACGTAGGCACATTGGGGACATATGGGGGTGACGGTCTGGTATTTAGGCAAATACTATGGAAAATTCAGCTAGGTAAATTCAGGTAAATTCCCAGTGGCCTGGGAGCCCCCCACCGCCCAGGTAAGTCCATCTGACAACCCTAGTGTGAAAAAAACACCATGCCATCACATTCTTTTCCATGTTGTAACAAAACTCTCTAGTAATAACCATCCTTTGCACATAATATGTACTGTATTGGAATTTAAAAGTAATCAATGAGAACCACTCGATGAAAGTGTTATACATAGATCTTCAAAGCTAGGTTTTAAAAATTTCATCACTCAGTCTTAATCTAGGCTCACTGTGTAATTTTGACCAAGTCACTACAGCCTTTACTAACCTGCCTCTCAGAATTCTTTTGAGATATTTATTAGTTTACTTCATCCATACCCTGTCTTTCTTCTTAACAGGGATTCAAAGTGAGAAAGGGGGCCCTGGAACCAGCTCTGCACTATATAACTAACCTTGTATTCCATAAAGGCAGGCAAGAAATACTGTAAAATAAATAAAAAAAAATAAAGTTAGTACTTAAATGTGTAAAGGATTATTCAAATTTAAGTAGTCATCCACAAAATGATCTCAGGTTAGATACATCAGTTCTCAACTAGGATTTGCTCATGTTTCTAGATGTTTGTAAGCTTCAGATACAAAAGCTGCTACTTGATAGTCCTTGAGCTTTGCTTTGGGGGGAAATGTGCATTCGTGTTAGGGTAAGGAAGGCACATTCATTCTTAAATTGACCTTCTGATTCAAGCATTACTGGTTCTTTAATGGTCCTTTGGCAAATGTAATCTTCTGGTGTTATTGAAACACCAATGTTACATTGAAGCCAATGGGCTTAAAAGGGTTTCTCTGCTTCAGATGGCACTGTAAATTATGTAACTACCCATACTTGATATCAGTAGCTCAGGACTTTAACTGGGAGTTGTGCTGCTTGATAAAGCAACTGCTTATGTGATCATTATCAATAGGCAACTTTTACCATTGTAACTAATATTTTACTGTTAATTTTTTTACTATTAAAAATATTTTACCATAAAAATATCCAGTGCTAAAAAATCTAACATATGTAATATGGGTATACATATAAACATTTTAAAATGCCAATTGCTTAATTATATGTATATAAACAATACCTGATATATTTCAGCTTTGAATGTGCTTCCAAATTTCTTTTAAGGTTTTCTTTTTGTCTAATTTTGATTATTCATATGTATAAGTTCTTCCTATATTAGGGCAGGTGGTGTGTGTAGGTTCTCTCCAGAAATGACCAGGTGTGCTTGAGCCTTATAAAGGCTGAGTACATTTCAGTTTAGCAGCCTGATAGCCAGACTAGCCTCATCTCAAAGCTTGAAAGTAGTTGGTACTTTCTGCATAGTACTATGCAGAGGAAGGCAATGGCAAACCATCTCTGCTGATCTCTTGCCTTGAAAAACCCATGATCCTGGGGTTGTGACTTCACAACACACATATATACACATTTCAATTTAAGAAGAAATGTGGAGGGAAAGTGTTATTGACTGCTTGTGTGATTGCTACATTGCCTTTCATTGTTCATAAAACTTTGGAAAGTACTTCTGCTATTGTGCTTGCTAAAAGTGTGTGAAAAAATTCTCCAGCCTTGGGTGGAACAATAAATTCTGCATAAACTTGTGAATGAATGGTTACATATTTAAGACTGTGTCCTTTAGTTGCTGGGCCTGTAGTGCAAGAACCAGTCACATGGGAAATGAATATGAATATTATTACTGTCGAGGCTGATCCTGTCTTGGTGCATAACCAAACTTAGGCTCAGGTAGATTCAGGTAATCTGAATCCCCAGTAACTCACACAAAAATGAGAAAGAAAAAAAAGCTTCATTTGAGAAATTCAATGAATGTTTTTAAAAGCAAGGCAAGGCATATAATTCAGTGGAGTCATAATTCAGTTAAAATAACAAAGACTACCTGACTGTGCTAACTGCAATAATGCTGGTTGTTTCAGCTGGAGCATGATGTTCCAGAGCTCACACAGAGTATCTTCAAACAACAAGAGTAAAGGGTGGAGGAAAGGGGATAAGAAGAGGGAATGTTCTCTTTCTGCTGTAGTATATAATATAGATATTGCTGGCCTAACTTTTTGACCTTCCCAACCAATCACAGAGCTGTCTCCATGGAACTTTCTGGGGTGAGAGTAAGCTCCCCCATACCAGATTTTCAGCTGAACCACTGTGTGAGCTAATTAACAGGCTGTTGAGGTGACCTGGGTGAGCAACCATCAGAGGACATTGGGGGTTGGCTGACACCTACAAGCAGAGCTGGAATTTTCCTCTAAGATGGCCTTTCTCTTGAAAATTAGTATCTAGTATAAAATAATATCAGGGTTTGGTCGGCCTTTCTTTTTCTCTCCCAGGATGAACGTGAGGCCCGAGAGAATGTGAAGAGAGAACAGGATGAAGCTTATCGAATCTCACTAGAAGCTGATAGAGCAAAGGTGTGTACAGTGCTATGTCTATGTAGTATTCAAGATGCTATTCATGCCTCCTGCAATCAGCAGTAATATACAGTAGAGTCTATGGTTGCATGGAGTCACCATTCTCTAGAACTGATTTACAAACGAGGTTATTATTTCAGCTCTGAAAGTTGCTAACAGACCCAACAACAAGAGACAGTCTTCTCCTGGGTTTCAGCAGGAATTGAATTCTTCCAGGGCTTGCTTATTTATATACTAGTCATATATTGGCTTTGAACCACCAGAGCTTTGCTATGGGCAGAAGGTTCCCGCCTGTGGAATGTGACATCCCAGTCCCTCTGCAGGAGCTGCATTTCAAAGGGTATTTTGGCTGCACTGGTGGAAGTTGTGTTCTACATGTGGAAATTCTTCTGCCCATGTAAAGGCTCCAGTGGATCTGAGCCATTGTCCATAAACTACTGTGCTTTGACACATAGTTACATAATCCTAAATTTCATTTCTTCTTGACAATAACAGTTGCTTTTCAAACCTCCATGTTTGCTCTAAAAATATTGTGCTTGTCAGACCAGGCAATATAACATGGTGTGTCTTGCCCAGAGCTCTGAATCTGAAGTGATTCAATAGTTAATAAAACTATAGTCCAGCCAAGAGGGAAGATTTCTAGCTCAGCCTTCTCTTTGACATACTACTTTTGATTATGCAAAGGAAGTTTAGACATAGATATGGACTTAAACAAGTAATCCACCAAGTGTATTCAAAAGGTGATACAGGGTACAATCCTGTGCACACTTTCCTGTAAGTTCCATTGAATACTGATTGGCTTCCAAGAATATTTTCCTAGGACTGTGTAAATAGTCTTGTGAACTCTGTTTCATATGCCTGCATTAAAACTTGATTGAGCTCCAAGTCCTACAACTAACAAGAATACTATCTGAATAGTTTCTGTATAATTTGTATTTTATCTTGTCAGTTATTTGGTGTTCCTAAAGTTTGCCCACTATTATGCTTAATGGTCATCTATAAATCATCAAGCTTCCATGTACTTGCCAGGTGATCCAGTAGTTAATTTGATAAAAGAATTCAGTAGCAATAAGGAATGCCACATGGACATTTTGTACACTCTTCTGTGGATTGTTAGCATCACAGCATAGAACAATAGATTGGCTTTTTAACAGTATATCCCCTCTCCAAAAAGAAGCTCATCCAGTAACCAAACCAATAAGTCCAAGTACAGTAAAACAAATATATTATCCAATGTACATGCTGTTCAGTAGTACAGACAGGAACAAATTATCTGATCTATTCATAACTAACACTGAAGCTTAAGAAATAACCAATAGCAGCTGTAGAGTCCTGCTTCTACCTTCAAACCTTTTATTGTGTGTAGAAAGACAAAAGATGCTTCATTCTTTAACAGAGAGCTAGAGAGTGACCTACTTTTAAAGAAATCTTCCTATGATGTTTCCCAGTAATTGAAGAATGAAAACATGAATTCAACTCCCCTGTAGATAAAATAAGTATCATAGCATTAAAGTTGTTCTTAAAATTACCTTTGACCTTTTGGTGTCTCATATCATTTTTGTGTGATGTGATGTTCTTGCGATAATGCCCTCTGAAGGAAAAATCACAAATAAATTACTGTACGTTGAAAATTACTAAACTTGTGAATTTACCATGTGAAAGTAATATCATAGGCATACCTTTATGATGTAAGAATGACAGTGTCAAACATGCTTGCTACTGATAAATGAAGGCATTTGCTAAGTTCTTTTTTGTGGGAGGCAGGATTATATCATATTACTGAGTTTGCCTTTTTCCCATCCTAGCCTGGTTTGTGAATAAGTTTAAAAGAAGAGTTGCTTGTTACTTAAGAAAGACATGTTTGGAAAAACATGGAGTGCTTATTATCTGAGTGCTCAATAGCAAGGAAAATGAGGGTCATCAGAACATGGGAATGATAAATCTTATATGATTTTTTTCCTTTCCTGTAGAGAGAAGCACAAGAAAGAGAAATAGCAGAGCAATTTCGTTTAGAACAGATTAGGAAAGAACAAGAGGAAGAACGCGAGGTGAGATATTATAATTTTTGGTTCAATTGTATGTACAAAGAATGACCTTAAAGTGTGAAAAATAAAAGGAAGAATTTCAGAATTCATATTTCTGTTGGGAAGTACCCTTATGATACAAAAAGTCCATAATAAGAACTCCAAGATATTTTTTTTACTGTGGTGGAAGAAGCAGGAGCTGACAAAGCAGAGGGAATGTACAGACGTGAAACCCTACCTGCAACCCAGTTTCAGTATTAGTAGTAAAGTATCTTCCAAAGAGGCTTTTATTCTGTATATTTTGGTGCAGTGTAGTGGTTTGGTGTAGTGGTTAAGTGCGTGGACTTTAATCTGGGAGAACCAGGTTTGATTCGCCACTCCTCCATTTGCTATTGCTGGATTACCTTGGGCAAGCCATAGTTCTGTCAGATCTGCTCTCTCAAGAGCAGTTCTCAAAAGAGCTCTCTCAGCTCCACCTACCTCACAGGGTGTCTGTTGTGGGGAGGGGAAGAGAAATGAGTTTGTAAGCCCCTCTGAGACTCTGAGTAAAGGGTGGGGTATAAATCCAATCTCCTCCTCCTCCCCCTCTTCTTCTTTCTTTACTTCTGTGTACCACGTTTGCTTCTTTCTTGTCTCTTATAATCCTACATTATCTCATTACCTCCCTTTATAAACTTCTTGATTTCTTTACTATGAATAATTCAAAATATTATTATTAATAATAATAGTATGATTATTTAAATTCTGCCCTTTTACCTCAAATAAAGGTCCCTAAAGTAGCTAATACTAAAAAAACTCAAAATATAATAATAAATTCAGTAAAATTTAAAATAAGCAACTGAAACATAATAATACAATTACCAGTATTTTAAGTACTATTGAAATAAGGCTGATTGTCTCAGGTTGAACATACACATCTTAAACTGTGAGCCTCTGTGGAAGCTCATTCACCACAACTGTGCTACATTACCTAGTTTCTTCCCAAGGTTAACCTTGGGGGGAACCAATTCTTCCGGGGGTTTTATCAGAGGGGAAGCTAAATTTTCATAGTGTTGATTAGCCAGGTCTTGTGCCAGTCACAAAACTATTCAGGTTGCTAATTTCCACCTCAATATTTAAAAATCTAATATAAATACCAAACAAATGTTGGTTCAGTTGAACCTACAAGGAAAAGCTGCAACTGGACAGTCCTTTTCAAGTATGGAAATGGGTAGTCAAAAACCTTGCACACATTCCCAATCACAGCTACATGCATCTCATCTTTATTCTTTGTAGAAGCAAAAAGTTATTATTGCTGTGAAAGTCTGGTGGCATGATAGAGATGGATCCTAAAAAGCACATGCTTGATGCTAGGGCTGGGGAAATTGAGGCAGGGTATCCTTGGAGGACACATTATGCAGCATCCTTTCTGAATCTAAGAAGGTCAGGGTATGGTTAGTGCCTGGATGAAGATCTCCTGTGGGCTACTGTGGATACTGCCTTAAGCTCTGTGGTAGAAGAAAGACCAGATGTAAAAGAAAACAATCCATCAAGGGCCGATAATATCTCAAGAAGAGTTTCCTTGCCACTTATTGCCGTTGGGGTCAGAATCTGATGCCCGGGCTTATGCAACTGGAGTGGTCGTACATAAGTTTTAAGCTAAATGTGTGTTTTAGGACATAGGAGGTGACACAACCAAATGGATTTGTGCCAGTCTGGTGTAGTTTCTGACCTTCAAACACTCTTACGACACAGAAAGATTGCTGTACTTTATTTATTCTTTCCACAGTCTTGAAAGTCAGGCTGCCCAAAAGATTTGGCATACATCTTACAGACCTGACAACTGCAATGCTTAACTCTACGTTGTTTGTTTCAAGAATACCCTATTGAAAGTTAAAGTGACTTAGTCAGTACTAGGGTTTTTCAACAGAAGCTTTCTTCTGTTCATTAAAATATGACAGGAAATAAAAACTTAAGAAACCCAGAGAGTTGTGCATTTCCCATCATCTTTGTTTTGTTTTGTTTGCACATTTCTCTGGGTTTCTTCAGTTTTGATTTCTTGTGACTGAGCTTAATGAAAAAAGTTATCAAATAGTTATTGGTGTAATTGTATTAATGTGTACATAATCACGATAGCAGTGCCCAAATAAAATGGTAACTAAATCTCTCTACCTTTAAAGATAAAAGCTGTACTCTGTGCACTTTAATTTCTTTCCCCTCTTTAAGTTAACTTTCTGTATAGATGGAATATTTCCCTCTGTAATATTGTGCTTATTAAGCTGGCTTTTGAACACAATGGCCTTTTGGAAACTGTTTTCTTACATAAAGCTGCAGAACCAGTCCTCATTTCAACCTGTAACTGGCCTTCCTCGTTTTAATGCAAATTGCTGTAATGAAAAGAAAATAAGATCTATTTATATAGTGATACAAAAGTATTTTTAACAATGCTGTTTACTAACACTCCCCATGTTCAAGTGTGCAGATTACCTGTATTCTATTGTTGTGTAATAGTGTTTGCTTACATAAGGGAATTGATATTCATCATTTCTATTTGAGATCCAGTCACTCATCTATTCACATACTAGTCACTCATCTATTCTCATTTTAATCATCAGTATGCCCCCAGGAGTTGTTAACTTTATTCTTCCCATCATTGTTCTTTAAGTTAGTCCACTGCATTGGAATATCTACTGTAAATAGCCATTTGCTGCTGGAGCACTAGAGACTGGTTACTTTAGACAGGGTGGTATGCTTTGCACAATGAAAATAACTCTAATGAGCTACTGTTGTTTATTTTTCTCTGGTCTAATTGCTTATGTTCAGTAAATAATGTTGCATCTGTTGTGAAGCAATGGGAAATGTCAAAACAAAAAGATAGATAGCAGGTGCTTGAGAGATAAAACAGAAAGACATAATAAAAATACATCTATTTTCAAAAGGTGGAGTGCATTGAATAGATGAAAGATCAAAAGGAGTAACAGAAATTAAAGTGTATTTGTGTGTTGCCTTGAATTTCAAATTCCATTTCTAATAATTAATTTTAAAATTGTCTAATAAACAGGATTATCTGTTAGGAACGAACCTATTGAACAACCTTGTATTTTGGCTCATACTCTTCTAAGAACTTTTCTTTTATGTGTATTAGGCACTCTCCTGTTTCTTGTTGCCATAATCTAGAGAACTAACAATAATTTAAGGAAATAGGTGAACAGATATGAATTATATATGACTTAACATCACACAAGGCTCCAGAAATTTATCAAATGTGCACCAGTATTCAATACATGAAATACATGAACTACAATCAATAGACTGAAAATTTAAAGCAATATCTAACATTTACTATTTCGTGCAGCCCCGAATTTGTGCAGGCATGCATGGCTTCTTCCCCACCTCTCCCCAGCAGGGTTTAAAAAGAGCCAGTTTGGTGTAGTGGTTAAGTGCACGGACTCTAATCTGGGAGAACTGGGTTTGATTCCTCACTCCTCCACTTGCAGCTGCTGGATGACCTTGGGCAAGCCATAGTTCTGACAGGAGCTGTCCTTGAAAGTACAGTTCTTGAAAGAGCTCTCTCAACCCCACCTACCTCACAGAGTGTCTGTTGTGGGGAGGAAAAGGGAAAGGAGTTTGTAAGCTACTCTGAGACTCCAAGTGAAGAGTGGGGTATAAATCCAATCTCCTCCTTCTGCTGCTGCTCTTCTTCTTCTTCTTCTACACTTAGACACTGCTGGGGAGAGGTGGGGGCTGCGCGCTTGCACTCCGAGCCCTGAATTCATGCAGGCATGCACAGCTTCTTCCCCACCTCTCCCCAGCAGGGTTTAAAAGGACCCTTAGATGCTGCTAGGGAGAGGTGGGGGCCACGCACTTGCACTCCGAGCCCTGAATTTGGAGCTTGGCATGCAGACATGCGCAGCTTCCTTTCTCCAGCAGGGTTTAAGAGGACCCTTAGATGCTGCTGGGGAGAGGTGGGAGCTTCTGCTCCCCAATGTGATGACATCACTTCTGAGTGATGTCATCACACTGGGGACTCCTCACCCCCTCCAGTAATGCCCCCCAAAGTCCCCCGCTTTGAGGGCCCTGGCAACCCTAGTTCAAAAGGTTGGCAAGGCCATTCTGACCACCTCAGACCTGGCGAGGAACATGGGAAAAGCTACAGGCTCTGCTCCTGTATCCCTCTGGAGCATAGCTCCTTGGAACTACCACCTAAAAAGGCTTGGCATAAACACAAGCACATGGAAAAGTCTTCCAAGTCAAAGTTGTCATCCACCCCTCACCCTAAAAACCCAGGCCATCACAAGCTACCATAGAACTAGTCAGAGAGGCAGTCTCTGTTCCAACAATGCCTTCTCCATCTGGCCGCTCACTGTACTCATCCCATTCTGCCTCAGAAGATGAAATACAAGTCTCAGAACCTCCTATCACTTGTCTTCAACCCAACCCCTCAACCTACCATTCAGATCTGCCACCCCAGTCAGAACTGATGAATTTATTTGATGTCATCCTGATTACCTTGTCAAGATCTCCCCTAAGTTCTGATCACACAGGAGTGAGCCATTATCCTCTAGATGATCCGGAACTTCCACTGAATCCACAAGGTCCAGTCTTTCAGTGAAATGACTTTTGACTATGACCAGCCTGCTTGTGAGGCAAGACAAACTACACTCTGAACCCTCACCTGACAATGCTATGCCAGAACTGGCTATATACTCCCTAGTGAGGATCTTTGCATCTACAATGAACAACTAGTTCAAATGGCTTGATCCCTTGAAACAGATGTATCCTGTGGTCCTCCTAGGGTGACATTTACTATTCAGAGTTATGCATCCAGGGAACATGGGATCTCCTACCTTCCCCATAATGGACAGTTTATTGGAAATCACAACTGGACCTTCACCAAGTCCAGCATCGGTGTTGCCTTCTGCTAGGCATATTGAGGAGGGATACAGAACCAAGCAGGAAGGATGCTCTTTCTTTTTTCAGCATCCCATGACTAACCCCTTAGTAGTGGACCACATTCGAGGGAAGAATAAGGGCATTCAACACTCAGCCCAGATTGATAAAGAAGGCTGTAAACTGGACAAGATAGGCAGAAAAATCTATGCCTCCTGCTCTCTCAGCTTTAAGATCACCAATTATCAATGCGTAATGGCCCGCTATCAACTCTTCCTATGTGATGATATCTCACTCTATATGGAGATGTTACAGACTGGCAGAATTACTGGCCTTAGCAGCATCTAAGCTGTCCAAACACCCAGTCTCCTCAACTAAACACTCCACTGACGGTGAATCACACAGCATCACAGTGGAGACTGCATTGCACTGCCAATCCTGGCTAAGATCCACTGCAGTCCCCCAAGAGACGTACACCAGAACTGAGGACCTACCATTCAAGGACACAGAACTCTTCTGTTCTAACACTGTTGAGGCTCTCAGTAAAGCAAGAAAGGACAAGCTTACTGCTAAGACTCCGGGAGCATGCCTTTGGCTATGAAACATAGTCCCTATTACAGTCCTTACTACTCTGCATTCTGAGGGAGAGGTGACCCCATGCTTCCCCCCTTGTATTACTATATGTTTGCTATTGAGCCTCCTGCCCAGCAGAGAAAAATCTGAGGGGCAAGATCCCAGGGTCAGGGCCAGATCCCAGTTGCCCAAACCCAACCAGCCCACTAGGCAGGGCTTTTGAAACTACATCTCATGCCTGGTATGTCATTCAGCAGTAGAACTAAACCCCTGACAACTCGCTTGGCAAGACACCTTCCAAGACAAATGGGTACTCAGCAACATGACAAAAGCATACATGATAGCATTTGCTTCTCTTCCAATCCACAATGTTCCCTCTAAGCTGTGGAGTCTTGTGAGCAAAAATTCTGCTTTGTGAGCTAATGGCATTAAAGTTGTGAGCAAGTGATTTGGCCGCTGCATAAATTAGTTTGTTCTGGAGCCCTCCTTCCTGAGCTGAGACAAAAATCTGTGAGCCAGAGGCTAAAAAGCTGTGAGCTAGCTCACACTAACTCAGCTTAGAGGGAACACTGTTCACCACTGTTATCCAACCCTCCAGTCCCCTCTCCAGAACTCCCTGCAGAAGTCAACACCCTCCTCAACAAAAAGGCAATTGTGATAGTGCCTCTAAAAGATCAGCACTCAGGGTTCTATTTCAGATACTTTCTCATCAAAAAGAGGGTGAGGTCAGACCTGTCCTGGACCTGAGAGGCCTAAACAAGTTTCTGTAAATAAAAATATGACTCCATATGTGAGGCTGCAACATGATCATCTTTATACACCTTCTTTATTTATTTATTTGGATTTGTATCCCGCCCTTACCGGAGGCTCAGGGCGGCTGACAACGAGGCACGCATGCCAACTTTAAAACAGATTAGAACAGTGTAAAATCAGATAAAGCAGCATCCAGACATATTAAAACAAGCATATTAAAACAAGATGGGGCAGATCGTAATCCCCGGCAGCCTAACAGTAGCTTGTCGTCCCCTCTCCTTCCAGGGCCGCCCCGCACTTAATGATGACAGTGGTGCGATGGCGCATGGCTAGCAATGATGAAGTAATGATGGCGGCGGCTCCTAATTGTAGGTCTGTCAGAAGAGCTCCATCTTACAGGGCCTGCAGAACTGAGCAAGGTCCCGCAGGGCCCGTATCTCCTCCAGGAGCTCCTTTCACCAGGTAGGAGCCACCACCGAAAATGCTCTGGCTCTAGTGGCAGCAAATTTCACATCCCTGGGGCCTGGAATTTCCAGGAGGTGTTGGCACCCCGACTGAAGTGCCCTTGGGGGAACATATGGGGAAAGGCAGTCCCTTAGGTAAGCCAGACCCTGGCCATACAGGGCTTTAAAGGTCAAAACCAGCACTTTGAAGCAAATCCGGTACACTATTGGCAGTCAGTGCAGTGCTTTCTGCATAGGCTGAATATGATCCCTCCTAGAGAGACCCATCAGCAGCCTGGCTGCAGCATTCTGCACTATCTGCAGCTTCCGGATTTGTGTCAGAGGCAGCCTTAAGTAGAGAGTGTTGCAGTAGTCTAGCCTTGAGGTGACCGTCGCATGGATCACAGTGGCCAGGTCGTCGTGGTCAATGAAGGGGACCAACTGCCGAGTCAGCCGGAGGTGGTAAAAGGCCAACCTGGCAGTGGCTGCTACCTGGGCCTCCATCGTTAGAGAGGAGTCCAGGAGCACCCCCAAGCTCCTAACCTCCGACGCCGGCACCAACAGCACCCTGTCGAAGGTCGGGAGAGGGAACTCCAACTCTGAACCAATCCAACTCAGGCCCAGAACCTCCGTCTTTGCCGGGTTTAGTTTCAACCAACTCAGTCTGAGCCATCCAGCCACAGCCTGTAACGCCCAATGCAGGTCATCCAGGGCAGAGTTCGACTGGCCGCCCAACATCAGATAGAGCTGGGTGTCATCTGCATATTGATGACATCCAAGCCTGCAACTCCGGGCAATCTGGGCAAGGGGGTGCATGTAGATGTTAAACAACATCAGGGACAGCACGGCCCCCTGAGGCACCCACACTCAGTGGGGTGTCTCTGAGACCGCTGATCCCCTATCACCACCCTCTGCCCCCAACCTTGGAGAAAAGAGGCAAACCATTGAAGGGCGAGCCCCTGAATCCCCACATCAGCGAGGCGGTGGGCCAGCAGCTGGTGGTCGACCATGTTGAATGCAGCCAGCAGATCTAACAACACCAGAGACACCACACCACCCCGATCCAGATGCCTACGGAGATTGTCAGTCAAGGCAACCAGCACCGTCTCCGTCCTGTGACCCGGGCGAAAGCCAGACTGGAAGGGATCGAGGACAGAAGCATCATCCAGAAAACCCTATAACTGTGATGCCACTGCCTTCTCAATAAGTTTGCCTAAATAGGGCAAATTGGACACTGGCCGATAGTTGGCCAATTCGGCCGGGTCCAGAGATGGCTTTTTCAAGAGGGAGTGGACCATCGCTTCCTTAAGTGCCCTAGGGAACCATCCCTCCAAAAGGGACGTGTCTCTTTTGATAATCTCCCACAGGGCACCTCGGAACCCCTTGTGGCCCACTTTAATGAGCCAGGAGAGGCACAGATCCAGGTTGCATGTGGTTGTACATACAGATACAAGGAGTCTGTCAACTTCCTCCAGACTGAGTGGGTCAAAACACTCTAAACCCGGCTCCAAAGCCGAGCAAGGGGCCTCAAGTTCACTCACTGTTTCAATTGTGGCGGGGAGATCACGGCGGAGCACCAAGACTTTATCTGCAAAATAGCTCGCAAATGCCTCACAGCCAATATCCAATTCCCTAACGTTTTGCCTGCCCTGTGACAGAGCTGTCAAAGACTGAATTGTACTAAATAATTGGGCCAGGCGTGAGCTAGCAGATGCAATCGTGGTCGCATAGAAGTCTCTCTTTGCGGCTTTGACTACCATCTCATAGGCACTCATAAGCATCCTGTAAGATGTTCTTGATGCCTCATCGTGGGCTCGATGCCACCGTCTCTCTAGTTCTCACTTTAGCTCGCGCAACTCCTGGGTATACCAGGGAACTCGCCTAACACAAGTGTGGAGAGGGCGCCTGGGAGCAATCTCATCGATGGCTGAGGAGAGCCGGGCATGCCAGTCCTCCACCAGCTCATCTAACGAGCTGCCAGGGTGCCTTGGATCCCACAGGGCCATTTGGAGCCACACTGGGTCTATCTGGCACCATAGGCAAACAAAAATCCACTCGCCGCCCAAACAGGGTCAGGGTGGAACATTCAGTCGGGCCCTCAGGGCCAGGTGATCCAACCATGGCACTGCCTCAGTGGCAATCCGGTCCACCATCACCCCCGCTGCGAAGATCAAGTCAAGCATGTGACCGGCCCATTGCGTGGGGGCTGAAACAAGTTGAGAGAGTCCCAGTGCCACCATGGATGACACCAGGTCCATAGCCCGGCTGAAGGTCGTGTCCTCAGCATGTACGTTGAAGTCACCCAAGACAATCAGCCTAGGGTGCTCCAACGCCCAGCCTGCTACGGCCTCCAGCAGGGACAGCAGGCTACTGGCCGGTGCGTTAGGTGGTCTGTACACCAGCCAGATTGCCAAACCCTCACCAGCCTCCAGCATCAGGCTGACACATTCCACGCCCATGATCTTCGCTGATGGAAGCGCCCTGAAGGAGTAAGCTTCCCAAATGAAAATAGCCACTCCTCCCTCCTGCCCCCTAGTCCGTGACTGGTGGAGGACCGAGAGCCCGGGCAGGGCAAGCTGGGTGAGAGCTACCGTTTCACCCTCCTGCACCCAGGTCTCAGTCACACACGCTAGGTCAACTCATTGGCCTTGTACGAAATCCCGAAGGATTGTTGTTATGTTGTTAATAGACCTGGCGTAGCACAACACCGGTGACAGAGGGGGGTTCTCTGTCCCAGCCCCACTGCTGGCCACCGTTGGGATGGGCCGTAGGCTGGAAGGACACCAAGCCGCTCTGTTTCTCTGTGTCCTTCCCTTAAAACCCCGCCTAGGCCCACTGCAAAACTTCCCCCATCCCAAGAGCACCGGAATTTGCTGCCCAGCCATTGATTACTCTGGTGGTCTCCGCAGCGCTTCAGACCATCAATGGACGGAATGACAAAACAACAGACTCCACTCCCGAGACAACAGGTTAAACACTAACTCCACTGCTACAAAAACTATCTGAGTGCTGTTATGTAAAATACTGACTGCAAATACAAAATACAATAATACAAAGTACAATAATAATTACAATATCAGAATTTTACAGTCACATTCATTCATCACTCACAGCACTCATCCCCAATCTAACTAGCAGGCAACTCCCATCCACCCACATGCACACAAAGCTGTTGCCCCTTAGGAGGGTTCTGCCGCTATCCGCAACTGCCTCGGGTACAGATGTCTCGCCGCCGCTTCTAACACTTGGGGACTGTCCAACAGCAGCCTCCAAGGCCCAGGCCTCCACCCTCGGAGGAGGAAGCAACACTCCCTGGCAATTTCTTGGTCTTCTTGATTTTCAACCCAGAGAGCAGCTCTCCCTGGCAGTCTCTTGATCTTCGATCCGGCCATTAGGGGTGCTCCACGTTCCCAGCTCAGCCCAACTGGGTCATCCAGGTTTTTTGGGCTCCCCAGTTCTTCCAGCTCTGATGCAGCATAGGAAGGGCCCCCGCTCCCCCACCCACTGGGGGGCTTCCCCTTTGAGCATCGGCTATCGCAGTCTGGGACCCCCAATGGCCCCCGCTGGGACAGCTCAGCTGACATCACCACTCTCTCAGCCGCTCCCTCTGCCAAGGCTGGGAAAGTTCCTGTGCCATTGGGCTCCACGTCATCCCACTTTCTGGCCGCTCCAAGGGGCTCTTCCAGCCCCCCCCAGTCTCCACAGGTCCACTGCCACCAGGGGAGTCTTCGCCGCTCCAAGGGGCTCTTCCGGCCCCCCACCGGTCCCCGCAGGTCTACCGCCACCGGGGGAGTCCTTGCCGCGCGGCCTACGGGTGACTCCGCACCAACTCTCCAGCATTGCTGGAATGGTCGCTGCGCCACCCAAACTCCGAGTGTGCAGCCGGCGCCCACCTCATCGCTGCTGGGAACAACCCCACGCCAGGTCCTGGCGGCAATGACCAATGCCCTTGTTGGCCAGGCTGGATCGGGTTGCCCAAGCCCGCGGTGAAAAGGGTGATAGCCTGAGAAGTGTTTTCATGCCCCACATGCACCTCCAATTTCAGGTATGAGCCCAGGGTCGCTCAGCAGCATGTCTCCAAGCCAGCCAGCTGTTTTATGCTGTTGTTGTTGTGGCGTTGTTATGTATGTTCCCATTTAGGTTGCAGGAGCATGAACACATACCTGCACTACTCTGTGGACCTGCACTACTCTGTGGATATAGAGTTGTGGCAGTGGGAAGAACAGACTTGTAATCTCTAGTCAACTGAGAGCTCACACCCGCCTTCCTGAAACTGGGAAGTCAGCCTGCTACTCTCCCATATGAAACTGCACGGGTACCACAAGGATGAAAACAGGGTTTCACTTACCTGTAACTGTTGTTCATCAAGTGGTCACCTGTGCAGTCCCATATCCTGGCTGTGAGCTTTTAAAATAAACCTGACAATCTCACCTCACTCTGGTGGCAGAGAGGACCTGTGGGAAGAGCACTCCAACCCCTCTGTATCACACTGCAAAAAAGCAAGAACAGCATGGGAGAGGGGGACAGAGCACCCTCAGGCATTTTTTGAGCTCCGAAAACCTCTCTGGGCTAGGTCTGCACATCGTCTAAAGGAGTCCCTGACTGTTGGACATTCAGTTGGATTCTTGCTTAGTTCCTTTGATCTTTTTGACTACTTTTGTGACTTTGACTCTTCTTTCTCCAAAATATCTTTTTTAACTCTTCATCTTACTCCCAAACAAACAAACAAACAAACCAGAATCCATAGAAATTTAAGCATGCCTAAGGCCCATTAAAATAAGTGGAATTTTATGGCTCAGCTGATGTAATTGTATGTCCCGAGAAAACTTAACTGGAAGTAAGCCACTGAAATCAATGGCTTCTGCATAAACATAAGAAATTTCAGTGATATTTAGACATAACTGCATCTCTTCGTTGGCTGTAAACGAGTGAACCCTCTAGCATGAGTTTGTAATACAATAGTTAAAAACATAGTTTGTAGCATGGTATTGCTCAATCAGAAAGTCAGCAGAATGTGGAATTCTGAATGGTAGTCATACCATGGAAATAAGTTCCACTGACTTTGGTAGGAATGTCCTCCTTAATAGGTATGTATAGTATCATAACCTAAAACTTGAAATATCGTGTCTTACTTATATAACAGAGAAAAATACATTCAAATGCTCTGGTAGACATCAAAAATGGTTTTAATACCATATTTTCTATTTAAAATGCTATTTGATTTCCAGCCATATAGACATACAGCCCCTATGAAGAGAATACATAGGCTGGTTCCACATGGGGTGAGAAAAGCTATCCCAAGTGCATAAACAGCAGCAAGCAGGATAGAGGCTCATAGGGCTAAAGTCCACATTCCCCATCCCCCCAAAGTTTGCTATTGGTGCCACCTCTCCCCACCCCCTTCTTCCTCATCATGGTGGTGCAGAAGCTCCAGTGTGACAAGAATCTTGCCACTGCCCCCCCCCCCAGCCTGGAAATCCTCCTTTCCCCCAGCAGCTGAGCCACAGCTAACTTGTTAAAGACACAAAAGCCCACTGAAAGGAGGGGAAAACTGGAGCATAGTGCCACCATTTTGAAAGTGGCACCAAGCTCTTCCCCTTCACAGGTTGGCTGTGGGCAGAGCTTTGATGCTGGCTCTGCCTGCAGCTGGCTTGCCATTTTCTTTTAAAGTCAGAGCAAAAGGGGGGTGGGTTATAGCTTAAAAGAGAAAACCCTGGGAGCCCCAAAAGTCCTGCCTTAAAAGAGCATGGCATTATGTATAAGCTTCTCAGTAAAGTGGGGGCATGTTATGTTCCATCTGAGTAAAGATCCTTGTGTGGAAACAGCCAAAGTATATACAGAATCTGGATGAGGTATATTAGTTCAAATCATTTTAATGCAGGTTTCAAGTCAAATACAGATATCTGTCTTTCTTATCTGCTCTGTTTTCTTAGTAATGGTCAAGAATTTTGCCTAGGAGGAGGTTACAGGTTTTTCATAAATTAATTTATTTGTGTAAATATTTAATGGTTTTGATTTCATGCATTAAAAAGCAATTTGGCACTTGACAATTATTCCCTCAATCAAATTTTCTTAAGCCCTTTCTGTTCAACAATTAAATTACCTATCACCACTATGCAGTAAACTATAGGTTTAATAATGTGCTATAAGAGGAGGATTTATTTTAATTAGTTGTTTTGTGGGCAGTTATTAAGAAATGAATGAAGATGGATGTGTCATTGAGATAAAAATCATAGAACTGTCATGAGGAAAAGAACTTCCTCCTGCAGAAACAGGAGGACAGATGAGACAGTAAGCAAAATCCTTCCCCAGAAGGGGACAGAATAAGATAGAAAGCTGAAGACTGCAAGGGGATGATCATATTTTTCATTATACCTTTTGTTAAAAACCTCCTTGCAAATAGAAAACCAGCACAAGAGGTGAAAGGGCTTCACTAGAACAGTGATACTCACTTGGTAGCTACTTGTAGCTCTTGGGAGCTACTTGTAGCTCTTCTGAACATTTTTCCCCATGTGGCACCTGCCCCGTGTTCCAGGAAACTTGGGCAAGGCTCTCAGTGAGGCTTGTGGTTGACAGATGGTTTGCACTCTGGAACAGCTTCTCCTGGAGAGACTGTAGGTCAGGTAATCTGCTACCCTCCTTGAGGTGAGAGCCTTGTGCCTTGGATGGAAGTAAAGGGCTCAGTCTAGTCCATTAACCCCCACTCTTCTCCACAGTCTCTGCATTCTCATCCCAGCACCTGCGCAGCTACAAAGAGAAGAGAAAGCTGCAAAACCATCACCACAACCATCACTGCTACCAGAAAAAGAATAGGTAGTGGCTTTATTCCCCTTTCTTCACGGCCAGCCTGCTCTCCTCTGAATTCCTTGGCAATCTCACTCTCTCAGCATTCTTACTTGCTTGCCTGATCAGCACACTGAGGGTGCAGAAAGCTAAGAGAGAAGCCCTTCCCCTCACTCCAGATACACAAGGGCTGGGTAAGGTTTGACAGTGGTGTACACAGACAGCCCCACATACACAGAGGTATGCTGATCATTAAGAGGGTTACAGTTATAGTTTAATGGTTAATATTAATATTATATTACCTTATTATGTGTTTAGTGTGGTGGCACACAGAGCATTCAGTAGTCATGTGGCTGGTTTGGTTGACAGTAATTGTGACTGCTGCTCTCTGTGAGCCACACAGTGAGTGTCACTAGGACGAGAATTTGTTTCCCCCTCTGACATGCTTGGGGGTTCCCTTTTTTTGTGGGGACTTCTTTAGGTAGTAGAGAAATTATATCCACCATCTATAGACTGAAATGTTATGATCCATCATTCCCACCTGGTTCTGCTTCACTGACTCAGATCTTTAGTCTGTCTTGCCCAGTACTATCTACTCTGACTGGCAGTGGTTCTCTGAGGCTTGTCCCAAAATTGCTGTATGAAACCCTTCAACTGGAGATACCAGGGATTGAATTTGGGGTCTTATGTATACATATGAGTACTGAACTGGGGCCTTCCAAGTGACATGGAGTATCTGTGTATTCCTGGTTGTTGAACTGCCAAACTACTGCTCCTGAGGACAGGAGACCCACAGGAACAGCATGAGGGGGGAGTTAGTGTGCACTGGGAGGGAGAAATTAACAAAAATCACCCCACCCTTCCATCAGCAGAAATCCACCAGTTGATCCAACCCTGTATCTCCCAGTTACATCTATGAGGTTTCTTCTTGTGGGAGCAGGGAAGCAAGGACCCTGCAGTCCAGTTTGGTAGCCTGATAGCACTATTGCCAGGGAGATGGGGTCCAGTATGTACTAAGCTACAGAAGTCCTTCCCTGGCCTTTAAACCCAAGCACTTGTATAAGAATGTCTGCTACAACCTAAGTGCTCAGAGGCTGCTACAAGATATAGATCCAACCATTATTAACAAGAGGTTGCCATTCCTTCCCTTGACATGAGTTCAGACTACTGGAGGTTCAGAAGCCTTGGAGAGAATGCCCTTCTGACTACAGAAGCTGAGACAGCAACTTAAAATGAATCAGATGGTAATCTGCAAATATGTCATTTTTAATTACACAATACTGGAATAAAACAAAAAAAGTGTATCCTGCTGATTCACAGCTGAAGATGAAACTCATTTTCCCCCCTCTTCAGGCTATTCGGCTTTCCCTAGAACAGTCTTTGCCTCCAGAGCCAAAAGAGGAGAGCACTGAATCAGTCAGTAAGCTGCGCATCCGGACACCCAGTGGAGAGTTCTTTGAGCGACGTTTCCTAGCCAACAGCAAACTGCAAGTCGTCTTTGATTTTGTAGCTTCCAAGGGATATCCATGGGAAGAATTCAAGCTCCTGGGGACTTTCCCCAGAAGAGATGTAAGTAAATTAATGTTCTTAGGCATACTTATTCCATTTATTTATCAAATAATGGATGATTCACCCCCAACATTTTGTGAGTTGTTATAAGTACTCCAAATATATAACAGTTGCATTTCTTTGTGACATGATATCTGATGTTGTACAGTGATGATCATGATATGGTACAAGATTAATGCTGTT
This sequence comes from Gekko gecko, assembly GCA_029375565.1. Taxonomy (NCBI): domain Eukaryota; kingdom Metazoa; phylum Chordata; class Lepidosauria; order Squamata; family Gekkonidae; genus Gekko; species Gekko gecko. Next base: position 85,696,941 of record JAPDNY010000006.1, read on the forward strand.
TGCTATGCTGTTAGGGAGCCATCATCTTAACTGAACCCTTCCTAAGCATAAGGATAGAGATGTATAGCACCTTTCCATTCTATCAGGGGTGGATTGGGAAAGCAAAATGGCTGAGAGGGAAAGGACCACACCCCCTCCATGGCCCCACCCCCCAAGGAGAAAGGCTGACTATGGGACAGTCTCAGGTGAGGTTAGGAATCTCTCATGGAGCTGGCCTGAGTAAGGCCAGACTGGTCTCAGTGGTGGTCAGCCTGAGTGAGGCCAGATTCATCTTGTGCAAGGGCAGCCCAGAGTAGGCAAGGTGAGTCTTGCCATGTAAAGGGCAAGCCCGAGCAAGGCAGCCCCTGCAGAGGTGGGCAGCCCCCAGTCCATCACCCCACCAGGACTTTCCCCAGTGGCCTCTGCATTATCCTTGATTAGAGCATAGCTAATAGTGAAGCTGATGAAGTGACTTGCTGCAGCATGTTTCCCATATGTATTCAGAAAGATTTGCCTTTTATAGTTAAGATTTGTAGTTGCAAAGGGAAAAAAATATTTTAAGAAAGGCTCATTGTTGAATGAAAAGAAGCCTTCTCACATATTTACCTGAAAATGGATCTCAGCTCCAAATTGATTGCCCCAGTTCTAGCATTCAATGTATTTGCACAGTGAGAATTGTTTGTTGGCCCAGTATTGCTTGCGGTCGTCATGACAAACTCTTGGATCCAGTGATTCACACACAGAAACATAAACAGACTTTGTTCCATTTCCACAAGATCTTGTGCAACACTTTCTTCCCTATATTTATAGCACTTTCTTCCCTATATTTTATAGTGCCCAGAAATTGGTTATACAGTATTTTGTGCCAGCAAAAATGCAAGTGAGGATACAGTAAATAAATTAGCACAGGTGGCTACCATGGTCTTTTTCTTACGTTTTTGCTTCCTTAAGAGCTCTAATACAATAAAAAACTTTGTGCTGGATCCAACACAGTAGATGCTGAGAATGAGTAAAGCTCTGGAGGTGCCACTTTGTGAATAGAAAAGTTGTGCCCAAAGAGAAATAGACAACTTGCACCACATAACATGTTTTCAACTATTTTGCATGAAATTTGCTTGTATAGAAAGATCTTAGAAACAGAAGTAACATATGCATGCTCCCTTCCAGTTTAGACAAAATGCTCTCTTCTTTGATAGGTTCATGACCTAATTTCAGATATTCTGTTTGAACTTAGTATGTAGTTGTTTAGCATATATGTGCATCTGCCCAGCCACCTGGTGCACCTTGAATTCAAATATTATGGTACCTCATTTTTTTTTTTTTAGTTTCCCATGTAGTGATAAAATTCCCAAGATAGGTGCTTAGTTGTTTTACCGTCCGTATTTTATCCTGAAATAGATTACTAATATATTGAGCCTTTGCTATTTTCTCTTAAGAATAAAAACTATACCGGCGTTTTTGTACTGTGATTTTCTGAACAACCATTTGTAGCTCCTGTTCCAATTGCAAGTAAACCTAGCATCTGTTATTTTGTAGGAAATACAGAAATGCCCATGAAAGAAAAATTACAAATACAACTACTGTGCATTCCAGCTCCTGCAATGATATATGCTCATTGGGAAAATTTCTGCATACTAGATAATTTTTTTAAATCATTTTTTCAGAATGTTTCATTTGGCATTTGAGTTTTTATTTTTAAGTGAAATACTTGATCCCAGGTCTCTCTTCAACTCTTTTAATTTATATCTGAGAAACAAAGAAAGGAAGATACATTCCTACTTTTCCTATCCTTGTAACACTATCCTAGCTAAGGAGCCATCCAAAACAGAGTGGTGGCATTCCAGTTTCTCCAGAACTCCAGTGTTCTAACAAGAGTTTTAAATCCTGCTTCCTTTTCCTTCAAAGCCTTTCTATAGCATGAGTCTCCGAGGAGAAGATTCTTCTACTGCTGGATAAATCAGACTTCTTAAGATGCTGCCTTTTTTTAAAAAAAATGAGAATTTGAAATACTGCAGAACAGCTGTCTAATTAAGTCCTGAATACCATTTTTCCAGTCTGGATGAGGGTGATCTGCTGTCATAATTTAGCATCAGATAGTTCCTTTTAATTACAAAGTAAAGGGTCCCATCCTGCAAAACTCTGAGTCTTTCTTGCAAGATACTGAGGTTTTTAACTTTGACAAGCTTTTATAGGGAACTGAGGACACTCCAGGACTAATCTCATAAGATTCTGCTTGATTAAAGAGTTGTAAATGTTAACCGTTTCTTAAACGTGATGAAACACCTGGTTGCTGGTGAACTGCCTTATGCAGCTGAGTTTCCAATCGATCCTATAACATCACTATGTTAGCTGGAATGCTCTCGCTCGTTTATTAATAGAGCAAAATGGTACAGGTATTTTAATAATCGGGATACTGGTCTATGTATACGGAGGATGGGCTGCCCCAGCAAGTTCCCAGTGAAGAAACAGAGTCCAAATTAAATAAATCTTACGTTTACTAAAATGTTGGTAGGCAATTCATACAACACAGTGTTTGCAATCACACACACAAGAACTAAGAATAAAACAGAGAGAATTATGAGCACTTTCGCATTAGCAGGAATCTGTAGATGGTTGATGCGGGTGATATTTACCTCAGGTAGATGCATGGCTCCTAAAGCTTCTGGCGGTGCGGGATCGGGATGGGTAGGAATAATAGAAAAATAGGGAGCACGTGAACCAGGCCGGCTGAGAACACGTGCGTTGCTTTGGCTGCAGACCAAAACCTTAAAGCGAGGTAGGGTTTGGGTATAGCAAGCTGGACATAAGGGGTAAAGCGGACAGAGAGGGGTCGTAGATGAAGAAAGAGCGAACCGAACTTCTCAGAGACACTAGGTTTTAAGGCCTCTGGAAAGTGGGGCGGTGGAGGCGTCAGGCGGCTTACACCAGGGGACCCTCCCCGCGGGTCATGGATTGGCTGGCAAGGTCAATTTCAAAAGCTATAGGCTAACTTGACCATTGGTACCTGGGCGCGGGAAAGCAAAGCTCGAGACAAAGCATAGGGGATGACTCATCAGGGGTCCGTGCTGTCCTTCTTGTTGGCAATGGCGGCATCTGTGCATTACCTCATGTAGGGGTAGTTAAGGGTGATTAACATCTTCTTTGTCCCAGGGGCTGGGTGCTGGTCGGGCTGTGAGTAAGTTCATCAGCTAATGTAACACCTGTGATTGTGTAAGCTTGATATGCGGTTGTCACTGGAACACCTCGGGAGTGAAGCCTGGCCAGCATGTCTTTGTTTTATGTTGGTGTCTCGTTCCTCTCTGGGTGACCTTTCAGCATGGCGATATTCCTTATGGCACACTTCATCAGGTTCTATACACTAGCATTAAGTACAGTCCAAAAATGGCCCAATGTAGTGCAGCTGGGCTAACAGACCCCCCCCTTGTGGGCGTGGCTATGTCAGGAGGCATCTTCCACACACAACACATACACATCCGCGCAGAAACGTCAGCTGGAGCTGTTGGAGTTATCCGGTACTGGCATATTTGGGCGTCATCTGGTAGTCTCCGTTGTTGTCTGCAGCTGCTTCCCTCACCCAGGTTCCCTATCTCCCTAGCAGGGGAAGGGGGTAGTGTGCTTAACCTAAGCCAAATTGGTTTGTGCTAGAAGTAGCTTTTGCATGGACCAGAGGTAAATGTACATACAGGTGGGTGCATTCTAATCATTGGAGAGCACTATGCAATCCGAGACTTTGTATTCCCACCGCTAACACTGTAGAATATTATCCAAAAAGAGATGAACACAAAAACATGCACTAAATTCTAAAACATACAGGGATTTTATCAAAACATAAACTTTAAATTCTGTAGAGCTGGAATGGCACTGGAAAACAAAAGAAGACAATGTAAAACATGCACAAACAGATTTATAATCAAAAGAAATGCTTAAGGCATTTGCAGGACTTTGGTCCCCGCTGGCAAAATGAATTTAGCCAGGCGCACGCGGAGATTGTTGAGTGTTCCCTTAAAATAGTCTATGACTATTGCGGGTCCCAGTTTCTGTACTGCTTCAGTTACTATGGCAACGAGCATGAAGCATAGTATACATAAAAACAGTGCATACACAAGTTTAACATAAAAGTTTTTGTAATTCCTCCCGGGAGGTAGCCAGTCGAGAGTCTGGGAACTGGAAGGTGATTCTCGGGTCGTAACAAACCCTATCTGGGAGGGGCTGGAGCGGTTGAGGGCTTTCGGCATCCTCAGCGTTTTCTGGACAGCTCCGGGCTTAAATGAAGATAAATTGTTAGTTCGGGAATTTCCGTGCCTCCTTGGCACAGACTCGAATAGCCGAGCTACAATGGAGGGGCTGGAGCGGCTCCGGAGATTGCCGACTCCTTCCGAACGACGTGAGTTCGGGCAGCCGCGCCGAGAGTGATGCTAAAAATCTGCATGTCACCCCCCCTTGATCCCAAAGGCTCATGGTTGGATTTTTCCGGTGCAATTGGGCTGACAATGTCTTACTTAAGTGGCTGGCACCCTCTTGACAACTGACACCAATTTCTTGGGGTACATCAATTGTATCTGGCTTGCTAGTTCGAAGTGTCACCGTAACTCGGGTGGAGGTCAGAGCGCAAGCCTGTCGGCTCCGGAGCTGAAATGGCCGTGGGTCTTCTCCCTGACGGGAGGGGCCCGGGGCTTGGAGGGGACTGCAGCTCGAACCCGGGAGCGTGCACACTGCGTGTGTGCCCCTGTAAGCTGTGGGTTCGATGTCCAGTCCCATACCGGCCCCATCGCTTTTAATGGGAGCCATTTGTGCTCCGGAGGGACGATGTTCCTGTCGTACCTCTTTTAAGCCAGGGGGACCCCTGCGGGGGTTCCCCAATTTACGGTGTAAAAGAAAAATAGTTGAGAATAAGAAGCTCTTAAGATGGGTGCCCCCCCCCTGCACATGGTTGCAATGGACTTTTTCCAGATATGCCCTTATATGGTCCCTGTGTGACATATAGGTTCCGGGGTTGGTATGCACACCTTATTTAGGGTCTGGAGTCCACCCATATGCAGAAGTTGGTTCGCAAAGCATGCTGGGTACCTGTTAATTTGTGCACTTTCAAAAATTAATTAAAAATACTTATGGACCGGGTTTTCCAGCAAGAGTGGCATCGTTCGACTCAGGGCAAGGAGTACTATCGGGTGATGCACTTTCTGGATCGTGAAAAAGAATCCATGATTTAGAAGCTGGAAGAAAAATATGGGTTTCGGGGTTTCGGCAGCCGATTTTAACTTGCCTTCGGGCTTGGCCTTATGAAGCCAGCCATGCTAGGCATCCTTCCCTCTTCTGTCGGGGGAAGGGCTGCACGCCTAGCTTCCGGGGGGTTGGCCATTGAACCCGCAGCCTGCCTGCACATGCACCGTGTTCCTTGTCCAACAAATGCATCCAAACATGGGCATGTCGACAAAGACATGGTAGCATGCTTCTAGGCTCAACACAGGGTTCTGGTTGGCCTGGACATTATCCAGCCACTGGAGAAGGCTGCTCATGGTTAGGGCAGTGCTTCACCACTTTGCCCACAGTCTCCGGTTCGCTTCAAAGGCTACTACCTCAGGGCTTCTTAGCCCGCCTATTGTTGTCACAAAAATAGAACCAATTCAAAAATCACCAACGAAAGATAGTGGTACCCCCAGCTGCTCTGTGAAACAAAAGGAGGAAAAAGGGGGGGTAAGCTTAGAGTCCCAGGGAAAGGAAAGAGAAAGAGGTGATGTTCTCCTGGGCCGGGATAGGAGTGTTCATCACACATACACAGTCTCATGCATACTACATTGAACGAAAAGGGAGGAAAGGGAGGGGAAGGATGGAAATGGCAACACACACACACACAACATTTTAAAGGGGCAGGTGAGGCTTATGGCTTTAAACCAGTGATTGTAGGGTGCTGCCAAAGGGTAGTCATGTACTGAATCTTCCTGGCTTGAGACCTCACCCAAAGTCCCAGGCCAATCAAAGCAATGAGGCAGGTAATTTGGATTGCAGCAAGTATGGCGATTGGGTGGAGCATAATATTGAGTACACCAGTCGCCGTTGAAGACCATCCCAGCAACGTCTCCCAAAATGAATGATAGGATGAGTCCCGAATATCTACCGCTAAGTCCAATATTTGGGCTCCATTATGGGTCACAAGCAGGGCGGCCGCGTCGCCTCCTGCTTCTAATTGCTTCAGTTTTTGCTGTAACTCCAGGAGCGTTAATAGTTCCTTTATAACTGCCATACCCATTCCCAGTGGTACTGGGGAAATGCGATCATACAATTCAGGGGAAAGATACATCTTGTCCTTAACCCAGACGGGAGCCATGAACTTAAAGTCGCATCCCTCCACTGAACTGATGAAGCAGAAGCATCTATTAATGTAGGGTACCATAGGCTGTACATAAAGGGAGTCGATGAGGATGAAATGGCATCCAGTCCTGATGCAGACACATGCCCTTCCCACATACACCACAGCAGAAGAATTTTCCTTTATTGCATCAAAGGTGCAGATGGCATATGTTCCCTTAAGGGGGGCCACACATGGATGGTGTTCTTCCAGCGCACTATCTTCACAAATAAATCCCAAGTCCTCCTTGTGCCTGCAGCCTTCCGTATTAATGGTCCGTCAGCCATCGGATGTGATCCTAGCCCATCTCTGGCTGTTTCTGGCATATAATACAGTGTCTGCATCGGCCTGCAATCCCAGGGGAACTACGGGGAATATGGAGAATGTTTCTGTAGCACTGGCAGTGATCAGGATTAGTTCCAGATTGTGAGTCTCTTGCTGGTAAATAGCATTAGCCAAAGTCCACCATTCGGCTAATTCTGCCTCTTCCTGGGTCACACTACTCCGGAGTTATCCCATAATTTCTAGGGGGATTTCTCCTGCCATGGCTAGTGGCAGTAATTAGATTCATGGCTTGCATCTGTATGCAGGCTAGTGCGTAAGAAATATTCTTTTGGAGAGACTGGACACCTTGTACCAGGATGCCAAAGTCGTGCTCCATGATATGTTCCCACTCTACCAAAATAGGCATTGCATTCCTTTGTATGTCTGACAGTGCCTGGAAGGATTGTGTGATTGGTGCGGCTAAGTTGTATATGTCTGTCCCTACCATGGAACCTTATTAGCTATGACTTTGAGGCTGGCAGAATTTAATACGCCCATTCCAGCGCTTACTGGTGCTACCCAGTCTGCTATGCTCTTTTTGGTCGTGGCTGTGGGCGTTTTGTTTGCCACAGATTAAGCCAGCCTTCCCAGCCATGCTGAAATGGTTGGAGATATTTTGCACAGATCTTCTGTTTCGCAGGGGCTCTCAATGCGTCTGCAGGGACTTCTAACTCTTTCATACTTATGGTGACTGTTCTAACATGCATCTGCAGATGTACTAATACTTTCTCCTTTGGGCTGTATTTTATAGTGTGTGATCCAATCACGGGGTAAGCCAGATGCCGCAGGCTTTCTGTATCCCTTATTAGAGGATCAAAAGTGATGGTGGTACTATGTCCTCTTCTGACCGTGAGAGTGTAATTACCATCTAAGTGTATGGTATTAAGGACTAACATGCCTAAGGTGTTGAATGCATGGTCAGCGTATTCTAGTGTGCAGGGAGTCTTGGTCAGATCAACCATCCATTCTGGAGGGCCTCTTATAGACTGAGGGGACCACCCCAGGTGCCAATTTAAGGGTGTCCAATTGACCAGGAGGGAGCTTTGCACATTGCCGTTGGGATCAGTGAGTGCCACGGTGATTTCATTCTCTGCGGTCATGTTTTGATTTGTTCCCATTAACAAAATTATTCTGAGTGGGTCTCCCTCATTCCATACCGCAGCCGATACACTAGCTAGGTCACACGTGGACTTCCGCACTGTTTTCTGTTTAGTGCAATTGCACATTAGGGTTTTTAATTGCTCCATCGGATCTCCTTCTGGGACGCAGATCCAGTTACATTTCCTGGGTCTAGGGCTTTTCTGAGGCACTGAATTAGGGCAGTTGGAGGGCATTTCTGCTTTTCCTCCGATGTCTTGATGGCATATCCCTTTGGTTTTATAGGGACTATGTCATCTTTGCAACAGGTCACATCTAAGTACCCGAACCGACCTTTACATTTCCAAAACTCTATAGTGTTCTTCTGGATGGTTGATCGAGTGAGCCCCTCTCCTTGATGCGCCCAGAACCATAATACATATATTCCCAGGGCTATGCTTACTCCTCTCACGATCCTTGGTGTTTCCACGATGCACTTCCCTAGAAGGCAAAAGATTAAGCAACATTGGCCTCACATGGGGGAGGGGAAAAGGGAAACTGTGCTCAAGGGGCACAAGCTTTTCTTATGCTGTGGTCGACCCAAGGGAAAAGAATGGCACAGCATAGTAAAAGAGAAAGAAGGCAGATTCTCCAACTTAAAGCCAAAATTCTGGTTCCCATGAAAGGGAATTGAGTCTGGTGCCTAGTGTCTTCCAGACAAGAGCACTAACTTCAGATTTTAAAGTTTATTTCTTTTGGTTGCCAGACTCAGGTCTCTCTTGCTCTCTCCTGGCTTCTGCCATCGCGCCTTCCCTGAGACTGTCACTCTGACTTGTGTGCCATCAGTACCAGTCTGTTCAGTGAGGTTATGAAAAGCAGTTGCTCAGAGCAGGAGGGCATAGTTATTTCCTCATTAAACTGAAACTTTGCAAAAAGGGACAACTGGTGTTGACAGTATTCTCCCCCCCCGTTAACCAGGAACCATGAGGGCGCTAGTTAACGTAACATCTGACTCAAAGAAAGTACCTTCGAGTGTGAAGGACTGGGAACCATCTGATGTATCTGGGAAGGGTAAAGAAATCTGTCGGATTGGAACCGGTGACGTGGTATGCGGAGGGGGAGTTGATGGTGGGTCCGGTGGCTTAGCCAGCGGTCGTTGTTTGGGGTCGCCTTTCCAGAGTTTTAACTGGGAGGAGTGGAAGAACTTATGCCACACTTCTTCTCCCTTCTTTGGAATGGCGAGCTTATGTACCGTTATGTACCCTCTCCACTATTTTCACGGGCCCTTCCCATTTCCCGACCAAGGCATGTTGTTTCTGGGAAAACTTCTGATACATGACCTCTTGACCAGGGGGCCACGTCTGAGGGTTCCAGACCCAACCAAGTTTCTTATCAGCTGCAAGCTGGCTATTCCCTAGCGTTTTTGCGACCTGGACATGGATAGTTTGGATTTCCTGGAGGAGGTCTGCCATCCATTGGACGTTGGCAACTTTGGACTTGAAGGCTGATGGGAGGTCAGAATCTATCCATAGGGACTCCGAGAGGCGCATCTTCTGACCGGTCATGACCATGTGGGGCGAGTAGCCATGCGTGGCTGTAGTACCCCAGATGGCCATGAGGATAATCGGAAGTTTACGGTCCCAGTCCTGCCCGGTAGACCCTACCATTTTCTGGAGACCTTCCTTCAAGGTCCGATTTGTGCGTTTGATTGCGCCAGAAGACTGCGGATGCGCAGCGATATGGAAGTGCTGCTGGATGCCTAGGGCTTTGCAGAGTTGTTATGTAACCTCCCCAACAAAATGGCCACTAAGATCACTGTCTATGACCTTCGGGATACCCCAGTGACAAAAGAGGTTGTTAAATAGAAGTTTAGCAGCAGTGGAGGCAGAATTATCCTTACAGGGAAATGCCTCAATCCATTTAGAGAATGGGTCAATGACCGTGAGGCAGTGTCTATTACCTCTCTGTGTCTTAGGAAGGGGGCCTATGAAGTCAATCTGAACGCGGGCCCAAGGACCCTCAATCCTCTGATGTTGTATTGGTGCCTTGGGGCCAGAGGAGTCCGCATTGACCATGGCGCAGGGGAGGCAGTTATCAACCCATCGGGAGACGTCTTTCCAGATGCCTGGCCACTAGCCAGTATCACGGACATGCTCCAGGGTGAGTTCCTTACCCCTGTGTCCCTGGTCATGGATGAATTGCATGAGATCGCTGCAGACCTCTACGGGAACCACCCAGCGTCTGTTCCCTTATTTATCTACCGCCCAAATCACACCTTTATACTCTAGGATCTGATATTTCCCAGAAGGATCCTTTCCTGCAGATAGCAGGGCCATGACATCTGAGTCATTTTTCTAGAGTTCTCCCAAGTCTACGAAGGTTGTGGGGGGCGGGTTCTGACTGCGCTCGGCCTTTACTTTCTGCCGAGTGGTCACTACCTGTATGGGCAGGGTGGGGACAATTACTGGAACGGGCAAGGACGCCGCTTCCTTTGCCAAGAAGTCTGCCTGTTCGTTCCAGTAGGCTGCTTCCGTGTTTTGCTTCTGGTGTCCTTTCACATGTGAAATGTGTGTTGGAGCAGTCCTCCCATGGAGAAGCATTATGATATCTAGCCAGAATTGTATGTGGACAATGGATTTGTTCTCTGAATTTTTCCAGTCTTGCTTCTTCCAATGTGGGAGCCAGACAGTGGCTGCTTTGGCGGTCCAATCTGAATCAGTATAAATGGAGAGGGGGCAGTCTTGTGGCTCGTGCACCAAGACTGCGACCTCTGCGGCTTGGCTAGAGTAGGGGTGAACAGCTTCTTGGAGAGTGAACCCATCCTGCACCCAAATGGCCCCGAACCCGATTTTGGGGTGGCCGTCTACATAGAAGGAGGAGCCATCGCAGAACCAGCAGATGAAACCTTTTTGCCTTGCTTCCTCGAGGGGCTCTCCCCATGTAGCTGGCCAGGGGACATATTCTACAGGTGGAAGGGGACACTCATGCTCCTCGCCCATCACAAGCAACCCATACGGGGCAGGAGGCTCCTTAAGTTCCTTTTTGTATTCGACACCCTTGTTCACTAGCGCAAGCATCCATTGTGCAATCTGGGCATTCGACACTTGCCCGTCTTGGATTTTTCCTGATAGGATATACTTCAGAGGGGTGTGAGTGGTCTGAATTGTGACCCTGGAGCCTCCTATAATGATCTCTCAGTGGGTAAGGCTTCACACCAGTGCAAGGCAAGCCTTCTCACATGGTGTGAACTTTGCCTCCACCGGGGTGAGGTTTCTTGATGTGTACGCAATGACCCGGTGAGTTCCATTCTGTATCTGTGTAATAGTGGCCCCTATACTCTTCTCTGCGGAGACTAGCTGGATGTAAAATGGTTTACTGGGGTCAAGGTGCGCAAGCGCTGGAGCACAGGCAAGGCTCTGTTTTAAAACAGCGAATGCCTGCTGCTGTTCAGATCCCTATTGCCACTTGGAGTGTTTTTGTAGAAGGGCATAGAGAGGTCTAGCTTTGTCTGAGAAATTTTCAATAAAATCTCTGGAGAAGTTGAACGTTCCTAAAAGTGCTCGCAGAGAGTGAATGTCCGTGGGTGCAGGCAGCTTTGCTATGCTCTCTAGCCTTTGGGCGTCTGGTGTCCTGCCCTCAGGTCCTAATGCCAGTCCCAGATATTTTACATTGGTTTGAGCCAGCTGTGTTTTTTCCCTATTCGCCTTGAAGCCGGTTTCCTTCAAAAGGGTAAGTACCTCCCTAGTGATGTCCTGAGCCTGTTCTAGGGTAGGGGCGTGGACCAAAATATCGTCCACGTATGAGAGCACGTGTTCCCGGGAGGATGGCAACAAGCGCTCCCACATCTGTACCACGTGAGCGTGGCAAATGGTGGGGGAGGAATGGAATCCTTGTGGGGTCCTCATGAAGGCGTACTGCTGGCCCCGGAAGGTGAAAGCGAATTTGTACCAGCACGATTCGTGCAGTTTGATGGAGTGAAACGCATTGGCCAAATCAATCACGCTGTAGTAACGAGAGCCTGCAGCAATGGTGCAACTATCTCATTGTATTTTGCAACCACTGGCGCCACGGGAGGTGTGGAGGCATTTAGAGCCCTGAAGTCCACGGTCATATGCCATGTGACTCCATCTGCTTTTAGAACTGGCCACAAGGGGGCATTACAAATGGACTTCATAGGGCGGATAACATTCCATTTCAGGAGCCCTACGATGGTCTTAGCAATTCCGATTTCGGCCTCAGCTGGATATTTGTACTGTCTTTGGGGCGGAGGGTCTTTGCCCTCTATGAGAACGCATGCGTTTGTCACTGTGCCGCACTCTGCTTTATCCTGGATCCAAACCTCAGGAAATTCTTGGACCCATGGGTCGGTGCTGACCGGATTCACCAGAAGTGGGGCTTTTAGGGCTGCGCACCTGTGGACTGCATTGATTAATTCCGGGCCTCCTGGAACTTTCCACAGGAGCCCGTTAGCTAAATCAATGGTAATGCCATGGTCGTGGAAAAAGGAAGCTCCCAAAATCCCATCATCCTCTCCTTGGTTGTCGCAGGCACTCACTTTAGTGGAAAAGGTTCTCACTGTGAGGGGAACATCATTCCACACCTTAGCAGTATGGTTGCCTCTGGCAAAGCTTTGGAGTGAAACGGTAGCCATAGTAGGTTGCCCCTCTTTGGTTAGCTGTGGGTGCAAGACCATGGTGGACGCACCTGTGTCCACTCAAAGGGTTGCAGGCTTTATTTTCCTTCCCAGAGCCCCTATGCCTGTGGAGACCATCGGTCGTCCCCAGGTGTCGGGCTTAAGTTTGGCCACGACCCCTTTGGGGAGAGCGCGGGGCTCCGGGCACCTCTATTGAGGCACGTTTGGGTCCACAATGGTGACTCGCCTGGACATTAAAACTGGAGCCATGGGCTGGCCTGCCTGGGCTTCGCTATCAGCCAGGGCCCTCAGAAGGAGGGAGTCCGGCTGACCATCAAACTGTTCCATGTCGAACCCCTTATCCTTTAAATACATCCATAGATGCCAGCGAAGAACATCTGTACTTTGGCCCCTGTGTTGCCACCCTTGCTGTGGTCCAGGAAGACCCTGGGGCAGATGGTGGGTTTGTGCTGCCTGTGGTGGCTGGCTTAATCCATTCGCTGGACCAGCTGGTTGTGGTTGGAAGCTAGTGGGTTGGAAGGGCAGAGCCGAAGGCTGGAGACTATAAGACAGGGGTACTGAAGGCTGAGGAGGCGGAGGCTGCCAATTTGCCTGTGCCGGAGCTTGATTGCGATAAGACCCCTTGTTCTTGCCCTTGTAGCTGCCTCGGCCACGGCCATTGGGCTGTCCCCTATTGTACTGGTTGTACTGGGGCAGTGCCACACCAGAGGGATTGGTATCTGGGTGGGCCACATTAAATTGTGAGTGAGGACCATGGTTCGCATAGGTAATGCTCTGGATGGGCTCCTCCTCATCTTTGTACCGGTCCCTATTCTTCTTATTTGCCTTTGAGAGTTTTACCGTGCTCGTGCTGCGTAGCAGCGTGGCGACTCTTCTTATTTTAACTAGTAATGGGTTCCAATCCATGTCAACCAGCAGTTCAATATTTAAAGCTAGTTGGGTCTGGGCATTGAACCCATGGACTAGGGCATCCTTGAAAACTATATCATCATAGTCTGGAAAGCCTTCCTCATCCAAGTCCACCTTTTCAGCTAATATCCCTAATAGCTGTTTCCTAGTTAGGTAACTTTCAGGATCCTCTGCTGCTCCCTGGCATTCAAGAACAAAGGCGGCTTCAAGGGACCTTTCTGGGATCAGGTATTCCATGACCCCTTTCATCCAAGTATTTTGGTCCTCATCATTTAAGGATTTGGCTGAAATGGCCGCATTAACGGCCGCCAGGTCGGACCCAGTAGCACACCTCCGAGCTAGTAATGAAAGGTCCTCGCCATTTATATTGCTGTATGCTGTGCTGACAGTAGTGAGCCAGGCAATGACATTGTCCCTATTAAGGGGGCCAACCTGCTCGGCTATCGCCTTTACCTCATCTGGCTTCCATGTCCTTGCTTCTGTGATTGTGCGTACCGTCTTAGCATCCCCTGTTTTTGTTGTTTGCTCCCTCGTATGAACGGGGCACATGAATCTTTTTGTAAGGGGCTCCACATGTTCCTCTGAGGAATGACCATTAGGGTTATCTTCAGGGTCAGAGACATCGGAGTCTTTGAATCCCCCGGGGTGGATTGTGCAGATTACTGCGTCTTGGATCCTCAATTTTTCCTTTAAAGACCTAATTTCTTTCTGGCAAGCCTCGTGGTTTGCCTGTACCCATTTTTCTTTTGCCTGCTCAGCTAAGAAATGAGCGGCCTTTTGAGTGGTGGTGAGGTCCTCTGTGAGTCTGGTGACCTCTGCCTCTGCTTTCCGGGCTTTCTCATTAGCCTGGCTAGCAGCTAGTTTTGCATCCTGGGTGGTATTAGCTAACCCAGACTTTTCTAGCATAGGGTTCATCTTTTCTGTCCGTAAATGACTGATTTCCTCCTCATGCTGGTCCCACAATTCACTTATCTCCCTCTGGTGCTCCTGTTTTAAGCGAGTAATGTCGGCTGTTGCCATTGCTAACTCAGAGTCTCGTTGTTTGAGATCCTTTTTTAGCTGTTGGTTTACTGCAATGGACTCCTGCAATGCTAGAAATAGAGCCCATGCCCCAGCCCTGTCTTTAGTGGCTGTGTTCCATTTCTTTTTATCACAGAATTCCTGGAAGGCCTCCTGGACAGCTGAAAGGGGATTCTCGGTTTTAAAAGACCCCTGTGCCCATGGGGAAAGGCCTTTCTTGGTGAGCCATCTTTCCAAACGAGGCATATCCTCGAGAGTGTGGAACTTGGGGGAACCAGTAGATTTTCCATCCGCCATCTTAGATGTTTTCCTAACCACGTTTCTCACTCCTCCTGATTCTTTTGCTCGTGGGCGAAGTGAGCTTGGCTCCACTCCTTGTGTTCTGTGAGTTATGGTTTTTAAGGCTAGAATCTGCTCCCCTACCTGGTTTACCAAAAACCCTTAGATATGAGGTTTTTAAGGCTAGACTTATGTCCCTGCCAGGTTATTCCTTCAAAGAACCCTTTATTGGTTTTTCTAGGCTAGACCTCTGTCCCCGTCGGGATTACCAGTAACCCTTGGAGTTTTGAGAGTGGGCTTGGCCTGGACCTCACTTCTCTAACCGGATTACTCCTAAAAACCTGTCAGATAAGGTTTTTGAACATTCCATCTGCCAGGAATACCTTTTTAATAACTCGGGAAGGTTTCAGGGTAACCTACAACACTGGATCCTTGGGACAATATGCCCCAGTGAGTGGACGTCTTACTCACCTTAACTTTTTCACACTCTGCTCGCAAGTCAAAGCAAAATAAAACGACTTCCAGAAAACTGGAGAAATGGTGGAACCCTAGCGTGGTTCCGCTTGTTGATATTGTTTGATTGCCTAGGCGAGGGGGAATGGCGTGTAATGGAGTGCAATGTGGTGCAAATCCTAGCGCCCTACACTAGCACTTTGTGATCCCAACCCTCAGGAAAGACCGAGAGATGGCTCGCAGGTAGCCTTTAGGACTTCATGTGGGAGACCCCTTGCGTTCAGTACACCGCCGGTCACAGGCTATTCCTAGGAGTCAGGTCCAGTGCGGCTGGTCTCCATGACTCTCTGGTGCTTATGGCACAGAGTCTCACACTGAAGGATAGAAAAGGGGAAAAAGCCTCCCGCGATAGAATTCCTCACTAGAGCCAAGCACACAAGAACACATACACACTGAAATGCAGCTTTTCATGTTACTTTAACTTTGTCCTGAGCTATTATTTCTTCACGGAAATGCCGTGCGGCAGTTTCTCCTCTACGTCTGGTAGGCCGAGTGAGACACACGTCGACTGCGCACATACTCAGACGAGCAGGGCCATCCTGGACGAGCCCCCACTTCTGTTAGCCGAAATGCTCTCGCTCGTTTATTAATAGAGCAAAACGGTACAGGTATTTTAATAATCGGGATACTGGTCTATGTATACGGAGGATGGGCTGCCCCAGCAAGTTCCCAGTGAAGAAACGGAGTCCAAATTAAATAAATCTTATATTTACTAAAATGTTGGTAGGCAATTCATACAACACAGTGTTTGCAATCACACATACAAGAACTAAGAATAAAACAGAGAATTATGAGCACTTTTGCATTAGCAGGAATCTGTAGATGGTTGATGCGGGTGATATTTACCTCAGGTAGATGCGCGGCTCCTAAAGCTTCTGGCAGTGCGGGATCGGGATGGGTAAGAATAATAGAAAAATAGGGAGCACGTGAACCAGGCCGGCTGAGAACACGTGCGTTGCTTTGGCTGCAGACCAAAACCTTAAAGCGAGGTAGGGTTTGGGTATAGCAAGCTGGACATAAGGGGTAAAGCGGACAGAGAGGGGTCGTAGATGAAGAAAGAGCGAACCGAACTTCTCAGAGACACTAGGTTTTAAGGCCTCTGGAAAGAGGGGCGGGGGAGGCGTCAGGCGGCTTACACCAGGGGACCCTCCCCGCGGGTCATGGATTGGCTGGCAAGGTCAATTTCAAAAGCTATAGGCTAACTTGACCGTTGGTACCTGGGCGCGGGAAAGCAAAGCTCGAGACAAAGGGTAGGGGATGACTCATCAGGGGTCCGTGCTGTCCTTCTTGTTGGCAATGGCGGCATCTGTGCATTACCTCACGTAGCGGTCGTTAAGGGCGATTAATATCTCCTTTGTCCCAGGGGCTGGGTGCTGGTCGGGCTGTGAGTAAGTTTGTCAGCTAATGTAACACCTGTGATTGTGTAACCTTGATATGTGGTCGTCACTGGAACACCTCGGGAGTGAAGCCTGGCCAGCATGTCTTTGTTTTATGCTGGCGTCTCGTTCCTCTCTGGGTGACCTTTCAGCATGGCGATATTCCTTATGGCACACTTCATCAGGTTCTGTATGCTAACATTAAGTACAGTCCAAAAATGGCCCAATGTAGTGCAGCTGGGCTAACAACTGTGCATCTATTTATTTGTTGTTGTTCAGTCGCACACTTGAGTCCAACTCTTCGCAACTCCATGGTCGCAACCACATCACACCAGGCCCTTCTGTTTTCTGTCATGCTCCAGAGTTTGCTTAATTTCATGTTCGTTGCCTTGATAACACTGTCTAACCATCTCATCCTTTGCTGTCCCCTTCTTCTTTGACCTTCAATCTTTCCCAGCATCAGGGTCTTCTCCAGTGAGTGCTCCCTTCTCATTTGATGGCCAAAGTATTTGAGCTTCAGCTTCAGTATCTGGCCTTCCAAGGAACAATCAGGGTTGATTTCTTTTAAGATTGACTGATTTGATCTTCTTGCAGTCCAGGGGACTCTCAAGAGTCTTCTCAAGCACCATAGTTCGAAAGAATCTATTCTTTGGTGCTCGGCCTTCCTTATAGTCCAACTATCTCAGCCATACATTACTACTGGGAATACCATTGCTTTGACCATACAGACTTTTGTTGGCAGGGTGATGTCACTGCTTTTTATTATGCTGTCTAGGTTTGCCATCGCTTTCCTCCCAAGGAGCAGGCGTCTTTTAATTTAATGGCTGCAGTCACTATCTGCAGTGATCTTGGATCCTAGGAACGTGAAGTGTGTCACTGCTTCCACGACTTCTCCTTCTATTTGCCAAGAAGTTATGGGGCTGGATGCCATGATTTTAATTTTTTTGATGTTGAGTTTCAAGCCAGCTTTTGCACTCTCCTCTTCCACTGTCAGCAAGACGCTCTTTAGGTCCTCTTCACTTTCTGCCATTAGAGTGGTATCATCTGCATATCTGAGGTTGTTGATGTTTTTCCCAGCAATCTTAATTCTGGCTTCTGAATCTGACATTTTGCATGATGTATTCTGCATATAAATTAAATAAGCAAGGGAACAATACACATCCTTGTCGTACTCCTTTTCCTATGCTAAACCAATCAGTTGTTCCGTATCCTGTTCTAACTGTCGCTTTTTCACCCTTATACAGGTTTCTCAAGAGACATGTGAGGTGGTCTGGTACTCCCATCTCTTTAAGGACTTGCCATAGTTTGTTGTGATCCACACAATCAAAGGCTTTAGCGTAGTCAATGAAGCAAAAGTAGATGTTTTTCTGGTACTCTCTTGCTTTCTCCATAATCCAGCAAATGTCTAGTTCCCTTGCCTCTTCGAAACCCAGTTTGTACTTCTGGCAGTTCTCTATCCATGTACTCCTGAAGCCTAGCTTGTAGGATCTTTAGCATGACCTTGCTAGTGTGTGAAATTAGTGCAATTGTGCAATAGTTTGAACATTCCTTGGCATTGCCCTTCTTTGGGATTGGAATGTATACTGACCTTTTCCAATCCTGTGGCCACCATATTTGCTGGCAAATTGAATGCAGCATTTTAACAGCATCATTGACTTTGAATAGCTCAGCTGGGATACCATCACCTCCAGTAGCTTTGTTGTTAGTAATGCTTTCTAAGGCCCATTTGACTTCGCATTCCAGGATGTCTGGCTCAAGGTCAGTGATTACACCATCGTGGTTATGAACAGAGCCAGCCTGCTCACTAGGCAAGCTAGACTCTTGCCTAGGGCGAGCTGATCATCAGGGCACAGAACTGCGCCTGGCCCCCCCACCAAAAGCCCCCTGCCCCCGCCAAAAACCCTGCATTGGCAATGCAGGCAGCATCGCCCTGACACCAGCAGCTGCCACCAAAAACTGCCCTGCAGGCTGCCGCTGCTCTCCCCCCCAAAGCCCCCACCCTGCCCAAAACAGTCACAAAACCTCTTGTTCCAGTGCCAGCATGCGTGCTGCTCTGCACCCCGTGCACCCATCACAGCCATCCAGTGATGGGGCACTCCCAAGTCCCGCCCACCCCAACTCGCGTGTGGCACACCCATTGCTCCCCTGCATGCGCCCATCCATTCACCACCCTCTGAGCCAGTGCGGCGCTTGCTCTGCTCGCCGTTCATCACCTGTCGCTTTTGTGTACAAGGAAAAGCCCAAGCATCACTTGAGAGGTGAGGAGATTTTTTTAATCTCTCAGAGCATCTCCGTTAACATCAGAAGGGATCGAGATCGCTTTGACTCGCAGTCGCAAACAACATGCAGGATGTGTGTGCTTTGGACACAACAACCCCCGCCCCCAGCTTCCTGTACTATTTGTTTGGGAAAATATCAACTGGAAAGGGAGTCTGAGTTTCAGTTCAGGTGTCTTTTTGTTTCCTGTCTGCTGCACCTTCCAGTAGGCAGAGAGTGTGTGAGTGTTGTGTGTGTGTGTGTGTGTGTGTGTGTGTGAGAGAGAGAGAGAGAGAGAGAGAGAGAGAGAGAGAGAGAGAGAGACAGACAGACAGAGACAGAGAGACTTGGCAGTTCAGGAACTTGAATACAGAAGTTTAGAGAAGCGGTGCTGTCCAAGAATTTAAATTAGGTCTTTAAAAATGGTTTTCCGCAGCTTTCCTATTAGCTTTCTTGTTTTTGCTATTTTCCAGGTTGACTTTTGAATAGTTAGGCAACTGGGGGGGGGGGGAAATCCGTGCTTCTGAACATCTGTGTGATTTTGTGTTCTTGAGTGTTTCTGTACAATTGGAAATATATATTTGGCTTCTGTTATGATGTGATATGTCTGGCATATCACATTGTAACCAAAGCCATTGCTCATGTTTATTATCATTATTATTATTATTTCCTAAAATGCATTTATGTTTATGTTTGAAAATTGGTGGGGGGGCAGAAGGTAGCCTTGCCTAGTGTGCAAAAAACCCTGAGCCGGCCCTGGTTATGAAGGACATTGAGGTCCTTCTTGTATAGTTCTCCTGTGTATTCTTGCCATCTATTTATTAGCTTATATCAATTTTAGAACTCACTGTTTTCTTAGGTCTTACGGTCAGCAGCTGTATTTTAAATCAAACTAAAATGTATAAATATAGTAATCCTCACCAAGGCCAATGGTTTTTGGTATATAACAAAGCCCCTGACTGTATAAAGTCTATGGGAAAGGGATTAAGCCTGACATCTGTAGTAGTACTACAACAGCCTTCTGGTCCATCTAGCTCAAATATTATCTCCTTCAAATGGTAGCAGGTCTCCAGAATTGGCTGCTCTCCTAAGTCTCAGGTTCAACAAGGTCCCTCCAGACATTAGCTTCCTGTCACTCTTTGCTAGGGTTTGCTGGGGCATTCTGCTTGCCAGGCAGGTCCTCTGCCACCATGCCACAGTCTCTCCCTATAGCTGTCCTTACTCTATTTTTCCCATTCACCAATTCTGAAGCATCCAGTCTACTTGTAAATGATACCTTTTCTCCAGGTTGTGCTTTCCCCTCCTCTGTGTATTGTGTGTTGGCCTAAGTGAACTCACATGATAACAAGGTCAAAATTGCAACATACTCAGTATATTATAGAATGCTTTGGGTAGAGCTAAAAATATTTGTTCCTATAAAGATACGTCAGTTTTCTTTTGACAATTACTGTTTATTACTTCTTGAGAACTTCCATGTCAAAAGGAGAGATACCTACAAAAAGGAACCATATATGCCTGTTGCATTTATTTTATAATCTTTCTCAAAACAGTAAAAGAAAATGTTGTGTAATGCAGATGAGCTGGCTCTCACAGACAGTCTAAAGTGCCAGTGAATGAATCCCATTATCCGCTAATTAGGTGTACCCACATCTAAGAATGTAATCTCATTTTCAGTGGAACCAAAGTGGAGGGGAAAGCCATTCAGCAATAGCTCCAATGTTATGGATCTTCCACTTTCCAGGAAGCAAACTGAAATAAAAGTTTTGTATCTACAGCATGATGTTCTCACATCTAAATGTTTGAAAAGATTTGACTCTAACAGTTTCCACACAGTCTCAGAATAATGTTATCACCTCCTATAATCATCTTTTTAAAATGTAGGCTTATTATTAAGGGGTCTCTAGGATGTTGCCTTTGCTTTGTTCTTTTAAAAAGAAGAGCTTTCAAGTAAGTTAGATCTGACATTCCTATGGTACTACAGAACTAAATTTTGTACTATAGAATAAAGAATAGCTCTAAAGCTGTATGGATCTCTCGTATGGACTGAGCCACAGCTTGCAAGTCTCTGGTATCCCAATTGTCACTACTATAGTAGTGTTCTGGTAGATCAAAAAGAAAGTATCTGGTAATTCTTATCAACCACATGAAATGAAGATAATCACACCAAGAGAAGATAATCACTCCAGTCGACTGAGCTTTAGCATTCCCAGGTAGTATGTGAATGGATTTGGCTTCCAGCTGCATAAGGCATAATACAGTGATGCAGCTGCAGTTGTAAGGCCAACTAGCAGAGCAGAGTACTATTGGAAAATAGTAATTAATGCTGTGCCAAATATTTGGGACAAACATTTTTGACATGAATAAGGAGATTTTGAAAGGGGCCAAAACATTCACAGAACTTTCCCAAAGCTTACCATTTTGCTCCAGTTTGCTGCCCCTCCTGGCGGTAGTTTTAGTGCCATGCTTTAAATAAAGTGTTTTTCCTGTTGTCTGAATGTTTTAAGCCAATCAGGGATCATGTACACAGACTTATAATGGTATTTTCCACATGGAGACAGTTTTCCTGTTGTTGCTGCGGCTACCAATGCACCAGCATGGCACAGTTTCCACACAGTTTCCCTCGCCAGTCCCCTGACACTGGCCATTCCCCACCATCCTCACCACTAGAGCTTTTTCCTTTAAAAAGGAATTTGGTGGAATATCCATATAACTTTATATTTTTTACAGAGAGCCAGTTTGGTGTAGCAGTTAAGAGTGGCAGACTCTAATCTGGAGAACCAGGTTTGATTCCTCACTCCTCCACATACAGCCAGCTGAGTGACCTTGGGTCAGCCACAGAGCTGTTCTCTCAAGAGCAGGTCTCTCAGAGCTCTCTCAGCTCCACCTACCTCACAGGATGTCTGTTGTGGGGAGAGGAAGGGAAGAAGATTTTAAGCCACTCTGAGTGAAGGGCAGGATATAAATCCTCCTCCTCCTCCTCCTCTCTGTAGCCCCTTTCATTGCAGAGATATGCCTTTCCCCTTCTAGCTCCTTAACAAAAGGGGTTAGAGATTTACTTTAAAAAAATGAAATCTGATGATTCAGAGGACCTGTTACACACATTATATTGATGTAACAATATTCATGTAAGAAAAACTGTGGTGGAAAAGAAAATGTCTGACATGAAGAAAATGTTTGTTATAATGGGGGAAACTGGGAAAATTCAAACTTGCTCACTCATGTAGCCACCCAGGCTTTGCTACAACCTTTCTCAAAAATTTGGAACAAAGCAGCTTTGGGAAAGATCAGGGAAATGTCAGGGAAACCCCAGAAGGTACATAAATGGAGGTACTGGAGGGTAGCAGGGATAAAATGTTTCCCAACAGCATCAAATCCAGGGCAAATAACCTATGTGGAAATGACCAACATCATGGCACCACATGGCCAAATATGAATGGCTGAATGATGACATTAATGAAGACAAACAAAGCCTACATGTTGTCCTTGTTCTGAATGGAGGAAAGAAGAGTATGTATCATCTTGTTGGTATGGCAATTAAGTTAATGGTCCCTCATCCAAATTCAACTAAGGAGATTTAGGAATGAAAGAAGACTTGTGCGTGCGCTCACACACACACACTGCTTTCTGGATCAGAACACTGGCCTAAAACAAATGTATGGAAGCTTGCTTCTACTCTGGAATCTGTTAAGTTTTATCAAGACATGTGGCTCAGTGGTAGAGTCCTGCTGGCATGCAGAAGGTCCCAGGTTTAGTCCCCAGGGTTGCTGATTAAAAGGATAAGGTACTAGGTGGTGTGACAGGCCTCTGCTGCTGCCAGTCTGAGTAGAAAAAGCTGACCTTGATGCACTAATGGTCTGTTTCATATTAGTAGGTATGCCAGGCCTCCTGTCTTGGGGGGGGGGCGATGAAAACATGCCAGCATTGTGCCAGTGTGTTTGCATAATTTCTGTTGAAAACTGGAAGTGACATGGTAGATGCTCTAGCATTTTACAAAAATTCTTATGGTTTGCCATGTCGAAGAAGAAACAGAAGAGATTGGATTTATACCCCGCCCTTCACTCGGAGTCTCAGAGCAACTCACAAACTTCTTTCCCTTCCCCTCCCCACAACAGACACCCTGTGAGATAGGTGGGGCTGAGAGAGCTCTGACAGAAACTTCTCTTTTCAAGAACACCTCTGACAAAACTATGGCTTGCCCAGCAGCTGCAAGTGGAGGAGTGGGGAATCAAACCCGGTTCTCTCAGATTAGTCTGCGCACTTAACCACTACACCAAACTGGCTCTCTTCCAGTTGTAACTTGCAGTTTTCACCAGAGTGATGTAAGTACCCCAGTGTGCCAGGTCCCGCCCCCCTTTTCCTCCCAGTTTATGATAATTTTTTTTAATACAGTGGCCTGTGTCCAGCCACATTCGAAAAATGTAGGGGCCCTTACGTTTTCTTAAGAAGGGGCAGCAATTTCTAACAGATGTTCTTTGTGGTCTCTGTGCATCACACCTATGGGATCTAGTGCACCTGCGCTGATCCGATTGGTGTTGTACAAAGCTCACAACAGGATTTTCGCGCCTCCACCCTAAGCCTGTGTGGGAACCCCTACTGCGTATCGCCAGTTCTCTTCTGACCGCCACGCTGTTAGCAGCTTTCTCGTCGGTTGGTGTTGTTTGTTTTTTCTCCTCACATAGGGAATTCTGCAACTCATCTTTCATTCTTCGGATTTCTTCTTTAAATTACTGAACTTTTCTCCTCAAGAAATCATCAGGGAGTCAGCAGGATGAGAACTTTCCATGGTCTTCGGACCTTCGCCTCCCCTCCCTTTCCTCCCCTCACTATGAGGAGTTTGTTTATGGATAGAAAGTGGGGGTGCTTCAAGAGGTATGTTTCACATGGGAGTAAGTTAGCTCCTTGGGATGAACACACGCTCTATATAATTTGTTTGGGTGAATCTCACCGTCCAGAGTGTTGCGCTCTTTGTGTGAAATTCTCTAATCAAACGTGTAAAAATAAAGCCGCGAGACTGAAAGTAGCCCTTTGGGAATTGGCTCTTGTCCCTCCATCATCCACCATGTCGACCGAACCTCCACCTAAGTCATCTTCATCGAATGAACCCCCACCTCAATCTTCCACATCGATGCCGAGGTTGACAGCTACCCCATCGATGCCGAAACCACCTTGGCCAGTCAAGTCTGCTTCTGATACAGGGCCAGCCCCTTTCAAGAAGCGTCCTTCGAAATTGACCTCCTTCGCCTCGACAACAGTGAAGAAACAAAAGAAGGATAAGTTGCAGAGACAGAGCTCTCATAAGTCAACTGCTGGGGACCCACAGACGTCTCACAAGGTGAGCAGCATGGTAATCCCTAAGGGCTCTGCACTGCCTACAATACCACAGTCGCACTCCTTATCAGCACATCAGTCCACACTGGAGCTGCCTATCATACAATCAGTGCCCCCGATTGAGATTCTCGACTCTCCTATCAGGCAGCTGAACCCTCCAGTGTTGAAGATGCATCTGGGCTGACATCCTCCATCCGTATCACCTTCCAAAGCCGAAGACGATGTGATTATGGACACTCACAGTGTCAGCCTCCATTCTCCATCGGCTTCCTCCTGGACAGCGGTCACTCTGATCCCGACCGTCGATACCAACCCGATGATCGATCCCGCTCTCCTGTCCATGCGGATGATTGAGGTCATTGGGATGAATATCCAATCCATCCTGACTGACACCATTCATCCCGTTCACCCAGGAGAGCTCATTTCTCCAAACCAACCTCAGGTCTGGACTCACCTTTCCAGTACCGCCATCATCCATCGATGTACCCCCCCATGGGATCATCGTCATCATATGCTGTACTTTGACTTGCCCCAACTTACCACCATGGACTCCACCCAATTTTCCCCATTTCTCCCTACCTGGCAGGCCATCACTATGGACCACTGGGTCTTGTCTATCCTGCCCCAGGGATATTTGATCGAATTTGTGGACTTTCCGATACTGCCTGTTTTCCTGGCCACCCCTTCCTCTCCCCTCCTTCTCCAGGAGGTCACCTCCCTCTTGGTGAAAGATGCAATAAAATGAGTGCCGAAGGCATACGAGAGGACAGGTTTTTACTCCCATTACTTTGCCATTCCCAAACAGGACGGGGGCCTACGTCCAGTCTTAGTCCTATGTGGCCTGAAGGCCTTCGTGGAGTACTGCAAATTCAAAATGACATCCTTGCAAGTCATCCTCCCTCTCCTGGCTCGGCGCTCTTGGATGGCCACAATCAACCTCCAAGATGCCTATTTCCACCTCAATATCCACCTGTCTCATCAGAAGTACCTCCAATTTGTCATTGGGGACCTCCACTTCCAGTACAAGTGTCTCCCGTTCGGACTCTGCACAGCGCCAAGAGCCTTCACCAAGACGATGATGGTGGTGGTGGCCCATCTTTGTCTACAAGGAATCACTGTCTTTCCCTACATAGATGATTGGCTCTTGGTGGCATATTCCGCGGAGCTCCTGAACAACCACATCTCCCAGAAGCTCCATCTCCTATCCTCCTTGGGCTTGCTGGTCAACCGACCAAAGTCCAATTTGCAACCCACAAAAAGGGTGCAGTTCATAGGGGCAGTTCTTGACTATGATATGCATGGCTTATCTTCCTGCAGACAGAGCGGCAACCTTAGCATCGCTCGTGATGGAGCTGAGGACACACACCTGGTCCACGGCCCTTCAGGTTCAATGACGGTTGGGCCATATATCGGCCACCACATCCATCCTGCCGTTTGCAAGACTCTGCATGAGACCTCTTCAGATGTGGTTTCTGCAGCACTTCAAGCCCTGTCGATTGTCCCAATCCATCCATCTCCAGCCCCCATCGAATGTCCAAAACTCCCTGGCATGGTGGACGCTTTTATCCCACCTCACCCAGGGTGCACCCTTCCACCCACCGAGACCGAGTGTCACACTTACCACTGACTCCTCCCTGTGGGGATGGGGAGCCCATCTCGATGGCTTATGTGTCAGTTATCCATGGGATGTTCCCACTTCAACCAGACACATCAGTTTCCTAGAACTGATGGCGATCAGGCTGGCATTCAGGTCCTTCCAGCCCATACTTCAGGGATTGTGTAACTGTTCTGATGGACAATACTACGGCACTCAGCTATGTCAACCGTCAGGGTGGGACAGTGTCCCAGAGCCTATGCTGTCTGCCGATCGACCTCTGGGATTGGTGTATACACAATATCTTCCCTGTGGCCACTCACATTCCAGGGGCCTGCAATCTGAGGGCAGACCTTTTCAGCAGGGGTCTCACTCAGCATCATGAGTGGGAGCTGAACTGGACTTACCTTTGTCCCCTCTTTCAAAAATGGGGCAGTCCCCAGATAGACGTTTTCACCTTCAGAAAGAATGCAAAGTGTCCTTTCTTCTGCAGCCACAGAGGAGCAGACCCTCTCTCTTTAGGAGACAGCCTCCTTTACCCATGGGGACAGATGCTCATTTATATGTTTCCTCCTCTACTTCTACTCCTACGGGTGGTTCAGAAACTAGCCAGGCTCATGCCAAACTGTATCTTAGTGGCTCCATGGTGGCCCAGGAAAACCTGGTTCACCACTCTTCTTCACCTTGCGAGAGGCATGTACTACCACTTCCCCAATGTACTGAATCTCCTCCTCGCAGAGAGTGGAACGCTACTTTACATCGGTGTAGACAGCCTGAAACTGACGGCCTGGGGAATACTTCGATAACATTCTCTGATCAAGTCTCAGAGGTCCTGCTGAATGCTCGAAAGGCATCCATTCATCTTTCCTATCAGAGGAAGTGACTTAGGTTCCTATCCTTCTTACAGTCTTCAACCACTCCTGTCCTGTCACTCGCCGACCAGGGACTTTGCCACTTTTCCATCAGGGTCTACTTGGCAGCTATTTCTGCCTACCACAACAGGCTGGACAGTTATTCTGTCTTTGTGCATCCCATGTCAAAGAAGTTTCTTCGGGGTCTCATGCACTTCTACCCTCCTATAACTGCCCCCATGCCATCGTGGGATTTGCCACTGGTGCTCCGTCATCTCACGAGAAAACCGTTCAAACCTATGGCAACCTGTGCCCTTCAGTATGCCACATGGAAGACTGTGTTCTTGGTGGCGATTATGTTGGCCAGGAGGGTCAGTGAACTGATGGCACTATGCCATGACCCTCCATACCTAGTCTTTCTGCCAAATGGAGTGCGTCTGGTGCCAGACACTTCCTTTCTACCGAAAATAGTTTATGAATTTCATTTGAACTCAGAAATATTCCTGCTGGATTTCTTTCTGCACCCTGAGGAGGAAGAACAACATCTTCACACCTTTGATGTTAAGAGGGTGCTTCTCTTCTATCTAAACCAGACTCGGCCTACTAGAAAGGATAACACCGTGTTCCTTTCGTACTCCACCGCCTCCCTAGGGTCACGGATTTTGACTCAACACATGTCCAAATGGATTGTCAGGACAATTAAGTTGTGCTACTTGTTAGCAAAGTGCCCTCTTCCTGTTCACTTGACGGCACATTCTACCATATCGATGGCAACCTCCACAGCTTTCCTGAAGGGTGCATCCTTGTCCTCTATCTGTAGAGCTGCCATGTGGGCCACACCAACCACGTTCATTAAACATTATGCACTAGACATTGTGCACAACATAAAGTTGATCTGGGTCATTTGGTCCTGTCCTCTGCAGTGCGCTGAGTCTGGCAGCGCCCACCTCCAGGTGAGCCACTGCTTTTCAATCTCCCATAGGTGTGATGTACAGAGACCATGAAGAAGATAGACAGGTTGCTTACCTGTAACTGATGATCTTTGAGTGGCCATCTGTGCAGTCACACCACCCGTCTGTCCTTCCCCACTGCTGTCATCCTCAGTTGTTTATCTCACATAGCTTTGGTTAATAGCAGTCAAAAGGAACTGGCAGGATGTCCATGCCCCACCCCCTTAGACATGTGCAGTAGAGGTTCCCATGTAGGCTCAGGGTGGAGGCACGAAAATCCCATTGTGAGATTTGTACAACACTGATCAGATCAGCGCAGGTGCACTAGATCCCATAGGTGTGACTGCACAGATGACCACTCAAAGATCATCAGTTATAGGTAAGAAACCAGTTTTTGCTCCCCTTCCACTGCAGTTTCCCACTGTGCTGTTCCTGAGGGTCCACTGCCTCCAAGAACAAAATGTCAGGGGTTCCATGGGCTGAAACGGGAAGGCAAAATTGGCAGAAATGACCATTCTCTCTTAAGACATGCATGGTCATGCATCTTTGGAACTGCATGGTTAGATGCAGACCAGTATTCTGTGTTAATGAACTGCTTTTTCAGTAGCAATATATGAGTGAAATTCTAATAAAATATTTTTATTTCTCCAGTAAATTCAGAAATTTTTATTTCTCCAGTAAATAATTAATGAATTCATTAATACTTTCTGTATTCCAGTCACTTACACAGTTGTCCTTGGCTGCACAGTCACTATCATAAACCTATTGTAAATACAAACGTCTACAATAAAGTAAATACTAAGATTAACCTTTTCTAGAGATTACCTGAAGTTTTCAACAGCAGTGACATTCCAAAGCTCTAAAGAACAAACAATTACTAGTTACTGGAACTATCTTACTGACTGTACTGCCTTTCTACTGGAATTGCAACATGGCCCAGTACTGTATCATACATGTTTACTCATGGAAAGATAGACTAAAAACTATAATTGACAATGATTAGGGCTTCTGGCTATCCTAGATTAGAAAAAAATGACAACAGGGAGGCGGGGCTGCAGCGTGGCGAAGCAGACAAGCCAAGGTATGCTCCTTGAGCTTTCTGACTCCTTTACCCCTTTTTTGAGGTCTGGGGGCTCCTGAGACCACACTGCATCCTTGGGAAGAGGGGTGCAGAGCAAAGGGCTTGATCCTGACTCCCCACACTGCAGTGACGTATGGGTTGAAGCTTGGGATCACCCCCAACACAGAGGGACATCAGCGAATGCTTATGGCAACATAAGCATCTAGCTGTCGCTTCCTGATGTGGGGAGGGTGTTAGAAACCCTGCCTGAACTACAACTACAACTTCAATGTGAGTAAAAGACTTCTTGCCATATAAAAAGATTAGTACTCCTCTTTGGAACAGATACCAGGGCATCTAAACTTTAAAACCATTCAAGAGTGAGGTGGGAGGCTCCCCCCCATCCCTTTTTACTAGTCGCCAGCCATAGAGAGTCTAAGCAACGTTACTTGGCTACTCTTATGGGCTTGAAATAAAGAATGCTTTAATTCAGCAAGAAAAACTAAGGGAAAAAGGCATTAATTTGAACTGGTGGGAAAAAGCGCAACTTGACTCCAGATTTGCGAAAGACAAAAGTGTGGGGTTTCACAATGTACCATTAGAATTAGATAAAATTGTATGGTCTACTGAAAGGAAGCATATAAGATTATTTTATGAGTTTTTGTTAGAAATGAAAATGCAAGATGAGGTGGTAAAGGAACAATGATTAAATGGGCACAAAATATAGGCCACAATATACAACTGGAATGAGAAAAGATATGGAAAGTTAATATAAAGCTTATTAAAGCTGTGTCATATAAAGAAAATTTGTATAAATGTTATATCGATGGCACATGACACCTGAGAACTTAGCAAAATGGTACCCAAATATGTCTAATGTATGTTGGAAATGTAAATCAAAAACTGGTTCCTTTTACCATATGTGGTGGACATGTGACACTGTGAAAAAATATTGGATATAGATACATGAAATATTACAAAAGATGCTGGACACAAATGTACCATTTATACCAGAATTGTTTTTATTGAATATTATACCACAACATTTTAATTTACATGATGTTCATATGATAGTCCTGTCAGCATAATGTATATGTGTAGCTGGCAAGATTGTCAGCAGTCAGATAGATGAGTGCAATCTACTCTGACGGATACTGCTAGTCAGGTGATCATGTTGCATCAGCCAGACAGCCTGACTCAGCATGTTCTGATAATTGGACAAGGTGCCTGGTGATTGGCTGGCACTGTGTATAAATGTGCTTTGTGTCCAGCAGCTCACTCTCTCCCAGAGAGACTGGTTGCAGCGTAGCACTTTGTCCTTCTGTGTAATAATTTGTAAGTAAGCTCCAAGCTCTGTAAATAAAACTGTACATAGCTTTCAGCTCACGGCTCTGCATCCATTATTTATGGTAGTGCGGACCCCATACCGACAGGGTTATGGGCCCAGCCTGAGCTGCTAGCAGTCTAATATGGTAGCAGAGTGAAGCTGAGTGAAGCTGTGGAGAATCGGTTCCTGAATGAGCGGTGATTTCTCTGGAAGCAGCTTTCAGCACGACGTGGAGCTAGCCAGCATTTCTTCAGAGGACGAGAAACCTCTGTCCAGCTCTGTGAAGGCAGAGGCGTCGGAGGAGGCATACCAGTCTGTGGAGCAGCTGTTGCCAAGGTCGTTTTGGCATGGAAGGAGAAGTGAGTACGAGATGGCTCTTTCCTCAACTACGCTGTTAGTGGATAAGCTAACAGACTCTAATTATGCTGTGTGGTCTATCCGACTAAAGCATTTGCTTAAAAAGGAGGGTCTGTGGACTTGTGTCAGTTCCCCTCCAGCCGTTCCTGACGAGGATGAAAAGGAGCAGGATGAGCGTGCCTTAGCTCATATCATGCTGAGCTTATCAGACTCTCAATTACTGCATGTTTCTACTTTAGAAACAGCCAAGCTGGCGTGGGAGGCTTTGGCAAACATTCACGTTCAGAAATCAGCCTCTTCAATTATAGCACTCACCAGGAAACTCTATCGCACTGTACTCTGCCAGGGGCAGCATGTCAGAAGTCATGTTGATGCTTTGACAGAGTGTTTCCAGGCTCTTGCAGCACGAGGTAAAGACTTTTCTGAACTTGACCGCATATATGTTCTTCTGTCCTCCTTGCCTGAGAAATTTAATGCATTAATTTCATCGTTGGAGAGTTATAAGCCTGAGGAACTTAAATGGGATTTAATCGTGGGTCGCCTGCTCGATGAGGAAGTGCATTGGAATGCAAAACCCAGTTTTGGAGCTGCAGCAGCCTCATGTTTCCGGTCAGAGGAGTCGGCGTCTGTTGGCAGTGTTTCCAGCTCTGGAATGTGTCCGGGCAAGCCACCCTTTGCAGCTTCTAGAAAAAAGCGTTGCTTTAAATGTGGCTCGACAGAACATATAGCTCGTTTTTGCCACAAGAGGGAGCAGTCTCGCCAGAAATCGTCTGTTCAACAGTCTACTGAGCAACGTAATCAAGCCTCGCTCTCAAGTTCTGTTCAGAAAAAAGTCTTACTTTGGTGACAATTGGGAAGGGGCTAGGCTGTGTAAAATATTTGCTTGATTCAAGAGCTAGTCAAACTGTTGTAAAAGACAGGCATCTGCTGTCCAGTGAAACTGCTGCAGAGGTAAGCTCTGTCTGTCTAGCTGATGGCAGAGAAGCCTCTGTAATTTGTAAAGGCAGTGTGTTCATTCCTGAATTGAATTGCGAGTTACAAAATGCACTGTGTGTACCAAGTCTCGAAAATAATTTACTTAGTATAAAAGTACTCACTGAAAAGGGGTTCAAGGTAATTTTTGAAAATGATGAATGCCTTTTATGTGAGGGTGATGAGATAATGGCTCGGGGCAAGCTGCAGGATGGTGTTTATGTGCTTAGCAGTGAATGTGTGCAGGCACAGTCAGTTATCCAGAATGTTAACCCTATGCATTCTAACTGTTCTCATCTTTTTCATAGAAGATTTGCACATACCAGCTTTCATACTTTGGGCAAAACTTTTGATTGTTTGGGCAAAACTGATGTGTCTCCCTGTAATAACTTTCTTGATTGTTCTATTTGTAAGCAATCGAAGTCCCAGGCTCACCCGGTTGCCAAGGTGAGCAGTAGAGTCTCTGAGGAGCCTCTTGAGCTTGTTCATGGGGATGTAATTGGCCCACTGCTCCCCACAGTTTCTGGGTGTCGTTTCTGTCTCGTCTTAGTGGACGACCATTCACATTATGGCTGGGTTTTTCCCTTAAAGCACAAGTCACAAGTGTGTGCCACAATTAAATACTGGGCTGCTAATGTAGAGAAGCAATTACAATGTCCTCTTCGTGCCTTTCAATCTGACATGGGTGGGGAGTTTCTGAGTGAAAATCTCCTTCAGTTTTTCCAGTCACATGGGATTGTGCATAGGCGGACCAATGTGGCGCAGCCAAGAGAAAATGGCCTGGCAGAACGGAGAAATGGTGTGTTGCAGACCATGGTCCATTCAGTACTTGCTGATGCCAAGCTACCTTTCTCTTTTTGGGGAGAGGCGATTAAATATTGCCAATATACTTTGAATCGTCTCTGGACCAAGTCCATTGATCAAATTCCCTACACTGTTCTGTTTGGCAGGGAGCCCAGCATAGAGCATTTGAGAATTTTTGGTGCCAAGGCATGGGTAAATGTTCCTTTAAGCAAGAGGCGAAAGGGACAGAAAAGGGCTCAACTTCTAACCTTTGTTGGGTATCAAAGTGGCATGAAAGCCTACCGGTTTGCCACTAAGGATAATGCTGTGGTTTTCAGTCGCTCAGCAAATTTTTGTGAAAATAAAAACTGGGCTGATATTCACGCTAATGACTTGCCTTCGCAGGTAATTTTTCCTGTTGCTGGTGCTGAGCAGAGTGCTCAAGGTCGAGCTGAAACTAACTTAAAGCAGCTTTCTCCTAGCAGGTCCTTATCTGAAGCTGACAAGACAGAGCAGCAGCCAGAAAGCAGCCAGCAGTCGCAGCTGCGTGTGTCTAGCAGGAGTAACAAAGGCGTTCCGCCCCAACGTTATGGAATTAATCATGTTTATATTCCTAACACTGTTGCTGATGTTTTTGCTTTGCAAGGGGCCAAGCGGAAAGCGTGGCTTGAAGCCATGGAGGCAGAGCATGCCTCTTTACAGAGTTATAAGGTGTGTTCTCCTGCACAATTGCCAGAGGGCAAGAAAGCTTTGGGCTGTTGCTAGTTATTTAAAGTCAAGTCAACAAAGGATGGTTCTTTAACTTATAACGCTAGACTTGTTGCGAAAGGCTACGCCCAGGTTGAAGGTGAAGATTATGATGTTTGTTTTTCTTCTACTGTAAAAATGGAAAGTGTAAAGACAGCACTGGCTCTAGCCTCTAAGCTTAATATGAGTGTTACACATTTTGATTTTGACACAGCTTATTTAAATGCTGACCTCAAGGATGAGCTGTACATGCAGCAAATACCAGGGTTTGAATATGCTGATCCAAACTTAGTTCTGCGTTTGCATAAAGGCCTCTACGGCCTCAAACAGAGCACTTTTCTCTGGCAGGACTGTTTGTACAATGCACTAACGCAACTAGGATTCAAACAGAGTGTTGCTGACCCTTGCTTGAATAGCATATCTGTAGATGATAAGCTTTGCTTGGTTTTGGTTTTCGTTGATGATCTCCTGTTTCTGCATCTTACAGACAAGCAGCTTTCCTGGTTTAAGAATACTGTGCAACAATTGTTTAAAATAAAAGATTTGGGATCTGTTCAAAACTACTTAGGCATAACAGTGCAGAGAAATGCTCAAGGCATGTTTGAGCTGAGTCAAGCCGACAAAATACAGGCGTTGCTGGATAAATTTAAAATGGGTGAATGCAACATTGTTGGAACTCCAATGTCTACTGATTTTTGTAAGCCTGTTAATAGCCCAGAGTTCACAAACAAACAACTGTATCAGTCATTGGTGGGGTCTTTGTTGTATTTGAGTTGCCGTACTCGCCCTGATATATGCACTGCTGTACATTGGCTAACCCAAAGGTCTTCCTCTCCCACTGATCATGACTGGCAAGCTGCTAAGAGAGTTCTACGTTTCCTAAAAGGGTCTATAAATAAAAAACTCGTTCTGGATGTGTCCAGAACTCAGCAGTTGTTTGCATACTGCGATGCCAGTTGGGGGGAGAGATCTGATGGCAGATCTACCACAGGGTATGTAATATGTGTATATGGCGCACTTGTAAGTTGGAAAATGATCCACCAAAATCATATATCAGCCAGCTCTTGTGAGGCGGAATATTCATCGATGAATGAGTGTGTGTTGCAGATGGAATGGTTTATGCATCTGTTAAAAAGCTTTGATGTAAATTGTCCTTTGCCTGTTAAGCTTTTTTGTGACAGCAGTTCAGCTAGGCAACTTGCTACAAACCAACAGGTACGCTTCAGGAGCAAGCATGTGGTTGTGCGCTACCAAAATGTAAGAGATGCTGTTCAAAGAAATTTTGTGTCTATTGAACCATGTACCTCTGAATCCAATGTTGCTGATATATTTACCAAAAATTTATGTAAAGAAAAATTTGTTTATTTAAGTGCAATGCTTGGTCTGACTGTCTGAAATCTTGAGAGGCATGTCAGCATAATGTATATGTGTAGCTGGCAAGATTGTCAGCAGTCAGATAGATGAGTGCAATCTACTCTGACAGATACTGCTAGTCAGGTGATCATGTTGCATCAGCCAGACAGCCTGACTCAGCATGTTCTGATAATTGGACAAGGTGCCTGGTGATTGGCTGGCACTGTGTATAAATGTGCTTTGTGTCCAGCAGCTCACTCTCTCCCAGAGAGACTGGTTGCAGCGTAGCACTTTGTCCTTCTGTGTAATAATTTGTAAGTAAGCTCCAAGCTCTGTAAATAAAACTGTACATAGCTTTCAGCTCACGGCTCTGCATCCATTATTTACGGTAGTGCGGACCCCCTATCGACAAGTCCATGTTGTTAACCTACAAAGAAAGAGCTAATTTTTAAACTTTTGGATGCAGCAGAAATGGATAAATTAACATTACAATTGCATGAAAAACCTGAAAGCGACTTTGAAAGAAAACAGGTTTGGAAGCTTCTTTCTTTCTTCAATCTTTATCTATGAAACCAATAAAATTGCTTTAAAAAAAAAGAATGCTTTAAGACTGTTGTAAGCTTACTCCTTAAAGAAATAATAATTATAAGAAGACGTTGCATCGTACCCTATTTTCTAAGAAAAGACTGTGTCTCATCTGGGCATTACAAAAGCTAAAAGGGAAACTCTCTTCATTTGGAACTGCATTCGCAAGTCTATTAACTCTTTGGTTTGACTTCCTAGCACTTGTCTCAACACTTCAAGCACCCAGGTAAAAGACTAAAGTACGTTTGTATTCTGCCCTTTACCTCTGGTATTTGATTAAGAACCTGCATCGTACCCTATTTCCCCCTGGTGGGGTTGAGTTTGGAATTATAATTTCAAGAAGATTGTAGACTGTCAACGTACCCCATTTTCCCCCTATGTAGGGTAGAGCTAGGAAACGTCTGCTCCTTTTTAAACCTCCTTAAACACCATAGGTTTCTGCTGTTTGGAATCAAGAATCAATTGGAACTGCATTTGCAAGTCTACCAACTCTTTGGTTTGACTTCCCAGCACTTATCTGAACACTTCAGGCTCCCAATTAAAAGACTAAAGTACGCTTGTCTTCTGCCCTTTACTTCTGGTATTTGATTTTACCCTTTCTGTGCTATATTGGTGAGGTTCAAACAGAGGGGAAGTGA
Organism: Gekko gecko; assembly: GCA_029375565.1. Taxonomy (NCBI): domain Eukaryota; kingdom Metazoa; phylum Chordata; class Lepidosauria; order Squamata; family Gekkonidae; genus Gekko; species Gekko gecko. The sequence goes on from JAPDNY010000006.1 coordinate 85,732,219, forward strand.
ACTCTAGAATTCTGTTCCCAAAATGACATAGTTATAACAAAATAATATTCCAGAGCTATTGGTTGGGGCTATAGAAGATTAGCTGAATTGTTTAAAAACAAAAAGTACATGGTGTTCTGAAAACAATCTTGTTGTATAAACATTAATCTCAAGTGGAAAAAGAAATTGTGGCCTGTTTAAAATAGGAGATCCTCTGATTTTATTTTAAACTTGGAGCAAAATGTCTGGGAGCAATAGACTTGTTAAACCACCTGCAGGCTCTCTGGGTGTACTTAAATCAGTGGCTTCTAGTTTACCATCCTCCACAGCCAAAGATTTGCAAGTGCTAATCCAAGAAACAATCAAGATGGCAATCTCTGAAACTGTGGACCCAATTAAAGAATCCGTGAAAGAAATAACACAGCAATTTTCCAGTCAAATGGAAGGACTACAGAAACAAATAGCAGTTAATGCACAAAAGATAATGGAATTAAACAAATCAGCTGAGAAGATGAAGGATAAAACAGAAGAAATGAATTTAAAACTTCAAACAACAGATTCTAAGCAGACTCTCTTGGAACAGGATTTGATGAGACTTCAAATAGACAGAGCAGCATTTTTACTCAGATTCCAAAATATCCCAGAAGAAAAAGATGAAGACAGCAGAATAAAGATGGAACATATCCTAGCAAAATATATGGGGACAGGAGAGATAGAAAAGGTTTTGAAGAAATTGATGCTGTTTATAGAGTGAATTCAGCATATGCCAGAAGAAATCAGCTATCCAGGGAGGTCCATGTAAGGTTCCACAAAAGGATTCTGAGAAATGAAATTTTAAAGGCAGCAAACAAAAATCCATTGAAGATAGACAACAGAGAAATAAAGATCTTAAAGGAAATCCCTTGGAGAGTCAGGGAAAAAAGAAGGGAATACTTAAACCATATAGAAGTACTCAGAAAAATGAGATCTCCTATAGATGGACCTGCCAGGTCTAATTTTTTTCTTTTAGAGGTAAAAGACACAGAATTAACTTGATATTCAAGGCAGAAGACTTTTTAAAGACATAAGGAGTGAAACTTCAACTTAATACAGAAAAATCAGAAGAAGACCCCCTACAAGGAGCATCAGGAACTACTGTGACAACTCTACCTACAATTAAGAAACCAGAGATTAAAGACACAAAGAGGTTTACACGGAAACAACTGAAAGAATGACAGGACCAACAATCACAGACTCAACTACAAAATGAATAGAAGTAAAATAAAGATCATTTCAATAAATGTCAATGGCCTAAATTCACCCCAGAAAAGAAGACAGTTCTTTCAACAGCTGAAAAAAAAATCAATTTTGACATCATTTGCCTTCAAGAGACTCATATTAAAATGGCAGATCAAAAATATCTGTAAGTTAAGAAATTTGGAAACGTTTTTATTTCTTCAGATAAAGAAAAAAAGAAAAGAGGCATAGTGACCTATGTTAAGAAGTATTTACAACCTGAAATGATATATGCCTCACAAGATGGAAGAATCTTGAAGGGTCAAATACAAAGACAAGCCAAGAAAACTTTAATTTTGAATATTTATGCCCCAAATCAACACCAAGAAAACTTTTACAAATCTTTACAAGACTTGATTTCTAAACAGGATTATGATGAAATATATATGATTGGTGACTTTAATGCAGTATTCGATAAGACACAGAATAGAAAATCAACCAAAGGAAAAAGAAACAAGGAAATAAAATGAATTTCAGTAGAGATAAGTGCAAAGTCCTACACTTAGGTACAAAAAATCAAAGGCACAGATATAGAATGGGAGGGACTTGGCTTGACAGCAGCACATGTGAAACGGATCTAGGTGTTATGGTTGATCACAAGCTAAACATGAGCCTGCAGTGTGATGTGGTTGTGAAGAAAGCTAATGTAATCTTAGGATGCATTAACAGAAGCATTGTGTCCAGATCATGGGAGGTGGTAGTTCCTCTCTATTCTGCTATGGTCAGGCCTCACCTGGAGTACTGTGTCCAGTTTTGGGCACATTTTAGGAAGGATGTTGACAAGCTTGAGTGTGTCCAGAAGAGGGCGACCAGGATGGTGAGAGGGTTGGAATCCAAGTCTTATGAGGAAAGGCTGAAAGAGTTGGGTATGTTTAGCCTGGGAAAGGGAAGGCTTAGAGGGGATATGATTGCAGTCTTCAAGTATTTGAAGGGCTGTCGTGTAGAAGATGGAGCAGATCTATTCTCTCTTGCTCCAGATTGCAAGACTAGATCTAATGGGTGGGAACTACGAGGGAATCGATACCGGCTAGATATCAGGAGAAACTTCCTAACTGTAAGAGTGGTTGAGCAGTGGCACAGTCTGCCTTAGGACGTGGTGGATGCTCCTTCCCTGGACATTTTCAAGCGGAGACTGGACGGCCATCTTTTGGGTATGTTGTAGGTATGTAGGTATGTAGTCTTTTGGCTATGCTCCTGCAGAGTGCAGGAGGTTGGATTAGATGACCTGCAAGGTCCCTTCCAACTCTAACATTCTATGATTCTATGATTCTAAATCTACTTCCTACAGTATTTTATCAATTAATGGAAGAACACAATTGTGTTCACACATGGAAAGTCAGAAATCCACATAAACAAGACTTCACTTTCTACTCTGCAAGACACAACTCTTGGTCCAGAACAGACATGTGTTGGATCTCATCTACTATAATAAGTGATATGTTGGAAGCTGAAATTCTTCCCCCAACATTTGCTGATCATAAGCCAATTACTTTGGAAACACAGGATACACCTTAAAAGAATAGGTGGACCTTGAATACTGATATACTAAGAAACAGAAGATTTGTAGAGGGATCCAAGAAGGAATTCAAGTTCTTCTTTGAAAAAAATATCCAACCTGAAATTGCTATAAAAACAGTGCGGGATGCCTTTAAAGCCTTTGTGAGAGGATGGATGATTAAAGAATCAGCGTACAATAAAAAACAAAAGATGGAAAATTTCTCCCAGATACAAACCCAGATCAAAAAACAAGAAGAAAAAATACAGTAAGACCCAATGCGTGAACAGAGAAAAAAGAAACTTAAACTCCTGCAGCATCAAATAAATTGTCTGTTAACACAGGAAATAGCAAACAAGAAAAGATATGCTAAACAAAATTATTTCAAAAATCCGAATAAACCAACTAGATGGCTTGCCAATAAACTACATAAAAAAAGGAAAAATATATAAAAATACTAAAAAATGAAATGGGAGAAGAAGTAAATAAATTGGAAGATTTAAAGAAAATAGTGGAATGGTATTACCAGGAATTATATAGTAGAATGCAAGCATCTCAACAACAAATCAGAAACTATTTGGAATTAAATAAACCTAAAATATTTTCAGAGGAACAAAAAAAATCTTAAACCAACCAATAACATTAGCTGAAATGTCAGAAGCTATAAAGAAACAAAAAAAGGGGAAAACTCCAGGCCCAGATGGGTTACCAGCAGAATTTTATCATTTGTTTGAAGATCAACTAATAATCCCTCTTAAAGAAGTATGTCACAATGTAAGACGAAGGGAAGACACCAGATTATTGGAAAGAGCCTCTGATAACACTGATATATAAACAGAACTCTGATGAGAAAGAAATTAAAAATTATAGACCTATTTCGTTATTGAACATAGACTATAAAATTTACACTTCAATATTGGCATCTAGAATGAAAGAAAACATTGTCACAGATGATCCATAAAGACCAAGTGGGCTTTTTACTGAAAAGACAATTGAAGAACAATGTGAGGATAAGAACATAACATAAGAACATAAGAGAAGCCAATGCTGAATCAGGCCAATGGCCCATCTAGTCCAACACTCTGTCACACAGCGGCCAAAATATACCAGGTGCCATCAGGAGGTCCAGCAGTGGGGCCAGGGCACCAGAAGCCCTCCCACTGCTGCCCCCTCCAGCACCAAGAATAGAGTGCATCACCTGCCCCAGACCGAGAGCTCCCATCTATACCCTGTGGCTAATAGCCACTGATGGACTTCTGCTCCATATATTTATCTAATTCCCTCTTGAAACTGTCCATGCTTGCAGCTGCCACCACCTCCTGTGGCAGTGAATTTCATATGTTAATCACTCTTTGGGTGAAGAAGTATTTCCTTTTATCTGTTCTAACCCGACTGCTCAGCAATTTCATAGAGTGCCCACGAGTTCTTGTATTGTGAGAAAGGGAGAAAAGTACTTGTATTGTGAGAAAGGGAGAAAAGGATGATATTAAATGTCTTGGAATATTATGAAACACACCCAGAAATACAAATGGCTTATTTTTTTAGATACAGAGAAGGCCTTTGATGATGTAAACTGGAATTTTATGCTTGAATTACTTTCATATGCTCAAGCAGGCACAGATTTCCAGAAAATGGATGAAGTAATCTATACCAAGCAGCAAGCAAAGATTTTGATTAACAGTAATCTATCACAGGATATTGAAATTCATAAAGGAACAAGACAAGGTTGTCCCCTTTCACTGCTGTTGTTTATATTTGTTCTTGAAGTTCTAAATGATGTAATCAGACAGGACCAACAATTTTTAGGCCTTAAGCTAAGAGGAGAAGAGTACAAGCTTTTAGCATTTGCAGATGTCTTAGTGTTTATTCTAGAGAATCCTCTTAACTCTACAAGTATATTTATAAATGCACTGCAAGACTATGGAACTGTAGCAGGATTGAAAATTAACTGTAAAAAAAACAAAAATATTGATAAAAATATGATTAGAACACAAGTTCTACTACTACAAGAGAAAACAGGTTTGGAAGCTCAAAGCAAGATTAAACATTTAGGAATAAGCATAACAAATAAATGCAGCTCTTTGTTGGAGAATAATTATATAGAACTATTGAAAGAAAGACCTGGAAAAATGGCAAAAATTTCAAATATTGTTTATGGGAAGAATTGCCACCATTAAAATTAATGTATTACCAAGATTGATGTTTTTATTTCAGACTATACCGATTATTCTAAACCAGAAGTACTTCAAAGATGTATCAAAGAACAAACATTAAAGATGTTTATCAAAGAACTTGATAAAATTTTATCAAAATTTATCTGGCAAGAGAAGAAACCAAGAATAAAACTTAAGGCTTTAGAAGAGTCCAAAGATAGAGCAGGTTTTTCCCTTCCAGACTGACTACTTTATTATAGAGTAGCACCACTGAACTGGATTAAAGAATGGATCACGCTAGAAAATCAGAGATTGCTAAAACTAGAAGGACATGATTTATTACTAGGATGGCACACATTTTTATGGTATGGAAAAGCGGACTCTCATAAATACTTTAAGCAACATTGGATTAGAGCTTCCTTAATGAAAGTATTGGAGACAACAAAGGTTCAATGTTACAACAAACTTCCTAAGTGGATTGCACCTTTGGAAGCTTTTACAAATCCTAACGTGTACCAAGAAGAACAAACTACAAGATATCAAGATATTCTAGATATGGAATCTAGATATGCTAAAGATAAACTGTTTATGATAACCATTTAGAAATAGATAAAACTCTTTTGCATGTGGAACAAATATATATATATATTTATATATATATAAAAATGTATGTTTTGTTGTTAGAATACAGGATGGCAGATGAAGTAGTAAAAGATGTAATGATCCAATGGGCAAAAAATTGGGGCATAATATAGACTTAGATCAATGGTCACAGATCTGGAAAAAAATATAAAAATTACTAAAGCCATCTTTTACAAAGAGAATATACATAAGATGTTCTATAGATGGTATATTACCCTGGGGAAACTTGCTAAATTTGACTTGAAATGTTCAAATCAGTGTTGGAAATGTCAAAATAAGGTGGGATCCTTTAACCATATGTGATGGATCTTTGTCGTGGTCTCTGTGCAGTCCCACACATGGGTTGGGCGCCTGCGCACGACCTCGTTCGGAGAAACTTCTAGAGCTTTACCTCAGAAGAGCTTTGGCAGGCTCTCTTCCCGCCCTGGGGAGGAGGCACACACTGCGCATGCCCAGAGCAGGAGAGAGAGCCGCCTCCCACTCAGTTCTTCTTCGACCGCCTTCGTGTTCACACCTCGTTATCGTTCCTCCGTATCATTACCTCAGCTGAGTATTTTCATCTACTTGTTTTTCGCTTTTGTCCTTTCTTCTTCTTCTTCTTCTTCTTCTTCTTCTTCTTCTTCTTCTTCTTCTTCTTCTTCTTCTTCTTCTTCTTCTTCTTCTTCTTCCTCCTCCTCCTCCTCCTCCTCCTCCTCCTCCTCCTCCTCCTCCTCCTCCTCCTCCTCCTCCTCCTCCTCCTCCTCCTCCTCTTCTTCTTCTTCTTCTTCTTCTTCTTCTTCTTCTTCTTCTTTCATATATATATAAAAAAAGGATTTTCTCTTTTTTCTCTTTTCTATCCCCCCCTCTTTCTTTGGTGGGTGGGTTTGGGCTTTGTATGGGAAAAACTAAGTTTTTCAAAGTGTGCTGTCATTGCCCTGCCAAGATTCCTTCGAATGACGGGCACGACTTTTGTTTAATTTGTTTGGGAGAGGCCCATAGAGTTGATACTTGTTCCCACTGTGCGAGTTTTACTCGGCAGGCTCGACAAAATCAGGAGGTTAGGCTCTACTTTGGAGTCAGCTTTGCGCCCCACAATGTCCTCAGCGGCTTCTCATGCCTTTGTGGCTAAAAAATCGGACACCTCCTCGAAGGCACCGAAACAGAAACCTAAGCGGGCTAAGATAAGACCCCTTCGAAATCGAAGGTCCCGCCGTCTGCTTCGGTTTTGCTGGTTGAACCTGTCATCATTACCGGCTTATCGACGTTGATGCCCGTGTTGGCCTCTGCCTCTCAAAGATCTGTGGTGCCACCTACAACCCCGCAGCACACGCACTCCTTGGCTTCGGGCTTGATTCTGCTGGGCCAGTCAACGAGGTCGCCTCCACTATTGTCCCCTCGTCGACATTCCCGATCTCTTTCGAGGCACTCTGATCTCCCGCTCCACACTTTGGGCGAGAGGCCTGTTTTGGTACACCGCCACTCGCGGTCTCAATCCTGATATGACCGGAGAAGACTGATCCGTCGGCAGTCTCCGTCGTCATCCGGTTCTCCTTCTGATGACCAATGTTGGTCTTTTGATGAACATCGAGAATGCCCGGATACAGCCTACTATTATTCCAGGTCCCCGACACCGGAGCGGCATCATTATGATCATGTCTGTCACTCTGAGTGTATGGATTGGGGCCATGTCTCTGACCACCCTCGACGCTCCACATCAGTGGTCTCGGCACGTTCGATTCCTCAGGACCAGCCTTCCGATTCCTCGAGGATTAGGGATGCCCCAAAGAGTTCTCCCTTAGAACCTCGGTACCATCCTTCTGTTGACCACCCAGTTATCAACCTGGTTCATCCATTAAGGTCCTCTTCTCCTATGTCGATCTCGGACCAGTCGGATTCGGCAGAGCTTGACCCCGAGGTCACTCGAATGGAGGATGAGCCTCGGGTCTATATCGCCCACTGAGGGTCCTAAGGCGTATTTGGAGCTCGTCACTTGGATGGCCACCGCCCTTCAAGTCCAGGGCTCGACAGAATCCCCGGCTGTGACTGATGTGGTTCACAGACTGGTCCAAGCCGACGTTCCTCCTTCTACCGTCCTGCCCTTGCTTCCTGTTCACCTTTCAGTCTTGAAGGAATCTTGGAAGCACCCGGCATCGATCCCCCCGGTCTCGAGGCGCTATGATGGTCTGTACAAGATCCAGCAAAATCCCGGCAAGTTCCTCCTCTGTCAACCGCCGCCGAATTCAATGGTTGTCCATTCATCGTCGAGATCTAGGGGCCAGTCTGCGCCTCCCAACCGCGAGGGTCGCAAGCTTGACCTTCTGGCCAAAAAGATGTATTCTCTGGCCTCTATGAATCTCCGCATCAATACCTACTTCTCCTACCTGTTGGCGTACGCCTTCAATGTCACAAATGCTGTTCGTCCTATCTTGGATTTTGTCCCAGAGGCACATCGTGCCACTCTGTCAGGTGCCTTGTCTGAGGTTTGTGCCATATCGAAGCAGCAGATCAATTCAGTTCGTCATGCAGTTAGCTGTTCTTCCAAGCTTCTGGTCTCTTCCATCGCTCTCCAGCGTCATGCTTGGCTGCAGGGCACCTCTTTACAACCTGATGTTAAGTTCTGTATAGAGGATCTTCCGTTCGATGGTGATGGCCTCTTCCACTCTACCACTAACGAGGTTTTGAAAGCTGTCGATGACAGTCAGAAGCAGGCTAGGAATCTTGGGGTCTCTGCCACTTCTTACTGACCTCGGAACCGTCCTTGGAAGCCTCCCGGCTCCAGACGATACCCGTCTCCGGCATCCAATCCCCAATGGAGGAGGAAGCCTTATGACCCATCCTCCCTCCAAGCATCGTTCTCAACCTTCCAAAAAGCCGCCACAGCCTAAACAGTCTGTTTGACTGTCTCCACCACCTGCCCTCTCCGAAATCGTACACTCCTCCCATCCGGACCCATCTCTTCCCCTTTCTACCAGCCTGGGAAGAAATTTCCACCGACTCCTGGATCCTCACCATTCTACAGGTCGGGTACGCCATAGAGTTCGTTTCGCCTCCAGTCCTTCCACACTTTGTCGTCACACCTCCAGACCTTCTTGATCTCGAGATTTCCACCCTCCTTGCCAAAGGAGCCATCGAGGTCATCCCAGAGGTGCAACGGACTCATGGCTTCTACTCAAAATATTTCCTGGTTCCCAAGAGAGACAGCGGCTTCCGACTGATTATGGATCTTCGGGATCTCAACCGCTTCATTCGGTATCAGAAATTTCGAATGGTCACTTTGCAGTCGATCCTTCCTCTAATACCACAGGCGGCGTGGCTCACGTCAGTCGATCTCCAAGACGCATACTTCCATGTCACGATCCGTCCCCAACACCGTCGATTCCTTCGGTTCGCCGTTGGAGATGCACACTACCAGTACAAAGTGCTTCTCTTCGGTCTTTCTACCGCCCCGCGGGTGTTCACTAAGCTGATGGCTGTGGTGGTGGCCGAGCTTCATCGGCGGGGAATCACTCTTTATCCTTACATTGACGACTGGCTTCTCGTAGCTCCAACGCCAATTCAGTTGCTCCACAACACTCAGGAGACTCTTTCCCTCCTCCGTGCTCTCAGTCTCTGTGTCAACGTCGCCAAGTCCTCCCTTCAGCCCCTCCAAGTCCTTCGATCAAAGGTGCGAAGAAGCCACAGCTGAAGCGGCCGCATTCTCAACCGGGCATGGCGGACTACAAACACCGTGGAGGCAAAGTGACCGAGGAGCCTCATCACAGAACGGGCGGATTGTTGAGGGAACGTCTGAAAGGAGGACACCATCGCCAGAATGTCGGAAGCCCTCGATTCCGGGAGGAAAGCCGCTTCGAGGTTGGTGTCGAGACGAGCCCCGAGAAATCGAAGGACTTGGAGGGGCTGAAGGGAGGACTTGGCGACGTTGACACAGAGACTGAGAGCACGGAGGAGGGAAAGAGTCTCCTGAGTGTTGTGGAGCAACTGAATTGGCGTTGGAGCTACGAGAATGCGGCCGCTTCAGCTGTGGCTTCTTCGCACCTTTGATCCTCTACGGAGTCCTTGGCACACGATTCTGTCGATTCCACGGAGCGTCCTCGACTCTCTCGAATGGTGGTCTCAACCTGTCCACCTCCTTTCCGGGATGCCCTTTTGACCTCCTCCTCCTGAGCTGTTGTTGACTACGGACGCTTCCCTCTGGGGTTGGGGAGTCCAGTGCGGAACGCTTTCTGCTCAAGGGGCTTGGTCTGCTCAAGAAGTAACTCGTCACATAAATTACCTAGAGTTGCGAGCGATTTATCTGGCCCTTCGGTCATTTCTTCCGACCTTTCGGGGACGTATCATCCAAGTGGCTTCCGACAGCACCACTGCCATTTATTACATCAACAAAAAGGGCGGCACTGCCTCTGTTCGTCTGTGCAACTTGGCGATTGACCTCTGGTCCTGGTGCCTCGGTCACTCCATCAGGCTCTCAGCGGTACACATTCCCAGGGATCAAAATGTCAATGCAGATTGGTTGAGTCGCTCTGCCTTGTCGGACAAGGAGTGGTCCATTCCCCTCTGGTATCTTCGACCTCTCTTTCTAGAATTCGGTCACCCATCTGTCGATGGCTTCGCAACCGCCGACAATGCTCGATGTTGCCTGTTTTTCAGCAAGGGTCCCCCATCTGCTTGGTCGCTCGGGGATGCCTTTCTTCACAAGTGGACTGGAGCCCTGTTTTACTTTTTTCCTCCGTTCCCTCTCATCTCTCGGGTCATTCAGAAGATCCACGCAGATGGCACCTCCTGCATACTAGTCACTCCATGGTGCCCACGCCAGGTTTGGTTTCCTCACCTGCTTCAACTCTCCCGTCATTCCTTCCGCCCTCTCCCTGTCATCCCAGATCTCCTCTCTCGGGCCCGAGGGAGAATCCTGCATCCCAATCCAGGATTTTTCAGATTGATGGCCTGGAAGATCCAACCTTAGACTTCTTGCCTCAAGTTTCTGAAATCCTTCTGAACACTAGGAAGCCTTCTACTTGACGTTCCTATTGATTCAAGTGGAACAGATTCCAATCCTATGCTTCTGATCACTCCTTCGATCCCCTTCGATCATCTCTCCGTGAGATTTTCTCCTACATCGTACGCTTAAAGGATACTGGCCTTGCATACTCGTCCTTGAGGGTTCATCTGGCGGCAATCTCCACCAATCATCCCCTGATACAAGGATCCTCAGTGTTCTCCCATCGTCTCACCAAAACGTTCCTCAAGGGTCTCCTTCGGATGTGCCCTCCTAGGAAACCGTTGGTGCCTCCGTGGAGCTTGCCACTGGTCCTTTCTCAACTCATGTCTAAACCGTTCGAACCCATGGCTACCGCTGACCTCAGGTTAGTTTCCTGGAAAACGGCCTTTCTAGTAGCCATTACCACTGCTCGTAGAGTAGGGGAGCTAGCTGCCTTTAGGGCTGATCCCCCCTTTACTGTTTTTTCATAGGGAGAAGGTTGTCCTTAGAACAGAACCTTCCTTCCTCCCTAAAATCGTCTCTGCCTTTCATCTCTCTCAGTCGGCTGTTCTCCCTACTTCCTTTCCAAACCTGACTGATGCCTCTCAGAGAGTCTTGCACTGTCTCGATGTTCGCAGAGCGCTCTCTTTCTACCTGCATAGGACACAGCCCATACGTAAATCCCCTTGGCTGTTCCTAGCTTATGGCCCTCCGCACCTGGGGGAGTCGATTTCTTCCCAACGACTCTTTAAATGGGTGACTTCCACTATAGCCCTTTGCTATGAGCTGGCACGTCAGCCTGTTCCTACCTGTGTCACTGCCCATTCCACACAGGCGGTTTCAACGTCCGCCACTTTCCTGGCGGGTGTCCCGTTGGAAGACGTCTGTGCAGCTGCTACATGGTCCTCGCCATCGACCTTCATGACCCACTACGCACTTGACATCTGAGCCCGACGGGATGCTGCCTTCGGTCAGATGGTGCTGCGGTCTCTCTTCGCTTGATCCTGCTGCACCCTCAGGTAGGACCCTTGGGTGATTTGTTTTGATGATGATGCTGTGTCTTAACCAGTATTTTTGTGTCTTTTTCAGCTGCCAGCTCCCTCCTTTAACTGGTTCAGCTCTTGTAATCACCCATGTGTGGGACTACACAGAGACCACGACGAAGATAAACAGGTTGCTTACCTGTAATGATGATCTTCGAGTGGTCATCTGTGCAATACCACAATCCCACCTGGCCTTCCCCACTGCTGGCATCTCCAGATTTCCTTCTTTGGATTGCTTGGCCTTGCCAGTGGCGGTCGAAGGAACTGAGTGGGAGGCGGCTCTCTCCCGCTCTGGGCATGCGCAGTGCGTGCCTCCTCCCCAGGGTGGGAAGAGAGCCTGCCAAAGCTCTTCTGAGGTAAAGCTCTAGAAGTTTCTCCAAACGAGGTTGTGTGCAGGCGCCCAACCCATTTATGGTACTGCACAGATGACCACTCAAAGATCATCAGTTACAGGTAAGCAACCTGTTTTTTTGTGACAAAACCAAAAAATATTGGGCCTGGATACATGAAATATTGCAGAAAATGTTAAAGTGTTCTATACCCTTTGTACCAGAAATATTCTTGTTAAATGTTTTACCTGAAAGCTGTAAAAAAAATGATTCTTATTTGATTCTGTATGTAGTAACTTCTCCTAGAATTTTATATGCAAAATTTTGGAGAAGAGTGGAAATTCCTAGTAAAGAAGAGATTATAAACAAAATGCTGGAAACAGCAGAAATGGATAAATTAACTTTATTATTGAAAGAATACCCAGAAAAAACTTTTGAGAATACATTTCAAGGTTCTACACTTAGTTGGAAAATTATAATAATTTAAAGTTATAGTCAAACAATACATCGGTGAGGATACAGAGAAGAAACTTTGCTATACTGGCAATGAAAGACTAAAATTTTTTGAGATGAACATTTGACCAACATGATTTAGTTATTAGGCATAAGCATTATAACTACTTGAAGATTTCCCCCTGAGTATATATATATATGTTTGTGTGTTGAATGTATGTATGGAAAATTTAATAAAATATTGTAAAAAAAAGAAGAAAATGACAACAGTTAATTTCTACATGGTGGCAGAGTTCAAGCTGATCACGGCAAACCATTCTTCTAATATCAGTGGTATGGGAGCTGATTTTAGCAAGATTGTGGTTGAAAAATATGCTACATAGTTCAAAGGCAACCTGCTATTTAGGGGTACCTTGCAAATGTTAGAACTGAGCCATGGTGGTGAAAGAAGATTCTAAAACTAATTCCTTACTCTGTCAGTGCACCTGATATGAAGCAAGTGTGTAACATGTCAGCTGTGTTCTTTCCTCCTTGTACTGCAACTAGAAACTGGATCCTTAGCTGTTTGTGGCTCACAATGAGACTGTTGTATCTGACAGCAATGTTATACTGGCTATGAAGCCAAGTTATGAAGTAATGACTATAGATACAGTACTCCCCACTTCTCTTTCTCCAGTATCTTACTACAGTCTTGCATAATGAATCAAATACTTTTATATCAGTTTCCATGTAGGAATAGACAATAATGTGTGTGTGTTATTAGGGAAGGGTCTTACTTGGTATTTAATGTGGAATATGTATCATAGGTTAAATGTGAATGACTATAAACAGATTTGATGAACATCTAGTCCCTGACTCAATTTGAGCCAGATACATTCCTAGTTCCATCATTTATTTTATTTATTTGTTTAAAACATTGCTATGCCACCTTTCCATACAAATAGGGCCCCCGAGGCAGTGAACTTCCAAATATTAAAAAAGCATTTAAAATATTTAAATAATTTGATTAAAAACATGCAGTTTTGTTGTTGTTGTTCAGTTGCACAGTCGAGTCTGACTCTTCACAACCTCATGGATGACATCATGCTAGGCCCTCCTGTCTTCCACCATCCTCTGGAGTTTGACACCTTCCAACCTGAGGGTTTCATCTGCTGGCATCATATCTTTTAGTCTTCTGTTACTGTCCACCGGGTTTTCTTGGAAAAGATACTGGAGTGGGTTGCCATTTCCTTCTCCATGCAAACAAACATGCAGATATATATTTAAGCCCTATATGGCTGGGGTCCAACATACCTAAGGGACTGCCTTTCCCTATATGTTCCGCAATGGGCACTACGGTCGGGGATGCAACATCTACTGGTGGTTCCAGGCCCCAAGTGGTTCTCAGATATAAATTTCTGGTCCAGAAATCACCTTCCTATGATTGTAGAGCCAAATAATCCTCAAGCAAAGGATTTGATATTTATATCTGAGAACCGCTTGGCATGTGATTGCACTATTAGAGGCCTTGTTTATTTTTTACTCTGTGCCTGGTGGTTTATCTTGAAACAACTTGCTTCTGGTCCTTATTGAAGTTATGCTTTGTATTTACATGATTGTACTATATTTTTATAATAGCCAATATGTTCCTCACTATAATAGCCAATATGTTCCTCACTACTGACCTCTGAGGAAGGCCTATGTAGGCCAAAATGCATCAGGTCAGATTTATAAGCCCTTGTGTTTTATTGTTTGTTATTTATACATAATGTGTGATTGGGCCCTTATATAATTTTAACTTTGTGATTAATAAATACATGTATTTTTATTATTTCCTTCATTAAGTTTTTAATATTTGACCGGGTGCCGCATGGCGGAGTGAGCTCCCGTCTCTAGTTCCAGCTCCTGCCAACCTAGCAGTTCGAAAGCAAGAAATTGCAAGTAGATAAATAGGTACCACTTCAGTGGGAAGGTAACAGCATTCCGTGCGCCTTGGTGTTTAGTCATGCCGGCCACATGACCACGGAAATGTCTTCGGACAGCGCTGGCTTTTCGGCTTTGAAACGGAGATGAGCACCGCAACCCTAGAGTCGGATTCGACTGGCTTTCAAGCAAGGGAACCTTTACCTTTAACCTTTGTCAGGTTCTGGATTCTAGGTTTTAGGTTCAGTTTTCGTCCACTTCCCTTTTTTGTACCAATACGCGGATGACACCCAGTTCTATCTGCTGTTGGGCAGCCAGTCTGGCTCTACACCAGAAGATCTGGACCAGGCATTACAAGCTGTAGCTGATTGGCTTAGACTGAGTTGACTGAAACTGAATCAGACGAAGATGGAGGTCTTGTGCTTGAATCTGGGAAGCCCAAGAGTAGGGATCCCACTCCCAGCCTTCTATGGGGTGCAGTTGGTGCCAGCGCTGGAGGTTAGGAGTCTGGGAGTGCTCCTGGATGCCTCTCTAACAATGGAGGCCCAGGTAGCAGCCACTGCCAAATCAGCCTTTTATCACCTCTGGCTGGTCAGACAGTTGGTTCCCTTCTTCGAATGCAATGATTTGGCAACAGTGATCCACACAATGGTCACCTCAAGATTAGACTACTGTAATGCTCTCTACATGGGGCTGCCCTTGTCCCAAATCTGGAAGCTGCAGCTGGTGCAAAATGCTGCGGCCAAGCTGTTGATGGACCTCTCTATGCAGGAGTACATCTAGCCTGTGCTGAAAGCATTGCATTGGCTACCAATAGCATACCAGATTCACTTCAAGATGCTGGTTTTGACCTTTAAAGCCATTTATGGTCAGGGTCCAGCATACCCGACCACCTTTCCCCATATGTTCCCCAGAGAGCAGTGTGTTCAAGGGCCCAAAACTGGTTGGCCCTCCCAGGCCCCAAGGATGTCAAGCTGGCAATAACCAAGGCCAGGGCCTTCTCAGTGGTGTCTCCGTACTGGTGGAATGAGCTCCTGGAGGAGATCAGGGTCCTGCAGGACCTTTCACAGTTCTGCAAGGCCTATAAGATGGAGCTCTTCCACCAGGCCTTCGATTAGGAGCTGCCTTAAACACTGAGGAGTGACCCTGTGCCCTAGCTTTCCCATCTTCAGCCTGGCTTGCCGCATAAAGTAGTCAATCAAACTGAGCTGTTGTGAGAATGCCATCAGGACTAACACCAAAGTAGTGGTATGGTCTAATCTAGGAATTTTGCTCTTGCACTTTAATTGATCCGGCATTTTAGGAAATGAATAATTGATTGTTAATGTATGTTTTATATATGTTTTAACTGTATTTTTATATATGCATTTTATGTAAGCCGCCCTGAGCCTGTCTCGGCGGGGAGGGCAGGGTACAAATTGAATGAATGAATAAATAAATAAATAAATAAGGGAAGGGCGTTCCGCAAGCAAGGTGCTGCTACTGAAAAAGCCTTATCTCTTGTGGCCATCCTCCTCATTTCTGAAGGGTACAGAGAGCAGGGCTTGTGAGGCAGATCTTAACTGGAGGGCAGGACAACGTGGCAGGTGGTCCTTCAAATACCCTAGCCTCAAGCCATTTAGGCCTTTAAAGGTAAGAACCAGCACATTGTCCCTAGAAACAAATGGGTAGCTAGTGCAGATCTTTCACCAGTTCACCAGTTTCACCAGATCATCCCTGGATTCTGCCTTGGCAATAGCCAGTCTGCTGCATTTTGGAAATCTCTTTTTGATCTGAAGGTGGCCTTTGATTCTGTATCTCGGGGAAGACTTTGGGCAAAGTTGAATTCTTCAACTATAGATAAAAGACTTCTACATCTGATGATTAAAGTGCATGAGAACACGCAACTACAAATCAGATGTGACAGGGAAGGAATGCTATCTAAACTTATTCACTCCCGGAAGGGAGTAAGACAGGGTTGTTTACTTGCCCCCTCCTTGTTTAATATTTATGTCAACTCCCTTATTCAGTCTCTACACGGGGCAGATGTGCACGCCCCTAACTTCTCAGGAGGAGAGGGAGTTCCAATACCGATGTACGTGGATGACGCTATCCTATTGTCCCAAACTAGAGTTGGTCTTAATCGGGCCTTAAGAATTTTTAGCAAGAAATGTAACAAGGAATTATTAACGATTAATTACTCTAAAACCAAGATTATTCATTTAAATAGGGTTTATAAGAAAGATACCTGGAGAATAAACGGACATCCTATAGAGCAAGTTAAAACATATAAGTATCTGGGGATAACCTTCAGTTATAATGGCAGCTCCTCAGCGCATATAAGTTCCACAATTTGTTCAGCTGAGAGAAATGCTAATGCTATCGATTCATCAGGATGGAAGGCCAAGGTGTAATTCAAGCAGCCTTAAAATTATTTGATGCAAAAATCTTAACCCAACTCACATATGGTATGCAAGTAATTACTTTAAGTGATGATAACTTTAAGGACCTGGAAAAAGTTCAATCCAAATTTATTAGAGCATTATTTAATGCACCTAAATGTACGGCCAATGTAGTTCTTAGGCAGGAAATTGGGGTGCCAAGAGTGAAAACGAAAATTTGGATTGCTTCGATTTTTTACTGGTTAAGAATGCACTTGAAGCCTACAGGTCTAATTCCATCCTTTTTAGCTGCCACTCCATATCCTGAATGGTCCTCCAAAATATTGGTTAAACTTGGTTCAATTGGGCTTCACCCTGCAAGTCTTTTCGATCTAGGATTGACCAAAGCTAAATCTATAGTATCCCAATGTCTAATGGATATAGAGGCGCAGACAGAAGAAGCACTTCTAACCTCAAGATATGGAGTTTTAAAATCTTGGGCAGGTTTTAATGTAACCTTTCTAACATTATATATGATGGCTATAGATGGGCTTTTTCCAGAGCACGTTTTGATGCCCTACCCTCTAATTTATTACAAGGAAGGTTCTTGCGTTGGCCTATCTCCCAAAGATGTTGTCCTTGTACAGGTCTTGAGATAGAGTCGGTCTCACATATTCTGTTACATTGTAACTTTTATGTTATGGAGAGGCAGCTGTTAATTTTCCCATTGTTCTCTTAATTTAAACCTTTGGATGTCCATTTGAAATTTGCAGAACCAAGGATTCTAACCTTCTTGTTGGAAGATCGGAAAGAGAGGATATCTTTAGCTGTGGCAAAATTTTGCTTCCTGGCACTTAAAAAGAGGAAACTTGTACCTTAGATAGCAGTAAAGGTAAAGGTAAAGGTTCCCTTGCTCGAAAGCCAGTCGAATCCGACTCTAGGGTTGCGGTGCTCATCTCCGTTTCAAAGCCTGAAGAGCCAGCGCTGTCCAAAGACGTTTCCGTGGTCATGTGGCCGGCATGACTAAACACCAAGGCGCACGGAACGCTGTTACCTTCCCACCGAAGTGGTACCTATTTATCTACTTGCAATTTCTTGCTTTCGAACTGCTAGGTTGGCAGGAGCTGGAACTAGAGACGGGAGCTCACCCCATCATGCGGCACCCGGGTCTCGAACTGCTGAACTACTGACCTTCCACAGCCTGCAGTTCAGCGTCTTAACCACTTGAGCCACCGCAGCTCCTACCTTAGATAGCAAGTTAATGATAAATTAGTATTGTTTCTGTTTCCGCCTTAATGATACACTGCGTTGCTCCCGCTTTTGCTCTTAATGCCGTCTTATATATTTATTTAATTTTAATGTCTTTACTGTGTATTTTACCTCAGTCTTCCTTTTGGAAATGTTTTATATTGGCTGGTCGCTTGACCGTACTAATAAACTTGACTTGACTTGGATGAGCTGAAGTTTCTGGACTATTTTCAGTGGCAGCCCACATAAAGCTCATTACAGTAATCTAGCCTGGATGTAATCAGAGCATGGATCACTGTGGCCAGATCATGCTTTTCGAGGAATGACCATAACTGGTGGCACTACAGGAGATCAAAGCATGGTTTCACAGGCAGTTTCTTCCCAGTTGATTAGGAATCATTATGGTGATTCACAATCATGAAACTGAATAATAAAATTTAAAAGGCATTGGATTGCTATGACTTGCTTGTGTTCTTTCCTCTAACGCTACTTTTTATGACAGTGTTGGAGTACTAGAGAGGAAGGAGGAGAATGAACTACAGCAGCAGCAGGGAGTGGTGCTTTCCATATAGCCCATGTAGAATACCATGTCCCTATCCCAGCTACTAGTAACTCTAGGATCTTCTCAGTAATTAGAAATGCTACAAGTTCAAAGATAATAGGCTGATAAATTTTTGGTTTTATCAAGAGACAAGCACCCGTGACCTGAAATTAGAATTCCCTTTTCATGCTTATGTGCCAATCCTATGCCTGTGCAGTTGGCATGCATCAGATTTGGTGGCCAAGGCCAGTAGCCACTATACTCCTCAAAGGTAGCCTCTCATACTCATCTCAAAGTAGGGCATGCTATCATATATATGTGATTTTTACTAAAGTAAATGCATTGTTGGGTGGGAACAATGAACATACTATCCAATTAATTAAAAAACTCAGTAGACAAATCAGTCTTCTGAAGAATCCTTTATGCCATTCAAGGCAGTCATGTCCAAGAAGTGCAAAAAAGGTGAGCCAGTTTAGAAGGCTTCAGTAAAAAGCAAACTGCTTTGCTGTTTTACGTGTTCACAGCTTCCATTTGGAATTAGCTAAATTACAAATCAGGCTATGGCCACTGCTATAAAAAATGTGTGGTGTTGTGATCCTCAGTGCATTGGATGTGTGGTAAAATGGCTATTTGACCTCTTTAGCAGATATTTAGAGAGCTAGTCATCCTCAGATAAACTGCGGGGGGGATCCTAAGCATCTGAAAACAAGAAGTGTTACTGGTTCAAGTGAAGCTTGCTGTACCCCATAGAATCTGAAAGACAGATGAAAGTAGATACATACTATGTGAGAGGGTCTTATTGAAAATGGTCATCTCTGATGACCATTTGAGCAGTAGCATCACATGGGTAGAGTTTTATATTACATTTAGGACATGTGACAAGACTGTTAAACATCATACAAGAGCCCTGGCGTGTCTTAACAGTTTGCACCTGCAAGTTTCCTTTGTAATCAAAAATTAAGCCTGTGTTTTTCCTGCCCTGCACTTCCTCTTTAAATGTACACCATTGTGATCCATTTATCAGAGAATATGTCTTTTGCAGACTGTGTACCGGAGACTTAAGCTCTTTATTTACTGTATCTGGAAGCCTTAGTAAGCTAAGACTTGTACAGTATTTCACATTTATTTATCTGAGCTGTAGCTTAGGATCAGGTGGCAGTTAAGTCACTTAAGGTTATTCAAATGCATCTAAAATGTTGCTTAATAATTCAGAACCAGTTTGCTCTGTTTAGAGTATTATGGTTCTTACAATCCCTTAATTAGTCCATTCCAGCAGCAGTTTAAATAAACAAGGGGAGGAAAGCTCTCTTCCCTCCCCTACAAAATGGTAGTTAAAATAAATTTAATCTAACTGAAAGAGTAGAGTGCAGCCAGTCAAGGCAAGGATTTAGGGCCAGATTGTGTTTGGTGATTACATGACTGAAAAAACTAGTAGAGGGATTAAGAACACTTCTGGCCTCATCCTTCCTCCCTTTGCTAGATTTTAATTTGGGTTACAAGCAGGCATTGATACTGGCATTTTTTGTAGTTTATGAACATGGGAGCTTGATGTGACAGGAAGTAAGAGGATGTGTTGTATGCAAAGTTTATTGTATTTCTATATACAGGAACTGTGACTTGTTAGATTAGAGCAAGACCCATCTAGCCCAACATTCTGTTCCCAAACAACAGCCAGCCAGATATCGCTGGGAGATATAAAGGTGATGTCTAGTCCCTTTTTCTTTGTTCCCTATGTCTTGTACGAAGATACATACTGCCTTTGAAAAGAGAGGTTCAGTTTCATGTTCGTGTATAATTGCCATTGATCTAGTTTTCATGAATTTGTCTGATTCTCTTATAGCTATGCTGCACAATTATATTTTATGGTAGTGATTTTCATATGTATGTGTATGTTAGGCCTATCCTGAATTTACTAAGAGTCAGTTCCATTGGGTGATCCCAAAGTTATTTCTAGTGTGTTCTGAGAGGCTGAAAAGTTTCTTGCTGCACTCCTTCCGTGCCATTCTTAATTTTGGAATCCTCTGTCGTATTTTTCCCCCATCATCACCCCCACACACCAAATCACTATGGAGCTATGAAAGCAGGAAAAGCTTATTGAATAGTTTTGTGGTGAATGCTCAAGTAGGCATCTTCATTTGGCAGCAGTTTCTCAGCAAATGACTAACTAGGAGCGGTGAACACTACATGCAGCTGTCTACAAGATAAAAGTATTCCATTCAAATACATCACAGTTGTTTCCTCCTCTTTACCTCCCCCCTCCAATTTCACTATAGTCCTTTTATATGGTTTCAAACTTTACTTGATGAGTATGTTGTCTGAACAAATCTAGAGGATACTGGGGGAAATTGCCTCTTTTAATCACCTGTTAAACCTTCCAAACTTTTTGGTATGTGTGTGGGGGGGAGGAGACTGAATGGACTGTTTTCTCATGCTTAGTAAGTATTTTATGAATTTTTGTTAGAAGAAAGAAAATCTAGTAGCAAAATGCCAAGAAATAGCCTTGGCAACATTAAGATATTAACATTGCTGTGTCTGCTAACTAGAAATTTAATGATCTCCTGCTGTTTTGGTAATTGGACAAGTAAATGCATCTTAATAAGGCTCTGATCCTCAAAGTCATCCTTCAGCCTGAATCCTGTTCATCCTGATGGGGTTGCACTGCTAGAATTCTTTAAGAATCTGTAAATTAGTACAGCATTTTTATATACATGTTATTGATTTAATCTGTATATCAGTCAGTCATATTGTAGCATATGTTCTGTTCTGTTCAGTATTCTAAATCTTTTAGAAACACTTCCCTATGTTGTTAATTATAAATGTGTCTTCAAGTTAATGGGCAGCCCCTTAACATGCAATCTATAACCTCTGCCTGGCATCTCAAACTCTCATTTTGATAAGAATATGGCACACATTTTCTTCATAGTCCAGAAGAATTCAGTAAATTCATTTACCACTTTGAATATTTTGATGCTCTGAGACATGAGAGAAGAAAAGGTTTTCTCTGTCTTACAGTGTAAGAACTTGGTAAAGTAGATGCAGCATATGATGATCTTGAACAACCCATAGAGGAAAGAGTTCTGTTGGAATTAGAGCTGATTTTAAATCATTCAGAAATCAAAGTGAGCTGAAAATATGCATAACTTAATTGTAGATGCATAACTTCTTAAACACAGATTTTCAATTAAATTTGAGTTAGAACTGTCTTCCTTGAAAGAGAGTTCATTTCTAGTAGCACTGTTGTAAGCAATCAACTCAAGAAAAGTGCAAGTTAAATATCTTCAGAATATAACCTATACTAAAGTACCATAATAATTATTTAAGTCTTTTATCCATCAAAATGTGATTGCTAGTCTTTAAAAACATCAGATCTCTTGAATTTTGATGACTAATTCATCTTAAAGCATTATGTTATGCAGGACTGAGAACTTTATAACATCTTTTTATTAAGTAAGTTATATTCTTTTCTCTTTGTATTACTTCTATGAAATTAGTAAGTGCAAACAAAAGTCATTTGCAGGTCAATGTAAATATCCAGATCAAATTGCATACCTCTTCAGTACACATATTGTATATATATGTTTGGACCTCTTTAAAATCTGTTAACTATGGAAACCTGTTATCCGTAGAGATTATTATTTATCAGGTAGAATGGATTCACTGTTCTTGTTTGTGTCAGGACAGTGATAAAACAGATTTTAAAAGAGATTTAGTACTTCACCAGGTGTGCATTTAAGTGATTTCCACAGCATTTATACCTTGGTAAGAGGGATTATGAAGAAAGTTAAAGGATTCTTTGTCTACTAGATTCATCAGATTAATTCATGCGTGTGTAAAAGGCAAAGGAAATTAGCACTGCTTGAGAACTGGATCTTGTTCTAGGATGTAAATGCATGTAATGAGAATGATCCTTGTTACTCATGTTTGATTTATAATAGTTGTATATTCATATTATTGGTTTAAATGACCTGCCTAATGTTGTCTTGTCATTAATTCACCTTCCATTTTTCTCTTGGTGTCACAGTGTGGGTAACAAGCTGTGTTTAGTAAACAGTCAAATTGTACTTGTACATGATGCAATTATTTGAAGCAATGTTTAGGATCAGTTGCAGAGGACATACAAATATGTCATTGTATTGGAAAAGGTTTATTAGAAATATTAGAAATATATTTGAATTCTAATCTATGACAACAACAGTGCAATCCTGTGCATGTCTACTCATGTTCAGTGGGGCTTGCTCTCAGATAAATAAGCATAATATTACGCCCCGTCAGATCTGCAAAACTGTTTAAGTAGAACCATAATCCACTGAAAGTGATTGGTCTACTGTTGACTTCTAATGGCATCAAGATTCCAGCCAGTGTTGTGCTGTAGGGCAACTAGCTTTATTACAATTGTGATACAGGGGGAAAGCACCCTCAGCTAGTGTTCTCTGTAAGCCAAGTTAGTGTGTGGTAGCTCACAGTTTTTTAGCCTCCAGCTCACAGATTTTTTGTCTTAGCTCAGGAAGGATGGCTCCAGACCACACTAATTTATGCAGTAGCCAAATCGCTCGCTCACAACTTTAATGCCAGTAGCTCACAAAGTAGAATTTTTGTTCACAAGACTCCACAGTTTAGAGGGAACATTGCCCTCAGCTTGTGTTTGTTGGCCCAGCAGAAGACGTTGGCCATTGAGGATACATCAGCTCTTAGTTTCCCAGAAACCCCAACATTGTTCAGAACTTTCTTTTGTGTTTTTCTCCCTTTACAATAATTATTATTGTTTTTCAGTGGTAACGTCTAATAGGCTGAAACCTGACTACAAAAATTGGAATAATTTTAGCTATTTCATTTGACTATCTATTAAAACACTCATTTCAAGAGATGAACCCTGTTGCTATTATGTGGTCATTTCTCCACAAGAACGTAACAGTTCTTTGGACTGTTCTAGTATGAGTAGAAACACAAAAGTGAAACTTCAGGTTTTTCCATTGTTATCCATGAAAATATTTTGCCTACTGTCTGAACGTCATGTTTCCTTTATATGGCTGCTACTCAGAAGTTCTTGTCAGCTGTGAAGCAACATGTAAAAGAAAAAGTAGCTTCACAAGTCCTTTGATTTGTGGTGTTTTTTGTCACTAAGGGACTAGTTTGACTAGTGTGTTTGACTTTTTGAAAAACAATATATCACATAAAAACAGTATTACATCTTTGCTTCATAAATGAATAAGCAGTATACAATATTGAACCAAATCCTGATTTCCACCTTTCTTTCTTCCTTAATTTAAACTTATTCTATACTGCTATTTTACTATCAGAAGCACCCTGACCTGGATGGCCTTGGCTAGTATTTGGATGAGTGACTTCCAAGGAATACCAGGGTCATGACGCAGAGGCAGACAATGGCAAACCACCTCTGAAATGTCTCTTGCCTCAGAAACGAGTCTAGCTCACCATCTAGTAGTGCATAACACTAAAGAGCTAGGACTTCTGGCTGCCAGACAATCTTAGGATCTCCTGGCTATACTACACACAGTGTCATATGATAATTATAATTATTACCATCAGAAGTACCTGGCTCCTCCTTGCTTGGGTTCAAAGACATTAAAGTCCTCTCATCCTGGGAGGAAGGACTAAAATGTTCTCGCAGCAATGGGGACTAGTGTTGGGAATAGAGAAGAGTGGGAGATTCATGGCTTGTTTTATTGTAAACCGCTTTGAGCCTCGAGAAAAAGTGATATGGAAATACAGAAAATAAATAAATAAACTGGTGATTCTACTCATCTCTTTGATCTTCCAGACTTGTTTATACCATTCCTTGATGGATGATGGGGCTGGAGGTTGCCATTCAAAAAACCCAATATTTTTGCAGCAGTTAGAACTATCTGAATCAATTTATGTTGCTCTCTATTTATCACATCCAGTACTTATAATCCCCAGACAACAATAAATTTTGATTAAAGATGAAAGAAGACAATAATGGCCCATTAAAATGGTTCCAGTTAACAAAATATCTCTTAATTATGAAAGTAATGGACTGCTTGAGTAAGTTTGCAGAAGTGGCAATGAAACTACCGTTCTTGGAACTTTCCTAAAGAAATACTGATATAATTCAGGCATGGTTTAAATGGGGAAACATTCCATAGTACAAGGAACTCTTCTTGAACCTTGAATGCATTTCTGATGTACTGAATAGCAAAGCGGTCTTTAAGAGCTACTATTTGTGTTGACGGTTGTGGGCATTATAGTAGCAAAGCTGTGTTACAGGTTTAATGGTAGCCCTGCTCACAAGTTACAGTGAACACACATACAGTCCATATAAAGTGTCCACCTGATTTTTCTTTCTATATGCATTGAATAATTCTCATGTTATGCTCAATGCATGTGTAGTTGAATGTTTGGTTGAAACCTCACATTTATCCATGTATTGGTCCCTAGTTTCATTTGTAAAATAAATGCTTGTTGGCACTTTCTTATCAACAGATGTATGCACATACATGCAAGTTGAACTTTTGTTCACTGTAACGTGTAAACATGATTTGTGATTCATTGTATCAATCCAAGTTTGATGAAACATGTCTATCCAAAAATTTGTGGTATGTAATAACAATATACAAGGGCCTGTTAAGCTGATACTGTGCCTCTAGAATTCTTCTTCAGGCTGAAATCATGACCTGGCCTTAGACATGGGCTCTCATTCTACATCTTCTCTTCTCTACTTACTGCAGTAGGGTAAAGAAGTAAACATGCATTCACATAAATATGAAATCTCCCAGTTGACTTGTTATATCTTTTCTATGGTTAGGGGTGCATAGGGGGGAAGAAACTAAAGTCTACTCTTGCTGTCACCCCAAGCAGAATTCTAGTTAAAGTAGGGTGAATTGCCTGAATAGGAGTATCAGAGGTACACTATTTGTGCTTTTAAAGGTACTGAAACTACAGATTGCCTGTGCTTTCATTTCTGTCACCAATAATCATTTGCTTGCCATCCAGAGCATGTCTTGTGGTCAGAGGACTGATGATAAAGCTTCTGTTTTCCATTCTAAAGCAACATATTTACATACCTCAAATAACAAAGTAAACGCTGCAGATGGGATCAGGCGTGATAATTAAGTACAATGGCGACTCATATGAACAGAAAATGCCAGGGAGCTAAAACAAAGCAACAACAGCTTTGTTTGTTGACAGATGTTGGAGCCATATTGTTAGTTAATTGGGTAGTGGTGTAAACATTTGCAAACTCTGCAATCCCTAGGTGAATTAAAAAACAACAGCAACAGCAGCAGGCACGCTGAAATCATGGGTGAAAAGCAGCAAATCCCCTCATAGCACAGGTATGCAACAAACCTCCAAAGTGGGAAGCAGTTGAGAAAGGACATTGTTCATGGTTGTTATTAATGGTAACATGAATTTGCAAAACCAAAAGTTTTGATCAGAATATGCATCCTTACTTACACTCAAGTGAATAATAGGTTTTCATATGGTTACAGTCTAGAGGATAGTGTTCATTAACCCAGCCTCTCGTTTCAAACTAGTTTTCGCCTGATACACAGAAGACGTTTTGCTCTACATACCTTTCCTTGCTTTTGCAATAAAGGGGTTATGGGATTTGGAAAGTGAGTGGATTTAATTAGATACAGACTTGAAGTGAACTGAGAAAGCAAATTGCTTTTTTCAGGTGCACGTTATTTCTTGTCCAGAGAATGGTTTAAACCTGCAGTAGTGAAATGCTATGACTTTAAATATGAAGCAAACAAAAAACCTTAGTATGCTTCATAGACTGCAAATTTCAATTCTGCATTTTGTCAGTTTTGTTAAAACCCATCAGGCTTATTTTCTACAGTAGTGACTTACTAGAATGCATAATTTGTTTATGGATAATAGTGTATCACAATAGTTTACTTTTCATTTATTTCTTTAAATATTTTGTATGAAATTCTGCTGTTATGTTATAGTGGAATGGCACATGTAAATTTATTATATTCTAGATTCAGGATTTTAAAGGCAACATTCCTTAAGAAACATTATTGTTTTACATGGGGATTATTAAATACATTATTAATCACCTGTAAATGTGCATCTAATACATAGCTGTTTCCTATAGAAGTTCATACCTCCATAATCCAGTTTACTCTGTAAAATGTTACAAAACCTTTGGTTTCCTTGCCATTACAAATTACCATGGGCAATCTTCTGGAAAATTGCTATACACATAAGTGAACAGCCAATTATTTTGTGATATGAAATAGTCTTAACTATAAGAAATGACTCTGCTTACAACTAAAAGGATACTGTAATGACCAGTCATTATTATATTCAACAGAAATGCTTTCCTTTGTAATAATCTGCCATCTTTTATTCTATTATTTAAAAAATGAATTTCAGAACTACATATATGTAGCAAAACTTTTACACATAAATAGTGTTATGTATGATTCAGCCTACATTTTACTGAAACATTTGTCAAAGGAACCATGAGCGTAACAGAAGGCCATATGCTTGCTTTGCCTAAAATACGATCTGCCCTGTCAAAGCTTACAGCACAGTTAGGTGGATTAGAGGCATCCAGACTGAACCTAGTTCCCACTTCTGTCTCCTTATTTTTTGCATTGGTTGATATTGTGTGTCTGTATTGGCTTCTTTGAATTGAGGAGACTGTAGTATTCAAATAAGATATGCCTTCCTTAATGATCATAATTTTTATCTGAGGTAACAATTAACTATGGGTTCGATCCAAAACTTGTTTTCAACCAGTGTTAGGAACTGTGATTTTTACTGATACCTCCTTTCAACTGCAAGTTCCCACTTTAATCCCAAACTGTTTCTGAACCTACCCATCCCATCCTCCAAGAACATATTTTTGGGGAGCTCAGTAGACTGTGACAAGTGGCTGGAATCAGCAAAATTTCTTCTCCCCTTGCACAAGCAAAAGTGCTTTATGCTGGTGGGGAGATGTGTAGATAGTTACAGCTCAAAATCCATAAACCTTTTTATATCAGGATATGAAAAGAAATACAGTTACAAACATTAAAAATTGAAACACAATAGGATAAGTTTTTAAAACCCTGAAAATGAACACCATTCAGACAAAGCTAGAACATCAGATAGTGTTGAGAGATGAGTGGGGGTAGGACATTAGATTCAGGACAGACAAAAGGAAATACTTCTTTACCCAATGAGTGATTAAAATGTGGAATTTGCTGCCAGAGGATGTAGTGATGGCCACAGGCATAGACAGCTTTAAAAGGGGATTAGACAGATTCATGGAGGATAAGTCTGTCAATGGCTACTAGCCATGGAAATCTTCATCTTCAGAGGCAGGAAACTGCTGAATACCAGTATACGGAAGCAATATCAGTGGAAGGCTTTGGCCTCTATGCCCTGTTGGACCTTCAGAGGAACTGGTTGGTCACACTGTGAGACAGGATGCAGGACTGGATGGACCTCTGGTTTGATCCAACAAGGCTGTTCTTATGTCCTTATTATGACATCATTAATTAAAAATGAATGTAACTGCAAAAATGTCTTCACATCCTAATAATTCCAATAGAATTTAAGTAGGGGTAAGGTTCTTTGTGCAATCAAAATGAAATTACAAAAGATAGGAGTTAAATGCTCCCTGAAATGCTTTTCTAAATCAGATTCGGATTATTAAATAATGTGTAATCTATTAATCTTTGAAACTCCAATTAAATTAAGTATTTTAAGTCTATATAGAATATACTGTTTGGCATTTAATGCAGTTGTTTTTATCAGCTGCATCTGTAACATCCCAATAATATTATCAGAATGTCATCTCTCTTGATGCAGAAAGTAAGAAATATCTCCATGGGTGGACATGTAGGATTCAGCTAACTATGAACTTTTTTCTTAATTTGTGAATGCATATAACATGAATTAATGGGTATAATTTTTACTGAAAAAACATCAAAACAGCAATGGAATGAGTTATTAGTCCATTTCTGAAAATTTATAGGAAGACTAACTGTGCGTACCTTTTCAGATTTTCTTGTTCTTTTTTATCTTCACAGGTGACCCAGCTGGATCCAAATAAATCATTACTGGAGTTAAAATTGTACCCTCAAGAAACACTCTTCCTAGAGGCAAAAGAATAGTTCGAACCAGATTGGAGGACTGAGTAAGCCTTTGATAAAGAATGAGGCATGGTGAATACTTTATCCAAATCGCCGTGTACTATCATTTAACTCAGAAATCAATGTCACAACTCTGCCTCTGGAAGCCAGGAAGATAGAATAAACAGCGCTGTTTGAAAAGTTTCCTTACATGACTATATGTTTCCAACCTCATTTAAATCAGCAGAGAAAAGCACTCTGCTGTAAACACTGAACACTATGACTCTGTTGCTTACTTATCATCTGGCTTTTGTTATAATTAATGCACTGTTAGAATGTGAGTGATTGTCAAGTAGAATTTTTACTCCTCAATTACTCCCTTTTCACCAAGAATTCTTGGACATTTCTGCCTATACTTTTGACACTAGAATACTGTATATTTGATATATTGCTGAACCAGTGCTCTCATATATATATGCATTTTCTTCCTGTGTTTTGAATTTCTACTTCACCATCTAATTTTTTTAAAGGCAGAAAATCAATAAATTGGGACATTTTCAGCCTTGGAGATTTAACAGTATTGTAGTAGTAGAAAGCAGAGACTTTTTCCCCTGGTACTTTCTGACTTCTTTCGTAAGATGTAAGGTTTTTTTTGAAGAATATAGTTTGACATATATGCAAGATATTTATTTACTGATTTTTTTTTGCCTGGGATCTCAGTTCAGATTTAGCTTAGGGAGTATTTTCCATTAAAACTGCAGTGTGCAGAACTGCTGAAGATGTGAATATCTAAATAATGTTCAAAAATGGGCCAGTACCAAATC
Organism: Gekko gecko; assembly: GCA_029375565.1. Taxonomy (NCBI): domain Eukaryota; kingdom Metazoa; phylum Chordata; class Lepidosauria; order Squamata; family Gekkonidae; genus Gekko; species Gekko gecko. The sequence goes on from JAPDNY010000006.1 coordinate 85,761,469, forward strand.
ACTGGTATGAGCTAACAGTTCAGGAATAAGCTGATATTGACTACCAGCTACTATATAGTAGATCCAAAAATTCTTTGTTCATCATTGAGGAAGAAATTGCAGTCTCCCCTTCCCCTTGTTTCTTTCTTTCGTTCCAACACTTGTTTGTATTATTTTTCCTGCTGTTTTAAGCACCTTGTTTATTTCACCAAATAATAAAAATGTAAAACTGAAGTCCATTAAGGAATATTCCTCATTGCACACTTTGGTTATTGTTCCATTATGAGAAATGTGTATCTCCAGAGTTCTGAATACTGAAAGGTACAAACCAGCCACACCTACTGCCTAAAATTGCATCAATATAGTTTTTCAAGGTTTTTTTAAAAATACAAAACATTAGGAGTGCAGCATATTTGGAGTGCAGCATACAAAATCATCATGGAAATACAACTATTAAACATTTGTTTTAAAGTTTGCAATGCAGTTTTTCTGTATTGTCTATGTTACCCATTTCCTTTTTTATAGCAAATTATATCACAGTTTGAAGATTTAATATTAATGAAAAACAAAATAATCTTCAATCGTGTTTTCCTTTGGGGAGGGGAGGATGTATGAGATTAGTGTGTGACAATTACTTGGTTAATTCAGCAAATATATTCCTGTTTCTTACCGAAAATGCAAATAAGTTGAAGGTGGGTAGAAGCCTTACTGTATCTTATAATAATTCTATTGTTAGTGAGTACACAGTAGGCATGTATATAGAAGAAGTGAAGTATTCAAGTCAAGCTACATGTTCATATGTGTGATATGTTTAAATAATCTGTGTTACAGAAAAACACATCAAATTGCCAAAAGGGGGGAGGTCAATGTAATGGAACAAGCCAACCCCTTATCGAGTGAAAAGGTGAACAGGTTACAAACTGAGCTAATTCAATACATTTTTATATGTGTAAGCAAAAAACAAACAAACACACAGTCCAGCCCAAGTACAAAAGTGCTTAAGTTGCATGGTGAGAGATAAAAAATGTGTACTCTCCCCTTGAAATCCATGAAACTTGAAAGCTCTGAACTTTGTTGGCACAATGCCCAAAGGTAGCAGTAAATATTGTAGCCCATTTATCAGTATTTCCATTAAAATCCTTAAGATTACACTGATGCAAGCAACCCTTGGTTTGTTACTTGTGTGGTAAGTATTTGCAAAAAGACTGTTCTGTTTCATTTTTAAGGATACTCTTAATGAATAGACATGTTGAAATATTGATGCACATTGCACAGGACCTTTAAAGTTAATCTTTATCCTGTATAATCTGTTTCATAATCAGGTTTTGTATTTCTTTATTTTGATTATACTTTTATATTTACTACATGTAGCTCAGTATCAGTGAAACCCATTTTAGCCAATGCTGCCATTTTAATGCATCCCAACTCTTAATTCACTTAGCCAGACTGCACTTGTGCCTAAATAATAGGCAGAAATCACAAATGCACAAGGTTATTTTCACACAGCCCTGAGACTTCATCAGCATTTGGACACACTTCTGCTGTGTGACTGGTGAATGGATACACCTAGAATGAAGTTGGCTGCTAAGTAGACCCCTTTCCCTGTTGTGGGAACCCACTTGTAATATTGCCCATCTGAAAGTACTCCACAAGTATTTATGTTCTCTTTAAGTCTGTGAAACATCTTGGGGGACTGCAGAACTTTTTATCTTCCTACTGAAATAAAGCATTGCTAATAATGTGTTGGATCTGAAGATCTGGATTTTGAGCATTATTTCTCTATACTGGATCCAATCTTCTGTGATCAAAACATTTCACCAGCATGGGCCTATAATTCTGCTTATTCCTCATGTAGCAATAGCATAGCTATAATATATATTCCCTTTTCTCTCTGCTCAGAAACAGCCATACTTACATTCGTTTTCTCTGCTGGTTTCAATTTAACAGCCATTAATTTTCATTATGCAAGCTGTTAGCCTGCCCAACTGTTACATTGTTACAATAGACCATATATTTTATTCCATTTCTACATTGTCAGTTCCCTCATATTAATGGATTATCATTAATGTCTTGAATGCATTAGTATTAAATCTTAAGGCATTATTGTTGTCAATTACTGGAATCTTGTAATGAAGTGTTCCCTTTCGACTATTACCCCATTCAACATGATGGGGGAAGGTGGGAAGTTCTTTCAGCAGGAGCAAATACAGCTTCTGATGTACCTCTTCATTTTGATGTTGCTGTTTAAATTGATATTAGAGATTTTGCAAAACCCAAGTGTCTCCTCTGTATTCTCTTCACCTACACTATTTACGTTTAATGAGGATGAGGTTTTATGGAACTGCCTTTTTCTAAAAAAAACCCAAAAATGTAACAGGACAGGACTATGGCTTTCATAAATTGTACCTTTTCAGTGACATTAGAAGCATTAAATAAATTTGCAGTTATGTGAATGTTTCTACTAAACTCTAATTTACCGTTGTCTTACAAAGTGCCAAGTATGTACTCTCCATCCTTTGTGTGCCAAAGAGGAATAAAGTCTTAAATCATAGATTAAATATGGATGACTTCAAGAGTAGACAGCATAGCCCTGTTTGTGCTTAGCAGGCTGTGTGAAAACGTGAGACGGATGTAGCTGCAGTGCAGTGTGCTCTAATATAGTCTTAATTATATGTTTATTTGGGCTTTTTTTCACCAAGGGCAACAGCTTGGCATGTATGTTAGATCTGGGCCATGATCCAATTCTAGTGGCATGCCTGCCATTAATCTTAGGCAACAACTATCTTATCTGTGATCCGACTTATAGCTTGCCTTTCAAAAATGAATTTTACTCCAGACAGTTTACAATAAACTTTAAACAACAATAGCCTCATAGTTTGAAATAACATTTGTTAGCATTTTAAAGTTGTAGTCCCAGTAGCTAAGTGTCCCTGGAAAGGGAAGTGCATCAAAAGACTCGAGCAAGTGGTTCAGTGGGATCTGTTTGTATTTTGCTCTCTAGATGAGAGGATGTATGCCCAGGATTAAGTCTGCATCTTCTGCAGACACCAAAGCCTGCTCCTTTGCATACTTCAAGTCATTGATATTTGTAGGTTCATGTCAGAAAATATCTGTTTACAAGCATGTTCATCTTCAGTCTTATGTGCAGGCACACATGGGGACCGTGCATGAGCAGGACCACTGTGGAGAGATTTTTAGCTAAACAGCCACCGAGGGGGACTATGCACCAGAGCTGGGCTGACCCGTTCCCTCGTAAAAAGTCATGTGCTCCAGCATGATCGTGCCCTTTTCTTCAGTTACTCTTTTGCAACCAAAGGAGTAAGTTGCTGCAGCGTGAGCCATCATCTTCTGAATATTTTCTTAGTTGACCACCTTGCCTTGTTGGCTTTTGGAAATACTCTGTGAGTTCTTCTTCTTTGAAGCCAAGACAGAATTAAGAAATCAATCTCCTCTTCAGCATTTAACACACACACCCTTCTATGTGGCTGATGGCTCTACCCTGCTCCATTATGGCCCAGAGAGCCTTATTTAAGAAATGCAATTCCTGTAGCACTAAGATGACACACACAGATGAACATGAGTTCTGCCTCCTCTGTTTGGAAGAGGAGCATAATGTGGCGGCATGCAAAGGTTACCAGCAATTTATCCCCAAGGCTAGGAGTGACCACCCTTCTAAGCTTAAAGCAACACTCTGGGAGACCCTTCTGTTGAGCGACACTCCCTCAAACCCAACCCCGGCTCCAGAGCACCCACTAAGGCTTCCTCATCTGCTTCAGTTAGGTTGGTTCCATCCGTACTCCATTCTGAGCCCCATCAGAGCCAATTTTGCTTTTGGTCTCCAACAGTTCTGAGGTGTTCCTCTGAACCACCAGCCAAGAAGCCCAGATTGAATTCTAAGCATAACGAGAAATGTAAATCAGACTTGAAGCACTGTACACCAGCCTAGGCACTGGAACTGACCTTAGAGGTCAAGGAAGTGATGGCTCCACCAAAAATACCTTTTCCTAGGCCTGAATCACCATAGCTTTCATTCTCAAAGGGAGAGATCAAGCAGGATATGAACCTTACCTTGGTTCTATGCCCCACCGGACCCAAACTAGCACTACCCTTTCCATGGCCACAGGGTCCAATTTCCATGCCATGGCTCCCTTACCCATATTTTATGTGTTTAGCATATTTAGGAGAATGGGAGGACTACTATGGCCCGCAGTCAGATCGGATCCAGCTTGGGGTCGGCAGCTACAACATAGGCTTTCATCTCACTTGGCTTCACTCTTACCCTTACCTGTCTCTGCCCCGGAAGAGGGTGACGATCAAGCCCCCAGTCCTGAAGCCAGCTCAGAAGTACCTTCAGATCCGAGCCCCAATGAATGAGTGGGTGATCCGGCTCCAGTATTCCCCATGGAAACCTTAAAATATATAGTGAACAGATGCTACATATCACACAATCTCTGGACATTGAAGTAGACACAACTGACCATGGGTCCAAGGATAAGATCTTGGGTCACCTGTACTCAGAGTCCCCTGAAGTGATCGCTTTCCCCATGTTGGAGGGCCTGACAGAACTGATGCAGGAGTTGTGGCAAAAACCAGCATCTATCCAGGCCACATCTCACTGTGTGAAACACTTCTATAAAGTCAAACAGAACACTTCCACTCTCCATGTATCCTCCTCCCTCATCATGGAGAAAATGCAGCCCAGGGGGCACCAATCCTATCATGCCATGTCAGTGGATAAGGAGGGCAGGAAGCTTTATGTTCTCTGCTCTGCTACATTGGGCCTCCTGATCTTTTTTTTAAAAAGAGTTGTATTGGTTTTTCAAGATAAAAAGAAAAAGGACAACAACTACAAAGAGAGAAACTAACACACTGATCTCCAGTTACCAGGCCATCATGGCCAGCTATCCATTCTTTCTCTGGGAAAATTTGTCACCATACCTTGAGATACTGCCTGTGGGAAAATGGCCCCTGCCCAAGCTCCTGCAAACTGAGGCGGTTAGACTATCTAAAGAGCAGATTAATGCTAGCTGCTATGCTAGCATTAGCTATGAGCTATGGCCACATCCATTGTCCTGAGGCCTGGCTAAGGTCCATAAGCCCTTCTGGTGGAGATCAGACAAAAAGTGGAGGATCTGCCCTTCAAGGGTACAACCTTATTCTCTGAGAAAAAAGATGAAATGCTCTCACAGATTTGAAAAAACAGGCAGACATAAGGAATCATGCCATGAGGCCCTTTGCAATTTAAACACAGGCCTTTTTTCCGCCAACAGTGGCAGCCATACTCAAAAGACCAATGCTATTTCAGCCCCTCAGGATCTCAGTATCCCACCGCCAAATCTTTTCTGCCTTAGCAAGTTTATACTAAGAGGAGGAGTGCCTTCAGGTCTAGATTGGGACATCAACCCCAGTTGGCAAAGGAACCCCACAGCCCCATCAGAAGGCCGCTTTCTGACTAGCTCAGACCCCTACAGTGCTTAAGTTTGGTGACTGGCTGTCACAATTTGGTGCTGAGAGTGGGGTCACCCTCTCTGATCCTTGGGTGCTCTACAGACTAAAGACTGGAGTTTTGAGTCCTTCCTCCCTGTCAAGCCATCCAAAGAGCGGTTAACAACTCTCTGCCTGAGTTACAGGTCCCACTGCAAGCTCTTCTGGACAAGGGAGGAATTGAGAGGATGTTGAAACCAGACTCCCCAAATGGTTTTTATTCCCATTTATTCTTAGTTGATAAAAAGGGCAGGGGGACTACACCAGTCCTGGATTTATGTGATATGAACGGTTACCTCTCAGTCCCAAGGTTCCATATGGTATCATTACTTGCAGTTATGCAGTTATTAAAGTCGAATTTACAGTTAATAGTGATTGACTTGAAAGATGCACACTTTCATCTTTTCATCCATCCCCAGCATCATAGATATCTGTGTTTTTGTTATAGAAACTAGGTGTACCAATATATTGTATTACTCTTTAAGGATGGGTGCAAGTAGCATTTTTGCAGTTTGTGACTGAACCACAAACCACAACATGGTCTCATACGAACAGGGAGGTTGGTTTCTGCTGCCCCTTTTTATACACACCCTCAAACTCTGGTTCTTATCTCAGTTCAGACCTGGAACTCACTCCCATCTACACAGGCTGTGTATCCCAAGACCTGTAATCCACTCCCTTCAGTGGTAATCCTCAGGAGAGAATTTGAACTAGGGTATTCCCTTCAGCATTCCCCAGTGTGAGGTCATCCCTCTTAGGATGGGGAGCACAGTTCCCTTTAAGCTGTGCTAGGGGGCACTGGCACATAACATTTCAGATGCTGGCTCAGAGGATTTTTGCTTTGCTCACAATCAAGCTTCCATAGGAAACAATGGGGATTGGGACACCTCCTTCTGGTGCCCATAGAATTGGACCCTCTGGTCCAATCTTTTGAAACTTGGAGGGTTTTTTTTAGGAGAGGCATCAGCAGCAATGCTGCAAATTTGGTGTCTCTACCTCAAAAGGTAGCCCCCCAGAGCAGCAGATACCCCCAGATCAATTCTCTATTATAGCCTGTGGAGCCCATTGACTATAATGGAACAGAAAAGAAATAGATTTATTTATTTATTTTGCACAGCTTTTGAGCAAGGGAAACTTCTACCTTTACCTTTATTATGCTTTTCAGTATGATTTGTAAGATGTCATAAGAACATAAGAACATAAGAGAAGCCAATGTTGAATCAGGCCAATGGCCCATCTAGTCCAACACTCTGTCACACAGCGGCCAAAATATACCAGTTGCCATCAGGAGGTCCAGCAGTGGGGCCAGGGCACCAGAAGCCCTCCCACTGCTGCCCCCTCCAGCACCAAGAATAGAGTGCATCACCTGCCCCAGACTGAGAGCCCCCATCTATACCCTGTGGCTAATAGCCACTGATGGACTTCTGCTCCATATGTTTATCTAATTCCCTCTTGAAACTGTCCATGCTTGCAGCTGCCACCACCTCCTGTGGCAGTGAATTCCATATGTTAATCACTCTTTGGGTGAAGAAGTATTTCCTTTTATCTGTTCTAACCCGACTGCTCAGCAATTTCAAGAACTGCCCACGAGTTCTTGTATTGTGAGAAAGGGAGAAAAGTACTTCTTTCTCAACCTGCTCAATCCCATTCATAATCTTATAAACCTCGATCATGTCACCTCTCAGCCGTCGTTTCTCCAAGCTAAAGAGCCCCAAGCATTTTAACCTTTCTTCATAGGGAAGGTGTTCCAACCCTTTTATCATTCTAGTTGCCCTTCTCTGAACTTTTTCCAATGCTATAATATCCTTTTTGAGATGTGGTGACCAGAACTGTACACAGTATTCCAAATGAGGTCGCACCAATGATTTATACAGGGGCATGATGATACTGGCTGATTTGTTATCAATTCCCTTCCTAATAACCCCCAGCATAGCGTTGGCCTTCTTTATTGCAGCTACACACTGTCTAGACATTTTCAGCGAGTTATCCACTAGGACTCCAAGATCTCTCTCTTGGTCCGTCTCTGCCAGTTCAGACCCCATCAACGTGTATTTATATTTAGGATTTTTGGCTCCAATGTGCATCACTTTGCACTTGGCCACATTGAACCCCATTTGCCACGTTGACACCCACTCACCCATCCTCAACAGATCCCTTTGGAGTGCCTCACACTCCTCCCTGGTTTTCACCACCCTGAACAACTTTGTGTCATCTGCAAATTTAGCCACATCACTACTTACTCCCAATTCCAAATCGTTAATAAACAAGTTAAAAAGCATCGGACCGAGTACTGATCCCTGTGGTACCCCACTGCTTACCACCCTCCACTGAGAAAGTTTCCCATTTATACTCACTCTCTGTTTCCTATTTATAAGCCAGTTTTTGATCCACAAGAGGACTTGTGTTAAACTCAATGACATTATGGTCACTGTTCCCAAGTGGTGCAATCACTTTTACATCTATCACCAGGTCTTGGGTGTTACTTAGGACCAAATCCAGGATCGCCTCTCCCCTGGTAGGATCTGTGACCATCTGTTCCACAGCACAGTCATTGAGAGTGTCTAAAAACGCAATCTCTTTTTCCCGACTAGAACTCATATTGACCCAATCAATGTGTGGGTAGTTAAAGTCGCCTATTACAACACAGTTATTTCGTCTAGCTGCTATCTTTAATTCATTTATCATTTTATAATCCTCCTCTATCTTTTGATCTGGTGGGCGATAACAAACTCCCACTGTTAAGCCTCCTTTTGGACCCATTATTTCAACCCATAGCATTTCCAGAAGCGAATCCAATTCTCTTACCCTCTCAATCTTACTGGACGGTATACCCTCTCTGACATACAGAGCCACCCCACCTCCAACCCTTCCCCCCTATCCTTCCGATATAATTTATAACCAGGAATCACCGTATCCCACTGATTTTCCTCATCCCACCAAGTTTCTGAAATACCCACAATGTCTATTTCCACCCCCAATGTCTTGGGTCACAGTAAAGGTAGGATATAAATATTTGAATAAATACGTAATTTGGGCAGGTTGATAACATTTAAGCAACTTCCTGTTTTTAGGTTAGGCAGGGTTCTGACAGTGATTGTTCCACCTCTGTTATACTTGACCTGTATATTTGTCATATTTCACTAAAAAACCCCAAAGTAGCCAGCAAGAGTCCCCTCCCCCCAAGTGCTGGTATGTTTTCTAAGGCTCAGTGCAGGGCAACGGTCCAAGGTTAGGTCTACCAATATAGTGGACTGGGGCAGGTAGACCTGTTCTCCAGAAGCCAGGTCTACCAATATAGTGAAAAGGGGTGGGTAGACCTGTTCCCTGGAAGGCCAGATCCTGAAGTTGCAGCTCAAATACTTTGACCACCAAATGAGAAGGGAGCATTCACTGGAGAAGACCCTGATGCTGGAAAAGATTAAAGGTCAAAGAAGAAGGGGACGGCAAAGGATGAGATGGTTAGACAGTGTCATCGATGTGACGAACATGAAATTGAGCAAACTTCAGAGGACAGCGGAAGACAGGAGGGCCTGGCGTAATCTGGTCCATGGGGTCGCAAAGGGTCGGACTGCGACTGAACAACAACAAAGACCTGTTCTCTGCAGGCCGGGTCTACCAATATAGTGAAAAGAAGAGGGTAGACCCGTTCTCCGGAGGCTAGGTCTACTGATATAGTGCAAAGGGGATGGTAGGTCTACCAATATAGTGGAAAAGGGCGGGTAGACCTGTTCTCCAGAGGCCAATATTTTCTGTAATGAAATTTGACTTGATTCTGTTTTCTCTTATAATATTTACATTATTGTTAATATATAGTTTAAAAGAATTCATTCTGAGATTTTTACAAGGTTATGGAAATAATCTTCTAAGAAACTAATTTATATGATAGTCAAATGTAGACTCACTCACAACTTTAATGCTACTAGCTTTTTTCACTTATGAGGTAGAATTTTTGCTTAAACACTGTGGAGCTTAAAGGGAACATTGGTGGGGAGCACACTGCATGGGTTTCTCAATTCAAGGGATCTGGTCCCAATGGGAGAGGCTATTACACATTAATGGAGTTAAGAGCAGTTTGTGATGCCCTTATCTGCCTCTCGGATATCCTGTGATGCTGGTTGCTTCTCACTCAGATGGACAGTATTACCACCGCATTTTACACACTCTGGTTTCTCTTCAGATTGTGTAAACGTTTCACCTTTTAGAGTTTTATTTAAACAAGTAGGGAGAAAGGAGTTCCAGAGGCCCCTGTCAGGAGGCCATGGCAATATGGTCATGGGCAGTGAAGTATTGGGCAATCATCCAGGCCACCCATATCTCTGGGATACTCAACACCAAAGTGGACTTGTTGAGCAGGAGTACTTCCTCCAATCACAAGTGGTCCCTCAGAGACATCTACCTGGACCTTATATTTGCCCTCTGGAAAAGGCTGGAACTGGAAAAGGCTGGAAGTGAACTACCAGAGGAAATGCCAAAGCTACCAGATTTTGTTCTGTGGCAGAGAGTGAGCCAGGCTCCCTTGGAGACGTGTTCCAGATCCCTTGGCAGAGTACCCTATTTTATGCATTTCTATGATGTTCTGGGAAACATCAAGAGGGAAGGTACAGATATGACCCTGGTGCCCCCTTCTGGCCTCGCCAGATTTGGTTCTTCACCCTTATGGAACTGGCATGTGGGCAGCACATCTGACTCTCCAATGAATCAGACTTGGTGAGCATAGGGCCAGTGCTTCACCAAGACATCAGCCAAAGCCACCTAGCAGTATGGAGGCTGCAGACCAGAACTTCGTGTTCTCTCCCGAGGTTAACAAGATCCTCTTGCAGTCTTGTAAGCTACCCACCAGGCAGTCCAGCCATTTTAAATGGAAGCATTTTTCACCTTGGTGCAAGAATAAGAGTATCCCCCCTGCACTGACGTCTCTCCCAGCAATATTCAACTTCTTGCTCTCCCTGAAGTCTGATGGCCTAGCCTATTCTTCTCTTAAGGTACACCCAGGGGTCTTTTCGTAGAAGAACAGCTGCAGGAGCTCATTAGCATATGGTATGCTAATGAGCTATTAGGCTATTAGCATATGCCACGCCCCCTGACATCACCAGAAGTGATGTCAGAAGGGGAAGCAAAAAGGAGGGAAGCATCTTCAAAAGCCTCCCTTTCCCTTCCTTAGCTGGTCTGGGTGGGGGAAGCTAAGAGAGAAGGGGTTTAAAGTTTAAACTCCTTCTCATGAGAGTTGGGCCACAGAAGGAGGAAAGAGGGAAGGAAAGAGAGAGAGTAGAGAGAAGGAAAGAAGGAAGGAAAGAGGGAAAGAAAGAGAAGGAAAGGGGAGGGAAAGAAAGAGAGGGAAGAAGGAGGGAAACAGGGAAAGGAGGAAAAAAGAGGAGAAGAAGGTGGGAAAGAAAGAGAGAAGAGAAGAACGAGGGAAAGAGGAAAAAGAAAGAAGGAAAGGGGGGAATGAAAGAAATTCGGCGGCAATTCAGCCCCATTATATCCTATGGGCCATTGAAGTCAATGGTGAAAACATAGGGTATATTCTGGGGGCTGGAGGGGAGGGGGTTTGAGGGAGAGGCTCCAAACTCACAGGGTAGCTGATGGAGCTGCTCCCCAAGATACCCACCACGTTTCAAGAACATTGGACCAGGGGGTCCAATTCTATGGGCCCCCAAACAGGTTGCCCCATTCCCTCCATTGTTCTCTATGGTGGGAAAACAAGTTAATAACAGGTGGATAGTGTCAGTTATCAGACTGTGCTACACACAGGCTAAGCTTCCCTGTCTGCTGGAGGTGCATGCCCACTCGACCAGTGCACAAGCCTTGTCTGCAGCCTTCCTTGATGGAGTCTCCTTGTCATAGATTTGCAGAGCCACAACATGGTCTTCAGACAATACATTTGTTTGACTCCATGCACTGGACCTGTGGGCTAGAAGAGAGGCAAGGTGGTCCCAATCCCTGTTCGAGTAATGTGGCAGTAGCATCACCTGGTGAGTAGCTTATTAAAATCCCTGTGCAGGACTGCACAGAAGATTGAAGATGAAAACAGGATTGCACTTAACTGTAACTGTTATTAATCGAGGAACTTCTGTGCAGGCACACATACCCTCTCTTCTGCCCTGCTGTGTGCTCTCTTGTTGCCTTGTGGGCCTCAGTAGCTCAGGAGGAACTGAGCGAAAGAGTGTGATCTCACCAGAGCACGTGACTGTTTGAGTGGGAACAGCTAGGGTTGCCAGCCTACAGGTGAGGCCTGGAGATCTCCCGTTTTGACAACTGATCTCCAGCTGACAGAGATCATTTCCCCTGGAGAAAATGGCTGCTTTGAAGGGTAGACTCAATGGCACTGTACCATGCTGAGGCCCCTCCCCAAACCCCACCCTCTCCTGGATCCACCACCAAAGTCTCCAGGTATCTTCCAACCCAGACCTGACAACCCTAAGAACAGCTCCAGTGCACTGCACTCCCCTGGTGGTCTTTTACCTAAAGACTTGTACATGGCAGGCCTGCTCATGCACAGACCACATGGGTGCCTGCACAGAAGATCCTCAATAAATAACAGTTACAGCTAAGTGCAACCCTGTTTTATTCCTGTATGTAGAGAACTAAATCATATGCAAATTGGTTACTTATGGGTTTGGCTCACCAATACAGCCACAGAATTCAGAACTCAGTAGAGGACTGTGTACTTCGTATGTTAGGAAGTTAGTCATGTACATTTACATATCACATTTCTTGTGTATGAAGCACAAAACAAATTCTGGGGTCCTGCACAAAAGTAACATCTTAACTGTGTCTGTGTGTGTTTGTGCGTACACACAAGACAGAAAAGCTGAATTGACTACATAATTATCAGACTGGAAATGGCCATTTTACTTGATACGACTTCCTGCATGGAGGTTAGTTTTCCCATAGGAAAAGAGTGCATATTGCAGCAAGTGGTTTTTTTCCAGCCACAAATATATTGATGTGATAGCTGATACACTGAGTACCTACTTGTTTATCACCAGGGCAGGAAGAAGGAGACCCAGGGCTGCTGAAAGGGGGAGGTAAGGGACAAAATTCCCTTCCCAAGTGTATTAGGTTCTCTGAATTCCCAGCTTTCTCTTTTTTTAAAGTCAGTCTGTAGCCCTTTTCATGACACAAATATGCCTTTCTTTTTGTATTTCTGCAACAGAAGGGACTACAGCTGGTGTCCCCTACCCTTTCGAGCCTATGGGCACCAATGGAATTCTGACACAGCCTAGTGGGTGCAACCACAAAATGGCTGCGAGAGGAGGCAGATCCAACCATAAAATGTTAGGAAGTGAGTTCATGAATAACTTTAACACGCTTCAACATTTTAGGCAGAAGCTCTGTTTAACAGGATGCCTTCTAAAATGAATATATTGTTTAAAATATGTTATTGAATACACATACCTTATCTTCAGTCATGAAGTGAAGATCTTTGTGCTGTGGTGGCAGCTGCTGCCAAAGGAACTTTTAAACCACTGGCTGGAATATCCAAGTTCAAACCCTAATCAACAATCCGCTTCAAAAGAAGCGCTTGAACTTACCCTGAAATCAAGGGGCCCAGCACCCTAAGGATGCACACTTTTGCGTCCATTTTTTTGTTTTAGCAAGTTGACCTTTACTCCTCCTCCTCCTCCTCCTCCTTATTTACAGTCAGACTGCACGAGGATGGTGACGAATGTGGAGTTTCTGCACTAGCAGATCCTGCCAAAACACCACTGGCAAGTTTTTCTCTTGCCTGCTGCGAATGGAAAGTTCCTGAGCAGCTCAGCATGCTACAAAGGAGCATGGAGAGGGAGGAACTTCATGATGAGAACAGTTATTTTTCGGTCCTAGTGTGGTCCCCGGAGCTGCACCTCAGTGCCTGGAGCTGACCTAGTCAACTGGAGGATGACAAACGAACCCCTGACCTTGTTGGAGGATTGTGCCAGTGGCCGTGGTGCATGCAGCAGCAGCGAATCACCATTACACCCGCTCCCTAGTTGTGACTGCCATTTTGGGGGCAGGGAGACCTGTCGGTGCCCATCATCGGAGCTCCACGGCAGCTACTTTTGCTTGAGCCTGGGGTCTGGGAGCAGCAGAGGGAGAGCCTGGAGGGGGTTGCTGCCCTCCCTAGGGTCTGCCCAGCAATGCCCAGTTTCAGCGGGCCACAGATGACATGACCGGTCCAGCAACAACTACCTCGGCAGCGGTGCCTGCAACCAACTCAGCAACAACTACTTTGGCAGTGGTGCCTGCCCCGACTTCAACTCTGAGGACTGGGACAGTTGCCCACCCCTTTGGGGATCAGCCACAAGTACTGGGGACCTAGGAGCAGAGCATGCAAAGACAAGGACTTTTTGGGAGTCGAAAGAAACAACCATGTATAGAGAACATTGGAGAAGAATGGGGAGTCTCTCCCACCAAAGTAACCAAGGAGACTGGAGGAAACTACTGGACTATAGTCAGTGAGCAAGCAGAATTTTTCATGATCTGAATTTAACACCATTATAGTACTGTTAACCAGAGGGGATTTTAGACTTAATTATACCAAAGCGAGGTAATTGATTGTCTATTGGGTTAATTGATTAATTGGGTCTTCATGACTCAAATACTGGAAATAGGAAATGAATTAATTAATTTGGGGGGGTATGATTTAAACAGTAAACAGCGAGGAAATGAACAAATCAATTGATCTGATGAAGTGATTAAACGAATTAATTAAGTAAATATTGTGATTCATCTATCCTAGAGTGGAAATTGATCATATCATAGGGAAATTTGATATCTATAACTGTGATGATCCCTGGCCTTTATATAACTCAGTGGCCTGGGAAATAGAAATGGATTGAAATTTAAGGGCTAGCTAGCTAGGGGACATAGTTTGTTAGTTAGTAGTGTAGTTTGGTTTGCTAGGATAGACTAGGTTTGTTCAGGTTAACAGCACTAAGAGAATTGTGAACTTCCATTAGTAGCACCACACCAGGCTATACCATCTGTCATTCAGTTATTAGTGGTCTGAGGCTCAGGGTAGCAAAGAATACTGGTGTCTGATAATGACAGACCAAGGGATACCAGTGCTCCTGGAGAGGGGAAAGTATAGCGGTGGGACCAGGCATGATTGGAAGGGATGGTGACAGAGAAATAGAGGAGCTCGGCCATCTTCCAGCCTGCATCCCATGCCAAAAGGTGGTAGGCAGTGGAACTAGGAGTAAAAACCCCACTCCGACATTGGCGCTGTGCAATGCCAGGCCCATATATAATAAGGCCTGAGTCCTTCATGACTTCTTGCTGGAGCAGGATGTGGACCTGGCGTATGTGACCGAGACTTGGGTTCAAGATGGGGAGACAGTAGCTCTCTCCCAGGTTCTCGGTCCTCCACCAATTTCGGACTAAGGGGCAGGGGGAGGAGTAGCTCTGTTCATTCAGGAGGCTTACTCCTTCAGGGTGCTCCCATTTTCGAGGCTCACAGGCATAGAGTGTGCCAGCTTTGTGTGGGAAGCCAGGGAGAGTTTGGTTATTTGGCTAGTGTACCGACCACCCAACACATCAACCGATAGCCTGTCATCCCTGGTGGAGACCATGTTGGGCTGGACATTGGAGCACCCTAGACTAATAATCCTGGGTGACTTTACTGTCCATGCTGATGATGTGACCTCCTCACAGGCAGGGGACCTGGTGTCGTCCATGGCGGCACTAGGACTCTCCCAATATGTAATGGCCCCTACTCTCCAAGCCGGTCACATGCTTGATTTGATCTTTGCAGTGGGGGTTACAGTGGACCAGATTACTGCTATGGCAGTTCTATGGTCAGACCACCATGCCCTGAAGGCCTGAGTGAATGTGTCACCCCAACCCTGTTTGGGTGGTGAGCATATTTTAGCTTGCCCGCAGAGCCAAATGGACCCTTTGCGGCTTCAGATGGCTCTGTGGGATCCAATGCTCCCTGGCGGCTCATTAGATGAGCTCGTTAGATGATGCACCCACACTCTAGGCTGGCCCCTTGGTATACCCAGGAGCTGAGGCTGATGAAGTGAAGGCTTAGATGGTTAGAGAGACAGTGGCGGTGTATTCATGACAAAGCACCAAGAGCATCCTATAGGATGTTTATGAGATCCTATGAGATGTCAGTCAAAGCTATGAAGAGGGAGTTCTATGCAGCCATGATTGTGTCTGCAAGCTCTTGTCCGGCCCAATTGTATAGAAATATTCAGTCTTTAACAGTCTTGCCACATTGCAGACAAAACATTAGGGAATTGGATATAGGCTGTGAGGCTTTCACAAGCTATTTTGCAGATAAAGGCTTTTTCGCTCCACAGATCGCTCCACAATTGAGACAGTGAGTGAACTCAAGGCTCCATGCATGTCTTCTAGTCTGATTTTGGATTATTTCAGTCCACTCAGTCTAGAGGAAGTCGACAGATTGATCTCACCAGTATGCCCAACCACTTGCAACCTTGACCTGTGCCCTTCATGGCTAATTAAAGAGGGCCATGAGGGGTTTTGTGGTGCCCTCAGGGATATTATCAACAAGTCCCTTGTGTAGGGGCTGTTCCCGGGGGCTTTAAAGGAGGCAATGGCCCACCTTCCCCTAAAAAAAAAATCTCTGGATCTGGCCAAATTGGCAAACTATCAGGTGGTCTCCAATTTGCCCTATTTGGGCAAATTAATTGAGAGGGCAGTGGCGATACAGTTGCAGAGCTTTATGGATGACACTTCCATGCTAGATCCCTTCCAATCCAGTTTCTGCCCAGGCCATGGGACGGAGACGGCACTGGTTGCCCTCACAGACAACCTCCAGAGGCATCTGGATTGGGGTGATGCGGCGATGCTGTTGTTGTTGGAACTGTTGGCAGCGGTTGACATGGTTGACCACCAGCTACTGGCCCACCATCTCACTGACATAGAGATTCAGGGGCTTGCCTTGCAATGGCTCATCTCCTTTCTCCAAGGTCGGGGACAAAGGGTGGCTCAGGAGAGCAGCTGTCCCAGAGGCACCCACTAATCTGTGGAGTGCCTCAAGGGGCAGTGCTTTCCCCAATGCTATTCAACATCAATATGAAACCCCTTGCCCAAATTGCCCGGAGGCATGGGCTAAGGTGTCACCAATAGGCAGATGACACCTTGTTGGGCAGTCAGTCTGACTCTACTCCAGAAGACCTGGATCGGGCACTACGAGACGTGGCTGGATGGCTTAGGCTGAGTTGATTGAAACTGAATCCAACAAGCTTCCAGTCGGGGAAAGATGGCTATTTAAAGCACCCTGGAAATCACTCAGGGTGGACGGCTGTCCTTTTTGACAGTTTGGGCAACTTCTGCACCCAACGCAGCTTACCCCAGGCAGGGGTAAGACAAGCAAGCACTGAAGACCCAAGAGAGAGTTGAGATTGGCGAGAGATAAGCCTCGGAGGAGACTTCTTTCTTTGCTTTGATCCCCTCTCCCGACGTGGGCATTGCAGTCATCTCTACAGGACTGAGCTGGGCTGGAATACCAGCTTAAAATCGCCACCCCCCGATCTCTTGAAATAAGAAGAAAGAGTCTAAATGAAGAAGCATTGTACACACCTAGAAGAAACAACGAAGGTAACAAAAATTGTTTCGCTTACCAGGACTAGCAAGGAGTGATTGGTACAAACATCCGGAGAAGCATTTGTAGTATAAGAACAATAACTGTGCAATTCCCAGTGAAGAAAGTCGTATTTTAAAGCTAAAAACACCAAAAAGGATAGATTGTTTACCATTCCTGCGGCTTGCAGAGAGATAAGGGGCTGGGAACAGCACTTTTTAATGCGAGATCTGCAAGAGGGGCGGCCCCAATTGAGAGAAAGCACAGCCGGATGTGACAATCTGCAGCCAGAGGAGACAAGAGGACTGTAACAGACGAACTTGAGGAGGACTAGCTTCAAAAAAGGAAGTGACGTCCCAGAAACACCAGGAGGACAAGAGAAGCAGACGGACAGGAAGAACCAACAGGAAGCAGCAGACTCTGACCTTCCTTATCATAGAGAAAAAACACCCTCCATTTTGAGAAGGTCAAAACTTTTAACAACTTTAAAGTGAATTTGCCAAGTAACCAGCAAGTTTGGTGAGGCGAAAACCAGGCAACCCAGACAAGCGCTTAAAGGACTAAAGAATAAGGTTAGCTGATTTTATTTTTATATGCCTTAACATTCGATTACAATTGCAGTAAATAAGGCTGGTTAAGCCTCTGGACTGAAATATTAAAAACAGATCTAAGGTCAAGGCAGAGAGAATGACATCGAAAAAAGATAAAGATTGGCAACTAGCTATGGAGGCGATGGAAAAAAAGATGATGGAGGTGATACAAGGACTAGGGAAGCAAATGGAGACAAACCTGGACAAAGGAGTCACTGAACTTAAGAATGTGTTTAAGAATGAGATTGCAGGAATCACAAAGGAGTTACAGACTCTTACACAAAAATCTACTGATATGGAGAACAAAATGCAAGTATTGGAAAAGAATGTTCAGACAGTGACAAAAGAGACCCACAGAATTGACACAATGATGAAATATAGGGGAATGGAGACACATCTTAGGCTAAGAGGTATTGAAGAAAGTTTGAATGAGGATATCTATAATGTAATCACTGAAGCATTGTCAGAATATATGAAAATGGAGGAACAAGACATGAAATACAGTATTGATCTGGTTTACAGAGTTAACTCAGTCTATGCCCAGAAGAAAAATCTACCAAGAGATGTAATAGTCCAGTTTATAACTAAGAGAATCAAGGAGGAGATTTTCAGAAAACAATTCAAGGATCCATTGGAGATAGATGGGAAACAGATAAGAATTATGAAAGAGCTGCCAAGGGCGATTATACGACAGAAAAAATTCAAACAGCAGACAAGTTGAAAGAAAAGAACATGAGATTTAGATGGGAGATCCCACAAGGACTGAGTTTCAACTTCCAAGGCGTGAGATACACCACCAAGGATTGAGAGCAGATGTTGACATTTATATTGGACAATGATAAAGATTTTGGTGATAATTAATTATATACCACCATGGATTACAAATTGATTTCTTGGAATGTTAATGGACTAAACTCACCCAACAAGAGAAAAATAATTAGGCATTGGCTGGAAAGACAAAAATGCAATTTAATTGGTCTACAGGTTCATATTAAAAAACAGGATTATAAATTCTTAATCAATAAAAAATTGAGTGAGGAATTTTTTTCATTGGCAGAGAACAAAAAGAAAGGAGTGGTAATATATGTTAAAAAAGAGTTGAAGCTTAAAGAAATTTTTAAGGACAAAAAAGGAAGATATATTGCTGTGGAAGTTGTTTTACACGAGAAAAAATAATTGGTGGTTAACATTTATGCACCAAACGGAACAAAAGAAAAAAAAATTAAGGACTTAACATTGGAGTTAGACCAAGTGACATATGACCGAATTATTTTGATGGGAGATTTTAATGGAACAATTAACAACAAGTTAGACCGAAAAACAAAAAGACCCAATGAAAAACTAGGGAAACTACCAAAGGCCTTTTTTGATTTAGTCAAACAAGAAAATTTGGAGGATGTATGGAGGAAGTGGAATCCTACATGCAAAGACTTTACCTTTTATTCTAACAGGCATGATTCTTTCTCCAGAATAGATATGACAAGAGGCGGGACCCACGATACTCGTGGGGGGGAGTATTCTGGCCCGCCAAGCTTCCCCCTCCCTCCCCCCCAGCAGCGGCGGCAGCAGTGAGGCTAGCCGGCCCGCCAAGTTTCCCCCTCCCCAGCAGCAGCGGGGGTGGCCGGCTGGCCTGCCAAGCTTCCCCCTCCTTTCCTCCCTCCCTCCCAAGCAGCAGCAGCGGGGGTGGTGGCAGCGAGGCCGGCCGCCCGCCCGCTGAGTTTCCCCCTCCCCGGCAGCGGCGAGGCCAGCTGGCTGCCAAGTTTTCCCCTTCCCAACAGCAGCGGGGGTGGTGGCGGCAAGGCTGGCCGGCCACCAAGCTTCCTCCTCCCTCCCTCCCAAGCAGCAGTGCAGCAGCGGGGAGGCCAGCCACCCGCCAAGCTTCACCCTCCCTCCCCAGCAGCAGCAGTGGCGGAGATGAGGCTGGCTGGCCCGCCAAGCTTCCCCCTTCTTTCCTCTCACCAATCGGGCCCCCAAGCCTTCTCCCGCCCTCCCGTCCCTTGTGGTGGTGGTGGCAGTGGTGAGGCAGTTTGCAGAGCACTCCCTGTGCATGTGCAGGGAGGGCTCTTTTACTTTTTGGGGGATTTAAATATCCCCGTATACTTTTTTCAACTTTTTAGATTTTTCTGCACACCTGGGGACTGCCCCAGGTATGCAGGAAAATTTCCCTGCCCCCAAGTGCCCCCCGATGTGTGGATTTAGATATCCGCACACAGGGGGCCACTTGGGAATTAGATATATAGATATGGATGTCAGGAGATCTTGCATTTAAAACCCATAAAATTGAAATGATGCCGAGAATAAATTTGGATCATAACCCATTGCTGTGGATGTCAAAACAAGGGAAAAAACAATTCAGATGGAGGCTGAATAAGGATTTACTGGATAAACAGGCTATAGTTGAAAACCTACGCAAAGAGACAAAGCTTTTTTCCCAAACAAATTTGAACCAAGATTCCCGAATGCAAGTGGTTTGGGACACCTACAAGGCAGTGTTGAGAGGAATATTAATCTCAGTGAATAATAAAGAGATAAAAGAAAGAAGGGCGCAGCAGAGTCACCTTGTGGAAAAGATTAGAACGAAAGAGAATGAATTAAAGAAAAGACCAGGGAAAAAGAAAATAATGAGAGAGATACAAATTTTACAAGATCAACAAAAGTCTTTTGAAGGAGCTAACAAACCAGGAAGGTATTTGGCGTGGCAACTCAAGAGAAGAAAAGAAAGGAAGATTATAAGGAAAATTGTGACAGGAGACAGAGAAATTGTGGACTGTAAAGGGATAAAGAGAGAATTTTTTAAATATTATGCAAAACTCTTCCATGCAAATCCAATAGATCAAGTAAAAGCTCAAGAATATTTGCAGAATTTAAAAATGCCTAGTCCCACGGGAAAATTAAAGATATGCTTAATAACCCTATTACCACATAAGAGATTTACAAAGCTAAATTTTATAAAAAATTGAAAGAGGAGATTGTACCGATTTTCCAAGTTATGTCAAATGAGATCAGAGACACAGAGAAATTACCAGACTCTTGGAAGGAAGCAACTATTTCTCTTATCCCAAAAGAAGCACAAGATTTAACAAGCGTGAAGAATTATAGACCAATTTCACTTTTGAACAATGATTATAAGTTATTTGCCAAAATTATAGCTGAGAGACTAAAAATATATTTGAGAGACTTAATTGCAGAAGAACAAGCTGGATTTTTGCCTGATAGACAAATAAGGGACAATATGAGGATGGCTGTGGACGCAATTGAGTATTATGACAAGCACCCAGAAAAGGAGGTGGGTTTTTTCTTTGTGGACGCAGAAAAAGCATTTGACAATCTGAACTGGGAGTTTATGTTTAAAATTATGGAAAAAATGGACATTGGAGAACCTTTTTTAAATATAATCAAAGCAATATATTCGGAACAAAAAGCAAAAATAGTGGTCAACAATGAAACAACGGATTTATATAAGACAGACAAAAAAATGGTTGGATTCAGGGGAAATTACAATGAAATTGAAAATTTATGGCTGGAGGGAGGGAGGAAAATGATATCGAAAATGTATAAAATTCTGTTAAAATGGTATACAGAAGATGAAGTGGTTAAAGAGCAAATGATTAAATGGGCAATTAATATGAATAAGGAAATACCTATGTCATCTTGAGAATTTTTATGGAAAAATGCTTTGAAAATTTCTACATGTACCAACCTTAAAGAAAATTGTTTTAAAATGATGTATAGATGGTATATGACACCAAAAAAGATAGCTAATATAGGTAAAAACTTATCTAACAAATGTTGGAAATGTAAATGTGCTGAAGATTCCTTTTACCATATGTGGTGGACTTGTGAAAAAGCAAAAACATTCTGGACTGCAATACATACAGAGATGGAAAATTTTTTGAAATGTACCTTTAAGAAAAAACCTGAAATGTTCCTTTTAGGTCTTAAATTAGAAGAAATAAATGTGAGTAAAGGAACATTGATACGGTACATGGTAATAACTGCTAGAATGATTTATACTCAAAATTGGAAAAATGAAAAGAGTCCTGATCTCTGGGACTGGCTGAGAAAACTGCTCTTTATGGCAGAAATGGACAAATGGACAAGAAAGCTTAACAACCTAGAAGCAGAAACCTTTTTGGCAGACTGGAGTGACTTTAAAGAATATATACAGAAGTACTGGAAAATGAAGGATAGTATTTTTAGTTTGGGAAACTACTAAAGATGTAACAATTGTATACAGTTAATAAGTGTTTATAGTAGTTATAAATAAGTAAATTGGGTTACCTGTAGAATTTGCATGATACCAAGGATTTAACATGTATTATGTTTGGTTTAATGGTGGAAACAATGCTGGGAGGCAACAGGGGGGGAAGAGGGATTTTTGGAAAAAGGATATGATGTATATTATTTGGACCAAGTTGTGAAGTATTGTGTATCCTAATAAAATTTGTTTACAAAAAAAAAAAGAAATTGAATCCAACAAAGACAGAGGTCCTGTGCCTGAGTCGGAGTGGGTCAGGAGTAGGGATCCCACTACCGGCCTTTGATGGGGTGCTGTGGGTGCCAGCGCCGAGGGTCAGGAGTTTGGGAGTGCTCCTGGATGCCTCCCTAACAATGGAGGCCCAGGTAGCAGCCACTGCCAAGGCAGCCTTTTACTATCTCCAGCTGATCAGGCAGTTGGTTCCCTTCCTTGAATGCAATGATCTGGCAACAGTGATCCATGCTGTGGTCACCTCAAAGTTGGACTACTGTAATGCTCTCTACATGAGGCTGCCCTTGGCTCAACTCTGGAAGCTGCAGCTGGTGCAAAATGCAGCGGCCAGGCTGTTGATGCGTTTCCCTATGTGGGAGCACATCCAGCCTGTGCTAAAGTCATCATACTGGCTGCCAATAGCATACTGAATTTGCTTCAAGGTGCTGGTTTTGACCTTTAAAGCCCTTTATGGTCAGGGTCCTACCTACCTGAGGGACCACCTTTCCCCATATGTTCCCCAGAGAGCACTATGGTCAGGGTCGCAAAACCACTTTGCCCTCCCCGGCCCGAATGATGCCAGGTTGGTATCAACTAGGACCAGGGTGTTCTCTGTAGCAGCTCCAACCTACTGGAATGAGCTTCCAGAGGAGATCAGGGCCCTGTGGGACCTCTCTCCGATCTGCAGGGACGCAAAAATGGAGCTTTTCCATCAGGCATTCGGGCAAGGAGCCACATGTTACCATCTATGTCTGGCACCGAATTTACTGCCAGCCTGAGCCCGCCGAGAACAGAAGTACTGCCGACTGTATGTTTCTGAATGCACTTTACCATAGGTATATTGCCATTGATGTTAAAGTTTTAATAATTTTATCTTGTATTTTATATTGATATTTATATCATTGTCTTTTATTGTTTCCTTATGTAAGCCGCCCTGAGCCTGCCTTGACGGGAAGGGCGGGGTAAAAATTAAAGTAATAAATAAATAAATAAATAAATAATAAAATAAAATAAAAAATCTGCACAGCCAAATAGATCTCCAGTGGTGAATCAGAACTCATGACAGACAAAAAGCTCACCCTGTTTCTCCAAACGATTGGCAAGCACCAACAAAGGTGTTGCCACATTGGGAACCCCCGGGCTAGGGTTTACTCTTTTAATGAAAGCTGGGAATTCAGAAAAACTGGGACAATGAGATTCTCAAGCCAAATAAATTTATTTTAAAGCATTCTGTGGGGGAGGGAGAAAACAGTCATTTGAGGGACAATCACAAGGAAAATGGTTACTGTTACAGGCTTTACTGTTATCATTCCCAGAACTTTGGAGCAAAGTAGGTTTAAGAAAGATCAGAGAAAAGCCAGCAGGAGCACAAATGTGCCACAATACTATGGTAGGGCGGGAATGCATGGGGTAGTGTGACACCCTGAAAATGACATAATGCTTCTCTAGGAATCACTGGAAAGTCTATGGTAAAACCACAGAATTTCCAGAGATTCCAAGAGAGGACTGACGTCATTTCTGGGTTTCCCCATGAAGGAACATCATGAGGTCACCTCAATTTTGTTGTTGTTGTTGTTTTTTTGGGGGGTCTGTTTTTTCTCTGTCTGTCTCTGTGAGTTGCCAGTAGGAAGTCCCTTGCCATACTGAGAAGCCTGGCAACCTTATGCTGTGGGAAAGCAGGGAAAATCCCCATAATTGAAGCCCAGGCAGATAGCCTATGTGGAAGTCATCAGAGGCTGGATATTTTACTACGGTGAAGTTGAGGCAAACACTTGCCTGTGCTGAGATGCTGCTAAATCCATCAACCAAGCTATCATTGGAGCTAGGCAAGACCCCCCCCTTTATTTTTAAGGTTTGGTGTCATTTCTTCTCATCTTTATCCTGACTGGGTAGTGAGAACATGCTTAATGGTAGAACAGCAAACCTCTGTTAATATTTATTTGTTTAGGTTTTTATCCCTCCCCTCTCCCAGAATATAACAATACAATAACAATAATAAAACCACCATTTAAATAAAATCCAATTAAAAGCTCAACACATGACAAACTAATGCTTTTGGCATTAAAATATGCCAAAATATGATGGGAAATATTACATATTGTGGACAGAAAAATATTTTGAGCATCAGACCTCTGTTAATATTATGTACAATCAAGTTAAGATTTCCCAACACTATTAAAATAGTGAAAGGGTGTGGGGGGGTCCCTTCTCTCCACCCTTTACATGTATGGTGTTCTGTAGTAATCTGTATTAGAGGCTATAAATGTGGAACAATGAATGCCTTTCTGGGTTAAACAAGACAAACAAAAAGTTGCACCCCAAGCAACCAGAATACAGAGCATCACTGCCCCAGACATAGCGTTCAATCTATACATTGTGGCTAATACCTACTGAAGGACCTCTGCTCCATGTATTTATCCAATCCCCTCGTGAAGCTGTCTATACTTATAGCTGCCACCAATTCCTGCAGCAGTTAATTTCATGTGTTAATTACTCTTTGGGTGAAGAAATACTTCCTTTTATCTGTTCTAAACCTACTGCTCATTAATTTCATTGAGTGCCCATGAGTTGTTGTATTGTGAGAAAGGGAGAAAAGTACTTCTTTTTTTACTTTCTCTATCCCATGCATAACTATGTAAACCTCTATCATGTCACCACCCCTCAGACATCATTTCTCCAAGCTAAAAAGCCCTAACCTTTCTTCATAGGGAAGGTGTTCCACCCCCTTACTCATTTTAGTTGCCTTTTTCTACAACTTTTCCAATGTTATAATATCTTTTTTGAGGTGCGGTGAACTGTGCACAGTATTACAAATGAGACCATACCATAGATTTATAAAGGGGCACTATAATATTGGCTGATTTGCTTTCAGTTCCCTTCCTAATAATCACTGGCATAGCATTTATCTTTTTTTATTGCAGTCACACACAGGCTAATTCTGCATTGGCTTTTCTCTCTGTTTTACAAATCCACATTGGAACAGAAATTCCCTTCTGCATTGCATGCTAATTTCACCTCCTTTGATTATTAGGTTTTATGGTACCCTCCAGACTGCATGTCACTTTCAAGCTCTTTGATCATCAGATTTTATTGAACTTTCTGCATAGATTTATCGCTGTTTTATGGCCATTCAGGGGTGACTTTGCAGTCAGTATGGCATTGCCCCGAGGTATTTGAATGTGGTTTTGAGCTGCACTTTTCCCTCCCAGTTGAGAAATTTCAAGCAAATGCTAGATGCAGAATCGGCTACTGGGTTAACATCTTCAGTGAATTATCTACCATGACTGCAAGATCTCTCCTGGTCAGTTACTGCCAGTTCAGACCCCATCAATGTATATTTATTTGTTGTTGTTGTTCAGTCGCAGAGTTGAGTCCGACTCTTCACGACCCCATGGACCACATCACGCCAGGCTCTCCTGTCTACTGCTGTGCTTGTGGATTTATAGTTAGGAGTTTTTGCTCCAATGTACAGTACTTTGCACTTGACAACTTTGAACTTCATTTGCCACATTGACACCCACTCGCCCTGCCTTAACAGATCCCTGTGGAGCGCCTCACACTCCTCCCTGGTTCTCATCACCCTGAACAACTTAGTGTCATCTGCAAACTTAGCCGCTTCACTGATTACTCCCAAATCCAAATAATTAACAAACAAGTTAAAAAACACCAGACCTAGTACTGAGCCCTGCAGTACCCCCACTGCTTACCACCTTCTACTGTGAAAACTGCCCATTTATACTTAGTCTCTGTTTCTTGTTAATTAAGCAGTTTTTAATCCACAAGAGGACTTGTCCTCTTCTCCCATGACTTCTGTGTTTACTTAGGATTCTTTGATGAGGAACTTTATCAAAAGCTTTCTGGAACTCTAGGTTAATAATATCTATTGGATCACCCTTATCCACATGTTTGTTCTCCCCCTCAAAGAACTCTAAAAGGTTATTGAGACAAGAGCTTCCCTTACAGAATCCATGCTGATTCTTCCTCAATAGGTTTTGTTCATCAATGTGCCTACTAATTCTAGTTTTACTAACAGATTCTACCAATTTACCCAGTATTGACATTAGACTGACCAGCCTATAATTTTGCAAATCTCCTCTGAAACTTTTTTTTAAAAAAGATGGGAGTTATATTAGCTACCTTCCAGTCCTCAAGAATGGAGGCAGATTTTAGTGATAGATTGCATATTTTTGTCAGGAGATCCATAAGTTCACATTTGAGTTCTTTTAGAACTCTTGGATGTGTGCCATCTGGGCTTGGTGATCTGTCAGTTTTTAATTTGTCCATCAGTTGTAGGACCTCCTTTCTCATCACCTCAATCCAACTCAGGTCTTCTGACGCCCCTCCTGAAATCAGTGGTTCTGGAGTGGGCCAGCACCTCCCATCTTCCACAGTGAAGACAGAGGCAAAATATGCATTCAGCTTTTCTGCCATTTCCCTATCATCCTTTAGTAATCCTTTCTTCCCTTGGTCAAGCAAGGGCCCCACTGCCTCTAGTGTAATTGAAGAAAATTTTATTGTTGGTCTTTATGTTTTTTGCAATATGTTCCTTGTAGTCCCTTGTTCCTGTCTGATCATCTACTTGCCTTTTATTTGCCAAAGCAAATAAAGTGCTTTAAAAGCACTTAAAGAAATCCTTGGTTGCAGTCACACATGCTAAATAATCCACTTTCAATCCACTTTCAGTGCACTTTCCAACTGGATTTTTATTGCATGAACTGGCAAAATCCAATTTGAAAGTGGATTGAAAGTGGATTATTTAGTGTATGTGAGACCGCAGCCCTTCCTACCTTTTATAGCTTCCATTACTTTGTTTGTTAACCATGCAGGCCTTTTTTATACCTATTTGTACATTTCCTAAATTATGGTATACATTTTATCTGAGCTCCCAGCATTGTAGTTTTAAATAGTCTCCAAGCTTACGGAAAGGATTTGAACCTCCTTACATTTCATTTCAGTTTCTTCTTCACAAGCCCCCCTCATTTAAGAGAAGTTACCCCTTCTAAAGTTAGATGTGGTTATGTTGGTCTTTATGGGCAACTCCTTATTTACATAAATGCTAAACTTAATAGCATTATGGTCACTGTTCTCAACTGGTGCTATCACATTTACATGTCTCATCAGGTCTTGAGTATTACTTAGGACCAAGTCCAGGATCCCCCCTGGTAGGTTCTGTGACCATCAGCTCCATGGCACAGTCATTGAGAATATCTAGAAACCCAATCTCTTTCTCCTGACTTGAACATATATTGACCCAATCAATGTGTAGGTAGTTAAAATCACCTATTATGATTCTGTTCTTTCATCTAGCTGCTTGTTTGTAAATATGAAATTACAAAATTAGAACATGGCTATATAAAGTAATATTGAGAGGCACAGGCTGTGATCTAGTTGGAATCATCCAGGTCTGATAAAAAAGACAGCAGAGGAGTTTCCAGAATCTTTAATATACAGAAAAGGAGGACATTTTTGGCAGAATTCATTTGGCTGAAAAGAGGTGAGGAAAACTGTCCTGTATCTTTTATGCAGTTATGAAGGTTTAGATAGATAGATAGATAGATAGATAGATAGATAGATAGATAGATAGATAGATAGATAATTTGGTTTGAATTGGGGTCACACAGGGGGAGGTACATGGAATCTTTCTTACAAGCAGGGGCATGGTTTTCCACCTTGTAGAAAATTGTAACACATGATACAATTCTTAAGAAGACACCAAGAAATCTAACAAGAAATCCCATTTTTGGAGAGATTCTATTTGCCCTTTCACGTTTATCCAAAGAGACTGACGGCTGTTTGTGCATTATCTATATTTGTTTAACTTCGTGCCAACATTAAAATGTTATTGAATAGAATAGAGAGGGGCTTAGCTAAGACTGCATTAAAAGATTTCCATGTGCAAGGATTGTTTCAGTAAGAAGGAAGTGAATTGCACAATTTGTACCAGTGGTGTGGCAATCAAATGAAGGTTGTGCAGTGGCTTTCTAATACATTTCTCTCCATTTTATCTCCAGCTGCTGGGAAATATTACTGTTTACTAGGAATAAGGCCTGTTGTGGAAATAAATACAACGAACTCTAGAAAGAGGCTCTGGGAGAGTGCCAAGGTCTTGGACACTTAGCGTCAATGTGCTGTGGTGATCTCAGCAGGGTATAATGAAACAGAGTCCACCTTTTCTCCAGAGGAACTGATCTCTGCTACCTGAAGAGCAGTTGTAATTTTGAGTGCTCTCCAGCCTTCACCTGGAGATTGGCAACAATTGTTACACAGGAGGAAATGGCTGGTTTGGAGGGTGGAGTCTATGGCATTGTACCTGTCTGAGGTCCCACCCTTCCTCAAACCTCACTCTCTCCAGGCTCCACCCCCCCAAATCTCCATGAATTTCCCAACCTGGAGTTGGCAACCCTATCTCCTTCCCAGCCAAGCATCAGCTTGCTATTATCTGCCCCTCTGATTTCAGCTTTGCATCTCCTCCCCCCTCCCTCCTGGAGAGCAGTTGTAATTCTGAATGATTTCCACCCGTCTCCTGAGATTGGGAGCAGTGGTTCCCCAGAAGGGAATGGCTGGTTTGGAGGGTGGAGTCTATGGCATTGTACCTGTCTGAGGTCCCAGCCCTCCTCAAACCTCACCCTCTCCAGGTTCTGTCCCTCAAATCTCCAGGAATTTCCCACCTGGAGTTGGCAGCCCTATCTCCTTCCCAGCCAGTCATCAACCTACCTTTATTTCCCCCTCTCTCTTCAGCCTTCCATTTCCCACACACACACACCTGCAGCCTCTCCCATGCTCTGAAGCCCTGACTGCCAGAGTCCACCATTTTCCGTGCTCTGAAGTCCTGACTGCCACAGAATCCACCATTTTCTCCAGGGGAACTGATCTCTGCCATCTAGAGAGCAGTTGTAATTCTGAGTGATCTTCAGCCCTTACCAACAATGGTTTCCCAGGAGGAAAAGTCGTCTTTCTCTGCAATGGGGACCAAAGCAGCTTACATCATTCTCCTCTCCCCCTTTTGATTTGCACAACAACCCTGTGAGGTAGGTTAGGATGAAAGTCTGTGACTGGTCCAAAATCACCCAGTCAGCTTCTACAGCAAGAACCTGGTATATAGGAAAAGACTTTCCTGATTCATTCCTGCAGTGCCCAAATGGCCTAGCTGCTAACATATCCATGTGACTTTTGTCACCTGAGCAGATGGCCTGCACAGATGCCAAGCTTGATATCCATAGACAAAGCCACTTTGACACCTTTGCTGGGAAGAACAGACATTGAGGCATCTTTCCAAGCTGGGGGGACACAGATGTCCCATGCATTAACACATCAAAGCTCAGCAGACATGCCTTTAGTCACATCAGCAATGCCTGCACCTAGATAGTTGGGCACACCTCTTTATCCCCTTGTGATTGGATAAATGGCCATATTTAATTATGACGGGAGAGGGAGGGAGTTGTGCTGACCCTATGGGAAGAGGGAAAGAGTTCTCTTGGAAAGAGGGCCCCTTTCTGAGAGTGAGTTCCCTTTTGGATTACAAACCTGCAACATGGAATTTTACTGCTAGGCAACCAAGCCGGTCTTTGTTGCCTTCATCAGCCATGTGGTTCATCCTGAAGATTCCCTGGTTCCACAAAGGACATTGAATTATCTGGTATCTTTGAATGACTGGTAATTATGAATACCTCTATCTATAGTTAGAGCTGAAGAAGCTATAGATCTTATTTGTTTTATGTACCTTCTCACTAGCCTCTTTATATGCATGCTTTGTACTGAATAAAGATGATATCCATTAATATTATCTGAGTTTAAGTCATGTGTTGCAACTCGATTCTAAGCCTAAATCTCATTGCCTGAGCTGACTCAGCTGAAGGCTACCACTGTGTGTTAATGATCTGCAGCTCTGGCACAGAGCTGATAAGTTGTTAATTCCCAGAAACCAACAGGAGGTTGTACCTCTCTCCTGAGCTGGTGGGGAATCTAGTATCCTGAGGTCCTGGTGGCAGTGACTACTGAGACCCTAGAGAGAGTGTGCAAACATTCTTCTGGGCTTGTTTAAGTGTTCCTGGAGCATATGGGATTTTGGTATCTCTCATTCCTGGACTGGAGTGGGGGAGAAGTAAAATCTCGTATATTCTGGCAGAGTATCAGGAATTGGGCTTCTTTATCCCTGGATTGGGTTGAGAGAGGTTCAAAGCCTGTACACCTGGATCTAGCAGAACCTGCTTTGAAGCACTGACTGCTACGCCTAGGGCAGCCAACCTCCAGGTGGAGTCTGAAGATCACCAGGTATCACAACTGAACTCCAGACAACAGATCTCCTCCCCCCCCACCACCGGAGAAAATAACTGCTTTAGAAGGTGTGCTGTATGGCATTCTGTTCAGCTGAGACCTCTCCCCTCCCCAAACCCTGGCTTCCATAAACTCTTCCAGAAAATCTCCAGGAATCTCCCTACCCAGAGCTGACAACCCTAGACTCAGGCCTGGCACCAATGACTGTCTCTCAAAGGTCTGCAAAGAGTTTCCGTTCTTTGTCTGAACCAAGCTTGGTTGTCTACTGTAGTGAAACGGGCTCCAGTTTACCACTCAGTTGTTTGCCTCCCACCCTCGTCCCATGTGCATATTTCACTCCTTAAATTCGCTGCCACGACTCACTGATCATCACTGCCTTTTTAGAGGGACAGTGAGACCTCTGTGGCTGAAGCTCCATGTTTGGAGATGGAATCCCCAATCTTTGGGGGATCCCTGGAAAGTTAGCAACCCAAGGGTCTGGCCTTTCCTTGCCTCCTTGGGCTACCCCCTCCCTTTGTTATTGTGCAGAGTGGGGGAGACTATGTGGTCAGAGCACAACACAGATTATTAGCCCAAATAAAAGAATTTATCTATTTACACAGTTATGGGGTGCACACACACTGTAGGAGTAAGCACACACTATGAACCAGCAGGGCATAAATCCACAGGGGTTAAACGCCATCCTCTTTCCCTAAACAAAGGCCTCTGGCTCTCTGCTCTAGCCTCTCTCTCTCTGGCCCAAGGGAGCAGGGAAACTTCCATTCATTCCCCAGTCTAGCCGACTGTGGAGTGGCTGAATTTCTGCTGCCTCCAAGGGTTCACCCATGTCTCTGGCTTGTGGCCTGGACAGCCTGGTCAGTACAGGCAGTAGGAGCCTTTCCTAACCTCCTGTAGGATGAAGACGGCCTCCTCCCTGGATGGGCTGCAGTCTATATTGATGCTGCTCTGCATGATGGGACAGTCCCTGTTTTCCTGCCCTTTTCTGCCTTGAGGCAGCTGGGAAATGTAGTCCAGCAGATGAGGAAGGCCCATTCAACCCAGTGAGTGATACTCCTACAGGCCCCTCTCTGGAACTACAGCTCAATGAAACCTTATGGTGGAACAGTTTAAACAAACAACCACAGACAGCAACCCTGCAGCCATCTTACAAACACAGGTAACTGCTATTTTGTTACACCTACCAACAGCCACTGATGGAAAAGTTAAGTCCCATACAGAAGGCAAGCAGGAGAAGCATCTCCGTCAAGAGACAAAGCCATTTGCTAGGAATTCTGACAGAGAAGGGGAAGTGGGCAGGGAAGAGGAGCAGACCCAGCACCTGGCCAATGGCACATGATTACTCTTCAGTGGCAGCTGGCAGGCCAATGGCTGAGGGAGGGCATTTTACAGCCAATGAGAGTGCATGGAATCTTGCCACCCCAAGTCAGCTTTATATATAAGGAGAGATTAGGTATGCCACCACCCAATTAATTGAAATCTTAGTATGAGTTTTAGTCAATTGGTTAAAGTTGTATATGGGGGGAAATCATGTGTGTTGTTTTCAGTGATGCATGCTTGTGTTATAGCAATGGCACCTTATATGCTCCCTCCTGTGTGCAAGAGTCTCAGGGGAATGCCTGTATTAATTTTATGCATGTCAGCTATACTTGTAATTTCATATGTGTATGTATGTGAAAGAGAGAGAGAGTTACAAGTACCTGGGATCACGTGTCATTCAGGCCCATAGCTACAATGGATCATCTTGGGACTGGACCCCCTGACTTACTGGCAAGGCCCCACGACTTCCCATCCAGCCCAGAGCCCCCGAGCGGCAGCAGGTGTGGGGAAGGAGCTGGGTATTCCTTTAATTCAATTAGCCAGTGCCCCCTAAAAAATGTAAATGCCCCCTGACTTAAAAAATCCTTGCTACGGGCCTGGTGTCATTAAAGACATTAGAACTTATTTCTGAGTTAGATAGGCATAGGATTGTGTGGCAACTGATTAAACATTGCAGCCCTAACATTAATACCTAGAATCCCTAATCTAACTGTTTATAATGTTGCAACATTTACATTTAAAATCACACAATATAACAAAGCAAACTGATTAACTGCTCTTGCTTGCAACATAATTCTTCATACTGGCCATCTCATTTCAAATTTGTTTCTCTTATTATCTACTTCAGTATAAGGTATTGACACCCTCCCACCTCACACCATGTGTATATTCTTAACCTGGATGTCTGGGGATTTGTGTCTTGATGATAGAATCATAGAATGTTAGAGTTGGAAGGGACCTTGCAGGTCATCTAGTCCAACCCCCTGCACTCTGCAGAAGCATAGCCAAAAGATAGCCCTACATACCTACAACATACCCAAAAGATGGTTGTCCAGTCTCTGCTTGAAAACGTCCAGCGACATGAAGGTGTTCCTGAAGAATTTATGTGTGTTTGGGATTTTTGACAGCATTACATCTTTTTATGGATAATTAAGTTGGGATTTAATGTAGTTCTACTTTGCATTTTTGTTGTTGTTATGTGAGGTTTTCAGTGTGTCTGCAGCAACTCATATTACTTTAAACCAATAACTTTTTGTTTACTGTATTAGGGGTTGGGGGGCATGGGTTGATTTGCACATGAAGGTTGGGATACAAGATGTGAAAGTTACTATTGCATTATCCCTGTGTACTTTTGACAGGCAGAGCTTATTTTTCTTCAGATGCTCATCCAAATCCATAAAGTTGCTTTCTTTTTTTAATGGAAGTCAGGTGACCTTCTTTGATAAGGGCCTTCTAGCTCATCTGTGATCCACTTGAGCCCCCAACATTCTCCCCACTTCTTTGAGAAAGGCTGTTATGAATCTCTAACAGTAGCCTTTGCTTCAGGTGAAGCCAGCCCCACTTAAACACTACCCAAATATAAAAAGTCAAGTCTCTTTAAAGGAGTCAAATGTATATCCAAACTGAAAAGTAGGGAGGCCATCCTCCAGGTGGGGCCCCAGGATCCTCTGGAATTACAGGTCATCTCTAGACTACAGAGATCAGTTTCACTGGAGAAAATGGCTGCTTTGGAAGGGGGGATTCTATGGCTCTGTACCAGACCCATAGCTAATGTGGGGCCCATGGGGCCTGCCCCCCCACTGTTTTTGCGGGGCCCTTCCACTAATCCTCAGCTTCCCTTCCCTCCCTCCGGCCCCCTCACCCCCTGATCGATCTGAGCCAGCATCTTCCAGTTTGAGCTCATCTGTGATGAGCTGAGTCTCTTTAGGACCCAGCAGCAACCGGTGGTTGACTGAGTCACACACACATTGGTCGGATTGCAGCAGTTAGCTCCTCCTGTTGGATTTTCTGCACCAGGGAGGAAACTTGATCCTCGCTCTCCTTTTTTTAAAAAAACAGGGCAGTTTTGCTAGACCTTTTAGTGTCTATTAACATTGGGATTCTGGCTCGCCTCAGAGGAAGGCTCTAGTGGGGGCTGTGTGGGTGCACACCAAGCATACCCCCCTGCCCTGGAGCCTTTGATGTAATTAGCTGGTGGGCCCCCCCAGACCCCCTCCCCCCAAAATCCCTAGCTACTGGGGCTGCTCTGTACCCCACTGAGGTCCCTGTCCTCCCCAGGCTCCACCCCCAAATCTCTAGGAGTTTCCCAACCTAGATCTGGCAACTTTACCACCCCACCCTCTGCCGGTGGCCAAGGGGAACCTGGCAACTATTCAAAAGTTACTGTCGTGTTGGGGCTGAGCCAGATGCGCAGCAAAAACTTCAGACATCATCTGTTTCTGTGACAATAACAGACACTAACCTTAATCCAAAGAACAGGCCTATAACAAGGTACAATCAGGGTTTTTTTGTAGAAAAAGCCCAGCAGGAACTCATTAGCATAATAGGCCACACCCAACCACAGAAACTCATTAGCATATTAGGCCACATCCCCATGTTACCAGAAGTGTCATCATCCAGCCACACCCACCTTTTGCTTCTTATTCTGTTTACCTTGTTTATTGACAAAACCCAGGGCTTTTTTGTAGCAGGAACTCCTTTGCATGTTAGGCCACACACCCCAAATGTAGCCAATCCTAATGAATTTCTGCTGTCAGGCATGGCCTATTGTCAGAAATGTCTGTTTGCCATTTTACACTGAGTCCATTGTTCTGTGTTCCCTATCTCGTCCCTGCATTGCGCTTGCGTAGGTATGCTGGCAGTAACGTGGGAGCTTCTTCTCTGCCGCTCAGTCTTATCACAGTGGCCTTGAATGTGGGCTTTGGGCTATTCTTGAGCTTATGAGAATTTTCCAGTCCTGTGAAGATGAGGGGAGGAGGGCGTCATCTCCCGCCCATTAAGTAACTCTCCCACCGGGAGTTTCCCCCGCACGCGCTTACAGTTCATTTGCTAGTAGCATTTTGCATCACACTATAACCTTGCTTGAGCCGCTTCTCCCGCCATTCCTGACAATGACCCTCCACTGTGGGTTTTAGCACTGTATTCCAATAAAGCCCTTCTTAATCAAAGAATGCTTGGATCTACTTGCTTTTAAACCTGACACCTATTATGCTAATGAGTTCCTGCTGGGCATGGCCAAAAATAGCCCTGGGTACAATTAATATAGGCTTCATTGCTTCAGTATTTCTGAGGCCAGAAACCAGCCCATTTCTTTAGAAAAGACAGGATAACCATCCACACTTCATAAAGTCATGTCAACACTTTTGCCATACAAAACTGTTTGCATTTGCATCTTATTTTGGATGGGGCAAGATGACAGTCCAAAGCCTTGTGCAAACCCTCTCTTATTTGCTGAGGCAAAATGCTCCCATTCCTCTAAATCCTCACATGCACCACACATCTGACTGAGCTCAGATGTCCTTCTGAAAGTCCAATGCTTCCAAAATCACATCAGAACAACAAAGGTCAGTGTACCATTTTGCCCAGATCCAGGAACTCTTGCGTTACTATACTATTTTGAGAAAGCAAACATCAACCATTACCCTTCTGGTTTGGTTGAGGCCAGCCAATTTTCAAAATCCATTTTGGATCCCCATTAGACATTGTGCTCCTTTGTGTACCAGTAGCTTCTGCAACCCAATATTACTTCACTCTGAACTGATGGGAAGGTCAGATAATTATTTGGATTCCTAAATCCATGAACCTGCTCTGGGCAAGACCAAACCTCAAAGCTACCCCTCTTGTTACAGAAAGATAAAAGTCCTGAAGTCAACCCGATTCCCAAACAGGGCCAGCTCCAGGTGGTTCTGCGCCCTAGGTGGGCGCAGATGCCTTCCTCCTGGTGGGGTATGGAGACGCTACCATGCCGCCCTGCCTTCTCCCCCCCAGGGGGGAGGGTGAGGGTGAGTGGGCAAGCTGCGCCACAGCCTCCTGCACCCCGGCCGGGTGCTCTGCACTAGCAGTGGCAGGGAGTCCTCACTGACCACCACCATGCCACCCCCGCACTGCCTGCCCTCGCAAAAGCAACCCCGGCGTGGCTGTGCCTGGAAAGAGCCCAGGCGGTGGTTGCTGGTGCTTCTGCTGGCGCAAAGCGAAGCCTTCCCTTCCCTGCCTGGCTCTCCATTCATAGCCCGGGCTGTCAGGAGCTCAATGGGCTGATTCCCTGCGAGAGCAGCAGCAGCACCAGCCGCCGGCCGAAGGAGGAGGAGGCGCCTGCAACCACCACCTGTCCACCTAGGCCTCGACTTCCAGCTCGCCAAGCCAGCCCCGCTCTGTAGCTGCTGCCGCTCGCCTCACTAGCTCTGGCCATGTAGGTGACTCCCCTCGTTGCTTAGGCTAGGCTTGGGCTGGGTGAGCTGGCAGCGGTGGGGCCTTGCTCACTCGCTTCTGCTGCTCCACCTCTGGGACCCCCCCCGCCTTTGGTGCATTGTCTGGAGCACCTTCCCCGGGCCGGGCTTCTTCCTCAAGGCTGGCCTGCCCGCCCGCCTCCCCGTTCCAGCCCCCCAACCCCGGTTGGAGTGGTCACCTTTGCAAAGCCTCCCTCTCCACTAGTGGGACTCCTCTTCCAGATCCGGCTGAGCGGGGCCTTGCAAAAAAAGAAATGTGGCTTGGCTTGCTGGCCGCCTCCTCCTGTGCCCTGGCTGGGTGCTGTGCACTGGCGGCGGCAGCAGCGGGGAGTCCCCGCTGGCTGCTGCCATGCCACCCCTGCCTCCACCCCCCGAGGGGGAGGGGTGGGTGGGTGGGTGAGCTGCGCCTCCGCCTCAGCCAGGTGCTCTGCACTGGCAGCGGCGGCAGGCACCCAGTTAGGGCGGCAGTGGGGGCTTTTGGGGGGGCACCATTTGGCGCCCCTGAGGGCCAGCACGCCCTAGGCAAGCACCTAGTTAGCCTAGCGGGCGAGCCAGCCCTGTTCCCAAAAGTCTGGAAACTTTGAGGAACAACAATCTTATCGAGGCTCTCAGAAGTCACCTGAACTCTTATGGCACAGGCAAAATATCTATTCAATCCCCCCTGCTTGTTTCACTATTTTATGTAAGAATCAATTTAACCCTGTACCATAGCGAAGCCTACATCTGTCCAAACCCCAAAGTTATCTCTTTGGGGGAGATCACATATTACTCATCTTTTAGAAGACAGCATTATATAATGGGTTGAGGCAGTAATTGCAGTTTCTGTTGCCTATAGGTCAGTCCAAGGATGTCAGTGGACAGCAATTTACTGGGACCTGGAGACCAGGAGGGGCCAGCATAGGCAGGAAGCCCATTACCATGATACATCTACTTCTGATATTATATAAATAGACTTTTTCTTTCATAACTTATTAGACTGTATGAATGTGGAATTAGTAAGAGAAGGAGGGAGGTTTACATATTTTAACTAAGCCCACATTCAGAAGTAAAGAACATAGTATTATAGTTTCCCTAAATGGGAAGATCCATCTTAGTTTCATGGCCTTCTGTTATAGTTTTCCCCTAAGGCTGAATCAGGGAACCAGGGCACTCTTGGAGCTAGTGAGGATGACAAATCTGAACATTGGTCACTGTAGAGACAGGACTGTTGTCACTGAGAGAGAAAACAGAAATAAACAGTCCTGCTGTTCAAACACAAGTATCTGCTTACAACAAACCATACAAAGATGCCAAAGATAGTATATCACATGGAGCCTCACAACTGACAAAACCCAGTTCTGAACTCTGAACTAAATGGATCTACAGTGCTAACATTAAGAAAAAAGCACAGACATCGGGGTGTGTGTGTGTGTATCATAGCTCAATGATAGAGCATCTGCTTGGCATACAAGAGATCCTAGTTTCAAACCCTGATATCTCCAGTTAAAAGGATCAGGAAGTAGATGATACAAAAGACCTCAGCCTGAGACCCTGGAGATCCTCTGACAGTCTAATGAAGTAACAGGCTGCTTCATGTGTTCATTTGGTCATTGATAAGTACGAGACGACACACCGGAGGTAAGTTCAAAAGTGATTTCAGCTTTATTTCAGCTCCAAGTTAGACCAGCTAAGGACTAGACCAGCTAGACAAAATACAGTCCTAAAAGCCGCAGTTTATATACGATCCTGGCTGAGGTAGCCACGCCCACAGAAACAAAACGCGCCAATAACATTTGAATATCAGAACCAATCACAGTTCAGGTATAAGGACCAATCATCTTTGTACCTTATGACCAATCACAGTTGTTTTTACTATAAGCCCTCTGATTGGGCAATACTTGTGCAGTTTTACGATCCGCATAATGAGCACCTGCTCACTATGCTCACCATTATGTCTCTGAGGACATAACAACTCCTCCCCCCTTAGATGGAACACACTCATAGTCTGCTAAATGGGGAGGGGCCCTTCTACTTCGCCCCGATCGCCTTAACTCAGGGGCTTCTGTTGCCGAGGGTTCAGTGTTAGACTCAGCACCAGGCATTGCTGGGCTGTCAGGGTCCACAGGGTCCGAGAGTGCAGGGGTCTGCCCTGCCTCAGGTTCTGTACGAGAACCAGCAGCACTCACCTCGACCGGAGGCAAGTGGGACTGCTCCCTGGGCCTGAAGCAATCTCCTGCCTCAATCTCCTGATCCGCAGGAGACCATCGCTGCCGGAGTTGGTCTATGTGGCGGCGTATCTTTCGGCCGTCTGATAGCCTCACCACATACATTTGAGACCCCAATTTGTTGGTGACTTCGGCATTAAGCCACCGGTGCCCCTCAGCGTAGTTCCGGGCGAAGACCCAGTCTCCGGGCTGGAACTCCCTGGATGGAGTGGCTGGTTCGGGCTGCACGGTTCTGCTGCCATCCAGGTCTGGGTGCAGGCGGTCGAGGAGAGTTGTCAGCCTTCTCCCCATTAGAAGCTCGGCCGGGCTTTTCCCTGTAACACAGCTTGGAGTGACATGCTGCCACAGGAGAAAATCGGCCACTCGATGGTCCCAGTCCTCGCCTTGCAGCCGGGCGAGGGTCTCTTTCGCTGTCCGCACCATTCTTTCTGCCTGGCCGTTGGAGGTGGGGTGGAATGGTGCTGTGGTGATGTGCTGAATGCTGTAACCCTCTAGGAAGCCGGCGAACTCCTTAGAGGTAAGCTGTGGCCCGTTGTCACTGACAAGTACGTCAGGTAGCCCATGGGTGGCAAAAAGTTGGCGCGAAGTCTTTATTAAGTTTGCCGCTGTCGTTGACCGCATGGGAACTACCTCCAGCCACTTTGAGAAGGCATCTACGACCACCAGAAGCATCTGGCCGTTGATAGGGCCAGCGAAGTCGAAGTGTAGCCTTGACCAAGGCTTTTCAGCTCTGTTTAGTTCAGCCGGAGGGGAGCGTGGCGGATCAGGCCGGGACTGTTGGCAGCTAACACAGCCTCTAACTCGCTCCTCAATGTTAGCATCGAGCCCAGGCCACCATAAGTATCCCCTAGCCAGGGCCTTCATTCTAACAATTCCCGGATGCCTGGCGTGTAAAGACTTCAGAACACTTTCCCTTCGTTTGGGGGGAATAATCACCCTATTTCCCCACAGGATGCAGCCCTTTGAAATTGAGAGCTCAGTTCGTTTCTCCCAATAAGCCTTAAACTCAGGCTCGTTACACACACTCGGCCACCCCCTCCACACCCAGTTTAGAACGTGGGACAAAATTAAGTCCTTTTGGGTGGAAACCGCAATGTCTTTGGACCGTAATGGAGACTGTGGAAGTTCATCGAGGATGAAAATGTCTGCAGTTGGAGCCGGATCCGGACCAGTCTCTGGCAGGGGGCATCGGCTCAGGGCGTCAGCGTGGGCAATACACTTGCCCGGTCTGTGCTCCAGGTCGTACTC
Source organism: Gekko gecko (assembly GCA_029375565.1). NCBI lineage: Eukaryota > Metazoa > Chordata > Lepidosauria > Squamata > Gekkonidae > Gekko > Gekko gecko. The sequence continues at coordinate 85,801,014 of JAPDNY010000006.1, forward strand.
ATACGCGGTGAGGAACAGAGTCCATCTTAACATCCTGGGCGACAGGATGTTAGGCGTGGGGCGGTCAGGGGCGAAAATTCCAAGTAGCGGCTTGTGGTCAGTAACTAAAAGAAAATGTCTGCCGTACAAAAAGTCATGGAATTTTTTAACTGAACTCACAAGAGCCAACCCCTCTTTATCAATTTGGGCATAGTTCTTTTCAGCCCCACTCAGCGACCTAGAATAATAGGCAATTGGTGCCTCAGTCCCGTTAGGCATGACATGGCTTAGAACTGCCCCAATACCAAACGGCGACGCGTCAGCCACCAGAACCAACATTTTTGTCTCATCATAGTGCATGAGGACACTGCTAGACGTCAACAACATTTTAACATTTAGAAAAGCTTCTTCTTGACGCTTCCCCCAAACCCATTTTGCATCTTTGTTTAATAAGCGGTGTAACGGCTCAGCTACCGAAGCTTTGTGAGGCAGGAACGCATGATAAAAATTAACGAGCCCTAAAAAGGCTTGTAGCTCTGTTTTGTTTTGTGGCCTGGGCGCGTTGTGAATAGCAGATACCTTTCCCGGGGTTGGGTGAACTCCCTGTTCGTCGATTTTGAATCCCAGGAATTCAACACTGGGAACCCCTATCGTACACTTTTCTCTTTTTACACGTAACCCAGCTTTTTGAAAACATAGTAAGACCTGCTTGACTCTTCCTAGCAATTCCTCCTCATCTTTTCCTGCAATAAGCACATCATCGAAGTAAGGAATTACTCCCTTGAGGCCTCTAAGCAACCCTTCCATTAATCCCTGGAAGATTCCCGGTGCAACATTAACCCCGAATTGGAGGCGCTTGACTCGAAACGCACCTCTATGAGTTACGATGGTTTGTGCTTCTGCTGCATTGCTATCCACAGGCAGTTGTTGATAAGCCTGGGCAAGGTCCAACTTTGCAAAAACCTTGCCCCCCCCCCCTAGAGACGCAAGTACATGACTTATCACAGGTACAGGATAAGAGTGCTGTTGCAACGCCTTATTGATTGTACACTTATAATCTGCACAAATTCTTATAGAACCATTGGGTTTGACAGGAGTAACGATGGGTGTTTCCTATTTGCTGTATGGTACCGGTTCTAAGACCCCTTGCACAATGAGCTTGTCGAGCTCCATTTCTATCTTTGGTCGCAATGCTAACGGTACCTTCCTATATTTCAACCTGATAGGCCGTACATTTGGATCCAGTTCAAATGAAACCGGGGGACCTGTATAGGTTCCCAATCCCTTTCCAAAAACCTGAGGAAACTCGTTATACAAGCAATCCCATTTATCACAACACACTGCATTAATGCCAGAAATAGCAATGCCCAATGGTTCAAACCAATCAAGCCCTAAGAGGCTTACCCTGTCCCCTTCAGCAACAACTAGGGACAGAGCCGCCTTTCTCTCTTTGAATTTGACTTCAAATTCAGCCTCACCAGCCAACGGAATTCTGTGCCCTTGAAAATCGGCAAGACAGGCGTCAGTTGGTAGGAGACGGCGGTGGCTTCGGCGAGGGAAAAGACGATCTAGTGTATGCGTTGAAATGATGGTTCTAGCCGACCCGGAATCGACTTCAAACGGGCAGGGAATTCCGTCGAGGAACAAGGTGATGAAAATCTTCTTCCTCCGGGGTGCTCCCGTGGTGAGGACGGACGATGAAGAGGGGTTGGACGACAGGGTCGGTTTTCGGGACGACAGGGATGAAGAGCAGGTTGTGTTGACCTTGCTTCGGAATTGAGAGCACTGCGGAGGCGACATAGGCGGCGATCTCTTCGACTTGCAAACTCTGGCGATGTGCCCGCGTTTTCCGCAAGCCCGACAAACCAACCCTTTGGCCCAACAGGTGTCGCGCTCGTGCTTCCCGCCACAACCAAGGCACTGACGCGCTGGCGCAGTCTTCACTTGGGTTCGCGGCTGGCTGCTGGAACAAGGCTCTCGTACGTCATCCACGGCGGCCGCCGGCTCACGGTCCTCGACCTGTTGGTGAATGCTGGATTCGGCTGCCGCAGGCCGCTGTCGCACTTCTCACGTCGACCTTTCAGCAGCTTCAGCGGCGATGGCTTCCTCGAACGCGACCTTGAATGTCAGCGTCTTTAGGGCGAACAGGCGCTGCTGCAGCTTTGCATTGCGGTGGCCGCAGACCAGCCGGTCTCGCAAAGCTGTCTCGAGATCGGCGAAGTTGCAAGCCCTTGCCAACTTCCTCAATGCCGCCACAAACTCGGCTACTGATTTGCTGGAGCCTTGCCGCCTTTTGTAGAACGCGTGCCGGGAAGCGATCTCTGAAGGCTGCGGCGCAAAATGAGCCTTCAACTTCTCCGTCAGCGTGGCGTACGGCACGGTCTTGATGTCATCAGGCGTGACAAGTGAACGAGCAATGTCGAACACCTCTTTGCCACACGAGCTAAGCAATGCAGCTCGTTTCTTCGCAGCATCCATCACCCCGCTGCTCTCGAGGTGAAACTCGAACCGGGTGAGGTACGCCTCCCAGTCCTCGGTCGTGGGGTCGAACGGCTCGAACCGGTGCTTGGAGCTCATCGCGGCGCTTCCTGGAGCGGACGGCCCCCTTGGAAACTCGCGGTCGATCGGAACTTCCTCCGTGGTGTCTCAGTGGGGCTGCCTACCCGCTATATCCCACCTTCGTTGCCAGTTGATAAGTACGAGACGACACACCGGAGGTAAGTTCAAAAGTGATTTCAGCTTTATTTCAGCTCCAAGTTAGACCAGCTAAGGACTAGACCAGCTAGACAAAATACAGTCCTAAAACAGCAGTTTATATACAATCCTGGCTGAGGTAGCCACGCCCACAGAAACAAAACGCGCCAATAACATTTGAATATCAGAACCAATCACAGTTCAGGTATAAGGGCCAATCATCTTTGTACCTTATGACCAATCACAGTTGTTTTTACCATAAGCCCTCTGATTGGGCAATACTTGTGCAGTTTTACGATCCGCATAATGAGCACCTGCTCACTATGCTCACCATTATGTCTCTGAGGACATAACAGTCATAGCAGAAGATATTATTGTTCCAGTTATGGAAATCACCACTGCAACCTTCTGGGTGTCCAGGTTTTGGATGGCAGTGGTATAATAATCATATTAGTAGATTTCCCAGGTGAGCAGTTAGTTCAAGGGACAGCCTGGAAGTTCCCGATCTCAACATCTTGAACTAGGAGTGAGTGCCACTAGTAATAGACTGCCACAGGGTACTGGAGCCAGTCACAGATTGCTGGGAGATTGCACACCATCGTCCCCCTGTGATGGAAACAGGTATTTCTGAATGGGTGCTCCCTGCAGACCTAAAGGTCTCAGTTCTTCTGAAGCACTTCCTGCTGAAATGAGGCAGAGGAAAGCCAGGAATGGATAGTTGTTTGGGAAACAGATCCATTGGGGGGGAGGAACAAATGGGCACAAAAAAACCCACTGGAGGGTGCCATGTTGGGGATGACTAAATTGGCCAAATGTAGTAATGCCAAGGTGGATTCCTGCAACTGCCTGTAGAAAATGGCTGCTTGAGAGAGAACAGAACAGCCAGTCCCAAATGTGACTGCACAGCTCCATCTTTAGCATGGCTTTTGAGTGACTGTGTTATCTGCCAGTGTCAGTGTGTTTCCCTTTTAGCACATACTTGTGAGCATGTAATTACAGCCCTAGCCTGCTCCAAAAAGTGCATGTGCTTTAGTAAGGAAATTCCCTAGGAAAGGAGCCACTGATTTTGTTATTTACAGAACTCCGTTTGAGCCTTGCACAACCTTTCAACAAGTTGTACCTTGTTTCTGGGCAGCCTGCTCTGCTTGCCAGCATGTGTGAGGCTGCCTAGACTCAGCTGTAAAGATAACATTTCTATGGGAAGTGATACGACCCCCCTTCATCATTGGCGGGAAAACTCAGAGTCTAGTTCCACCCACCCTTCAGCTCTGGGATTTCAGACTAAACTAACCTGAAGGGTCATCCAAAGTTTACTTTCTCAGAGCCATAAGCAAGAGCTCCCAAAATGCTTAAAGAGTCTTTACATCTTAAACAGCTGTGCCTCAAATAAGGGTATCTTATCTTCTCAACTTCTGTTTGCATTGGAGGGAGAAGGGTTGGGGGGTGGGGGTGGAGAATGCCTCCAGCTCACCCTCTATATCTCAGGAATGCACAAGGCAGCAATCCTCTTAGGAGAGTTGATCTAGGAAGCCAAGCAGGTACACACCCACTGTGACAACTCTGAAACACCAGGCTTTGAACTTCTAGAGTTGCAGAGATAGGGCTGCTATAAGTGAGGTCTCATTGAAGAACATCACATCTCTTTAGAACATAATAACTATGCTCCACATTTCAGAATGAAATTGTATTAGACTGGTATGGCTGCTGCATAATTCTAGTGTATTATTTTTGTGATGGTGATCTCGTAATTGTCACTGAAACAGGAAGAAACAGTTCAGTTATATAACAGGCACCTGCAAGCTAGCTGGGGGAGAATCTTCACTCTCCCTTTTCTTTTCTTTTTTAATCAACAGCATTGCCTGGTTTGTAAGGCTGAGCAGTTAAACTGTTTTAAGTAATCCCTGGGAGCAGGTGAGGCTTCACCATTTAAGACAGGGGTGTCAAACTCATTTGTTATGAAGGCCAGATCTGACATAAATGAGACCTTGTTGGGCCATGTCATGTGTGTCATAAAATGTAATGCCAGGTAGCAGAGATATTAACTTTATAAAGGACACAGACAAATACAATTAAAGATTTTTTAAACTTTAAATAAAACATGCTCAAAATACTAGCACTCTTGCAATATTTTGTCTATTTAACAGTCTCTGATAACTGACACCTCTTGCTCTGAATTATTGCATCAAAATGTCTGCGCTGTAGCAATCTTGAGTATGCTGTTCAAGTGTGTATCTGTAAGCTGCAAACCTACCTTTGATTTATTGACATTCATTACAGAAATCTCATACTCAGTGTTCTGAGCCTAGGAACCAGGGGAAAACGTGAAATGGCTGGGCATTGCAACCTTTTGTACATAAGTTGCTTCATGTGCTGGTCAAGAACATGAGAATGCATCCTGACACAGACTGAGGGCCATGTGTTTGTCTACAAAACTATAGTCTTCCCCAGAGAAATAACTACAACTTCCTACAAAGGAAGTGTGCTGTGTGAACTTGGTCTGGACACACACTCTCAGCCTAATCCCGCTCACTGGCTTGTTATTCCTCCTCTAAAATAATTCACATTGCTTTCTTACTGAGAAAGACTGGATCACGAGAGCATGAATACAGTGAAAAGGGGCAGGGAATCCAGTTGCACGCAGAAGAGCCCTGGCATAAAGAGTCCAACAGAATACACACTTACTGTAGCAAGGCATGCAAAAGCTCATACCTTGAACAAAAGTGTGTTGGTCTTAAAGGTGCTTGATATTTCTCCCAGCAAAGCAAGCTCTCCCTCATTCCCCCCTCCCATCAGGGAGGAGCCTCAGCCAGTAGAAAGAAAGAAAAGCTTCCCTTAGTTTCCTGCAGCCTGGCCAGGAAGTGTGCTCTGGCTGTTCCCTCTGTCCCCCTCGGAGGGGGAGGGGGAGGAGCCTCAGCCAGTTCTTTACCAGTCTCTCTCAGTCACATAGGAAAGGCTTGCCTATCTATCTTTCCAGTGCTACTGGAACTGGTAACACAAGCTGTGATGTGGCAGCAGCAAGAGAACTGGAAAGGGAAGCAGGAAACAGCCAGGGCCTTGTGAGCCAGATTGGGGCCCTCTGAGGGCCTGATCCAGCCCACGGGCTGCATGTTTAACACCCCTGATTTAAGACATCAAGAGGTGGATGTGTCTTTTCCTTCCTGTCATGTCTCTGCTCTAAGTATGAGGTTCTTATGAGCTCAGCTTGTTCAGTAGAAAACCTAGATGTTCATGTCCAGGAATAGACAGAAACTCTTGAGGAACAGGTAGTGAATGAACCTGGCCTGGGAATGTTGGGTATTTTTTAAAAAGTGTGTGCTGCCTCCCTCCCTTATGCACATATATATAAGCAGGTAGAATTCCTTCTCTGAAAAGTGATACCACATGTAAATGCAACAGTGATGCACATGTAAGTACACTTATTAGTGTACCATCACCAGTAAGTATATGGGAACACATATAAAGCAGTTTTATACTGTTTCTGAACACTGATCCATCTTGCACCTCTTCAGACTCTCAGGCAAAGTTGTTCTCAGCCTAGCTACTTGAGGTCATTTAACTAGAGGTGCTGGGAACTAAAACCTCAGACAGTTAATGCTAAAGCCCTCCATGTATGGTAGACTATGATAAAAATCACACTACCTGGAGCTGGGAATTCCAATCCAGTGGTATCCCAGGTTGGCCTTTAGCATTCAGCTGCTTAGCCCATCTACCCAGCTCTCACTGGGATATCAGCTAATCATTCGTAACTAACTGTTCAACCAGGTTTCCACTGACCCCTGCACATTAAACAATTTAGTGTGGAGGTAGAGCTCATCTGACTCTTTCAGCTTTGAATAATGTGAATGTTCCCAAGTCTGCTACACCCATGAGCAGTCTCATAAAATATGTGTGAACCTGTAGCAGTAACTAATGATTAGTTTCTTAAAACAAATTAAATGCCAAAGTTCAAGACAGCCTGGAAGCTCCCAGTTAACCAGAGGCATTCGCAAACTGTTACTGGTTAGGGGAATACATTCTGCACATGCTCTGTTCCTTTTGATTGTTCTGTATGTTTTTGAGGTCATGGCTCAGATTCAGTCACCCTGTTGTGCTATGGATGCCCATTAAGAGATAAGCCATCATGGGCCTGTGATCTCCTTTGACTTGGGTTCCTGGGATCCCACCCCACTCAGTTCCTGTTCACAAAGACCAATGGGCTGGCAATGAAGAGGAAAGCTCATATATGATTTTGCCCTTTCTCTCTTTGCTTTCTTCACTTTGCTGTCCCCATTTTTTTAAGTAACAGGAGATACACACTTGGCATTAGAGTGGTTGTGACATTTAGGTAGCTGGCCATTGTGCAAGACCTTGAAAGTTTAAAAAACAAGAGCCATAGAACTTGGAAGGCTTAAAGCTACCCCCTTTGTGGAGCAAAGGCCAGAATTTTGCCTTGAGACAATGGTGTTTCTCAATTTTTTCCCAAAAACCTGCACCCCATCTGTGATTTGAATGCCCTTGCTTTTCTCTAGCCCTGCAACTCATTTGGCAAAGATGAAGCAGATGCAAGAGACGGGGGCTGAATTTTAATTACTGGGTTTTTACCTGAAACAAAACAAAAATGGAGAACCCAGCAAATCCTTTTTAAAAACAAAACAAAACACATGTTTGAAGTTAGGAAGAAGGAGGGAGGGTAATATAAAATATCATTTCAAAGGGGCTCCCATCATTAGGCATTGACAAGAGCTCTACTAATGAGCCTCTCCCAAATGAGGGAAGTGCAGCTTTCCCTAGGTTTCCTGCTTCACTTGTCACAGAATTGCCTACCTGCATCTGTGAGCTGGAAGCATTGCCCATTTTTACCCCACATGACAGGACTAGATTATTTTGATTCCCTTGGTATGTCAGCCAACAGGTATTTAAAACATCTATTTTTGATATTTATTTGATTTTTCACAATATTGTTATGGACTGCCCTTCCCTCTGGTGACAGAGCATGAATTATATCCTTAAACTTCCTGATTTGACAATATTGTCTGATACAGAAAATGAGCATGTTATAGATGTATGCCTATCAGTGTTCCTGGGACAAGCATCCAGGGTTTAATCTGAGCTACATGATACCAGATCACTTAGCCTTGGAACATATTTTCCAAATCCTTGGCTCTGTGAACTAATTATAATGTGTGCCTCTGAGCACAGGAAGAATTTTTTTATCCCATTCCTGTGTAACAACCAATCTTGAGTCAAGATCAGGCAGAAACAGATTTCAGGTTGGATTCTCTGAAGTTGATCACTAGATACAGTTCCACAAATCATTCTTCTAAGAATCTCCTTTCTCCAGGAGCCAAGGGCCTTTGGGAAACTGAGATGTCACCATAGGAGACTGCAGTTTCAGTGACGGAGAGTCACAGAATGTAAAGTGATTGCCATAGTGGGAAGGATTATCAAGAGTAGCAAAAGGGCACATCAGCACTTGAAAAGCAATTGTGCCTGTTCTTATTTGCTTTGACAAGAGATATAATAAACATCTGGAATTTACCATTGAAGAACTTGGTGATGGCAGATAGTGTAAGCAGCTCCCTCCCTTCTTTAATGTATCAGATAAGTGGTGAAGTTAATATGAAGTCATCAGTATGATTTATTTGCATTGCTTGGTCAATATGCATACTTATTGACAAAGACAATGTACTAAATGCCCAGTTTCTACTGTCCATTAAGTGCCAGATTTATGTATAGGCTAAGTAGGCTGAAGCCTAGGGGCTCTAAATCTAGATGGCCTCCACAGCCCTTCTCCCCCAGCAGACAGTCTCCCCTCTCCCAAAATTGCAAGAAGAAGAAGAAGAAGAAGAAGAAGAAGAAGAAGAAGAAGAAGAAGAAGAAGAAGAAGAAGAAGAAGAAGAAGAAGAAGAAGAAGAAGAAGAGATTTATACCCCACCCTTCACTACCCAAGGGAGTCTCAGAGTGGCTTACAAACTCCTTTCCCTTTCCCTTCCCCTTCCCACAACAGACACCCTGGGTGCGTTCAGACAGCGTGCTGGAGCGGTTTAAACTGCTCCGGCACGATGCGTTGGTTTTTTTTAAACTGGAGAATCGCGATCACACTGACCTCCTCCTTTGGAGCTCCCCGCCGTCCTCATGCAGGTGGGGTTTTTTTCCCCTCTTGTTTGAGCATGCGCACAGGAGCCCTCTCCCAAACAAAAAGTTTGGCGCATGCGCAGAAGAGTGATTTCAACCGGTTCCTTTAAAGTTTAAATGAAGACTACTGTTTACATTTTCTCCCCGAAACTGGCCTCCCTGAGATCCCGGACTCATCTAAATGCCTAAACTAGGCAGCATTGAAGCTTTTCTTTATTTAACTTAAGTGCGGAGCTCCGCTCAAGGGCACACCGCTAAGGGAAGAAAAAAAATGGCGGACTAAAACCGGAAGCCGGAGGCAGCTTCCCACGGGGGAGGGGGGTTGAAGCACCCAGAAGTTGCTTGACAGAGCGATCAGACAGCGGAAAGTACGGCTTGAAACGGAGAATCAGGAAAACACCACTTGGTAAGTGGTGTCAAAATACTCCATTTTAAAGGGGGGTTTGCTCCAGAAAGCAACGGCTGGGGACTGTGCGCAGATGTTGGGCATGTGAACGCGCAAGTAAAAGCCGTTTCTGAGGCTTGCTGAAAGCGGCTCAAACGGCGCATCTGAATGCACCCCCCGTGGGGTATATGGGGCTGAGAGAACTTCTGACAGAAACTGCTCTTTTTCAAGGACAGCTGTGCCAGAGCTTGTGATTGACCCAAGGTCACATCAGCAGGTGCAAGTGGAGGAGTGGGGAATCAAACCCAGTTCTCCCAGATTAGAGTCCACACACTTAACCACTACACCAAACTGGCCCAAGACTTCACGCAAGTGTAGGTCAACTCAGGCTCAGCAGCTATGAGACTCAGGGCCAGCCAGTGGGGCCCAATTTGAAACTCTGGGACCCAACTGGAAAAATTTTTGTGGGGCCCCAGTTCACAGCCAAAGTCTGCAGAATCTTAGAGATATAAATAAAATCCATCTAGATTGCCCTGGTGCGGGGGGCCCCTTAGGAGTGGCCCGTGGGGCCTAATTTGGTCAAATTGCTCCAATTGCCTTAAGGCCAGTCCTGATGAGACTGTGCAGGGGTTGGACTGACAAGCCCTGCCCCTTCTAGGTCCCTGGTGCCACCATTCAGAGTACAGACTCCAGGACTCCAGAGCCAGCAGCCTAGACTCAACAACCAGCTGCACAGCCTTCCCCAGCTCAAGGGTCAGGTTACTAGTGGTACGTGCTGCACCTTAATCAGTGGGAGAGTGTGAGTGGGGGGGCGGCTGGGACAGATAAACCAGGCAAGCAAGCTCTCTCAAGTCCCTTCCATTCCTTCCCTCCTCCTTGGCTTGAACAGGGCTAGCACATGTGACTGGCACTGGCCTCACCCCTCCCAGACAGGGAAGTCTATCTTTCACACTTCACAGAGCCCTGTCAGTGCCTGCAGCATGCACTTGCAACCTCTTTCCCAGAACTTCTTGGATATGAAAAAAATACTGATGGTGTCAATTGTCATGCCAATAAATCCAAACAATACTGCTTCATACATTAATAGTAAATTAATTGTTCTAAAGCCATTGCAGAATCTAATCAAAGTTTTACATATTTATTTTATACATTTTTTGGCAGTTGGCTCTTTTAAATGGCTAGTATTGATTGTTGGATGGGAGCCTGGTGTTTGCTGCTGCTGGAGTTATTAGATGAGAAATTATAGTTAATTATTAGCCTATGTTTTTGCATCATTTTCAAGCCTCCTAATTGCATGTGTCTTGGAGGAAAATATTTTGAATCCTTTTGGCAATTTTGGGAGTTTATAAACTTTTGAAAATGTTTAGATTGGAAAAATGATGTTGTGCAATAGGGTTGGCTTGTTGGATGTGACAGAACAGACTCCATCTTGTGTTTGCTTTAGTTTAGGTTGGTTAGTTTAGTTAAAATGGCCACCCACCTTGGGAAGCAGGGCAAAACTCCAGGGTAGGCCTACAAATCCCAGATGTCTCTATGGCCAAAAAGTGCAGGAAAGCCAGGGGGTGGAGTCAGAAGATATAAATGCTCCAGCCAGCCTGGGAGGGGGGAGTCATCCTTTGACCCTCAGAGAGGCCAGGATGCTCTTGCTGCAGATTGCCCACAGGCAGAGAGAGGCCTTGGGGATCAGGGAAGGCAGCAATGGGAAGGGATCCTCGGAGGGATCCAGAACTACCTGTAGAAGGTAGGAGGCCAGGCAGCAGGTTGGTAACTGAACCTCATCCTGAGGGAAAATAAGTATAGGGACCAGTTCAGGGACAGAGGAACTGCGTTTTGTCTTATTTTATTTGTGCCCGGTGGTGTTTTCCTTTCTGTGTTTGATTTAAAGTGCCTTTTTGTGTTTAAAATCCTGTTACTTGTAAATAGTCAATAAAATCTTTGTTCTTTGTTTAAAACCCCAGTCTGTTGCTCTGACCATGGAGTCTCCACCACTCTGCCCACTACCAGTGTCTTAAGAAGAGTCCTGGGAGGGGAAAAGCCCTAAATATGGAGGTGCCAACCCTCCAGGAGAAACCCAAAGTTAGGGGTTTTCTCTCCAAACCCCCAGGAGTCAGCCAGAGGGGTCTCACTGACCCTCAAGAAAGGCATAGGGAAGTTAGTGAGTGGTGGCAGCTACTGAAGAGTGACAGAAGCCCACCAAGGAGGTGGGAAGGTGAAGCAGGGCTCACAAGCCACAAACCAGCTACTCAGTCCACCAGGGCTGAGGGTGGGCACCCGTTTCACCACAGTGGAAACTGAATTCTGTAACTCTTCAGCAGCAACCATCTATACCTTGTGCCAATAGCCACTGATGGACCTCTGATCCACGTATTTATCCAGTTGAAGATTAATTTTACTTCTTATTTTTAGATTCTAATCTGAGCATGAGTAAAAGATTTGAAAGTGGTGCTAGCAAGCGCAAGAGTCAGAGGCTTGAAAATGCTATGGTAATGAAGTTAAGACTAATGACTGCTTTCGTGTATCAACCACTTATTGAAGCAACAAGAGCCAGCAGTGAAGCTATCCAGCCTGAGCCAACTACTAGCATGCAACCAGACAAAAACCTCCCTGAAAGAGAAACAGCGACGCAGGATGTGGAACAGCAAGCTGATTGTGAGGAAGCAGCCATGATGCTGGCTCAAACTGAAAATATAGAAGTAATTCAAGAGTCACTTACTAGACAGGGAGAGACTAAAGAGCCACAAGAAAATATTGCAGTCAGATTTTGCAGTTCACACCTGGTAAGATAGGCCAAGTCCAAGGTGTTCCAGATGCAAATAAAGATAATGTCAAACATAGATCTACTGTAACAGATGTTGGTTTGTGGTCAGAATTATCACATGAGGAAGTATCCTATTGAATAGAGAAGGGTCCCTCTCAAATTCTGAATCATTGTGGACCATTTTCAAACCCAAGCAAGTGTACAAAAAGCAGTCCAGATTTTGCACAAAAGCTCTTTTTTATTCAACAAAAGCAAATGGGGAAACATGTAGCTGAGAGTGGCTTGTAAATTGTCCCTCAAAAGGCCGGATTTATTGCTTTGTTTGTAAACTCTTTCCAAACCTTGCATCTTCTTCCACAGCTTTAGCTACTGAAGGGTTTGATGACTGGCAAAACCCCCCATCTTATCCAAACTCATGAAAACTCAGAGAAGCATAGGAATGCCATGCTGGCCTACCTAACAAGGAAGCGAGGGCAAACGTTAACTTCCAAGCAAGAGGAACAAATAAAAGCAGAACAGTGGTACTAACGGCATGTCATGGAGAGAATTATTGCTATAATATGCACTCTTGTAGAACGAGGCTTACCATTCAGAGGAGACAATGAATACTTTGGCTCTCCAGATAATGGCAATTATCTTGGTCTTTTAGAATTAGTGGCAAAATGTGATCCATTTTTACTTGCTCATATCAATTGGTATGGACATTCTGGATCAGGCAATCCCCCTTATTTTCAAAAACTATATGTGAGGAAATGATTCAACTCATGGCAAAAAAAGTTAAGGATGCAATTCTGGCTGATGTGAGAAAGGCTGGATATTTCAGGTTTTCAATAGATTCCACTCTTGACATTTCACATACTGATCAGTTGACTTAAATTATCAGATATATATCACCTGAAGATGGTTTCCAACTGAGAGATTTTTAACTTTCTTTGAGCTAAAAGACCACTCAGGAGAAAGCATGCCTGATTTAGTGTTCAACTATTTCACTACTGAGCTTGAAATTGACTTTAGAAAATGCCATGGGCAGTCTAATGACAACGCTGCCAACATGGTTGGTAAGCACAAAAGTATGCAGCAAAAAATCATCAAAAAAAACCAATTTGCAAGATTGATTACATGCGCAGGTGACCACTCTTTAAATCTGGTGGGCCATTCAGCTGTGAATTGCTGCCTTGATGCAGTGAACTGTTTTGGCATCAGGGCTATTTTTGGGCAGGAACGCACAGGAACAGAGTTCTGGCTGGCTCTTGAGTTGGCCACGCCCAGCAGGAACTCATTAGCATAATAGGTCACACCCAACAGCAGAAATTCATTAGGACTGGCTACATTTGGGGTGTGTGGCCTAATATGCAAAGGAGTTCCTGCTACCAAAAAAGCTCTGGGTTTTGTCAACAAACAAGGTAAACAGAATAAGAAGCAAAAGGTAGGTGTGGCTGGATGACCACACTTCTGGTAACATGGGGTGTGTGACCTAATATGCTAATGAGTTTCTGTGGTTGGGTGTGGCCTATTATGCTAATGAGTTCCTGCTGGGCTTTTTCTACAAAAAAACCCATTTGGCATTATCAATGAAATTTATACCTTCTTTTCATCCTCCACAAAGAGATGGGCAGTTCTCAAATCATTTTTGCCACCTCAGTCTAAAGTGCACACGCAAAAGCCACAGAAGCTGTTTTGGAAAGTTACAGTGCTATCACTGATGCCCTCAGTCATTCATACTCTGACGTTAATGGGAAGGGGGAGACCAGGCTTCAAGCTAACAATCTTTTGAAGCAAATGGAAGAACTGGAATTTGTGTTTATGCTGCATTTTTGGACCTGTGTGCTAGGTCATTTTCACAAGGTCAGAAAAGCCCTTCAGAAATCAGACCTGTTATTGAGTTCTTGTGCAAGTTTGTACAGTTCGTTTCTGGATTTTTAAAGGAAAATTAGAGAAGATTTTGATGAGCTTGAGAAACAAGCAGAAACCACCTTGCCAAATGTTAACTACAAAACAAGGAGACAAAGAGTAAGGGAAGGGCAAAGAAATGAAAGAAGTGCACCTGATGCATTAGATGCTCTTTCTTCAAGAGATAAGTTTAGGATAAAACCCTTTATTCCTATATTAGATGCACTTGAAGCCAATTTAAAAAGAAGTACTATGTACAGTGATGTTACACAACTGTTTTCCATTTTTGCTAATGTGACAGCATCTAAGCAAGAAATTCAGCAAGGTGTTGAACTGTTGATGGAAGCATACCCAGAAGACATTGACCTGAAACTTACTGATGAACTTTTGCACTTTCACCTGTATGTGAAACAAAGGCTTACAGAAGAGCATACAGACCTTTATCAAATTATATTCAAGGAAAAAATGCAGATCGCCTTTCCTAATGTGGAAGCAATCTTGTGGCTATTTCTTAGCTTTATGGTCACTAACTGCTAGGGAGAGAGGAGTTTTTCAACACTCAAAAGAATTAAAAATGAATTAAGGGCCATGATGTCTCAAGAGAGATTGTCCACACTGAGCATTCTGTACATTGAAAGTGACAAACTTAGACAAACAAATTTTGATGAAGTTTTGGATGATTTTGCCATGAGGAAGGCTAGAAAAAAACATTTTGAGTTTGATGGTTGTAGTTTGCTTCTTAATATGTATTTTAAAACTGACTGTTTAATGATAACATAAAGTAGATTCTGAAAGTGCCACACTGTCAGTTAATCATGCTCATATTACTTACACTTCCCAGGCAATATAATTTGTAAACTCAAGGTTTTTTAAAAAAAGAATAACATTACAACTTCATTTTCCTAAAAATTAATGCTTATTCCACAAAAGGCTTACAAAGTTCAGTTATTGCAGAAGTTTTTCAGTGTTAATTTTAACATTTATGCATTTTTTTTCAATCACTATGGTATTTAACAATAACATCTTCTGTCCTTTAGAGGAGAAATTGTGAATTTCAGAATTTTAAATACCCGTCATCATCCTTGTCTTCACTCAATTTTGTTTATAACACTCTTCCATTTTCTTCTAGTTGTGAGGGTGGGGGATTGGGAGGGGCCTCACAAGTGGAGTAGCCTAGGGCCTCGCTTCTTCTAAATCTGGCCCTGTGTTCATTGATATACACTTCCCGTGCCACCATAAAAATACCACAACTGATGCAAACACCTACATGTTTTCTCCGTGGGGTGAACAGCAGATCAGGAAAATAACCTGCATGGAGGCTTCACTCCCCTTTCCTTACCCTGCAGTCCAGATTCAAATCTGATCAGTATGTACTGTTATCTGAAACAGTGAGAAAAGCATGTGCTTGCATAATCCCAGTTCACTTCCTCCTTGTATGAATGTTATAGGGGGAGTCATTGGTCCTTCTTGCCTTGGGCCATCAAACTTGCACACCCCCAACAACAGGCAAATACAGTTTGTCAAAGACGTGGTGGTCAAATTGCATCAGTTTCAAGCAGGCAGTGTAATTGTTGGAGGAGACTTCAATTATTTAATGAACAGGCAACTACACCATTTGGCTCCCAAGCGAAAGCACATGCAAACTCAGTCCTCTAGCCCTCTGAAGCAATTGATTACCAGCTACGACCTGGTTGACATCTGGAGGTACACCCATGCCAATGAAAGGGACTATACTTATTATCCCCCAAAGTATCAACTCTACACAAGGCTGGACTACATCTTTATTATCAGAGATCTGCTATCTACAGTCATATCCTCCTCAGTGCTGGTCTGACCATGCCCCAGTTGATTGCGTTCTTAGGAAGGATAAACCAGTCATGACCAAACCAATGTGATTCCTCAATAAATCTTTATTAGTGGACCCAAAAGCGAAACAAGAAATCAAAGATGCGCTCCAAAAATACTTTCACCTTAATCAACACTGCAGCATATCCAGCCAGATGACATGGGAGGCGTCGAAGGCGGTTTTACGTGGGAAATGTATCTCGCTTATGATGGCCTGCAAGAAGGAAAAAGAAAAGGAAAAACTGAACTACTTGCTACAATACAGGTATTGGAATCAAGGCACAAACAAAACTGCAGCCCAAAGGTATACCAACAGTTATCAAATGCCAGGAAACATCTTGAACTGTTGGACTCCATAGTTATCACCAGGACCAATCTTGAGTTGGAACATGACTCCACATTTTCTGGACCTCTGAAGCTCCGTTTGCTATCCAGGAAACTTAAGCAACAGAGAGAGGACCAATATATTAGCAGTATTAGGGATGCAGCTGGCAACACTATGACTTCTGCAGCTGATATAGTCCGTGTTATGGAGTCCTTTTACACAAAACTATATTTGTCCCCGGAACCAATAAAAGAGGCCACACTCTGTGGTCAGCCTTTCCACAAATATCGGCTGACCACAGAGCCCTCCTAGATGATCCCATCTCATCACAAGAAGTTGAGGAGGCTATTAGGAACCTGAAAAGAAACAAAACCTCTGGTCCTGACGGGTTCCACCCCAACTATTACAAAGCATTTCAAACTATTATTTCGGGTCTTCTACTGGAAAGCTTCTACAAGACGCTGACTGAAGGGGTCCTACCAGCTTCTTGGAATACAGCCAATGTGATTTTGATACCAAAGAAAGACAGAGATTTGGCTTATCCTAAATCCTATCACCTGATTTCACTTTTAAACACTGACTATAACAGCTGCGGTGGCTCAAGTGGTTAAGACACTGAACTGCAGGCTGTGGAAGGTCAGTAGACCCGAGAGTGCCGCATGACAGAGTGAGCTCCCGTCTCTAGTTCCAGCTCCTGCCAACCTAGCAGTTCAAAAGCAAGAAATTGCAAGTAGATAAATAGGTACCACTTCGGTGGGAAGCTAACAGCGTTCCGTGTGCCTTGGTGTTTAGTCATGCTGGCCACATGACCATGGAAATGTCTTTGGACAGCGCTGGCTCTTCGGCTTTGAAATGGAGATGAGCACCGCAACCCTAGAGTCGGATTTGACTGGCTTTCGAGCAAGGGAACCTTTACCTTCTTATAACATTCTTACAAACAGGCTGAAATAGATAATTGGAGACTACATCAAGGAAGACCAAACTGGTTTTATCCAAGCTCATGACGTAACAGACAACATTCGAAAAACATTGAATATCATCCATCATGGGAAATCACAACCGCATTGTGACTCTCTACTATTGGCCTTAGACATCGAAAAGGCCTTCGATACCATCGAGGTCCCATACATGGACACCCTACTACAGCACATGAACTTTGGGAACTCCTTTCGCAAAGCGATTGCCGCCATTTATGCTAAACCCACTGCGAATCTGCTGATCACCGGATCTGTCTCTAAAAACATACTGCTACACAACAGCACATGACAAGGTTGTGCCTTATCCCCCCTACTGTTTGCGCTCACCATGGTACCTCTCATGTCTGCCCTCCATAGGAACTCTAACGTTAAGGGAATGGAGATAGAGGGTTCAGAATACAAGGTTAGCCTATTTGCCGATGACCTTACCATCTATGTGTCAAGCCCAGTAACTTCTCTGACTGAGATCCAAAGAACTCTACAAAAATTTGGCAATGTGGCAGGCCTAAAAGTTAACCAAGAGAAATTAGCTCTATATCCAGTAAACCTTACCATGACTACTTCTACAAGAATCAAAGAACAATTCCCCTTCCAGTGGATCAAAATGCAGATGTCTCATTTAGGTATCAAAATACCACTGAACTTGGCAGACCTCATTAAAGTCAATTATCTAAAAGTGGAGAATGACGTACAGCTACTGCTTCAAAAATGGAACTTTAAAACACTCTCCTGGCTGGATCGGATTAGCACCATTAGATCATTTATCTTTCCTAAACTATTGTACTGCTTTCGTCCAATTCTGATCTACATTTCTGATCCTCTTCTATGCAAATGGCAGTGCACTTTTACAAAATTTCTGTGGCGATTTAAGAAACCTAGAGTTAAGTTTGAGACTATGCATCGCACCCCAAAGAGAGGAGGCTTGGCTGCCCCTGATCTTCGCCTCTACTATACAGCCACAATTTTAGCTAATTTGATAAGGCAATACCATGGCTCAGATATGCTGGGATGGAAGAAGATTGAAGAAGCATCTATCAAACACCCTAGCTTCAAAGACATTCTTTGGGGCAGCAAACCGCAACTAAAATGGCTTAGATCTGCAAATCCATTTGTACATGCCACGATGAAAGTATGGTTCAAATATAGGCATGAACTAGTGACGATGAAACCAAGGTTAAGCACCTTTACTGATCAAGCTTGGTTCAAGCCAGCCTTGGAGCAGGACTCATTTAAGACATGGAAAGCAAGAGGAATTAATAGATTTGTGGATGTTCTGCAGAGAGGCAAACTAGCAACTAGATCAGACCTAGAACAGCAAACATCATATTCAGCTGGTATGGTTTGAATATTTACAAACGCAACATCTTCTAGAAGACCCCATAACAAGGCTTAACCTTGCTAAACCGCTAACAGGAGCGGAAAAATTGCTGCTGAAAAGTGAAGGGAAAAAAGGACTGATCTCTAAATTGTATCATATTCTATTAGACGAAAATGGAACAAAAATCCTGAGCTATCAAAGTGCCTGGCAGAAAGACATCCAGAGCCCTCTACTCCCCACCCAATGGGAGTCCATATGGTACATGCACATTAAAATATCACCCTGCCAGGCGATTCAAGAATCTGCTTTTAAAGTGTTCTACAGATGGTATTTAACTCCTGCAAAACTTTCAAAAATTTACCCTCAATTTTCGCCACTTTGCTGGAAGCAATGTGGTAACAAAGCCATGTTTTTTCACACCTGGTGGCAGTGCCCAGCTATCTTTCAGTTTTGGTTCCAAATCTCAGAACAAATTCAAACCATCACTTGTCATTTTTTACCTCTGGATCCAGCTCTGTTCCTGTTCCACCTTTGGCTGAATGACAGTCCACCTGCAATGAAAAAGAAACTGATCAATTTGCTGATAATAGCAGCCAAAATAGTCATCGCACAAATCTGGAAATCTCCAACCCCCCTACAGTCCAAATGTGGCAACACAAGGTGTGGGATTTTTTCTTATTAGAGAAAATTCATATGATCACCAGCAAAGACTGTGACACCAATGAGTTGGCCAGCCCTCTGGATATTTGGTTCCCTGTCTTAGACACTCTAGACTAGTAAAATGGACTTAGGAAGTGCTAATGTAGTTACATTTAAACTCCTGACATATGGCTAAGCTTAATCCTTAGTAATGTGAAGGTCAAAAGTGCTTTTTAGTACTATGGTGCCTAATACATGCTGCTAAGTGTAAGCCTAGGTGCTTAAGCTTACATGAGTAAAGTCCAGTGCAAAGAGGTTGTGTTAGTTGATGAGTAAGATGTTATGTTGATGTTTCAAAAGTCTACCCTTTTATCTCTTCCTGTAACCTACTGGAATTATATTCTTTGGCTTACTTCTTTTTTAAATACAATATTTTTTTAAAAAAAAAACCTTGCACACCTCAGGCGGAGACCCTTCCCAGTCTTTTTATACTAGGATTTGAGAGCAGGCTTATTGTACATGCAAAGCATGTCTTTGTCTTTCTCCTTTACCACTGCCACTATTCAAGTCACATGATATTTCTGAACCTTAGACACTGTTTTGGCACTTCAGATTTTACCTTGAAGTAAAGTGGGAAGTTCCTACAGTGACTATGGGCCCAGCCACCATTTCAGGTAAAAAACTTCGCTTGATGGTCTTGGTCCTTGAAAGCCATTCTTTTCATACCACTAGAGAGGCTGCTTGGGATGCATCTGAGGTCTTAGCTGAGTACAAGGGGGAATCAGAGGGCAGTGAAGCCCACAGCCAATTCCCAGCCTTTGCTGTAATACTTTGTACCCAAACTGTTGCTTCTATTCCACCTTCAAGCGTGGATAGCTTTGTAGTTCTCCCAAACACACACACTTTTTTGTGTTCTCATAGAGCTTTCTCTCCCCTCCCCTCCTCCCGCTCCGCCCTATTCACATTACCTCAAAGTGCATTTAAGCATCAATAAGGTGCGAAGGGAAAATTGTCTGTCACTTTAATCCAGGCCTGAGGGGCTGGGAAATAAAAAAGAGAGAGAAAAGGAATGGTTCTTTAAGAGCCTAAAAATCCATACAATAGCTGTGGGAATGCTGCTCAGGCCCTTTCCTTGCCCCTGCCTCCCTGGTGATCCCTCAATTAGCACGCAGGACCTTATTCTATAGGAGCACTTGTCTTTAAAGGTGAGCCTGTTTGTTGAAGGGGGATCTTTTAATATTTACTAAATTTGCCTCCAGAAGAGACAGGAGAGCCCAACAACTGTAATGTCTGGGGTTTGTGGAGCAAAGTAAGAAGGGCCCTCTAAGCCCTACAGTGGCAGGTGGGGCTTGATAATGGTGGCACATTAGGGTGGAGGCACAGAAAAGGCCTGGGGCCTTCTGGTTTTAAAACCCTCATATTCCAAGATCCAAAATGAAATTAGCAATTACAAACAAGGTGAGTCTTGCTACAGACTTCAATGGTAAATGGATGACACCATATGCATCTGTTTTATTTCTGTCTAAAGTCCATTTTTGCTCCATCTCTCTGATGAGCTGAAAGCTTACATTTGAAAGGGAGCAGAGAGAGAGAGATGTAGGCGAATTAATTGGTGTGGCTAATCCACTAATTTGTTTGCTGCGTATTAACTGGCGTTGTCATCTATGAATGGGCACTGAGTGATGATGGCATTGTTGGAAGCAATCTATGAGCGCCTCTTGATTTTGGAGGTGTGCTGCAAATAATTTCCCATACCTTGAAAGCATCATCTGTGGTACTTGCTAGTAATGTAACAAAACAAACAAGCAAGATGAAGTCATTAAAAAGACACACTACTACTCCCCCCCATGGGATGCTGTGAGGTTTATTGGGACAGACCTAAAGCAAGAAAAGTAGACCAGCTCAAACCAGCAGTCAGCAGAGCTGATTAACATGAAGAGAAGCAGCACCTTTAAAAATCCACTCATCAGTATTCTACAGGCCCACACCTTGAACACCCAGATTTCCTTGTGGAGATATACACCCTGTATCTTCTCCCACCCCGCTGAGGCTCTGCCCCACAGAGCTCCTAAGCATTACCTCTTCTTTACTGGGGGGGGGGAGAGAAGAAACCTTTCCCCGAAAAAGGGCATTCTCATGTCTCCCTCTCAACTGCAAGACTCTGGTTAAATTGCTGCCTATTCCCCACCCCAAAGCTTGTGCAAATGTGGGTCCCTTGGGGTTTTCTGGGATAAGGTGGGGAATAGGCAGCAATTTAACCAGAGTCTTGCAGTTGAGAGGGAGACATGAGAATGCCCTTTTTCGGGGAAAGGGTTCTTCTCCCCACCCCCACCCCCAAGTAAAGAAGAGGTAATGCTTAGGAGCTCTGTGGGGCAGAGCCTCAGTGGGGTGGGCGAAGATGGAAATAAGAGTCAATGACAGGTGTGGAAGAGTCAAGTGGAGGAGGACGGGGGGGAGGAATTCGCTCTCCCATGACGCTCGAACAGCACCCCCACACACACACTGCGGGATCCCCGTTTTCAGGAATTCCCCCGCGGCCATTTCTGGGGCAGCTCTTTCTCTGCAAAGGCTTGAGACTAGGGAGGGAGAAGCCTGGCCCTGGGAGCCCCGGCAGGCCAGGGCTCCGCTTGGCAGGCGCGGGGCTTGGAAGGGTCGGGGGTGGGGGCGGGACGCGGCCCGGGCGGCCTCTTTGCCCGGAGAACTAGAGCCGGAGGCGCCGGTCTGAGCAGCTTCCCCGCCGCGCCGCGATCTGCCAGCCGTGCCAGGGGGGAGGAAGCAGCGGAGGAGTCCGGCGGCTTCCTATCCCCGTAGGTAGTCCTCCCGGCACCGAGGGGACGCGAGGTGCTCGGCTGCCGCGACCGGGCGGGGTCCCTGCAGTCGGAGAGCGTGGAGGGGAGCGTTTCAAGAAGGCCCCCCCAACACGCGCGCGCATCCCTAGCCAGCGGTCGGGGGCGGGGGGTGCAGGCTCAGCTCCCGCCGGGCGGCAGAACAGTGGTGTACTGGGGGAAGGGGGGGATGAGGCTTCACGAAAAAGGCAGGTGGATGAAAACTGTTCCGTAGTCACTTTTAATTAGCCCCCTCGATTTAATTAGCAAAGTTGAAACATGCAATTAAAAATGAGCTCAGTTTAGCGGGTCTGCGAGGGAGCAAAGGCGAGCCGGGCGGAGGGAGAGCCGAAGGAGCGAGAGGCCGCCGTCTTGGCCAACCTGCAAAGCTTCCGCGGACCCGGGAGCAGCAGCGGACCCTGGCGCCGGGCGGCGAAGGGGAAAGGCTGAGCGCCGAAACGCCCTCCGCGCCTCCGGCGTCACTCCGGAGCCGCGCCGAGAGGAAGGGCGAGCTGAGCCCGGCTCAGGCCTCTGGCGACTTGCCAGCGGCCCCTGGAGCCCCGCGCTGCCCCGCGTGTGGAGCCCAAGGTCCCCCCCCACCCCTGCCGCATCTGTAGCAGTTCTTGGCCAAGCAGCCCTTGCGCTCTGCTAGGAATGAAACACTGGGCCGGTGGACCCTCGCCGAGGGTCGCTGGAATTGCACCGGAGGTGGCAGCAATCCAGCCCTCTCTTGGGAGGCGCCGGTTTCCGCAGTCTGGAACTGCTCCTTTCCCAACGGGTGTGTCCCAAGAACTGTCAAACAGAAGCTACAAAAAAAAAAGGTGTAGGACCCTGACGGAACAAACAAGAAGCACCACTCACCCTGGCCGGGGGAGCAAACTTGGATCCACTTCCAAGAAAAAAAAGCAGACTTCCTCCTGCAGGAACTCCCCCTTCCCCATAGTGGGGTTTTCACGCACACTAAAATAAGGTATTTTCAATCCACTTTCAATGCACTTTGCAACTGGATTTTACTGTGTGAAATGGCAAAACCCACTTGCAAATAGTCCCTGAAGTGGATTAAACCTGCATTATTTAGCACGCACACGGACAGGAGGCCCGCATAGTCGAAAAGAGCAAGAGTCCAGTAGCACCTTACAGACTAACAACTAACCGCTCACTTCTTCAGGTACAGCTCCCGCGTAAGTGGCTACAGAGGAGGAAAGAGAGGGCCGGGATCAAGAGGGCTCTTGCAGGACTTGGTGGTGGGAGGACTGGTGTTACCTAACAGCCATAAAGGATCTGGATGCAGAGATAAATTGCCAAATTTGTGGATGACATCAAACTTTCCGGGATTGTGGAAACCTCAGCAGATTGGAAAGAGATCGTTTCCAGACTGGGCATCAAAATGACAAACGAGGTGAGATGTAACTAATTCAGGTGAGCTTCGTTGGGACAAAAACTCCCAGACACGCACAGATACACGCGGAAGGGTTTGAACTGCTGGGACTTTCCAAGAAAAAGCTCTCGGGATTGTGGCTCAATGAAAATGCCAGTCCCGCGAGCAGTAAACAAATCCCATGCTAGGAATCAGGCAGAAAAGAAGGACTGAAAAGAAAACGACCTGTGCCTTTGGATAGACGGCGTTTGGGAGCCGGGGCTCGTGTTCCCGTCTCCAGAAGATCCGGGGGACCGAGGGGCTGGAACACCTGTGAGGAGCAGGGGAAAGGGTGGCGTCACCAAATGAAATCAGGACAGGCAGGAGAAAGTACATTTTTCGCAAGCCTCATTCGCTGCCTCAAGAAGAGTGGATGGCCCCTGGCTCAGGTGGCTTTTAAAAGGGGGTAAAACAAATTCAGCTGGGAAGGGCACGTCTGCTCACGGCTAGGAGCCCGGCCAGCCTCTGAGGACTCAAGACTAGTGAGTGTGAGCAGGTGTGCCCACGGGTGTGCATAGCCTTCTAGCAGCATTTGACTGACCACAGTCCGAAAGACTTTACTGGCGGAACTCACCGTAAATCTAAACTGGACCAGAGAACCATCTCACCCTGGGACCTGGGCTTTCTGGCTCAGGATAACGGGGCGGAAGTCCTCGGGGGAATTCCCTCAAAGGTTGAAACGGTGCTCTAGATCTGATGGGAAACACCCCCCCCCCCATCCTTCCCTGGTTCACCAAACGGAGACCCGCTTAGTGTCAAGGACACCCCCTCCCACCGTGACAAAAGCATTCGGAAGAGTTTGACGATTCTATCGCAAGGGGAGATTTTATTTTAGGAGAGCCTATGAGGTTTGTGGCGCCCCGGAAGGACTCCAGAGTATCCTCCACAACCCGCATTTCAGGGAAACCCAAGGTGATTCGATACCCCCCCTCCCCCCAATATTTAGGCTGGAAACCAATGCGTCGCGCTAGGATCGGAGAGCACTGATTTCAACTCCCCCCCTCCCCGCAGCTTGCCGGGTCATCTCCGGCCAGTCCCACACACGCAGCCGAACCCACCTCACAGGGCTGCTGTGAGGATAAAATGGCCGCTTTGAGTTCCCATTCCAGAGCAAGGTTGCGATCACACACACGAAATAATCCACTTTCAAGGCACTTTCCAACTGGATTTTGCCAGTTCACACAGTAAAAGCCAGTGTGCAATGAATGTGGATTATTTAGTGCCTGTGATCGCAGCCAAAGGCGAGTATAAATGAAGCAAATTAAGAGAGTAAATAGTGGTGCAATGTCAGTTTAAGTATTTAGGGCTCGTCGGCGGTTGTAGGCGGACAATGAGCCTCTGTCATTTTCTACTTGGATGTAAATTCTAATCCAGACTATTAGATTAGCTAAATTTGTGGCGCTTTAAATGTTGGTACTTTAAAGACGAACACAATTCAATCTAACAAGTGTCTTCCTGATCCGGAGCTCCTGTCATCCCAGCCGTGAGGCGTCCATCCATTTGAGGAATCCAAGGAAGTGAGCTCTGACTCATGCCAATGAATGCCATGATGAATTAGGCTGGTCTTCCACTGGGCTCCGGTTACATTTTGCTGCAACACTCCACTGGAATCAATCCAGATTATATCTGATGCGATTGTCTCGAAGGTGTTTTGCAAACACCACATCCATTTTTAGACTCGCGTACCCATTGGGTATCCTCACAACCGGCCGGTTGCAGGCGCCGGGTCTCAAAGGGGAAAGACCCGGTCTCTGGCGGGAGGGAGGAAACTAGACGGGGCAGGGACTCACCTTCTCAGGGGCTTGACACCCGCTTGCACCGAGGGGCTGGCAAACCACACAATGTGCCGCCCCCCATCCACGGCACGGGGGCCTCCCACACAGGCTTCACAAAATCGAAAATTAAAATTAGCAATGTTTCCATTCTTGTCTAGGTTAGATTAACTGAACCTCCAGGTAACAAGCCTTTGAAGGAGTTTTTTTTTTTTTTTTTTTAAAAAAACATTTTTTGTTTAGGAGAAAGATGCGCGGGGGTAGGGTAATTTTCATTCTTGTAATATTGGTTTGGGGATAATTACTTTTAATGTCAAAAAGATTTAGTTTAATATCATCTCTATTAGGCTGCTGGGCGGATAATTAAAAGTGAAGCTGATAGCAGGAGGGGAAACAGATGGGATTTGCTTACTTTGATTCAGTAGGTAAATAATGAAAAAGTCAGTGGCAAAACCCCCTCGAACAATTGAAACCTTAAAGATCACTAACATTATTGCAAGCACTTGCGAAGTGCCTCCTGGCTGAGGAGCCAGATAAATATACAGCGAGCGAAAACTATATTTCTGGGGAACGCTCCCAATCTCTCCCCCCCGCCTAGACGACATGGCCCACTCCCCACCCCCGCTGCTAGACTGTAGAAATAAGCTTTTAATTAAGATTTTGTTCGTTCAAATAAGAGCTTGATTCCACGATCGGAAACTCTGGCCAAAATACTAATTGGCACTTTTGAAATCATTTGAATAAATAATGAATCCCGTTTTTTTACTCTTATTTATATCACAGACATGATTTCTCCTTTCTTAAAAGAGTATCTGAGACTGCTGACAAGAAAATTCGATGGGTGGCGATGGCGTCATCACTGGCCTAATCGAATAACAGGCAAGAAGGAGAGGATTCCGCTGCTAAGCTTGGCAGTCACCTTCTCGGAAAGGCAATCAACTAGGACTCAAGTTTCACTGAAATAAATAGAACTTGCGTCGAAATATATTTGCTTCCAGTAGTTGGACTCCACAGTAGGGAGACCTGAGGAACCTACATCGGATTAACTACAATTAATAACCACGGGACCGCCCCTCCCCAACTTTCTTGAAACTTTTCTGTGAGCTACAATTATGTACAGGAGCTCAGAAACTTTTGGGCAGGGCGCAGAAAACGTAATACTGTCAATATAATTAACTTTGATAAATAATACTCACTTACTATCATTATTAATAGTTAACTGCTATTACTATTAGCGTCCTTCATTTTCAGTTGTCACGTCTTAATAAATATTATTTTGGATTCCAAAATGGGAGTTCGACGGTATTAAAAAGTAAATAAACCAGGACAATCTGCAGAGCTTCTCGCTCATCGAGAAAGGGGGGTGTCTTTCTTTCCGCCCCCTCCCCCGCCATGGATTTCGTGCCCGGGGCTTGGCCAGACGGAGGCGCCTGGCTGTAGCCGACGCGGGCTCCTGCCTCGACAGACAGACCGACCGGGGCGCTTCCGCACTTCTTGTGCCATTTAATTAGCTCCCGATCCGTCCGGCTAAAAGGACCCGTTCTGTTGTTACCCTGCAGGGGACCCGAGCTCTCAGCCTCCCCGGGGTGACCGGCCGCCGCCGCCCCGCTAGGTTGCTTTTGCTCATACGGCCAGGTAGCGGAGCGGGCAGCCGCAGCGTGTCCCCGAGCTCGAAGGGAACGAAAGGGATCCCAACGAATACAATGAACAGCGGGAATAACGGGCACTCTCTTTCGGTGTGGGGAGAGCTGACCTGGAGCAGAGGCACAAGAGCTCCCCTCCGCCAGGTAATCCCTCCTCACTCCTTTAGTGGGGCACTTTGGAAATCGTTGCGTTCGACGTCTACGTGTAAGGCAAGGAGGCAAAGAAAAGAAAAAACCCGACCGCAAACCCATCCCCCAAAGAAGAGTCCGGCTTGGTGGTAGTTTAGCCAAAGCATTTCTCTGCCTCCTTCGATAGGTTTGAGACTTGCACATTCGGTACCGATCCCAGTCCTAGACTTTCGGACTGAAGATTTTCGGCTCGCCAAAAGAAAACGATCGTGCTTCGGAAATGAATCCGATTAGCACGGTGGAAAGAGGCTCACAAAGGAGTAAAAATGAAAGATAGCCCTATCTGTACAATGAAATCCACAGGCCATTTAAACCGGACTGAACTCGTTGCCACAAGCTGGCCACAAATGCTCCGGATTAAGTGCAGTGGGACTCCTAGTTTGGTGACAGTAAACGCCCTTGAAATCAGAGGCATTTACAAGTACATCTGTATTTTGGTTCCGGGTGTGACTGGCCGAGACAAGGGACAGAGAACGGCAAGTTTGTATTCGCTGAGAAGTGCCAATTATTCATTCTCCTTGTGTGGGGAGAAACCGCTCGTTTGTATGAAAACCTTGGCAGCGTCTCCACGATCTTGATGCATAGGGAGAAAGAAGGGGGAGGTGGAGGCGGAGATGGTTTCCTATCAAAAGCAAAGAAAGAGTCCCCCGGGCGAGTGATTTACTCCACCCCAATATCACAGTGAGGACGTAGACTGTTGGCTTTTAGGTTCCCTTAAAAAATGACAACAACAATCACAGTCAGCTGTCATAAACAGCGGATGTGTCACAGTTGGAGAAACACCCCAGTCCAACAAACTGCAGACGGAGGCAAAGGCGGAGAAAAGAGACAGGAGTTTTCTTCCTTTATTGCAAGCGCCCTTCCTGGCGCTCGGGATGCCTTCTTTGCTTGCGAGGCGAGTTCCAGAGCGAGTCCTCTCCCGAGAACCAAGCGCGGGACGCCCTTTCGTTCGCTCCTCACCCAGGCCCGGCCGCCGGCAGGGACGCGCGCGCCCCTGGGGGTACCCAGAACCCCGGCACGCCAGGGCCGGAGCCGCGCTCTGCTTCGGGGGATCCCACTCCGCCCTTTCCGACGCCCTCCACCCGCCATCAGAAACCTGTTCGCTGGGAAACCACTCGGCATTTCAGTCGTGTGTGTGTGTGTGACATTCACAGAAAGGTGCTGAGGACAGCAATGTAAAACCACTGCCTTTTGCTCTTTCTGAATAGCACGTATTCGAAATATTTAGGCTTTTTCGAGGCAACACATTACTTACGGCAAGGATCTTTCTTTTGCAACACGTAATGCACACTGATTACTACCACTACTACTAATTTAGGGAATCTGTAAAGGTGGATAATGAATACAGTTCTGCAAAATGTACATTCTATCCAATAATGTATCCATCGCGAAAACTCAGTGTTACTTCTTAAGGCTTGGTTGCCTGAAAACAAAACCGGAGCCTATAACATTTTTAGTATTTGTCTATACATATTTATAAGTGACTAAGCTCGCTCTCGCTCGCTCGCTCCCCCACAATTCTCAAACCCGATACTTGGGTTTAAGGAGACTTCACTATCAAACTCTCCAGGCTGTTTGCTGCGTGTGGCGCCGAAGGAGATTGCTAGGATGGGGATCCCAGAGGCTTACTTAGAAACCAGCTCGATTAAAAGAAGTGAGATTTATTTCCAAACAAAGATATTTAAGACTGAAGTGCTCCAAATGCATTTCTACACATGATGTAATGTGCACATCAGCACCACCGCCCTATTAAACGGTGGTTTTACTGTTGATTTGGTGGAGACAAGCGAGCAGTTTAATCTTTTCTTACATACCTCATTTCTGTCTCATTAGACCTCATAATAACAAGGTTTTACATTACTGTAAATATTGATAACATACGATTTTAATATATGACCTAATAATTTCCTGTATGATATTACATGCTGCTTTATGCAAAGTGTACAGCTGTCATTTATCCAGATATTTTTCTATATATAGTATTAATGATTAACATACTATTTTACTTCTATATATAGTATTGATTATTAACATACTATTTTAATATATGACCTAGTAATTTCCTGTATCACATGTTGCTTTATGCAAAGTGTACAGCTGTCGTTTATCCAGATATTTGTCTACATATAGTATTAATGAATTTTCAGAAGGAAGAAGCGCAATAAAGGTAGTCTGAAGTATATAATATAAATAATATCATTCAGTTTTAATAATCGCCATCTCTACTGCGTGAGGTGGATACATAACTATTATTCTCCTCTAAATTCATTCCTTGCCTTTGAGACATAGGATTCAGTGGGGAAAGTTTAGAGACATGGGATATCTTAAAGGGACAGATCTTTCGCAAGAGACAATATTGTCGCTCACAAAGTTCACAGGGCTGTCCTGGAATCCCCATTGAGCAGACCTTGCTGGGATTTCGGAGGAGACCTGCCTCGCAGGGCACTCTTAATAAGAGGTCTCGGAAAACCATTAAGAAGGGAAGGCGAAACGAGGTCATTGGACACCGGGACGTTGTCCCCCCCCCCACGTACAAGAATGGTTGCTTGAGATAAACGGAGCCCGTCAACTGAGAAGCGAACTCAGGCCCGCCAGTGTCAAGTGAAAGGGGAGGGGACCTGGGAAAGAAAGGGCAGCCCCCACTTCGGAGAGGCGGCCAGGCAGGCAGGGCGCCCCGGGGAGGTACATCCCAGAAAGTAGCCTGAAAGAGGGGGGCGGGGGGGGAAGAATCACCTCCGCACTTTGCCAGTCGCCGAGAGAAAACCCCGGGGAACCCGGCGAAGAAAATCCGAGATAGTGAGACCTCAGCGCCAAGGAGGCTCCACGGCCGCCAAGAAGGGAAGCTACAGCCGAGGGGAGAGGGGCGGTGAATCCTGGCGCTATGCCTCCTTCCTCCAGCAGCGGGGAACTCTTTTTCTTTTTTTAACAGCCCCCTTTCCCTTCAGGCGAGTGGTGGCCTTCTTGGACTAAAATGGAGTGGTCAAAACAAAACAAAACAACCCACAGGACTGCAAAGAGAAGGGTGTCCACGCTGAGGATTTAGCCGTCAAAATTATTCTTCAGCAAATCCAGATGAGATTGATCGTTAGAAAGGAAATAAAAGTCTCTGGGCCTTATTTCCGTTCTACAGAGGCTGAAATAAACATCTCGCCACTGGATTTGGGATTTTCCATTGCTATCCTGAGCCTTCTGTGAGGAAAGGGTGGGGAAGGAAATGGAGGCGTAATCCCCCCTGCCAAAAAACCCAACCCAGTCGCGACTCTTCCTGCTTTCAGTCGGGAGCAAAAAGGGCCTGAAAACAATACTCCCAAAACCCACGAGATGCAGGCTGCCCACCCGTGGAACTTTTCGAACTCCGTGAAAAAATTTCATATTGAACAGCCCCACGGCCCCCCTTGTAAAATCTGGTTTTCAGCAGAGCAGCAGAAAGCAGGTTTTGCCTATTTTAGTGGGTGCCATTCACGGGCGAGAAGATGAAACCAGCGATGGGGGGTGGGTGGAAAGAGCAATCGGGATAATGAAACATATTGCTATTAATAATGCCAAACCTTCCTTTAGGGTGTAAAGGAAAATTACCTAGCCTCTAGTATCCGAGGCATATCAATTTACTTGGGTTGCATTGGCAGTAAGTTACTTCCAAGTAAGTATCTTTGAATAATCTGTTACCTCTTCAAAACTCAGCAGGTCCCAAGGAGTGTGACGTCAGCTAGTGTAGTTTAGGTAAATGGTAACCGAAAACAAAACAATGCAGAAAACAGGAATGAATCTGGTGATCGCAACCTTAATTGCTCACGGATCGGTTCCCCATTTTAATTGTCCCAGTGGAAACTCAGAAATATTCTTGATTGATTTTTAGCTAAACAAACAACTAATAACTGAATCTGAGGGAGAAACACACACACACACACACACACACACATAACCTAACTCTGCCATTCCTTGCTTTTCAACCATAAAAAAACAAAAATCATACCTCTCAGATACCACGTCTCGCAACAACCGTTGGGATGGAAAAACGAACCTGCAGATGTAGAACAAGTAATAGAAAACAAATGTTAGTTTCTACTTTAAAATAAAAGCACCGGAAGGCCAATCAATTGAATTTGTCACCTTTCCATAATATTCTTTCTCCTCCCCCCTCCCCACCTTTGGCAAGTGACACCCTTGAAAACCTGAAGTGTAAACCGCTCAATCAATTGGCAAAGCAACTACTGTTTTAAGTGGATATAACTAACTACCAGACAACGAGATATCCGAGACATTTTTCGCACACACGCACTCACACACACAAACGTAGAGAAATGGAAACTATTTGTCGGAGTCCCCCCCCGCAACTCTCCCCCCTTTGGATCCTTCTACCCCCTTTTTCTTAAAACAGTTTATTTAAAAGAAGCTTCGGGTGGACACTGTAGATAACCGAGCGGCCAATCAGAAAGCAGCTTTCCTCCCTTGGCCAATAGCAGGCGCCACATTGTTGTCAAATGTTGTCTAATGGAAACGTAAGGAGCAACAATAGAGCGAGCGCTCGCGGGCGGTTCGGCGAAGATTTCTATCTCTTGGCAACTCTCGCCCTCTTTAGTGTCACACATGCAAAGTTCGGGCTGAGGGAAGGGGGGAACTGCACTGGGCTCCGCTGCTTACAGAGAGGCGCCTTGGCTGACTGGTCGGTGGGTTTTTACTTGAAGGAAGGGAGAGACAGCAAGCAAGAGATGACAGAGGGAGGCTGAGAGACGCTGGCTGGTGCCTCTCAGGAAAGTTGGAAGTTGTTGCAACTCAGGAGCCCAGAGGCTGCGGTGTTCGGGGGTTTGTGGTGTCTGCCTCCGGTCGCTGCTTTGGGCTGAGGTGCTGCGGGGAGGGCGGAACCGAGATTTCGTTGGACTGGGCGCGGATTTTGTTATGTCTCCAGGGGCTTGTGTTCGCGTCAGGCGGGACAGTGTTTTGTAACATTGGCAGGCGATTGGGTGCAGCTGTCTCCTTTGCACAAAGCCGCAGCCGATTGTTGGAGGGGGAGAAAGTAGCTCTGGCTATTGTCCTTGCAGTCTTGTAGCGAGTTCTGTCTCCGGATCACAGTTATTAGGAACTTGCTGATAGAAAACTCGTCGTCGGAAGACAACTGGGGCACAAGGTGTAGTTGCGCTTTGTCTAGCCGACGAGAAGAGATGGGATGGGCTGTGTGTTCTTTCAAAGTCTCGGGGCTTACAGGGCTTTAAGTGAGGTAGTGACGAAGACCCCATTTCTTTCACTGGAGGATTGAAGTTTGTTCTCGGGGCATTAAGAAAGCGAAGAAAAAAGGTCTCGAGCTTTGCAAAGTAAGACATTGTTCCCTTGGTAGTGAAGGGCGGAGGCTCCCGGGGGAAGGGAACTCAGAAAAGTTTGCGCTTTGGGGTTAGGGAAAAGACCGGTTTAGAGTCGCTGCCTGTCGGGATCCGAAGGACTTCTTTGAGACTTGTAGGACACCCGGTGGCGGGGGGGCGGGGCGGGGCGGGGCGTGCTAGCACAGAGTTGGGGAGCATTCCTGCCGTTGAGGGGACCGTTGAGGGGAGCTTTGGCGTCTGAGCAGCGCCTTGGCCTTCATTGACCAGGGCTCTCTTTTCTTGCGGGGATGGAGCTGAGGTCTGAGATGCCCAGCGTGCCCTCGGCGCCTCCTTCGGTGCCCCCCAGTTCGGTGGCGGTGGCCGCGGCGGCCGCGGCGGCCAGCCTGCCGGTGAGCGTGGCCGGGAGCCTCCTGCGGGCGCCGCCATTGCTCTTGCGAGCGGCCGAGAAGTATCCCCGCACGCCTAAGTGCGCTCGCTGCCGCAACCACGGCGTGGTGTCGGCGCTCAAGGGCCACAAGCGCTATTGCCGCTGGAAAGACTGCCTCTGCGCCAAGTGCACGCTCATCGCCGAGCGCCAGCGCGTCATGGCCGCCCAGGTGGCGTTGCGCCGGCAGCAGGCGCAGGAGGAGAACGAAGCCCGCGAGCTGCAGCTGCTCTATGGCACTGCGGAGGGGCTGGCTCTGGCCGCCGCCAACGGCATCATCCCGCCCCGGCCTGCCTATGAGGTCTTCGGCTCGGTGTGCACCACAGACGGAGGCGCGGGGGGCTCAGGTGAGGCAGCAAGCGCATCCCCTCTCCCCACCCTGGCCTGCGGAGGGGGGGGGGGCAGATAGGCCGTAATAATGCCCCATGGGATTCGGTGGGACTTACTTCCTAGTAGGCATGTTTAGGATCGCGCCTTTAACATCCCATGGATTTCTGCGGGACTTAACGGTGGCTAACAGGCTCTGAATTGCGCACATTGGTTTCAAGGGAAGTTAGGCAATGGAATTTACTTCCAGGTGAACGCACGGGATGGCAGGCAGGGGTTAATCTCACCCACTTGAATCTGTCCATCCAACTAGCCAGCCAGTAAGGATCTATCAACCCCTACACCCTTTGTGAGTAGCCCGTCTCCACTATTCTTTCTCCCGCCCGCATCCATCGTATGTAAAAACAGCCTGTCTAGCGCCAGTACTTCTTCCTCACATTGTGCCCATCCATTCTCCCTTTGGCTACCTCCCCAACGCCCTACTCAGTCAAAACATTTGTTCTATTCATTCAAGAACCTTCAATTTATTGATTTGAAAGGGCCATATTCCCCCAGGGCTGTTGGACCGATTTATCTCTTCCCTGAAATCGAAGCCTATGTTAGGAACACTGAGACACCAGCCAGCCTTTTTAGATATCCTGTAAACCTCTCATCAGTAAAGGACCCCTTTACCGCATGTATTCCCCAATACATTCTAATACATATTTTCTTATTCCCTTCCTCTTCATGTATGATTTAATGTCAGATTTTAATGCCTCGTGGGATTGAGGCGTAAATTGTAGTTGTGTGGAGGACTTTCCCATCACAATCCTAAATCTATCTACTCAGATTTCCCCTCACTTCCAGGTAAGTGTTTTAGGACTGCAGCAATAAAGCCAGAACACTGAAAGTGAGCTCTGGCGTCAGCCGAGTTTTCCCAGGACTTAATTTCTGGGGACTTCTTTCAGCCAGGGCCAGAGTTGGAAACCTAGATGCGAGAAAATGCCGCCCTCTACCGACCGGGCCTTGCTTCGAGTGACGAGGTGATGAGGTGGAAAGGGCTTGTTGGTTAAACGGGCTCCCGCAGAGGGCTGAAGGTGCCGGGATGGCAGTGGCCACCGAAGTGATAAAATGGTGGCCTAGTTTAAATGGGAAGGGGGAGATGAAGAAAGACTGCAAGATGACTCCAGATAGGGAGCAAATTCCTTAAATATGATGGGTTGCCTGCTTTCAGCGCCATCCTAAGAACACTTTCTTCGGAGTTAGCCCAATGAACAGACCTACTCAGAATTGCTTTCCGAGAGGCATGTTAGTCTGCGAATCACCAGAACTCAAGTTGCAATTCAAGTTGCCAGTCTTTAAGGTGCCACTAGATCCCTGTTCTATCAGGAAAAGCGCTGAACTAGTGGACGCCGAATCTGTATGCGTTTGCGCCTTGAACTGCCTTGTGGGACGCAGGGAGACCAGTTTGGTTCTTGCACTCCCTTGGGCGCTCCTGAAAAATGGCCGAAAAATTCTCCTCCGGGGTGCAAGCAAGCACAGTTTTGTGCAGGCGAGATCTTTTCAGTCTTTCCTCCCAGTTGGCAAGCGCTCTTGTTTATCACCGGGCTTTCTCTTTCTGTTTTTCTCTCTGCCAGACTCTAAGCTGCAGAAATTCGAGCTGTTCCCCAAGACGCTGCTCCCCAACAGGGCCGTGACCCCACAGCAGGCCAAGCCCTTGTCGCCGGACGGGGCGGACAGCGGGCCAGGCACCTCGTCGCCGGAGCCCCCCCGCCATGGCTGCGCCTCGGGCTCCGAGAACGGCGACGGCGAGTCCTCCCTTAGCTCGCCAGTCTCGAAAGGCGCCAAGGACGGCAGCAGCGGCGTCGGCGTCGGCGAGGAGGAGAGCCCGGGCTCCATCAGCCCTCTGGGCTCGGATTCGGGCTGCTCGGAGGCGGACCGGGAAGAGACTGGCGCGCAGTCGCCCGCCCTGGCCGCCGCGGCAGCCGTGGTAGCGGCAGGGGGCACCCGACAGCAGCGGACGCCGCTGGACATCCTGACGCGCGTCTTTCCTGCGCACAAGCGCAGCGTGCTGGAGCTGGTGCTGGCCGGATGCGGAGGGGACGTGGTGCAGGCCATCGAGCAGATCCTCAACCACCACCACCAGCAGCAGCGAGGCGCCGGCAGCCCAGCCCAGGCTCTGGCCGCCGCCTCGGGACTGGCCTCGGCCGGGGCGGACAAGGCGAGCGACGAGAGCTGGCCGCGGGCGGCTGGGGACGCGCCGGGGACTCTGGGCAGCCTGCAGTCTTCGCCCGCCGGCGCCGCCTCGCACCACCGCCCCCTGCTGGCCGGCGCCATGACGCCCGCCATTGGCGCGCTCGGCAGCCGCTCGGCCTTCTCGCCCCTGCAGCCCAACGCCACCCATTTCGGGGCGGCGGCGGCGGCCGAGGCCAGCGCTTACCCGCTGGGCACGCACCTCGGCCTGAGCCCTCTGCGCCTGGCCTACTCGGCGGCGGCGGCGGCGCACAGCCGGGGCCTGGCATTCATGACGCCTTACTCCACCGCCGGTCTCATGCCCACGCTGGGCTTCCGGCCGCCCATGGAGTACGCCTTCAGCGACCTCATGCGGGACCGCTCGGCCGCCGCTGCCGCTGCCGCCGCCGCCGCCGCCAGCGCGCACAAGGAGCAGCAGGCCTACCCTAACGGGATCTACGGGCCTCTGGTCAACAGCGCCCCGGAGAAACAGTAGGCCCGCCTCTCTCACCCCCCCCCAGCAGGAAGGCGTCCTCCCGCCCGCAGCGGCGCTCCCACGGACTGCCTGGCTGCTCGTACAGAGGGACAGGGGCACGCACGAAGTCTCATGGCATAGCGCAGATGTGCGTCTCTAGCTGTCTGTGCATACAGAGAAAATGACGCTGGGATGGGCCAGTTTTGCTTCCCTCTCGGCAAGCGGTGGAAGAGGCGGGGCCCATCTTTGGGTTACTGCTGCGTTACACGGTCTAAGACTTGTTTCTCGCAGGGATCGCAGCAGTTATTAAATATAATTTACAGTCATACGCCGAACGCATTACTTGCAAATAAGTTCTACTGAAAGTAAGTTGGTGGGGTTATTTCCATACTTTACATTTAGGATGTGAGCGGGGTTTTAGCGTTCCGTTTCACGCTGCAACCGTTAAAAAGAGTGCATCCGTTTAATGGACGTTTAGCAAGCGGGTAGTGATTTTTCAAAAAGTGAGAGCCGGTGTAAAAGGCGCATTAAATTTTCTAATAGAAGCAGGATGGAATTACCTACACTTTCTTAAACTGCACTCTGCAACCTGCCCCTAGCCCGGAGCTCTTGCGTTCAAGCTCTTTCATACCTTGCTAAGATTTCATTTCCGCTCATGGGTTGGAACAAAGTGGACAAATGTGAGATTACTTGATAAACTTCTAGGTGATTAAAATATTTTTTTAAAGGAAGATAAAGGCGCACTTTCATTGTTAAAATTGTCAGTCTTATTTTACTTATGCCCGTAAAGCATGGATATTTCTCTTGGTGCGTTGTGAGATTTATATATATATATGTATATATACACTCTCAAACATATATATGTATACAAGGAAATGTATAGCATAATGTTATAAAATGGAAATTTAAGTTATTAATGTAATTTGTAGGTGAATTTAGTATTAACGTTAAACTAAAAGGTTAGTTTTCAGTTTAAAACGTTCCAAGCATAGAAATTAAATATATTGTAAAGGATTTTAACACTTCTTTTTATTCTCCCTCTGGGGAAAAAAGACACTATTTGTAAATAAGTTTGAACAGTAGATATATTTGTACTCGTCCTTTGGACTTGGTTTAAAACCTTCTCTTGACACTGTTTTAATGAACGATCCTCAAGAAAACAAAATATGCTGTCTCGTTTCAGTGTAGCAAACTTCTTACTATTTCATACAGTTGCTGTCTTTTTCTCCTATGTGCCATTTCATAGAAATCCTAGAAATAAATGTTATTTTGTATTAAAAGCAATCTTATTAATAACTTTCACTGTTTTATTTGGTAGTGCATTGCTATGGCATTCAAAGATGCAGCAACTATTTGTTAAACCTTTGCACTGACACTTTGTTCAACTGAGTTCGATTTAAAAGGAAGCTACATCCTACTAGTCTAGTCCTGGATCGGGATTTCCCCTACTCCTCTGAAAATATTAATTACAACCGAGGTCATGTTTGGAGCAGGCATCTTTGGAGCATCCTCAAGCAATACCATACAGGACACAAACCAGCAGTTTAAATAAAAACACTTCCAGCACCACAAAATAATATTTTACTAGACTTCCTTAACTGTTTGGAAAGAAATTGCAGGGGCTGTTCTTAAAAGGTGGTTTATAACTTACTGATTGCTGCAAAGTTGTATTTTTAAAGCGTTTCCAGTGTTGATTCAGAAACTGGGATCTTAAAAGGAGGTTCTTGGAACTGTGTGCAATGCAATCAACGGTCTTCTCTTTCAATATAATTTAGGTTGGGTGTAAAGTAGCCACCAATGTCCATTGACATCAACAGGATTTAAATGTGCATATCTTGTGCATTAATAGAAATTCCTTGAACGTTGCCAATTTTATATAGTCATTTGTGATCCACCTTGGCAGATTTCAGATAAAATGAAAATGTCAACTTTATACAATTAAAAACGGGTCTGTCCACGTGGAGCTGATTTTTTAAACATTTCTTTAATAGTTTATGGTATTATGTGAATCTATGGTGTGTGTGAAGTTCGAGTCCAGTGGCACCTTTGATCTTAAAGGTGCCACTGGACTCGAACTTTGTTTTGCTGCTTCAGACCAACACACTACCCACCTGAATCTATGGTGTGTGTGTGTGTGAGAGAGAGAGAGGGGACGAAGGGACGGAAGGACAGATAACAACGCTTACATTTCAGAAGGGAAGATTTCCCCAAAGATTCTCTGCTTTTTGCAGACAGATAGTCTAAATAGTCTTGGGAGTGAAATCGACCAGCGCCCTGTGCTAAGACCAATTTGATTTATTCACATCAATAATAAACGCCTGTAGCTGGAGGAAAGTTAAGTAGTCTAAACCAGCGAGACCTACTTAATTTTGAGGATCGGGAGTTTTTGAACGTATCTTCGAATAAATCCTAAATGTAGGTTCTTTCCAATGTAAAACGCGTTTGCTCCCTTTCCTGATGACAGGCAACAAAGCTGGTAAGAATTTCATACTGTACGGTCCAGAAGGGCAATGCTTATAGGGGAGGGATTTTCTTCTTTATCCTGGCGAGTGTTTGGCCCAGGAAAACTATTACTCACAAAGAACAAGTTCAGTGCATGGTTGAATTAAGACTGTAAAAGCTTCTAAAATTGGTTGGTATGGAAACCTAATCCCACCCAACTGTTCTGTAGCGCGGCTGGACTGTTTACTTTCTCACTTCAAATATAACTGTGTAAACATTGGCTCGAAAGTGACAGCTCTGCTCCTATAACCAGTTAATATATTGGGGTGGATGGGTGTAAATGTGGATTCCTTCGTGATTATTAGAGGACAGCGAATAATAATGATGATGATGATGGCGGTATGGGTGGGAAAGCACGCATTTATTTGCATTTATTTTTAATAAATTGCATTTATTTTGGGGTAATTTCTAAGGTGCTACTGCAAGACGTCCTGTAAGTAAGAGTGCGCGCGAGTGTTAAATATTACAAATTACATTTTATTGATACTCTCACCCAACCCCTAGCAGCGGCTAAATCAATATCACAAAGAAAACTTTTTTAAAAGTCTCAGGTTCCAAAAGAGGTTGAAACGTAATATTATTACAATAAAACGGGTTAATAATGAAGAGCTTTAATAGTGAGCTAATTTGATTGAGTTTCCTAATTCCACTTTAATTGGAAAAAAGGAGTTGTCTGTTCGGTTATAATGTGACAGGGATATGTTAGCTGGAGAGGAGGGGAGGGGGCGGGAAGCGGAAGGGAGCATCAAATGGACCTAGAGCGCTGGAGTAAAGCTCTCTGTCCCTGTGTCTCCCCCCCCCCACCGTGTGTGTGTGTGGTGCCGGGGCCCCCGCGCGCCTGTACTTGGCAGCTGAATTTCCTGCGTTTCTGGATGTGGGTATACAAGGCTAGCAGAAGATTTTTCTACTATTTGCCACTTTCTATCTGAGCAGAGAGAAAATGCGGGTAACACCCCCCCCCAGCTTTGTTTCCAGTGAACGAAATGTATTGTTTCACTTTTCCGACGCACATCATACAGAGTCATGAATTTTGAAAATCTCCTCGAGGTCATCTAGGCTAACCCGCTACTCCGGCGAGTTTAACTGGGTTTAGATTGTTTCCCGGAGACACTTATAAATAGACCATGCATCGATCCTTTCACGTCCAAGGCAGGCGTTCTGCATCCACACAGTGCCCCAAGAAAGTGAACCCAGCCCATTTTGCGCGGTAAGGAGGATACCCCTCCGATATGATGTCGGGGTGGTGGTGGTGGGGAGTGGACAGGACAAAGATCCTGACGAAACCTCCCAGTACTGAGCACTTAACAAACAACTGACAGAGGAGACTTTACCCATTTGCTTCTCGGCTTTTTTTTTTTTTTGCTGCCCAAATGAAAAATATTTCTTGCCCTCTTTGCCAAGATCTTGCTAAGGCGCTGAACTCCACTTCGTTTAAGTCTTCAATGACTGACCTTATAAAGCGGTTCCTTTTCCTGCATCTTTTCTGGGCTGATCAGTATGAAGAGTTGATGCATTGCCTGCCTTTCCTCACGCGTTGCATGAGTTTCCTAAACTCAGGCTTTAACTAAAGGGGCGTGTCCCTCATTCTAGCGGGAGAACTACCGGTCTGGAGCAAAGGGATGGTGAAAACCAGGATACTGATGAGAGGCATGCCATGCTTCTTTGAATGAGCCAGAACGTGAAAGCGAGCCATAACAGTCTTGGAAACCACACCTCAGCCCATTTGCTCATCTGGGACAAATCTACCCAGATTCATCTACTCCTCCACTTCTTCTCCCTCTCCATCCGAAGAAGAGCAGGTTACCCTAGCGCTAAGGGAGAGTATCTCTTGCAGCACAGGGATGAAGTCTAAAAGTTGTCCCCCAGTATAAAATTAAAAGTGGTGGCGGATGAATTAAATTCAACATAGCAAATACAAATTATTTGTAAAGTGGAGGCAGTGTGGCAGCATTTGCAAACTTTCCTGTTAATTAAATTTTAATCTGTTCGGTTGCATTTTTCTTGTTTGGCCATGCATTGAGAACAGGGCACATACAGGAGGAATATTATCTGCCCTAGTATTTAATAGAAATCAATCTTAATCCACAGCATAATAAAAAACCAAATTATACTAACAATTTAGTAGCAAAATGACATGCCTCATCCAAAATGAACTTTTCCCTTTCTCACTGCCAATTTATTGCAAGGAGGAAGGGCACAGAAAGAAAACCCTTCTGAGGTTTATTTGTAAATTATTTGTAAAAGAGCAGGTTCTGGGTTTCAAAGTAGCCCCTTAGATATGACCTGCAGTCCCAAATTTTTGTGTGCTTGATGTGGTTATTCTGTAGAGAGACTCATGTAACACTTTCCAGACAAGGACCTGGCTGAATGCTTTTAGGGTCTTGTTTCAAATGAAGGCACAGGCTCCTTTGTCAGGTCTCATATCAACTGAGAGGACCACTGGCTGCTTAAACTGAGTGGATAAGCTTGATGGGAAGTCTGCAGAGGCCCTCTTTAATCTGGAAACCCCCTATCTGGAAACATTTATGCTGGTGAAGTAGAAACACTGGTCATTTATGTTGGTCAGTTAGTATTACCAGATTTATAGGATAGATCTGAGTGCTACAGAAATTACAAAAATGTCTATGAAGAAAAAGGATCTTCTGTTTTTGGGGAAATTATGCAAAGAAAAAGCATCTAGCACTTGTCAGACTACTACTTACAGGATCACAAAAATAATTATAAGACACCCCCCCCTCAATTTCCCATTCTGGAGACGAACTGCTGCAAAAATAAGACACCCCCCCCAATTTCCCATTCTGGAGACAAACTGCTGCAAAATTATTTCTGTGTGGTCATATGCTGAAGAAGTTATTGGACTAAACTGCCATCAGCAGCGAAATGTCTTTGAATACATTCTTCCAAGACATTCTATTGTTGACTGAGGAAGAGCAGTTCTCCTACAGAGAAGCTTCAAAGGGAGATTACAACAGGCAACCGGACACTAGAATTCACTGACAAATTCATAACAGTGCCCCTCCCAGGGCTCAACAGGGACACAAGATTCTTATCTCATTACAAAAGCTAATTTTCTGCATTTTCTACCTTTTTGCATACCTCCTAGCTCTAATCAAACTGATCACATTCTGCAGTGTTACCTCTGCATCCTGACTCTAGCCATCACTTCTCTGTAACACCCATCTGACTTTCTGACCTGGATTCAAGGGCTGATGGGACTTCATTGTATTTAAGAACATAAGAGAAGCCAATGTTGAATCAGGCCAATGGCCCATCTAGTCCAACACTCTGTCACACAGTGGCCAAAAATACCAGGTGCCATCAGGAGGTCCAGCAGTGGGGCCAGGACACTAGAAGCCCTCCCACTGCTGCCCCCTCCAGCACCAAGAATACAGAGCATCACTTTCTCCAGCCTTTCCTATTTATACCTTGTGGCTAATAGTCACTGATGGAATTCTGCTCCATATCTGATGAAATGACCTTTGAATCATGCCAGCTTATATCTTGGAAAATTTTGTTTATTTTTAAGGTGCTACTGGACTCAAATTTTGTTTTACATATTTTTCTGGAATAGATAAATTAGTTAAGAACAAATGAGCATATTCTGCCCAAACTGAATGTGAGAATGAATTACTGAGAGCATTTGCAGATAAAATAGCCTTACTGAAATCCAGAAATTCATAGCGTGCTGATAGCTTGCATGAGAAAAAAACCCTTCTAATGAATCACCGGATTCTCACCATCTACAGCATTACATTCCTCTGAGCATACAAATGATACTTTAAGCTCAGCACAAGTTACCATTTGCAGTATCTTTGTTCTTTGCCTTGGGATTTACGTTGGCGGACAATCAGCCATTCATAAGAAACAACAGAACTGGTTCCTGCTGCCTAAATAACTCTCTTTCAAGGACAATAACTGTGCACTGGAACAGTGAGAAAACAATTCCTGAGTATAAGTTTTCCTGGAAGACTCCCAAGCAGATTCTGTGAACCACTGCAATTTCCAGACTTCTTATGCTAACTAAATAAAATCAACCCTATGAAATTCTATATAGAACATGATTGTCTTTAAATTCAGGGACAGTATCTATGTACTGATGGTAGTTGTAAGAAAAATACTGACTTTTTAGTCCACGTAAACAGTTTTTAAGCAATTAATCTAGGCCAGGGGTGTCAAACCTATGGCCCGCAGGCCGGAACCAGCCCACCCAGGCCTTTAATCTGGCCCAGGAGAGAGGCTCTCTTCTCTCCCCCCTCCCCTACCCAACTTCGCTGTTTTCAGCTTGAGCTGTGTGGGAGTATAAAGAGTCAAAGGCGGGGCTGCCTCTGAGACCAGAAAGCAGAGGATGGGGCTGCCTCAGAGCAGGAAGCATAGGGTGGGGCTGCCAAATTTCCCAGCCACCACTCCAAGCTTCTGTAGTCCTCAACACAGGAAGGAGCTGGGGGGCGGTTCCTTCTGCTGTGCTTCTTTTTTATTTTAAAACTGGCTTTGCAAAATCCCATAATCCCCCCACCTTTCCAGTTTAGGCAGGCACATTTTAAGGGTGTGTGTGTGTGGGAAGGTTTGGGACCTGCCAGGGTTAAAATATAGACTCAAGTTTTGCAGAGAAATATAAGTTTTAACTCAGACCCCCTCCTAATGTGGAGCTCCAGTGGAATAATAGCAGAAGTGCTGAAGAGGACACCCAAAATTATTATCTCAGACCACCCTATAACCCCCACCTCCCAAGACCATGGAGAGCCACTGCCATTCTGAGTAGACCTGGGGGAGGGGAGAGAGAAGCTTGCAATGTTCAGCTGTTTCATATTCTTCCTCTGGATCCTAGGCTCAGACCATTTATATTTGTAGTTTATACAAATATAAGGGGGGGAGATTTGGGACTAACCACAGTTAAAATATAGAGTTCAACAGACCCTAATGTGGGGCTCCAATGGAATAACTGCTATAATATCTTTAACTGTGTTTTTTCTGTGTCCTTTATAATGTTTATATCTCTGCTACCTGGCATTACATTTTATGACTCATACGGCCCGGCCCAGCAAGGTTCAATTTATGTCAAATCCAGCCCTCATAAGAAATGAGTTCGACACCCCTGATCTACGCCAATAACATTTCAACCACAAACAGAATGACACCTTTTAAAGTCCATTTACTTTAATGGACTTAGAATAGGGAAACTCACTTTGTGGTTTGCAGAGAGTCATGTTCACAATTATCATCAGCCAAATGAGCTACAGGTGCACTCTGTAAGTCACCCTACTAAAAGCACACATACAATAATATAAAAATATTAATATTCAATGTATAACTATAACCTTTTAAATTACCAGATTGCTTCTGCTTGAGAGCCAGTTTGGTGTAGTGGTTAAGTGCGCGGACTCTAATTTGGGAAAACCAGGTTTGATTCTCCCACTCTTCCACTTGCAGCTGCTGGATGACCTTGGGCAAGCCATAGTTTTGTCAGAGCTGTTTTCTCAAGGACAGTTCTGAAAAGAACTCTCTCAGCCCCACCTACCTCACAGGGTGTCTGTTGTGGGGAGGGAAAGGTAAAGGAGTTTGTAAGCCACTCTGAGACTCCCAGTGAAGGACGAGATATATATCCGATCGCCTCCTCCTCCTCCTCCTCCTTTTCTGAGCATGAAGGATTGTCTCTCCTGCCACTATTGAACCTTAACCAGACCTTGTGTATCTGGAGTGAAGGGAAAGAGTTCCTGCCTTCTCACTTTCTCTTTTACATGAGGAATAGCAGCTCAAGAAAGAAAGCATACTGATCATGGAGAAAGGGGAGTAAAACTTCTATCACTTCCCTGTGGCCAAGTTGCTCTTTTCCTTGCTGGCTGCCAAAATGGTGGTGGTGGTTGTATTCTCTGCAAGCAGCTTGCTCTTCTCCCAGCAGCCACTGTGGAGAAAGGTGGGAGATTGGTGGAGAGGGTGGAC
The DNA here is from genome assembly GCA_029375565.1 of Gekko gecko. Classification (NCBI taxonomy): domain Eukaryota; kingdom Metazoa; phylum Chordata; class Lepidosauria; order Squamata; family Gekkonidae; genus Gekko; species Gekko gecko. Next base: position 85,844,975 of record JAPDNY010000006.1, read on the forward strand.
TCTTTACTTTCACTCTCGGCTTGAATCCTGCAGCTCAGGGAGGCTCTATGGTGGGGCTGTTTCAAGGTGAGAATCACCTTCCAGCTACAAGCCCTCCCCAATAATGACCTTGCTCACTTTCCCAGAATGTGGGGCAGGTGACACTGTTCAGGATTGCACTTTAATTGACTTAACACTGCAGCCTTAATTTGAATTGTGCAGTTCCAGCTTGCCTTTTAGTGGATATTCCCAAAAAGTCCAGGACAAGCAGCAACTAGCAATTCCCTTATCAGAGGCATAAGCAATGTATTGATTATTGATTACTCTCTTATCTCAAAGTTATAAATAGCTACAATTATGCACGTAACTGCATGTTCTTTTAGAGGAATTAGAGTAATAGTAATAGGAATCGCTATTAGAGGAAAGTAAGGTAAGTCTGTCCTACTGTGCAGTCCGATTCTGCCTGCCAAATATTAAGCTGCCTTGAACCAAGACGAAAGGCAGGCTGTAAATGTTTTAATAAATAAATAAAATGATAAAATATAAATTAGCTGTATGTATCTGCATTGTTCTAACCAGTCCTTGTGACTGGAAAGCCTCTCATGGTTATGGCAAAAATGCCACAGACTGTGTCCACAGCTTGATGTTTTACATCATTGTGTCTTATTTTTGATTGTTGGTTTGTTGGCACAAAAATCATAGTGTTATTCATTTGTTGATTTCCCGTCAAAATTGATGTTTTGGAATTCCTTTTTGTTCACCATTCGTTTTTTAATATGTAGGAAGGACTGGTGCTTCTCAGCTGTCTAGTCTTATTTGAACTTCTGTGTTGTGGTGCACTTATGTAATTTGAGATATAGAACACACATGTATGAAAGAATAACATTTTGTAGTTTTTAGATGGGTACCTAGGTAGATTGTGTGTTTGAGACTAGACAAGATTAAAGATGACTAATGCAATAACTATGCTTGGTGATAATTTAGATTTGACCTGTGATTTGTGTCTGTTTTGTGTGGCTGAGGTCTGTACTTTCTTTGAGTTTAGTACAATCTCACTTCACCTTGTACTTCTTACATTTCTTGACTTTGCCATGTGCTTATTATTATTTTTTATTCCTTAAATATAAATGACTGCCTAATGATGACTTGCTTCATTGCATCTCAGTGAGAAAACTCTAGTCCGGAAAAGCTTTTGCTGGAATAAAATGTTGTTAGTCTTCAAAATGCCACTAGAATTCTGTTTATTTTGCTGCAACTGACTTAATGCAGAGGCTATCCCTAATGGAATTATATTGAGTTTTCTGGAAAGCCAGTCTTTCCCCAGTACTTCAAAGGACATCATTGTTCAAAATCCTTTAGCTATTTTCCTCATAATCCAGGCATGGAATAAGTCCAGTCCAGCCCAGCCCACCATGGCAGTTTGGAATTTCCATAGCTGAGAAGAGTGGCCATGCTCTAAGAATTGGCTGAACTTGAGCTTATCTCCTTTCCCATGCCTCACTGTTTGCCTGAGCCTCTCTCCTTAAATAACCAGGCTCTGCTAACATGGTTTATATTTTATTATAAGGCATGTATGCAATGTGTACATTGCAGACCCATCTTGTCTATACACTAAGCCTATACAGTACATGAGGCTTTCACCCACACCTTATTGAATATATGAAACCTGTGTGCTTCAGCTATGCATGAACTGGGCTCTATCTGCAGCATTGCCCACTTATGGAAGGTCCAGAGTGGCTCTGAATCTACAGTATGGTAATCTTGGAGTATATTTACATAAAATATGAAGTGGATTGAACTCTTAAGATTAACTCCCACAATTTTCCTAATTGTACTTTTGTAAAATTGAAATATAAGGAAATGTGCACCTTGGTGTTTAGTCATGCCGGCCACATGACCACAGAAACGTCTTCGGACAGCACTGGCTCTTCGGCTTTGAAACGGAGATGAGCACCGCAACCCTAGAGTCGGATTCGACTGGCTTTCGAGCAAGGGAACCTTTACCTTTACCTTCCCAACTGAAATAACAACAAAACTAAAATATGCAATAGGATATAGGTATATTTTAATCCTAATTGGATAAGAATTGTTGTTTTGTTTTTCAGCCTTGTTTTGCCTGTACTGAACTAGCTAGATTCTCAGTTAAAATAATCTGACATGGCTTCTGGCACCCACAAATGTGGAGTGTAAATTACTCCAGTTTATAACACTTTGGCTCCAATCACATGCACAATTAATTGCATGAGAGGGATGAATGCCAGGCGGATTTAACTGGTGCAATCACGTGGACACATCTGCCAAGTGTTGCGCCCCCGCCCCCAACCCGTACTGCCTGGCCAAAGCTGTGGAGTAGCAAATTGTTTGCAATGGGCCGCAGATGGACTATCTCCGTCTGATCACTCCAGTGTGTTCCTACTGCCTCCTCGTTGATGTGTGCTGAAACACACTGACAGAAAAAAACCCCGAGTTCACCTCCATTGCATCTGATCACTGTAGTGGCATGTCAAATTGCAACGGCGTGAATAGCCTCACCTCCCCCCCCCATGTTATCTGGTATGTGTGACCACAGCCTGAGTTTATCTAGTGTGAGCGTAACTGCACTAGATGGAGGAAAACATTCTGTCCTTTTTTTTTGCAGCCTACTGTGCCACAGTTGTTAGTGGACCCTTTGTGAACGGTTCCAGGTGGTCGGCCATGTTGCTCTGAAGCAGTAGAACAAATTTAGAGTCCAGTGGCACCTTTAAGACCAACAAAGTTTTATTCAAGGTATGAGCTTTCATGTGCATGCACACTTTTTCAAATACATTGGAAGGAAGGCAAGGATCAAACCAGGGGCCATTTTGTAGAAAAAGAGCTGCAGAAGTTTATTAGCATAACTCATTAGCATAACTTATTTGCATATGCCACACCCCCTGACATCACTGGAAGTATGCCAGAAGGCAAGAAAGAAAGAAAGAAAAAGGGGAAGGAAGGAAGGAGAAAGAAAGCAAATAGGGAGAGAGGAATGGAAGGGAGGGAGGGAGGGAGGGAGGGGAGAGCTGGAAAGAAGGCAAAGTGAAAGAGGGCAACACTGAACCTATGAGAAAATATGGTGTTTGGGATTTTGGGAAATGAGTTCCTTTGCCAACAAGACTTTCCCCTGTACAAAACAGCACTGAATTGTTCAGAAACAGTCTTCTTCAGCTTCTTAGAGTTAATGCTAATGTTATCTTCCAAGTACTTTATTTGTTACTATAAACCAATAAAAAACCACACACTGTTGTGATAAAAGAAAGACCATACTGGGATCTTGTACTATAACAGCCAAACACTTTAAACATTTGCAAAAGAAACATTGGAAACCCCAAAGTGAATAATACAGAAGCAGAGCAAGTCAAACTTGTTCACCTGAACTTAAACAAGGACACATTAAATAGACTTTCAGCAGAAAAAACATAAGATTTAAGAGCTTTTAAAAAATGTTCATTTTCAATTAAGCCAGTTAAATTTCCCTGCTTACAGTGGTGTTATATGGCCGGTAAACAGACTGGAGGAGTTTTTGTTTGCTTTCTTTTATTAAAATTAGATATCTAGAAATCACTAGGTATCACGAAGTCAGTCAGAACAGGTAACTCAAATGTACCATACAGATAGTTGATGTAATGGACATTAACTACTAATCCATAAAACATTTGCTTTACCCACACAATAACACAAAAGCATAATAATCTGAATAAAAGTCACAAACTCTGGAGAGCTGAATAATAACTGACCAGATTTACTGATCAGATTATTGATAAAGCAATTTCTTACAGACAATAAAGACAGGCTTTTGTTTCATAAAAATTCCCTCCATCCAAAGTTATACTTCAGACTGATTTAGCACAACAATTAAGAGTTATTTCAGTGACATACACAAGCCACTGGCTAGATAGGGAAATTGGGCTACTAATATTAATAAATTGCAAGTGTATAATATGCATTTTTTTCAGTCACTGTGCATAAGTCCATACTGCATGCTGCATTTGTGGGTTGATTTCCATATGTCTTTCACTTGAAAGTTTAATGTGCCTGCCAACACCAACACTAGAACATTTCACAGTAACCATTATAGAGCAAGTTAGATTCTCCAACCACTGGTGCAATACATCCCTCCACAGCCCAAAAGGGAAAGAGTGGAGGGGCTGCTAGGAGGCATGCTGAGTGGGGGAGGGGCTTCATAAGGCAGACCGAGGAAGCTGTGGCAAGCGTGCGAAGCACTCACCTTCACTGCCCCTCGCAGCCCCTCTCCCTTGGCTCAGCAGCAGCCCCGCAGAAAAAGCTGGCGGTGGCGGGTTTCAAAGGGAGGGTCTGGCTGAGAGAAAAGGAGCTACAGCTCCTGGGAAGCTGGATGCCCAGGAAGAGGGAGGACCTGGCACCTAAAGTGCTGCGGGAGCTGTAGGAGGCACGGCGGACCGAGCAGAGAAAGAGCGGGCCTTTCCCCACACCTGCATAAAGAGCATAAAGAGAAAGAGCATAAAGGCTTTTCCCCACACCTGCTCCTCCCCAATCTCTTATCGCGGAGAGGGTGCTAAGTGTGCTTTCTGTGACCAGCACCCTCCGGCAGGAAATGACCCCTGGTTCAAACTTATACACAGGGACTGAACAGTAAATTAACATGTATGGGTTGAAATAGTGGGCCCAAAAGGAAGCTTAACACTGGGAGTTTGTTATTGCCCACCATATCAAAAGATAGAGGAGGATTATAAAATGATGAATGAATTAAAGATAACAGCTAGATGAAAAAACTATGTCATAATAGGTGATTGGGTCAATATGTGTTCAAGTTGAGGAAAAGAGATTGAGTTTCTAGACACTCTCAATGATTATGCTACAGTGCAGATGGTCACAGAACCTACCAGGGGAGAAGTGATTCTGGATTTGGTCCTAAGTAATAACCAAGACCTGGTGAGAGATGTAAAAGTGATTGCACCACTTGGGAACAGTGACCATAATGTTATTGCATTTAACATTTGTATAAATAGGGAGTTGCCCCAAAAGACTGACACAACCACTTTTAACTTTAAAAGGGGTAACTTCTCTGATATGAGGGGACATATGAGGAAGAAACTGAAAGGAAAAGTAGGAAGGGTCAAAACCATTGGGGAAGCTTGGAAACTATTTAAAACTACAATCCTAGAAGCTCAGAAAAAATATATACCACAGGTTAGGAAAGGCACAAATAGGTATAGAAAAAAGCCTGCATGGTTAACAAACAAAGTAATGGAAGCTGTAAAAGGTAAGAAGGATTCCTTTAAGCAGTGGAAAGCTAGTCTCAGTGAAGTTGATAAAAGGGAACATAGGCTGTGGCGAATAAAATGCAAGACTGTGATCAGGCAGGCAAAAAGGGAATATGAGGAGCATATTGCAAAAAAACATAAAGGCCAACAATAAAACTTTCTTCATATACATTAGAAACAGGAAACCAGCCAGGGAGGCAGTGGGGCCCTTGGATGACCAAAGGGTAAAAGGAGTACTGAAGGATGATAGGGAAATGGCTGAGAAGCTGAATGCATTTTTGCCTCTGTCTTCACTGTGGAAGATAAGAAGTGCTTGCCCACTCCAGAACTGCTGATTTTGGGAGGGGAATTGAAAGACCTGAGTCAGATTGAGGTGACAAGAGAGGAGCTCCTATGACTGATAGACAACTTAAAAACTGTAACATTCTCAAGGGTGACATAGTACTAGCAGTGGGGAAACTTAAAAACAATGTATATGTGCTTGATAATGTGTCTGTCAAGGTGTAGTCTGTTGTTAATAAGAGTCCCCAGGACAGATGCATCCACCTGTTGCATAGACGCCTAGGTCATGCCTGTTTTGACACCATCAGTAAAACTCTTGCCCTGCTTGGCAAAGAGAAGGTGGAGGAATGTAAGATGTACTTGGACTGTGATATCTGTAAACAGTGCAAGTCCAAGGCGAACCCAGTGGCAAAAAAGAGCGTGAGAGTAACAGAGAAGCCTTTAGCCATAGTTCACGCTGATGTTGTGGGGCCATTTCCCCATAGTCATTCCAGACAGCGTTTCACACTGGTCTTAGTGGATGATTTTTCCCGGTTCATGTGGGTTTATCCGCTTCAGAAAAAATCCAAGGTATATGCTACGGTCAAAACATGGGCAAAAAATGTGCAGAAACATCTGGGATACGAGATTTGTGCATTCCAGTTGGACATGGTTGGGGAATTCATGTCAGATGAGTTGGCCCACTGGCTGAGAACTCAAGGAATAGAGCACAGGATCGCCAATGTAGCCTCTCCTCAGGAGAACGGCATGGCGGAGAGAAAGGGGGAGGTCCTCCAGACAATGATGCATTCAATGCTAACGGATGCAGATCTGCCTATCCCGTTTTGGGCAGAAGCAATAAAAGCGTCCTGCTATGTCCTTAACAGAATATGGACTTGAGCCATAAACAATATTCCCTATAAGGTGCTATATGGGAAGGTTTAAGTCACTTAAGGATATTTGGCACCAAGGCCTGGGTGAATGTCCTTCTTGGACAATGACAGAAGGGGGGAGTTAAAGCCAAGAAACTTATGTTTCTGGGATACCAGACTGGGACGAAGTCTTATCGTTTTTCCAACCCCCATAACATGCTAAGCTTCAGTCAGTCTGCTAATTTTTGCGAAGACGCAAATTGGCTCAGGATCCATGCAAATCAGCTGCCTCCCCCAGTCTTCCTGCCTCTGACGTCTGATGCTGATAACACACCACAGGTCAAAGAGGAGGTGCTGTCTCCAGCATGCAAAGTGCAGAACTGCTTCCCAGGGTATCTTCTAGGGCCACCAAAGGCATTCCTCCAGAGCGGTATGGGTGTCTGCAAATCATGTGTTTGTCAGAGTGCCTAGAGATTACAGTGAGGTGCTATCTCTGGATTCAGAGGAAAAGAACGCTTGGCTCCATGCCATGGAGGCGGAGTATAATTCACTGGTATCACATAATGTGTTTTCATTGGCCAAGCTGCCTATTGATAAAAAGGCACTCAGATGCCGCTGGCTTTTTAAACTGAAGAATAAGCCAGATGGGGGGGTGCAATGCAAGGCCCACTTAGTTGCAAGAGGTTTTTCTCAGATAGAAGGACAGGATTTTGATGAATCATTTGTTCCTACAGTGAGAGCAGAGTCTATAAAGGCAGCATTGGTAATGGCAGGGGCAGAAGGGATGTTTGTTAATCATTTTGATTTTGACACTGCTTATCTCAGTGCTCCCATACAGGAAGAGCTTTACTTTGAGCAAATTCCAGGGTTTACTTGCCAGGAATTCAAAATCAAGCAGTTGCTGGACAAATTTGGAATGTCAGAAGCGCACAGTGTCCTCACACCAATGGCTACTGGTTACTGTAGGGAACCAGATGATGAAGTATTTCCCCACAAGGAGTTGTATCAATCATTGGTGGACTCATTGCTGTATATAGCTTGCTGGACATGACCTGACATATGTATTGCTGTACACTGGTTGTGTCAAAAAGGTACTTGTCCATACAGAAAAGACTGGGTGGCTGCTAAAAGAATCCTTTGATATCTAAAAGGGACTATTAGCAGTAAGCTGGTTCTGAGGACGGACAAGGACCAGGCATTGATGGCTTATAGTGATGCTAGCTGGGGGGAAAAGATCAGATGGCAAATCCATTACTGGCTATGCAATATATATGCTTGGAGCTGTAGTTCTGTGGAAATCAATTAAACAAACATATGTTTCCACTAGCTCTTGCGAGGCCGAGTATTCAGCTCTTAGTCATTGTCTAGTACAACTGGAATGGTTTTATTAGTTACAAATGGACCTGAATGTAAACCGTAAACTGCCTGTAATTATACAGTGTGACAGTTCAGCAGCTCAACAGTTGGCAAGTGACCAAGGAATTCACACAAGGAATAAACACATTAATATCCGCTACCAAAACGTCTGGACAGCTGTGTCTCAAGGGTTTATTTCTCTGCAACACTGTGCATCCGAACACAATGTAGCCGATCTATTTGCTAAATGTTTACCTGTGGATAGATTTGAACATCTCAAGCGTAAGTTATGTCTAGTGTGCTTTATCTTGGGAGGCGTGTCGGCATGTGCACAAGAAATGCCTTAACAAGATTGCAGCCTGCTAGACAGATCATGGTGATCTAAATGACAGTCAGAAGTCACATGACTGGACATGTTGCATCAGCCTACAGCAGGTGCTTCAGTGACTCGGCATCTCTGTGCTGATTGGATATTGGGACTGATCCATGTGTATATAAGTCTATGCTGTATATACCACTGTATGCCAGTATGGTATTAAGTTGCCTGGCGAAGCAGTTTGTCGGTTGAAATCGTGAATACTTTGCTATAAGACTGTGTATATAATGTAAATAAAAGTGTAAATAGCACCAAACTGGCTGGTGTGTGCAAGTTCTATACAACTTTGCTACACTCACTGTGTGAACAAGATATATATCACTAGCCTTCATCCACCCACACTACCGTCAGCCCAGGGCTTCTTTACCATGTGTCCAAACAATAAAAATGTCATCAATGTAATGCAGATATAAGAGAGGTATGAGTGGGTGGGCGTTTAGGAAGCACGGCTCCAAGTCAGCCTTAAAGATGTTAAACAGTGTATGCGAAGTCTGTAGTGGGAATGGGGAAACTCCAGAAACTGCTCCCTTTCTTCTGTAGGCAAAGTGCCTTCTGCAAGTAGACACAGAAATTAAGATCTAAGTCTTTATGCCTGGAAGTACCCTTAGACTGAGAACTGTAGCCTCCTTAGAAACTGAAATTCCTTGTTTTCCATGACAACATACAGGTGAGAGGAAATGAATTGTTTACTTTATATTTTAGGTAAGGGTCAATCTAGTATGAGCGAACAATATTGCTACTGATTTCTGTTTCAGTTGCAAAGGCATCAGTCATTGGGAAATTGCCAGCACTGTCATTCTAATGGCACAACAGAAAATTGTCAGTTTTGGCAATTATATGGTTTTGAAGTAAATCAAGAGAGCCATGTTAATTATGGCTGATGATATGTTTACTGTATGTTTGTTGCTGATGAGCATATTGTTTACTCTTGGCCCCAGGAGAGAAGGATAGATCCCTTTTGTAATAAAAATAAATAGCTCAGTCCAATTAACACTTTCTTGTGTTAATTGTGAGTCCATCTTTTTGTTATTTTCAAGGACACTTATTTTCCAAATGCTGTTGATGAAATGTCACAGAGGTTATAATATTTGTGACTCCTGCTATTATAACATTGTGCCTTTGTTGTAGCTATTCTAAAAAAGATAGATGGCAATCAAACAAGGATTAAGAAGGATTGTATTGTACTGTACCATTTTTAACAAGCTATATATGTACTGAACTATGCACAATATTGATTTTAAACAATTGCAATACAAACCATCAGAGCCCATAATTTTAAAAAATATTAACAGCAAACCCTTTTTGAAATTTACTATACTAGCATACACATGTGGTGCCCAGAATTATTGCACTCCCAAAGCTCTAAAATGTGGTATTATATAAAGATTGTATGGGGAAAAAATTGTGTTCAGTAGAGATTTTCAGGTCAAACATTTAGGCTTCAGAGGTAAAACTTAAAAATCAACAGGAGTAGTATATAAGCAATTTGATACTGCATTAGGGCTGTTTTTCATATTACCATTCTATATATGTGTAATCCTGTTTATGAAAATACATACATTTTGTAATTCAAGAACGGTGTGCTCCCTCCCTCCCTCCCTCCCTCCCTCCCTCTCTCGCTCAATACATATTGTTGGAAATGCAAGCAGTTCAAAAAGGTTATTCCAAAATACATGTGATATCTAGGGTTGCCAACAGGGGCAGATTAGAATATTAAAACTGGCTAAAAGCAAGCTGAGTTGAGTGTCCCCTAGGGCATTGGCAGCTCCTCAGGAACTGCTTGGCTTGGACACAGACCTCAGTGATGGAGATGACAACAGGCTGTAGCTTGACTCAAACCTGGCCGGTGATAGCACAATAGGAAGCAATGGATGAGCCCTATTTCTAAAGTTGCTGCCCATGTCTGGTTCTGAGCCATGCTGCCTCTTGTTGTACCATGAGCATTAGTGGGGCTCAGTTCCCTAGTGAGAACTTGCTTGGTAAGTGAAAAGGCCAACACTGACTGGTTCCCAGCAGAACTGTTGTGGCACTGCTAGTAGCCCTGGGAATCAGTTTGATCTCATGGTCAGTGGTCCTCCAGGACAGCAGCCTTTTCCAGTAAGTTAAAAGGACTTTACCAGCAAGTTAAAGAGTCTGTGTGCTTCTGGTTGCCAGCTTTTTTTTTTGTCAGGACTATTTTGAGCTCTGTACAATCAAACATACAGTTTGATACAGTTTTCCCCAATACATAGTTCAAACACAGTGATGAGACAAGCTTGCCACACACTACTGCTGAAGACTTAGGGGCTCTTCTAGAAAACAGTTGCAACTTTGCACACTAGTGAACATGTGTGTATGAAAAATGCAATGAAGGTAGCGCCTCTTGTCAGGAAGAGGCATTCTTAATTTAAGAGGCAAGAGATACCAAGCAAGGGGTGAAGTAATGGAAAATAATGCTGGGCAGGACAACAAATTCATCTATTTGTGACATTATTCCAGAAATTAAGAATTCCATAATGGAGTCAAATATCAGTGAGCAACTAACTGTGTGGTAATGGGACATATTGTTAAGTGCTCCCTACTTCTCCAAGTGGGGAGGAGGAGAAGGAGGAGGAGGAGAAGAAGAAGAGATTGGATTTATACTCCGCCCTTCACTCAGAGTCTCAGAGTGGCTTACAAACTCCTATCCCTTCAGTGGTAGCCTTTACTTGGGTTAGTTTGCTTTGGAGGAGAGGGCAATGAGGACATGGCCTTTTGTGATGTTTGCTTTATTTTTAAGTATACTAATAGAACACAGGAGAAGGCAAAGATGCATTCCTAAAAGGAAGAAGATCTGAGATCCTGCACTCCAAGGGAATGTGGCTAAGATGCCCCCGTTCACTTTTCTCCCTCAGAGGTGAGATTTCCCCCGTTTTTCCTTCCCTTTCTGACTGAGCCACCCTAGGCATCTATTTTCTTCTTTCCTGAAGAACTCTGGCTGTCCCACAGTATGATATTTTGGCTGTTGGCTCAGCCCAGGTACCTGGGGGAAGGATTGAGAGCCCACTTTAACTTAAATGGCACTAGTGGCATTTTGAAATTCTAAATTAACAAAATATTTTATTCAGCTTAGAGGGAAAAGTAAAGGTAAAGGTTCCCTTGCTTGAAAGCCAGTCGAATCCGACTCTAGGGTTGCGGTGCTCATCTCCGTTTCAAAGCCAAAGAGCCAGCGCTGTCCGAAGACGTTTCCGTGGTCATGTGGCCGGCATGACTAAACACCAAGGCGCACGGAACGCTGTTACCTTCCCACCGAAGTGGTACCTATTTATCTACTTGCAATTTCTTGCTTTCGAACTGCTAGGTTGGCAGGAGCTGGAACTGGAGACAGGAGCTCACCCCGTCATGCAGGGAAAAGGTCAGGTAAAATCAGGGGTAAGATTCCTGAGGTAACTCAATATAGAACTCTGAAGTAAATCAGTATATGCACAGTTCATGTTTCAGGCTATTGAGAATTTCAGAAGCTTTCCCCAGTTTCTTAGGATCTTTAAGATGAGAGGCTTTTGTTCCAGTGTTTCCCAAACACTCCAGTACACTTTCTTGAGCTTTCACAAGGCAGTTTCTAACTACACCAGACCAAGGATCTCTCTACTCTCCAGAACTATCTCCCTGTTTTGAGTGGGTAGGGAAATTTCTTCTCTCACTAGAAGATATATCTCCTTTTCTGGCCTGAATGGGAGTCTTCACCTAACAACTCACTCATCCTTGCCAACCTCTCCCAGTACTCCATCAGTGTTAAACTGCTCTCAGGGCTGAATTCAGAAAGCTCAGTACTAGACTCAAGGCTAGTCTCAGACTGAATCTCTTCTCAGCATTCAACTCTCAAGTCTTTCTCTGCTCAGCTGATGTTAACCAATGAGGTTCCTTGGAGCAGCCTGTCACTCAAAGTTCTCTGGCTCTATGAATAATTAACCCTTCACAGTCCTTTATCTATTTACACAGCACTTCTAAGCTTTTAAAAATGCTATCCATCACAGTGGCCAGCTCCCAGCAGTTTCTGTCTGCTTCTCTTTCTGTTTATACCAGAATCTAAACAGTTCTTCACACACACATATGCACACACACACACACACACACACACACAAACCTGCCCTATTCCTTCAACTTGGAGGAACGTGTCACTTCATCCAGGCTCTGATGGGTGCTTGGATTGAACCATTTCCTATCAATTAAGACCCATCAAGGAAACATCTCCAGCATTAAGTAATTTTATCCTTTGGGACTTTTTTAGTTTGACTTCCTTGGTCAAGTTCATATAGGTCAGACAGGTTCACAGTAACCATACCCACAACATCATCCTACAAACCAGAAGCCTGTATTCTTAAATTCCATACATATATGAAACAGAATCTAATCTCCGTAAAGAAAATAAATACTATTTGATAAATGCATTAACCTTTTGTTGTAGCTATATTACCATGATTAAATAATTATGGAATTTTTGTTGAAGTGGTATGCAGTATGTTGATTGGTGTCTGTATTTCAAGTATTTCATAGGACTTGGAAACTTGTTCCTTTTAGAAATTCAGGCAGCACTGTGACTGCTAGAGGCTACTCCTAGGTATAGGGTGGGGGAGGAAACACTTAACTGGGGCCTTGCACATAAATGCCCTGGACATCAATCTTCAGTAGATGGCTGAGGTCGTTAAACTGAGCAAGGAATCATCTTGTGCATATGTGCCCTAATCATTATCATTAAATGTATTATTCATCAAATGCATTAATTATTAAAAATCATTTTAATATTACAGCTTGTGTAAGAGAGTGGAAGATATCTATGAAGATCTTGGGCCTCCTGTTAATGGGGCAAGATGGTAGATTTTCACATAAACTCAGGGTAGGTGGGAGAATGAGAAATGTATATTTTGGTAGCGCCTGGGACTGCCTATGGCTTAAAAATATGTAGTGATGTGCATTTGAATAGTAAGAAATTGGGGTAGGGGGAAGAGAAATTGAGACAAAAATTTGCCTGTAGCAGCAGAAAAGATCAAGAGTCCAGTAGCACCTTAAAATCTAACAAAATTTGTGGCAGTATGGCTGCAAGAGTTGGGCCATGAAACAATGGGAGAGGCTTGAAGGCCCATTGGAGATAATGGGAGCCAGGAATGCCAATTAACTTGTATGGGCTCCACTGAAATACACTGCAGCACAAAAAGAGTTGCAGAGAAAATGTGGAATGGTTTTTCCATTAAGGTCTTTGGGCCCATATAGCCTACTCTGGAATGACAGCCTGCAGAGTGGATAGACAGTCCCTAGGAATAGAATCTATGCTCTGGTACTGGAATGACAGTCCCCAGAGTGGAATGATGATCTCCAGCAAAATAGATTCTGTGCTGTGGGACTAGAATGACAGGTCACAGAGTGGAATGACAGGACAGCCCCTGGGAATAGGCTCAGTGCTCTGGAACTTGTACTCACTTGTAGGATATGAGTTTGAAGTGAGAAGAAGATTGCTGCTACTCCTGTCTTGTCATCAATTGTAGAGCTGTTGATTTTATAATAAATATTATATTGAAACCAATTAACATCTTTATTTTCTTTGTGCTATTGAAGCAGTTTTTTCCAGGTAGGTTCACCAGCTCTGAAATACCTGGAGATTTTTGGGGTGGAGCCTGAGTGGTGGGTGTTTTCTTCTGACACACTTCTGGTGATATCAGGGTGTGCGGCATATGCAAATAAGTTATGCTAATGGGCTCCTGCACCTCTTTTTATACAAAATGACCCCTGACCCTGGGAAGGCCAGATACTGAAGCTGAAGATCAAATACTTCAGCCACCAAATGAGAAAGGAGAACTCATTGGAGAAGACCCTGATGCTGGAAATGATTGAAGGTAAAAGAAGAAGGGGACAGCAAAGGATGAGATGGTTAGACAGTGTTACTGATGCAATGAACATGAAATTGAGCAAACTCCAGAGGACAGCAGAAGACCGCAGGGCCTGATGTGATGTGGTCCATGGGGTCGTGAAGAATCGGACTCGACTGTGCAACTGAACAACAACAATGAGCTTTTGTGAGTCACATGAGTTTTGTGAGCTCTGAAGAAGTGAGCAGTGACTCACAAAAGCTCATACCCTGCCACAAATTTTGTTAGTCTTTAAGGTGCTGCTGGACTCTTGCTCTTTTCTACTGTGATAAGTAAGCATGTCATCAAACACAAGGTGGAATTAAACCTCACACGATCAAAGAGATCTGTGATAAAATATATGGTCTTCCACCCACCCCGCCCAAGAGTGATCAATGAGGCTCAAATGTGAGAGAAATCTTTGACATTTTTTTATTTGCCTGAGAAAAAAATCCCATCCCCAGGAGAAAAAGAGAGACACAACTTCCTAGTCACATGCAAAGAATGTAGGTGGTACAGTGGGTTCTGTTTTTCAACAAACATTCGTGGGCGAGGGAGCTCAAGCTTGCTCAGGTTACTAGGTTCCTTTCAGCATTTTTTATCTAGCCCAACTATTATTTGAATCAGAGCCCACCTGGGAAAAAAATGCTATATGTACTGGAGAGCAGCAAGATAAGGTGCTGGAAGAGGCAGTGTTTACTTCTACTTGCCTATGTGCTCAGCCCTCCCACTTGATGCTCCCATGAGTAAATTTCTTATTGACATTTGATGAACAGTAAATGGGCTGGTTATGTGTTGAGAGTGTGCAGTATAATGCTGGTGCCTAAGTTGGAGGCTTGAAGGTAGGTCATCAAGCCTTCTTCCAAGACCGTTTCCAGGTGGTGAAGCAAAAGGTCTGATTTGTAAGCATTTTGCCAGTGCTAGAGCTGATCTAGTGGTACCGCCAGAGTATTTTTTTTCCAGTGTAAGGGATGGGAAAGGGTAGTGTTACTGCAGGGTGGAAAGGAATGGATCCAAGAGATAAATAGTCTTTTTGCATTGCTAAAGATGAGAAGATACTGCAGTTTCCACTTCCTCAAGGGGTCAGCATCTCATCAGAGGCCAGGGATGGAAGGCTGAATACATATGATCCTTACCGGGGCTTGGTGGGGGTGAGGGAGGTGCTCTCACTGGTTTTTGCTTCTTGCTCCAAGTTTGCTTCCTGTGTCTTTTTGTATTGTTGAAGGTGAGAAGAGACTGCAGTTTCCCCAGCTTCAAAGGGCCAGTACCTTGTCAGCAGGGCCGGCTCTAGGGTTTTTTGTGCCCTAGGTGGGGCTACCTTCTGGCGCCCCCCTGCATGAGCCAACCAATCATGGGGTTGCCAACCTCCAGGTGGGGACTGGAGAAAAAGAAGTCCAGCTGCCTGCCCCTGGCCATTCGAGCCTGTTTTTCCTTATGCTGCCCGCAGAGGCCTGGAAATAAATGGGGGGGGGAAGCAGAAGGAAAGGGGGTACCATGCCGTGGTGGCATTTTTACAACCCTCCCCCACCCCTCACCCCTAGCCAGTGTTCCTGCTTAGGGTTTGGATCTCAGCGAAAGCCTCCTCCAAAGGTGACTCCCAGCAAAGGGCTGGCTGGTGTCACCCAGAGCCGGAGCTGGGGCAGAGGCGGCATCCCATCTCCCGCCCACAAGTGCACATCTGGTCCTGATACCCAAGCTGTCCTCGGGAACTCGGCTGCTTTTTGCACATGGCTTCAAGGAGCCGTTTTAACCCCTTTCCTCCTCCTCTGACTGCGAGGCTCTTCCCAGCTGCTGCACGTCTGAAGCTCCTCCTCTCTTTGGCCGCTCAAAAACTTTTCTTCCACACACCACCCCAAGGCGGAAGAGCCTTTCTGTCTCTCCCCCCCTGCTCGCCCAGCCTCTCCATGAAGCAGCCGCGTCCCTTTAACCCTTGCAGTGCTGGACACACATTAAAGTGCTTCCTCCTCCTCTTTCTCACTCCTCCACCCAGAAGAACGGACTGGTCTCCAGCCAACCTCCTAGCCCTCTTGGCATTGCACTAGGTGGGATCCGGAGACCTCCAGGAAGAGACATTGGATCCCCTGGAGAAAATGGCTGTTTGGAGGGTAGCCTCTACGGGCATTGTAGCCCACTGAGCAATGCTCCCTTAAAGCTGTGGAGTCTCGTGAGCAAAAATTCTGCTTTGCGAGCTACTGGCATAAAAAGTTGTGAGGGAATGATTTGGCTGCTGCACGAATCAGTTTGCTCTGGAGCCCCTCCTCCCTGAGCAAAGACAAAAATGTGTGAGCTGGAAGACCGGTGTGTGTGTGGGGAACCTGCGGGACTGAAGAGGAGGAGGCGGCTCCTCACCAGACTTCATCGCCCTGCGGCTTATGGGGAGCCCTTGGCGGAGGGTATCCGGGAATGGAAGGGAAAAGCCTGGCGGCTGTGGCACCACCCCCTGCCTCTCCACCCCCCCTTCCCCCCAGGGGCCGCGGGCAGCTGCTGACTTGGGCCATGGGAGGCTATGCCAGCGGCCGGCCTGACCCCTGCCCCCCGTTCCACAGGGGAGCACCTGCGCATCTGCCCCAGGACTACACGTGCTGCACCAGCCCAACCAAGAAGCAGCTCAGCCAGCACCACGGTGCCGACCTTCGGCCGCCTTCCTGCTCAGACAACACCCTCAGCTCCTGTCTTCTGGGTCCCAGCCGGCGGGGAGGCGGCGGCGGCGGCAGGGGGCTTTGGGGGGGTGGGGGTGCTGTTTGGCACCCCTGAGGGCTGGCACACCCTAGGCGAGTGCCTAGCTCATCTAACCAGCGAGCTGGTCCTGCTTGTCAGAGGGCCAGCACCCTATCAGAGGTACAAGCCAAAGGATGAGAATACAAGAGATCTTGGCCTGTGGCTATTAGCCTGTGGCTCATAGCTGGGGCCCAGCTATTGCACATAACAAGTGAAAGAAGCCCCCCCATTGAAGAGGGAGAGCTATTCCAGTTACATACTTAGAAACTAGGAGAAGTACTTAGGTAGAGCAACACATGTTGGATAGCACTAACATCCAGACATCATGACTGTAGCCCAGGACTGCTGTATAGCTTCTCTGTGGACAAAAGCATGTTGAATGTGGTATGTATGGGGGGAAGGGATTTCTTTGTGGTTCTGAGGGCAATCTTTACCCGGAGAAGGATGTTTGATGAATGAACTATTTCAGTGCAAATGGAAGCTGGTAAATATGGGGCTGGGATTTTTCAAAGATGGCCAGTATGAAGTAAGGATACTTGTTGCCTGTCTAATTTCTGTAGCACCCTGAGAGTGGATAATGCAAAGGCCCTATTTTGCTCACCACTTTTCTAATACTGTGCAATACCAGATTGGTAAGGCACAAAACTGCATACTTCTCTGGGATGTTACAGGAAGAGGAAATTGAGCTATCTTGCATAACGGATATGCGGTTTGAAGAAAATGACATGTCTCAAATAGTACCACTTGGTTGTCTGGTATTGGAGAGGTTGCTGGGTTGGGGGGGGACTGTTGTTATCCTATGTGAGTCCTTCAACTTTCACAGACTCCTAGTACAAACTATAGCTGGCATTGACTGTATACTACTTATGCTGGGGACTTACTGACTGCCTAGTTTCCCAGTGGGCACCCTTTCTGAGTTGGCAGAGATACTCTCAGTTGCAGTGTTGGAGTCTGAATCTTTACTGTCTCAGGAACAGACAGTTATCCATGACACCTTTGCAAATTTTTTTGTAGATAAAATAACATGAATACATTCTGATCTGGATGCCAGTTCTAATATAGGCTAGGCAGAAGAGATACTTAATACATTGTCTGGTCTGCTTATGGACCATTTTGATCCAGTAACCACAATGGATATTGACAGGATCCTGGGATCTGTGAAGGCCACCACTTGTGTACTGGACTGAGGTGAAGAGGGAGGAGGTCTTATGACTGATAGGCAACTTAAAAACTGATAAATCTCCAGGCCCGGGTTCCAGAGGAGATCTGGGAAATTACAGGCCAGGCAGTCTGACGTCAATACCGGGTAAGTTGGTGGAAACTGTTATTAAGGAGAGGATTAGTAGGCACATTGATGAACAAAACCTATTGAGGCAGACTCAGCACGGGTTCTGTAAGGTAAGATCTTGTCTCATTAACCTGTTAGTGTTCTTTGAGGGAGTGAACAAACATGTGGACCCAATAGATGTTGTTTACCTTGACTTCCAGAAAGCTTTTGATATAGTTCCTCATCAAAGGCTCCTAAGTTAGCTCAATAGTCATGAGATAAGAGGACAAGTCCTTTTGTGGATCAAAAACTGGCTAATTAATAGGAAACAGAGAGTATAAATGGGAAATTTTCTCAGTGGAGGGTGGTAAGCAGTGAGGTACTACAGGGATCAGTACTTCGTCCAATGCTTTTTAACTTGTTCATTAATGATTCGGAGTTGGGAGTAATCAGTGAAGTGGCTAAATTTGCAGATGACACGATGTTGTTCAGGGTGGTGAGAAGCAGGGAGGATTGTGAGGCAGTCCAAAAGGATCTGTCGAGGATGAGCGAGTGGTCAACATGGCAAATGGGGTTCAATGTGGCCAAGTGCAAGGTGATGTACATTGGAGCCAAAAATCCTAGCTATAAATACATGTTGATGGGGTCCGAACTGGCAGAGACTGACCAAGAGAGAGATCTTGGAGTCGTAGTGGATAACTCACTGAAAATGATGAGACAGTAAAAAAAAGGCCAATGCTATGCTGGGGGTTATTAGGAATGGAATTGAAAACAAATCAGCCAGTATCATGATGCCCCTGTATAAATCAATGGTGCAACCTCATTTGGAATACTGTATACAGTTCTGGTCACCACACCTCAAAAAGGATATTATAGCATTGGAAAAAGTGCAGAAAAGGGCAACGAGAATGATAAAAGAATTGGAACACTTTCCCTGTGAAGAAAGGTTAAAACATTTGGGGCTCTTTAGCTTGGAGAAACGACGGCTGAGAGGTGACGTGATCGAGGTTTATAAGATTATCCATGGGATAGAGCAGGAAGAGAAAGAAATATTTTTCTTCCTTTCTCACAGTACAAGAACTCATGGGCACTCAATGAAATTGCTGAGCAGTCAGGTTAGAACAGATAAAAGGAAGTACTTCTTCACCCAAAGAGTGATTAACACATGGAATTTACTGCCACAGGAGGTGGTGGTGGCTACAAGCATAGATGGCTTCAAGAAGGAATTAGATAAACGTATGGAGCATAGATCCATCAGTGGCTATTAGACACAAGGTATAGATAGGAACTCTGGGGCAAGTGATGCACTGTATTTTTTGGTGCTTGGGGGGGCAACAGTGGGAGGGCTTCTAGTGTCCTGGCCCCACTGCTGGACCTCCTGATGGCACCTGGTATTTTTGGCCACTGTGTTACAGAGTGTTGGACTAGATGGGCCATTGGTCTGATCCAACATTGGCTTCTCTTATGTTCTTATGGACCGTTGCCAATTGTGACTACTAAAATAACGTAAGGACCATATTACTGAGTCCTTGATGTCTCTCATAAATCATTCACTAACTTAAGATGCCTTCCCTCGGCCACTGAAAGGAGTGGTTATCTGTCCACTACTTGAAGAACCGCGGGGCTGCGGTGGCTCAAGTGGTTAAGACGCTGAACTGCAGGCTGTGGAAAGTCAGTAGTTCAGCGGTTCAAGACCCGGGTGCCGCAAGACAGAGTGAGCTCCTGTCTCTAGTTCCAGCTCCTGCCAACCTAGCAGTTCGAAAGCAAGAAATTGCAAGTAGATAAACAGGTACCACTTCGGTGGGAAGGTAACAGCGTTCCGTGCACCTTGGTGTTTAGTCATGCCGGCCACATGACCACGGAAACGTCTTCGGACAGCGCTGGCTCTTTGGCTTTGAAACGGAGATGAGCACCGCAACCCTAGAGTCGGATTCGACTGGCTTTCGAGCAAGGGAACCTTTACCTTTACTTACTTGAAGAACCATTTTTACAAAAAATGATGTGGGCAATTATCACACAACCTCTATTCTACTTTTTCTAGGCAAACTGTTTAAGAAACAGTAGCAGACCAATTCCAGGTCTTCTTGGATAACTCATCTGTTCTGGACTCATTTCAATCTCATTGTAGGCTGGGCAATGGGATGGAGATTGCTTTAGTGGCTTTAGATGATAACTGCAATCTGAATGTAGACAAAGGCCATGCTTCTTTATTGCCCCTACTGGATCTATCTGCAGCCTTTGATACAGATGATCATGCCATCATAGATCAGACTCAGAGGGTTGCAGTTGGAGACTAGCTATCTTTAGTGTGGGAGTTCTCTTGTGGGGTTCCAAAGGTGCAAATGTATTGCAGACCCAGTGTTGATGGGGGTAAAGGGGGGGAGTGAGGGAACCACCCACTCCTTAATGGATGAAAAATGCCCACAGCTTTATTGGTCCCAGCAGCTTCAACAGCATTGGCACAGCATGAGGCAAAATGGATCCAGGCGCTGGCCAACCTACATGTTGGCTGATGGACTCCTGCCCACCCCAGCCCATTGGCTGGGGGGAGAACCATGGCATGGCAGGATGCTGGATTTGGGTGGCAACCATTGCATGGTCTCCCCTGCCACTTGGAAGTTAGGGTGCCATGACAACACTTGAGCTAGACATGTCCCTTGTAAGCCCTCACCCCCAAATCTCTTAATGAGATCTCCAGATGTGGGGGAAATGGGCACACTGGCTGAACATAAAGGTGAACTGGAATTTGCTGAGTGGAACTGTTCATGTGAACAAGGAGGGGGATGGTGCTGGGAGGGCGCACTGCAAGGAATGCTGAAGTGGCCCATGCAAGGCATGGGCCAGATGCTAGTAAGGCAGAAAGTTGCAGGAAAACACCCCCTCGCCCCAGCCCTTCTGGTCTGTTTTAGACTTTCCGAACACCATGCAAACCTCAGAACTGCAGATCAACATGTCCTGTACCCCAAGTTCCCAGTTGGAGCAGTTGTCCTTCAAGTTGGCTTCTAACTCCTCAACCCTTAGAGCACTGAAGAATATGAAGAAGAAGAAGAAGAGGAAGAGGAGGAGGAGGAGATTGGATTTATACCCTGCACTTCACTACCCGAAGGAGTTTCAGAGCAGTTTACAATCTCCTTTCCCTTCCCCTCCCCACAATAGGTGCCCTGTGAGAGCTCTCTCGAGAACTCCTCTCTCAAGAACAGCTGTGAGAAAACTGTGAGTGACTCAAGGTCACACCAGGAGCTGCATGTGGAGGAGTGGGGAATCAAACCCAGTTCTCCCAGATTAGAGTCCGCGTTCCTAACTACTACACCAAACTGGCTAAGGTAAAATCCGCTTCAAACAATGTGTTTTCAAATGCTGACCAACACAGCTAAGCAACCAGTGGGTGAGCTGAGCCAGTGTGTCAAATGTGATGGGTCTGCAAGGTTCAGCCCCCCAGGTCATAAACTCTTCTGACCTTATTGATTTAATTTATTTATTATTCAAATGTATATTCCACCCTCCCCGCAAGCAAGCTGAGGGTGGATCACAACACACTATCAAAACACATCCAAAATTTCAAACATATAAAGTGTGGTGTGCTTGCTTATAGGGGAGACTGTTTTGTCTTTAAACCACCCTCTGTGTATATAAACTTGGTAGTTTTCTGCTGCCACCAGGAATTAAAAATCCCAATACTGTCTCTTTGGATAGAATGACCCAGGGTCTGGGCACTTCAGAGGATTATGTGGACCTAAGGAAGGACTGTACTGATTTCTGGGATATGTTAAAACAAAAATTGATTTATTGAATAGAAAACAAAATAAGTTTCTGGTTATTTGAATGGTAACTGGAAAAAGGAACTTGTAAATATAACTGGCAAGGTGTCACACACAGACACTAAAATTCCACGGTGACAGGCTTCTCTCTCGCATATGTGTAACCACACTGACTACGCTCTTTGTCTTAGGCATACAAGATAAAACAGTTGTCCAACCACACAGTTTAGACACTACTTGTTTCTTTACCATATAGACTCTCTCACAAAACCTTTAGAGTCACACAGACCCTCTTCATAGCTCTTCCACACTTCACTTTTCAGGGACACATACATAGAACTCTGTCATAAACACACACACACAGATTCCTCTCAGAACATCTCCCCTCCAAGGGGTGGGGCTTCTGTGCAATGGTGTGGTTGAGATTTTCAGGGCTCCCTGAATCTCACCAACTTTGGAGCTTTTTTAGTGGACTTGCTGGAGTTTCTAGTCATTGGTGATGACAGGAGTCCAATCAGTATTTCATGTGCAAGATATCAATCACAAAGGACTTTATTCTGAGCCCCTCACATGTGGCAAACAGTGGATGTAGGAGTCGGATCGTCCTGTGCAAGAAACTTCAAGGAAACATACATCGGAGCACATCTGATAAGTTGTAACAACTCCCACATTAAGAGCCCTCAACCTCGTCTCAACATCTTGGTGAAGATTCAGTGAGTATTTTTTACTCTTTACAACCTTAAATCATGGAAAAGAATACTTTATTGCCCTCATAAATCTTCCCCCACACACTCTTCGGTGAGTGGCTGGTCAGAGTTTCGGGAGTCAACGCAATAAAAATACAGGGGCAAAGCAACATATTGAAATCTTCTGTCTGCTTGCTAGAAAATATCATTAAAGGGATGACAAATTTAAAAGAACTGAGGCTTATCTGATTTATGGAAAAGAAAACGGGAGGTTGGATTCAAAATGGCGATGGAACTTCACATTTTCTAACTACGCAATGTTATAGAGGCTGTCGTTTTCAAGCTGCTGGCTAAAGAACAAAATGGCTTCTTTGATTGCATCTGAAAAGAAGGATTTTCAGGGAGATGGAGAGGTACTACAACTGTCAGAAGACTTTTGGGACTGCATAAAGCAAAAGATGGTAATGGAGATTACAGCGGCTGTTCATGCCCTGGAAAAAACTTTGATTGGCTTTGAGAGATCGGAATCACTTGTTTGTCAAATGCAGCTGTTGTCACCTATGATGCGAAGCACCGAGTGACACAGTCTCTCAGAAGATATGGCCACCACAATGGAAGAAACATCCAGCTCTTATTCTGACTATTCAGAGACTTTATTCTTTGTGGTTGCTAGACATTACAATGTGTTTGCAGAGTTTGAAATACTGGCTGAGAGCTGTTTGATTTTCTACACAAGCAAGCCCAGAGAAGAGGGAAAAATCTACAAAGATTTAAGACACAAAATAGTGATAATTCTTAAGAGGAATTTACAGAGAAAACTAAAAAAACTAAAACTTTATAAGTAAGAAATATATAAAGAAGGACTGTCTTTGCAATTAATTTGAAATAATATATCTGGACTATTGACAATGTTTTAACTGAATGGAGATTAAAAGTTGTATTTATGTACAAAGGCTGTCTAATCTGAAATAACATATTTGGATTATTTGTAATGTTTGGTACTTCAGGGAAATGTATAAGTAGGGCGGTCTATGCAGAGAATGTGTAAGGATTTAAAGGATAAAAGAAAATAGACAGGAGGACTTAATGTAAGGTCAAGGATTCTTGGTTTTATGATTTTAAGATCTGATATATAACTTACTTTGACAAGTTTGTAAGTAAATGGGAG
This sequence comes from Gekko gecko, assembly GCA_029375565.1. NCBI lineage: Eukaryota > Metazoa > Chordata > Lepidosauria > Squamata > Gekkonidae > Gekko > Gekko gecko. Next base: position 85,868,532 of record JAPDNY010000006.1, read on the forward strand.
TTCTAAAGTCAACATGATAACATGAAAGAACATTTTAAAGAGAATAGTTTTAACATATATAAAAAAGATAATGTGTCCCAATCAGTAATTTTAAATAGTTAGGAAATGCCTGTTTCTTTTCTTTTTCAGTTGTATAGACATGGAGTTGATTAGGAACAGTGGATTGTAGGCAAATTGAAATAAGGCAGATAGGATATAGAAAAACTAGTTGTGAACAGATTTATGATTTTTTTATTTATGTTGTTCAAATATAAGTTAAGGCAAGGAAAAATGGTAACATGTATGCAAATATGATGTTGTTCTGAGATATCTGGCTAGATATTTTAAACTTTATGGCTCTTTTAATTTTTTTTTAAACAATAAACCTTGCCTTTTTGGGCAGGCAGAAAAAAAAAGAACATCTCCCCTCCCACACTCTCAGTCATCAACCAATCACAGCACACTCATCTCCCCCTATCGCCCTCCTTGCATTACTGCAGTCAAACTTAATATTTAAAGACATACACATCACAACATGGAATCATTACATAAAGTATAAATATAAACAATTAAGACAGCTTAAAACAACATAAATTAAAACTGAGTGCACTATTTATCCTCATACAGATGTTTCCAGCTGGCACCATTGGCCTCTTGAACTTCTTCTGTGAGATGGTGTTACTGCCAATGGCCTGCCTTGTTGTTTGGGGAAATTAGCTATGTAGCAGGAGAGGCCAGAGTGGTACAAGGGAGTGTACACCAATTTATACCAAGGTCTGGTACAGTAGGAACACTCCAGATTTAAAGAGTAAATTAAATAGTTTCCTTTAAAACTTTCCCTAATTACAAGCACACTAAGCATTCAAAAAGAGCAAACAATACAGAACTAAGGAGGCAGAGGTGATTGATAGTGAATAGAGGTGTCAGTTGTGGGGTAATACTACCTGTCCAGATGTGCAGAAGTCCTTGAAGAGAATAGCACCAATGGCCAGCATTATGTGCTATGGGAAGGCCCGAGAGAGAGAGAGAGAGAGAGAGAGAGAGAGAGAGAGAGAGAGAGAGAGAGAGAGAGAGAGACCCTGGAGAACAATGTTGATCAATAGGAGGTCCTGAGGGGCTTGTCTCACATGAAGACAAAAGATTACCTGGGCCAATCATGGGTCGCAGGGTGTGCAGCATCAGGAAAAGCCAGACCTAGGTGTGACCAATGAGGTCTCAGAGGGGCAGAGTCTGGATTCACAATAGCTATGATGGGATTACTGGAGATGGCTGAATGAGTTTGAGGATCACTAATGGTTCTGCCAAGGCAGATTGAATAGTTTCCCAAGTATAGACAAAAGGTGGGAGATGAGTCCCCAATTAGCATCAGGAAAGATCGCTAAACATTTGAATGTGTGATTGGTTTATCTCGGTATCCTGACGGAAGGAGCAGAAAAGACAGTTGTGAAGACAAAGGATTCTCACATAGATATAGGTACACACAAAAGGGCTGTGTGGAATTCTGGAGGCAGAAGGGCTATTCGCCAGGTGGTCTTTGAATAGCCTTCAGAAATGCAGATACTTTACTTGGTGGAACTGCCATTGTTTCATATGCATACGTTTGCTGGGTGGGGGAGAAGACTGGAGGTTTTCTCTGAGGGCTGCCTTATGCCATCTGAAAATGGAGAGCCTTTTCCAGAGCTATGGCTTGCTCCACATTTCAGAACCATGGGTGCCTTCCTTGGCCTGAGTTTGTAGGTCTCTGGTTCAGGTTAGAAACTGGAGTGCCCCTGCTGTTGGGACTACCCTAGAGTAAGGCAGCGCCTCTGGGATACAATGGTAGCTTCAGCTTTAGCAGGGGATGCCGCGATTTTATTGGATGCCTGCTGCCTTAGCCAAAGGCCCAGTGGAATAGCTTTGTGGAATGGTAACACATCCTGCAGGGCCGTGATGTCAGGTGGGAGCATGTTCCACCAGGCCAGGGCAAGAGCAGAAAATGCCTTGGCCCTGGTCAAGGCTAAGTGGACATCCCTTGGGCCAGGTATCACCAGCAGGTCTTGATTCTCAGAGTGCAAAGTTCTCTGGGCACATATGGGGAGAAGCGGTCTATCAGGTATGTCGGTCCCAGGCCATGCAGGGCTTTAAAGGTTAATTCCAATACCTTAAAGCAGATCTGGTACTCAACTGGTAGCCAGTGCAATTGGTATGGTGCTGGCTGAATGTGCACCCACACAAGCAATGCAATCAGCAGGCTTGCCACCAATGTTCCCTGTAAGCTGTGGAGTCTTGTGAGCAAAAATTCTACTTTGTGAGCTCCTGGCATTAAAGTTGTAAGTGTGCGATTTGGCCACTGCATAAATTAGTTTGCTCTGGAGCCATCCTTCCTGAGCTAAGACAAAAACTGTGAGCTGGAGGCTAAAAAACTGTGAGCTAGCTCACACTAACTCAGCTTAGAGGGAAAACTGGCCACCACATATTGCACTAGCTGCTGTTTCCAGATCAGTCACAAGGGCAACCCTGCAGAAAGTGAGTTACAGTAATCAAGACTGGAAGTGAGTTGCGTGGGTCATTGTAGCCAAGTCCTGGGGGGAGAGGTAGGGAGCCAGCTGCCAGATCTGCCAAAGGTGATAAAGGGCATATCTGGCCACTGTGGTGACTTCAGCCTCCATAGAAAGTGAGGCATCCAGGACCACTCCCAGGCTTTTCACCTTCCGGGATGGCACAAGTACTGTACTATCCAGGGTGGGTAACCTGATTCCAATTCAACTCCCCCATCCCCCCCAGCTCAGGTACAGGACCTCTGTCTTCATTGGATTAAATTTCAACTGGCTCTGCTGTAACCATCCAGCCATGGCCTCCAAAGCCCTGTTCAAATTCTCTGGGGCAGAATCCAGGCAGCCATCCATCCACAGATAAAGGTGAGTGTCATCTGCATACTAGTGACAAAGGTGCAAAGATGCAAAGGTGGTGTATGGGTCTGGGAAGGTGTGAGCCTTGCTAAAGAAAGAGATGGTTGCTATGTGTCCAAGCATGGTCCTTGGGTCAAGACCCTGTTTGCACATGGAGGCTAGGTACTGAAGGATCAAGGCCACTGCACTGGCCAAGTGTCAGGTCCCCTGGAAAAGGCAGAAAAGGCCAGGCATGTCACAGCTACAGAGGAGTAGGAATGCAGGATGGAAGGAGCAACCAATTTGAATATTCCCTGCATTATGGATTGCTCTCAGGTGCCCAGAGCTCTTCTAGGAATGGGTCCAGGTAGTGGTTTGCCTTGGGTGCCAGGCTGCAGAACCTTTCTTCTTGAAGACAAGACAATACAAGGCATCCGTGATGCTGTTATTAACACCTGCAATGTGTTGTTCTGAAAGCAGGTGGTGCAGCAGGGACCTTTAAAACCCAGGCAGGAATCCTGCCCCCCCAGCTATGCCAGGCCACACATGATGGGCCAGGCCAGGAAGGGGGGAGGGTGAGGGACCCATGCAGCTGCAGAGGTATCCTCTGGTCATTTAGCTAGCCATGCCACTGGGCGCCACCAGCCCAAAGACCATTATGTTGCTCTACCCACAGGGCCTGCAAATGAGGCCCAAGTCTTTTCCAGTGACTCTTGTCTTCTCATAATGTGATCAAACTATGATAGAGTCAGTTTAGTCATTTTAGCTTCTAGAGAGAGTTCAGGATTGATTTGATCAACAACTCACTTATTTCTCTTTTTGGTAGTCCATGGTATCTGTAAAAATCTTCTGCAGTATCACATTTCAAATATATCAACTTTCTTCCCGTCTTTTTTTCTTGTCTGCTTTCTTCATTGTCCAAATTTCACACCCATACATAGTCATGGGGAATACTATGGTATGAATGATCCTCATCTTGGTCATCAGGAACACATCTTTACACTCAAGAATCTTTTCTAGCTCCCTTGTGGCTGTCCTTCCCAATCTCAACCAGCTTTTGATTTCTTGGTTGTAGTCTCCATTTTGGATGATGATTGCACCAAGGAATAGAAAAACTTGAACAATTTCAGTTTATTCATCATCAGCCTTAGAGTTGTGTAATTGCCCAGTAGTCATTACTTCTGTTTCCTTGATGTTCAGTTGTAATTCTGTTCAGCACTTTCTGCTTTAACCTTCAAGCGTAGTTGTTGTAAGCTTTTGCTATTTTCTGCTATTAATGAGGTGTCATTAATGCAAATTGTTAATGTTCCTTCCACTATTTTTCACTCTACCTTCATTTGAATCTAAACCAGCTTTCCTTATGATATGTTCTGCATATAGATTGAACTAGAAGGGAGATAAAAGGACTTTTTTATATGGACAATACAGCTGTACTACAATGAAATAGTTCAAAAAGATGCTTTGCTAAGGCAATAGGAACGTCTACAGTATGCCCTGTCTATTGTTCTCCTAGTTCCAGAAAAGTTATGTATGTCTAAGAGTGACTACATTTTTTGCCTGCAGTTATTTCACAATGTGTGTTAACTGGACATCTTTTAGCAAATCTTGCTACATCAATCCTGGTGGCACACCCCCTCCCCACCTTTGGCCTTCCAAACTGTATCCTATCTGGTTTCTGCCTTCTTTCCTCCACTCTACGGTGTAGTGTTTTGGATGATCCCTTTCTGCTCTTTACCTGCTTCTCTCCTTACTACTCTTAATTCAATTCAGTTCAAAGCCTGTAGAAGTGTCTTGGATGAGAGGAGATTATTGGAATAGTGTTGGTTTCTATAATCAGATAAAGAAGGATATAGAACAGCTCTTTGGTTTTGCTGCCACAGTGTGGTGGAAATCTGCCAGTTCTGGCAAGTTGGTTTCAGAGAATAATAATGTTATGCCCTCAGAAGTATTATGCTCTCTTCAGTATTAAAGAGTCAAGAAAAGATATTTCATTGCTACCAAGGTGCATCTTTCAGGTCTTTCAGTTAATTCTACTTTCCTGTCTTTGAAAATTAAGGTGCTTGCTTGGTGGATACTATTTATTTTATTTATTTTTACTTAAAACATTTCTGTTTTGCTTTTCCACCCAACTCATAGCTCCCAAAGCTGTGAACACTAAAACATTCCAAACATTAAAACAGTGTTTAAGAGAATAAGAATAAGAAATTGGATTTATACCCCGGCCTTCACTTGGAATCTCAGAGCGGCTTACAAACTCCTTTCCCTTCCCCTCCCCACAACAGACATCCTGTGAGGTATGTGGGGCTGAGAGAGCTCGGACAGAAACTACCCTTTCAAGGACAGCTCTGACAGAACTATGGCTTACCCAAGGTCATCCAGCAGCTTCAAGTGGAAGAGTGGGGAATCAAACCCAGTCCCCCCAAATTAGAGTCCGCACTACATCAGACTACATATTTAATAAAAGTACAATTTAATGAAACATATAAACACAAAAGGGAGGAGGTCTAAGAAGACTTAATGAGGGAACTCCAAACGAAGCAAAGAAGTCTTCACCCATAGGCAGAAGACAACAATAGAGGGAGAGAGATGAATTTCCATGGAGAGGGATTTCTGAAGTTGTGGTGCTACAACTGAGAAGGCCCTTTCTCAGGTTGTCACCTGTCTAGCCTGAGATGGTGGCAGCATCAGGAGCAGGGCCTCTGGTGATGACTGGAGTGGTTGGATAGGTGCCTATGAGAGTAGGTAGTCCTTAAAGTATTCTGGTCCCATGCTGTTTGGGGATTTAAGGGTCAATACCAATACCTTGAATTGGGCATGGAACCAAACTGGAAGCCTGAGTAGATGGAACAAGACTGGAATGATATGGTCCCTATGACCCACTTCAGTCAACATTCTGTACCATTGGTAGCTTCTGGCAGTCTTCAAGGGCAGCCACACATAGAGCACATTGCAGTAATCTAATCTAGATGTTACCAGGGCCTGCACCACAGTGGCAAGATCTTTCCTGCCTGGGAAACTAGCCACCACTGTCATCTGTTTATTTTATTTATTTATTTATTGTATTTATACGCTGCCCTCCCTGTGAACGGGCTCAGGGCATTTACAGTGGTCGGTACAATGTACCTAGTCTACATAAAACATTTTAAACATTTTAAAACAAATTAAAACAATCATACATTTAAAGTGCTCGCAATACCGGTCATTCATTCATTAAATTAAATGGCATGCTCAAAAATCTACTATCAGAGTTCCCAATTCAGTGATCTTCAGGCCTCCTGTGGAGACATGGCTCTATCTCCACACTAGAGCCAGGCCTGTACGACAGATGTTCAGTTGGTGGTAGTTGTTGTTGTTGGTGGGCAGCTCCTAATTAAAAGCCTGGTGGAAGAGCTCCATCTTGCAGGCCGTGCAGAACTGTAAAAGGTCCTGCAAGGCCCTGATCTCTTCTGGGAGCTCATTCCACCAGTAAGGAGCCACCACTGAGAAGGCCCTGGCCCTAGAGGCCATAAGCCTGGCATCCTTGGGGCCTGGAATAATTAATCGATGTTGTGACCCCGATCATAGTGCTCTCTGGGGTATATATGGGGAAAGGCAGTCCTGCAGGTATGCCGGACCCTGGCCATATAGGGCTTTAAAGGTAAGTACCAGCACCTTGAAGTGAATTTGGTATGCTATTGGCAGCCAGTGTGGTGACTTTAGCACAGGCTGGATGTACTCCCAACGAGGGAGGCCCACCAACAGCCTGGCTATGGCATTCTGCACTAGCTGCAGCATCCAGATTTGTAACAAGGGCAGCCCCATGTAGAGAGTGTTACAGTAGTTTAGTCTCAAGGTAACCATCGCATGGATCACTGTCGCCAGGTCGTCATGATAGAGGAAGGGAACCAACTGCCGAATCAGCCAAAGACAGTAGAAGGCTGACTTAGCAGTGGCTGCTACCTGGGCCTCCATTGTCAAGGAGGGATCCAGGAGCATTCCCAGGCTCCTAACCTCCAATGCTGACACTAACAGTGCCCTGTCAAAGGTCGGGAGCAGGATCCCCACCCCCAAACCACCCCGACCCAGACACAGGACAGAATTTAGCTTCAGCTGACTCAGTCTGAGCCAACCAGCCATGGCTTGCAACGCCTGGTCCAGATCTTCTGGTCTGGAGTCTGACTGGCCTCCCAACAGCAGATAGAGCTGGGTGTCATCAGCATAGTGGTGACAACCCAGCCCATACCTCTGAGCAATCTGGGCAAGGGGGCACATGTAGATGTTAACTAACATTGGGGAAAGCACTGCCCTCTGAAGCACTCCACACTCAAGCAGGTGTCTCCTGGACTGCTGTTCCCCTTGCACCACCCTTTGTCCCTGACCGTGGAGAAAGGAAATGAGCCATTGTAAGGTAAGCCCCCATATCCCCACATCGGTGAGGCAGTGGGTCAGCAACTGATGGTCAACCGTGTCGAACACGGCTGACAGGTCGAACAACAACAGTGCTGCCGAGCTGCCCTGATCCAGATGCCTTCGGAGGTCATCAGTCTCAAACAGGAGTCTCAGTTCCAGCAGAACTCTCAGACTATGAACTTGCTTCCTTAGAAAGAGTGCAACCCCAACCAGGACCTCTGTCACCTACTACAAATTTTACTATGATTTACACTGTGCAGATTGCAATTCGATATGGTACAAAAATGTAAGAAGTATACACTAGATGGATATATAATTGTGTGTAAATATGAAATTATGAAGTTAGACACATGACTATATAGAGAAATACTGAGAGGCATGGGTTGTGGAAATGAAGCAGGTGATCTAGTTGGAATAATCCAGGGCTAATAAAAAGAAAACAGAGGAGTTTTGTTACCCAAATTGCGTGTCTCCTTTTAACTGGGGGAATTTAGCAGAGAGATAGCATTGGCAAAATGGGTGTAACAGAAAGGATCGTGCTATGTATACCAGGATCAGTTTCACAGAACAACACTCTCAAATAATGGGGACTAAGTTTGAAGGAAGGTTGTTTTATTGAAAAATACTGATTAAATGCAAAGCATACCCACAAAACAATCAAAATATACAGACATACAAGGCTACAGTGAAATGGAGGCGCTTAGTGACATATAGGGAGTTTTGAGGCAATATTTACCAGATTCAGATGTTCAGAAGTCCAGTGGAAGGCGATCATGAATGACCAGCATATCTCAAAGAAGGGGAACCCAAACTGTGAGTTTGGGGGTATACTCTGTAAAGTGCCCTAGAGTGTCACACAGAGCTGTGGCTGGGCAGCTGTTTTATAGATTATAGAAAATATCCTGAGGGGCTATGGGTTTGAACAAATGAACCAAAAGGTTTCTGATCTTTGATTATGGGTTTCCTATACCTTAAACAAAAGGTGTGGTGGCACCCTATTGGGTATATCCTGGAGAATACTTGGAGTGTCAATGGCTGATACTATCTGATACTTCAAAGTCAATAGCTTTTGGTAACCCAGGGGAATTGCTCAGGAAGAGGACCATAGATTGGTTTCCCAGAGAAATGTTTACATTTAAAAGGAAGTATGACCCAGGATGGGAGTAATAAATGTAGGTGTTTTTGAAGAGAAATGTATTTACATGAGAGAGAGAACAAAATGAGCTTTTCAGAGAAAGAAGATCTCCATATTGTGGATATGCTGGAATGCAGAGAATGTTGATACTTACCTGTGTGTGTGTGTGGGGGGAGAGGCAGATTGCACATAGACAAGGCACATGTTTTCAGCAAGCTTCTGTGTTCATGTGTGTGTGTGTCCCCTGTTAGGACTGACCAAAGGAGCAATGCTTTTTGAGGGACCCTGGGCTAGTTCAGGGGTGAGAGTGCCTGTGACAGGCTTCCCTCTGATGCAGAGTATGCAGGTGGGGTTACAGTTTCCAGAATTATTAATATATAGAAGAGGAAGGCATTTTTTGGCAGAATTGATTTGGCTGGAAAGAGGTGAGGAAAGCTGCCCCTGTCTCTTTCATGTAGTTAGGAAGGTTTATATAGATAGATATGTGTTATAGTAATACATAGGCTTATAAACTAATGAATGATGCGGGGAAATGAAGGATGAGAATTTTTTTCTGCCTCATTGCTGCAATTCATCCATAGTGAACCTGATTGACAGTAAGTTCAGGACAGCCAAAAGGAAGTACAACATCACCTGCTGCATAATTAATTTGTTGAACCAATGAGGTGATATCCAATGATTCAAAAAACTTTAAAAGGGGATTAGGCAGATTCATGCAGGTGGACCGGCCCATGAGTGGCCATTAGCTATGATAGCCTTCCATGTTCAGAGGCAGTATACATTTGAATGCCAGTTGCTGGGGCCAATGGTGAGGTAGTGGCTGTTGCCTTCTGCCCTGTTGGTGGGATTCCCAGAAGCATCTGGCTGGCCAGCATGGGAAACAGGATTTTGAACTGGACAGACCTTTTAGTTTGATCCAGCAAACTTCTTATTTTATTCTTACAAAAGCTACAGCACAAACTTATCTTTACTTTTACCGGGGGAATTAAAATATAATTCAGTGATTCTACTGTTTCCTCTGCATCTTAATGTATGCTATTGAATTATTAAAGTGTGGGGAAAGAAAGGAGACTGCAGTTATCCTTTGCTGAAGGAAGGCATTCTGTGCATGCCCAGGAGTATTTTTCTTCCAGGACAGCCTTTGCTGAAAACAAACCCTTTGGTTAAGCCATAGTGAAACTTTGGCACAAACTAAGTAAGTAATTGTTGACGGTAGTAGAGACAGATTCTAGGGGGGGTTCCCATGTTAGTCTGTTGTGGCAAAACCCAAAATGGTATCTTGTGCCACCCTAAAAAATAACACCACCATCTGGGGACTCTGCTAATGTGCCTCTTCTCCATGAAGGATATGACTGACTTTTCACATCTCCCCAATCTTCCTTCCCCATTAGGCAGCTTTACATTGTTGAGAGCTTATTTTTTTGTTTGTTTTGTTTTGGGTGTGTAGAACTATTTTAAAGTATTTTTTTCAGTTGAGAACTTTTTGAGACAGATTTATGCTGTCAGACTCTTGAACAAAGTTACTCTCAATAACACTCTCTGGCAGTGATTTGTTTATTGAGGAATAAAGATGTTTCAAGCTAAGACTTCTGTGTCAGAACTAAAGTTCTGGCACCAAGGCTCAAAATTATACATTGTTCAAACAGGCTCCCCCCCGGGTCCAGTCCAATCATAACCCACATTCATCCTGCCTAGATTTCACATGCTCCAGCCTCCACCTGCAAGTCTACCATTATATATCTATTTCTGTGAGCAAGCACAGACAACAACCAAGGTTATCCCTGAGAAGGGAGGCTATTTAGAAGGAGTAATGCAGTCACCACAACAAAGCCATTTGCACACTCACACAGTCACACTCCCCCTTGGGAATTCCCAGTATCCACTCGAGGCCCCTTAGCAAATGCAATTCATGGCAAACGAGACACTGAGTTTGACAGATGCCTCACTTCATTCAGAGGAGCTTATTCCCAAGCAGGGCTCTTTTGTAGCAGGAACTCCTTTGCATATTAGGCAATACACCCCTAATGTAGCCAATCCTTCAAGAGCTTACAGTAGCCCCTGTAAGAAGAGCTCTGTAAGCTCTTGGAGGATTGGCTACAGTAGGGGTGTGTCGCCTAATATGCAAAGGAGTTCCTGCTACAAAAAGAGCCCTGTCCTAAGTAATTTGTGTCTCATCTGTATTTGATTTATAGTGCACTTAAGTAAGCTAGCTAGGTCCTCTGGTTGGGGAGTCTTTCTGATTCTCTTTGGTCTTTTCTTTTTTCCATTGTATTCTATTGCAAGATGTACAGTGTAAATAATAAATTGAGTAAAATATATTCTTTAATAATCTTGTCCCCCTAGAAGCTTTTACATTCCCCAAAATTTACAATGAAGAGAAAACAAGACGATACGCTGACATCTTGAATACTAATTTGAATTTGAAGCCATTAAAAGATTTAACATGGTGTAATGTATCCACTGGAGAACATGGGCTCTGGACAGCCATGTGCTTGGACTGGTTCTAACCGGTCCACCATGTGGCCAGGTGAAGGGCCTGAGCTTCGCCCCGAAGGACAATGGACTAGTGGATCCTGACTCCCCTCCAATGGAGGAGCAGGAGTTAATCCAATCAATGTAAATAGCGAATCACCGGGTGTGTGTGTGTGTGTGTGTTTGGGGTGTGGGTCACTTGGGAATAAAAGCCGGCCTGCGAGCCGGCTCAGTTGTCTTGTTCTTCATCTAATAAAGTATGTGAGAGCTGAAATCACTAGTAAGTCTCAGTACTTTTCACTGGCGACGAGGATGGGATGCCAACTCCCTCCATGAACAACGACCACGAGACGAGCACCGCTGACCGCCCCAACGCCGAAAGCACCGAACGCCGCCGCCGAGCTTCGTGTCCGCCTCTTCGGTTCCTGGGCACTGCACCGCTCCCTAGCACCGCTGACCCCGAGAGCAGCCTCGCTTCCAACGCCGCCAACTCTACGCCTGAACCGCGACCTCCACGGGTGAGCACCATGGCCGCTAGCAACGAGAGCTTCCCCGCCTTCAACATCTCTCGTCCCGCACACTGGGAGACCTGGATCGAGACGCTGGAGCGTCACTTCGAGATCCATGGCATCACGGATGCGGGTACGAAGAAGGCCTATCTCCTGCGCTACTGCGGCATCGAGGCACACCTCCTCCTGAAGGACCTGGTGAACCCCCTCCTGCTGAAAGACGCGGCCGCCACCTATGACATGCTGGTCAAGGCGTTTACTGACCACTTGGCACCAAAGCCCACCAAGTTCGCGGAACGAATGGAGTTCTTCGCGAGAACGCAGGGCCCCGACGAAACATCTCCGGAATTCCTGGCCGGACTACGCCGCGCAGCCACAAGGTGTGCCTTCCCCAACCTCGCAGATACCCTCCTAAACCAGTTCTTGGTGGGGCTGAAGGAGGCGAAGCTGCGCCGCAGGCTCATCAGCCGGGACGACCTCACCCTGGAGGCCGCCATCCAAGAAGCGGCCGCCTACGAGAAGTCCCACGCAGATCGCCGGCCTAAGACGGTCCATCGCTTCCAGGACTCCGGCCCCTCGGATGACTCGAACGATGAGGAGGTCCTACAGGTGAACCGCCGATCACAGCCACACACCCAACGCAACAGGGGATCCCCCGCACCACCAAACCAGCCCAACGCATCTGCCTGTGCCAGCTGTGGCGACGCTCACGAGCGCCGGACCTGCCGTTTCCGGGATGCCATCTGCAGGACCTGCAACAAGGCCGGACACCTCGCCCGAGTCTGCCGCTCCAAGGGCAAGCGCCTGGGATCCACTGCCCAGCTGGACGCCGCAAGCCTGCACACCGTGACGACACAGCGCCGGCAGACGGTATGTAACTTGCCCCCTGAAAGCCCGGACAAGGTGCATGTGACTGTCCAAATAGAGGGGTCCCCCTGCCAAATGGAAATAGACTCAGGGTCCTCGTTCTCTATAATTTCCGCGGAGACCCTTAAAACGCTATGCCCCAAGGGGGGACCCCGACTGTACAAGCCACGGGGGTTGAAACTGACAGACTTTAACAAAAACCCAGTGGCAGTCCGTGGCTGGGGCAAGTTTCAAGTCCGATTTAAAGGGTTCTCGGGCTTGCTGGACCTGCTGGTTGTGGAGGGGCGCCTCTCAAGCCGTTCCAGGGGCAGCTGTTTTTTATACTTGTAGACGCCTACAGTAAGTGGCTAGAAGTAGAGCCGGTACCATCCACCTCCTCCCGGGCGGCCATCCGAGCGATGTGGTGGATTTTCAGCTCGCACGGACTCCCCGTCACCCTGGTCACCGACAACGGAACGGCCTTCACGTCCGGGGAGTTCCAGGAGTTCACCCGCCAGCACGGGATTCGCCACATCAGGTCGGCCCCGTTCCACCCCGCCACCAATGGCCAAGCCGAACGCATGGTGCGGACGGCCAAAGAGGCGCTCCGTCGGACCGAAGGAACAGACTGGGACTTCAGGCTGGCGCACTTCCTGTTCGGCCAGAGAACGACGCCCCATGCGACAACCGGCCGGAGCCCGGCGGAACTATTGATGGGCCGACGCCTCACCACCAGGCTGGACTGGTTACATCCCGATCGAGCGCCCGAGCGGGAGCCCTGCATGGAAACGCCAGCGGCGGCACGAGGGTTCTTCCCAGAGGACCCGGTGTACGCACGGAACTACGCGAGAGGGCCCCCGTGGATTCCCGCCCGAGTAGTCCGGGTCCGTGGCCCCGGTCCTACGAAGTCTCGGTGGAAGACGGCCAGATCCTGCATCGCCACATCGATCAGCTACGTCGCCGGGTGCTACCCCTGGAGCCGGATGAGGGGGAGGAGTGGGACGAGCCAGCTCAACCAGACGCGGGGGCGGACGCACCAGAAGAAATCCCGGGGGACTTCAACTCCGGACTGACAGCCACCGCAAAAGACACACCGGCCGAGATGGTGAGCCCAGCCCCGCCAACAACAGAGCGGCCACCAGTCCCCACAGCCGCCCGGGAGGCTGTCAGTGCCCCCATGCCAGAGCCCCGTCGCTCCACGCGAGAGCGGCGGCCCCCCAGCTATTTGAAAGACTATGTGTGCGGGTGTTTATCGGACCAAGGGGGGAGGGGTGTAATGTATCCACTGGAGAACATGGGCTCTGGACAGCCATGTGCTTGGACTGGTTCTAACCGGTCCACCATGTGGCCAGGTGAAGGGCCTGAGCTTCGCCCCGAAGGACAATGGACTAGTGGATCCTGACTCCCCTCCAATGGAGGAGCAGGAGTTAATCCAATCAATGTAAATAGCGAATCACCGGGTGTGTGTGTGTGTGTGTGTTTGGGGTGTGGGTCACTTGGGAATAAAAGCCGGCCTGCGAGCCGGCTCAGTTGTCTTGTTCTTCATCTAATAAAGTATGTGAGAGCTGAAATCACTAGTAAGTCTCAGTACTTTTCACATGGTGGCATAATCACAAATTGAATCTAGGTTTTTTAAAGATAAAAAGTTGTGTTTCCATGAAAATGTGTTGGAAATTGAAAAGATATTGACCTCCGTAGACCAAAAACATATTTAAAAAATGCATGCTTATCTTCTTGATTATTTGATGGTGGATGAAACCGTTAAAACTACTATGATTCAGTGGGCACAAAATGTAGGCCACAATATTGAGCTTGAACAGTGGGACCAGTTATGGAAGAAAAATATTAAAATAACAAAAGCAGTTGCGTACAAAGAAAATGTTTATAAAATGTTTTATAGATGTTATATAACTCCAGAAATATTAGCTAAATGTGATAGTAACTGTTCTAACAAATGTTGGAAGTGTCAGAATAAGGTGGGGTCATTTTATCATATTTGGTGGCACTGTGACAAAGTGAGAAAATATTGGGGATGGATCCATGAAATGTTGCAAAAGATATTAGAATGTACCATACCTTTTACCCCTGAAGTTCTATTGTTAAATATTTTGCCTGACATGTGTAAAAAAGATGACCGCTATCTTATTGTCTATATAACTACAGCAGCGAGAATTCTATATGCGAAGTATTGGAAAGTATCAGAAGTTCCAATGAAGAAAGAAGTAATCAATAACATTTTGGAGGCAGTAGAAATGGATAAATTCACTTTATTGTTGAAAAACCATACAGAGTCCACATTCCAAAACACTTGGTAAAGATTCTACATCAGGTACAATAAATATAATAATATACAATGAACGATGAAGATTGGTTTTATAAGTTGATTATAAAATTCATTATGTCAGATAAGCAGTCTTAAATATTACTTGGCTACGCAAATTGTGTAACTTGATAGTACCATATCATGTTAAAAACAGGGGATTTCTCCAACTCTTTGTCAGTACAGCCATTTTAAAGAATACTTTCAGATCTTTTCTTAGCCACTTGAAGAAAGGGGGGGGAAGGGAAGAAATTCTTCACCCCTCTAATCCTTTATGTTTTCAATAGATTTAAAGGGGCCTTGATCAATGGGGAGTATCTGATGTTGTTGCTTGTACCTTTACCCACGGTGTTGGTATTTTTAAGCAGTTCAGTTGAAGTTTTCTGCTTCTCCCCCTTCACGTGGTCACAGCTTTGTGCCCGTGCCTGGCATGGGTGCTCTCAATCGGTTCTTGCCTTGGGGCGATCAAAGGACTCCCATGCACTTGCTGCTGCTTGTGGGGAGTCCTGATCAAGCCTCCTGCACTGTGTTCCTCTTTGAGACAAGACTATGAAGGGATAAAACAATTAAATCTAAGCATATCCAGCATAGTTAATACATAGAGTCAAAATTCCAAGTTGCCATTATTGGTTCATCTCAGGCAGTTAGTTCCAGCAAGTCACAGATGTTCAGGGCATAGCCCTTCCAAGCAAGCAGTCGAGACGGATACTGGTCACACAAAGGGAGCTGTATAACCACTGACATGCTTCAGAGCCAAGAGGTTACAAAGCCCAGCCATATAGCAAAGGCTGTCTAGATTAATGCAGAGGGTCTCTGATTAACTTTAGGCCTGTTAGACTGATCAGAAACCAGAGAAATGATGTAACTCTCTGTATGTTGCTAAGCACATGAAGGAATGGACTAGAGGGGGGAGAAACAAAACCATACTGCATCTAGGCCTCACCCTTTCCCACACAGGTGCCCCATAACTTCAGTTGCATGGAATGTGTTAATTGGAAGGACCAGAGCAAAGTGGTACCCCCTAGCACTTCAGCTGCTAACCATTTAGCTGGCAAGGTCACTGTGTTCTAACTGTCTCTAACTGTCTCTGGGAAGATTTTTGTAGACCTCTCTGCAGCCTGAACCAAAGATTTTATTTCTCAGAGCAAAGCAAGGAACCATTTTTCTTTACAGTTGCCCAGCAAACTTCCATGGCAGAGTGGGGATTCAAACACAGGTCTCCCATATCCTAGTTTGACACTCTAACCACTATGCCATGCTGGTGTAATTGCTTGCAAACTGTTGTCCCTTTCTTTAGCTTGCCCTCTATTACACCTAATGGAAAAATGTCATACTGCCATAGAGATGCTTAGACTGTTCCTGTATGCGCAGAAGTGGAAATGAAAACCATAAGAATGTATTGTAAGAGAATTAAAATGGTACATCCCACAGCTGTTGATGTTTAGTCCTGTAATTCAGTTTCTGTTTCCACATTACAACCATTATATGAAGGCAGCTTCATGACTGTGTCTTCAAGAACCAGTATGGTATAGTAGATACAGTGTGACTTTTCTTTCTTAATCTAACCCATAGGATTGTTGTGAGGGTAACATGGGTGTGGTGTGTGCATGTATGTGTGTGGAGAACTATATATATTATCCTTAGGGGAAATGTGAGGTTAAAAAATATAGATGGATTTTTCAGCTGTTTGTAGATATGTAATAACCAATGTTCCCTTTAAGTTGTGGAGTCTTGTGAGCAAAAATTCTGCTTTGTGAGCTACTGGCATTAAAGTTGTGAGTGAGCGATTTGGCTACTGCATATATTAGTTTACTTTGGAGCCATCCTTCCTGAGCTAAGACAAAAATCTGTGAGCTGGAGGCTAAAAAACTAGGGTTGCCAGGTCCCCCGGGGGGGCAGGGAAACCCTCACTCGATGGGTTCATTACCCACTGACCCAGATTGGGCCACCAGGGGAACCCCACCCCCAAAGTACCGGGATCACACTCTATGGTTTTCCTTCAAATGGTTTTCCCTCAAAACTCTATGGTTTTCCTTCAAAAGATAGTCGTCCCGCCCCCAATGTGCCCAACATGATGATGTCATTTCCTAGTCAGAGAAAATGAAATTATAAGAGGTCTCAAAATAAAAGGAGAGGAATTCAAGCTATTAGCCTTTGCCAACGACCTTCTTTTTATTTTAGAAAACCCCAAATTATCTATTATGCATCTGAAGGAAGTAATTAAAGATTATGGGCAAGTAGAAGGTCTTAAAGTCAATCTCAAAAAGATGAAACTTCTAACAAAAAATTGTCTACCTGATACGATACAGGAGATTCAAAAAACAATTGCCATAGAAATCACAAAGAAAGTAAAATAGGCATAATATTGTCAAATACAAGTAGAACCTTAGTAGATGACAACTACAACAAATTGTTGGAAGAAATAAAAAAGGACCTCTCCAAATGGAAAGATATGCACCTGTCACTAACGGGAAAAATAGCAACTATAAAAATGAATATTCTCCCAAGATTTTTATTTTTAGCTCAAAATATGCCAGTATTAAAAAGAGCACAATACTTTGCGGATTTAGATAGAATAACTAGGAAATTTATTTGGCATCCCCAAAAAATCAAGAATTAAGTGGAAAATGTTACAAGACAAAAAAGAAAGAGGTGGATTGGGTATACCCAACTGGAGGTTATATTATCAAGCAGCATCCCTAGGGTGGCTAAAGGAATGGTTAATGTTGGAAAACACAAGGTGTCTAAATTTAGAAGGTCATGATTTATGTATGGGTGTCAGGTAGTCCTGCCATGATGGATGGAGACGGGTGGGCGGATGGGCTTTGTGTTCTGTAGGGCGGGAGGTTGGGATCGTGGGGTGTTGATTTATGCACCTGGAGTGTTCGAATGGAATGCGGAGGGCCAGGCTGTGCAGGCTCTATCTCTGGTAGACTTAACACGCTGACCTTGGAGGAGACAGGCTGTGAGCTTCCTATCGCTTTCAAAGCTACAGCTTGGCTGGGAATAATGGGGGCGGTGGGAACTTCATTAATTATTGTAGTCTTCAGTTCCCGCTCGCATACTAGGCACTCATTGGTGGGAGGGGGGGTCCCCATTCACCCCCTTTCTGGTATAACTGCTTGCTCTTTGTAACCACGTTATTCTGAACAATGTATCTGCTCCAGTAACCTACTATTGTAGCTCTATAAAATAAAATACTATTCTTGCTTCAATGAACAAGACCTGGTGTTTGGCTGACTAAGTTAGGGTCTCTGACAGTTTGTTCAGAATCCTTCATTTTTGGGACTGGTCGGAAACCCGCGGCTCCAACATGAGTGGCGGTGAAGAAGACACTCTTCCGATCGAAGATGAAAAGAAGGAGGACAAGAAACCTCCTGTGACAACCGTACCCACGGAAGCCCCTGGCACGTATGTGCTGGTGACACGGGGGCAGGAGTACGACTTTGGAGGGCCCTACGGAGATTCGTATGGAGCAGCCTACGGAGGGGTAACCACCCGAATCAAGCAGAAACGAGATTGGGTGAAGCCCCTGGCAGAAACCCATGAGACGTGGTTTACGACTCCGAGAGCTTCGGTGCGAGCGAGTCACACCGAGAGGTCGGTCCGTAGACTGACCACGGCCGAGGGGCTGGAAGACACCTGCCGAGACTCCGGGGACCTGGAAGGCGCCGTGGTGAGACGGAGGTGGAGTGGTGAGCCGAGCCAAGATCGCCTGGTTCGCCTCCTAGATGAATCCCTCGCCCACATCCCCCAGATGATCGCGGAGGGCATCCGAGAGGAGTGAGAGCGGCAACGGCGGGAGGAACCACCCGACCAACTCCCTCAAGACCAGCGACAGGCGCCAGTCCTGGACCAACAGAATGTGCCGGTCCAACCCCCCGTTCAACCTGCGGGGCCGGGACCGCAAGGGCCGCCGGGGCAGCCACCCCCCCAACCATGGGGGTTCCTGCCACCGAAACCAGTGGAACTCCTTGATGCGGATTTTGATGGGAACCCCGAGAAGTTTCCTTTCTTTCTGGTGAGGGCCGAAAGATTCATCGAAACCTGGGGCCACCTATTCCAACGTGAAGACCGAATGGTGGATGTCATAGCCTCGCACCTGAAAGATGCAGCGGCTGACTGGTATGTGGGACTCCACCAGGCTGATGGGCGTGAGCTGAGGGAAATCGACACTTTCATGTGGGCCATGAAGGAACAATTCGAAGATGTAAACGCAAATAAGACGGCCAGGGCGGCCATACGTGCCCTCAAGCAAGGCGCCAAGTCGGTGAGAGACTATACTGCTGAGTTTCGCAGGTGTGCGGCCAAAACTCGCGGGTGGCAAGACGGGGTCCTAGCAGACCACTACAAATTGGGACTCAACGCAGAGATTCGCCGTTCAGTCACCAAGACCCAAGATCCAGACACGTTAACAGGCTGGATACAAGCTGCCATCACCATGGAAAACCGCTTGAAAACCATCAAACTGGATGATGCAGCAGCGATAAATAAAGGGGGTCAGTCGGGCCCTACGCCGGCTCTGCGAGGGAAGAACCCACCACCGAACCCGAAACCCAAGGACGGCACGAGAGAGCTTAGGATGAAGCAAGGTCTCTGCCTGAAGTGCGGGGAAGGGGGCCACTTCGCGGCGAGCTGTCCAGGCTCCCCCGCACCGACCGGGGCCGCCAAGGGAATCAAGAAGAAGTTTGACACTTCCACCCCAAAGCCGGTGGCGAAACCGAGAGGTGCGAGGGCCTTGCAAGCCAAGCCGCTCAGTGAGGCATCGGATTCGTCGGATAGTGAGACCGTGCAGCCGGGAAATGAGATGGACCTGCTGTAAATAGCGCTGAACAGCAGGTCCCGGACTCTCAAGCGCAGATCCCGGTGAGCAGACCTCCCTCTCTTTTCTTCCTCACAGTGACTTTGATGGACCCGGGTCTACTGACCCATGTGAGGGTGCGAGCTCTCATTGACTCTGGGTGTGGGAGAGACCTCATCAACCCCACACTGGTAACGGGACTGGGGGCGAAGGTAGTTAAATTGACCCATCTCCTGATTTTCACGCAAATGGATGGCTCTACAATGAAAGAGCCTTGCAAATATGAGACTGTTCCCTTGCGTGTGGGGATTGGGCACCACTGGGAAGAGAGGCCCTTCATCGTTACCCCTTCTGCCCGGTTCCCCCTAGTACTCGGGAGTGCGTGGTTCTTCGATCATGATCCACATGTCCTATGGGGGGAGGGGAAAGTGAATTTCATTGCCAAGAAATGCCAGTCCCACCTGTGGAAACAGGAGTGGGGTGTCCCGATGGGGGGGGAGTCCTTGGTGACGGCGGGGGTGGCTGAAGCAGAACTAGAGACGATTCCATCAGAGTACCGCGATTTGGCTTCTGTCTTTGGGGAAGAGGAAGCCGATGAACTACCCCCCCATAGGAACTCTGACTGTGCTATTGAAATTTTGCCTAATCAAAAGTTACCTAAAGGGAAGCTATATTCCATGAGCCCCTTGGAAAAGGTAGAATTGAGGAAATTTATCGATAAGAACTTAAGCAGGGGGTTTATAAGACCTGCCTCCTCCCCATTCGCAGCTCCCGTTCTTTTCCGGAAAAAGAAGGACGGGGGGTTGCGGTTGTGCACTGACTATCAGGGCTTGAATGCAGTCTCCAACACGAACGCTTATCCCATGCCCCTGATCAAAGACTTGTTGGCTGCAGTGGCCGGGGGGAAGGTATTCTCGAAGCTAGATCTCAGAGATGCCTACTTCAGGGTGCGAATAAGGGAGGGGGATGAATTCAAAACGGCGTTTAATACCCCACTGGATCAATTTGAATACTTAGTCATGCCGTTCGGTCTTCAGGGAGCACCGGGGGTCTTCATGAACTTGATCAATGAGGTGCTCCACAAGTATTTGTTCAAGGGGGTCCTTGTTTACCTTGATGACATACTTTTGTATTCCCCTGACCTAAAATCCCATGTGAAACTGGTGCGAGAAGTTCTACAAATGTTGCACAAGCATAAGCTCTTTGCTAAGCTGTCTAAATGTGAATTTCACAAGTCAGAGATCCCTTTCCTGGGCTACCGCATATCGCAAAGGGGAATTGAGATGGACCCTGACAAAATAAAAGATGTGGTGTGGTGGGAGCCACCCAAGACTCGGAGGCAACTCCAAGGGTTCCTCGGATTCGCGAACTTTTACAGGTCATTTCTCTCGAACTTTGCTCAAGTGGCTCTCCCCTTAACTGATCTGCTTAAAACGAAAGGGAATTCACCGGACTGCATCCGACCCGGAGCCAAGTTAGACTGGTCTCCAGAATGCCAACGCGCGTTTGACCGGTTAAAAGCCCTTTTTACGTCGGAGCCTGTGTTGGCTCACCCAAATGAACTTAAGAAATTCATTGTGCAAGTAGACGCTTCTGACGTTGCTATGGGAGGGGCGATCCTCCAAGAGGGGGACGATGGTAAACTGCACCCCCTTGCCTATGTTTCCAGAAAGTTTAATGATACTGAACGGAATTGGTCGGTGTGGGAGAAAGAAGCGGGATCGATCCGCTTAGTGTTGGCGACCTGGCGCCATTGGCTTGAGGGGGCGCGAGTTCCCTTTGAGGTGTGGACTGATCATAAAAACCTCGAGCTTCTCCGCTCCCCTCGTTCCTTGAACGCCAAACAGCTGCGTTGGGCTGATTTCTTCTCCAAGTTCAACTTCACTCTACACCACTTCCCTGGGAAATCTAACTCGCTTGCTGACGCACTATCACGCCTCCCACAGCATGACAGTAAGAGGGAGGAGATTCGTGACTCTGTTTTCACGCCTTCCCAGTTGGGAGGAGCAGTAACCACTCGGAAACAAGCCAAACGTTCCCCTCCGTCCCCGACCCCTCCCTCTAATGACTGGGTAGCGAAATTCTCTACAGCTATGTCTGACGCTGATAGGGAGGAGGTAAGGGGGAGGATGGAATCACTCAAGATGCGCATGGCTGCTGGAGGAAGAATGGTAAACTGTTTGTTCCCAGCTCCCTTCGGGGGGAGGTGATGGGCTGGGCGCACGGCTTGAAACTGGCGGGGCACACGGGGTTTGTAAAATCCCTCCAACTCTTGCAGAGACAATTCTGGTGGCCTGGGCTACGAAAAGACATTTCGTTATTCACTTCTGCTTGCCAAACGTGCTTGATGAGCAAGCCCAGACCCGGTAAACCCCCAGGAGCTCTACAACCCCTCCCCACGCCGGCTCGTCCATGGGAAGTGATCTCTATGGACTTTATTACTGACTTGCCCCCCCAGTGGGGGGAATACTGTCATATGGGTAATAGTGGATCTTTTTACTAAGCAAGCCCATTTCGTTCCGTTTGCCTCAATCCCCTCAGCCAAGAAACTAGCCTCGGCGTTCTTGCAACACGTAGTGAGACTCCACACTTTACCTGCTAAAGTGATCTCGGATAGGGGGGTGCAATTCGTTTCTCATTTCTGGGGTGACCTGATGTCACTGCTTGGGGTGGAGCGGGCGGTTAGCAGTGCGTACCACCCGGAAACTGATGGGCAGACTGAACATGTGAACCAAACCCTTGAGCAGTACTTAAGGTGTTTTACAAACTTTCAGCAGGACAATTGGCACTCCCTTTTGCCTTTGGCTGAGTTCTGTTACAATAATACTCAGCACTCTTCTACTGGTATGTCCCCCTTTAAGGCGGTCCATGGATATGACGCCCTGCCTTTGCCATTTTTGAGTTCTCCCGACCTCCCAGCGGGAGATGCTGGTGACTGGTGCAAACAACTGCGAGCGGCGTGGTCATCTTTAGCCAAGACTCTGGAGGATGCAAAGGAGGCTTATAAAACCCAGGCTGACAAGAAACGCAACCTGTCCTGGGTTCCTAAGTGTGGGGAGTTTGCTTATTTGTCCACGCAGAATTTACGTGGTATACAACCGAGCCGCACACTCGGATGGAAATTTGTTGGACCTTTTGAAATTGTACGAGTGATTAATAATGTGACTGTGGAACTTGCCTTGCCTAAATCTCTAAAGTCTGTTCATCCTGTCTTTCATGTAAGGCTTCTACGCCGAGCGCCTGAGGAGAACAAATGGAGACCGCGACAACCCGCCCCGCCTCCACTGATGGTGGGGGGGGGAACCTCACTATGAAGTTTCACAGATCTTGGACTCTAAAATCTCTTGCAATCGCTTGTTTTATCTGGTGGAATGGATTGATTTTGGGCCTGAACAGAGGGAGTGGGTGCAGGCGGAAAATGTTCTGGCCCCCAGGATGGTCCGGGCTTTTCATAAGTTGTACCCCCACAAGCCAAAGGGGTAGATTTATTTTCGAGAGGGCTGCATGTCAGGTAGTCCTGCCATGATGGATGGAGACGGGTGGGCGGATGGGCTTTGTGTTCTGTAGGGCGGGAGGTTGGGATCGTGGGGTGTTGATTTATGCACCTGGAGTGTTCGAATGGAATGCGGAGGGCCAGGCTGTGCAGGCTCTATCTCTGGTAGACTTAACACGCTGACCTTGGAGGAGACAGGCTGTGAGCTTCCTATCGCTTTCAAAGCTACAGCTTGGCTGGGAATAATGGGGGCAGTGGGAACTTCATTAATTATTGTAGTCTTCAGTTCCCGCTCGCATACTAGGCACTCATTGGTGGGAGGGGGGGTCCCCATTCACCCCCTTTCTGGTATAACTGCTTGCTCTTTGTAACCACGTTATTCTGAACAATGTATCTGCTCCAGTAACCTACTATTGCAGCTCTATAAAATAAAATACTATTCTTGCTTCAATGAACAAGACCTGGTGTTTGGCTGACTAAGTTAGGGTCTCTGACAATGGGATGGCATGCTTATGTCTTCTTGTTTTAGTGGACGATTTTTTGAGATTTTGTTGGGTCTATCCTCTGAGCAGGAAGTCAGAAGTGTGTGTTACCATTAAACAATGGGCTGTAAATGTTCAAAGGCAACTGAAACATTTGATATGCTCCTTCCAGACAGATATGGGGGGCGAGTTTGTGTCAGATGACTTGACTAAATGGTTTAAAACACAAGATATCAAACATAGAATAGTTAATATAGCTATGCCACAGGAAAATGGCATAGCTGAGAGAAGAGGTGGAATATTGCAGACAATGATGCATGCCTTGATCAGTGATTCTAATATACCTATTTCATTCTGGGCTGAGGCCATCAAAGTTTTTTGTTATACTTTGAACTGTGTGTGGACAAAAGCTATAGATGAAATACCCTATAATGCATTATATGGGAAGTTGCCTAGCTTGGATCACCTGAGTATCTTTGGCACTAAAGCCTGGGTCAATATTCCATTAGGGCAAAGGTGAAAAGGTAAACCTAGAGCTGAAAAGCTAACCTTCTTAGGCTACCAGACAGGGATGAAGTTCTACCGTTTTTCCAATCATAACAACATGCTCAAATATAGCAGGTCTACAAACTTTTATGAGAATGTGAATTGGTCAAAAATCCATGAAAATGAGATACCTTCTCAAGTACTGTTACCATTGACAGACAATACAGAGAACAATCAGGAGGTTAAGCAAAAGGTTCCTTCTTCTGTTAGGTCATCCTCTGAGACTGAGCACAGTGCACAGCAGCTACTCAGAGTATCTAGTCATTCAACCAAAGGCGTGCCACCTCAGTGTTATGGGATTAATCATGTGTATGTTCCCAATAACTATGCAGATGTACTAGCTCTTAAGGGAGCAAAAAAAAAATGCTTGGCTAAATGCAATGCAAGCTGAATACAGTTCTTTACTGTCTCGTTAAGTGTTTTCTCCAAGTGAATTGCCTGTTGACAAAAAGGCACTTGGGTGTCGGTTGTTCAAAGTGAAATCTACTAATGATGGTAATTTAAGGTACAGAGCTCGATTAGCAGCACAAGGGTTTCTCCAAACAGAAGGAAAAGATTTTAATGAATCGTTTTCTCCTACAGTGAGAATGGAGAGCGTCAAAGCTGCTCTCATTTTAGCTACTGTTCAAGGAATGTCAGTGAATCATTTTGATTTTGAGACCGCTTATCTCAATGCACCTCTTAAAGAGGAATTGTACCTCAAACAAATTCCAGGTTTTGAATGCAATAATTCAAATGTGGTATTACGTTTACATAAAAGTCTTTATGGATTATGTCAGAATTCACATCTCTGGGGAGAATGTCTAAAGGAAGCACTGACAAAACTAGGCTTCAAAGTACTGCTGATCCTTGCTTATACAGTGTCAACATACACCAGCAACTATGCTATGTACTTGTATTTGTTGATGACATATGTTTTTTGTATCATAGTGATAACCATCTGAGTTGGTTTACTGAGACAATGCAATCACAATTTAATGTAAAAGACCTTGGTCACATACAGAATTATTTAGGAGTACAAATCTCTAAAAATAATCAAGGTTTCTTTGAATTGAGTCAGGAGGACAAAATTGTACAATTATTAGAAAAGTACAACATAACTGAAGCTCATTGTGTTGAGACCCCGATGACTACTAGTTATTGCAAGGAAACTAATGTGAAAGCTTTTGCCATCAAAGAGTTATATCCAGGGGTCTTTTCATAGAAAAACAGCTGCAGGAGCTCATTAGCATATGGCATGCTAATGAGCTATTAGGCTATTAGCATATGCCACGCCCCCTGACATCACTGGAAGTGATGTCGGGGAAGCAAAAGGGGGGGAGGCATCTTCAAAAACCTCCCCTTCCCTTCCCCAGCTGGCCTGGGTGGGGGAACTAAGAGAGAAGGGTGTAAAGTTTAAACTCCTTCTCATGAGAGTTGGGCCACAGAAGTAGGAAAGAGGGAAGGAAAGAGAGAGAGTAGAGAGAAGGAAAGAAGGAAGGAAAGAGGAAAAGAAAGAGAAGGAAAGAAGGGGGGAAAGAAAGAGCGGGAAGAAGGAGGAAAACAGGGAAAGGAGGAAAAAAGAGAAGAGAAGAAGGTGGGAAAGAGGAAAAGGAGAGAAGGAAAGGAGGGAATGAAGGAAATTTGGCGGCAATTTGGCCCCATTATATCCTATGGGCCTTTGAAGTCAATGGTGAAAACATAGGGTATATTCTGGAGGCTGGAGGGAGGGGATTTGAGGGAGAGGCTCCAAACTCACAGGGTAGCTTATGGAGCCTCTCCCCAAGATACCCACCAAGTTTCAAGAACATTGGACCAGGGGGTCCAATTCTATGGGCCCACAAACAGGTTGCCCCTATTCCTTCCATTGTTCTCTATGGTGAGGGAAAAAATAGAGAACAATGGAGGGAATAGGGGCAACCTGTTTGGGGGCCCATAGAATCGGATCCCCTGATCCAATGTTCTTGAAACTTGGTGGGTATCTTGGGGAGAGGCTCCATCACCTACCCTGTGTGTTTAGAGCCTCTCCCTCTAATCCTCTCCCCTCCAGCCCCAGAATATACCCTATGTTTTCACCATTGACTTCAATGGCCCATAGGATATAATGGAGCTGAAATTGACATTTGGCTGCCTTAAAGACTTCCATGGGATGCCGGCTGGGGGCGGGGCTTGGCTCCTGAGCTCCCGGAGCTGCGCTCCAGTGCGCTCCCTCCCCAAAAGACCCCTGGTTATATCAATCATTAGTTGGTTCTTTACTATATCTTGCTTGTTCTACAAGACCAGATATTTGTATTGCTGTACATTGGTTGACTCAAAAATGTACTAGCCCATCTGAAGGTGACTGGAAAGCAGCCAAAAGAGTGTTAAGATACCTTAAAGCTACAGTAAGCAGTAAACTTGTTCTAAATGTAACCATTGACAAAGAAATTCTTGCGTTCAGCAATGCCAGCTGGGGCAAAAGACCAGATGGAAGGTCTACCACAGGTTTTGCCATCTTTATGTATGGGGCGTTAGTAGTGTGGAAATCAATTAAACAAACACATGTAGCCACAAGTTTGTGTGAAACAGAATTTTCTGCAGTGAGTGACTGTGTTATTCAAGGTGAATGGTTTCATCAACTACTGTTGGATCTAAATGTATCTTGCAGATTACCGGTGTCAATTTTCTGTGACAGTTCTGCTGCTAGACAACTTGCTAGCAATCAAGGTGTTCATACTAGGAGTAAACACATTACAATTAGATATCAAAATGTTAGAGCTGCAATATGTTGTGGACATGGCTGGCTCACCTAGGGTGCCGGGCCCGCAGGGGTACCAAATGCCCCCCAACCCCCCATGAAAAGCCCCCCCACCATTGCCACTGCTGCCGCCTCCCCACCACCACTGACAGCAAAGAGCACCTGGTGGGGCTCAGGAGGTGGTAGAAGAGCCTGCCCACCCTCCGCCTCCCCACTGGGGGGAAAGAAGGCAGGGGTGGCAGCCGGCAGCGAAGAGCACTGCAGCGGGCGCTCAAAGGCAAGCTGGCACTTGGCTCAAAGGGAAGTTTAAACCCCCAACTCTTCCTTTGGAGCCAAGAGCTGGCTTGCCTTTGAGTGCCCACTGGGGCTCAAAGGGAAGGGCTGGGAGGGAAAGCCAGTGCTGGGAGGGAAGGGGCGGGGGCTAGAATCCCCATCCCTTCCCTGGCTTTCTTGGGGGCCCTGCAGCTGTGGAGCCTCCAGGAAAGCTGGTGCTCTGCCACCCCCCGGTCTCCAGGCCCCACTGGGAGGTTGGCATCCTTGGTGGGGTGGGCGCCCCAAGCTGTCCTGCCTAGGGCACCCAGACACCTGGGGCCGGCCCTGGTTATGGATTTGTGAATTTGGTGCAGTGTACTACAGATGACAATGTAGCTGATCTGTTTACAAAGAATTTGCCAAAAGAAAAATTTCTATTGTTGTGTGAGAAATTACTCATGACTGGCTGTATCTTGGGAGGCATGTCAACATATTCAGACTGCTGTCAAGATCACAGCAAGTCATGTAGTCAGACTGTTTAGATCAGGACAGTCTAGTCTGACAGCTGAGTGATCATGTGATTTAGGATTGCATCATTTCTTTAGGAGTCACTGTGACTCAGCAGTGTACAGATCGGTATCCTGATTGGTCTAACTTTGTATATAATGTAACCAGTTCTTTGGTGAGCCCCCACCTATATGGTTACAGCTGTTCTGCATAGCACTTTGTTGGTTGGAGTCTTGGATTGCTACAAACTGTATATAGTTTTTGTAAATAGATTGTATATACTCTGTAAAAACATCAGAGTGCTCCATGTCAAATACCATCAGAGACAGCTATGAACAGTCTAGATATTTTTAATTTACTTATTCATTTGATTTATAATCTGCCATCCCCATGATGGGCTCAGGGCGGTTAACAATCAGGGCACAAGTGCCAGCTATTAAACAATAAAACAGTCAGGGCACAAGTGCCAATTATTAAAACAATAATACAATAAAAACAAAATAAAACAATCCTTTCACCTTAGAGACTTGCGAGTTTACATATTAAAGTAGAGGCTCTACCATGGCGGTGGCATCAATTAGTCATTCAGGCTAGTCCCTAATAGAAGGCAACTGTTCCAGGCAGCCCCAGCGTTCATTTATCACGGGCCATCACTCCACCCCGATGTTACCCTTGTTGGTGGTGGTGGTGCCGTGGCGGTGGCTCCTACTCGAAAGCCTGGCGGAAGAGCTCCATCTTACAGGCCCTGTGGAACTGCACAAGGTCCCGAAGGGCCTGGATCTCCTCTGGGAGCTCATTCCACCAGGTAGGAGCCGCCACTGAAAAGGCCCTGGCCCTGGTCATTGCCAGTCTGGCATCTTTGGGGCCTGGGGTTACCAGGAGGTGTTGTGCCCCCGACCAAAGTGCCCTTGGGGAACATGTGGGGAAAGGCGGTCCCTTAGGTATGTTGGACCCTGGCCATATAGGGCTTTAAAGGTAAGAACCAGCACTTTGAAGTGAATCCGGTATGCTACTGGCAGTCAGTGCTGCGCTTTCAGCACAGGCCGGATGTGCTCTCGCCTGGAGAGGCCCATCAACAGTCTGGCTGCAGCATTCTGCACTAGCTGCAGCTTCCAGATTTGCAACAAAGGCAGCCCCATGTAGAGAGCATTACAGTAGTCTAGCCTCGAGGTGACCATCGTGTGGATCACTGTGGCCAGGTCCTTGTGGGTGAGGAAGGGGACCAACTGCTGTGCCAGCCGAAGATGGTAAAAGGCCAACTTGGCAGTGGCTGCTACCTGGGCCTCCATCATTAGAGAGAAATCCAGGAGCATTCCCAGGCTCCTAACCTCCGACACTGGCACCAGAGGCGCCCCATCAAAGGTCAGGAGAGGGAACCCCAGCCCCACACCACCCCGACTCAAGCCCAGGACCTCCGTCTTTGCCAGGTTTAGCTTCAGCCGGCTCAGCCTGAGCCAGCCAGCCACAGCCTGCAATGCCCGATGCAGGTCATCAGGGCTGGAGTCAACTGGCCATCCAACATCAGATAGAGCTGGGTGTCATCTGCATATTGATGACACCCAAGCCCAAATCTCTGGGCAATCTGGGCAAGGAGGCGCATATAGATGTTGAACAACATCGGGGACAGCACAGCCCCCTGAGGTGCCCCACATTCAAGAGGGTGCCTCTGGGACTGCTGATCCCCTATTGCCACTCTTTGTCCCTGGCCTTGGAGAAAAGAGGCAAGACATTGAAGGGCGAGCCCCTGAATCCCCATGTCGGCGAGGCGGTGGGTCAGCAGCCGGTGGTCGACCGTGTCGAATGCAGCTGCTAGGTCTAACAACAGCAATGCCGCCACACCGCCTCGATCCAGATGCCTTCAGAGATTGTCAGTAAGGGTAACCAGCACAGTCTCCATCCCGTGACCCGGGTGAAAGCCAGACTGGAATGGATCCAGGATAGAAGCATCATCCAGATTGGACACTGGCTGATAGTTGGCCAATTCAGCCGGATCCAAAGGTGGTTTTTTCAAGAGAGGGTGGACCATCGCTTCCTTAAGTGCCCCTGGGAACCGTCCCTCAGCGAGGGACTTGTTGATAATCTCCCTTAGGGCACCTCGCAACCCCTCATGGTCTGCTTTGATGAGCCAGGAGGGGCATGGATCTAGGCTGCATGTGGTTGGGCGAACAGATATGAGCAATCTGTCAACTTCCTCCAGACTGAGCAGGCTGAAGTGCTCTAAACCCGGACCCGAAGGCGTGCAAGGGGCCTTGAGTTCGCTAACTGTTTCAACTGTGGCGGGGAGGTTGCGGTGGAGTGCCAAGACTTTATCCGTGAAATAGCTCGCAAATGCCTCGCAGCCAATGTCCAATTCTCTAATTTTTGGTCTGCCCTGGGACAGTGTTGTTAAAGACCGAATTGTGCTAAATAATTGGGCCGGGCGTGAGCTCGCGAATGCAATCCTGGCTGCATAGAAATCTCTCTTTGTGGCCTTAACTGCCACCTCATAGGATCTCATAAACATCCTATAAGATGCTCTTGACACCTTGTCACGAGCACGGTGCCACCGTCTCTCTAACTGTCTCAGTTCTCGCTTCAACTGCTGCAACTCCTGGGTGTACCAGGGCGCCAGCCTAGTGCGAGTGTGGAGAGGGCACCTGGGAGTGATCTTGTTGATGGCTGCAGAGAGCCGGCCATGCCAGTCCTCCACAAGCTCATCTAATAAGCTGTCAGGGTGCCTAGGATCCCGCAGAGCCGCCTGGAACTGCATGGGGTCCATTTGGCTCCGCGGGCAAGCTAAAATCTCATTGACTAAACAGGGTTGGGGTGGAACCTCCAGCCGGGCCTTCAGGGCATAGTGGTCTGACCATGGCACTGCCACTGCAGTGATCCGGTCCACCGCCACCCCCACTGCAAAGACCAAATTGAGCATGTGACCGGCCTGATATGTGGGGGCTGATACCAATTGAGAGAGTCCCAGTGCCACCATGGATGTCACTAGGTCCATAGCCCGGCTGGAGGCCACGTCATTGGCATGGATGTTGAAGTCTCCCAAGACTACCAGTCTAGGGTACTCCAACGCCCAACCTGCTATGGCCTCCAGCAGGGATGGCAGGCTACCGGCCAGTGCGTTAGGCGGTCGGTATACCAAACAGATCGCCAAACTCTCCTCAGCCTCCAGCGTCAGACTGACACACTCTAGGCCTGTGATCTCCACAGCCGGGAGCACCCTGAAGGAGTAAGCCTCCCGGATTAAGATCGCCACTCCTCCCCCCCGCCCGAAGTCTGTGATTAGTGAAGGACCGAGAAACCAGGAGGGGCAAGCTGGGAGAGAGCCACTGTCCCCCCCTCCCTCACCCAGGTCTCGGTCATGCATGCCAGGTTGGCCTGTTGTTCAATCATAAAGTCCTGAAGGACTGCGGTCTTGTTGTTGATAGACCTGGCATTGCACAACACCAATGATGAAGGAGGGTTTCCAATCCTGGCCCCACTGCTGACAACCCTTGGGATGGGCCGTAGGTTGGAAGACGCCGAGCCGCTCTATTTATCTGCACTCTTCCCTTGATATCCCACCTAGGCCCACTGCTAAACTTCCCCTTCCCCCAGAGCACTGGAATCTGCTGCCCAGACATTTGTTATATCGGCCGGTCTCCGCAGTGCTTCAGACCGCCGTTGGAGAAATGAACAATAGATCTCCCAGCAAGGGCCACCGCAAAATCCATGCTTAATGATGCAAACAACTAATTCGTATGCTACAAAAATTTGTGCTGGGAGTGGAGAGGGCTGGTGGTGAGACACACGCGCTTAGGTGCGGTGGTGATCTATTGATCTTTAAAGCGGTCCTTTGATCATTAAAAGGACCCCCTGCTGTCCTGGGAAGGGACGGGCAGTTGCAAGGGGCTTGATCCGCAACCCTGTGTGAGTTGCAACTCACGGGGTGGAACGGATCGCCCCCAACGTGGGATCAAAGTCCGGGCTCAGTTTGTCTGAGCAAAGCCAATGCTCCTGCACTGGAAGGGGGGGAAGAGAAACCTTGCCGAATGAGCGCTTCTGTGAGTATCCGTGGAATAAATTAAGTGGGTTAAAAGGGCGATTTAACATAATTAGCCCCAAGAAGCAGCATAAGAGGCGAGGGCTCTCCCCCCTGAAGAACAATCGGCTTGTAAGCGTGAATAAACGAGCTTGGTGAGGCTAGAGTGGAGAGGGGCGAGAGTGAAAGTGAAATGCCATCTGGAATGAATGGAGCCGGGAAGCTGAGAGAGAATTGAGCTGGCTATAAAAGTATCTAGGCTGGCTGCAAACGGCTCGGGAAGGGAACTGGGGTCTCACTCTGAGTGAGATTTAAAACCTGAAGAGTTGGAAGACAGCTGTATAAGCAGTGTGGGTTTGAGAGTGAAACGCTCAGCAAGAGAACTGTTTGGTGAAATTAAAGTTTGGTGAAATCAAAGTGTGCTAAGAAGAAGGAGGTGGCAGGGGACCCCTTTGCAACACGCTCAAATTTTCACCCTAATAGGGGTAGGGTAAAAGAAACAGAGAAGGGGAGGCCCGCTTCATCGCACGCCAATTTTTAACCCTTTAGGGCCAGGGTGGAAGAGCAAGAGAGTGAGAGAAGAGAGTGTTACAGCGTTCTCAATTTTTGCTGCAATCATTAATGACTATTGAAGTTGGAAAGACAGACTGTGTTTAAGCTGAAATGGAAAGTTTTGCTGGCGAAATAATCCTAAGCAATAATAAGGTCTCTGATTATTGATTGACTGTATGCTGGGCTTTTCTGGGTTTTGGCTTAGAGGTTGGCTATAGGGGGACATCTGAGAATAAAGGGGGGGGAAGGTCGGAAAGACAGCTAGTCTGGGAGAATTGCCAATGGAGTGATTGTTTGGTAAACATTTGGGGAGGATAGTGGAAACAGTTTCGGGGAAGTTTGCCAGGGAATAAGATAGCCTAAACATCAGTGCTCTCTAATAAGTTGTTGGAATTATTAGAGATAGAAGGTCTGGGAAGAGAGCCAAGAAGTGGGTGTTGTTCCCAAACACTAGATAAGTGCTGGGCATTGAAAAAAAAAGGGGGGAAATATAATTACTGTGAGAAATATGCTCTGTGCATGTTAAGGTTGGGATTTGGAATTTGTATTTAAATGGTCAAAAATGTCCAGCACAGGAGGAAGAAAACAATCATTGGTCTCACCAGGGGCCCCGAGCTCCGCAACAGGGAAGTTGGGGAGCTCGGGACAAAAAGAACCCCAAAAAGAAATGCAAGCTGTGGTGCAAGCTACTATTTTAAGCACAATTAATGATGTCATAGAACCAATCAAAGTCAGCATGGAAGAAATTCGAAATTCTGTTCCACAAGTGATAGCACCCATTAACCAAGCTATCCAAGAGATAAGAGATATGATCCCCCAGGCGGCAGTCCCGATACAGAATGCTATGAAGGAGATTACCGAACAGTTTACCCAGAGCTTACAGTTGTTGCAAAAACAAATAGCCGATAACACCACTAAAATTGTGGCATTAAGCACTACAGTGGAGGAAGTTGAGACAAAGACGAGGCAGGTGGAAAGGAAGGTTCAAGAAAACAAAGAGAAACAGTCGTTGTTGGAGCAAGATGTGAGGAGATTGCAGGTGGAGAGAGCTGCATTTGTTTTGAGGTTTCAGAATATTCCAGAGGAGAAGGAGGAAGATCTGATTTTAAAAATGGCAAATTGTTGGCAAATCATTTACAGCTCGAAGATAGAAATGATGTGGCAAAAGAGATAGATGTGGCCTTCAGGATGAATTTGGCGTACGCAAGAAGATTCAAGGTACCCAGGGAAGTACAGGTGCGGTTCCATAAGAGGGCGGTTAGAGACAAGATATTGAGAGAGGTAAATGCCTTACCGCTGAAGATGGGACAAGAAGAAATTAAGGTGTTGAAAGATTCCCTGGAGAGTGAGGGAGAAAAGAAGGGCATATTCAGAACTAACAGCACTTTTGAGAGCCAATAATATCACTTACAGGTGGATTATGCCAGAAGGAGTCTTTTTTAACTTTGAAGGGAAGAGATTTAGAATTACGTCAGTCTTTAAAGCCAAAGACTTCCTAGAGACTTATGGTGAAGAGCTGTCGGATGACCAAGAAGAAAGAGAGTAGAGAGAAGAGGGAGAGGTCGAAAGGGAACTGGAACCCCAATCTCAAGGAGCAACAGCCTCAGCCCCACCTGCTAGACCACAAAGAGTAAGAAGATTTTAGACTGAGATCTCCAATCATCACAAGACAAAAAACGAAAGGCGAAAAGGAACACAGACAGATACAAAACTTAGAATTATAAAAGGTACTC
Source organism: Gekko gecko (assembly GCA_029375565.1). NCBI lineage: Eukaryota > Metazoa > Chordata > Lepidosauria > Squamata > Gekkonidae > Gekko > Gekko gecko. The sequence continues at coordinate 85,902,140 of JAPDNY010000006.1, forward strand.
TTCTGTTCAAACTAGAGGTGTTGTTGTTGGGTATACTTCCAAAAGATGTACGGAGAGAAGAGAGATACTTGATAATATATATAATGACTGCGGCTAAGATTTTGTATGCGAAATATTGGCGATCCACAGTGGTACCAACCAAACAAGAGTTGATTGAGAAGATAATAGAAGCAGCAGAAATGGATAAATTGACTTTGATGATGAAAGGACATGATGAATCAGCCTTCATAAATACGTGGCAACGCTTCTATGAGTGGTATGATCAGAGAGGGAAGGATGGAGAGAAATAATAAGTATTGAGTATTATTAATCTTATATGTTAAATTAGAAGTGGATAAGGTAGAAAGATAGTATTTGAGGATAGAGAAGTAAAAGATTATTAGTAACAAGGGGTGGCAAGGTAGGAGGAAATTTAAATGGATGGAGTGTTATAAAAATTGTAACCCCCCGTGAATGTTAAATGTGGTATGTTGTGTTTTGTGTGTAGTGTTAATGTATTGTGTGTTTGTAGTGTAATGTTGCAACATTTTTGTCTAAAATAATAATAATAATAATGCCTCTTTCAGGGGTGCTTAATTTTTTTTTTTTTGTGCTGGATGCTGTTCTGCAAAATGCAATCTAAGCCACTGCAATACCAGGAAATTCTAATTAGACACTAACTACTACTGAGCATCAAATACAATCTAGCAACTACCTCTGCAAATACAACAACCCAGCTCAATACCTGGTATTGATGTGTTAGGATGTTTTATTTTGTTTGTGTATCTGACTTTACTGTTCTCTTTATCTGACATAGTTCTTGAATTATAGTTGTTATTAGTCCTCTTTAGTTACTCTGCCTGGGTCTTCATTCCTCATTCAGTCACTTATAGGGTGGAACCTGTTGGAAAAGAAATATTTAAAGGGGTTGGGTGGGTGCTCTGGGCTCTGCAGATGAGACCCATACCAGAGTTGTGGCAGTCATTAGAGAGCTTTTCTAAACACAGCCTGTGACAAAAACCATACAACAATTCAAAAGGAAACAGTAGGAAACTCAGGTTTTAAACTTTTCTCATCTTGTCATGGATGCATGGGTAGTAGGGTTGCCAGCCTCCAGGTGAGGCCTGAGAAATCTCCCGCTTTTACAACTGATCCCCAGATGACAGAGATCAGCTCCCCTGGAGAAAATGGCTGCCTCGGAGGGTGGACTCTGTGGCATTAAGCCCTGCTGAAGTCCCTCCCCTCCCCTCCCCTCCCCAAACCCCACCCTCTCCTGGATTCTCCCCCAAAGTCTCCAGGTATTTCCTGGCCCAGACCTGGCAACCCTAATGGGTAGGTATAGTGCCAGGACATGAGGGATAAAGGGAAATCTATGTGTCTGTGTGTGCCTCTAGGATCCCTGCCCAACTTTCCTCTACACCAGAGGGCCAGATCTGATATAAATGTGACTTTGTTGGGATGGGCCATATGTGCCACCAGTGCTGTGAGCCCAGGCCCCGGCTAAAAACATGAAACAGCTGGGTGTTGCAAGCTCCCCCTTACCCCTGAGCCACCATGGAAGGGGGCTGGGAAGACGTTGAACTACCCCCCTGCCTGCGGAAGCAGGGGGTAATGGCCCAAGTCCAAGGCCACATGCATGGCAGGACCCAGGCCAAGCAAAGCTTGATAAGCCAGAGATGCCCGCACAGCTGTGGCTGCCTCTGGCCAAGGCTACCGGGCAATCCAGTGCTGATGGTTCAAGCTAGAGATTGTCACCAAGCTGCACCACCCCCATGTGGCTGCAGCCACCACAGGCTGAAGACTGACAGATCACCTGATGGGGGAGTGGACACTGTGGGCACAAGGCTGCATGTATGGCATAGGTCCTAGACCACCCAGTGACCAGTCTAACTGGAGATCACTGGCATGCCCCCCCACAAGATGACAGCTGTTTATTGCTGAAGGCTGGTGAGTGGTCCATGGGGGAGGGAGGCCTGGCCACTGAGTCATGTTCTTGGTGGCAGGACTAGTCCCCCAATGTGTGGAAGAAACTGCTGAAGAACACCCCCCCATTGGCCAAAGCACAGCTGCTGTATGGAGTGTGTGTGAATATAGTGGTGGTGCTGGCTGCCAGCAGGCTCCAGCAGAGGATCATCTGCACCATGCCCATAGCCATGGGGGGCCTTGGAGCAATGCCCCCTCCTGAATTTGTCCTGGTTCCTCATCTCCAAGTCCTTCTCCCCTCCTGGGAGATAGAGGGAGCTTGGGGTTGCTGATTCGGAGGAAAGCGGCAAGAGTGGCTGGCTGGCTGATGCCCACCAGAAGGAATGTGTGCCCGGCACCGGCACAGCTCCACTCTTGAGGAGTGTGTTTAAAGTAGGGGGGGGGAGCGTCTTTGCAGTCAAGTCTCCAGGGGCATCCAGATGCTGGCCACTCATGAAAATTCCAGCCTGCAGGGCAAGTTCACGTAGCTGTGTTCAGGACCTGTTGGCTACTACCTGGGGGTGGGGGTGGAGTAGGGCAATGTATGAATGAGAGAGCATGGGTCCTTTGTTAGCCCCGACGCCATTATGGGGCTTTGCTATGGACTGTTTGCTGTTGCCACATGGTCTGTGTACTTGCTAGACTGTAAAATGGATGCCAAAGGAGAAGCCCATAGAGAAGGGAAAAAGCTGTCTTTTTACTCTGAGGGACTCCATTGCATACCTGCCTCATGTCACATACATGGATTAAAGGCCATACAGCAGACAAAGGACTTTTCCCTCTGCTAGTCGTTTGCATGATGGGATTAAGTGCCTGCCCCACCCAAGCCATACACATGAACAATAGAAGAGCCATCAGCTACCTGAAGAGATCATCTGCCTGCCAGTCAGCTTCCTCTGTCCAGCCCCCAGGTATCCAACCGACAGCATAGCCAATAGTATTTGACCCAATCAAGCATTCAAATTGTTAACGACCCTTCCTGATGCTAATCAGGGACAATCAGGGAAGTCTCCCACCTTTTGTTTACCTGGCCAGCAAGTCCTATAATCCATTTAACTAGCTACCCAACACCTGGCTTCTATTGTTTAATCCAGACCCTGCCTCTCTGGAACCTCATTGGTCATACATAAGGTCTGCCTCTACTGACATCACACACCCCTGGGACTCATCATTGGTCCAGGAAATCTTTTGTTCTCACCTGAGACCAGCCCCCTGGGCCACCCATTGGTTTGCATTGTCTTACAGTGGGTATATCCCAGCAGACGCATGGCCTTAGACCGTGTGTCTCTGCCATGAGCCAAAATGGCAGTCCACCTCTGAACCCTCTGGGTTTAGGCCACAATCCTTCTTCATGGACTTCTGCACATCTGACAGGTAGTATCACCTCTCCATAAGCCATCAATCCCCTCTGCTTTCTTAGTTCTATTTTATGTGTGTGAATGTTTGAATACTGTTTGTGTGTTTGTGAATGGATAAATAAGGATTATATTCAGTAAAATAATATTTTATTAATTATACCTGGTCTCTGTGTCTTTTACTGGGAACCAGACTAGCAGCATTCTCTGTATATACAGGCGAGAACCCAATAATAATAATAAACCAATTGCTATATTTAAAATAGAGCAATTTGGCTAACACCTTGGTGTTGTGGCTGGATCAGGCCCTGGCCTCAGTTGCTCTGCTGAACTCAGCCCCATTCTGATCTGCCTTCTTGGGTGGCCAGGGTGGTGGTTTTCCAGTTGACCCTCGGTGTCTCCAGTGCATCCATTCCAGGATGTGGGTGAATGACCTGGACTCCAGGATGGTCATCTTGCCCTCCCAATGAAGCTGGCACCTTCTTGAGCTCCTACCTGACTGCCATGACCTCCTCCATTGAGGCCATCACAGAATCACCCCTGCATCGTACTCAGCACCATTCCGACCAGAGGGTCCAGCGAGCGCTGGCTCACCCGCTAAGTGAACTAGGTGCTCGCCTAGGGCGTGCCGGCCCTCAGGAGTGCCAAACTGCCCCCTGCCCCCCTGCCAAAAGCCCCCCGCTGCCCTAACCAGGTGCCCACCACTGCCGTTGATGCACCTGGGGGGAGGAGGCGGAGGCAGCATGGTGGTGGTCATGGGGGACTCGCTGCTGCTGCCACTAGTAGAAGGATGCCTGGCCAGCCAGCAGGGGCACAAGAGGCAGTGCTGCAGCTTGCCCGCCCTCCCCCTCCCCCCTTGGGGGGTGGAGGAGGCGGCAGCCAGCGGGGACACACTGCCAGTAGAAGGATGCCTGGCCAGCCGGCCCGGGCACAGGAGGCGGCGCAGCACCTTGCCCGCCCTCCCCCTTCCCCTCAGGGGGGAGGAGGAGGAGGCGGTGGCCAGTGGGGACTTGCCGCCGCAGCCCCCACCAGTAGAAGGATGCAGTAGAAGGGAGGAGGCGGTGGCAGCAAAAGGGTTTCCAAGCCCCACCGGGTGGTTGGCATCTGTGCCTCACCTAGAACGCAGAAACACCTTGAGTTGGCCCTGGGTCCAGCCCAACTTCGTCTTCATAATCCACTGGAAGTTCACAGGTTGACCTGTGAGGCAGGGTCCCAGCCTAGGAGGGGTGATGTGTGGGGCCGGCCTGGGGTGGAAAGGCTGAGCTCCTGGGCAGGAGATGGCCAGGGGCTGCCATGTCTGGCTGGGCCCCTCTGAGCACCCACACACAGGTTCTGAGGAGGGGACCTAGCACCCATCCCAGTGCATTCCTTCTTGCACCTGCCTTTCCTTGGAGCTCCAGGATGTGGGGGCTCAGTGGGGAATGCCTTCCACAGCCATGGCATCAGAGCCCACCAGGAAGGCCCAAGAGACAGCAGGCACCCCTTCCACCATGGTGGGTATTTCTAGGACTCCTCAAAACAGGTCTTAAATGTGGGAGATAAAACGGGGCTCCAGCCCCCTTGCTGCACAGGACAAGGCAGGGAGAGAGGCAGGGGCCCTGATTGCTTGACTTCAGGGCACCATTTGACCTTCCTTGCTTGACCCAAGGATGCACAACTGCTGTTTAAACCTGCCCAAAATGTGCCCCCACTCTCCTCCACCAATTTCCTGGCTGCGAGGCTGAATTCTACACCTCTAAGATAGTCAACTATATACAGTCCCTGGGGTGACACCCATAGGTCCTATTGGAGAGTTTAAACTTCCTGCCACAGTTCCTATAGGTGCTAACTAGGAGTCTCAGGATCCTAGTCCCTATTGTTCTTTGGAGCCAAGCTCCAGTTCCAAACCGCTGGCACCTAGTTGTGGTCCATGGACATAACACCCCTCCCCCCATAGTTCGAGCCCCCCAGGTGACATAGTCCTTGAGATAGGCTGGGGGCCAGCACTCCCACACAGACTGCCTTGGAGTGGTAACTGGGGCGTCAGGAGCCCTGGTGGGTGGATTCACCTGGACGCTCGGCTGCAGTTGTGGAGAGGCCTCTTCAGGTGCCGAAGTGGAGGCAGGCATTCTGTTTTTCAGTTGGGTCACGGGGCGGGGGCCTGCTCCAGGAACTCACTGTCAGCTGTGGCATGGTTGGGGCTGTCTGGCAGGTCCACATCCACAGTACCCAGAGCCGGGGTGCTCTCCGACGCCGGGAGCAGGCGCCATCATAGCTGATCCACGTGCCTCTGCAGGACCTGGCCATCTTCTGTGGAGACCTCGTAAGACATGGGACCCATTGGGCAGATGATACGGCCAGCTAGCCAAGTGGAACCCCTGCCATAGTTCCAGATGTACATGGGGTCCTCTGGAAAGAACCCCCATGGTGCCTCCCTCTGTTCTGACAGGTCGTGCGATTCTGGGAACCTGTCTGGGAGAAGTCTGTCTAAGAAGATCGCGGGCCTCTGACCCATCAGGAGTTCTGCCAGGCAGTGGCTGGTACCCGGGTTTGGGGTTGTCCGTTGCGCTAATAAGAAGCGGGCCAGGTGGAACTCCCAGTCTCCCTCCATTAAATGGCTGAGGGCTTCCTTGGCAGTATGCAACATCTGCTCTGCCTGACCATTGGTAGTGGGGTGGAACAGAGCAGACCTTACGTGGCAGATCAGTTTGCTGCACAGGAACTCCTGGAATTCCTCTGCCATAAATGCTGTCCCACTGTTTGAGATGATGGTATTGGGCAGCCCATGTGTCATGAAGATCTTGCCGAGTTCCCTGGCAGAGGTGGCAGAGACCAGCCACTTCGAGTATGAGTCCACAGTGACCAGGAACAGCAGTCCGTGGAACAGCCTGGCGAAGTCTATGTGTAGCCTGGACATGGCGTCTGGATAGACTCCCAGGCTTGGGTGGGCACACTGGGCAGATTGGGCCGGATGGTTTGGCATGTTTGACAGTGCTTCACCCAGTCCTCTACTTCCGCATTGATCCCTAGCCAATGCGTCGATCCCTGCTGCTGTTGGACCTGTTGGCGGCATTCGACACAGTCGATCATCAGTTGCTCTCCCACCGCCTTGCCGACATGGGGATTTGGGGGCTTTCCTTGCAATGGCTCGTCTCCTCTCTCCAAGGTTGGGGACAAAGGGTGGCACTTGGGGAGAAGCTGACATGGCACCCAAAGGACATGGTGGGATGGCTTAGGCTGAGCCGATTGAAATTGAATCTGATGAAGATGGAGGTCCTATGCCTGAATTGGAGTGGCTCGGGGTTAGGGGTCCCTCTATTGGCCTTCGGTGGGGCGCCATTGGTGCCAGAGCCGAGGGTCAGAAGTTTGGGAGTGCTTCTGGATGCTTCCAACAATGGAGGCCCAGGTGGCTGCCACTACCCAAACAGTCTTTTTCCAACTTCAGCTGATTAGGCAGTTGGTCCCCTTCCTCGAATGCAATTATCTGGCTTCAGTGATCCACGCTATGGTCACCTCGAGGTTGGAATACTGTAATGCTCTCTATATGGGGCTGCCCTTGGGGCAACTCTGAAAGCTGCAACTGGTGCAAAATGAAGTGGCCAGACTGTTGATGGGCCTCCCTATGCGGGAGCACATCCAGCCTGTGCTAAAGTCTTTGCACTGGCTACCAATAGCGTTCTGGATTCACTTCAAGGTGCTGTTTTTGACCTTTAAAGTCCTTTATGGTCAGGGGCCTGCTTACCTGAGGGACTGCCTTTCCCCGTATGTTCCCCAGAAAGCACTGCGATCTGGAACACAAAACCGCCTGGCCCTCCCTGGGCCTAGGGATGCCAGGTTGGCGGTGACTAGGACCTGGGCATTTTCTCTGGCGGTGCTGACACTCTGGAATTAGTTCCCCAGTGAGATCAGAGCACTGCGGGACCATCAGCAATTCCGCAGGGCCATGAAAATGGAGCTTTTCCGCCGGGTGTTTCAGTAGGAATGATTCTATCGTCTGAGCTGTACTTGCACTTTATTATATGACACCACCACTTTTAAATGGTTTTAACTGTATTCATTGGAATTTTATTGAGTTGTATTTTATGTATGTGTTTATGCTGGTTTTATAATTGTTTGTAAGCCACCCTGCGCTGCTTCAGCGGGCAGGCAGGATAGAAGTCTAACTAACTAATAAATAAATAAATAAACATAGCTCCTGGCCACGGCCTTCATGCAGACAATCCCAGGATGCGCTTCATGAAGGGCCATCAGGACTCGGTGTGTAGGGCACTGGGCAACCCTTGTGCAGTAGGCAGCCCTTGTGGGCAGACAACTCATCCCTGCAAGTTGCGAAAGCTGTAAATTCCGGGCCTGCTGTGGCTGCGGGCTACTCCCTCACAGGCCCGTAGCCTGCGTGGGGCCCTGGGGGCCCGCCCCCCCATGGGTTTTGTCGGCCCCGTCCCCGATCCTCTGCTCCACCCCCTCCCCCCGGCCCTCTCAGGGGAGCTGCTGGCACCACCCGCTCCTGCGGTGTGCCAGCCGGGGCGCTTCTGAAGCTTGGGCGGGGAGGCATGGTGGTCAGGGGGGACTCTCCCTGCTGCCACCATGCCGCCCCTTTAAGCGCCCACCAGGCGCTTCTGAAACTTGGGGGGGCGGGGAGGCATGGTGGCCGGGGGGACTCTCCCCGCTGCCGCCATGCCGCCCCTTTAAGCGCCTGCCGGGCGCTTCTGAATCTTGGGGGGGGCGGGGAGGTGGGGAGGCATGGCGGCCGGGGGGGACTCTCCCCACCGCTGCCGTGCCGCCCCTTTAAGCGCCCACCAGGCGCTTCTTAAACTTGGGGGGAGGGGAGGTATGGCGGCCAGGGGGACTCTCCTCACTGCCACCATGCCGTCCCTTTAAGCGCCCACCGGGCACTTCTGAATCTTGGGGGGAGATGGGGAGGCATGGCAGCCAGGGGGACTCTCCCCGCTGCCGCCATGCCGCCCCTTTGGCGCCCACCGGGCGCTTCTGAATCTTGGGGGGGCGGGGAGGTGGGGAGGCATGGTGGCCGGGGGGGACTCTCCCCACCGCTGCCGTGCTGCCCCTTTAAGCGCCCACCAGGCACTTCTGAAACTTGGGGGGGTGGGGAGGCATGGCGGCCAGGGGGACTCTCCTCGCTGCCGCCATGCCGTCCCTTTAAGCACCCGCCGGGCACTTCTGAATCTTGGGGGGCGGGGAGGTGGGGAGGCATGGCAGCCGGGGGGACTCTCCCCGCCGCCGCCATGCCGCCCCTTTAAGTGCCCACCGGGTGCTTCTGAAGCTTGGGGGGCGGGGAGGCGGGGAGGCATGGCGGCCAGGGGGACTCTCCCTGACGCCTCCATGCCGCCCCTTTAAGTGCCCGCTGGGTGCTTCTGACGCTGGGGGGTGTGTGAGGCGGGGAGGCATGGTGGCCAGGGGGGACTCTCCCCGCTGCTGCCGTGCTGCCCCTTTAAGCACCCGCAGGGCGCTTCTGAAGTTTGGGGGGCGGGGAGGCGGGGAGGCATGGCGGACAGCGGGGACTCTCCCTGCTGCTGCCACCGTGCCACCCCTCTAAGCGCCCACCAGGCGCTTCTGAAGCTGGGCCCTGGGTGGGGTGAGGTGGGGTGGCATGGTGGCCAGGGGGGACTCTCGCCACCACTGCTGCCGTGCTGCCCCTCTAAGCGCCCACTGGGCGCTTCTGAAGCTTGGCCCTGGGGGGGATGAGGCGCCCGCCCCCCTTCCTCCCAGCCTGGAGGTTGGCAACCATTAATTGGTTGGCTGTGTGGGGGGGGCGCCAGAATGTGAGTTATTAAATGGGGTTTAACAGATTTTTAAGTAGTTCTGAGACTGGGGTAGGTTCTGGGCAGTGTTCCCTCTAAGCTGAGTTAGTGTGAGCTAGCTCACAGTTTTTTAACCCCCGGCTCGCAGATTTTTGTCTTAGCTCAGGAAGTATGGCTCCAGAGCAAACTAATTTATGCGGCAGCCAAATTGCTCTCTCACAACTTTAATGGCAGTAGCTCACAAAGTAGTTTTGCTCACAAAACTCCACAGCTTAGAGGGAACATTGGTGGTGGGCCCTCTGCGAAAAACATGGGCCCCCTGAGCAAAAAGTTGTTAGCTATGGGCCTGCTCCCTCAACACCCAGCCCAGAACCCTGGAGATGACAGGGTCCCTGGCTGAATGGCGGGTGACATCCCTGGCGTGGAGGGGAAAATCATTTGCTTGAAAGACAGCTTCTCCAGCCCCTTGGGGGGGGGGAATCTGGGGGGGGAATCCAGATACTAAACTAGTATTTGGGACCTGAATAACACAGAATACCAATATTTTTACACTTCCTGACATCTGGATCTGAAAAATACCATTAAAAAAAATCTGCTGCACATCCATAATGCCAGTTTATGCTAGGATAATGTAGCATACTACTATCAACAACTATTTTGGATTTTAATTAAAAATATAGAATTATACCCAAGAAACTGCCTAGAAAAGTTGGACTGGTGATAGGAGGTTTGGACAGTTTGGGAAGTTAGAGCTATTAGGGAATTTTGGACTATTTGGATTATTTTCTGGGAGCTAGCAGGAGTATAAGTTGAGGAAAGTGATACCCCATCCCCCCAACAAAGCCTTAAAAACACTTTGAAACTCCTGAGGTTATCTTGAAAGGCATTGTCATTATTTGGACTACGATCACCTCTGTTTGTGTCTGAAATTATGAATTTTGTGACTGTGATAGAAAGCATCATAACACGATTTTGAAATCAAATGGTGTATTTTAATAAATGTATGTTTTATATTCAAATTACAGTGCAGAAGGTGAATAAAATTAACTATCCTCTACAAATACACATGAACTACAATCCTAAACAGACTTCAGTGGGTTTAGAAGTATGTACTGTCAATAACTGATTAGGAAAAAATGCTTTTATCAATTTATGTTAAAAATATTTTTAGATTAATTTTTCCTGAATAAATTTCTCAAGGGTCAAATGCTTTCATTAACTCTCTAGCTTCACCGGTAACATCTGCTTTTTCTTATTTTTTCTTCTACATTGAGAGCTTATTATGGTTACAATCATGATTCTAACAAAAAGGCCTTGATGCCTTGTTTATTGGAGAAATTCACTCAGGACACTAGAGGGCAGCAGAGACTGTGCTAAAACATACTTGGTTCCACAGTGTATATGTTACCTATAAAAAAGAAGCCAAGCCAAGCAAGAATCTCGCAGTTCACTGTGTCACCATATTGTTTTGGGTGGGATACAAGGAACGCTTTGTCAGTACCATATCATGGCTGGTTGTGCTGCAATGACATCAGAAACCCACCCAGAATAGAGTTGGTTTATCAGAGTTATGCATCAATGTTTCTAGGAAAACATTAGATAGATTTTTGTGATTTGATATTTAACAGTAGTAAGAAGAGAAATGTAAAAATACAGAGTTGCAGTGTGGCTACAAATCTTTTAACTACACAGTGTTCTAAAGGCAATTCAGAAATCTCTACAGGCATTGATGGCACACCTGGTACATATTAGAAACAACTTACAATTGTTTGACTGGATCTGTTTCATTTGGCTCCATGAAATGTTGTTCTGCCAAAGGTGGTGCATATTACCCTCTGCATCATCAAGATCCATGCACCCGTTGGCAAGAGATCAAACCATACTTTATTGCATTCTATTTTTGTACTCTGAAGTTTTTCATTTATTGTAAACTTCATCTTCATTCTCTTATAATGTTGTTCAGTCGCACAGTCGAGTCCGACTCTTCGTGACCCCATGGACCAGATTACGCCAGGCCCTCCTGTCTTCCGCTGTCCGCTGAAGTTTGCTCAATTTCATGTTCGTTGCATCGATGACACTGTCTAACCATCTCATCCTTTGCCGTCCCCTTCTTCTTTGACCTTCAATCTTTCCCAGCATCAGGGTCTTCTCCAGTGAATGCTCCCTTCTCATTTGGTGGCCAAAGTATTTGAGCTTCAGCTTCAGGATCTGGCCTTCCAGGGAACAGTCAGGGTTGATTTCTTTTAGGATTGACTGATTTGATCTCCTTGCAGTCCAAGGGACTCTCAAGAGTCTTCTCCAGCACCATAGTTCAAAAGAATCTATTCTTCGGCGCTCGGCCTTCCTTATAGTCCAACTCTCACAGCCATACATTACTACGGGGAATACCATTGCTTTGACCATGCGGACTTTTGTTGGCAAGGTGATGTCCCTGCTTTTTATCATGCTGTTTAGGTTTGCCATCGCTTTCCTTCCAAGGAGCAGGCGTCTTTTAATTTCATGGCTGCAGTCACCATCTGCAGTGATCTGGGATCCTAGGAATGTGAAGTCTGTCACTACTTCTACGACTTCCCCTTCTATTTGCCAAGGAGTGATGGGGCCAGATGCCATGATCTTAGTTTTTTTGATGTTGAGCTTCAAGCCCACTTTTGCGCTCTCCTCTTTCACCCTGAGCAAGAGGCTCTTTAGGTCCTCTTCACTTTCTGCCATCAGAGTGGTATCGTCTGCATATCTGAGGTTATTGATCTTTTCCCCAGCAATCTTAACTCCAGCTTGTGATTCATCCAGGCCAGCATTTTGCATGATGTACTCTGCATATAAATTCAATAAGCAAGGTGACAATATACATCCTTGTCGTACTCCTTTTCCTATGCTAAACCAATCAGCTGTTCCATATCCGGTTCTAACTGTTGCTTCTTGACCCTTATACAGGTTTCTCAGGAGACATGTGAGGTGGTCTGATACTCCCATCTCTTTAAGAACCTGCCATAATTTATTGTGATCCACACAATCAAAGGCTTTAGCATAGTCAATGAAGCAGAAGTAGATATTTTTCTGGTACTCCCTTGCTTTCTCCATAATCCAGCGAATGTTGGCAATTTGATCTCTAGTTCCTCTACCTCTTCGAAACCCAGCTTGTACTTCTGGCAGTTCTCTATCCACGTAATGTTGGAGCCTAGCTTGTAGGATTTTGAGCATGACCTTGCTAGCGTGTGAAATGAGTGCAATTGTGCGATAGTTTGAACATTCCTTGACGTTGCCCTTCTTTGGGATTAGAATGTAAACTAACCTTTTCCAATCCTGTGGCCACTGTTGTGTTTTCCAAATTTGTTGGCAAATTGAGTGCAGCACTTTAACAGCATCTTCTTTTAAGACTTTGAATAACTCAGCTGGGATACCATCACCTCCACTAGCTTTGTTGTTAGTAATGCTTTCTAAGGCCCATTTAACTTCGCTTTCCAGGATGTCTGGCTCGAGGTCAGTGATTATACCATCGTGGTTGTCAAGGACATCGAGGTCCTTCTTGTATAGTTCTTCTGTGTATTCTTGCCATCTTTTCCTAATCTCTTCTGCTTCTGTTAGGTCCCTACCGTTTTTGTCCTTTATCATGGCCAGCTTTGCATGGAACGTTCCCTTGACTTCTCCAATTTTCTTGAAGAGATCTCTAGTCCTTCCCAATCTATTGTTTTCCTCTATTACTTTGCATTGTTCATTCAGGAAAGCCTCCTTATCTCTCCTTGCTGTTCTCTGGAAATCTGCATTCAGTTGGGCAAATCTTTCCTTTCCCCCGTTGCCTTTAGCTTTCCTTCTTTCCTCTGCTATGTGTAAAGCCTCATCAGACAGCCACTTTGCTTTTTTGCATTTCTTTTTCTTTGGGATGGCGGTGAGTGCTGCCTCCTTTACAATGTCACGGACCTCTGTCCATAGTTCTTCAGGCACTCTGTCTATCAAATCTAGTCCCTTAAACCTATTCTTCACCTGTACTGTATATTCATCGGGGATGCGATCTAGGTCAAATCTGAATGGCCTTGTGGTTTTCCCAACTTTCTTCAATTTAAGTCTGAATTTTGCAATGAGTAGCTCATGATCTGAGCCACAGTCAGCTCCAGGTCTTGTTTTTTCTGACTGGATAGAGCTTCTCCATCTTTGACTGCAAATTATATAGTCAATCTGATTTCGGTGTTGCCCATCTGGTGATGTCCATGTGTAGAGACGCCTCTTAGGTTGTTGGAAAAGGGTGTTTGCTATGACCAGCGTGTTCTCTTGACAAAACTCTGTTAGCCTTTGCCCTGCTTCATTTTGTTCTCCAAGGCCAAACTTGTCTGTTATTCCAGTTACCTTTTGATTTCCTACTTTAGCATTCCAGTCCCCTATGATGATGAGGACATCATTTTTTGGTGTTAGTTCTATGAGCTGTTGTAGGTCTTCGTAGAACTGGTCCACTTCAGCCTCTTCTGCAGCAGTGGTTGGGGCATAGACTTGGATTACTGTGATATTGAATGGTTTGCCTTGGTTTGCCTACTGAGATCATTCTGTCATTTTTGAGATTGTATCCCAATACTGCCTTTCTCACTCTCTTGTTGACTATAAAGGCCACACCATTTTTTCTACGGGATTCCTGGCCACAGTAGTAGATATAATGGTCTTCTGAGTTAAATTCGCCCATTCCTGTCCACTTTAGTTCACTGATTCCCAAGATGTCAATGTTCATTCTTGCCATCTCATTTTTGACCACGTCAAGCTTACCTTGATTCATAGATCTTACATTCCAGGTTCCTATGCAGTATTGTTCTTTGCAGCATCGAACTTTCCTTTCACCGTCAGACACATCCACAACTGAGCGTCCTTTCGGCTTTGGCCCAGCTGCTTCACTCTTTCTGGGGTTACTCGTACTTGCCCTCTGCTCTTCCCCAGTAGCATATTGGACACCTTCCGACCTGAGGGGCTCATCTTCCGGCGTCATATCTTTTAGCCTTTTGTTACTGTCCAATGGGTTTTCTTGGCAATGATACTGGAGTGAGTTGCCATTTCCTTCTCCAGGGGACCACGCTTGGTCTGAGTTCTCTTCTGTGGCCTGTCCGTCCTGGGTGGCCCTCCACAGCATAGCCCACAGCCTCATCGAACCACACAAGCCCCCTTGCCATGAGAAGGCAGTGATCCATGAGGGAGTCCCTGATAATGGGCTCCCATCAAATATTATTTGCTGTTGGAAAACAAAGTTTTAACACTTGTTAAAGAATCTAGACCAGGACTGTAAAGTTTTTAAAAACTATCTTCCAACTATTTGGCTAAATAGAGTTACAAAATTGCTTTTCAATTAGATTTCTTCACGCTGTTGTGATCTCTAAGGGTATATATAACACTGAAAATGATTTGTTTGCTTGGAGTGTACACAGGTTTTTGGGGACATTCATTTTCATTTGAAATCTTTATTAATTTTTCTTATTTTTGTCATTGCCTCCATTTGTTTTTCATTGTGTACTTTTGTTATTTATTAGTCCCCCCTCCCTCTACCACATTGTGTGGAGTGATGCTGGTGCTGAGTCTTGGTTTGAGTTTGAGGTCACTGCTTCTAATACTGGCTCAGCCTGGCCAGGCTAAGGGAGTTGCAGAGAATCTTCCTCTTTCCCCTTGCCTTGTTTAGTGCCAGAGATGCTTTTTCTGGTGAATCTGATGCTCTGCCAATCAATGAACCCTGGGAAATGATGGGTTGGATCCAACCAGCTTTTGCACTGGGGAAAAAGTGGTCCTCTCTGACTACCAAAAAGGTTCTGTTTTGAATCACAGGGACTGCAGGGACAAAAGCCATGGGAGGCAGAGGCTATAAGGAGGCGAATTAGGCCATGACCTGGATAGCCCAGGTAAGCCTGATCTCATACTTGATCCATAGATAAACATATGGAGCAGAAGTCCACCAGTGGCTATTATCCACAGGTTATAGATGGGAACTCTCAGTCTGGGGCAGGTGATGCACTCTATTCTTGGTGCTGGAGGGGGCAGCAGTGGGAGGGCTTCTAGTGTCCTGGCCCCACTGCTAGACCTCCTGATGGCACCTGGTATATTTTGGCCACTGTGTGACAGAGTGTTGGACTAGATGGGCCATTGGCCTGATTCAACATTGGCTTCTCTTATGTTCTTATGTTCATCAGATCTCAGAAGCTAAGCAGGATCAACTCTGGGAAGTACTTGGATGGGAGACCTCCTTGGAATACCAGCAGTCGGGAGGCGGGGGCAGACTTTATTTATCTACCTCTCTGAATATCCTCCAGGCCCCCAGTAGGGATCAGTCACCACAGGTGACCATGGCTTCCAAGTGCACACACACGGAAATACAACAACAACAGAAAAGGAGGGGAATTTGATGAATCTGAATGAAAAAGCTGGCTGGAGCCAACCTATAGTGTGTTGGTTTGGTTACAGTGCTGAACTAGATTCATGGAGATCCGGGTTCAAATCCCCTCTCAGTCATGAAATCACTGGGTGAATTTGGACTAGTCATTCTTTCTCATCTTAATTTACCTTACTGGATTATTGTGCAGATAACATGGGGGAAGCAGAATCAAGTATGCCTTGCTGAACTCCCTGGAAAAAGGGCAGTGTCAATCTATCTAATTTTCAACAGAACTGAATCTGTGGATACTTACATGTGGAGATTGGCGCTGTGAACAGACAGCAGATTTTTCTACAAGCTTGAAAAAACTCCCAGATTTGAAGAAAAATCTGAAGTAAAACCCCCCACATGTGAGTGGGCTTTAACCCCCCTGAAAATAATAGAAGCCATGCCTATAGCTTTATGAAACAATAGTATTGAAACAATAGTATTGCCAGCTGAAGCTCTGGTTTCTGTCAGTAAAAGTCAGGGGGACAGGGCAGGGTATTTTTCAGGGCTGTCTTGGCCTTTGAAGGAGGACTTATTGGGCCAGGGCCAGCAGCAACCAGCAGGTGATCTGATGCCACCCAACTTGTATGACTCACCCAAGCCAGCCTGCTTGCTACTATTTACCAGCAGCCACCCCACAAAAGCCAGTGTGGTTTTGTGGTTAGAGTTTCAGACTATGATCTGAGAGACAGGTTCAAATCCCCACTTTGCCATGGAAGCTTACATGGTGACCTTGGGCCAGTCAAACTCACCTAGTCTAACCTACCTCACCAGGTAGTTGTGAGGATAAAATGGAGGAAAGGAGAAAGATGTAAGCTACTCTGAGTTCCCAATATGGAGAAAAGGGGAATATAAATGAGGTAAACAATTAATAAATATAGCTGAAGATGGGGAGCAGCTGGGGAGTGTGCAGGCGCAGCATAGGGAGAGTGCGCAGGCATGGCATGGTGATATGCAGCTGTGGCGATTTTCGAGTCTTCAAGGGGTCTTTTGAACACTGCCCTGGGAAGGGATGGACGGCTGCAAGGGGCTTGATCCAGGTCCCTGTGAGAGTTGCGACTCATGGGGAGACCGGGATTGCCCCTGATGCGGGACCGAAGTTCGGGCTCTATTCCAGGGCATAGCCAATGCTCCTGCAAATGGAGGGGGGGGGAGAGAAACCTTGCCGATGAAGCGCTCCTGTGAGTATCCATAAAATTAAATGGGATGTAAGGAGTGGTTAACAAAAGAATAATTAGCCCCAAGGAGTAGCAAAAGAAGGGAGAGCTCTCCCCACTGAGGATCAGATGGCTATTAAGCGAAAATGCGGAAATTTGATGGTGTGAAAGAGTGAAGTGGGCACGATAGAGGGACAAACTCCATCCTGTTTTTTGAAAATATATTGATGCCAGAGTATAACTGAGGAACGGTGTGAAGATCAGATCTCAATACTCTATCTTGCCAAGCCTAATAGCAGAGAAAGAAAAGGCTTGAGCTTGTCGGGTACCCCGATCAGAAGAGAGGGGAGGCATTTGTAAAGGTGGTAGTGGCTGGATTAGAAGAAGCAGTGGGAAACCCCTGTGCAACACACTCTAATTTTAACCCTAATAGGGGTAGGGTAGAAAATTCTTCTTATCAGCGGGAGCCCCTTTGCATCGCATGCTAATTTTTAACCCTATAGGGGCAGGGTGGCAGATTCAACACTCCTTAAAGCCATTTTCAGCATACCCAATTTTTGCTGCTGCTTGTAAACTCTTTATATCTCCAGACAATTACCAGTTGGGGAAAATAGGGTAGAAGAATAAAATATCCCATAAAGGAACAATAAGTGTCTTTTTATTGCAAATAGGAGGTGAAAGTCTATCCAGTATTTTAATGTTGACCTGGATGGGGGTTGGCAATGGGATACCTGCCTATGGTTAATCCTTTAAGGGGGTCACAATAAGAGTAGGCCGCTCTGGGAAAATTGCCAACTGTACTGGTGTTTGGTAAACATTAAGCTGATATAGTTGAAAAATTTCTGGGAAGACTGCCAAAGGGAGGGCTAACACAAATAATATTTTTTTTGTCTCTTGTTGGTATATGACAAATACACAATAAGCCTAGGCATAGGGCCAAGAGTCTAGATCTGTTCCTAAACATTGGATAAGAGATAGAAATAATAACAATTGTCATAATTAAATTCAGCGGGTGTTAAATTTTAAAATTTTCAAAAGAAATTTTAACTCTATGTGATGGTTGAAAAATGCCTAATGCTGGACAAGGGAGGAAATTGTCACTAGTTTCACCAGGGATGTCTGGGTCTACAGCTAAAAAATTGGGAGGCCCTTCACAAAAAGAGATGCAGAAAGAAATGCAAGCCCTAGTGCAATCAACGATACTTAGCACCATCACGGATGTGGTGGACCCAATCAAACATAGTATGGAAGCAATTAGAAATTCCATTCCCGAGGCGATAGAGCCCATCAAACAGGTGATACAAGAAGTTAGAAATATGATACCCCAAGCTGCAGAACCTATTCAGATTGCTATGAAGGACATTATGGTCCAATTTGTGCAGAGTCTACAAGCACTTCAGAAGCAAATTACAGAAAATACATTGAAAATTACGACTCTTAATACAGCAATGGAAAGCGTGGAGACCAAGACTTGAGAGATGGACAGGAAAATACAAGAGAATGAAGATAAACAAACTACGTTAGAGCAAGATGTTATGAGACTCCAGGTGGAAAGAGTGGCTTTTATATTAAGATTTCAAAATATTCCAGAAGAAAAAGAGAAAGACCTGAATAAGAAAATGGTGAAGTTACTGGCAGATCATTTGCACATGGAAGATACGAATATGATGGAGCAAGAGATAAATATGTCCTTTAGAATGAACTCAGCATACGCAAGAAGATTTAAAGTGCCAAGAGAAGTACAGGTGCATTTCCACAAGAGAGCGGTGAGAGACAAAATATTGAAAGAAGTGAATGCCTCCCCACTGAAGATGAATGAAGTGGAGATAAATGTGTTGAAAGAGATTCCGTGGAGAGTGAGGGAGAGAAGAAAGGCTTATGCTGATCTGATGACCCTGTTGAGAACAATATTACCTATAGATGGATCCTTCCGGAAGGAGTTTTCTTTGTTTTTGAAGGGAAAAGATTCAGAATAACTTCAGTCTTCAAGGCATTGGATTTTCTGAGAACATACGGAGAAGAACTATCAGATGAGCAGGATGACCATGAAGAAAGAGAAGAAAGAGAAGAAGGAGAAGTGGAAAAAGAAACGGAATCTGAACCTCAATGAGCAATGGCACCATCAACACCTCCAAGACTCCCTAGACCACAAAGACAGAAAAGATTCAGATTTAAGAGATCCCCAATTGCTACAAGACAAAGGGCAAAAGACGAAAGGGAACAACAACAGAAACAAAATCTAGATGGATAGAAGGAAATTGAGGACAATATCGATAAATGTGAATGGCTTAAATGGACCACAGAAAAGAAGGAAAGTTTTTCATCAACTTAAAAAATATAATGCTGATATAACATCTCCTGTTGGCTTCCCCCTGGGATTAGTTTAAAAGCTGCTCTGACACCTTTTTGATATTGGTCATAAGCAGCCTGGTTCCCTTTTGGTTCAAGTGAAGCCCACCTCTTTTGTACAGGTTCAGATTGTCCCAGCAAGTCCCCCAGTGTCTAACAAATCTAAACCCTTCCACCACTAACGAATCTAAACCTTTCCACCAGTTTCTCATCCACAAATTGAGACTTGTGCCTGTCTAGCTGGTCCTGTGCATGGAACTGACAGCACTTCTGAGAATGCTACTTTTGAGTGCCTGGCTTTTAACTTTCTGCCTAGTGACCTGGTCCTGTGCATGGAACTGGCAGCACTTCTGAGAATGCTACCTTTGAGCTCCTGGCTTTTAACTTTCTGCCTACTGACCTAAATTTTTCCTTCAGGACCACACAATTACATTTTCCTATGTCATTAGTGCCAACATGCACCATGACTGTTGACTCCTCCCCAGCACTATCTATCAACCTACTTGGACAGTGTGTAATGTCTGCAACATTTGCACCAGGCAGGCAAGTCACCATGCAGTCAAGATTTATTATTTATTTATTAGTTTCAATTTATATTCTGCCTTGCCTGGCAGGCAGGCTCAAAGTGGCATACAATGAGTTAAAATTACAGTAAAACACAGATAAAATTCCAACAATAATATATAAAGTGCAGGTTAAGTACAAATAGCAAAGTGCGGATGGCAATCTTTGTAAGATGATCCAGTTTGACTAACTAGTATCCTGGTAGGATGCCATTCATCGGTGGCAGCTCCTAATTAAAGACTTGATGGAAGAGCTCCATTTTACAGGCCCTGCAGAACTGTAAAAGGTCCTGCAGGTCCCTGATGTCCTCTGGGAGCTCATTCCACCAGTGTGGAGCCACCACTGAGAAGACCCCAGATGGCACCTGGCATCTTTTGGGCCAGGGAGAGTCCCCAACCTCAGTGCTCTCTGGGGGACATGTGGGGAACCTCAGGTAGGCAGGCCCCTGACCATAAAGGGCTTTAAAGTTCAAAACCAGCACCTTGAAGCGAATCCGGTAAGCTATTGGCAGCCTGTGCAGTGCCTTCAGCACAGGCTGGATGTGCTCTCAAGTGGAGAGGCCCATCAACAGCCTGGCTGCCACATTTTGCACTAGCTGCAGCTTCCAGATTTGGGACAAGGGCAGCCCCATGTAGAGAGCATTGCAATAGTCCAATCTCAAGGTGACCATAGCGTGGATCACTGAAGCCAGGTCATTGCATTAGAGGAAGGGAACCAACTGCCTAATCAGCTGTAGATGGTAAAAGGCTGCCTTGGCAGCGGCTGCTACCTGGGCCTCCATTGTTAAGGCGGCATCCAGGAGCACTCCCAAACTCCTAACCCTCGGCGCTAGTCTATGTCTCCAGGCAATCTGGGCGAGAGGGCACATATAGATGTTAAATAACACTGGGGACAACATTGCCCCTTGGGGAACCCTGAAGACCAGTGGGTACCTCTGGGATGTCTGCTCCCCTAGTGCAACTCTCTATCCTCGACCTTGGAGAAAGGAGACGAGCCATTGCAAGGCAAGCCCCTGAATCCCAATGTTGGTGAGGCGATGGACCAGCAACTGATGGTCAACCATGTTGAATGCCGCCAACAGGTCCAACAGCAACAGTACCGCTGAAGCACCCGATCCGGATGCCTCCGGAGGTTGTCTGTGAGGGCAACCAGTGCTGTCTCTGTCCCATGGCCTGGATGAAAGACGGACTGGAAAGGGTCTATGGAAAGTGTCATCCATAAAGCTCTGCAACTGAATCACCACCGCTCTCCAATAACTTGCCTAAATAGGGCAAATTTGAGACCGGCTGGTAGTTAGCCAAATTGGCCGGGTCCAAGGACGTTTTTTTCAGGAGAGGGCGGACCATCACTTCCTTGATTGCTCCCGGGAACAGTCCCTCGGCGAGGGACTTATTGATAATGCCTGTCACAGACCCCACTCTCTATATTCCTTATGATCAAAACTCACCTCCCTCTAGCCATTCAGGGATATCCTGGTATGAGAGGCTATTGGTCCATTGCCCAAGGAAGAGGTCCCTTCTAAGGGATCTATGGCAATTTTGCCCTCTCCCCTCCCTCACACAAAGGATTTTCCCTCCATTTTTTCTTCTTTCCCTTTCTGACTGATCAGCCCCTTTTATCTCTTTTCTTCTTATTTGAAGGTTGATGGCTGTCCTATCATGTCACGTTAATATATTTTGATGCTGGCTCAGCCCAGGGACTTGAAGGAAGAGACAAGATCACCTCCTTCACTTCTGAAAATAGCACACAAGACCACATCCCTCCTTCTCGGACTGACAATCTCCAACCTCAAGACTCTCATTCTCCATAGCAGAAGATCTGTCAGCACAAGAGGGTCTCCTCCCCAAATCTCTCTGTCTATCTTAGCTTCTCCAGGTTGGTAACCCTAGCCTCAAGGGAACAAACCTGCTCCCTTAGAGCCACGAGCTCCATGCAGCTAGCACCCACCCACGTTTTCCACCCAGTGGGTAGATAATTGTATATGTGTCACTCTTTGCAAAACACTGGATAGCACCTGCTCCCCACAGGCCAAAAGCCCTTTGTCAGAGTCCCCAGTCACTCATGCGCAACAACAGTCTTTCAGGGAAGTTCAGTCATCATTCGACACACTTCATGTCAGGAATTGGATTTAGGCGGGGTGACAGGTAATTATACCCAGTTCATACATTACAACAGGAGGGCAAAGACCGATAAGGGGAGTAAATGAGTGCGCCCAAAAAAAAATGGCTCCCAGCTCCCAGCGGGAAAAAAGCGGCACTCAGCTTCAAGGACAGAGATGAGATAATGGGCAGAGGTGAGAAGAAAATACCAAGGAGAGGGAGGAGGGGAAGTGATGAGTCAGAGGGAGGAGGCAGGCCAGGGGTGAGAAAGGGAGACAGAGACAATCCATGGTGGCATCAGCCAACACTCTTTGACTCTCAACCTAGGATGAGCCTTACAGTTCAGAGGCCCACAACCACCATCTCCCAGCAGCAACAGCAGAGGATGGGGCCTGCCATCAGTCCCAGGAAAACAGACTTTGCTCAATGAGCAACAGACCAAAGACCCAAACAGACCCAGATGGAAATATCACAAGCTACAAACACCCACTCACCCTCAAACTCTGTTGTTTCACAGTGCAACCTCAGTTAATGCTCCCCAGTAATTTAGAAGTTTAGGAAAGGCAAAAACAACAACAACACTCACCTTCCTAGCATCTCTCTCCTGGGCTCTGTCTCCCAGCCCAGTTGGCTCAGTTCTCAGGTGGGATGGCAGCAGTTGCCCAGCTTGGAGCTCTGAGCTGAGTCTGGTGGTGATGGTACAGAATGGAAGCTATGCTGGGCCTGTCAGTGGTACAGCCCAAGGCTCTGTGCTGGGCCTGGTGGTGGCTGCACAGTCCAGGAGCCATGCTGGGTATGCTGCTGCTGAAGCCTGGGAGCTGCACTGGGCATACTGCTGTCAGCTGCAGTCTGGGAGCTGCATTGGGACCAGCAACAGTGGTGCAGCCCTGGGAGAGCCCAGGGGTTGTGCGAGGTCTGGCAGCAGCTGCCAGAGAGCTTGGGGTCCATGGCCAGCAGCAGCAGCAGCCCAGGACTCCACACTGGGCCTGGCGGTGGCACAGCTTGGGATTCTGTGCTGGGCCTGGTGGTGGCACAGCCCATGAAGAGGCTGGGGCCCATGCTGGGCCTAGCAGCAGCTGCTGTACAGTCCAGGGCTCCATGCTGGGCCCAGTGGTGGCTACTGGAGAGCCCAGGGACCACACTGGGCTAGGTTAGAGTGTGGGGGGGGAGATAGAATTCTCCCCACGAGTCTCATGGGCCCTGAAAAGTACTGAGACTGATGAGTGAATTCAGCTCTCACATACTTTATTAGTTGCAGAACAAGACAAACTAGCCGGCTCGCAGGCTGGCTTATATTCCCCAGCAAACCCACACCCCAACTCCTATTCCACCCGTGATAGGATCATTCAAACTTAATCCACTTAACTCCTAAGATATTCAAGGCCAGATTGGTGGGGCTTGAGGAGCCCCTGTTCTATTGTTTCCCTGAAACGAAGCTCAGCCTTAGCTAGTCTGTGCTCCACTGGTTCGCGCCGGCTAGAGCACATGATCGAGCCACAGGCTGAACTGGATACATTACACTCCTCCCCCATTGGTCCGATAAACACCCACACACAAAGTCCTTCAAGTACCTGGGAGCCCACCATTCCCGTGTAGAACGGCGGAGTTCTGGCATGGGGGAACTGGTTGCCTCCTGAGCTGGCTTGGAATCTGGTGGCTGTTCTGGTGTCTGAGGGGCTGGGCTCACCGTCTCACCCGGTGCTTCATTTGAGGTCGATGGTTGGCCGGGGTTGGGGCTCCTGGGAATTTCCTCTGGTGAGTCTGCCGCCGCATCTGGCCGAGCTGGCTCGCTCCACTCTTCCCCCTTGTCCAGCTATAGGGATAGCACCCGGCGGCGTAGCTGATCGATGTGTTGATGCAGAATCTGGCCGTCCTCTCCGGAGACATCATAGGATCAAGGGCCTCAGACCCGTACCACTCTGGCTGGGATCCAAGGGAGACTTTTCGCGAAGTTCCGAGCGTACACCGGGTCCTCTGGGAAGAACCCCCGTGCAGCCTCTGGCATTTCCGTGGAGGGTTCCTACTCTGGTGCTCGATCGGGGTGTAACCAGTCTAGCCTGGTGGTGAGACGTCGGCCCATCAATAGTTCCGCTGGGGTTCGGCCGGTAGTCGCATGGGGCGTAGTCCTCTGGCTGAACAAGAAGGAAGCCAGCTTCAAGTCCCACTCTGTTCCTTCAGCCTGGCGGAGCGCCTCCTTTGCCGTTCTCACCATGCGTTCGGCTTGGCCATTGGTGGCGGGATGGAATGGGGCCAATCTGACGTGGCAAATTCCATGCTGACGGATGAACTCTTGGAACTCCCCGGACGTAAAGGATGTTCCGTTGTCGGTGACCAGGGTGTCGGGGAGTCCGTGTGTGCTGAAAATCCACCACATTGCTCTGATGGCCACTCGGGAGAAGGTGGACGGTACTGGCACAACTTCTAGCCACTTACTGTAGGCATCTACAAGTATAAAAAACAGCTGCACCTGGAACAGGCCTGCGAAGTCGAGGTGCAGGCGTGACCAGGGGCGGTGAGAGGATTCCCAGGCCCTTTCCGGAGCCTTCGGCGGTGTGGGTCGGGAGGCCTGGCAGGGTTGGCACCTTTTTACCAGTCCTCAATGTCCTGGTCCAGCCCCGGCCACCAGACATACCCCTGGGCCAGGGCCTTCATTCTGACCACCCCCGGGTGGTGCTCATGCAAGTCATTCAGCACTCGCGGCTGTAGTGGTTTCGGAATGACTACTCTACCCCCCCATATTAGGCACCCCTTGTAGGTCGATAGCTCGTCACGCCTTGTGACAAAAGGCACAAATTCCTGTCGGCCACCCCCCCCCCAGTCCAAGACACAATAGAGAACCTTGTCGCAGCCCGAGAGACGAGCCACCTTCTTGATGTGGACGGGGTGACCGGGCAGCAATTCCAAGAGGGCAATCTTGTGGGCGGGGGCCGGGTCTGGGTCTGTGATGGGCAGCGGCAGGTGGCTGAGGGCGTCCGTGTGACCCATGGACTTCCCCGGGCGGTGGGTGAGGGCGTAAGAGTACCCCGCCAGGAATATGGACCAGCGGAGAACCCTGGGCGAGACCATCTGTGGCGTTTGTCGATCAGGCGCGAGGAGGCCCAGGAGAGGCTTGTGGTCCGTCAGGATCTCGAACGTGTGGCCATAAAGATGGTGGTGGAATTTTTTAACCCCCGCCACTATCGCTAGCGCCTCCTTGTCTATCTGCGCATAATTACGCTCCACAGAAGACAGGGCCCTCGAGTAATAGGCGACCGGGACCTCCCGGCCATCCGTCAGTCTGTGCCCCAACACCACCCCCATCCCGTAGGGCGAGGCGTTGCATGTGAGGACTACCGGCAATGCCTCGCAGAAGTGATGCAGTACAGTATTGGAGACCAGTAAGTCCTTCACCCCCTGGAATGCTGCTGCGTGCTCGGGCTTCCAGACCCACGATGCCTCTTTGTCGAGCAGGCGATGGAGGGGTTTTACCACCGCGGCCTTCAGAGGCAGAAAAGCATGATAAAAATTTAAGAGGCCTAGGAACACCTGCAGTTCCGTTTTGGACGTGGGGATCGGGGCTTGCGTGATGGCCTTTACTTTTTCATCTGTGTGGTGGATGCCTTGTGCATCGACTGCAAACCTGAGAAACTCGATGCAGGGAACCCCCAGGAGGCACTTTTCTTTCTTCACCTTGAGGCCGGCATCGTCAAACCTCTGGAGAACCTGGCGCAGCTGGTCGGCGAAGGTGGTGGAGTCCGGCGCCGTGATGATAACATCATCTAAAAAGGGCTGGACTCCTGGAATACCTTTAAGAAGGGAATCCATGAAGGACTGGAAGATCCCTGGCGCCACAGAAACCCCGAACTGCAACCTGGTGACCCGGAAAGCCCCCTTGTGGGTGGTGATGGTCTGTGCTTCAGCAGCAGCCGCATCTACTGGCAGCTGCTGGTAAGCCTGTGCCAAGTCTAGTTTATCGAAAACCTTGGCTCCCGTAAGCAAGGCCAGGACGTGGCTCACTACAGGAACCGGGTAGGCATGGTCCTGCAAGGCCTTATTTATGGTGCATTTGTAGTCTGCACAAATGCGGATGGTCCCGTTAGGTTTTATGGGCATCACAATGGGGGTCTCCCAGTGTGCTGATGCGACTGGTTCCAGCACTCCTTGTTCAACCAGACGGTTGAGCTCGGCCTCCATTTTGCTCCGCATTGCTTTTGGAGGGGGCCGCGCCTTGATGCGGATAGGCTGGACGTTGGGGTCCGTATCTAGCTATATCGGGGTCCTGTTGTACCTCCCCAGAGTCCCATCAATCACCTTGGGGAATTCGCGACAAACTGCCTCCCACTCCGTGGCCCTGAGGTGGTTTACTCCTGCTATTTGGAGTCCCAGGGGCTTAAACCACGACAACCCCAAGAGACTCGAGAGGTGCCCTTGCACTACCAGCAGGTCCAGCAGGCCCGAGAACCCCTTAAATTGTACCTTAAACTTGCCCCAGCCACGGACCGCCACCGGGTTTTTGTTAAAGTCTCTCAGTGTCAACCCCTGTGGCTTGTGCAGATGGGGTCCCCCCTTAGGGCATAGTGTTTTGAGGGTTTCCGCTGAAATTATCAAGAATAAGGACCCAGAGTCTATTTCCATTTGGCAGGGGGACCCCTCAATTAGGACAGTCACATGCACCTTGTCCGGGCCATCTTGGGGCAAGTTACATATCATCTGCTGGTGTTGGGTCATCACGGTGTGCAGGCCTGAGGCATCCAGCTATGCCGTGGATGCCTGGCGCTTGCCCTTGGAGCGGCAGACCCGGGCGATGTGTCCAGCCTTGTTGCAGGTCCTGCAGACGGTGTCCCGGAAACGGCAGGTCCAGCGCTCGTGAGCGTCACCACAGCTGGCACAGGCAGAAGCGTTGTGCTGAGTCAGTGCCGCGGAGGATCCCTTGCTGCATGGGGTGCGCTGTAGCGGTCAGCGGGTTACCTGCATGACCTCCTCATCATTAGAGTCGTCGGATGGGCCGGAGTCCTGGAGGGGTGGACCAATTTCTGCCAACGGTCAGAGTGGGACTTCTCATAGGCGGCTGCTTCCTTGATTGTGGCCTCCAGACTGAGATCATCACGGCTGAGGAGTTTGCGGCGCAGCTTTGGCTCCTTCAGACCCACCAGGAACTGATTTAGAAGGGCATCCATGAGGTTGGGGAAGGCACACCTTGTCACTGTGCGGCGCAGGCTGGCCAGGAATTCCGGTGATGTCTCGTCAGGGCCCTGGGTTCTTGCGAAGAATTCCATTTGTTCCGCAAACTCCGTGGGCTTCGGGGCCAAGCAGTCAGTAAACGCCTTGACCAACACTTCGTAGGTGGCGGCCGCATCTTTCGGCTGTAGAGGAGCCACCAGGTCCTTTAGGAGGAGGTGTGCCTCGATGCCGCAGTAGCATAGCAGATGCACCTTCTTCGTACCCGCATCCGTGATGCCGTGGATTTCGAAGTGTCAATCCAGTGTCTCAATCCAGGTCTCCCAGTGTGTGGGATGGGAGATGTCGAAGGCCAGGAAGCTCTTGTTGCTGGCGGCCATTGCGCTTGCCTGTGGAGGTTGCGGTTCAGGCGTAGAGGTGGCGGCATTGGAAGCGGGGCTGCTCTCGGGGTCAGCGGTGGTTGGGATTGGGGCTGTGTCCAGGAGCTGAAGAAGCAGACACGAAGCTCGGCGGCGGCGTTCAGTGCTTTCGGCAATGGAGCGGTTAGCACTGCTTGTCTCGTGGTTGTTGTTCATGGAGGGAGTTGGCATCCCATCCTTTTCGCCAGTGAAAAGTACTGAGACCGATGAGTGAATTCAGCTCTCACATACTTTATTATTTGCAGAACAAGACAAACTAGTCGGCTCGCAGGCTGGCTTATATTCCTCAGCAAACCCACACCCCATCTCCTACTCCACCCGTGTTAGGATCATTCAAACTTAATCCACTTAACTCCTAAGATATTTGAGGCCAGATTGGTGGGGCTTGAGGAGCCTTTGTTCTATTGTTTCCCTGGAATGAAGCTCAGCCTCAGCTAGCCTGTGCTCCACCGGTTTGCGCCAGCTAGAGCATATGGTCGAGCCACAGGCTGAAATGGATACATTACAGGCCCCCACTTGTTTTATCTAAAATGAGTGTCCAATGTCCCCATCTATAGCCACCATGAATAATGTTTGCTAATCCATTTTAAATCAAGAAAAATTTAAACAGTAGTAGATGTAAAACTGCCATATTGCTGTTGGTTGATCATGGGACCTTATAGTTCAGAGAGATGGAGCATCAGAAACCTAATAGAGATTTAATTAATTTGTTGCAGAAGGAGATCAGAAGATTGTACATGTAGTATTTGCAGAACCAGTCATAAAGCTTCTTAACTGTACCACCCAGAAAAAAATAGGATTGGCAGGTCACCAGCATCTCAAACTCTGAAGCTGGGAGGTCATGGCCTGGTGATGTGATGTTGAATTGGAAGTACTAATAGTAGTACTTCCATATGCCTCTAAAATGTACCATATGATATCTGAGAATGTGTGTGGTCACAATCATGTGGTTTTATAGAGTGGAATTATTCACCACACACACAAAATTTTAAAAACAACACATGCTGAACTGTTAATGCCAGACTATTGCCTGCCTCTTACCTTAAATTTACATGTGCAGCAATTACCACACCAGCATATGCTGAAGTCATAAATAGGGTTGCCAGCTCCAGTTTGGAAAATACCTGGAGACTTTTGGGGTGGATCTGGGAGATGGTGAGTCTTGGGGAGGGGAGGGACCAAAGAATGGTACAATGCCATAGAGTCCACTCTTCAAAGCAGCCATTTTCTCCAGGGGAATTGATCTCGGTCAGCTGGAGATCTGTTGTAAAAGTGGGAGATCTCCAGGTCCCACGTGGAGGCTGGCAGCCCTAGTCTTAAATGAAGTCCTTAAAAGAGGGGAAGGGCTGTGGCTCAGTGGAAGTGCATCTTTTCAGCATGCAGAATATCCCAGGTTCAATCCCTGGAATCTCCAATTAAAGTATATGGTAGTAGGTGATGTGAGAGACCTCTACCTAAAATGGTGGAGAGCTACTACCAGTCTGAATAGACAGTATTGACTTTGATGAACCAGTGGTCTGAGTCAATACAAGGCAGCTTCATATAAACATATAAGCAGGGTAGTTGTTCATAACGAGATTTCAAACTGTCGCCCTGAGAATAAGCCCACAAATCTGAGTGTCAGGGTGAATCCTAAATCCCAGGAACCATATCTAGACAGAAAGCACTGAAGAAAATAAATGCAGGACAATTTGGCAAAGCAGTAAATAAGAGTTCAGATGAGACTGTAGGAGAGTGGTAGGAGAAAGAACGTAGTACAAAAATGAAAATCCTCTGTTACCATAAGTTCACATTATTGGGTATGTTGTGAGATGTTCGTGAAGTCATTGTAGAATGGTGAACACCCAGTTCTTGGTAACTGATTTTTAAACTCTAGAGCAGGCCCATAGGATTTTTTTAGTTGGGGGGCATTTAAATTTCTTAGGGGGCACTGGCTAATCGAATTAGAGGTAGTTTAATTAAAGTTAAATAGACTTTCTGGGGGAAATAGAAAGGTGCTGTCTGGCTCTGCACTACCACCATAGCCAGCCATTTGCGCCAGGCAGCTGTACAGGAATACCCAGATCCTTCCCTGCATTCACTGCTGCTCAGGGGCCCTGGGCTGGATGGGAAGTTGTGGGGCCTTGCCAGTAAGTCGGGGGGCCCAGTCCCGAGATGCCCCACTGTAGCTATGAGACTGCTCTAGAGACTTTCAAACTAAGGGCAGCTTCAGATGTAATGATCCTGCACAGCTTGCCAAATTAGCTGTCCTTTCTGCATTTGGCTGGTGGTGCAAGATCATGATGTCTGAACAATGACTTGAAATAAGAAGCCATGCATATTGCCTGCATGGCCTTTGCTTTAATATGTGACAATTTTGCACTAGCAGAATGTCAAATGATTGTGCATTTGTCCTGCTATGTGGAATTAATCTGACTATAGTCAGTCTCTGAAGACTAGAAACCCAATATGTTATTTAGGTGGTCATCACACAG
Organism: Gekko gecko; assembly: GCA_029375565.1. Taxonomy (NCBI): domain Eukaryota; kingdom Metazoa; phylum Chordata; class Lepidosauria; order Squamata; family Gekkonidae; genus Gekko; species Gekko gecko. The sequence goes on from JAPDNY010000006.1 coordinate 85,931,769, forward strand.
TGTGGGCTTACATAAACTATATGCCTTATTTTTGAGTTGATAAGCTAGTCTGAGCACATCCAAAATGGCTATAGTGGATCAGCAAGCTTTTTTTTTTTGTATTGTGCACTGGTGAAAGTTTAAAAATAAATAAAAATGGCACTAATTTAATTTGCTTTCGGTCAGGAAAATAACAACATGGAATGAAATGTTTCTTTGCTAGAGGCACACACCTTGAATTGATGAACCCCTGCAGTTATTTAGACAATGCTAATAATTTGCTTTGCTTTTATCTCCAAATTGCATCAACTGTCTCCAGTGACATTTAAGTTACATATGTGAAGGGACTGGCATTTTTAGACTGTCAGGAGTATTATTGGGGGGGGAACCCTGATTGCGTCACAGGACATCTGTTTTATTGTTAATTAGAAGAAATTGGAAAAGCATCAGAAGAGTATACTCTGAAACTATTTCATAGTTCCTGTTTAAAATCTTACTTTGATCCCTTGAAATTAATGATGCTCTGCAGATTTTCACATTTTGATGTGAATTTCATTTAGAAAGTTTCAGGAACAAATGAGAAGGGGAGTTGTTATCCATCTGTGCTTCTATCTTTACAATTCAATTACTTGCTGCCATCAAAACTATTTCCCCCTTTTCAAAATTATCTGGAGAAATAAAATAAGCAAGCAGTTCACATCACCCCCCCCTCAAAGTTATGAGCTCATTGCATCTCATGCTTTGTGCCCTGTGGTTTCAGACAAACAAACAACAGTGTGAAGCTGAAAACTATTCAATGGCCATGTAATCTCACCCACTGTTTTAAGACAGGCTCTTTCCACTATCCTTCAAAGATAAGCAGATATTATAATGCCACAAGGGATCACTGAGGATAATGAGGACACTGGGTCAGAAGTGACTGCGGACTTTACCCTGTGACCTTAATGGCCAATATGTACCTGAATGGTATGTCTGTGGTAGAATGGTCTGAAGGCAAAAGATGTCATTCTGGTGTTTAAACTAAGCAGAAACTGTATGAGAGGCCACCTGAAAACCATAGGTAAGGTTATTTAGAGGTTGAGTAAGACATAAACCCAAGTAATTTTTTTGCATCATTTGTTCGTATGCAGCCTCATTCTGTTAAAATTTGTACATTCTTTATTTGTTTGTTTATTCAATTTTTAGCCTACCCTCCCCAGAGCTCAGAGCAGATAACAACATGTGCATAACAATATCTGTACTTAAATTATTAAAACATTAACATTAAAAGGAAAAGTATTAATACTTCACAAAATTTTACATTATGTTTTAAACTGTAGCACAGGACTCTTTGGGCCCTTCAATATGAGGGCGCTTTAGAATTACAGAAGCCCTGCCATTCCTCAGTCAGCTTGAAGAATGCAAGTCATGATGACTCTACATGACTTCAAATAGACTCATGGGATAAGAGGACGGGTTCTCGTTTGGATTAAAAACTGGTTAAATCATAAGAGGCTAAGAGTAGGAATAAATGGACACTTCTCACAATGGAGGGAAGTAAGCAGTGGGGTCCAACAAGGATCAGTATTGGGGATGGTACTATTTAATTTGTTCATAAATGATCTGGAACTTGGGTTGAGTATGGTAGTGGCCAAATTTGCAGATGACACAATTATTCAGAATGGTGAAAACCAAGGATAATTGTGACAATCTCCAAGAGGACTTCCACAAATTGGGTGAGTGGACAACAATGTGGCAGGAGAGGCGGGGCTACAGTGCAGCAATGTGGTTGAGTTTCTCAGGGGCTCTGAGACTCACCAACTTCTGGAGCTTTTTTAGGAGTCCGTTTGGTTTTCCTTGGACCCATCGGTTCGTCGGGAGTACGAACTGAATGCAGAGGACTTTTATATCTGAGCCCCCTGTTTGCGGCAACAACGGGTGTGGAGTCAGAATTGTCCTGAAGCAGGAAGCACCGAAGACCAGCCATGATAGCACGACTGACAAGCTGTATTACCCCTAAACAAAGAGCCTTCAAACTTTGTCATTTCATCTAGGTGATGAACTTGTGAGTACTTTCTTTTTCTTGACAACTTTTAAGCTTGGAAAACAACTCTCATTTGCCCCTATAAATCCTCCCAAGAAGCCAAAGGAGGTGCTGAGGAATTTTCCCTCATGCATTCCTATGTTAAGTGGCAGAGCAGAGCTCCGGGGAGTCAACATCAATATAAATACAAGGGGCAGAGTAATATATTGAAATCTCCTATCCACTATTTGAAAAACATCTTAAATACTGAAGAACAGTGACTTACTTGATTTATGGAAAAGAATGGTCTGGATTTAAAATGGCGACGAAGCTGGCACTCTTAATGGTGTAATTCCACAGAGACGATTGTTTACAAGAGTCTCAGCTTAAGTGTGAAATGGCTTTCTCAGCACAAATTGGAGAGGACTTGCAACTGTCAGAACCTTCTGGGAAGAGATCATTCAATGCAAACTAAAATATTTGAAGCTATCTCTCCAGTTTTGGAACAAATCATGAGCATTTTTGAGAGTGAACAAACTAGTTTACTTGACATAACAGACCCTCCATTACAGATGACGTCATCCTTATCCCAAAACCTCAATCAATGTGGCCTGTCTGGAGATGTGATTCTTAATACGAGAGAAATAACAAAAGGCTACTCTGACTGCTTGAAGTCTCAAGTTTTCTTAGTTACCACGCACAACAAGGTGTTTTTACAGGCTTTGGGCTGTTTGATCTCTCACACAAGCAGTCTGGAAGGGGAGGGGGTGAGTTTCAAAGCATTTTCAGAGACTGAACAGGGTTCTAAGTGCTACTACATAAGTATGACTGAAGAAGAGGGAACCTTCAAAGATCAAAGGCACAGGAGATCAACAATTCTAGGGAGACATTTGCAGGGAAAACAGGAGAAATATAAACTGTATAACCAGGGGTCTTTTCGTAGAAAAACAGCTGCAGGAGCTCATTAGCATATGGTATGCTAATGAGCTATTAGGCTATTAGCATATGCCACGCCCCCTGACATCACCAGAAGTGATGTCAGAAGGGGAAGCAAAAGTGGGGGAGGCATCTTCAAAAGCCTCCCCTTCCCTTCCCCAGCTGGTCTGGGTGGGGGAGCTAAGAGAGAAGGGGTTTAAAGTTTAAACTCCTTCTCATGAGAGTTGGACCACAGAAGGAGGAAAGAGGGAAAGAAAGAGAAGGAAAGGGGAGGGAAACAGGGAAAGGAGGAAAAAAGAGAAGAGAAGAAGGTGGAAAAGAAAGAGAGAAGAGAAGAAGGAGGGAAAGAGGAAAAAGAGAGAAGGAAAAGGGGGAATGAAAGAAATTCGGCGACAATTCGGCCCCATTATATCCTATGGGCCATTGAAGTCAATGGTGAAAACATAGGGTATATTCTGGGGGCTGGAGGGGAGGGGGTTTGAGGCCCCAAACTCACAGGGTAGCTGATGGAGCCTCTCCCCAAGATACCCACCAAGTTTCAAGAACATTGGACCAGGGGTCCAATTCCATGGGCCCCCAAACAGGTTGCCCCTATTCCCTCCATTGTTCTCTATGGTGGGAAAAAAACGTACTTTTTTCCCACCATAGAGAACAATGGAGGGAATAGGGGCAACCTGTTTGGGGGCCCATAGAATTGGACCCCCTGATCCAATGTTCTTGACACTTGGTGGGTATCTTGGGGAGAGGCTCCATCAGCTATCCTGTGAGTTTGGAGCCTCTCCCTCAAACCACCTCCCCTCCAGCCCCCAGAATATACCCTATGTTTTCACCATTGACTTCAATGGCCCATAGGATACAATGGAGCTGAAATTGACATTCGGCTGCCTGAAAGACTCTCCGGGACGCCGGCTGGGGGCGGGGCTTGGCTCCTGAGCTCCCGGAGCTTCGCTCCGGTGCGCTCCCCCCCAAAAAGACCCCTGTGTATAACTAATTTGTAACAATATATTTTGATTGTTTACATGGTTAAACTGATTAATGAGAGGAAGATTTATCTAAAGTGAAACTCTTAAACTGCTAAAAATATTTGTTTATATATTATTTCTTTCTTCCTTCTTATCTGAATTTATACTGATACTTGATAAATGACTGATTAAGAATATAATCTGTAGTTACAAATATTGACTATCTTTATTGTCTTAACTGATTAGTGAATGTTATAAATAATGGTTGGTATATTTGATACAATATGTTCTGGATATTTGTAATGCTGTAACTGATGGTTGATAAAAAATTATAGCGTAGTTTTGATTTTTAAAATGGGACTTGCAGGGAAAAAATAAAAACAATGAATTATTACCTAGAGAAGGTGTAATGACTTAAGTATTGTGAGAGAAAAGATGGATCTATATAGAGGAAAACAATAGATTGGGAAGGACTAGAGATCTCTTCAAGAAAATTGGAGAAATCAAGGGAATGTTCCATGCAAAGCTGGCCATGATAAAGGACAAAAATGGTAGGGACCTAACAGAAGCAGAAGAGATTAGGAAAAGATGGCAAGAATACACAGAAGAACTATACAAGAAGGACCTCGATGTCCTTGACAACCACGATGGTATAATCACTGACCTCGAGCCAGACATCCTGGAAAGCGAAGTTAAATGGGCCTTAGAAAGCATTACTAACAACAAAGCTAGTGGAGGTGATGGTATCCCAGCTGAGTTATTCAAAGTCTTAAAAGAAGATGCTGTTAAAGTGCTGCACTCAATTTGCCAACAAATTTGGAAAACACAACAGTGGCCACAGGATTGGAAAAGGTCAGTGTACATTCCAATCCCAAAGAAGGGCAACGTCAAGGCAATCCCAAAGAAGGGCAACTATTGCACAATTGCACTCATTTCACACGCTAGCAAGGTCATGCTCAAAATCCTACAAGCTAGGCTCAAAATCCTACAAGCTAGGCTCCAACAGTACGTGGATAGAGAACTGCCAGAAGTACAAGCTGGGTTTCGAAGAGGTAGAGGAACTAGAGATCAAATTGCCAACATTCGCTGGATTATGGAGAAAGCAAGAGAGTACCAGAAAAACATCTACTTCTGCTTTATTGACTATGCTAAAGCCTTTGATTGTGTGGATCACAATAAATTATGGCAGGTTCTTAAAGAGATGGGAGTACCGGACCACCTCACATGTCTTCTGAGAAACCTGTATAAGGGTCAAGAAGCAACAGTTAGAACCGGATATGGAACAACTGATTGGTTTAGCATAGGTAAAGGAGTACGGCAAGGATGTATATTGTCACCTTGCTTATTTAACTTATATGCAGAGTACATCATGCGAAATGCTGGCCTGGATGAATCACAAGCTGGAGTTAAGATTGCTAGGGAAAAGATCAATAACCTCAGATATGCAGACGATACCACTCTGATGGCAGAAAGTGAAGAGGACCTAAAGAGCCTCTTGCTCAGGGTGAAAGAGGAGAGCGCAAAAGTGGGCTTGAAGCTCAACATCAAAAAAACTAAGATCATGGCATCTGGCCCCATCACTCCTTGGCAAATAGAAGGGGAAGTCGTAGAAGTAGTGACAGACTTCACGTTCCTAGGATCCCAGATCACTGCAGATGGTGACTGCAGCCATGAAATTAAAAGATGCCTGCTCCTTGGGAGGAAAGCGATGGCAAACCTAAACAGCATGATAAAAAGCAGAGACATCACCCTGCCAACAAAAGTCCGCATGGTCAAAGCATTTATGACCATGGGTTTTTTTCTATGGGCTTTTTTCCGTGGGCTTTTTTCCTGTGGGTTTTTTCATGTGAGTTTTCTTCCGGTCATCAGTTCAGTGTTGCCAAGTGCAAAGTGATGCACATTGGAGCCAAAAATCCTAAATATAAATACATATCGATGGGGTCTGAACTGACAGAGACTGACCAAGAGAGAGATCTTGGAGTCACAGTAGATAACTCAATGAAAATGTCTAGACAGTGTGCAACTGCAATAAAAAAAGGCCAATGCTATGCTGGGGATTATTAGGAAGGGAATTGAAAACAAATCAGCCAGTATCATAACGCCCCTGTATAAATCAATGGTGTGACCTCATTTGGAATACTGTGTACAGTTCTGGTCACCACACCTCAAAAAAGATATTATAGCATTGGAAAAAGTGCAGAAAAGGGCAACTAGAATGATAAAAGGGTTGGAACACTTTCCCTGTGAAGAAAGGTTAAAATGCTTGGGGCTCTTTAGCTTGGAGAAATGGCGGCTGAGGGATGACATGATAGAGGTTTATAAGATTATGCATGGGATAGATGTTAGCCCAATTGCTCTATTTTAAATATAGCAATTGGTTTATTATTATTATTATTGGATTCTCGCCTGTATATACAGAGAATGCTGCTGCTTTGTAATGGTTCCCAGTAAAAGACACAGAGACCAGGTATAATTAATAAAATATTATTTTACTGAATATAATCCTTATTTATCCATTCACAAACACACAAACAGTATTCAAGCATTCACACACATAAAATAGAACTAAGAAAGCAGAGGGGATTGATGGCTTATGGAGAGGTGATACTACCTGTCAGATGTGCAGAAGTCCATGAAGAAGGATTGTGGCCTAAACCCAGAGGGTTCAGGGGTGGGCTGCCATTTTGGCTCATGGCAGAGACACACACTCTAAGGCCATCTGTGTGCTGGGATATACCCACTGTAAGACAATGCAGCCCAATGGGTGGCCCAGGGGGCTGGTCTCAGGTGAGAACAAAAGATTTCCTGGACCAATGATGAGTCCCAGGGGTGTGTGATGTCAGTAGAGGCAGACCTTAGGTTTGACCAATGGGCTTCCAGAGAGGCAGGGTCTGGATTTAACAATAGAAGCCAGGTGTTGGGTGGCTAGTTGAATGGATTATAGGACTTGCTGGCCAGGTAAACAAAAGGTGGGAGACTTCCCTGATTGTCCCTGATTAGCATCAGGAAGGGTCGTTAACAATTTGAATGCTTGATTGGGTAATCCCTTCATGGACTGGCAGAGGAAAAGTCCTTTGTCTGCTGTATGGCCCTTAATCCGTGTAGGTGACATGCAGCAGGTATGTAATGGAGTCCCTCAGAGTAAAAAGACAGCTTTTTCCTTTCTCTATGGGCTTCTACCTTGGCATCCATTTTACAGTCTAGACAGACCATGTGGCAACAGCAAACAGTCCATAGCAAAGCCCCATAATGGCGTCAGGGCTTACATATCCCCCCCTTGCAGACGTGGCAGCGTCAGATGACATCGTCTGCACATACACACTTCGATGGAGACTTCCTGGTATCTTGAGGGACAGAGGCAAGAAAGACAAAGAAACACAAAAGGCTGGGTAAGGTGCTGAAGAGTGCCAGGTGGCTTCTAAAGACTTACCTCTGGAACTCATTGTTATTCCATGAGCATAATCTCTGCTGGGTGGAGGGGGAAGACTTGAGGCTTGCTCTGAGGTCACCTTATGAAACCTGAATATGAAATCCCTTTTGCAGACCACTTGCAGCCCAACTCTGTGGTCAAGCTGAGAGTGCCTGGCTTTTGGGGACTTTGGTTCAGGTTAGAAAGTAGGGCACCCCTATTTTGGGGCTACCCAAGAATAAAAGGCAGTGCCTCTGGTAACATAGAGCAGGTAGAGAAATAAGTACTTTTTCTCCCTTTCTCACAATACAAGAACTCATGGGCACTCAATGAAATTACTGAGCAGGTTAGAATGGATAAAAGGAAGTAATTCTTCACTCAAAGAGTAATTAACACATGGAATCTACTGCCACAGGAAGTGGTGGTGGTTACAAACATGGATAGCTTCAAGAGGGAATTAGATAAGCATATGGAACAGAAGTCCATCTTTGGCTATTAGCCACAAGGTATAGATAGGAACTCTCAGTCTGGGGCAAGTGATGCTCTGTGTTCTTGGTGCTTGGGGGTGGGGGGCAACAGTGGGAGGACTTCTAGTGACCTGGCCCCACTGCTGGACCTCCTGATGACACCTGGTATTTTTGGCCACTGTGCGACAGAGTGTTGGACTAGATGGGCCTGATTCAACATTGGCTTCTCTTATGTTCTTATGTTCTTAGAAGATGTTGTGATGGCCATAGGCATAGGCAATTTTACAAGGGGATTATACAGATTCATGGTCTGTCAGTGGCTACTAGTCATGTTGACTGAAGGGAACCTCCACATTCAGAGACACTAATGCTCTGAATCTTGGTGCCAAGAGGCAACATCAGGGGAAGGCCCTGTTGTTGGTCCTCCAGATGAAGTGGTTGAACACTGTGTGAGACAGGATGCTGGACTAGTTAGACCACTGATCTGATCCAGCAGGATTCTTCTTATATTCTTATGTAATGATGTTTTTTGGAATCTCTGGAAAACCTGAATGAACTAATGATGTCATTTCTGAAGAAAGGCATTTCATAGCACTGCAGCCAGTGGATCTGGTTGTCCTGGACACCTTTCCTGGTCTTATAAATCACAGGACAAGACTGGCAGGGCTGGAAACATGGCAGCAAATTGGAAGAGATTTTTGGAGTGTTCCTTAAGGAAGCCCCACTCCTCCCATGCAGGTACCTGATATCTACTGGTTTCCCATCCAAATCTCCCATGGAATGTTGTGGGATTAACAGGTTGCTTCAGGGTAAAGTAGGAATGTTGGGAGTTTTCCCTGACTGGCTCTTGGGGGGGCTATTTTTGCCCACTTAGATTGTTTCTAAGAAGTGGGCATAAATAGACATGTTGATAGACTGGTTAGGCCATAACTAATTTGGGGGGAATGTAGCAGGTTGCTCAGGATCGTTAGGGAGAACTGGCAAGCCTCCCAAGTTATTGGGCATGATGGAGGGTCATGGTCTTGGGAAGGAGTGCTGTTGGTATGGAGTAGCATCGTCCCATGGTATCTGGGGTTGGGGAACCTGCCCCCACACTTACCAAGGTCAGTAGATGTGGGGGGTGACTACCTGCCACCCAGCAGGTCTAGAGATGTGATTCTGTACTCACTGTGTGCCAGTGAAAGGCTAGTGGGCCCTTGAACAGTAATAGTTTTCAAAAAGCTAGCAGTGCCAGTAAAGACAAATGGCTCCTTGAAAGAGCTGGGCTTGCCCTGTTGTGAAGGCAACACATACAGCTTATAGAACATGCTGTACTGGGCAACAAAATATAATGAGTTAAGGAAGATAAGATGCTAAGGATTGTAGCAGATAGGTATGCCAGGGAAGGCAATGCCTGATATGCTAAATGGTGGCAGAAGGAGATCCAAAATTGAAGTAATCTGTGCTGCTACGTCACTTCTCGGGAAAATCCAGAAATGACATATTACATTTCTAGGAATCACTGGAAGCTTGCTATAGAGTTTCTGGTGATTCCTAGTGCTCCCATACATCATAGAATCACGGAGTTGGAAGGGGCCATACAGGCTATCCAGTCCAAACCCTGCTCAGTGTAGGATCAGCCTAGAGCACCCCTGGCAAGTGTTTGTCCAGCCATTGCTTAAAGACTGCCAGTGAGGGAGAGCTCACCACCTCCCTAGGAAGCTGATTCCACTTTTGCACAACTCTTACTGTAAAAAAGTTTTTTCTAATATCAAGCCGGTACCTTCCCGCCCTTAATTTAAACCCATTATTGAGTCCTATCCTCTGCTACCAACAGAAACAGCTCCCTGCCCTCCTCTAAGTGACAGCCCTTCAAACACTTCAAGAGAGCAATCATGTCCCTCCTCTACCTTCTTTTCTCCAGACTAAACATTCCCAAGTCCCTCAGCTTTTCCTCATAGGGCTTGGTCTTCAGGCCCCGATCATCCTTGTCACTCTCCTCTGCACCCGCTCCATTCTGTCCACATCCTTTTTGAAGTAAGGCCTCTGAACTATATGCATTTTCCATGGATGTGATGTAGTGGCACACAGGATGTTGCCCCCCCCACAATGTCCCCACCTCTGAGCCTCCTGCTGGTTGCCAAGCATTCCCTGACAACCTTATCCCCAAGTAAGTGTGTCTTTGCCACATTATTGAATTCCAAATATGATTGGTTAGAATCACACCATCTATCTCTCTGATAAAAGCACTTTGCTTCACAGACTATACTGTGTCCCTTCAGGGATTTTTCACCCATCCCTCCTTTGTCACACAGCCTGATATTATTGATGCACATTCACTTAAAAGTTACGTGGGACATACGTTCAGTGGGACATACTCCCAGGTAGGTGTGCATGGAATCACAGTGTTAAGGATGGTATTTCAACTTAATATGTAAGTTTGATGTTCTAAATACAGCCAGTATGATATGGTTGTTGGACTAAGCCTGAGGAGATTTGTGTTTCAATTCTCCTCACAGTGTCATTATTGGCCAGTAACTATTGCTCCGACTAATGTACCATACAGGATTCTTGTGACGACAAAATGGTGGTGATGGGGAGGATGGAGAGAGAAAAGAACCATGTACACTACCTTTGGAGGGATTAAAAATGAATAATAATAATATGGCAGTGTTCTGTTTAGGAGGCTAAAATTCTATCCCACTTTCACAAACAAATCACCCATATGGTCTAAACTGATTGTGCAAAGCATAATAAGGCATTGCAAATTTCATACTGGGAGTGTAATACCAAGTATTAAGTGTGGGTCTGACTTGGAATGGGACCATCACACATGAGGAAAGGGAGCTTCAGCCACTTCTTGTTGTTTTCCCAATCTGAAAGGCCTGTGGAGCTGTGGAAACCTACCCATACTCCTGCAGTTCATGTAGAGCACCCAAAATGGTAAATAACCCCTGGGGGCTACTTCAGATCTTGAAAATGGCACAAGGGAATGCTGAAATTCTTTCCCTCCATGCACTGCCACTACAGTCCAAATTGGGCCGGCATATGTCTGGAATAAAAAAATTCCAGCATTGAATTCACAATGCATGTGTGAGTGAAAGGATCCTTGGAGTACCAGGGAAGACTGTTGTTAAGCTCTAACAAAATCACAAATTGGGCATTATCACTAGTGCTTTATTAGCATTAGCTATGTCCAATGCCAATTACATGGAATTCTGTAAGAGATGACTTGTCTTCCCCATCTATGAAGTGAGACAGCTGAGGCCATATTCAGATTTTAGGATTTTTTTAAATGCTTCTGCTTTCAGGCTCAGCTTAATATTTTTTATTTTTTACTGCCGTGAATATGCATATTGTTTGCTGCAGTTCTATGAAGCATAACATCTGCCTCATAAAAGCTGTCTCTTGAGAAGTACATGTTTACTCAGATATAGACTATAAGAGAGAAGTGAAGCTGCTTAATAGCAGGACTGAACCAAACATTAAGGTCCTGTCAAAGAACATTGGCCTTCAGCCAACATTTCACAGTGTGTTCCAGTTGTTTTCCTATGCATTCCTCCCTAGAGCTGTTAAAGAACAAGAGTGCTCAATCCTCCATTGAGAGTCAGTGTGGCAAAGTAGAATATTTATTTGATTTAAACTGAAAAAAACAGAGGTTCGTCTACTCAGCAACAAAGCTGCCAAACACTTGCCTAATTGCCATGCTTTCCCAGGCAAAAGGTCTTGTCACCGAGAACTGCTAGTGCTGCAAAATACATCCTCAGTTGCAAACTTCTGCCACCATGTCTGGACCAAGGATGATCCCTCTCCCATTCTCGGGCACTGACCCACAGCCACCTGGGGCTCCTGGGGGTCTCACTGTGTCCTGGTCCTTTGTGGAGACTTTTTAGCGTCTGGGTTCCCTTTTAAGGATGTAAGCAGACATTCAGCAAATACTCCTGACACAGCAAATTAAAAACTATCTCTGCATTTATTCAATCATTCAAATAATGAAGAGTGTTTGCTAAGCAGGAGTCACTCTCAAATCATAACAATGGCAAAACAGCAACACTATACTTGTGCTGGGCAGAGGCTGAGTCTCTGAAACATTAAATGCTTGCTGGCTTCCCTCTCTGGGATAATCTTTTGACCTGACTTTCTCACCTGGAGGCTTAAAAAAGAGAGTCCATTCCAACTGGAACAGTCCTTGACATTCTGGCTTGAAGTCATAAAGGCCTCAACTTCTGTCTTTTCTGGTTTAGCCTCTGCCCTGTTACGTAAGCCCCCAGGACTTTCCCAGCATCTCCTTTCCATTGGCCCCAATGGCCCCATTAGCCAATCAGGGCATAGTTGTTTAACCCCTGTTGCTAGCTGGCAACCAGATAAAAGCATCTTATGCCAACTGGTCAAGCTGCCAGGTCCTTTTAATTAATATTCAGCCCAAACAGGCTGCAACTAACCTGTAAAAACTTACAGCTTAATCACAATTAATGAAAGCCTTGAGATCTGTAAGTTCTGATCCTTACAGTGACACTGGGGCAGTGAGTCTCTCTCTCTTAGTCTAATGTACTCACAAGGTTGTCATGACTGAAGACAAAATGGAAGAGAAGAACTAAGTCTGCTATTCAGAGATCCTTGGAGAAAGTGTAAGATATAACAAATATGTGCCCCCCCAACCAGATTTAAGTTGCCCCCCTAGTCGGAATAACGAGACAGACAACAGTTTGGAAGTAAACAAGGGCCACTTTATTAACTATTTAACATAACATTGCGGCAAGGGACCAGCTAAGCGAGCACGGAACAGGCAAGGCAGGTGTCACTCTGCTGACGAACCTCCTTGCCCTTTTCTCAGGTGGGTCACCCAGCTCTGGTCTTGAGCCATCGGTCTGGCTCGTGACCAGCAGCCCAGCAAACTGGTCGCCACCTAGGAGCGCCTACCCCTGAAGCCTTCCAACTTGCAGAGAGGAGCATACCCTAAGAGGTTCCCAGAGGAGGTGATCATCGTTCCCCACCCTGGACCTTAGAAATCCGAAGGCAGTTCCTGATGACCCCCTGTTCCCTAATGGGGAAAATGCCGTAAGGTGCTCACCGGTTCCGGTTTCTTGCCCGCACCAACCTGCCAAGTGACCAGCCTATTTATGTGTCGACCACCACAACCAACTATCCAATCCACTGTTCTCAGTGCAAGGTAGGCGAAAACACCTCTACCCATTCGGCCAATACTGAGTAAAAGCGAAAAATTCCTACCTGGCCCCAATAGGCAACCAGCCAAAGCCTACACTAAGAACAGGGCGGGAGGGTGGGCGAGCACCTTGGAGCAACTGACAACGAGCGGGAAAAGAGCCTGACTGTCAATCCTAGCCGGCTCCGCCCCCTGCCCATGTCACGACGACAGACGTCGTGACTCTGTTGCTGCCCGTCTTCCTGAGGGCGGCAAAGCGGCCCCCGGCGACCAGCGGCGTTGCCGGGTCGCCGGGAGCTGAGTTGCCCCCCTAGTTGGAATAACGAGACAGACAACAGTTTGGAAGTAAACAAGGGCCACTTTATTAACTATTTAACATAACATTGCGGCAAGGGACCAGCTAAGCGAGCACGGAACAGGCAAGGCAGGTGTCACTCTGCTGACGAACCTCCTTGCCCTTTTCTCGGGCGGGTCACCCAGCTCTGGTCTTGAGCCATCGGTCTGGCTCGTGACCAGCAGCCCAGCAAACTGGTCGCCACCTAGGAGCGCCTACCCCTGAAGCCTTCCAACTTGCAGAGAGGAGCATACCCTAAGAGGTTCCCAGAGGAGGTGATCACCGTTCCCCACCCTGGACCTTAGAAATCCGAAGGCAGTTCCTGATGACCCCCTGTTCCCTAATGGGGAAAATGCCGTAAGGTGCTCACCGGTTCCGGTTTCTTGCCCGCACCAACCTGCCACAGCCAAGACCAAGCCTCTGCTTTGGTCTTTGCTCCCCACAAAAAAGGCCAAGGCTGAGCTGATCCCTTGCTGCAAGTCCTACAAAAGAACCTGTTACCCTTGTCAGATAGGTGTACCCCATCAGCACTATACGGGTCCCATAACTCACCACCCTCCATGACCTTCCTCATCTAGTGGGTCACTGAATGCCTTCCGGGGTCTCCCCAATTGTGCCATACATGGCAGGGCAGAATAACAGACCCCACTCTCTGCACTACTGGGCCACCTTGCTCTCATCATTGCAAGGCCATCCTCCACATGTAAGTCCAGGGCCTTGCCCTTCATGGCGAAGCAGAGTAGCCAACCAGACTATCTGCACCCCAGGCCACCGTGCTCTCATCTTCACAAGGTCAGTCACCACTCATAGCACCATGTCTTTGTCATTCATGGCGAAGCAGAATAGCCGACCAGACTATCTGCACTCCAGGCCACCTTGCTCCCATCATTACAAGGTCAGCCTCAACTCTTAGCACCACGTCCTCGTCCTTCATGGTGAAGCAGAATAGCCAGCCAGCTTATCTGTGGGCCACCTTGCTCTTATCATCACAAGGTCAGACTCCACTTGCAGCACCAAGGCTGTGTCCTTCATGGCAAAGCAGAATAGCCAACCAGATTATCCGCACTCTGTGTCATCTTGCTCTTATTATTGCAAGGTCAGCCTCATCTCATAGCACAAGGGCCCTCACAGCCAAAGTGCCCTCCTGGCATGATGGGTGACCCAAAGGACCATGCTGTGGCCACAGACAGTGACTCTTCGTATTGCCCCGCAGCCAGCAGCACCTGAAAGAAAAACCTCATTAATAACTTAAAACTTTGTAATTCTATTGTTTGAACGCTAGGCGAAAACCCGCCACTATCTCACTGAGCCACAACGCCACCCCCCAAACTGGAGAGTAGTGACCAGACAGAAGTCTTAATCTGAACAAGGTTCCACTAACCCGCCACACAGCAAGGGAACCCGTAGGCCAGGGCAGCTGCAGTAGAAGCGGCACTGGACCTAGGAAGAGTGAATCCCAACTTCACCCCAGGAAAGGTCCAGCTTGCCCAAAGCCCGAGTGCTAACTGCTACAAAGGGGATGCTTGATCATAGAAGTTCCATCTGCAAACCTAAAGAGGTAACCGAATAATAACCTGAAGTGCAGCAACACCCCAGGCTGCAAAAATTGACCCTTATTTCACTGCCATATGAATAGGCTGCCTCTGGTTCTCTAGGGCTCCCTTTCCCCAATACCTTCATAGAATGTAGTAGTATTCCGCTATCTCCACACAGTGATGTTTGCATTTGCACAGCCGTTGTAATCTGCAAGGCACTGCCCCCGTACACAGGGCTTACGTGTGCCCTAATCAAATGACCTAACTCATGTATTCCTGTGTAGCCAAGGAAGCCACCTCCCTTTAAAGGGATGTTAATTATCAAGAGATGCTATTTACCTCCAAGCCATGAAAACTAAAGCTGTGCATTTTCATGCGTTAAGTCTCTATTAAATAGACAAGACTCTTTTCCTTTGGATCTTCTGGCAACCAGCACCCTGAAAGATAGGAAATTGAGGCCCAGAAGTGTCACTAGCTAAAGTCTACGTCAGAAGAGAGCCTTTCCGATGTAGATCCAGGTTCCCTGGATTGTCGAACTGTGAAAACAACACTAGAGGAGATCTGGATCAATTGACGTAGTGTCTTGGCATTTCTAAAGAACTATTCTAAGTACTGCAAGCAGACCTGAACAGGTAGGCACCCATTGTTATAAAGCCAAGGGACCTCCCCAATAAGGCATTTGAAAATGCTTCTAGGTATGAAATGCTCCTACAATAACCACTAAGAACCCTCCTAGCCAACCAGTAAGTTCGGCTTTAAAAATTGTGATGTTAACCATGAGATGTCACAATAAACCCTATATAATTAAATTTTGTTTGATTGTTTTGGTATTTATTTATCTATTTCAAAGAACCTTACTTGAAAGAGTGCACAATATCTGTTATTTCTTAATAGAAACTGGGTTCCTATCCTAAAGACTAGGACAAGCACTCAGAAATGTGCATTGGCTCCATCCTACCATCTGATGTATGCACACATATGCAGGCTGTATGCCCACTCGCCACAAGGTGAAGATGGCTCCCATGGCCCTATTTTACCTAATGTAATGCTGGCTGGGCTGCCAGGTCTAGAAGTAGTTTCAGTCCTCCCAAGTGCACGGACAGAACAGCTGTCTGGCCTCCCAAGCCATGCCGATCCACTGATGGGTCCTGCTTAACCCTTGTCCCACTGGAACCTCCCTGGCAACCCCTGCCTCCTTTCCTATTGCCGTGGCTGCACCGCCGCATCCCAGCCAGCACCTCCCACAGCCTGTCATACCAATGCCACTCTGGCCATTCACTGAACTTCCACCTAAAGACAAATGCACTATGAAATCTGTGAAGAATGCTACTTAGGACCAAACCAATGACCCGTAATGACGTGCCAGCTGTCTGATTCCCAGATCACGCATCAGATTGAAAGTCACACCGTATCCCTGCTAAAATAGAATCATAAGATACTGATAACATATTGCAATGGGTATTATGAAGCACTAACCCAATTTGCCCACTCAGCGAGCATCTACATTGTCAAAGGAACATATTGCTGATAAGGATTCCTTCACTAAAGAAAGCATTAAAAGTTCAGTTGTTTTCCATTCCGATTACACCTGAATTCACCCCCCCACACTAAGTACCCAGTTAAGCTACCAAGTTTCAAGTAGCTGTTCCCATTGGTTACACTCCCAACCAAAAATTTTGTGTCTGTTCATAGTTTAAGTTAGATACCATGAAAGGCTACTATGGTATTCAGATGAGAAGAGACTGGATTTATACCCCACCCTTCGCTCAGAGTGGATTACAATCTCCTTCTCCTCACATCCCAACAAAAAACAAAAACAAAAACAAACACCATGAGGCAGGTGTGACCAAGACAGCCCTAAAAGAATCACTCTTGAGAAAACAGCTCCAAGAAAAAACTGCAACCAACCCAAGGACACCCAGCCAGCTACACATGAAGGAATGGGGACTCAAGTCTGGTCCCCCCAGACCAGAGTCCACTTCCCTTAACCACTACACTGGAAATATCCCTTTGCTTTAGGGCCAAATATAACAATCTGAATGGCACCTCTGAATACAGGAGTAAAATAAAAAGAGGGGATTGGATTCATATCCCGCCCCTAACCTGGAGTCACAGATTGGTGTACCAAATCCTATTGCCTTCCCCTTCCTGCAGCAAACACCCTGTAAGGTAGGTGAGACTGAGAGAGCTCTGACAGAAACTGCTCTTTCTCGAAAACAGCAACTATGTCTTGCCCAAGGTCATCCAGCTGCTACAAGTGGAGAAGCCTGGAATCAAAACCAGATCTCCCAGATCAGAGCCCGATTGCACAGAGATGGGTGTCAGAGCCTCAACATAGGGAAATACAGTCCCCGTTGTCCTGTTTTTACCAAAGAGGGCAACTGAGATTCCCGCTCCTAATGACAAACCCGTGAAGAAACTATTGATAATACAGAACCACTCAGCCATTCTGAGGAAATCTTAAGGGCTGCTGTATAAGCCCCATTCAAAACCCTAACTATCAAGTGCCTGGGGCGTCAGTGCTCCTTTTTACCCTCCAAAATGGTTGCCTCTATACCGCCAAATGTCACCTAAAATGGCCCCCAGCAACCCTTCATAAAATGGCTGCCCCTAAAGAACTTGAGGGGAGGGGTGAAGGACAAACCTCACACCCTCCAATAGCCTACTTAGGCTTGACTAGTGGCGGGAAAAAAAATAGTGACGAGGGGGAGACTTTGTCAACAATTACCAATAAATTGTTCAGACTAACCTTAATCTGGGCAGAATGGGGTGGGAACGGCAGACCAAGCAGCCTTACCAACTGCTGCTGCTCTCAGACCCCAAAGGCCCACGCTACTCCCCCCTCCAGGAAGCAGGCAAATGAAGCCCCGGGCCTGAGCAAGCATCCCCACAGGTGCACCCCCGAAGCTCAACAAATACCGCTCGGCCTCTGACGTGTATGCTCTGCTGTCCCGATGCTCTGGCCGTCGCCGCGCCCCCGAGGCCCAGGCCGCAGCCCCTGCTGCAAACGAGGCACTCCAGCTGGCCTCCCAGCATCTGCCCCCCCAGTCGTCATCCTGCCACTTTGCTCGGCACCACGGCCGGTACCGCGGCAAGATGCCGAGGCTGGTACCGTGGGCCGGTGCTCGGCCCGGCGCCGCGGGCCGACACCGCAGCCCGACGCCCCAGCCGGCGCCACGGCCCGACGCTCGGGCCCGACACCCAGGCCAACAATCCTGCTGCTGCCTCGGACCGCCACCGCCAAGGATCATCACCTCCCAGGCCCTCTGCAGAGGCCTCACCCCTTGCTCCATGTGCTCCGAGCTCCCACCAGCTCGAGCACCTTGGAGCAACTGACAACGAGCGGGAACAGAGCCTGACTGTCAATCCTAGCCGGCTCCGCCCCCTGCCCATGTCACGACGACAGACGTCGTGACTCTGTTGCTGCCCATCTTCCTGAGGGCGGCAAAGCAGCCCCGGCGACCAGCAGCGTTGCCGGGTCGCCGGGAGCTGAGTTCCATATTTTGGACAGCTACTTATAATTGTCTGCTTCTTTTGAATGCACTATATAAGGGAATGCTTTCACTCTGCTTCATGAAGAGACACTGCTGGCAAAGTAGGAAGTTGTTTAGAATTTGGAATTGACTAATGCAAGCTTGAATGTGAACAAGTCACTCTTAGTGGTGAATTTTGAGACTCTAGATGGAATAGCTGTTGAGGTGAAATTCTGCTTGTTACTTTCAAAAATACCCACTTAATCTGTGATTGATGTGTGTAACATTACAGAAGTACGTGAACAACATATATTATGTAGATCAATATATTGTTCATTTAGTGAAGTTTGGCAAAAGGCTTCTTGAAATATCCATGGGCGTCCACCCCTGAAACACTTGTGTCTGAATAAAAATGTGCATGACAACTGAACATCTAATTTACATGTGTAAATGTCAGATTAACCAGCTGCGTGTATATGCAAATACAGATGTCTTTAATTTTAGGAGTTCTTTAAAATGCTCTGCAACCAGAGAGTACATTCCTCCCCCACTGAGCTCGAGCAGAAATGTAAAATGGAGGGAAAGTCTGAGCAAAAACGAATCAGTCTTGTTTGGATAAGGTACATCAACAAATTGCTTTAATTTAAGGCTTACTCCGTAATTATGCATAAAACCTATATGTTTGCTAAACTTTGGTGCTGGATGCCCTATAATTTAAAGAGTGCCTGTAACAGAATGTGGAGCCGCCTTCCTATGGCAACAGACCCCCAAGCTGCTTTTACCCTCTCTGGGGAAAACTTACAGGTAAAACTCTCTGGCTAATCTTTAAAACTGTTCTCTGCATTCTGTTGACTTTTACCAATATGTGTTTTGCTCCCATTAAAATATGGATGCATATTTCCTGGGAATATAGATGTTTCTAGTAAGTAGTCCAAATTACAACCCCCCAAAGAAGGTGCCTACAGGAAAGTGCTCCTCCCCATGCTTTCCAAGTTATGTGCAGACTGGACTTAGGGGGTCCAAGTCATGCTCCTCCCCAAAGAAGATTCCCCCAGGAGAAATGTTAGGTGAAGGTTCAAAAGTGTATAGAATGTTACACACATGAAATGCACAGGGAACCTTACTGTGCTGCCCGCTGGGAGTGGGTTACATTTCTGGGGTCCCAGTTATGGACACCCCCCAAAGATCTTCCCAGTACACTCTCTGGAAAAGACAGCTGCAGTTACAGGAGTTATGGAATGGCTCAGGAACAATCCGGAGACACCAAACTCACAGGGAAACTTCATCTGGGCAGATCCCCCAGCCAGACACTGGAAACAAGGCAAGCATCACCCCAACACTTGCAGTCCCCCAAGTCTCCAATGGCAGGTTCTGAATGACAGAAAGACAGACATCTCTGGAATTCTGACCAGGGCTCCCCAAAGTAACCCTGCAATAGCTTGATAGGCACCCTCACCACACCACATGAGGAAGGGAAGCATGTCCACAACTCTCAAAGCCCCCTTGGGCTGAAACACACAGGTCCAGAGCACACCCTTCAGATGAGTGGATTTTAACACTTTGTAATGCATAAACCAACTATATTTTGTAGTACTGGGAGTAATCCTGAGAGCACTATTGGTGTTTCCAAGGCTGGAGAATTCTGCCTCCCTGGTCTTTTGAAGTTTTGTAAACAGTTTAATTGATGGGAGAAAGTCTGAATGGAAATGTATCCATTTACGAATCACCACAAACAGGAAGAAAGTTTGTGGAATTTTCATTCTGGTCACCCTTCCATGAACATCACTTTGTGAACCACGAACTGCCCAAAATTCATGATGAACTTTAGTTCATGAGTTGGTTCGTGGCCATCCCTACTTCTGACAATTTAAAGTTGTCATATGCTCAGAATCATGAGCTTATTAAATTTTGTAGCCTGTTGTAATAAACAAAGCATTAGCTTGGGCCTAATTGGTACCTCAACTTTCAGGTAATGGATTAGAAGTTTTGAGAAAGATTGCCCATCAGTCACATGACTGACAGTTCTAAGCTGGGAGGGGAGAATTTATTTTTTAAATTTTATTTTGTTATTACAAACGATTTAAAGAGAAAACAAATTTGCATCAACAGGATACAAAAAAAATCAAAATAACATATTAAATAGATAAAAAGATTAAACCGGGGATAATAGCTGATAATGAATATATTGGTTGGTAGTAGTCTAATAACCTCAGCATAGAAGCAGAAAAGTCAACAACAAGGACAAAAACTGCCAAGTGCTAAAATGTTATCATTATGTCAGAAAGTTAGCATTTTTTGATATTCAACAGTATTAGGAATGATTTCACATAAGGAAAAATATGTCAAGAATGGGAACCAGATTTCTGTACATTGCAGATATCTCCCCTTAACGTGTTATGTTTGTTACTTTCTGCTATTTTACCCATTATGAATTGGTCCCATATTTTCTCAAACCATAAAGACATTGATGGAACTTTGTTGGAATGCCACTTTGAGGCTGTTGCAATTTGCAATGCTGCTAGCAGCAAGCAGTCGAGGGACCACTTTATGCGACTACATGTTCGATTTGTCCAGAGCTGCAGTAAAAGGACTTCTGGTTTAAAACGTAAGTCAACTGCATTTATATTCTTTGGCCGAGGACAGACTGGCAATTTGCCCCGGTAGCCAGTCGCGGCAAAAAAACCCCGGATTAAACTATACCAGGTTTTCCCGTCCACACAGCGGGGGCCGCTGCCGGAAGATACGGGACGGAGGCGCGCGGGAGCGTTCAGACTGCCGCGCCGGAGGTGTGCTATATTCGCCGTTTCCCCATTAATTCGGCTGTGGGTGTATGGGTGTAGTACTCTTGTTAGGAGACAACCAAATTTCTTTCCATGTCAAATAGTCATCTTGTATGTCAGATATTTGTTGCCAGGTTGACTGATAACTCAGCTTGTTAGAACAGATGGATTGGTTAAGAATTGTGTATATTTTAGAGAGAGTGCCTTTATGATCCTCAGAGTATTTTTTAATTATGAAGTCAAGCTCAGTAAGCGTGGGGGATATTAGTTTTTTTGAGACCAGAGTGGATATTAAAGAGTTTAGTTGAAGATACTGGAACCATGGGATTGATTTACTTAGTTTTAATTCCAATGCTCTTTTTTCTAGGATAGCTCCATTCTTCAACAAATTGCAGAGTCGGAAGATGCCCACTTCTGAGGTGGGGGGAGAGAATTTATAAAGTCATGGCAGCACCATAAGTATTTGTCACTTTCCCCAGTCAAATTAGGGTTATTTTTTAAAAAAATTGATAGAACTCACTACTTTTTAAAGAAAAGTCTGAATTCATCTGCTGTCACAGTGACTTACTAATACTGGCTAACATGGAAGATGAATTTTGTAAAGCACATTTTATTAGTATGACTAAGATAAATGTTCAGCTTGATTCCTTTAAGAGAAAGAAAGATTGATATCCTTCCTGATTACATAGTAAGCAACTCCATATCTATTCATATCTATGTTGTGGATGGATTGAAAGTTGATTTAATGGAAAGGAAAATGCACACATTTTCATGGGAGGGAACCAAACAACAAAGTGGGAAGGAGGAGGGGAACTCAACTAATAATGAATCAGGAAAGAATATGAAAGCTTATTCTAATCTCCTCCTTCTCTGTTCTTACAAAACAGAAAAAAAGAAGTGAATTATAGTAAAATAACCTCTAAAAGAGACAGGATTTATAGAAATCAAGGAGAAAAGCTCATTGACAGAGGGACTGCAGTATGTCCAATTAAATTCTTGAATATTTGATATTGTATCGTTTTTTAGACTCAGACTGTAAATTTGTGGAAGTCTAACCCTAACAACTGTTTAGAGAAAGTGTGTGTGCAAAAGATTGCGTATGTGCAGGCATCTGCCTGAATTAAAACAAAAACGACTGGGCAGTGTGCTCCATGGTTGAGGCTCTGCAGTAATGTGAATGCCTGACCACCAGATGAGCACATGGGGAAACCACTCCAGGGTGTGCTGTCCGGTCGGTCTGCCCCACAACACTTTAAACCGGTGCAGTTAGAGGTGCACCCAGATTGAAGCAAGCCTGTAATGGGACCACAGCATAGATGTTCTGCAAGTGCATAAGATCCAAGCCAATGTATGTAAAGTAAACTTTATTTTTAAGTCTTCTTATAATGGATTGGCGATCAGAGATTTTAAAAAGGTATCTTTCATAGGAATGCTCTTATTTTGGGACTCCACCCCCTTCAATAGTGATATTTGGGATGTCAGGATCAAAAGAAACATCTGTGATGACCAGGGCCATTTCCTTCCACTGCTAAGACCAGCCTGATTCACAGGGAGCCCATTGTTTGGACCCTGTGCTCAAGGATCAATAGCAGAAGTGTCAGAAAAGCCACAGAATTTCCCTGTCATGAATTTGTTTCTAATGAAGTCAAGAGGAGTCTGTTTATACCAGCAGATAAACTAAAAAATGGGAAGTGATTGCAAACAGTTCAGTGAGAGTACTGAAGCAGGCACCAGAAATCCAAAGCTGTTGCAAGATATCTGGAGGAAGACTATAGAAGCCTGGGTTCAACTGGATGAATTGCACTTGATGCAAAAATTAAAGTTTAACCATATATGTTTCCTATTAAAATGTGTTTCCTGTTTAAATTAATTGAAATAGAATGTACTGCCAAGCTCCCTCAAATTCTTTTTATACCAAAATAACAGAAATAACATATTTTTAGAATGCAAATAAAATGAAACAAAACAAAAACAAAAACTGCATACCTCTGGCATTTAACTGCATATCTCTGGCTGACCCAGCTGAGCTCTGAGAAGGAGCAAGGTGTTAGAGCTGCTAGAGGGGTGAGTGTTTTTTATTTATTTATTTATTTATTTATTTACTTTCAGCTGAGCTGCTTTAGCTGAGAAGGTACTGTGTGGGGGACTGTATTTGGGAGTGTGTGGGTGAGTTGTAGCAGACTCCTGGCTGCTGGAATTAGGGTGTGAAAGGGTCATTGTTTGCCTGTAATTAAGTGCCTGGGTGAATTTGAATTGCTGCTGGCCACACCCTCTCCTGGGGGATGCTTCTATTTCATGCAGGAAGCTCGCAAGAGGCACGAGCCTCTGGCATGAGCCGAAGGGTGAGGCTCTTTGCCTGTGGCTTTTAGCCTAGGGATTCTTAGCCTACAGGCTCTGTAAGACACCCAGGAAGAGCCATAAAGCCAGGGACCTAGGCTCCTTTCAGCTGACCTAGGCTCCTTGCGTTCCCAGTAAGGTAAGTAGACTTCTACAACAGGAACCATATAAATACAAAGGGTTTTAAAAGGGGGATTATATAAAATTATTAGTTTAAAAACAATTATGAAACCAGAATGCCAGCAGGGGATTGGGGGCTATTCAGTGTCTTGCATGGAGTGTCACATGTATGACTATCTACCCACTGGTCAGAAGTCTTGGGTGTGTGCTCGGTGCAAGGAGCTCCTGGTTCTCAGGGAGCAAGTTTGCTCCCTTGAGACCAAGGTGGCTGACCTGGAGAAGCAGAGACAGTCAGTTAGGTGCATGGAGAAGACTCTCAGGGACTTGTTAGACCTGTCCCACTCTGGATCTGGCAGCCCAGCTGCTGTCAGGGAGCATGAGGGTCAAGGGGAAATGGAGTACCATGCTGAGGATAAGGGGAATGTGCCCTCAGAAGGGACCTCTTCTTTAGCTGGCAAATGGGTATCCTTTCGTACCAAGGAACCGTCCCTGGGAAGGGTGGGAGAGGGGCTCTTGGTAGTTGGTGATTCAATCCTTAGGCAGGTAGATAGCTGAGTGGCGAACCCGTGTACTGACCGTATGGTAACTTGCCTGCCTGGTGCGAAGGTAGTGGACATTACATATGTTTTAGATAGGCTGGTAGATAATGCTGGGGAGGAGCCAGTGGTCATGGTGCACGTCGGCACCAACGATGTGGGGAACTGCAGTCATGAGGTCCTGGAGGAGAAATTTAGGCTGCTGGGCAGGAAACTCAAGGTCAGGACCTCCAAGGTAGCCTTCTCAGAAGTGCCACCTGTTCCACGCGCAGGGCCGGAGAGACAGGCACAGATCAGGAGTCTCAATGCGTGGATGAGACAATGGTGTAGGGGGGAAGGATTCAAGTTTGTTTAGGCACTGGGATGCTTTTTGGGACAAGAGGGAGTTGTACAAAAGGGACAGTTTCCACTTCTCCCAAGAAGGAACCAGGCTGCTAGCACTCAAAATCAAAAAAGGTGGCAGAGCAGTTTTTAAACTGAATAATGGGGGAAAGCTGACAGGAGATGAAAAGTCTCTGATTCAGGATGGCTCATCTCAAAGAGATGAAGGGGTAGCTGTTACTTTTGTACAAGGAAAGGGATTAAGATTGTCCACTGAGACTGTGGCTAATGATAGGAACTGCCTGGCAAGGTCTTGAGGTAGCAAGAGGAAGGTTTTGGGCTTAACAAGCATGGGCAACTGTAAGTGTTTATACACAAATGCTAGAAGTCTCTGAGGTAAAATCGGGGGGGGGGATAGACATTGTGGGTATTTCAGAAACTTGGTGGGATGAGGAAAATCAGTGGGATACGGTGATTCCTGGTTATAAAGTATATCGGAAGTATAGGGGGAGAAGGGTTAGAGGTAGGGTGGCTCTGTATGTCAGAGAGGGTAAGAAAATTGGATTCACTTCAGGAAATCCTATGGGTTGAAATAGTGGGTCCAGAAGGAGGCTTAAAAGATTCAGCGTGGGTTCTGTAAGGGAAGATCTTGTCTCACTAACCTGTTAGTGTTTTTTGAGGGAGTGAACAAACATGTGGACAAGGGGGACCCAATAGATATTATTTACCTTGACTTCCGGAAAGCTTTTGATACAGTTCCTCATCAAAGGCTCCTAAGTAGGCTCAATAGTCATGGGATAAAAGGACAAGTCCTCTTGTGGATCAAAAACTGGCTTATAAATAGGAAACAGAGAGTGAGTATAAATGGGAAACTTTCTCAGTGGAGGGTGGTAAGCAGTGGGGTACCACAGGGATCAGTACTCGGTCCGATGCTTTTTAACTTGTTTATTAACGATTTGGAATTGGGAGTAAGCAGTGATGTGGCTAAATTTGCAGATGACACGAAGTTGTTCAGGGTGGTGAAAACCAGGGAGGAGTGTGAGGCACTCCAAAGGGATCTGTTAAGGATGGGTGAGTGGGCGTCAACGTGGCAAATGGGGTTCAATGTGGCCAAGTGCAAAGTGATGCACATTGGAGCCAAAAATCCTAAATATAAATATACATTGATGGGGTCTGAACTGGCAGAGACGGACCAAGAGAGAGATCTTGGAGTCGTAGTGGATAACTCGCTGAAAATGTCTAGACAGTGTGTAACTGCATTAAAGAAGGCCAACGCTATGCTGGGGATTATTAGGAAGGGAATTGATAACAAATCAGCCAGTATCATCATGCCCCCGTATAAATCATTGGTGCGACCTCATTTGGAATACTGTGTACAGTTCTGGTCACCACATCTCAAAAAGGATATTATAGCATTGCAAAAAGTGCAGAGAAGGGCAACTAGAATGATAAAAGGGTTGGAACACCTTCCCTATGAAGATAGGTTAAAATGCTTGGGGCTCTTTAGCTTGGAGAAACGACGGCTGAGAGGTGACATGATCGAGGTTTATAAGATTATGAATGGGATTGAGCAGGTTGAGAAAGAAGTACTTTTCTCCCTTTCTCACAATACAAGAACTCATGGGCACTCCATGAAATTGCTGAGCAGTCGGGTTAGAACAGATAAAAGGAAATACTTCTTCACCCAAAGAGTGATTAACATATGGAATTCATTGCCACAGGAGGTGGTGGCAGCTGCAAGCATGGACAGTTTCAAGAGGGAATTAGATAAACATATGGAGCAGAAGTCCATCAGTGGCTATTAGCCACAGGGTATAGATGGGAACTCTCAGTCTGGGGCAGGTGATGCACTCTATTCTTGGTGCTGGAGAGGGCAGCAGTGGGAGGGCTTCTGGTGCCCTGGCCCCACTGCTGGACCTCCTGATGGCACCTGGTATACTTTGGCCGCTGTTTGACAGAGTGTTGGACTAGGTGGGCCATTGGCCTGATTCAACATTGGCTTCTCTTATGTTGTTATGTTCTTATGTTCTTAACAGTGGGAGTTTGTTATTGCCCACCAGATCAAAAGGTAGAGGAGGATTATAAAATGATGAATGAATTAAAGATAGTGGCTAGACAAAATAACTGTGTCATAATAGGCGACTTTAACTACCCACACATTGATTGGGTCAATATGAGTTCTAGTCGGGAAAAAGAGATTGAGATTTTAGACACTCCCAATGACTGTGCTATGGAACAGAAGGTCACAGATCCTACCAGGGGAGAGGCGATCTTGGATTTGGTCCTAAATAACACCCAATACCTGGTGAGAGATGTAAAAGTGATTGCACTGCTTGGGAACAGTGACCAAATGTCATTGAGTTTAACATTTGTACAGACAGGGAGTTGCCCAAAAAGACTGACGCAACCACTTTTAACTTTAAAAGGGGTAACTTCTCTGGTATGAGGGGACGTGTGAGGAAGAAATTGAAAGGAAGAGTGGAAGAGGTCAAAACCATTGGGGAAGCTTGGAGACTATTTAAAACGACAATCCTAGAAGCTCAGAAAAAATATATACCACAGGCTAGGAAAGGCACAAATAAGTATAGAAAAAAGCCTGCATGGTTAACAAATAAAGTAATGGAAGCTGTAAAAGGTAAGAAGGATTCCTTTAAATGGTGGAAAGCTAGTCTCGGTGAGGTAGATAAGAGGGAACACAGGCGGGGGCATGGCGTTCGCACGAATCATGGCGGGCGCCTTTTGAGAGTTCTCCGTGATCCCTCGTCTCCTCCTGCATCAAAACGCTATCTTTGAAACTCCTCTTGATGTATAAAGGGCATGGGAAAATCATCTAAAAGTAAGCCGCACATTGTTAAACCCTTAGACTTGCAGCTCAGCCACTTTTTTCAATCAGAAAAAACTAGCGATCTCTCTAAACAACCCGCCAACACGAGCGACAAAATGGCGATCGGGGCCTCTCATTTCAATCCGGAGCAAGCTCTGACTAAAAAGGATCTAACTGACACTCTATCGGACACTCTAAAATCCTTTAAGTCAGAAATTCTTGAAAGCATTAATGCTATAATGAAGCCTCTCTCAGAGAAAATTGAAGAACTACAAACCTCGATGCATCAAGTCGCACAATCTGCAGAAGCGGCTATGGAAGCATCAACTTCCAATCAGGAAGACATAAAAATTCTTCAAGACCAAGAGACCTGGGCCAAAGAACGCATTCTCCTTTTGGAACATAGATCAAGGGAAAAGTTTTTAAAATTTCGCGGTTTCCCTGAACAGGCGGAAGGCTCCGAGGATCTTACCTCCTTCTTAGCAAGATGGCTAATCTCTGTAATGAGCTTTGAAGACGGCATGGAGCCCATGCTTATCCGAGCCTACCGACTGGGCCCTCAGACACCTGAAAAGCGGCGTGGTCCTAGAGATATACTCGTAGAGTTTTTGGATCTAAGAATCAAAACTCGAGTTCTGCATGAAATCAAAGGTGCGGGAAGTTTTAAATTTAATAACTTCGACATTCACATTTTTGCTGACGTCCCGCCAGAAGCCCTCCAGATTAGAAGACTCCTCAAGCCCATAACCACTCGGCTGACAGAAGAAGGCATTAAATATCGTTAGGCCTCGACTGGTTACCTTCAAGTCCGAAGACAAGGATCCTTACACCAGGCTATTGACTTAGACTCAGGCTCATTGTTGTTGAAAGCTTTAGGGGTGCAATCGATCGAGAATATGGACATAGATCCACTATCTCTCCGTAAACGCAAGCTTCCAGAGAATTCTACCCCTCCTCGTTGGAGTAAGATCCCGACCCGCAGACGGATGAACTTCTAATTCTTTCTTAGATCCAGGTCTACCTCATACAGATTTTAAGGGTTATACCTTTGTTCTTTGCTTGCTGTTATGATGCAATTTTTATGCTTTTCCACAGGTTGTTCTGCACATTTGCCTTTTTTAGTTTGTTTAAATGTATTAAAAAAAAAAATCTAACAAAAAAAAAAAGAATTCTTCGTTCAAACTGTCAAGATTGTTTAGGCGCGGGAGGGAGATGGGGGGTGTTTTCTATTACGGTTGCTCTCATTGTTCCTATCATGTTTTTGAACATGTTTTTCTGGTTTTATGTTTCTGTACTGTTAATCCCAATTCTTGGGCCCATCTGGCTCAGTGAGGACTTCGGTCTCTCACACTGGGATTTTGGTGGGGGGGGAGGGGAAAAAGTGCGAGGGGAAAGGGCAACAAAATTTTGGGTTTTTCTACCTTACTATTTCTGGAAGGTTAAGTTGGATTGAGTCTAACTATCTTAGTTACTGTCACTTAAAAATATCTAGAAGACACGGTATTTATATATCTTTGATCCTTAATGTTCTGTTTGGTTGGTTATATGTGCTTTTTGCTAGATGTGCTTCTTTCATTGCTCAAGGCTTTGTTTCGTTGACTACTAACACTTATCCCTACAATCCATTATGGGTGAGTTGAAAATTGTTACTTTAAATTGTCGTGGGCTGAATAATTTTATCAAAGCTAAACGTATTGCTAGCCACCTTCAAAAACAAAGGGTTCACATCGTTTTTTTACAGGAAACTTTCATTAAAAAAAGATCTACAGTTTTCCCATCTAGTTGGTACTCGACTCAATTTCTAGCTTTGGGTTCATCCAAATCTCGCGGTGTGGCGATAGCGATCTCTAAAGATACTAATTTCAAAGTAGAAAAAACCCTGATTGATCCTGATGGTAGATTCTTATTTGTTAATGGAGTTCTTAATGAGGAAAAATTGACTTTGGCCACCGTTTATGCTCCTAATAATAATCAGCTACACTTCTTGTCTACCACATTAGTTCAGCTACAAAATTTTTCTTCTGATCCTGTTATTTTGGGTGGTGACCTTAATTATCTCATGCACCCAGTTTTGGACAAATCAGCTAACAACTCCCATTTGATGAGGAAAAATAACAAAAAAGACTCTGACTCTCCACTTCAGCAGTTAATTCGCAAACACAACTTACATGACATTTGGAGACTTCACCACAATACAGAAAGAGATTATACTTATTATTCCCATCGTTTCAAAGTCCACTCCAGACTAGATTATTTGCTCATTTCCACCCCATTGATTGACAAAATTATTTCTTCAAATATTGGCATTCAACAATGGTCCGACCATGCCCCAGTTCAATGTATTTTGCGGCAAGGTCAAAGAGAAGGTTTTAAATTTACCTGGAAATTTAATAAAATTCTCCTCTATGAAACAGAATTAAAACACACTCTACAGAGACATTTGCAAGATTTTTATTTTTTAAACAAATCTGAAGAAATCTCCTCTTCTACTCTTTGGGATGCCTCGAAAGCCTTTATAAGAGGTCATTGTATCTCTCTAACAGCGTCCTGTAAGAAAGAAAAAAGAGCCATTAAGACTGAACTTTTACACAACATACAAATTATGGAATATAAACATAAACTGACAGGTAGTCCGAAGATCTATAAGAGACTACAAGAAGCTAGAAAGAAACTAGAGATGATTGAGACCAATAATATTCTCAAAAATAACTTTAACTATTTTAAAAATTCTACATCTAGAACTTCTAGACGGTTAAGACTTCTTTCCTGGAGGCTAAAAAAACGGCAATCTGAACGCTTTATTACTGGTTTGAAGGACAAACATAATACTTTGAAACATTCAACTAAGGACATTTTACAAATTCTCGAATCTTTTTTTAGCCAACTATATACTTCTACATCTCCTAACCTCTCTAATATCAAAGAATATCTGAACTCCTTAGTTCACCTGCAAAAAATTTCTGAAGAACACCGAGGCTTTCTGGATTTGCCCTTTACTATGTTGGAACTTGAGCAAGTGGTGAAATCTTTAAAAAATAATAAAGCACCCGGTCCTGATGGCTTTACGACGGAATTTTACAAAGCTTTCCTACCAACGCTGAAAGACGTACTCTTGGACACCTGCAACTCAATTATGACTACCGGAATAATACCTGAATCGTGGAAATTGGCAAATGCAATTTTAATCCCTAAAAAAGATAAAGACTGCAACGACCCTGCTTCATTTCGACCAATATCACTGCTGAACATCGACTACAAGATATTCACCGGAATGATTGCTTCAAGGCTTCAAAACATCATTGGTCATTACATAAACACTGACCAAACGGGCTTTATATCTTCAAGAGATATTTCCGACAATGTTAGGAAAACTTTTAATATTATTCATTTCACTAAACGCAATAAACTTCCAAACTCTTTACTGTTTTCCATCGACATTCAGAAAGCCTTTGATTCACTGAAAATTTCCTACTTAGAAACCTTGCTCAACCACTTAGAATTTGGCCCTTCTTTCTGTAAGACTATTCATGCATTGTACGAGAACCCCAAAACAAGCATCCTAGTTAACGGAGCATCTTCAAAATATATCTCCCTTCAGCGTGGCACAAGACAGGGATGCCCGCTTTCTCCTCTCTTGTTTGTTTTGGCCATGGAACCTCTTGCCTGTGCACTACGTTCAAACACTAGTTTTAAAGGTATTTCAATCCAAGGAAGAGAGTTTAAACTGAGTATGTTTGCAGATGACATCATTCTTTTTGTTTCTTCACCTTCTCATTCTCTAGATGCAATTCAAGATACTCTGGACATCTTTGGTCAACTAGCAGGTCTTAAAATTAATTCAGCCAAATCTCTGATTTATCCAATCAATATAGATCCTGCAATCAAATCTGATGTTCTTTCCCGATTTAAGTTTCAGTGGGTGGACTCTTTCTTACCCTATTTAGGTATTAAAATACCTGTGAATTGGTCTGACATTATTAAGTTAAACCACACAGAGACACATAAGGACATACTAACTAAGTTAACTACTTGGAATAAACATTTCTTTTCATGGATGGACCGTATTAGTGTCTTACAATCTTATGTTCTCCCCAAATATATGTATTTGTTTTGCACGCTTCCTATAAACATCCCTAAAAATCTCATTAGTAAATGGCAGAAAGACATTAATAAATTTTTGTGGAAATTCAAATCGCCACGAATACGTTTTCAAACCATGAGAAAGGCACGTCGCAATGGGGGCCTAGCAGTTCCTGATTTATTTTTATATCAACAAGCATCGTCTCTAGCAGCATTGGTCAGACAATATAAACCGGATGTCATCCTGGACTGGAAGTGGATTGAGGAGGCGACCTCTAATGGTCATACCTTCCAGGAGTTGTTATGGAAATCCAACTACACCACAATCAAATCCATGACCTCCTCCCCTTTTTTACAATCCATCCTTAACACATGGTACTGTACAAAAAAAAAGATTAATTCCACATTTCTCCAAACTTAGTACCTTTTGTGGACAATCATGGTTCCCGCCGGCTAAAGACTCATTTCTCTTTTCCACGTGGAAGCAGGCTGGATTAACCAGAATTTTTGATGTGTTACACAAAAATAAAATGCTGGACAAAACCTCTCTGCAAAACAAATTCAACATTAGAATTAATTGGTTTGAATACTTCCAACTTCGTCATTTAGTTGAATCACCGGAAGTTAGTTCAACACTCTCCTCACCACTTACAGAATTTGAACAACTTTTAATTAAGGAAAACAAAAAACGTGGGCTTATCTCTAAGTTGTATCAAATTTTAATTAACTCGCAGACTAGTCATGGTCCCAACTACCAACAAGCCTGGTCAGTAGATCTTCAACGACAAATCACGGATCATCAATGGAAACAAATATGGAAATCACATAGTAAATTATCTAAATCCCTCTACATCTACGAAGCTAATACGAAAGTATTATTCCGGTGGTACTTAACGCCTGTCAAGCTATCTCATGTGATTCCTAATCTTTCGCCACTTTGTTGGAAAGAATGTGGTGAGAGAGCTACGTATTTCCATAACTGGTGGTCCTGTACAGTTATTAATAAGTTCTGGCTACAAGTGTCTAAACAGATAAAAAACCTTACTAATTATAACTTACCTTTTGATCCAGCGCTGATGCTCCTTGACCTCTGGCCCGATGATGGTCCCTCAGAACCTGTAAGAAAATTAATTAGCATTCTTCTTACTGCAGCAAAAATTCTGATAGCCAAACACTGGAAAGACAAATACTCACCTAATATTCACCAATGGTTACACAAAATCTGGGATTTATTTATGTTAGAAAACTTTAATATCTATCACACAGACAACCAAACAGAATTAGAATTAACTAACCCGTTAAATATTTGGTATCCCATTCTAGAGAGAATTGATGTAGACAAATTCGATTGGGAAACGCTTAGAAATGTTAAATTTAAACTCTTACTATACAACTAAAAATGTTTAGTAAATGGTTCTTATGTCTTAGATTTGGGATTGCTCTATAGTTGTTGAATTCATTGCACTTCTATCTTTTTTACCTACTATGTAACACTTAGTTATCCTTAATGTTGTACTTTGCTGTCATTATCCAGCTTTTCCTTCTGTATATGTTTACTATGATAAAATTAATAAAAAGTTTGTTTAAAAAAAAAAAAAGAGGGAACACAGGCTGTGGCAATTAAAATGCAAGTCTGTGATCAGGCAAGCAAAAAGGGAATATGAGGAGCATATCTCAAAAAACATAAAGGCCAACAATAAAACTTTCTTCAAATACATTAGAAGTAGGAAGCCAGCCAGGGAGGCAGTGGGGCCCTTGGATGACCAAGGGGTAAAAGGAGTAGTGAAGGATGATAGGGAAATGTCTGAGAAGATGAATGCATTTTTTGCCTCTGTCTTCACTGTGGAAGATGACAAATGCTTGCCCACTCCAGAAGCACCGATTTCGGGAGGGGGTTTGAAAGACCTGAATCAGATTGAGGTGACAAGAGAGGAAGTCCTATGACTGATGGACAATTTAAAAACTAATAAATCACCAGTCCCGCATGGCATTCATCCGAGAGTTCTGAAAGAAATCAAATGTGAACTTGTGGATCTCCTTACAAAAATATATAATCTTTCTTTAAAATCTGCCTCTATTCCTGAGGACTGGAAGGTAGCTAATGTCACTCCCTTCTTTAAAAAGGGCTCCAGGGGTGATCCAGGAAATTACAGGCCAGTCAGTCTGACATCGATATCAGGTAAGTTGATGGAAACTGTTATTAAGGAAAGAATTAGTAGGCACATTGATGAACAAAAACTATTGAGGCAGACTCAGCATGGGTTCTGTAAAGGAAGATCTTGTCTCACTAACCTGTTAGTGTTTTTTGAGGGAGTGAACAAACATGTGGACAAGGGGGACCCAATAAATATTATTTACCTTGACTTCCAGAAAGCTTTTGATACAGTTCCTCATCAAAGGCTCCTAAGTAAGCTCAATAGTCATGGGATAAAAGGACAAGTCCTCTTGTGGATCAAAAACTGGCTTATAAATGGGAAACAGAGAGTGAGTATAAATGGGAAACTTTCTCAGTAGAGGGTGGTAAGCAGTGGGGTACCATAGGGATCAGTACTCGGTCCGATGCTGTTAGCCGAAATGCTCTGATCTATAATTAATAGAGCACTCGGAACAGCATTTTATATTGGGATTCTTTGGTCTGTGTATATGGAGGATGGGCCACCACGCTATTTCTCAGTAAAGAGGCGAGAGACAGGAGTAAAATAAATCTTTTGTTTACTGTGCAGTAATATCAATCAGAACATACAATCACACACACTGGCATACAAGAAACTAATACGAACAGGAAGGAAATAAATAGCACATTTGCATGAGCAGGTATTGAAGCGATGAGGGGCAATATTTACCTCAGGGATGCGTAGCTTCTAAATCTTCTAGCGGGAAGTTCAGGGTGGGAAGGAATATGAGAAGAAAAATGGGGAACACGTGTGCTAGACCTGCTAAGGACATGTGCGCTACTCCAGCTGCAGACTGAAGCCTTAAAGCGAGGTAAGGGTTTGGGTAAAATAAGCTGGGTATAAGAGGTAATAGCAGGCTGAGAGAGGCCATTGGTAGGGGAGAGGCAAGGCAGAGAGAGCTCTGAGAAGCATGTGTGAGTATTTTTAAGGCTTCTTGAGCAGTGGGCATGGGAGGACAGGCGGCTTACACCTGGGGACACTCCCTGCTGGCTAGGGATTGGTTGTTAGGGTCAATTTCGAATGCTAGTGGCTACCTTGACCGTTGGACAGCTGGGAGCGGGGAAAAGAGGAAGTTGGAAACAAAGGAGGATGACTCTTCAATATCCGGGCAGATTCTCCATGAGGAACGTGTGAGTTGGCACGTTGGGGGGGTTAATCCCTTTATTGTGGAGACCAGGAGTCTGGGCTGTATGCAAGAGTCTTTTGTTTGAGTGTAAACCTGTGAGTGTAAGACGTGGCAAGCGGCAGGCAGGCT
The DNA here is from genome assembly GCA_029375565.1 of Gekko gecko. Taxonomy (NCBI): domain Eukaryota; kingdom Metazoa; phylum Chordata; class Lepidosauria; order Squamata; family Gekkonidae; genus Gekko; species Gekko gecko. The sequence goes on from JAPDNY010000006.1 coordinate 85,966,436, forward strand.
ATGGGGCACCTCTGGAGTGAATTCAGCCAGCATCTCATTGTCCTTGGCTGGCTTCTGTTTCCTCTCTGGGTTTCTCCCCGTGGCATCTATCTCACAGTCTCTTGGCTGGCCCACTATCAGCTTTATAACTGCATAAAAACAGTCCAGAAATAGCCCAATAAAGGTGGCTGGGCTAACAATGCTTTTTAACTTGTTTATTAACGATTTGGAATTGGGAGTAAGCAGTGAAGTGGCTAAATTTGCAGATGACATGAAGTTGTTCAGGGTGGTGAAAACCAGGGAGGATTATGAGGCACTCCAAAGGGATCTGTCGAGGATGGGTGAGTGGGCGTCAACGTGGCAAATGGGGTTCAATGTGGCCAAGTGCGAAGTGATGAACATTGGAGCCAAAAATCCTAAATATAAATACACGTTGATAGGGTCTGAACTGGCAGAGACTGACCAAGAGAGAGATCTTGGAGTCGTAGTAGATAACTCAATGAAAATGTCTAGACAGTGTGTAACTGCAATAAAGAAGGCCAACGCTATGCTGGGGATTATTAGGAAGGGAATTGAAAACAAATCAGCCAGTATCATCATGCCCCTGTATAAATCATTGGTGTGACTTCATTTGGAATACTGTGTACCGTTCTGGTCGCCACATCTCAAGAAGGATATTATAGCATTGGAAAAAGTGCAGAAAAGGGCAACTAGAATGATAAAAGGGTTAGAACACCTTCCCTATGAAAAAAGGTTAAAACGCTTGGGGCTCTTTAGCTTGGAGAAATGATGGCTGAGGGGTGACATGATGGAGGTTTATAAGATTATGAATGGGATTGAGCAGGTTGAGAAAGAAGTACTTTTCTCCCTTTCTCACAATACAAGAACACGTGGGCACTCCATGAAATTGCTGAGCAGTTGGGTTAGAACGGATAAAAGGAAGTACTTCTTCACCCAAAGAGTGATTAACATATGGAATTCACTGCCACAGGAGGTGGTGGCAGCTACAAGCATGGACAGTTTCAAGAGGGAATTACATAAACATATGGAGCAGAAGTCTATCAGTGGCTATTAGCCACAAGGTATAGATGGGAATTCTCAGTCTGGGGTAGGTGATGCACTCTATTCTTGGTGCTGGAGGGGGCAGCAGTGGGAGGGCTTCTAGTGTCCTGACCCCACTGCTGGACATCCTGATGGCACCTGGTATATTTTGGCCGCTGTGTGACAGAGTGTTGGACTAGATGGGCCATCGGCCTGATTCAACATTGGCTTCTCTTATGTTCTTATGTTCTTAACATATGTTCCAGTAAGTTGTACGGAGAGTATGGAAATGTTGAGAGAGATTTGTAAAGCAAGTTTCAATTTGAAATTTGAACATTTTCCAGTCCAAGTACAGGTGGTATGCACTGTTATGAATCCGGTATATTTTAAAGTTTCAGCTGGTCTAGATTATACATTTAATGGTAAGCATCCTAGAAGGAAAATAACAACAAACCTGCTCTTTAGTTTTCCCTTACGATTTGTAAGAGTTTCATAAAGGATGAAAAAAAGAATAACCAGCAGATGCTCTTCTTGAAATGCTCTTTTTGAAAGGTTTATACACAGTATTCTCCTATGGTTCTCATATTATGTATGCAAGTTACATATTTAGCACAGTGAAATAATTTGCTGGTTTGCTACAGTGTCACATACAGGTAGACAGTCTTGCACTATTGATAATATTAACTTTTCTGTAAAGACATGTTGAAAGTTGAAACACAATATTAAAAACCTACTCTGATAAAATTGTACACACAAACACGCGTCTCATGTAGATTTAAGGGAGTTTTGGCACTGTTTTCCATAGTGAATGCATCCTTGTTCTGATGTACCTTTGTAATGGTTTGCTTTGGAAATAACTGGGTTGTTATCATACCACTCAACTCATTAAAAGTATTTTGCCAATGGGGTCTCAAGGTAGCTTACATAATTCTCATCTCCTCCATTTTATTCTCACAACAATCCCACAAAGTAGGTTAGGCTGTGTAACTGGCACAAGGTCACCTAGCAAGCTTCCATGGTAGAGTGGGGATTTGAACCTGATTCTCCTGGATTCTAGTCTGACACTTTAACTGCTAGACCATGCTGGCTTGTGCCAGATCACACAGGTGCAACATAGTTTGTTCAAAGATATTTTCCAGGCTTTCCTCCCTGTTGTTTGATTTTGGACTAGTACTGTGCTAGAAGGATGCTTTCTCAGCTGGTCAGTCTTGTGGTGATAGCTAGTTATCAGGGTGCTTTCCAGGGACCCCTTGGTCTAAAGGAGTTTTCCAGCAAAGAAAGTCACGTTTCTCGTAGGAGCATAGAGCTGGAAGGTACCCTAAGGGTCATCAAGTCCAACCCCCTGCACAATGCAGGAAATTCTCAGCTACCCCCCTACTCCCCCAGTGATCCCTGCTCTATGCCCAGAGGAAGGCAAAAAACCTCCAGGATCTCTGGGCCAATTTAGCCTGGAGGAAAATTCCTTCCTTATACCAAAGTGGTGATTGGCATTACCCTGGACATATAAAAAAGAGCCACAACAGCTGAGCTCTGGCTCATCCCTTCCTGCTCTCTCTTTCATGATCTGCCTAACTTCATAATGAGTCATAGAATCAGCATTGCTGTCAGATGGCCATCTAACCTCTGTTTTAAAGGAGAGCCTACTACCTCCTGAGGAAGCCTGTTCCACTGAGGAACTGCTCTGTCAGGAAGTTCTTTCTGATGTTTAGCTGAAAGATCTTTTGATTTAATTTCAGCCCATTGGTTCTGGTCTGACCTTCTGGGGCAACAGAAAACAACTCTGCTCCATCCTCTACATGACTGTGGCAGAATTTGGGGTTCAGTGAGCCTGGGCCTTTCTGTTTTTCTATGCTATGTAGGTTTTGCTATAAATGACTTTGGTTTCTTGGTTCAGAAGTCCCATAAGCCTTTGCTTTTTTTCTGGCAGCCTAGGTGTAAAAACTAAAGCCTTGCCCTGTAGATGTACCTTTGCCTGAATTCACATTTCGTGGCCTTCAAAGCCTAAACATATCTGTCTAGTTCTGTCTGACATCACAGTTAATATATCTAGGTGAAAGTTCACACTAGAAAAAGTTCATCTTAAGATGGGCTGGTATTTGGCAAGTTTGGTATATTTTGATTAACTCCTCCCTTGATTCCTATTGACTGAAAGGAGTTTAAAAAGGAGGCTTTGGGCTTTGTTCAGAGCTGCTTGGCCAACACCCCACCTAGGCTTGAGTGAGGTCTTGGTCCGCAGTCCAGGAATTCCATATTCTTTCTTAAGTGTACACTATATCAGGTACTGGGATTTTTCTATATGTTATTGGGAATTGATATTGAATATATGCCATTGAGTTTTACTTGTGTATGGTTTTAGAGTTAATAAATACTATCAGTTTAAGGCAACTGTTCTTGCTGTGTTTCTTTCCCTCTGGAGGCCTGAGTTCCATAGCCAGACTCCACCCACCCATAGAAAAGAACCCTAATAGGGTTGGGGATCCATGGAAGAGTCCTGGACCCCTAAAATTCCCCTACAATGACAGCCCTTCAAATACTTGAAGATGGCTATCATGTCACCTCTCAATCATCTCCAGGCTAAACATACCCAGCTCCTTCAACCTTTTCTCACAGGACTTGGTCTCCAGACCTCTCGCCATCTTTGTCACCCTCCTCTGGACATGTTCCAGATTATCAACATCCTTCTTAAACTGTGGTGCTCAAACTGAACATGCTACTCCAAGTGAGGTCTAACTAGAAAAGAGTAAAGTGATGCTACCACATTGTGAGATCTGCACACTATACTTCTGGTGATGCAGCCCAAAATTAGCTTTTCCTTTTTAACTACCACATCACAGTGCTTACTCATGTTCAGTGTATGATCTACTAAGACCACTAGATTCTTTCCCCATGTACTACTGCCAAGACAAGTCTCTGTCAAAAACCCCTAATCCAAGGGATTTTTGATAAAGGCAGCAAAACACAAAATTAAACAAAACCCTGGAATATGCATCCACAGACACCAGTTTAGGTAGCTGCCACCAGCCCTTTGAGTTTGTCCCAACAGCAAGAAGCCAAAGGGCAAACTTCTAACCTTTCTGGGATTTAACAAGAAAGTCAGCCCTGCAAAGTAAGTCACTTGCAGAATGTGTTTCTCCAACAGTTAACTTGGTAGGTAGGCACCTAGGTCTAGGTATTGGTATTTAGAATTGAAGACACCTGAATAACAAAACACCACAAAATGTGATTTAAATAAATTTATTATAAGGTGCAAGAATATTTCAAAAGAACTTCAGCAGTGAGGAATCAAAATAACAAAGCTACATTCAAATGACTAGCTACACAGTAAAGCATTGGTTCACAGTTACAAGATGTTACCATTTCCAGGCTGAAGATGTTCAGCAGTCAAAGGCCTCTCTGTCCAGAAGGGCATGAGGGCAGGCAAGATTCCTAGCCCATAGCAACAAGCAGTTCAGCATGAGACTACTGTTCAGTGTGGTCTATAGTCTGGAGTCCATAATCCACAGTTACCTGAAAGAGGTTAAATTTTATGGGTGAGATCCAACATGGTCCAGGTCCTTGGACCAATCAGATCTTTGGTTAGTGATGTGAATCGATGGGGTGACCTGGTTACTGGACATATGACCTCAGAGGTGTCTAAAATGAATTGGTGGGGCCATCTGCAGTTTCATCCTCCCAGCTCCAACAGGAGTAAATCATGCTAATTAAAAGGAATGTGGTTAATTGGTTTTATTTATTCATTTATTCACATTTATAGCCCACCCTTCCCGGAAGTGGGCTCAGGGCGGGTAACAACATTTCATTTATATAAAATATATTAGTTAATACAATAAAATTAAAATTTTTAATTGGTTGCTGGGCACCAAGTTCTGGCCTTGGAATAGAGAGGCAGAGATAGGACTAGTCTTCTCCCTGCACCTGGACTCTTACCTAGTTGTCATGTGGTTGGTATGCTGAATCTTCCCAACACAATTATTTCCATTTACTGTATCACTTAGATTCAGGCCTGGGGCTTAGAATGCAACCTGAACCAATGTTTAGAAAAAAGCCAAGAACTGAACAAGAAACCCAGTTTGTGACACCTTTCCCCTTCTGAAATATAAAATACGGGGATTTTACTCAAATTTTATCTTAACTACTCATTACAAGGACAGCGTACAATATTTTATTGTGAATAAAAATTTTAATATACTCATTCCCTTTAATACTGTAAAAAGAAAACTCTGCACTATTCTAATGAACACTTGAGGAATTAAAACAGGGAATAGCAGCACAACACTGAGGTAATACTAGTTATATAAAGCAAAGTAAGCTCAGCATACAAAATTTTTGGTTACAGAAAGCAAAAGTGTAGGTTAGTAAGATACAATCAATAAGCAGTGAATCCAGCATTTCCATCAGAGAAATAAACTCAAGAAAGACTATGGAGCTCCCGGACTCCCGCCAAAGGCAATGGAGTCCGGGGGCTGTTTTGCCGCCCCAAGGAATGACGGGGCAGCAGTATACGTCGGGGCACAACGCGCCATGACATGGGCAAGGAGGAGCCAGTCCTATTTAGGACAGCTCCGCTCCCGCCCAAAGCAGTTGGAGCCTCGTGCTTGGCAAGGCTGACAGGAGGTTTTTGTCTCTGCAGACCTGGTGGCTCTGCAGGCTGTTTAGCGGCAGCACGTCGGGCCGGCAAGGGTTTAGGCGATGGGCTCTCGGGAGATGCTGATTGTTAGGCGGTGGCTGCTGTGGGGCTCTTGGGTGACGGGGGTAGTGAGCAGCCAGGAGATTGGGGTGGCGCGGCAGCGTACTGCTGCTGTGGGCTTTGTGGCGACGGTGATCGAGGCGGCCTGGAGGCATGGTAGCGTGGCAGCGTGCGGGTCTGAAGCGGCCCGGAGGCCGGATGGCGCGGCGGCGCTCTTCCAACTCAGGCAGTGGTGATCGTGTCGAGGACCTCCTCGGCTTCAATATTATTGTTTTGAATACTTTATTAGCTTGTCGGCCGTTTGGGGGAGGGCTGTCCCTGGCATTTGTCTAGGGGTGCTTTATTTTTTAGGTTTAGGCCTAGGGGTCACTTTTGCCCCCCCCCGCCACAGCGGCTTTTGCTCATCATTAAATTGCAGGGCCTCCTTGGCTGCTGGATTTCTATTTTCCTGGTAGGGGACTTTCCACGGCCGTTATTTTAGGCGGGCTATTGCCCCCTGGTGGTTATTGCAATTTAATTATTACATTTGTGTGGCGGCCATCTTAGGTGTGGCTTAGGGGGGTGAGGCATATACTGGGAGGTGGCCATTTTGGGGATTTTTTCCTTGTATTTTTACTGGCAGCCATTTTGTTAAGGGCTAGTTGCAGTTTATATTTTTTAGGGTGGCCATTTTAGGGTAGTTGTTTTCTCCCTAGGTCCTTCTGCTTGACTTGGCAATACAGTTTAGCTTGGTTGGTGATTTAGTTAGGCTTGGTCCATATCTTAAGAGGATGGCTCCCAAGAAGGGGCAGGGCAAGCCAAAAGGTAAGCAGCCTGCACCTAAAATTCCCCCGGCTGCTCCTGCACTGCCAATTTCTGAGGATGAAGATTCTGATCCGATCAATGCAGCAATTCTAGCTAGGCTGGAGGCTTTGGAGAAGCAGAGGGTCAGGCCTCAGCAGCTTGATTCCGCTCCATCAGTAGCAAAGAGGTCAAAAATTCTGGTATCTCTTCTTTTCAAGCGCAGGTGTTAGCAAGAATAGCTCTTCTCGAGGATGGTCAATCGTCTGCTTCTGGGGTTGCTGATACGGAGGACAGGCCGGCGGAAGAAGGCAAGGGATCCCATCAGTTGGAGATCTACAAAGGGCCTGTACGTCCTCCTAGCCAAGATGGTAAGGCTGGTGCTGTTAGTCAGGACGTCACATCGTGGCCTTGGGGTTCAGGTAACCAGGACACATCAGGGGTTTCATCTTCGGGCAAGGGTTCCTCAACACGGGCAGGGGCCTCCTCGTCGCCCAGCGGTTGGCACTTTATACCGCCTGCCTTAGATGGGGGAACCATGCAATATTCTGGACAGGGTGGGTGGTATCCATCTACTCCGACGGGTTATTCTTACGATCAAGCCCCAGCCAAAGTTCTGCCTGTGGGTGATATCGCCCTGCCATTGGGAGATCACCTTTCCCTGGCTACTAGGGAAAAAAATTCTCAAAGGCTCCTATGTCGATGTTTTTACTTTGTTATACCATGAATTGGATAAACAAGACAAAGAGGACTTAGATGAAAGGGACAGAGAGCGTATTAAGAAGCGTAGAGTAGATAGGACCTGGGGTAATTGGTACCCAGGTTTCCTCATTTATTCTGGCGTGATAGTGCGTCACCAGCCCTGGGGGGCATCAGCGCTCTTACAATACATGGATATAATTTACAAAGCCTTTACGGGTTTCACTGGACACGTGTGGTTGGAATATGATGAGGGTTTTCGCACACGGGCGGCCATGAATCCGTCTTTGCGCTGGGACCTTATTCATCCCCACCTGTGGCTGCAGGTTGTGTCTGCACCTAAATCCTTGTATTCCGAGCACTCTGACTGTGGTCACGGAGTGCAGAGGTTACAGGGTCAGAACCCTTCTCGAGTGCAGACGGGGACTCCAGTCCAGAAGCGTCCCCTGTGTTGGGAATTTACATCACAGGGTATTTGTGGAAGGAAGTCTTGTTTCTTTCGGCATGAGTGCCCTCTCTGTGGGGGGCAGCATGCACTGTCTGGTTGCCCCAAGCCAAGGGGACGTTTTGGAGCAAGGGGAGGTAAGCGTCCCAGTGGGGGTGGAAGTCAAGCTGCCTTTAATGACAAAGGGGCCCAGCCCAATTAAGATTCAGGTGTTGGAGAGAATTTTGAGAGGTTACCCAAATAAAACAGTTAGTAGGTATTTACTTGAAGGTTTTTTGTTCGGATTTAGGATTCCTTATCGAGGTGAGAGGGCATCTTTCCATGCTCCTAATTTAAAGTCAGTCATAGGGATGGAGGACATAGTACGAGCGAAAATTGGGAAAGAGTGTAAAGAGGGGAGAATCCTGGGCCATTTCTTTCCCCCCCGGTGCCTACTCTACGGGTGTCTCCTTTGGGTGTTGTACCAAAGAAGGCTCCGGGTGAGTATCGCCTCATTCATCATTTATCATACCCTCGGGGCGGATCTGTGAATGATGCTATACCTGATGAGCTTTGCTCGGTTAAATATACTTCCTTTGACCAGGCCATGAGAGTTGTGCAGGGTTGTGGACGTGGAGCACTGTTAGCTAAATGTGACATAAAAGCGGCCTTCTGGCTCTTGCCGGTACATCCTGCAGATTTTTATTTGTTAGGTTTTGCTTTTGAGGGTTACTACTATATGGATAGGGCCCTCCCCATGGGTTGTTCTGTGTCCTGTGCGGCATTCGACAGGTTTAGTTCCTTTTTGGAATGGGCCTTGCGATTTAAGACTGGATTGGGCTCTACAGCTCATTACTTGGATGATTTTTTGTTTGTGGGAGGGGAAGGGCTGTCCAGTTTCATCGACTTGGCGGCTGAATTGGGAGTTCCCTTGGCAGAAGAAAAAACGGAAGGTCCAAAGTCTATTTTAACCTTTTTAGGTATCGAGATAGATATGGTTCAGCAGTGTTCTAGGCTCCCTATGGAGAAGTTGGATAGCCTTCAGGTTTTGATTGAAAATTATAGTTTTGAAGAAGATATCCCTGTGGGAGTTGCAGCAATTGGTGGGCCATCTCAACTTTGCATGCAAAGTTGTGGCTCCTGGTAGGGCTTTCGTCAGATATTTTTGTGATGCCATGCGTGGGCTTCGCCTCCCACATCACAGGACTAGGGTGACTAGTGTGATGAGGGAGGATCTTTTGCTCTGGAAAGAGTTTTTAAGGTCATTTAATGGGGTGTCCTTTTGGAGAGAAGAATTGCACTTTGAAGCTGAGTTGCAGGTGACATCAGATTCTGCAGGCTCCTCAGGTTTCGGGGTTTACTTCAGACGTCATTGGTGTGCTGAGGACTGGCCGCAGGATTGGTTCCAGGCAGGCTGGGTCAAGGACCTAACCTTTCTGGAGTTTTTCCCGATTGTTGTGGCAGTGGGGATTTGGACGGCTGATTTTGCTGGTTGTTCCATCCACTTCTGGTGCGACAATCAGGCTACAGTACACGTGATAAATTCCCTAACATCCCGGTCAGTATGGGTCATGAAGTTAGTTAGGGCATTTACACTGATCTGTTTAAGGAATAATATATTGTTTCGTGCAAGGCACGTTCCGGGCGCAAGTAATGGGGTCGCTGACGCTCTCTCTCGGAAACACATGGAGAGGTTCCGTCAGCTGGCCCCGGAAGCAGACGAGCACCCAGTAAGGATGCCCCCCAGTTTTTGGCAGATTGGCGGCTTGAAGCTGAGCGAGCGATAGGTATGGCTCTCACCCCTTCAACGCGTAAATCATACATGAGGGCTGGTCACCAGTTTGTGGCTTTCCAAAGGGAGGCCGGATTACAGCATGAGTGGCCTATTCCGGTCCATCGTTTGATGCAATACTGTGTTTATCTGAAGGGCAAGGGTTTCTCGGTTCGCTCTATAAAGGGCAGGTTATCTTCTCTAGCTTACGCAGGTAAGGCCGCTGGACATGAGGACAAGACTAATGATTTTCGAATTAAGAAAATGCTTGAAGGGTGGTCTCGCGAGGTAGGGCAGCTGCCTGATTCCAGGGAGCCATTGACTCCTTCAATTTTAAAGGGCCTAAAGGCGTTGTGGCCGGACCTTTGTTCTGATGAATACAAGGCTGCTCTTTTTCACTCAGCGTCTTTGCTGGCATTTTTTGGAGCGCTCCGTGTCAGTGAGCTTGTCCCTGCTTCACGACATGATACTTCTAATCGGGCTCTTAATTTGAGTGACATCCGGGTTACTGCAGACCGTGTTGTCATTCATATTAAGCGGTCTAAGACTGACCAGTTGGGTAAAGGCTCAGCAATAGAATTGGGACATTGTTATGAGTCGGATTTGTGCCCGGTAGCAAGTTTACATCGCTACCTGCAGTTGTGGGGGTCCGACATTGGGGTCTTACTTCGACACAGAGATGGTTTCCCTCTCACAAAGTTTCAGTTTTGGGCATTGACAAAACAGGCACTTGATGCTTTGGGTTTAGGGGGTTTCCGTTTTGGGACCCATTCATTTAGGATTGGAGCTGCTTCCACGGCAGCTTCCATGGGGTACTCTCATGAGGACATAAAGGGCATAGGGCGTTGGAAAACTCGTAGTTTTAAAAGTTACGTTCGTCAGTGTAAATTTTAAGCAGTTCATGTTACTAATATAGTTCTTTTTCAGGTGCTGTGGGCCTGCAGGCGTGACGGAGAGTCATATTATGCGGCCACAGTATGGTTTTTTGGGCGGCTCGCCAGGCCAGGAAGATGTCGGTTGGTTCTCAGTTAGGCTTGAGTGAGTTTGCTGTTGTTGAATGGTGGGGACGGTGGGGCATGCATTGGCCCAGATTGCTCCCACTTCTGTTTGAGGAACGGCATGGGCCGCCTCCTGACATTTTACTTGTGCACTTAGGTGGCAATGATCTTGGTCTGATGAAAGGCAAGGCCCTGGTGATTCAGGCTACACACAATCTTTCAGTGATCCGGAGAAGATGGCCTGGGGCTTTAATAATTTGGTCCGCGATCTTGCCGAGGCAGGTATGGCGCAACCTGGGGGATCCCAGGTGCATTGACCGGGCTCGCCGCAAGGTTAACCGGCAAATGAAGAAAGCTATGGAGGGTGGCCTGGGTCAGTTTTTACCACATCCTGGAATTGTGGTAGGAAATGTTGACCTCTATAGAGAAAATGGTATTCACATGTCAGACAAGGGCAACAAATTCTTTTTGGAGGATATTCAGCAAGGGATTAGGGCTGCACTTGGCTTGGAGGCCGCATTGGCCAAAGCAGAGGCTTGACCTCACTAGTGGCGGAATAGTGCAGGGATTAGAGAGCAGAAATTGGTGAGCACCTCAAGCCATTCCTAGTTTGGGAACATGGGGTCATCAGGAATGGCCTACGGGTTATTAAGGCTTTGGGTGGTGAATGATGATCCCCTCTGGGAACCTCTTGGGTAAGCTCCTCTCTGCAAGCTATATGGTTTCAGGGGTAGGCGCTCCCGGGAGGCCACCAGTGGCTGGGCTGCTGGTCGCAAGCCAGATGAATGGCTTAAGATCGGGGTTGGTGGCTCGCCCGTATCCTGGACAAGGAGGCTGGTCTTTTCGACACCTGCTTTGTCTTTTCTGCTGATTAAAAATTGCTCCCTTGCTGTTTTTAGTTGGTTAATTGTTAAGTAGTTAATAAAGTGGCCCTTGTCTGATCCAAATCTGTTGTCTGTCTCTTTATTCCATCTGGGGGGGTAATCAGCAACCCAGTTGTCTTTCCCTTCAAAATCAAAGTCTTGCAAGGCTAAACCCCAGTGTAAAAGTTTCTGGTTGGGGTTTTTAACCTGATCTAACCAACACAGAGAAGAATGGTCAGTTTGTAGATGAAACCTCTGTCCCCGAAGGTAAAACAGAGGCAGAGATAGGCACTGGTCTCCTCCCTGCACCTGGACCTTATCTAGATGTCATGTGGTTGGTATTATGAATCTTCCCAACACATTTTTTTCTCTTTACTATACCTCTTGGTTTCAGACTTGGAGCTTAGAATGTAGCCTGAACCAATGTTTAGAAAAAAGCCAAGAACTGAACAAGAAAACCAGTTTCTTGATACTCTCCCCATCCAATAATTATGCATTTGATTTTTCCTACCTAAACACAGAACTCTACAACTATCTCTGTTGAAATTCATGTTACAGCAGTCAGAGTACAGATGATTCGAACAATGACTGAGGGCTTTCCTCAGCTAAATTAGCCTTAAGGTCCTCAATTTCTTTTTGCTATTTTTTCTTTTTGGAGGGGAAAACGAATTGATGAGGAAGGAAGGATATAGCTAGGAAAGTGGAAGAAGGAAGAGGAGGAGGAGGAGAAGGAGGAGGAGGAGGAGAGTGAATTTATACCCGACCCTTCACTACCTGAAGGAGTCTCAGAGCAGCTTACAATCTCCTTTCCCTTCCCCTCCCCACAACAGACACCCTGTAAGGTAGGTGGGGCTGAGAGAGCTCTTTCTAGAACTGCTTGTGAGAGAACAGCTTGGAAAGAACTTGTAATTTACCCAAGGTCACACCAGCAGCTGCATGTGGAGGAGTGGGGAATCAAACCTGGTTCTCCCAGATTAGAGTCTGTGCTCTTAATCACTAAACCAAACTAGCTCTACACCAAATCACTACACCAAACTGGTAGAGGGAGAGAGAGGGGATTGGGGAGAGAGGAGGAAATAGACACTTTAGCCTTTAAATTGTCTTGTTGCAATTTTTTGTTAAAATCTTTTGAACTAGCTACAATGAACTTCTGGTGCCTATTTTTTTCCTTTCTGTTTTCCCTATCATTTTTCTTGCTTAATCTTCCCACAGGTTTAAAGTGAAAGTCCTGTCTAGCAGAAACTATAGATAACTCTTTTCACATGTATATCCATTCCACACCTTACTTAAAGATTGCAAGCATTTCAGACTCACCTTGGCTGAGCACCACACCATGCTGCTGAAAGGGAGAGACCCCAAATGATTTTTTTTAAAAAATGGATCTTGTACCATCTATGACTAGTGCCAGGGTTCTCCAGTCTGGGGCACCAGGTCCAGTCCAGGTCTGGTGTCCTTCGTCCATCCCACTCTCACACCAAAACTATGAGGAGTTGCAATATTTTTGCTGCATTCAAAGAAGGGATCCAAATCTCTACTAATAGAGTACAAACATTTTGTTTATTGGTTGATCATGATCAATTTGTTGTTCATTCACACAGTCGAGTCTGACTCTTCGTGACCCCATGGACCACATCACGCCAAGCCCTCCTGTCCTCTGCCATCCTCTGGAGTGTGCTCAATTTCATGTTCGTTGCATCAAGGAAAGCATCTATTCATAAAGTGTTGTGTGTGCGGGTGTGTGTAGATATATCTGTGCTAAAAGCACAGATACCAGTGCTGGTCCATTACTGGGTCAAATGTTCCCCTCTTTTACTTGGCCTTCACAGATATGGCTACTCTATGGGTTATTAACATTTCACCTTTCCCCCCACCTTCATTAGTTTTAGCCTGGTTTTCCAGCCTGTCAAGATCATCCTGACTCTTGATTCTGTCTTTGACTATGTTAGCCATCCCTCCCAATTTAGTATCAGCTGCAAATTTAATGAGAATCCCCTCTATTCTTCCCCCCAAGTCATTTATAAAGGTGTTGAACAACATAGGACACAGGATAGATCCCTGAGGCACTTTACTTGTCAGTTTTCTCCAAGAGGATGAGGAACTATTTACTCTTTAGGTGTGATCTGTTAAATCTACCCAACAGTTTTTACCAACAATTTTACCAACTTGTCAACAAGAATATCTTGTGGAATCTTATACTGTAATCAAGATAAACTATGTCCACGGCATTCCCATGATTTAATGAAATAGTTCTCTCCTTCCTTCTATATGTAACCACCAGAATCTTAGTTGTTACCAGAAGTATATATTAGGAAATTATAAGTGAAGGTGAAACATAACAAGTGGTCAGAACTGGCCAGAATCAAAGTCAGGGTTGCAAACAAGCCTGGAGACAAATACTCTATCCTTTTAAGGTCCCGGTAACATGAGCTGGAAAATCCATCAGGGAAGGGAGACATATTAGATGCGGAGCTAAAAGAAGCATGGGAGTGCGATCTTATGCTCCCCCGTGGCTCCATCCTCCCTCTGTCAGCACCCGATCACACCATCAGCTGCTGACCCGCCACCTCGCTAACATGGGGATTCAGGGGCTTGCCCTTCAATGGTTTGCCTCTTTCCTCCAAGGTTGGGGACAGAGGGTGGTGATTGGGGATCAGCGGTCCTGGAGGCATCTCCTTGAGTGTGGGGTGCCTTAGGGGGCGGTGCTGTCCCTGATATTAGTTAACATCTATATGCACCCCCTTGCCCAGATTGCCCAGAGTTATGAGCTTGGGGGTCATCAATATGCAGATGATATCCAGCTCTATCTGATGCTGGGTGACCAGTCGGACTCTAATTCCGATGACCTTCATAGGACATTGTAGGCCGTGACTGGTTGGCTCAGGCTGAGCTGGTTGAAACTAAACCCTGTGAAGGGCCTGAGCCGGACTGGTCTGGGGTTGGGGCTCCCCCTCCCGACCTTCAATGGGGTGCCTTTGGTGCTGTTGCCAGGGGTTAGGAGTTTGGGGGTGCTCCTGGATCCCTCCTTAACAATGAAGGCCCAGGTGGCAGCCACTGTTAAGTCAGCATTTTACCACCTTCGGCTGGCACGACAGTTGGTTCCCTACCTCGATCGTGATGACCTGACCACAGTGATCCATGTGACAGTCACCTTGAGGCTAGACTACTGCAACACTCTCTACATGGGGTTGCCTTTGTCGCAGATCTGGAGGCTGCAGCTGGTGCAGAACGCAGCAGCCAGATTGCTGATGGTTCTCACTAGGTGGGACCACCTCCAGCCAGTGCTGAAGGTGCTGCACTGGCTGCCAATAGCATACCAGATCCACTTCAAAGTGTTGGTTATCACCTTTAAAACACTATATGGCCAGGGTCCAGCTTACCTTAGGGACCACCTTTCCCCATATGTTCCCTCAAGGGCACTACGGTCAGGGGGACAGCACCTGCTGGTCATTCCAGCCCCCAAGGCAGTCAAATATGCTGCTACCAGGGCCAGGGCTTTTTCGGTGGCAGCCCCTACCTGGTGGAATGAGCTCCCAGAAGAGATCAGGGCCCTGCGGGACCTTATGCAGTTCTGCAGGGCCTGCAAGATGGAGTTCTTCCATCAGGCTTTTGAGTAGGGGCTGCCACCACTACTGTACCACCACTGTGTTGACATCATGAGGTGTACTGGCCCTAGAATGAGAGTACAGCTATGGTGGGATATCATTGGAGCAGTGATAAATGTGCTTGCTAGAGTGTTTAGTGATTGGTCTAATACTGTGAATTATACGTTCTGTTGACCGCTGTTTTAATTGTTCTATTGGTAGTCGATTATTTATGCTTTTAGTATCTATGTATGACATTTGCCTCCATGTTTTACTGTCAATGTATGGCTTTGCCTTCGGTTCGCCGCCCTGAGCCCATGTTGGAAGGGTGGAATATAAATCCAATAAATAAATAAATAATGGGAAGGCAAAGACTGGAGTCCTAGTGAGGCAACATGATGGTCCTGCATTAGGGTACATGTGCGGGTCACGGATGGCTGCAGGATGCAACAGGCTGCCAGTGCATCCATGATCCCTCACCCACCATTGATGTGGATCTTCCAGTAGGTACTCCATTTTGCCTAGTACCTTTTCGATTCGCGTTTTTGGCCAGATGGGACGGGTTAGGGGTGGGTGCGTGATGCTTGCCAGATGTTGTGATATGATTGCACCTGCTTGATGTGCCCCTGATCTGTCTCTCTCGCATGGCAAATCCTCCCGTGTGACTGGGGCCTGTGTGAGGCTTAATGTGTGGAAATGGGCAGCTAAAGCTTTTAATGGCATGGAGGGTTAGATTAGATAGATTCATGGAGGATAGGTCTATCAGTGGCTAATAGCCATGGTGACTGAAGGGAACCTCCACATTCAAAGGCACTAAACTTCTGAATCCTAGAGCCAGGAGGTCTCTATGCCATCCAGAGGAATTGATTAGCCAATGTGTGAGACAGGATGTTGGACTAGATGGACCATTCGTCTGATCTAGCAGGGCTCTTCTTATGTTCTTATAGAGGTAAACAGGGCTTTTTTTGTAGAAAAAGCCTAGCATAATAGGCCACACCCAACAGCAGAAATTCATTAGCATATTAGGCCACACCACTGACAGTGCATCTCATTAGCATATTAGGCCACACCCCCATGTCACCAGAAGTGTGGTCATTCAGCCACACTTGTGAAAGATCACAGCTTTTTTATATGCTCAGCAAAAACTTTTAATAGTGGAAGAAAAGCCACAATCTCATGCAAGTTTCTCTTTCAGTGACTTGCAAACATGCCAGCAAGTGGTACACATTCTGCATGCTCCATGTTTCACAGGGTTAGCAGATCTACTATCTGGAAAAGACATCCTCCCTTCTCTAGTAAATTATGAATAACCTGACCCCTTGACAGAGAGGTGTGCCTATAACAGAGTTACACACATGACACATAATAACATTAAATATTAAATCCATAACCAAGTTGCCTTCTTCAAGTGAATACAAGCTAAGCTTTGCCTGTTGCTGTGAGCAATACAATTCCCAGGGCTTTTTTTCTGGGGGAACATGCCAGAACAGAGTTCTGGAACCTCTTTGGCAAAATTATTTTTAAAGGACCTGTTGAAGACATCATTAACTTGACCCCCTTTGAAATGCAGTGATCATCCCAATTAAGTGGTACTTAAAGTACCAGCATTCTGACTTCCAGTTCCTGGACCAATGAGAGCAGACGCAAGCAGCCTTCACTGCTCATTAACACTAAGCTTTTACAGTCTCTTTAGGGCTTTACAACACCCTCAGAAAGAGCCCACAGCAAGAAGCTTGTTTTGAAAACTGAGCTGTTCAAAGCTGCTTTGAAGCGAGAGACTGTGAAGGACGCCTGATAAGATGACAGGCATCAGCCAGCCCTCACAGAACTGACAGAGTCAATAGTGGAGAGGAAAAACTTATAAAGACCAAAGACCAACAAACAAAGCTAAGTACCATTAAAGTTATTCTTAGGGGGCTGACTTATATATTAAAATAATAGAAGTATTAAAGAACCACACAGTTCAGAGTTAATAGGGGGAAATGCGATGTGTTACTTTAAGGCGGCCAATTAAAACATATAATAAGTGAGAATTAAGTGGGAAAAGGAGTGGGGTAACATAATTTATCACAGGGGAACATTGGTGTTACTCTCTTCTTTTTTCTTTTTCTCTTTCTCTTCTTTATGTTTGTTTGGGACATGAGATATACTTGAGACATTTCAGTGGATCGGCAGAATTGGAAATGGGAGCCATTGAGGGGGAGAGTGGGCATGGAAGATGGGGCTGACCGGGGACTAAGAAAGCACTACAGAGATAAGACATGCTGAGGGAAATCGGGTAATGGGGTGAAGAGCAACATGGAATGATGCCAAGGGGAGACTGAGCATGAACAGTGCTGACATAGGTGGAGGAAGCAGCAGAGCCGAGCTGAGCTGAAAGGAGTAGAGAGAGAGCAGAAGGAACCAAAGAAAAACGTCCAAGAAACACATCAGAAGGAAAAAGAGACGTACCGCACAATGAAGGGGAACAGAAATAAAGGATGGAACAGAAAAAAGGACTCGAAAAGACAGTAAAATAAAGAGGGAAAATAAGGCTGTAAATAACGCAATACAGTATAGTTTAGTAGACAGGAGAAGAACAAAGAAAGATAGAAAAGTAGAAAAACAGATGGTCTGAAACAAAATAAAAAGCTAATATATAGAGGATAAATTTAAGAAAATAAGAAATATATTAGGGTATACAAGAAAAAATGAATGGCCACAGGGAACAGTGGAATAAGTGGAGTGAGAAAAGCCTCTATAAAATCACCTGGACAGGCTAATATACAGAGCTTATTAAAAATTAACACAATGAGCATAACACAATTAAATATAAAGGAACTTAAAAACATCATCCAAGAAAGCATAGCTGCGGAAATGAAAGTGTTTGTTGAAGTAACTCTATCACCACTAATCAAGTAATAGAGCCTTTAATTAAACAAGAGATAGAGCAGATAAAAATCAAATGGATGACTAGACACAACAAATTAAGACAGAAACAGATGAGATTAAAAAACAGATAAGTGAAAACAAGCAGGAGATATTAAAAACAGTAGCATCCAATAGTGAGATTGAAGAAAAGGTAAAAGAAATAGAGCAGGAGATACAGGAAGTAAGGACAAAAGTGGATGGAACTGAGGAAACCTTAATGGGATTAGAAATGGATAAGGCATCACTGATAATAAGATGTCAAAACATACCAGAAACCATTGAAAAAAAGAAATAATAAAAAATCTCTGAACAATTAAAGATAGGGCCTATGATGAAATAGAGAGGGATGTTGATCAAGTTTACAGGAAAAATAATTCTTATGCCAGGAGGAATAGAACCCCAAGGGAAGTATATATGAAATTACAAGATGGCAGATGAGGGATAAAATTCTTAAGGAAACAAATTCAATGAAGGTGATGATACAAGAGTCAGAAGTTAAATTATTAAAAGAAGTCCCTTGGAGAATCAGGGAGAAAAGACAGAATTACACCACATTAATGAGATTACTAAGAGAAAATGACATCTCTTATAGATAGCTTGTACTGGAAGGCGTATTATTTAACTATGAAGGAAGGAGGCAGAGAATTGATTCGATCTTTAAAGTAGAAGATTTCTTAAAGAGATATGGGGAGAACTTAGGGTGGCAGAACAAAGATGAAAGCAAAAAAGACAAGGACGATACTAGAGAAAATCCAGAAAAAGGAAAGAAAGAAAGAGCCAAGAGAGGGAAATGGTCTAATTTCACACCATTGCAAATGCTGACAAGATACCAATACAGAGCCAAAGAACAGGAAAAAGGAAAGAAAAACTAAGATGAAGACAAAACAATTTAAAATATTCTCAGTTAATGTTAATGGATTAAACAGCCCAGCAAAAAGACAAAGAACATTTCATCAATTAGCTAAATTACAGTAGGATGTAATATGCTTACAAGAAACTCATATTAAGAAAAAGGATGAGAAATATTTAGAAAATAGAAAACTAGGCAAACTATTCACGGTGTCAGATGCCCAAAAGAAAAGAGGTGTAGCGATTTATGCAAAAGAACGTCCAGAATTTATATATGCGTCAGAGGATGGCAGGATATTAGCGATTTCAATTATGAGACAAAACAGGAAAACTGTAATAATTAATATTTATGCACCAAATCAAAGCCAAGAAAAATTCTTTAATATACTGAGATATAGTAACAACATATAACTTGACCAAAATGTGTATAATAAGGGATTATAATGTGGTACTAGATGGGAAAAAAGATAGGAAATCACAAGGCAAACATAAAAGATCAGGAAACATTCTACCAAGAAATTCCTTTGAGCTAGCAGAAGTGTATAGCATGGTTGATGCGTGGAGAACAACAAATTTGGAAAAGAAAGATTATACATTTTACTCAGCCAGGCATAATTCCTGGTCTCGCATCAATATGGTATGGACCACAACAACATTAGTAACAGAAATATTAGATGTAAAGATTTTACCCAACACATTTGCAGACCACAAATGTTAACACTTAGAGAAATACCACGAAGGACAAGATGGAAGATTAATAAAGACTTAATAAGGGACAAAAAAATTAGTGAAAAAATAGAAGGGATTGAAGAGTTCTTTAAGTGAAATATACAACCTGAAATATCTATGCAAATTGTCTGGGAAACATTTAAAGTGATTTAGGGGGCTGGTTTATTAACCAAGAGGCATGGAAAAGGAAACAAAAGAAACAGCAATATGAAAAATTAATGAAACGAATACAGAAAGAAGAAAATAAGCTAAAAAAGATAAATACAAACAAAAGCAAACCTAAGAATGCTGCAGCACCAAATGAATATTATCTTGACACAGGAAATAGCCAAAAATATAGAATTCGCCAAACATTATTACTTTGAGAATGCAAATAAACCAACAAGATGGCTGGTGTATAAATTACGAAAAGATAGGGGAAAAAAGATAAAACACTAAGAAATGCAAGAGGTGAGGAAAAACATAATCTAATAGGGATGAAGAATATAGTGAATATTTTTTATAAGAAACTATATCAACAAAATGAGCAGGAGAATGACCTAATTAAAAATATATCAGCAATAAAAATACAAAGATGTTTAATGATGAGCAAAAATTAATTTTAAATGAACCAATCACAATATGTGAGATCATAAAAGCAATAAAGAAATAGAAGAAAAATAAAAACCCAGGACCAGACAGGATACCAGCAGAAATATACCAGAGATATGAAGAACAGATTTCATTACCACTGAAAGAGTTATTTCAGAACATACCAAAAACAGAAAAACTTCCAGACTCATGGAACCAAGTGTTAATAACATTGATCACCAAACCAAGCACAGATGATAAGGAAATTAAAAACTTTAGACCAATATCGTTATTAAACATGGATTATAAAATATTTGCGACAGTAAATGCTACAATGAAGAAAGTATTAACACAGGTAATCCATCAAGATCAAGCTGGATTCCTCCCCAAAAAGCAAATGAAAACTAATATTAGGATGATAATTAATGTTTTAGAATACTACAAAGTACATTCAGACAAATTAATGGCATTAATATTTTTGGATGCTGAAAAAGCGTTTGATAATGTGAATTTGGAAATTCCTGTTACAAAAAATAGAAGCTTGGAAATGTGGAACAAACTTCCTGTCAATAATAAAGGCTATATATAAAACACAAGTTGCGAAAATAATAATATGACACAAGATATTCAAATACAAAAGGGTACTAGACAAGGCTGTCCCTTATCCCCACTCTTGTTTATATTTGCATTGGAGACATTAAATGACCAAATAAGAGAGTGTGATCAAATTAAAGGACTCAAGATAAAGGGAGAAGGGATTCAAGCTGCCAGCTTTTGCAGATGATTTAGTCTTTACATTAGAAGATCTCATAAAGATAATTCAGGAGTATGGCAAAGTGGCAGGACTCAAAATTAACTTAAAAAAAAACAAATATATTAACGAAGAACTGTACAGAACAACAAAGGAATCAAATTCAGATGGTATCCAATATGGAAATAGTAAAGAAGGTTAAATATTTGGGAATAACAATATCTAATAGAAACATCACATTAGTAGAAGATAACTACACTAAATTATTACATGAAATTAAAAGTGATCTTCAAAAATGGAAGGATCTAGAGATATCATTTATGGGAAAAATAGCTATCATAAAGATGAATATTCTTCCACGATTTCTTTTTCTGGCACAGAACATCCCAATACTGAGAAATACAAATTGTATTCATGAACTGGATAAAATTTGTAGACGATTCATCTGGAACAATAAGAAACCTAGAATTAAACGAAAAGTTATGCAGGACAAGAAAAAGAGAGGCAGAGTTGGTTTACCAAACTGGAATCTGGATTGTAATTCTGCTTCCATAGGTTGGATAAAGGAATGGATAATGTTAGAAAATACAAGACTTCTAAACTTAGAAGGATTTAATTTATCTATAGGATGGCATACATACGTTTGGTACGATGAGGGGAAAACTATTACAAGCTTTAAGCAACATACAATAAGAGGTATGTTGCTTAATATATGGAAAGAAATAACAAGTCATTTCTATGACAAAATTCCAAAATGGGTATCTCCTCTAGAGGCTCTCACAAAACCGACACTATATAACAAAAATATAAGAGTGACATAGGAAAGACTTTTAGACAGAAATGAGAATTTAAAAACAGAAGAAGAACTGGCTGTTTAGAATATTAGGCTCACTTGGTGGGAAAAGACGCAAGTAAAGACAAGAATCAATAGGGATAAGAAAGTAGGATTTTACAGTAACAACGAGTTGGATAAGATATGGCTCTCGTCAAATGATAAATTAATTCAAAAAGTATATAACTTTTTATTAACCAAACATGTACAAAATGAAACAGTCAAAACAACCATGATAATATGGATGAAGGCTTTAGAACATAATATAGACATAGACCATTGATCTAAAATATGGAAGTCAGCTAAATTGATGAGAGCCATACCATATAAAGAAAATATATTTAAAATGTTTCATAGGTGGCACTGGACTCCGGACAAAATAGCAAAATTTTATGTGAATGGAAACAGGAATTTTTGGAAATGTAAAAAAATGTCAGCATATACTTTCATATGTGGTGGAGGTGTGAGAAAATACAAAAGTATTGGCATAAAATATATAAAATAGTGAAAGAAATAACAGGACTTGAAATACCATTTGTACCAGAAGTTTGTTTATTAAATTTATTTCCATAACAATGTAATAAGGAAAATCTGTATATAATAACATATATCTTTACAGTGGCAAGAATAATGTTAGCAAAATGTTGGAAATCAAACATAATACCCTCAAAAAAGGAACTGATAGAAAGGGTTGGCAGAAATGGATAGGTTAAGTTTAATTTTACAAGAGAAAGACCAGGATGTATATGAGATAAGATGGAAAAAATGTATTTATGGTTGAATAACATGATGTGAAAAAATGACTCACGAAAATATAAATGTAAATTTGTCAAGGCTGTATAAAGTGTTGAAAAACTATATATATATATATTTTAAAAAGTGCCAGCATTCTGGCTGAGTTCAGACTGGCAATTTGCCCCGGTAGGGACCCCGGGCCAACAACGATTCAATCCCAGAGTAAAAGGAGCATTCACACAGGCACATCTGCCTGGCGTCCCCCACCCAGAGCCAACCCGTGCTGTTGCGCTTCACTGCCGGATTAAAAAGATACCTGAGAAAGGCCGTAGCAAACCTGAAAGCCCGCATGTGTCGCGCGTTTCTCCGCTTCCAGGGAGTCTGAACGCGCAGCCGAAAAGCCGGGCGGAAACCTCATCTGTTCTGTGTATCGCCGGTGGCGCGCCCCGCGTGGATGCGCATGAGCAGCATTCCGCAAATTGCGCTGGTGCGCACAAGCGCACAAGTGCACAAAACAAGCTCAGTGGCCATAAAAACCTGGGCCCAAGAGCACCCAAGCAACTGCCAGTATGAGTGGCATCAGAGGACTATCTTGGAGGAGGGCAGAGACTCTGGACCTGCTGGCAGTGTGGGGTGACCCCACGGTGCAGGAGGCCCTGGAAGAGAGCCACAGGAACATTGAGGTCTTTGAGGAAGTGACACAGCAGATGGTGGCCCTGGCCCATAACCGGACAGCGGATGATTGCCGGACAAAAACCAAGGCCATGCACCTCATGTACCGGCGCACAGTTGAGCAGAACAGTGTATTCAGAAATGAGCGGACGACCTGTCCATACTACAAGATCCTGGACAGGATTCTCCAAGGGGATGGCACCGCCCGCAGTCGGAGAGTCCGCAATAGCCTCCCCCTGCAGACCTGCCCATCCAGCAGTAGGTCACAGGACAGCGGACCGAGCCAGCCAGCAGCAGGGCCAGACGAGGGGTTCCACCTCACCCTGGAGCCAGAGGAGGAGGAGGAGCAAGCCCCTGAAGTGCTGGTGCCAGGTAAGTGTGGAGTGTCCAGCACAGGTCTCTGCACAGGCTGGAGCTCAGATACCCACATGCCAGGATGCTGCTGCAACAGTCAGATGCTGGCGGTGGGGACAGAGTCCATGACATGGTGAGGAACCCTGGCCCAGGCATGTCTCCCATCACACAGGTCCTGCCACCCAACCATATGGTGAATATGTGGGTGTGGCAGGTCGGGTTAGTACTGCACTGGGAGGCCCCCAGGCCACTGGAACCCAGCGTGTGGCCACGCGCCTCCCCATGGACCTGCCAATGTGCCCCTGGGCCAGTTACAAGCCCCAGCACAGGTGGGTGTGGCAAAGGGTGGGAAGTGTCTGAGGTCCCCCCCCAAGCCAGCAGCACTCCCTAGCGGCTCACAGCAGCATAGCCGACAGCATACGGATTGGTGTCCTGCCACAGGAATCAGAGCCCCAGGCCACAATACCTGTGCAGCAGCCTGAGTGGTGATGCATACCTGCACTGGCAGTAGTGCAGAAAGACAAAGGTCGGCCCTGGGGACCCCACGGTCTGCGGAGGGCATCACTCACAGGGTGCTCACAGGTCCGGGGAAGGGAAAGGAGTTAACCAGCCAGGTGGAGAGCACAAGCGAGGGGTGGGGTTGAAGCCTGCAGTCATCCTCCCCTGGCCATTCGACCCTCCACTGCTGGCGAAGAGGGTGTGTGAAGGCCAGCACCCCCTATGTCTGGTGGCCAAACCCACCGAGTACGGGCCACACCCCCGTGCAGGCAGATGGAAGGAGTGCCCACACAGGCGATGCCGTCCATACCTGGCCGCACCACATGCCCCCCCCCGGAAAGCAGCTGCAGTCTGCCCCATCCTTCCCTACGTAGACACCATCAAGCCGGCACAAGAGGACCCAGAGGATCCTGAGGATGAGACCGTTGTGGAGGAGGAGCCGCAGCCGGGTAAGGACACGGACCCTGCCCACACCAGGAGTTGCCAGATTGTCCATTGGGGAACCATGGCCACCGCGGTACACGCTGGCTGCCGGCCCTCGGGGAGTCAGCCCAGTGGTGGAGACCACGGAGGACCCCTGCACGTGGTCCAGAGTTGAGACATGGGTCTGGCGGCCCGTGGCCATGGTCTCAGTGGGGCCCCCCCTCACCCAGATGTGGTGGGGACAGCCGGAGCCCCGGGAAAGGGCCTCCCTGCGCCTGCGGGACTGACCAGTTGTTCCCCCCGCCCCCACACCACCATAGGCCCCTCAGGAGTTGGCAGTCTGGAGAGGGACCGGACCCCCCGACACGGGACCCAGGACGCAGCAGGTGAGTGGCCATGCTGGGCTCCTGCACAAGGGAAGGCATAGGGCAGATGGTGATGCATATCATCACAACTAGGGGTGGCCCCTGTGAATGGCTGGATTCCAGAGCTGCAGCTCCCGGAGGAGGGCTACTATTCCCACAATTCGGTGGGCCACAGGAACAGCTCCCCCTGGGGCACAGTGACCCAGAACCACAGGCACAATGACTGGGGTCCCTGTCCCCCTCTCCGCAGATGTGCCACCTGGGCCCCCCCTTGCCCAACTGTCCCCCAACACCAGGATGGCGGTCACCCAGGCACGAAGGCAGTGGGTATCAGCCCTACAGAAAGTGGGCGAGCGGCTCCTGGAGCAGGCCGACCGGCACCACGAGGCCCTGGAAGAACGAAGCGCCCGGGAGCACCAGGACTTCCTGGAAGAAATGCGCCGCCTAAGGGAGGAGGAGCGTGAAACAAATCGTACCACACGTGAGCTCCTGCAAGCAATGCTGGACACTCTCACTCGCATAGCCACATCCATGGCTGAGCCATGTGGCGTGGCCCCCGCCCCAGAATGTGGCTGCGGCATGGCGGGCCGAGGTCGGCAGAGGGGGGTCTGCAGGGCTGTCAGTCATGGCTGTGGCGGCGCCCTCAGGGGAAGGGCAGCACACTGGAGTAGAAGGCCCCGGGGCCAGACGGGGGCCCCCTACTCACCACCCAGCTGAGCCCTGTGGACAAACCCTGCCCGGTCTCTGGAGTGGCAGTGGCAGATCAGAAGCCCACCATGCACCCCTGAAGGAAGGGCGGCAGAGACAGGTGGTGGGAGCACGAAAAAACATTTATTGGAGCAGTCGACTGGGATTTGGGGTAAACCGGGTAATAAACATTAGCACACGTATGTGGCCCGTTGTGTCAGCCTCATTCCTGCGGGGAACAGTGAAGGGGTAGGGGCGGCGAGACTAGATGTGCCCATCTGGACCATCAGGAGGCCCACTCATCCATCGTGGCTGCTGTCGGTGGGCAGGGGCTCTGTGTCCGTGCCCTCTGTCCTGGGCTGATGGCCCTGAGCAGTGAGGAGCATCTGGAGATCCCTCCGCATGCGCCACATGCCTTGCTGTTGGATGTTGAGGAGGTGCACCATGCGCTCAACTGTGGGGGAAGCCAAACATGGGCCAGGTCAGCCACCCCATTGTGACATGTGCACCCCCACCAGACAGCACAGTGTGGTGGCGGCAGGGACCCCTGGGGTCTGGCATGCCCCCCCCCTAGAGCCCGCTGTTGGTGGCCACCGTGGCCAGGCCCCTCATGGAGGGGTCTGGACATGCTGCCATGACATACTCACATCGCCGTTCCGTCTGTTCTGCAAGGGCCGTCAGACGTGCTGCCAGTGAGGCCAGGGGGGTGCATTGGCGGCCACCTCCACGTCCTGGACTCCAGCAGGTCCTGGTTCCTGACCCCCTGAAAGGACATGGGTGGGCCTGTGTCAGTAGCGGCAAGCTGCTAGAGCACCCTCATGGGCCGCCGACAGGGGGACATACCAGTATCTGAGGCTGACTGGGACTCCAGCGTGACAGGTGCCTCGGGCATCCGGACCCCCCCTCCACCACAGGGGCCGCCTCTGGAAAAAAGACCCCCAGACATCACATAGGTTACCCAGACAACCACACACGCATGCCCTGCAGGGTCAGGACACCCCGTTAGCTCTGGGGCTGCAACCATCAGCCGCATGTGTCAGGCCCCAGGCATGTCACCAGGCCAGCAGCCTGTGTGGGTGGTGGCCCAGGCCACCTTCCCAGTTGGGGCCCGCAAAAGGGTGCCTGGCACTGCCAACCAGCACAGCCCCAGCCTCCCTCCCCACAGT
Organism: Gekko gecko; assembly: GCA_029375565.1. Classification (NCBI taxonomy): domain Eukaryota; kingdom Metazoa; phylum Chordata; class Lepidosauria; order Squamata; family Gekkonidae; genus Gekko; species Gekko gecko. The sequence goes on from JAPDNY010000006.1 coordinate 85,992,800, forward strand.
CCAGGCCGGGCCACCCCGACACCACGGGGAGGTGTTCCCATTGCAGGGGCCCGACCCCCCGTTCATGGCTGCCCACTCCCTGGGCCGTGCCAGTATGGGCTCCTGGAGGGCCAGCCGCTGCATGGGACTCACCGGCGTCAGTGGCCTCTGGAGTGGTCTGGAGGATGACAACAGCCCCCTCCTCTGCAGCAGGTCCCCTTGGCTCTATGGGGGGCAAGGGGAGTGGTTAGTCCTGTTCCGTAGCCAGGCCAGGTACCTGGCTGCACCTGGCACCTGCTTGCAACACCCACAGGCCCCCGGGGGCCGCCCTTGGCCCTGCCACCCCACCGTGGGCCCGCTCTTGGCCCTGGCAGCCCATAGAGGGGCCTGCTGGGGTGCCGTGCCCTAGATCTCACTGCCACAAACCCCATGGGGCTCTGGCCACGGCGTCCAAGGCCCCTGTAGCTGCCAACCCCCATGGTGCCCCAAAAACTGGCGCCACCTACCTGGGTGTGCTTCCACTGGTGCACCTGCGGCCTCATTCTCAGAGGAGGTCCGGGAGGTGGCCGGAGTTTCCTCAGCTGGTCTCCGGCGTCTGCGGCGACGGGGACAGAGGCCTGCGGGGGGGAAGGTATGCCTGGATCACTGAGCACTTGCATGTGCCGCCGAGGAACACATGCCCACATGTCCCTCCCCTGGCTGCTGTCTCCCAGGCATGCCGCTGGTGGTCACCAGGGCACACCCCCTAGCTGCTACCGCCCCCTTACAGGGCCGCAAGCTCCCACAACCATCCCCACAGGAGTTGCAGCAATGCCACCAGCTCACCAGGGACACGTCGCTACCTCCAGGATGGCCGGCCTCCTTGCTCCCAAAGGGCCCACAGGAGACGGAAATGGGGGGCCCGCTTTCCACGGGGGGGAATGCCGTCCCAGTCCTCCAGGGCCTCAAAGAACTCAGCCTTCTCCCATTTAAATTTGGCCCTGCATTGAATGGCCGACCGGGGGTAGCCTGCCTGGGTCAGCACCTCAGCCACCCTGCCAAAGAGGCCCAGGGTCTGCAGTGGGTGCTGGCCATTACCCTCCTGCTGGCCTCAAAGTCATGCAGGGCCCTGAGGAGCAGCTCTACCTCCTCGTCCATCCAGTACACGCCAAGCCGAGGGGGCTCCATATCCTGGGGCAGCATTTGGAGGGAGAGGCCTGGGGAAGACAACTTGCCCAGCAACCTCACTTGTCATGGAGAGGCGTTTGGCTGGGGACGCGTTTGGGCGGGGACGCCGCTATTCGCACGCCGAAGGATTCCTAGCCCTCCTTCGGCACACTGCACTCTCTTTCTTCCTTCCCCTTCTTCCTGCCCCCCGGCACAGCATGGAACTCTCTTTCTTCCTTCCCCCCAGCACTGCAAGCGAACCGGCCCACAACAGCAAGGCTCTGGGGACTGAATGCACGGGACGGCTGCGCATGACGGGGTGTGGAGAGGTGTTTGGGCGGGGACGCGTTTGTCCGAGGACGCTCCCATGCACATGCCCAGGTTACCCAGGGATGGAACGCCAGCAGGGGGAATTGTTAATGGCCACCCCCACCCCCAACTTGGGTCTCACTCAGTCACTGAACTCCTGTATCATCTAGTTTGGCCCTGAGCCCTCTACATCATCCTGCCATCTGGAAAACTGAATGGAAGCACGAGCCAGAAGCAGCTGGGTCGTTGACAGCATGGCAGACTGGGTCACTGTATCTCTCTCCAGGACGGCCTTGGAGGCCTCTGGAGACCTCCCTCCCGGGCTTCCAGTGGCCAGTCTGAGCTGGAGGATTCTCCTTAGAGCCAGCCCCTGTCTTGGCACTGTGCTTGATGGTCTGGAGCCATACCTCCACCCCCTTGCACATGGTTCACGGCAGATGCATGCTGGCCTCCTCCCCCACGTCAGATTCCAGCAGGACACCAGTTGGTCAGTTGCCACTTGCAACGGTGCGCCCTTGCCAAGGCCTATGGTACCCCAGGGGTCTGGTACTGCATGGCTTCTCTCCTGCTGGGGGGGGGGGCCTTGCCTGTGATGGATGTGCTTGTCTCCAGACATCATGGTGACTCATGTTGACTGTCCCCAACGGGGAGGCCTGGAGCCAGCCTGGCCCACCTCACACGGGCTGGTACTCCAAGGGGGGGACTCCCATCCAGGTGCTAACCGCACCACCTCCACTGTACATGGCTTGGGCAGTTTCCCAGGCGAGGATGCATAACCAGCTGGGGATGACCCTGGAGCTGGGGGGTGGCCCATGGGCGCCCAGGGCCAGCTCCCACTTCCCAGCCTTCGCCATCAGGGAGTGCCCGTTCTATCCTATGTCGCTCAGCCCGTCACACTCACAGCTATTGTTGGTGGCTTCTGGGCGGGCTGGGGCCTGATACGTATGCCACTGGGTCAGAACGTACCCTTGGGAGCTGCCCTTGGCCACAGTACTCTGGAGATCGTCCGTCGCCCCAGCGTATCACCATACCCAGCTCAGGGCTTGGCGGACTTCTGCTGACACCCCTGGATGTCCCCCCATCACCCCGGGGGGGTTCCCTGCCCCCACCCACCGGGAGTGGACGCTGATTCGCACCCAACCAGCCACCCATAGGCAGTACCCCCAATCGGGCCCGCCTGGCGAAACAGTGGGGATCCCATTGGTGGGGCCGACCACAGCTGGCCCTCCCTGGTGGACCCTGCCCGCACCCAGCCACGGCCCTGGTGGCCGCCTGGGGAATGAGGGACGCACACACAGACAGCCACGGTGGTTCATCATCTTTACTGGAGCCATCACATTGATGGGCGCTTGGCCACTGGTCAGCGGTCGGGACTCCTTTGCAGTTGCCAGGGGGTCCAGTGTCCCATGTGTGAGCCACCAGAAGCGACTGATGCCGACGTGTGCTCATTGTCGTTGCTGCCTCATCAGCCATGTGGCTAGTGCCTCCCTCACCGCGCTTCCCTCTGCCCGATTCACGACATCCACCCTCCGCAGGGGGGCCCTCGCCCCTGGGGCCTGGGCCAGCTCCTCATCCGCCTCACGCTTGATAATGGCATGGCCCCGCTCTTCACAGATGTTGTGGAGAGTCACACAGGCTGTCACCACTGGATTGTAATTTGCCTCCTGGACATCCAGTCTCAGTGCCAGGTGATGCAAGCGTGCCTTCAGGCGGCCGAAGGTGCGCTCCACAACGTTCCTGGCACGGCCATGTGCCCTATTGAACATGGCCTGCCAGTGGTTCAAGGCACCCTTGTACGGAGTGATCAGCCATCTTCTGGAGGGGTATGCGGCATCACCAAAGATGAGGGGGGGGACCAGAACACCCTCTATGAGGGCCGTGGGGTTCCCCGGAACGAAAACCCCTGCGTCCATGGCCCTGCAGAGGTGTGACTGGCGGAACACATGGGCATCGTGGCTGTGGCCAGTGTGGCCCACACAGATGTCAGTGAACCTGCCCCGGTGGTCGACGGTCCCCTGGAGGACGACAGAGTAGAAGTGCTTCCAGTTGAAGAAGTCATGTGGGAGGTCAGGTGGTGGCTTGACAGGGATGTGGCAGCCATCCACAGTGCCAACACACTGGGGGAAGCCCAGTGCTGCGAACCCATCCATGATCTGTGGGGCACAGAGGCTTCAGGTTAGGACAGCGGGTCTCGGCCTGGCAACCACCCAGGACCCAGTTTCCCTCCCTGGTTCACTGACACAGTTATGGCACATGGGCACATTGTGCCTGCTGGGGTGCAGTGTGTGGCAAGACAGGGACCCACACGTGGCTGATGGAGGTTGCAGTGCCGTTGTCCGATTGTCCGGGTCACAGACCTGGGTCTGGCTCCCCTTCCCTTTGGCCCCTTCGTTTCCAGCTATGTCCATCTGACCCTGTAACCGTGTCCTGTTGCGGAGGACCCCAGCCCTCCCCTGATTCCACACCCCTTCTCTGCCTCACTGCCCCCTGGAGGTGTGCCCATTTTTCCCACTCTTTGCCCTGGGGCCCCTGGGGGGTATGGACAGGGAGCTATGGCAGCTTCCCTGGGACGTGGCTACCCCCTCCTCGAAATGTTGGGGCCCGCCTGCCATGCCTGTCTGCACACACTGTGGCCTCTGCAGGGCTGACAGTCCAGCGGGGAGCCCCCAGGAATTGTGAGGGGGACTGTGGACACCCACACCTGGGGGGGACTCACCCTTCCTGGTGGGCCAAGGCAGACCGTCCTGCTCAACAACTCCTGGTCCATGGCCACACACACCTCCACGACGATTCCTGTGACAGTGGACTTGCCGACCCCAAACTGGTGGCTGACCTTCCTGGTAGCAGTTTGTGCCTGACAGCCACCACAGGGTTACGGCGACGCACTCCTCTGCGGAAATGGCACACCTCATTGGTGTGTCTGTGTGCGCGATGTGGCAGCGGAGGCTGTCCACTAGCTAGCGGAACGTCGCCTTTGTCACCCTGAAGTTTTTCAGCCACTGCTCGTCTTCCCACACTACACAGATGAACGTGTCCCACCAGTTGGTGGGGCGCGGGTACACCCAACAGTGACGGGGTGCACCCTCTTCAGCCAGCCTGAGGAACCCGGCCCTGACACGGGCCTCTATGCGCCAGTGCTGTCTGATTCTGACTGCTCTGTGGGCCCTGTACCGCTGCAAGATTAGTTACTTAATATTTAATCTTTCTTTAAAATCTGCCTCCATTCCTGAGGACTGGAAGGTAGCTAATGTCACTCCCATCTTTAAAAAGGGCTCCAGGGGAGATCTGGGAAATTACAGGCCAGTCAGTCTGACATCGATACTGGGTAAGTTGGTGGAAACTATTATTAAGGAAAGAATTAGAAGGCACATTGATGAACAAAAACTATTGAGGCAGACTCAGCATGGGTTCTGTAAGGGAAGATCTTGTCTCACTAACCTGTTAGTGTTTTTTGAGGGAGTGAACAAACATGTGGACAAGGGGGAACCAATAGATATTATTTACCTTGATTCCAGAAAGCTTTTGATACATCAAAGGCTTCTAAGTAAGCTCAATAGTCATGGGATAAAAGGACAAGTCCTCTTGTGGATCAAAAACTGGCTTATAAATAGGAAATAGAGAGTGAGTATAAATGGGAAACTTTCTCAGTGGAGGGGGTAAGCAGTGGGGTACCACAGGGATCAGTACTCGGTCCCATGCTTTTTAACTTGTTTATTAACGATTTGGAATTGGGAGTAAGCAGTGATGTGGCTAAATTTGCAGATGGCACAAAGTTGTTCAGGGTGGTGAAAACCAGGGAGGAGTGTGAGGCACTCCAAAGGGATCTGTTGAGGATGGGTGAGTGGGCATCAACGTGGCAAATGGGGTTCAATGTGGCCAAGTGCAAAGTGATGCACACTGGAGCCAAAAATCCTAAATATAAATACACGTTGATGGGGTCTGATCTGGCAGAGACGGACCAAGAGAGAGATCTTGGAGTCGTAGTAGATAACTCGCTGAAAATGTCTACACAATGTGTAGCTGCAATAAAGAAGGCCAACGCTATGCTGGGGATTATTAGGAAGGGAATTGATAACAAATCAGCCAGTATCATCATGCCCCTGTATAAATCATTGGTGCGACCTCATTTGGAATACTGTGTACAGTTCTGGTCGCCACATCTCAAGAAGAATATTATAGCATTGGAAAAAGTGCAGAGAAGGGCAACTAGAATGATAGGAGGGTTGGAACACCTTCCCTATGAAGAAAGGTTAAAACGCTTGGGGCTCTTTAGCTTGGAGAAACGACGGCTGAAGGGTGACATGATCGAGGTTTATAAGATTATGAATGGGATTGAGCAGGTTGAGAAAGAAGTACTTTTCTCCCTTTCTCACAATACAAGAACTCGTGGGCACTCTATGAAATTGCTGAGCAGTCGGGTTAGAACAGATAAAAGGAAGTACTTCTTCACCCAAAGAGTGATTAACATATGGAATTCACTGCCACAGGAGGTGGTGGCAGCTACAAGCATGGAGAGTTTCAAGAGGGAATTAGATAAACATATGGAGCAGAAGTCCACCAGTGGCTATTAGCCACAGGGTATAGATGGGAACTCTCAGTGTGGGGCAGGTGATGCACTCTATTCTTGGTGCTGGAGGGGGCAGCAGTGGGAGGGCTTCTAGTGTCCTGGCCCCACTGCTGGACCTTTTGATGGCACCTGGTATATTTGGCCACTGTGTGACAGAGTGGTGGACTAGATGGGCCATTGGCCTGATTCAACATTGGCTTCTCTTATGTTCTTATGTTCTTATCTAGTCTTCTGCCCTTTAATTTCACCCCATCCTCATAAATATGCCTATTAATTTCCTTTCTCTATAATAATATCTTCCTGACCCAACTCCATCTTCCATTCACTCCAAAGGCCAAAGGATGGTTTGCAAGGATACCAATAATATAAAATAAGAAAACTAGGATCTCTGGCATGGATAGGGCCGGCTTTAGAAAAGGTTGTTCCTCAATAGATCATTGCATGCTTCTGGACTACTTGGTTGCCAAGTATTCTTATAATTCAAGTGTGGCACTCTGGGAGGCTTTCCTGGATCTCGTCAGCTTTTGACTGTCTCCAGAGCCATCCTATGGAACAAATTAAGATCTACAAATATTGATAATGGGTATTATTTCTTATTCAGTTCCCTATATGATCAGACATTTATTCTGATCAAATGTTCCCATCAAGGTCACTTAACAGACTCTATCAGTACAAACAAAGGGGTCAAACAAGGTTGCCTTTTGGCTCCCTTCCTATTATAACTTTTATATCAATGATGTGATGGCTTACATAAACAAGCTGGAGTGTCATCCACCAAAGTTAGGCAACAAACACACTGGCATTCTTCTTTACGCTGATGATGCTGTCCTTTTGTCAAGGACTCCTATAGGTCTCAGAAGAGCCTTGATAGCCTTCACCCAGTTCTGCCAAGATAACTGCTTAGAGGTAAATCATTCCAAAATCAAAGGAATGGTTTTTACTAAAAGGACTCCCAGATTACACTATTGCTTTTAAATTCTATCCCCATAGAGCAAGTCCCATGTTTTAGGTATCTAGGGTTTTTGTTTCAGGCAGATGGCTCAAGATCTAGCAATATTAATGTGATTTCCTCAAATGCTAAAAGGAGTGTGGGGGCAATCCAAAAATTTTACTGGCATAAAGGAGGTAAATGTATAATAGCTGCCCTCAGACTGTTTAAGGTCAAATCACTTAGTCAACTCATGCTCCGTGCCCATTTTAATAGCATCTCAAATTATAAAAAATTGGAGCTTGTTCAATCAAAATTTTTGAGAACAATTCTTCAGATAAACCATGGTATTCCAAATGCTTTTATTCAGATAGAAACCGGCATGATTTCAGTGGAGGTGAGGCTTTGGATTCTGGCCATTCAGTACTGGTTGAAACTCACCTTTTTCTCCAAAGGGTTGACAAGCCTAATTCTCCAAGATACCTCTGTTCCACCGTGGCTTCGGGCCATAGAGAAAAAACGTCATTACTGTGGCCTTAAAAACAATACTTTAGCTCCCTCGCTTATGATAATGTGAGAGAAACTGTGAATCAGAGAATATTGGATATTGCCAGACAAAACAACCTCAACAGCACACTAAAATGGCATACCTTTCTAGAGCCAATTAACAGGGTAGCTCCCATGCCTTACCTATACCCAGCTAGAAAACCGCAAATACACGAGAACGTTCACACTAATGAGGTGGGACACTCTCCCTTCAGCAGTCATGGAGGGAAGAGTCAATAAAATACCGTTTGAATATCATATATGCCCCTGCTGTAATAAAGGCATAGAAACCTTAATGCATGTCATATATGATTGCAAGGCATATAACAAGTATTGTGATGCCCTTCTGTTTCCCACAACTATTCCTCTCACTTCCAATTAAAAAAATGCAACTCTTGAAGAATGGTCTGGATAATAGGCACCCTGAGGTTGTACTTAAATTAGCCAAATTTGGTTGGCTTGCCTTAAGAATCAGAAAGTTATTAGCAGCTCAGCCAGGTAAATGTTAGGCTTTTAGCCATTTTGTATGTATGTTATAATGGCTATGTCTGTCATAATTACCATGTCCTTATATCTGCATGTTACGTTTTATTCTTTTATATTTTTATAATTGTTTTATTGGTTTTCTTGTTTAACTTACTTTGGTTTTGCCTGTTTTAAAAGTGCTGGCTTTTGCTGTGAGTAAAATCAATCTAAAATCAATCGGGCATGGATAGTCTGCAAAGTAAGTGGAAGATACAAAGGTAGTACTCCATATTTAACAGCATATGATACAAGAAGCTTAAACTTAAAGGGAAAGGCTATAAGCCTTTCATGATAGCTTTAGATAAAAATCTAAATCTTATGAGCCTCATTTTAAACTTGGGTTTAATCATATTGAAGTTTAATGTATATCTTGTATTACCTGCATCAACTTTATGGCTATCTCTCCTTTATATAAGACAGTTTTACTTATTGTGTTTATGCAGAATCTCTCTTTGGGCATTTGTCTCAATCATCACATAGCACTTTTATGGTAATTTACTATAATACATGTATATCAGAGGCTGTTTAAATGGCACTTAGCCTTGAATACTTTTAGAGTGTTTTCCTTGTAGCCACAGGAAAGTCAAAAGATACACAAAAAGCTATTAATTTTCAGGTGATGGTAGCATAAATAATGCCAAGATATGTGTTTGTTGTTAGAACAGCTGGGAGAAAAATGTAGCCTAGTTTGGGCATTACATGATCAGTAATGTTATAAAATCTTCATACAAAGGAACATTTCAATTTATTGCCTTCAGATAATTTAAACAATATCCTGGTGATCACAGAAACATTCCACATCCTTTAGGACCAATTATGTTAGTGAGAAAGTTTTGGGGCTCTCAGTACTTGTCTTATGGTACAAAACAGGGGGTGACTGTCATATTTCTGCTTCCAAGAGCAGATGAAAAGATGAAAATACTGATGATTCTTTACAGAACTTGGTCTTGAGATTGCTGTGCAAAAGCATGTTGAACCCAATAATAAGGGATCTTGCTGAAGGACTCACAGAAAGTGGGAATACAGGAAATTAAAAGCTAAGAAAGAGCTGAGAGGAAGTCACAGTGTGAGGCAGTAGAAGCTTTGGGGTGCTTTCTGCAATACATTCTTTGATTTCAGTTGAATACCCTTTCCTGTGTACCTCAGGAACAGCATAGTTAGGGGGGAGAGAGAGCTGTAGAGAGAATCAGTAGAAACTGCTTTCTTAAGGAAAATGTAACCATAAGTGTTTGGAATGTGGCCAGCTAAGGGTACTTCTTTGATTTCTCTTTCTAGCTCAATTACTTTACTTGCTCATGGGGATGGGTTTTATGGGGAATATATGAGAACCCCAAATTAAAGTCTGCTTCCAGCTGATTGCAGAAGAGTGGTCCTCAACTCCCATGGAAGGGTTAAACTTCCCAGCTCCCTGCTTGGCTGTGATTTGAACTGGGGCCATATGTGCCTCAAATTTAACTTAAAAGGATGCAGTGGGATCTATGAAGTTCATTTTGGTGTTAAAAGAGGGAAAACATTGAGGTAGGTATGTTCTGATTTAGCAAGCAGCCAGAGGAGTTTTTTTTCTTTGTTCATTAGAGAAAGTTAGTGAGTAGAATGTAAACATTAAAATTTCCAGGCAGAAGAACTCTCAGCTAGCACTGATCTATTGATGCATGTTACAGCTCAGTAGTATGAGGTTTGCTTTAATTTCCTCTTGCCTTTGTTCTTTCCATTCAATTCTTTATAGGACAATATTGTTCTTCTGCTGAAGACTGTAAGTGCAGATGGGGTAGAAGTAAAAAAGCCATTATACTTTTGCCTCCAAAATAATTTCTGTGAAAGTAAGTTCACTATAGAGGTTCATGGTGATTTTAATTGCTCAAGTTCTGTTGTTTTCATTTGGCTAAAACAGAGTTTTTCTTAGGCAGATCTGAGCACTTGTGATCATTTGTTCCTTATTAATAACATACTTTACATCGACAGCTTTACACCTGCAACTTTACATATGCAACAGATCTTGAAATTCCTGTATTCCTCTGCAGTGGTTCTCCATCACTTGTGTTTGATTTCCATTTATTTAGGGAAATGAAGAAAGGAATTATGTCCTAACTCCATTCTGGGTATCTAGTTGCTCAGAAAAACAGATGCTGGCACAGGATCCTTGGCAGTTGTAGCAAAGAGTTGTACCCTTGGTCTTGGACCACAAAAAGCAACCTCGGAGTCTACTGATGGCCCACAGACCACAATTTGGGACACACTACTCTAGTGTAATTGCTAATGTGCTGTAGTTAGGTATTTTCTTAAGTGTTCTGCTGAACTGGTGCCTTCTTAGCTCCACTCTTCTTTCAAACTAAAATAAGTAGCTTGTGCTTTGGACAGTAGTGAGTATTTCTGCCAAAGCCAACATACTGACTAAAGTAAATTAATAATCTTTTCTTCAGATCCACTTATATCCCCTGTACACTTCAGTTGAAATCACCCTATGGGAATTTTTTAACCTGGTACTATTTTATTATCTTTATCAGTAAACTAATAAGCTGTTGGCCTTTGCTTTTTTGCTTTCCTATTGTTAGCCAAATTGCTCTATAATTTAATAAAGATGGGGTATTATAATTATTAATATGCAATTGACTTATCTATAGGATCTGACCTGTGTATACCAAAGTTAGAAGTTCCAAGAACCCAGGAACAGACAAAGAAACTGGGTGGCTAAAATAATGATTTCTTTACTAAATATTCTCAAGCATACAAACAATATTCACACAATATAGAACTAAGGAAGCAGAGGTGATTGATAGCAAATAGAGAGGTGATACAACCTGTCCAGATGTGCAGAGGTCCATGAAGAAAGGATTGTGGCCTAAAGTCAGAGAGAGTCTAGGAGTGGACTGCCATTTTGGGATCATGGCAGAAAACACACGGTCTAAGGCCATGTGTGTACTGGGATATAGGCATTGGCAAAGAATGCCGACCAATGGGTGGCCCTGGGGGCTGGTCTCAGGTGAGAACAATAGATTATCTGGACTAATGATGAGTCCCAGGGGTGTGTGATGCCAGTAGGGGCAGACCTTAGGCATGACCAATGAGCTTCCAGAAAGGCAGGGTCTGGATTTAACAATAGAAGCCAGGTGTTGGGTAGCTAGCTAAATGGATTATCTGACTTACTAATGGTCCTGGCCAGGGTACACAAAAGTTGGGAGACATTTGCATCAGGAAGGATTGCTAAACATTTGAATGATTGATTGGTTTATCCTGGTATTCTTGAGGGACAGAGCAGGAAAGGCAAAGAATTTACACATAGGACACAAAAGGGCTGGGTGAGATACTGGAGAGTACCAGGTGGCTTCTGAATAGACTTTTATAAATGTAGATACTTTACCTGTTGGAACCCATTGTTGTTCCATAAGCATAACCTCTGCTGGGTGGAGGGGGAAGACTGGAGACTTGCTCTGAGGTCACCTTATGAAACCTGAATATAAAACCCCTTTTTGCAGAGCACATGCAGCCTGACTCTGTGGTTTGAGCTGATTGTGCTTGACTTTAGGGGACTTTGGTTCAGGTTAGAAAGTAGGATGCTGCATTCATAAATTTGCTTGCTGCAAAAAAACCCTTCCTGGATAAAAGGTATTTTTGTGTCTCTTCCTGTTGCACTACAGCACAGTTATTAACTGCTAGGAGGATATGGCTTTAAAAATCTTATGGCTGGTTTGCACAATACTTATTTTCTCATTAGTTGTTGATGATTTTGCAGCTAAGTGTGTGCATCAGCTCCATTGCAAGTTGGGTGATGTGAATATTTCATCTGTGGCACGTAATCTGGCCAACTTCATAGAGGCTGAAGGTGGATACAATCTCAAAAGAGGGTTTGTAGCACATTTACAGGGCTTCTAGTTTGCCTTCATGACATTATCTTCAGCTAATAAGCCAGCAACGGCCAGTTTCCTGAACAGTGGGATCTGTCCATAGTGATTCATGGTCTGGTAATATCTATGTTAGATTTACCATAATGTGCTTTACATGGAGCTGGATTATCCAGAAACTTCAACTTGTCCAAAGGGCAGCAGCCAGGTTATTGTCAAGAGCTGCACACAGGTGTCATATCACCTCTGAGCTGAAGATCTGCATTGGTTGCCTGTTTATTTCTGAGCACAATTCAAAATTCTATTTCTTCCTTTTCAATGTCTTGGGATGAAAGTCCACCAGTTAAGACCCCCTTCCCAATCCCTGTTCCCTATACTGTACCTGTAGGAGTAAAGTGTGAAGGAATGACAACCAGGATTTCTTCAGTCGGTGAACTTCTTGGGGCTCATCTAGCACACCTTTTTATGTCCTTCAGATACCAGACAAACATTTCTTTTTACCTAGGCTTTAAATGTTCCAGCTTTTTAAGCTGTTTTTACTGCAACTTCTAGAAAAAGGGCTGTTTTATAGATTTAATTTTGTGGGGTGCCTCAAAAAGATGTCTGGAGAGATGGCATTTTCTAAATAAATAAATGTGCACTAAATCAGTTCAAACAGCTCAGGCTGTGCTAACTTAACAGTATTATCTCTATATAATATTCCTCTTAGCGTATTGGCCATTTCCAGCTCTCCCATTGGCTGTGCAATGTGCTCCATCAGCCATTGGCCCATCAGATGCCACTCAAGAGTACTTGTGTGCCATTGGCTGGGTGCTGGATTTGCTCCTCTTCCCCTCCCATTCCCACTTCAGCCACTGTTCCCTGCCAGAATAACTGGCAAATGGCTGTTTGTCCTGATGAAGACACTTCTCCTGCTTGGCTCCTCTGTGGGACTAACTTTTCCCTCAGTGGCTGTTTCTAGGCAACCAAGCTTGGTTCTGTCAGTAAAAAGATGAAGGAAACCCTTTCCAGGCCTATGCGAGGAACCCATTGGGGCCAGACCTGACTAGGGTTGCCAGCTCCAGGTTGGGAAATTCCTGGATATTCTGTGTCTAAAGAAGCCAGTCTAAGGAAGCCAAAGTTTGGGGAGGAGAGAGGCCTCAGATGAACAGAATGCCATAGAGCCCACCCTCCAAAGCAGTTATTTTCTCCGGGTGGGGAAGAGATTTGTTTTCTGGAGTTCAGTTGTGATACCCGGTGATCTTCAGGCTCCACCTGGAGGTTGGCTACCCTAGGCGTAGCAGTTATTGCTTCAGATCAGGGTCTGCCAGACCCAGGTTCTTGTTGTGATTTTGGACCAGTCACAGACTTTCAGCATAACACCCACCCACTGTCAGCTTGGCTACTTTCCTGTCAGAATAAACTGTGAAAATGGCACTGTCCTGATTGGCTCTGCCGTGGTGGCTGGCTACTGAGGTGGGCCAGTGGCTGTCAAACCATTCTCTTCAACTCCCTGCTGTGTGGCTGACTTTCCCCTGGGTTGCCAATCTGAATATCCCACTGTTACAATTAATCTCCAGTTCCCCTGGAGAAAATGGCTGCTTTGGAAGGTAGACCCTATGGCATTATACCCTGCTGAGTCCTTCCTCTCCCCAAATGCTTCTCTCCACTGTTGACATTCATGTCTAGGTAAGACATCAGACCTGGTGATCTCACCCATCTATTTGACAGCTCTGACAGCTACAGAGGCCAGAACAGACCGGTTCTAGCTGGAGCTGAACAGCTCAGTCACCATGACTCAGCAATGTGTTGATTGGCTGTATTTTGTATATAAGTGTACAGTGTATGTATGATATTCTCCTTCTCCTGTACAACTTGTTCTGTGATGCACTTTGTTGGTGAGTTCCAGAATATATATAGCTGTAAATAAACTGTAAATAGTTAAGCATTGGATCGTGTCTGTGGTGCTTGCTATATCTGGCTTCTAGTGGGTATAACTGGTTGCACACTGGTTAAACGTTCTGCGCAACATCCACAGGATCTGCCCCCCAGATCTCCAGGTATTTCCCTACTCAGAGCTGGCAACCCTACTTTCCCCTCAGTGTCTGTTGCTAGCTAACTAAGCTTGGTTCTGTCAGTAAAAGCCAGGGGGAGGAGACCCCTGTTAGCCAAATTGCTCTATTTTAAATATAGCAATTGGTTTATTATTATTATTATTATTATTATTGGATTCTCGCCTGTATATACAGAGAATGCTGCTAGTCTGTAATGGTTCCCAGTAAAAGACACAGAGACCAGGTATAATTAATAAAATATTATTTTACTGAATATAATCCTTATTTATTCATTCACAAACACACAAACAGTATTCAAGCATTCACACACATAAAATAGAACTAAGAAAGCAGAGGGGATTGATGGCTTATGGAGAGGTGATACTACCTGTTAGATGTGCAGAAGTCCATGAAGAAGGATTGTGGCCTAAACCCAGAGGGTTCAGGGGTGGGCTGCCATTGTGGCTCATGGCAGAGACACCCACTCTAAGGCCATCTGTGTGCTGGGATATATCTACTGTAAGACAATGCAGCCCAATGGGTGGCCCAGGGGGCTGGTCTCAGGTGAGAACAAAAGATTTCCTGGACCAATGATGAGTCCCAGGGGTGTGTGATGTCAGTAGAGGCAGACCTTAGGTATGACCAATCAGGTTCCAGAGAGGCAGGGTCTGGATTAAACAATAGAAGCCAGGTGTTGGGTGGCTAGTTGAATGGATTATAGGGACTTGCTGGCCAGGTAAACAAAAGGTGGGAGACTTCCCTGATTGTCCCTGATTAGCATCAGGAAGGGTCATTAACAATTTGAATGCTTGATTGGGTAATCCCTTCATGGACTGGCAGAGGAAAAGTCCTTTGTCTGCTGTATGGCCCTTAATCCGTGTAGGTGACATGCAGCAGGTATGTAATGGAGTCCCTCAGAGTAAAAAGACAGCTTTTTCCTTTCTCTATGGGCTTCTACCTTGGCATCCATTTTACAGTCTAGACAGACCATGTGGCAACAGCAAACAGTCCATAGCAAAGCCCCATAATGGCATCGGGGCTAACATATCCCCCCCTTGCAGACGTGGCAGCGTCAGATGACATTGTCTGCACATACACACTTCGATGGAGACTTCCCGGTATCTTGAGGGACAGAGGCAAGAAAGACAAAGAAACACCAAAGGCTGGGTGAGGTGCTGAAGAGTGCCAGGTGGCTTCTAAAGACTTACCTCTGGAACTCATTGTTATTCCATGAGCATAATCTCTGCTGGGTGGAGGGGGAAGACTTGCTCTGAGGTCACCTTATGAAACCTGAATATGAAATCCCTTTTGCAGACCACTTGCAGCCCAACTCTGTGGTCAAGCTGAGAGTGCCTGGCTTTTGGGGACTTTGGTTCAGGTTAGAAAGTAGGGCACCCCTGTTTTGGGGCTACCCAAGTGCCTCTGGTAACAATTCCCCCCCTTGAAGCCGTCTTTAGGCGTGAGCCAAGATGGCTTCACTTCAAATGATGTTTCGCTGCCGTTGGAGTTCCATATGACCAGAAAAGAAAAGACAGCTGAACAAGGTTAGAGAAAGAATTTACAGGGGAAAGGCTCGGTGAGGGAGTCAGGCATACCGGCTATAAAAATATATCTCTGGGAACCAAAAGGAAATTTTTTTTAAAAAAAATGTTTTAAAATAAGGAAGGGTGAGTGCCTCTGTGTATGTGTTTGCAGGGACCTTCTGCACATCTTCCAGAGAGACATGACTACTGTACATAATGCTACCTATAGCAAATCTAATGAAGGCTTCTAATTATTATAAAGCAACAAAAAGGAAATGCAAGACATCCTAAAATAATTCTAAAAACTTATAAGCTAAAAAGATATCTAACTCAAAGGTAATTGCTTACCAAAATTCCTAAACAATTAGACAAATACAGAAAGCAAAAATTGGTGGGTTAAGCAAACTTAAAGCAGAAAGATAACTAAAAGCAATGCAAATGCTATGCTGGAAGAATTGAGAATGAATGTGTGTAAAAGCATGATTACAAAACATTTAGAACATGTGAGCAACAACATGAAAATGACATGGACCAATGAATAAATACAGTCAGTGATACAAATCAATTTGAGCTTCAGTTGAACATTACAGATAAATGTGGGTAAGGAACATTGATACATTTTTGAAACCACCCCCTAGGTACCCAAGTTGCCAGAAGGCGCAGGCAATCTGAGCCTTAGTGTCATGCTTTCAGGGACCAAAAAGCAATTCTTGGGTCCCAAAGTAATAACTGGGTGGGTGCCATGAGGTATTTGCAGCTGGTTGTGAGAGTTGCCTGCCCTTGAGGTGGCATCCAATGTCCATGAGATGGTTTGCAAGCAATTTGCAGGTCAACAGTGGCTGGAGGACCAGAGAAGGCAGCTGGTAATTGGCAGGTCCTTTGCTGAAACTGGAGCAAAGGCAAATTAGGAGGCGACTTGGGTGCGTAGCAAATAGGAAGCAATGGCTTTCGCAAGACCGAGGTCTTGTAGGCTGAACAGGAATCTTGGAAAGTCTTTGATGCATATGCATAGCAAGAGTACTCTCCAGGTACAATTGGAAATAGCTGAACGTTCAGTTTTTATTATGGTGACCAGAGCAGAGTTCCAGGTGAAGATGTGCACAGTTTGGAGGCGCCAAGAAGTTATAAAAATGGCCAAACAAAAGAACGTTTCAAAAAAAAGGAAGTTAGATTGCCATGGCTGTTGTAGAAAAAGTTGGGGGCCCCCAGGGAAAACTGCCGGCTTATGGGGGTGGGCCATACCCCAAAAACAAAGCTAACAAAAAGCTGGAAAGCAATAATTATTAACACACATATAAAACAAACAATTCCTAAAATAACTTATAAGGTGTGCCTTTACTATCAGGCATAAGACTTCAATTGCAGGTTCAGATTTTCAGTTCCTGCAGATATGAAAGAACTTGAGAGACAGATTAACAGGTTTGCATGGATAGAAAGATGCTCTAGCCATGCAGGGATAAAACTTAAATAGGAGAATAAACTTAGAGCATCAGGTACTGATTGTGTACCTCAAAGAGGAAGCCCTTAAACAAAATAAAGATGAAAGAATCAAGTAGCTAAATTACAGACAGGATTGAAAATCCAAGAGAAGAGAAGAGGCAGTAGCCCTTGATAATTCTGCATGATTTAAGAAGTCGGCCAAAGATCACACCACAAGAGAAGAGGAAAGAAAGAAAAAAAAAGTTGTCTCTGGCACAGGCTTTGTGCCAGCAAATAGTTCTTCTGAGCATGTACAGAGTTTCTTTCCTTGCTAGTAGAAACTGGGCTGAAGGGGGCCTGGGCATATAGATTACTAGAACAAAATCAGAAGGGATGTGCTGCCAGACTTAAACCCTTTAAAATATTCTATGGTAGCTATATTATATACTGATACCAAGACTAAAGAAACGCTAGCCCTAAGGGTGGGGCTTTAAGAGAACAACTAATTCCAAAACCAAAAGAGTATTTATAAAACCTTAAAGAGATGAAATAGTTCTAGATCACACAAATTTACCAAGAAATTTTAAAAAGAGATTCCCTTCTATAAGAATGGGAAGATAAGACAAAGCTTAAAATCGAGATGCTGTAATAAATTAATGGAACAGAAACAAATCTATTTTAAAATCTATTTTTAAATGTACCATTTTGAAAGTAAGGGATCTCTAATCATGAGAAATTCCAAGGAAGAGGATGCAAATAAATGTATTTTTAACTTTAAAACGGACCTTTAAAAAAAACAAAAACTAAACTTTGGAATGGGGGGGGAAGGAAGATGACCTTCCTGTAATAGACAAGGAATTACAAATTCAAAAGGGAAGAAAATATCAGTCTTCTCTATGCATATTCATTCCCCATCTATGCCTTAAAAACCAAAGGAGAAAACATTTTTTTCTTTCTGTGCTCCCCCTAGTTCCTTTACAGAGGGAGATTTCTCTTAACAAAAGAAGGAGGTGCAATTGTTACCCTCCAGAAGGGCCATTAATCTAGCTAGGAGCCTTCTTATCTTGTCCTCCTAGCTCTTTGATTATGCTAAATTTACAAAAGGGGTTAACTTCTTTTGCTCTACTTGTTTCTTTTCCCTCAAGGGCAGCTGAAAGGAGAGAGTCTGCCTGGGTTCTGCCAAGCAGTGCTACTTCAGTTTTCGCTGCACTGGAAGCTGGAGGCTCTACGGTTGTGCCCAAAATGAAGATTTTGCTGCTTCTTGCAGACTGCTGGGCCTCCAGAGTTTGAAAATGGGCCACTTAAAACTATTTGCCTCTCAGTTACTCCTGAAGTGGGGCTATTAAAAAAAATAAACAGAAAGATTTTCCAAATAAAGTGGCATTCTTCTAAAACATATAAAAAAGGGCAGCCTTTAAAGACTTGTTATTAAACAACACAAAACGGAGACAACACATTAGACATATAGAAATTTCAGATAGAAGAGGTTGTGGGGAGAAAGGTTTCCTCTTTTCCAAATAGTTTCATGAGAGTTATAGCTGCTTAAGGCTATAATTCTGGGAAACTTCCAGGGCCTACCTGGAAATTGGTATCCCTATGGATCATTGGGAATTTACAGAAAGAATGAAGCTTAGGAGCTTCCATTTTCAAAATAAAAGTTACATTTCTTATTTTATGATTATCCTGCTGGGATCCCTGCCCATTTAGATTTGGGAAGGGGAAAGTAATGTCTCATTTACTTCTCAGGCTGCCAAAATTTTCTTGATTGGGCAAGTTTTAAATTTTCACTCTTTTGGCTGTTTTAAACATGACTGAAATGGATCCAATTCTCTCCCAAAGGCATTTGGGAAGAGAATGGGATTTCTAGAATTCTATATTTTAAAAGGTAAAACCAGAGGTACAGAATTTTCTCAATTTCTCTCAATTATGTCAGTAATTATAGAAAGACTATTTCTGATGCTACATCTGTATTGGACTTCATCTCTCAAGCATTTAAGCATGTTTTGGGAATTTTGGTGACATAGCTGCACTGTCCACTGAATTCAAGTTCTTTCTGGGGCCTGAGTTCTGCAGCTAAGGTTCTTTACTTATATTAAAGTTACATATTTTGGACTCATTGGTCTAGTTGAGCTTTAAGTAAGGTTGCCAGGTCCAGGTGGAAGATTCCTGGAGATCTAGGCTTGGGTCGGAAGAAGGATGAAGACTCCAGTGGGGCAAAAGCTATAGTCTTCCCTCGCCCTCAAACACTCATTTTCTGCAGAGGAACTGGACTCTGCAGCCTGGAGATTTGCTATAACTCCGGGAGAGCTCCAGGTCTTGCCTGGAGGCTGGCACTACCAAAGGGAGATGCTATTCTCTGGGCAATAAGCTAAGGGGTGAGGTTTTTCCTTTCTTTCTCAGTTCTTTCCACAGGGAAGTCCTGTGTGCACTCCATTCCTTGCCCAGTTTGGAGTTGGAATGGGGGGAGGTTTTACTTTAGGCATTCACTGTCTTATTTATTTTGCTCCAGCCATTAAGTGGCTGTACTTAATGACTGCTTCTGTTCCTATACTGGGAGTTGGCCTGGTCTTTCCCAGAAGCTTCAGTGGGCCATTTTAGGGCTCCTGTTTTCCTAATTTTCTGGTTTTTTTTCTTACTATTGTCTTGGTTTTAGCATGAACTACAGGATTCTCACTATTCTGTTCAGGATTACAGGAATTTCAGGGATTTTTCTTCTTTTCTAAGAGTTCTAGCAGCATCACATGGGGTGCAAATGCAACCAGGGTCTCAAGCTGCTGTTTCAGGGGGATTTAATCTCAGCATGGCAAGACTGGTGACTTACTTCTGCCTGCTGGGTTTTACTTAAGAGGCTAGGGAGCAAGGCAGTTTGATTTCTAAAAAGACTGCCTGGCATTTTGTATATTGTGTTACAATTCTATCACCCTTTCCAGGTCTCCTTCCATTTGGGAAAAGGGGAATTTGAGAGAGAGGATCTTGATTACAAGGTCAGACTTCCTCTTGTTTTTAACTTAGCATTTTTGCCTAACTTCAGATTCTCGGATCTGAGGAACAAACTTACTTTACAAACCAAAATGGCCAATGGCCACCAAAGGGAAAAAGACCCTGATTCCTGGGGTCTCAAAGTCCATGTGGGATGCTGGTGTGCAGCTACCCACACACAAACACGCATTCAGCTTCTGGTTTCCAAGTGTTCTAAAACTTGGATGTTTCTAACCAGTAAGGATTCTACGGCTCACTGGCAGGTTCTCTGGCTTATGGTTCCCAAGTGTTCTAAGACTTGGATTATAGAAGGTTTTAAGGCGTTCCACCCGTGACCAGGAAAACCAACTTAACCCGGGAGAATTTCAGGATATTCCCATCCACTATATAGAAGGTTTTAAGGCATTCCACCCGTGACCAGGAAAACCAACTTAACCCGGGAGAATTTCAGGATATTCCCATCCACTATATAGAAGGTTTTAAGGCATTCCACCCGTGACCAGGAAAACCAACTTAACCCGGGAGAATTTCAGGATATTCCCATCCACTGTATAGAAGGTTTTAAGGCATTCCACCCGTGACCAGGAAAACCAACTTAACCCGGGAGAATTTCAGGATATTCCCATTCACTATATAGAAGGTTTTAAGGCATTCCACCCGTGACCAGGAAAACCAACTTAACCCGGGAGAATTTCAGGATATTCCCATCCACTATCCACTAACAAGGAAGAGGGGGGGAACTGGTGTGCAGCAGGGCTGCTTTTTTTATTGGGAGCAACGTGGCTCTGTTTCCGAATAGGGATCGAGGGAATCTGTTGTGCAGCAGTGCTGCTTTTTATTGGGAGCAACGTGGCTCCATTTCCGAATAGGGATCCCCTGATCACGTTGCCTCTCCCCTCTTCTGTTTCTGCTTGCGGGTGAGGTGAGCTTGGCTCTTTAGTCCTCGTGGTCCGTGAGTTTTGGTTTTTGGTAAGGGTGGGGTCCACGCCCTTGCCTCCGATGACCAAAAACGTTAAAATATGAGATTTTTCGGTGAGGTCTCTGCCTCCACCTCGGCTATTCTCACCAACCCTTAAATTGGAGTTTTGGTCAGTGGGCCTGGCCTAGACCTCACCTCCTAACCGGATAACCCTCTTAAACCGGTATTTGGGTTTTGGACACCCTGTCCTGCCGGGATAACCTCTATAAACCCGGGAAGGCTTCAGGAAAACCTCCGACCTAGGGTCCTCGGAATAATATACTCCAGCAAGCGGACCTCTTTGCTCACTTTAATTCTACGCTCTGCTAGCTAGTCAAAGCTGAAAGGGACAGAGAAGTGGGCTTCCAGAGACTCTGGAGGACGGTTGGAACCTTGCTGCGGCTCCTCTTAGTTTACAGTTATGGCTGCCTGCGCAGTGTGGTGTGGTGTAGTGTGGTGCAATTCCTAACACCCTACACTATCGGTCTTGGTTCCCACCCCACAAAATAGACCAGGAGTTGCTGAAGGAGACAAAGGGGAAAAACAGCCTCCCACAACAGAAAATGCTCTCTAGCCAATCACACAGACAGCAACCTTTCACACAGGTCTTTACTGAAACCACACAAACAGCTTCTTCTCCACGTCTGGCCATCTGAAGGACACGTGTCGACTAGCGTGCACGTTCAGACAGTCAGGGCGAATCCCAGCGGTGCCTCCATTTCTGTTAGCCAAATTGCTCTATTTTAAATATAGCAATTGGTTTATTATTATTATTATTATTGGATTCTCGCCTGTATATACAGAGAATGCTGCTAGTCTGTAATGGTTCCCAGTAAAAGACACAGAGACCAGGTATAATTAATAAAATATTATTTTACTGAATATAATCCTTATTTATTCATTCACAAACACACAAACAGTATTCAAGCATTCACACACATAAAATAGAACTAAGAAAGCAGAGGGGATTGATGGCTTATGGAGAGGTGATACTACCTGTCAGATGTGCAGAAGTCCATGAAGAAGGATTGTGGCCTAAACCCAGAGGGTTCAGGGGTGGGCTGCCATTTTGGCTCATGGCAGAGACACACACGGTCTAAGGCCATGCGTCTGCTGGGATATACCCACTGTAAGACAATGCAGCCCAATGGGTGGCCCGGGGGCTGGTCTCAGGTGAGAACAAAAGATTTCCTGGACCAATGATGAGTCCCAGGGGTGTGTGATGTCAGTAGAGGCAGACCTTAGGTATGACCAATCAGGTTCCAGAGAGGCAGGGTCTGGATTAAACAATAGAAGCCAGGTGTTGGGTGGCTAGTTGAATGGATTATAGGGACTTGCTGGCCAGGTAAACAAAAGGTGGGAGACTTCCCTGATTGTCCCTGATTAGCATCAGGAAGGGTCGTTAACAATTTGAATGCTTGATTGGGTAATCCCTTCATGGACTGGCAGAGGAAAAGTCCTTTGTCTGCTGTATGGCCCTTAATCCGTGTAGGTGACATGCAGCAGGTATGTAATGGAGTCCCTCAGAGTAAAAAGACAGCTTTTTCCTTTCTCTATGGGCTTCTACCTTGGCATCCATTTTACAGTCTAGACAGACCATGTGGCAACAGCAAACAGTCCATAGCAAAGCCCCATAATGGCATCGGGGCTAACACCCCTTCTACACCTATTTTGGCCTTTGGGAGAAAGCTCATTGGGGCCAGTCCTGACTAGGGTTGCCAGCTCCAGGTAGGGAAATTCCTGGAGATTTTATGGTAGAGTCTACAGAAGCCAGGGTTTGGGGAGGGGAGAGGACTCAGCTGAACAGAATGCCATAGAGCCCACCCCCCAAAACAGTTATCTTCTCTGGGGGGAGAATCTGATGTAGAATGGATGGAGCCAGAGGTTTAATAAAAGTGCTTGCTCCCAGGAGGGAGGGTATGTTTTGCTCTTGGTGCTGATCTTTGGAAGAGGACAGACTGCTGAGCTTCAGAGAGCTTAGATAATGAAACATCTTTAGAACCTTTTGTAACTTTCTAAGTTTGAAATTGCCTACTCTACTTCAGCTTTTAGCTACAGTACATTTTAGAACCAGGGACAGGGGATGTGATTATAACCAACTTTTATTCGTCCTTCTGGTTGCAACCTGGAACAGCTGAGAAGTGTGGAGCAAGCTGCTCCCCATCATTAAGCTGTTTTTTGGGCTTCCTGCCAACTCCATTTAAAGGGACTGCTGTCCCTTTCAACAGGTTGGGCAGGGCCATGAACCATGAACCAGTTTGGGTCATGAACAAACTTCCTGGTTCAGCTCAGTTTGTGGTTCAGGTCTGGGTTTGCACATGAACCACAAACCAACACAAATGACATTTTCCTGGTTCATGCCCATCCCTACTCAGTGCTACTTGGTGAAGCTCCAAGACTTGTACACAAAAAAGACTGAAATTTTCTGACACATTGTACTTCTCGGGATTACAAAAACCTGAGATTACATTCTGGGGTAATTTTAAACTGCAGATCTTTGATCAAATACTGATTTTTTAAAAATAAAGTTCAAAATCTAACTAACTTTTAGGTCTAATAAATTGGATATTTTCCTATTGCCTCTGTTTATTTTTTTAATGAATTAGCATGGCCCATGAGATCTAATTTTTACATTTTAAGTGTGAACAAAACCCCCTTCAATCACATCCTTTCCTATGTTGTAACAAAACATTGTCCAATAATTACCAGATTTTACAGTGGTTTGTCTACACCATGTGCTATATATTAGAACTGAAAAATAATCAGTGACAACCATTTGATGATAGTTTTATACATGGACCTCCAAGGCTAGGTTTTAAAAATTTATCTCTCAGCTTTAACCTAGGCTCAATGTACAATCCTGACCAAGTCACTATAGCTTTTCTAACCTATCTCTCATGGGTCTTTTGAGATATTTGTTTATTTACTTCATTTGTACCCTGTCTTTCTTCACAACACTTTCTTCAAAGTGGGAAAGGGGGGATGGTTATACTCTCTTGCACAGGGTCTACAAAAACCTGGAATTGGCCTGCCAGTGAGTACCATCATATCTGTTAGCCACCTTGAGTGTTCTCTTTTATCAGAAAGGGGGATATAAATAAATACAAATCAGAGCTTCCATTATTTTTGTCTTAGTAATTCCTATCTATTTAAATGATGAGGGCTTGAAATATTTTCTGGGACTGTGCAATTTGGCGATCATACAAATATATACATATAGAAGTCTAAAGGGGACTAATCCAGGACATTAATTTGTATATTCTTATAAGTATATAAATAATTGATGGGGAGGGGGAAGAAATACATACACCAATCAGAATTGGAAGCTTTAATGCACTAATATAAACAGGCAGTTTTAAAACCACATAACATTTAAACAAACAAAAAAGAAAATTACACAAATAAACTATTTTGAAAGAACCATAAAAATCTTGTCCCATTTCCTCAAATTTATTTATTACTCTGTCAATTGTAAGAGCTCACATTCCATCAACAGCAATGGTACTAATTCATGTTCTGGAGTAAGAAAAGGTTTCCATACACTAAGTGAGATAATACATTTTTAATTAAAGAATATGACCATCATCAAGTACAATCCATTTAAAGCAGTGAGCTTAAATAGGTTGACCTTACCCTGTGCAATCCTAAACAGAGTTACACCCACAATGACTTTAGAATCTACAGTAACAGTCAGATCTTCTATTATTCCACATGTCAGGGCTGACCCTCCATTGATGCAGTAATGTAACCAAACTTAGGCCAAGGCAAGTTCAAGTCACTACCCAGTAACTCACACAAAATGAAACAAAAAGGCTTTATTGAAGAAAAGTTCTTAAAAGCAAGACATATAGTTTAACAGAGTCATAATGCATATAAAATAACAAAACTAATTGACTACACTAAAGCCTTTGATTGTATGGATCACAACAAACTATGGCAAGTCCTTAAAGAGATGGGAGTACCAGACCACCTCACTTGTCTCTTGAGAAACCTGTATAAGGGTCAAGATGAAAGAGGAGAGCGCAAAGGTTGGCTTGAAACTCAACATCAGAAAAACTAAGATCATGGCATCTGGCCCCATCATGGAAGCAGTAACAGACAGTTCCTGGGATCCAAGATCACTGCAGATGGTGACTGCAGCCATTAAATTAAAAGACACCTGCTCCTTGGGAGGAAAGTGATGGCAAACCTAGACAGCATAATAAAAAGCGGAGACATCACCCTGCCAACAAAAGTCTGTATGGTCAAAGCAATGGTATTCCCGGTAGTACTGTATGGCTGCGAAAGTTGGACTATAAGGAAGGCCAAGTGCTGAAGAATAGATTCTTTTGAATTATAGTGCTGGAGAAGACTCTTGAGAGTCCCTTGGACTGCAAGGAGATCAAATCAGTCACTCCTAAAAGAAATCAACCCTGACTGTTCCCTGGAAGGCCAGATCCTGAAGCTGAAGCTCAAATACTTTGGCCACCAAATGAGAAGGGAGCACTCACTGGAGAAGACCCTGATGCTGGGAAAGATTGAAGGTCAAAGAAGAAGGGGATGGTAAAGGATGAGATGGTTAGATAGTGTTATTGAGGAAACAAACATGAAATTAAGCAAACTCCGGAGCATGACAGAAGACAGGAGGGCCTAGCATGTGTTAGCCGGACTGCTTATCTACGCAGTGGGTGGACTAACTTAGTTGAGGTCTAGCCAATGTATACAGAGAAATCTAGCTTCGCGCTAGGAACTCTTTTCCCCAAAGAGAACACTTGACAAGGTTTCTTAAGTTGAATCAAGATTCTCTTTACTGAATATTCTTTTTATTTACAGGCATACAAAAACAGATTCACGCACACATACACTCAAGTTCCTTTAGTTACAGTAGAAATGGAAATGCAATATTTGGGGTTTTAAAACTAGGAGTTTTAGGAGGGGAAAAGCATATGCTTATCTGATCCAGTAGTCTCGGCCTTCCAGTGAAGATAGGGATAAGTTCTAACTAAGGGAAACTCTCACTCTACAATGTTGGAACCTGCCAACAATCGCAAAGGGTCTCTTGATCCGGATTCCAAGAGAGCACACGAAAGTTATCTATAGTAGACTTAAAGTTGGGGAATGGCCAAGAAGCTTGAGGAGGCTGCAGCAGGAGGCTTGAGAGGCTTAGATCAAAGGTTACACCCCGTTTTATCAGCTAGTTATGGGGGCTGGCTTGGGGTGTCTCTGGTCCATCCCATCCTTGTACCTATTGGTTAGAGGATGTGGGGGTTCCCTCCTACTAAGGTGGGGCAATACTGAAAGTCTACACCTTTCTACAAGGGAGGTTTGGTCAAGGTGCGAACATGGGTTGGCATGGAAACCTTTAAGTATGCAGATGACTCTGGCTAGGTCCAGGTGACAATCTTCACACATGTAAGTGTCAAGCATCCTGTGGGTTACATGCGAGGTAGAGATTCCTCAATGGTGGAAAGGCTGTTGTTTCTACATTCTGCTGGAGGACCATAATGGAGATGCTAATGGAGATGCTTCTTGTTCCCAAGGCCTTATGGGTAGGTATATGCAAGGCATGTCTATAACCTCATTTGCATGAAAGTACAGGCTGTGTGGTACCTCCCTTACACAGAGAGTCACATCAACTCAGGCATACATTCTCCCAAAGCAAAGACTCTTGCTGGCACCATTCCTGGTGTGCATGCAGGTCAGAAAATAACAAATAAAAGCATTTTCAAAGTTCATCTCCTAACACACGATGTGGTCCATGGGGTTGCGAAGAGTCGGACTCGACTGTGCGACTGAACAAGAACAACAATTGGATGTTCTATTTAATCATTCCTAACAGTAGCAGTAGTAGTAATAGTAGTAATAATAATAATAATAATGGCCGCAGTGGCTCAGAGGTTAAGACGCTGAGCTGCAGACCAGAAGGTCTGTAGTTCAGCAGTTTGAGACCCTAGTGCCATGTGACAGAGTGAGCTCCTGTCTCTGACCCCAGCTCCTGCCAACCTAGCAGTTCAAAAGCAAGAAATTGCTTGTAGATAAATAGGTACTGCTTTGGTGGGAAGGTAATAGCGTTCCGTGTGCCTCGGCGTTTAGTCATGCTGGCCACATGACCATGGAAACATCTTCGGACAGCGTTGTCTCTTCGGCTTGGAAACAGAGATCAGCATCACCCCCTAGAGTTGGATTCGACTAGCTTTCAAACAAAGGAAGTCTTTACCTTTACCTTAAAAGCAGTACTACTGGTTCTAACAGCTGAAGAATGATGTTCCAGAGCATACAAAGAGTATCTTTGGGCAGCAAGGGTCGGTAGGTGAAGGAAATGGGATAAGAAGGTAAATGTTCTCCCTACAATAGTCTATACAATACAGAAGATACCAGCCATAACCTCCTAACTTTCCCACACAATCACAAGGCTGTCTCCATAGAACTTTCTGGGGTAAGAGTGAGTGCCTGCCTCCCATACCAGATTCACAGCTGACCTGTGTGAATTAATTAACAGGCTCTTGAGATGACGTTGACAAGTAGCCATCAGTGGGGGGTGGGGGTGGCTGATACCTGCAAAGCAGTCAGAGTATAAGAATAGCTAGATTTTTCCTCCGATGACTTCTGTCTTGACACCATAGTTGTATTCCATAACCCCTCTCATTGCCTATCTAATGCTCAACTCCTAGAAAATCCACTGGGTACAACATATTCTTTAGTCAGTTCAGCTCACCTGCATAAAGCATCTTCTAAAAGTGTAGGGGTAGAGAAAGTTGTGTGGTTCTCTTTAGTATTCTCACCAGGCCCTGTTTTCCTAGCTTGCTCAGTGTTAATTTATGGTAGCATTTTGGTCTGGATAGCAAATGCTTTATGCATGCATGTTCTCACACTGCTTTGTCATTGACCTAGGCCATTTCCACATGGTGTATCTGCCCCAGGTTCAATGCTGTTAGGAAGTGGATTTTTTCCTGCTTTCCCTCACAGCATCATGGTGCATCCGTGCACCTCCCAGGTTTCCCCAGCTTTTCTCTTATTTGTTCTCAAACATACTTTTCTCTAAAGTTTTGAGGAAGATCACAGTAAAATCTAGATGGCTGCAATGTGGGTGGGAAGATTCAGATTTTCCTAACTACATGGCAGCCATTTCCCCTGACATTATACTCACAGCTGCCATTTCCTTCCCTCTACCACCACTGAGGGGGCTTTTTTAATTTAAAGAATCAGCACTAGAATGTTGTTACTAGATATTCTAGTGTCATTTTTTTAATTGCAAAAGGCTGGAGGTGGCCACTTCCGAGGGGGGAGGGACTGGGCCAGGGAAACTGCACAGAAAACCAGCCATGTGGAAGTCCAGTTGTGGGTGTATTTAACAGCAGCCACACCAGTAACACCAGCAACAAAGAAACCATACAAACCCTGCCCCATCTTGAAACCATCTTAGAAAAGAGGTGCTTTCCTTGGTTATCTCCATTCTGCTACATGTCTTGTCTCCTTGCTATTCAGTTCTAGCCTTGCTCATTTTGCCTGTCCAACAAATGATGTTGAGCATGTTTATATTGACAGACTGCTTTAAATTGGGTTGCAAACTAGGTTCCCTTTAAGCTGTGCCAGGCTGCACTGGTGCACCGATTTCCCCTGGCCAGCACAACAATTTTTACCACAGCACAGGGGCAGGAGGTTCCCTTCCCAATGGCCATCCAGCATGGATCCATTTGCTCAGGCAGCACAGAAACACAGCAGTATGCTTTGTATTTCCTAATCTGGCCTGGCCAGAACATTTACCTTCAGCTGGGGTTCGCTTGCCCTGTGAAAGGGGGCTCTGCTACCTTCCCTGGCAGTCCTCTGCTTTGTGCTCCCAGAGATATCCTGGCCCAGAAGGAGGACTGCTCTGTTGCCCAGCTTCTGCCCTTCCTGAGGTGAGTTGCCTGGGTGTGTGTTTTTTCTTGGGGTGGGGAGCTGGCCTCAGCAGTATGCCAGAGGTGATCTGGTGTGTTCTGGTGCTTTGCAAAGTGACTCTGTGCCCTTAAACCTGGGAGAGTAGTGGAAGAAGGTGTGGGGGGAGCCAGCCTTAGCAGTTTGCTAGAGGCAATCTGGTGTGTTCTGGTGCTTTGCAAAGTGACTCTATGTACCCTTAAGCCTGGGAGGGTAGTTGAAGAAGGTGTGTGGGGGAGCTGGCCTCAGCAGTGTGCCAGAGGTGATCTGGTGTGTTCTGGTGCTTTGCAAAGTGACTCTATGTGCCCTTAAGTCTGGGAGGTTAAGTAATACAGATATGTTCCATATAAATATAAATAAGTTTAATATAAATATATGGCTTGTAATACAAATGATAATAGTTTATACGTTGTTTGTATGTTTGTACAATTAAATACATTTTTTTAAAAAATGTCGGCCTGCTCACAGTTTTAACGCTCACACCACTTTTGGCTCACAGGGTAAAATTTCTGCTCACGAGACTGCACACCTTAGAGGGAGCATTGGCTGCAAATACTTTATGCGTTCTCACACTACCACTGGTGAATGATCTAGTACATTCTGAGCATAAAACATCATGATGAATGTTGCTGAAGAATGAATGGCACTCTACAGGCACAAAAGCAGCACAGAGAGTCTATTATAATTGTTTTCTATGCAGGTGCAAAGCAATTTTAAATATCAGGTATTTTAAATTTTAAACCTATAAGTGGAATCCAATTTGTTGTTCATGAGAGATCATATCACAAACACTGGCTTTGCAAACATTGAATCGTCCCTCCACAAAATACATGTCAAAAATCATGCTGTGATGGACCTCTGCTGTTTGTTTTACTGTGTGGCAGATTTTCCCGCCAAAATTCTTTTTAGTTCCCTGCTGTGACTGAGCTGCCCCAGTACCATGTTGAAAAGTACTGAGACTGACAAGTCAGCAGAGTGAAATCAGCTCATACTTTTATTTCAAGATCAGGAACAAGACAACTTTAGCCAGCTCGCAGGCCGGCTTATATTCTGTAAAAACCCACACCCCAAAACACCCCCCCACTCTGTCGTAGGCTATTTACAGTGGCCGAGAGTTCCATGGGTTCTCGGCCAGGAGCCTAGCCCTCCTATTGGTGTGGGCTAGGATCCGCTAGTCCATTGTTCGCTGGAATGAAGCTCTGAGGTTTAACCAGACTGTATGGAGCCCCCTGGGTGCCACGTGGTCGGGACCGAGTACATTACATCCCTCCCACTTTGGTCTGAAGACACCCACACACAAAGTCCTTGAGGTACGTCGGTGTCTTACGTTCCTGTGTGGAGCATCAGAGCCCGTTCGCAACTGGGACCGGAGCTGGTGCCGCTGCCCTCAGCAGGGTGCTGGCTGGTGGCAGTGGGGTGATTGCAACTGAGGCGGAGTCGCTGAGTGCCTCGATTGGTTCCAGCTGCTGGTGTGCGGTCGACAGGCTGGGAGCTGCGTCCTGTGGTACAGGGTTCATGGCTGGTAGCTCAGTGATCTCTGGTTCCTCAGTGTCCTCCAGATCCAGCAACAGTGTCCGCTGACGGAGTTGGTCGATGTGGCAGTGGAGGATTTGGTCGTCCTTGCAGGAGACCTCATAGGAGTGGTGTCCCCTGACTCTCACCACTGTGGCTGGGATCCGGGGGGGGGGCCTTTGGTGAAGTTCCGTGCCTACACTGGGTCCTCTGGGAAGAAACCATAGGTGGCTTCTGGGGGGTGGTCCTTTGGCCGAAGAGGAAGGATGCCAGCTTATAGTCCCAGTCAGTCACTTCTAGCCAATGGAGTGCATCTTTCGTGGTCTGCACCATGCGTTCGGCCTGCCTGTTGGTGATGGGATGGAATGGGGCTGAGTGGACGTGGTGGATGCCATAATAGCTGGTGAACTGGAACTCTCCGGACATGAAGATCATTCCATTGTCCATCACCTGGGCACTGAAGATCCATCACATGGCTTTGATGGTGGATTTCGAAGAGGTTGATGGTACCGGCCACTTACTGTAGTAGTAGACCACTAGAATAAAAAACAACTGTCCCTGGAATGGTCTGGCAAAGTCCAAGTGGAGCCGGGACCAGGGGCGGTGTGAGGATTCCTAGGCCCTCTCCAGGGCCCTGGGTGGGTAAGGGCATGAGGCTTGGCAGAGTTGACACCTTTTTACCTTGTCCTCGATGCCCCAATCCAGTCCCGGCCACCAGATGTAGCTTCTTGCCAATGCCTTCATTCTCACCACCCCAAGGTGATGTTCATGTAGCGTCACTAGGACTCGTTGTTGGAGTGAGGCCGGAATCACCACTCGACCTCCCCATATCAGGCAATCTTTGTATGCTGACAATTCGTATTTCCATGAAATGAATGGTGTGAACTTGGGACCTTCATTGGCTGTAGGCCACCACCTCCCCACCCAGTCCAAGACCTGACAAAGGACCTTGTCTCTGTTGTGAGGCGGGTGACTTCCTGGACATGAACTGTCCGGTCTGAAAGGGCTTCTATGAGGGTGACCCTGTGGGCCGGGGCAGGATCGGGGTCCACAGCGGGCAGTGGGAGGTGGTTCAGGGTGTCTGTGTGTCCCATGGCTTTACCTGGCTGATGGATGAGCACGTAGGTGTAGCCTGCCAGGAAAATGGACCAATGCTGGACCCTGGAGAGACTGTCTGGGGTGTCTGATGATCTGGGGGCCCGAAGGCTGAGGAGGGACTTATGGTCGGTCACCACCATAAAGCGCCACCTGTAGACATAGTGGTGGAATTTTTTACACCCACCACTATCGCCAACACCTCCTTGTCAATTTGCGCGTAATTGTGCTCCACTGATGAAAATGTCCATGAATAATAGGAGACCGGGACCTCCCAGCCATCTGGCAACCTGTGGCCCAGGACTGCCCCAACCTCGTAGGGAGATGCGTTGCGGGCCAGGACCACTGGGTGTTAGCCTGATTGCTCTTAGTTATTATCAAAATTAGGGGATTTGCGAGTTATTATTAATATGCAATCAGCTAAGGGAGCGATCACCTGTTTATGCAGAGGTCCTGCCTTTCCAGAAGTATTGAGTATAGAGACTGTATTAGGTTGGAATGAAAGGCTTTTACTGGAAATCTTCTTCACACACAAACAATATAGGTACGCACACTCAATTAATCAAGACTAGGAAAATAAAGAGAGATGTTTAGCATGGTTGCATGAGCAGGTGTTCGTTGGTGGGGCAATAATTACCTGTCCTCGTCAAATGAGCCATTCCAATGGAAGAAGGAGGGGAAGAAATGAAAAAGGGAAATGTGGCTTGAACCAGCAAGCAGCATGTGGAACTCTGGCTGCAGACCTAGAGTTTAAAGATGGAGGAAGGGTCTTGGGATAGCAAGCTGGACATAAGAGGGATAAGGCTTAGATAGGGGTCATAAAGCAGAAGGGTCAAACATGTGGTCGGGTTGCCCCTTTTATGAGGGGGTGTGGGGGCTGGCCATAACCCCTGGTCACACCTCCTAGTTAGTCTGTCCTGGCTGACTATTGGCTGAAAGGAATAGGGGAGGGGAGCTAAAGAGTGGTCAATATCGAGAGCTAGAAGCTTAACTTATGGCTGGCACCTGGGTTTATGTGAGATAAGTCATCGAGCCAAGGCCATTGTCTTCTTGATGGTCTTAGCCAGGTCCTTGATGGGCGAGTGATTAGTTGCTAAGCAACTATGAATAGAGTCTCTGGGCTGCGTGTAGCTTTGCAGGTATGTTGGGGGAGGAAAGGGGTCTGCCTGCATGTGTTGGATAGTCTCCTAATGGCGTTTTGGAGATCTTTGTCTTCATGCTCTGGCATGGCATGGTTTTAGGTGCTTTGTGCATACTGTGGAACTGATTCAATCACCATCAGATGAGCGGGCTGGCAATCTTGGATGGCCACTGGAGCAGCAGTGAAGAAAGGACTGTGTCCTTCTTTCAGGGTGCAGTCTCAACTGACTTCATAGTAGGTCACCATGCTTTACAGTTCCTTAATCATACTTTGCACAGTTCATACTTTATTGCAGTTCATAAAAGGGATGAAAAAGCCTTGCAGGGCAACATGGGAGCAACTCATTGAAGTGGTGCAGCACAGAGTTTGATGTCAGCAAATCCTTGACACCCTGGAAATCCATGGTGTGTGGGCGTCTTTGTCCAGGAGGTGGTGGAGGGGTTCAGCCACCGCCGCTTTCAGGGGCAGAAATGTATGGTAAAAATTGAGGAGCCTCAAGAAAGCCTGCAGTTCTGTCTTGGAAGAGGAAGGGGGGGCCTGTGTGATTGCTTTAATCTTATTGTCCGTGGGGTGGATCCCTTGTGCATCTACGGCGAAACCTAGGAACTTGATACAGGGCACCCCGAGGAGGTACTTGCCTTTCTTTATCTTGAGGCCAGTGGAGTCGAACCTCTGAAGTATCGCCCAGAGCCACTCTGTGGCACCGTGATGATCACATCATCTAAAGACGGCTGCACTCCTGGGATGCTTTTGAACAGGGTATCCATAAAAGATTGAAAGATCCCCAGAGCCACACACACACTAAACTGCAGCCTAGTTACTTTGAATGCCCCCCTGTGCGTAGAGATTGTTTGCGCCTCCGCAGAGGCCGCATTGACCGGTAACTGCAGGTAGGCCTGAGCCAAATCCAGCTTCCCGAAAATCTGTGGCCCTATCAGAGTGGCCAAGACATGGCTTACCACCGGAACTGGGTAAGTGTGATCTTGTAAGGCTTTGTTTATTGTACATTTATACTCTGCACAGATATGCACATCCCCATTCGGCTTGATCGGTGTAATGATGGGGGTCTCCCATTGTGTGGATACGACTGGTTCTAGCAGCCCCTGCTCGATCAGTTGACCGAGTTCCGCCTCAGTTTTAAACTTCATGGCGAGCAGGGGAATGCGGGCCTTTATGCGGATGGGGCGGACATTGGGGTCCAGGTCTAGAGAAATAGGGGGCCTTGTGTGTCCCATCGAACACCCTGGAGAATTCCTCGCATACTGTGTTAAAGCCTGGCTGCTGGATCTGGTTCACCCCCGTAATCATAAGTCCCAGGGGAGCAAACCAGGAACAGCCCAGTAAACTAGAGAGGTGACCCTCCACCACCAACAGGTACAAGCACCCTGAGAAGTCTTTAAACTGGACTTGGAACTTGCCCCAGTCCTGGACCGCCACAGGGTTCTTATTGAAGTCCAGCAATCTGAGACCCTGTGGCTTGCACAGACGGCCCTCCCCTGCGGACAGAGCGCTGAAGTCTATATGTGCGCTTGAACGTTTATACAGTGAATTTATTCAGCTCAGGATTGCTCATGCACACAATGATGGAAGTGTGTAAAAAAAGAAACCAAAACGTCACAAGAAGGACGTTCAGATGACCTAATCGTGATCATTGTGAGAAATGGCTGTCCAGAACAGCGAAATCGTGGATTCAAAGCACAAATATCCAGAAAGTACTTGATTTTCCAGGTGTAGGAAAACTTGCTAGGGAACTGGGAGGATTGTGTGAGTGAGCCCACTTCGGTGCGGGACACAGATGTGGCCATCTGATCAGCAGTTTTAAATGCAAGAGGGAACAGCAGTGAAACCCTATCAAAATGACCGTGGGATCATGGCCTGAACCTGATGCACTAAACATCCTGTTTTTGGAGGTCAGTTCATCACACATGCCTTTTGTGACTTTCTGAAAATATTAAGTGGGAAATTATGAGTTTGATTTGTGTATATATACAAGGGTTAAAAGTTATATCAAAATGGCAACTGATGCCCATTCCACTTTTAAATATTCTTTCCAGTGTAACAAATAAATGTAGGAGAGGATATAGAAGTTGGTATATTATAATACAGTTTCTAAATCCCAACTTGGGGTTTCTGAATCTGTAGACTTAATTACAATGCAGAGAGATCATAAATCTGCAGTAGCTATTTTAGATATTTTCTAAAATGAAAATAAGAGCTTACGACACAAAGGATTAATAGATTAGTACCTGTAACAACTCAGTGGAAATCACAGTTTAAGACTATCATTGAAGAGTTGGCATAAAAAATATGGTTTCAATTAACTACAAAAAATTACTAGTGAGATTAAAGAAGTTATAACATTGCTTAATCCTAAGATATTTCATTATAATTAGTGACTTTATATGGAATATGCAGATAATTCTTCAGGAAACAGTATATCACCTTTACAATACTGAATACTATTAAAATATTTATATAATTGTATTTTGATATGTTTTGTTTTGCCTAGAATAAGATGTTGGGTACCAATTTCTTCTCTTCATTGATTCATGCAGTAGTTTCTTATGAATAATATTATATAAAATGTTTATTATTTTATGTTGTTTTTTACATGCAAGTCTATAATTGTGCTCATTTTTTTAATGCAAGGCCTATGAAATTTAATTTAAAATGAAGTTAAAATATAGGAGTTGGTTCACACAAATGTAATGACTACAGTTTCAAGTGACAGAAGTAGTATGGTGGGTATACCTTCCATCAAATCAAAAACTGACAGGTGCCACGCCCCCTTTCTGGGGATCTAATAAAAACTGACAGGTGCCACACCCCCTTTCTGAGAATCAAATAAAAAACTGACAGGTGCCACGCCCCCCTTTCTGGGGATCAAATCAAGAACTGACAGGCACCACACACACCCCTTTCTGGGCAGAAGTCCCACCAGGGCACCCTCCTCCACCCCTACCCACCCCAATCCCATCCCACACTGTGGTACCCTTCCCCCACTCCCCCTGCCTCCCCAGTTGGCTGGACAGACATTCAATGGTAACAGAGTAGGGAGGAGTTATGGTTTGTCAGCCATGGTTGCTGGAAGGAGGTTGTAGCAGGGGGGGGAAATGGCTGGTGTTGGGGAGGGTTGTACCATGGGAGGGGTGAGTGGAAGACTTAAAAAAAAGAGAATGGCAGGGCATTTGTGTGTGTTTTACAGAGAAGAGTGCTTTGGAAATGTTGGGAGACTGAAAAGTGTGTATGTGTGTGTGTGTGTGTGAGAGAGAGTTAGTTTGCTCCCCCCACCTTTAAAGGGGTGGCAGATCTGGTTGAGAGCGTAGAGTCCCTCTCCCCACAGTGCCCTTCAAAAAAGCAATCAGCTTTTTACAAAAAATACAGTTTAAACAGTTACACGCAGGGTCCTTCTAAAAGTTTTAGCAAAGGGAGGCAAAACTTACCAGGAAAACAGCCCACGGCACTGGTTTCTAGTTTCCATTTTAAGCCATTCAGCACACAAGCAACAGTTTTAACCCATAACCTTAGTTAGTTTGCAAACAGCCTATTTTTTTTTTTTTAAAAGACAAGCAGAAGTTTTTTACTTACCGTGAGAGAGCAGAATGCCATAGTCTCTTCCCCCATTCCCGTTAAAGCATGCAAGCAGCAAATCCACACACACACCAGTTCCATTCTTTTAAAAAGAGAAATAAAGAGTGCAAAATGAGAGAATCCTCAGCTACAGTTTAAAAAAAACTTCTTAAAATAAAGCCAGCCTGTGGAAAGTAGAACCATGCATCCCTTTCAACGTTTTTTAGCAGAATGGCTTCCAGAGAGAGAGTCCAACCCGCGCTCGCTAGTGGGTGGGGTTGGGGGCGGGCAAAGGAGGCAGCCAACTAGATAGGAGCTTGAAGGAAATGCAGAAGGCGGGAATTTTTGCAATCTCATGAACGGGCTTCTGTTGACCCCCCTCCCCAACTAAGCACGCACTTCGAGATTCCATGTGTGCATAAACACTTCCCTCACCCCACAGACAGAGTGTTTGGGGCATCATTGTGTCAAGGGGCTGGGCTGTTTCCCCACTCACTTCCTCTCTTACCAGCCTCCCAGAGCCAGGCTGTGTCACTGACAACAGTGTGCTTGCTGACTGGTTATTTGAGGTGTGTATCCAACAGGGGGAATCTGCCTCAATGTGAAATTACTTTTTTGAGGCATCTGTGTGCTAAGGTCCCCACCCTTTTACAAAGTAGCACATACTCTCCCCCCTCTTTCTTTTCTTTGCGCGTTCTGTATGAAATGGAAATAAAATGATAAGGAACTGAAATAAAAGCACATGCCATGTTGTGTGCAGCCCCTCCCCCTCCTCACAGTGTACCCAAGCCGGTCTCTTTTCCCCTCTGTGTGAAGTGAAATAAACCCTGAGGAAATAAATCATAGGAAATTACAATAAACAAAAAACACAGGTTTTCCGGTTTTGGGGTGACCTCCTTCATCACGCGGGGGAGTGTCCGGCGACATTTAAATGTGCCAATGAGCACTGGAAGGGGTGGTTCCAGGGTAGCAGAAATAGAAGGACAAGCTGGACTGCGTGCCATCCACGCCATCTTTAAAAAGCTACCAGCTTTTACGTCCCTCTCTGCCAGAAGCAAAGAATGGATTCTCAGGACCTGAACAATTTGCAAGGTATGTTGAGGGATCTGTTTTCTAAACAATTTAATCCTAATAGAGGGCAGAAAAAAGAGTTCTTTTTCATAAGCTATTCTGTTCTTTGCTTGTAGAAATTTTTGATCAAGATATGAACACAGGTACGCAGTCCCAGGATCTTGTGGCAGCAGCCCTGGCATATGCCTTGCAAGCACCTGTGGAGTTGCAGCAATATATCTCTGATGAAATCGGTAAATTCTGGCAAGGGTTTTTTTTTTTTTGGGGGGGGGGGTTCTGTTGTTCAAAAAGATGTCAAACTTTAGGATTAAGTTTTTCTGTCTTTGTCAGAGGTCATTTCTGATGGAGAATCCCCAGCAGCAGCCCTCCAGCAATCACTGACTACCTTAACAGCCAGACCTGCATCCAGGGAGCCTGGTAAGAATAAATAATCTCATCTAGTTCCACACATGCAGGCAGGGTTTTTAAATGTTTGTATTTTTAGAATTTTGGAATTGTGCCGTGTTTTATTTGTAATTTTCAGAATTTCGGGATTCTGCTGTGTGTTGTTTGTGCGGGGTTTTTAAAAATGCTTGTATTCATTGAACTTTCTTTTATGTATTTCCAGTTATATTGTAAGACACCAAGGACTTCTTGTAGGTGGTTAGGCAGTTAGAGGTTTAATGACAAACAAGTGCATGTGCAGGGGTCAGTTTTTGATTTTTGTCTCTGTGTTTTCCAGATGTGGTGCCTGGACCATCCCATGCTACCCCACGGAGGTGGGAAGGTAGCGACCCACAGAGACGCACAGCACTCACCACAGACCAGCAGGAGGGTCCTACCCCTAAAAAGAGAAAGGCTGACACCGCGAGAACTGATAAAGACCACTCTAACAGGCAGAGAGAGTTTTGCACACTTGTTTATGAGTCTGTGGCACGGATGAAAAAGAGAGAGATAATGCTAGAAAAAGAGCGTCAGGCTCTTCAGGTAGAATCTGAGCAGCTCTACAACATGATTGATCAATATGCATGTGAAGCATTTAAACGTTTTAACCCCTATTCTGACGGTTGTAGTACCAGCATGCAGGTTGGAGGAACCCTGCCTGAACATGACTCTGAAGTAAATGAGCCATCAGAGAGCTCTCCGTTAATGCTGTCTGTTAATGCTGATGGGGTGGGAGAAGAGGAGGAGAGGCATGCACCTTCCCCATCTCCCCCTGAAGTCTCTGCTAGTACCGATAGGGTGGGGGAAGAGGAGGAGAGGGATGCACCCTCCCCACCACCTCCTGAAGTCTATGTGGAGCATGTCAGGGGGTGGCAGAGACCTTATGATAGATTCCGATCCTTGGTGATCAGTGAGGAGTTCCGCTTTGTGAATTTAGACCGTGTGCACTCCTTTGCTCACGCCATTGAGACATTAACACAAGGGGTTCAGGAGGTTTTAAATGGGATTAACAGGCTTGTGCAGGAAGGAGATTTTTTTAAAAAAATTATTTTAGGATTTTTCAATACCAACAAACACGTATTCTTTACAAAATCATTTCCATATATTTACAGAGTCTTTAGGTCTCAATACATTTTTCTATCCAACTATAAAGTTTAGACCATCTATTTACATGTACTTTCGAATCTCGATTTTGCAGTCTTAAACTTAAATCGTCCATTTGGGAGAGATCTAAAATTTTACAAATTAATTCCTCCTTAGAGGGTATAGTATCGGATTTCCAATTTCTTGCCCACAGAATACGCGCAGCTGAAATTATATAAGATAACAAATATCTATCATTGGATTTGTATACCTTCGGTATTATATTTAATAAAAAAGTCTCTGGTTTTAATACAAGTTCTTTGTCTATGATTTCTCGCAAGATCACCAATACCATCTTCCAATATTTTTGTGTTTTAGTGCATTTCCACCACATATGGTAGAATGTTCCCGTATTGGCTTTACACTTCCAACATTGGTTTGAATAGTTTTTAACACATTTCGATATCTTGTCTGGTGACCAGTGCCACCAATAAAACATCTTATAGACGTTCTCTTTATATGCGATTGATCTCAGATTTTTCACAGACTTCCACATCAAATCCCATTGATCTAACTCTATATTTGTTCCTATATCTTTCATCCAATTAATCATTGTATTTTTGACTATCTCATCCCTTTGGTAGTCCTCTAACAAAAATTTGTATAGTTTTTGAATAAGCTTATCACTTGACGAGAGCCAAATTTTGTCTATTTGGTTGTTTTGATCCTCAAAACCTCTTAGCATATCCTTGCCAAATCTGTCTTTTAACATTATATGTTCCCACCAAGATAATTTATTTTCTTGTCTTAGTTTGTCTTCTGCTTTTAACTTACCTAACTGGTTTAGCAACTTTTGGTAACTCTCTTTTTTCTGCGGTGTTATTAAGACTGGATTGATAAAGGCCTCCAAGGGTGATACCCATCTTGGTTTTTTTAATAAAATTTATCTCTTACGGAACTCCATATTTTATTTAATGCTCCTCTCAACAGGTGTCTTCCAAAATTATTATAAATTTTGTCTTTCCCGTACCATATGTACGCATGCCAACCCATATGTAGATCGTGACCTTCAAGAGTTAATATTCTTTCATTTTCCAGGTTTAGCCATTCCCTTATCCAAACCAACGCTGCTGCTTGATAGTAAATGTACCAATTAGGCAGACTCAACCCCCCGTTTTCTTTGCTATCTTGCATATTTTTCCACTTTATTCTTGGTTTTTTATATTGCCAAATAAACAGCTTTATGAGCTTGTCTAATTCATCAAAAAAAAACCCTTTATTTTGCAATAACGGTATTTTTTGGAAAAAAAATAGGATTCTTGGCAGTATGTTCATTTTAATTAAAGCTATCCTTCCCATTAGGGAGAGGGGGATGGTCTTCCACTTTGACAAATCAGTAGTTATATCTTTTAATATCTTATAATAGTTATCTTGTATAATGGAACTACATTTGTTAGTTAACATAATTCCCAGATATTTGACCTTCTTAACTACCTCCATTGATGTTAGTTTTTGTAGTATTTGCGTTTTTTTTAGGCAACATTTTTTTGTTATAATTTTAGATTTTTTATAATTTATTTTAAGTCCTGCAACTAGACCATATTGTTCAATGGTACTCATTAAGTTTATAGTCGATGTTTCTGGGTCTTCCACAATAAATACCAGATCATCTGCGAATGCTAATAATTTGTATTCCTGATCTCTCACCCTTAAACCTTTGATTGCTATATTTTCCCTAATAGAAGCATTCAATGATTCTAGCGCAAAAATGAACAATAGT
Organism: Gekko gecko; assembly: GCA_029375565.1. NCBI lineage: Eukaryota > Metazoa > Chordata > Lepidosauria > Squamata > Gekkonidae > Gekko > Gekko gecko. Next base: position 86,033,119 of record JAPDNY010000006.1, read on the forward strand.
GGTGACATTGGACAACCTTGCCTTGAGCCTTTTTGGATTTCAATATTGCCTGTCATGTCATTGTTAATAATAACTTTTGCATATTGTTTTTTGTATATTGCCTTGATCATATTATAGAATAGTGTCCCACATTCAGCTTTTAATAATTTCTGTAAGAGAAATTCCCAAGAAAGGTTGTCAAATGCCTTTTCCGCATCAAGGAACATCAACATAATCTCCTTCTCTGGGTGTTCTTCATAATATTCTAACACATCAATGATTACCTGCAAATTATTCCTCATATATCTCCTGGGGAGAAATCCCATCTGATCATGATGTATGGTTTCAGCTAGCACCACTTTTAACCTATTAGCCAATATATTAGCAAAGATCTTGTAGTCTGCATTTAGTAGTGATATGGGTCTATAATTTTTAATATCTCTTTTATCTGTGTCGGGTTTAGGAATCAGTGTTATTGAAGCATTATTCCATGAATCTGGTACTACTCCACTTTTCCCTATTTCCTGACAGACTTCTTTTAATTGCATTGATATTTCATCTTCAACGATTTGATAAAATTCTGCAGGAATTCCATCAGGACCTGAAGTTTTTCTCTTTTTTTTTCTTTTGATTGCCTGAATTATTTCACATATAGTTATAGGTTCATTCAAAGCCTGCTTATGAGATTCCTCAAATCTTTTACAGTTTTTAATCAAATACTTTTCTATTGCTTCTTGGTCCAATTTATCTTGCTTGTATAATTTTCTATAAAAATTCTCAGTTATATTTTTTATTTCTTGTAGATCATATTTCTCCTGATTTTCCTCATTTCGTAGTGAAGATATAATTCTCTTTTCCCTTTCTTTTCTAACTTTGTATGCTAACCATCTATTGGGTTTATTAATATTTTCAAAATAATATTGTTTTGTATATTCAATTTTCCTTTCTATTTCTTGGTTTAGCATCAGATTAAACTTATGCTGAAGTAGATTTAATTTAATTTTTTTCGAATTATGACCTATTGCGTTTTTCCATTTCATTTCTTGTGTTTTAATTTGATTTATTAATTGTTGGTATTTCTTATCTCTTTGTTTTTTTGCCATGCATTTTGACTAATAAAACAGCCTCTTGTGAATGCTTTAAATGCATCCCATATTACCTCTACTGGTGTATCTACAGTATTGTTTATTCTAAAAAATTCTTTTATTTCTTCCTTACATTTCTTTCTAAATTTTTCATCTTGGAGTAATTTTAGGTTCATTGTTCATTTAGTCTTTTTCTTCCCCTCTTCTTTAAGGGTAAGTTGCACCAGGCAGTGATCAGCAAAGGTATTGGGTAGTATTTCACATTCTTTCACTTTGTTGATCATAGCATGTCTAACCGCGACCAGGATTTATGATGAGCTGAATAATATGTATAATCTTTTTTCTGTATATTTCTTGTTCTCCATATATCTACTATACTATACTCTTCCACCATCTTAAAAAATCTAATGGCAAAGTATTGCCTCCTTTTAGTTTTCTTTTGCTCCTTCTTCTATCTATCTTAGGATCTAACACTGCATTGAAATCACCAATAATACAGATTTCATTAACTTCTACTAAATTAATTACTTTCTGAAGTTCTTTAAAAAGGGTTTCTGATTGTGATTAGGGGCATATATATTAATAATTAAGGTTTTAACCCCATTTCTCAAAATTGTTAATGCTACTAATCTACCATCCTCTGAACTACACACAAGCTCTGGATGTAAATAATCTTTTACGTACATTACCACCCCTCTTTTTTTAACTTCTGCAGAAGAGGTGAAAGCTATTCCCAATTTTTTACAGTCTAAATATTTTAGATCTTTTTTCCTTATATGAGTTTCCTGGAGACAAATAATTTCTGAGTTAAGTTTTTGAAGTTGATGAAATACTTTCCTTCTTTTTTGTGGTATATTCAAACCATTGATATTAACAGATACAATATTAAGTTGTGTTGATAATGTCATTATTGTTTCGCTTCCTAGTACCTCTTGTTTCTATCCCTGAATTTATATCTAGTCAGGTACTGATAGGTATTTTTATTTATCTTTTTTCTTGGTCTTTTCTTTGGTGTCAAGTCTTTTCCCTTATTTCCTTGTTGAGAGGATAAAGGTTCTTGTTCCTTCTGCTGTCGCTGTTGTTCCCCCTCTACTTCCCCTTCAGCTGCTTCTACAACTTCACCCTCTTCCCCTTCACTATCTCTTTCTTCTTCCTCTTCCTCTTCATTCTCATCTTCCGTTCTATCTCTTTAAAGTCCTAATTCCTCTCTATGTTGATCCAGGAAGTGTTCTATTTTAAATATTGAATCTATTCTGTACCTCTTAGATTTGTGGACAAAAAATATTCCTTCAGGAACCAGCCATCTGAACATGATTGCGTTTTTTTTCAATAACTCAGTAAGGCTTCTATAAGGTATTCTTCTCTCCCTAACTCTCCACGGTACATCCTTCAAGAACCTTATTTCTTGCCCTTGAATAAAAACTTTTGTTTTGTTTGTCTCTTTTAGTATTTTGTCTTTCAAATCCTTTCTATAAAATTTTATGTGGACCTCCCGCGGCTTTTTATTTTTCCTTGCAAAAGCTGAGTTTCTTCTATATATAAATTCGATCCCTTCTTCAATCTCCTTTTGAGATGCTATTTTTAATTGCTCTGCTAATTCAGATGCAATTGCTTCTTTCAAATCTTTATTTAAAGTCTCAGGAATATTTTGGCATCTGATTACTAAAGTCACTTTATTCATTTCCAGACTAATCATCATGTCTTCAAGTCTTTCATTTTTGCTTTTAATTCCTTGGACGTCTAACTCTAGGTCACACACCTTTTCTTTTATTTTTCCCTGATTTACTACAATTTTAGCAATTTCTTGCTTGTTATCAAAAATTCGTTTTTTAATCTCCTCTGTTTCAAACCTAATCTGGTTTGACAGATCATCCATTTTTGTGCTTAGTGGTTCAAGCTCACGTTTAATTAGGGCAGGTAACATGTTTTCTATTGTAACTTTCATTGCTTCAGATACTGCTCTGACAACATTGTCTTCTATCAATTTGTTGAGGTCTTTCATAGAGATTTGGGATGGGTGAACATTGGCAAACTTAGTTAAACCTGCTTGCCCTGATTGGCCAGGTGAAGGAATTGACCCTCTTCTAGGACCTCCTGTTGCCATATTTACTATTGGTCTTATTATTTTTTTTCCTACTATTTTTCTTTTACTATGTCTCTTTAAGATCACGCCTATGGTCTTCCGTCTCCGTTCATGCACTCCTCTGTCTTATTGCTCTGTTGCTGCCTCCGCTTTTCTGCTGAGTCATATTTATTCCTTTCTGCTCCCCCGCCTTTCTCATCCGTCGCACTTTTCCAACCTTCGCCCTTCCGAGCCACTGTACGGAAGGAGATTTTGTTAACTGCAGATAGAGGGCGGAGGGCTACAGAATCCATTGTTTTCATTTAAGAAAAAAAAGAACCAGCTAAATGCTTCAGAGTCTTTTGACTTGGTGGTCAGCATGCTGCAAAGCAACAGAGAGGTTCTGAGCAACGATACGTTGTGTTTAATCGTGACTATATCCAAACCACCGAGGGGTGGTGCTCTCCGGAGAATCAAATCTATCCCTTACAGTGCAATCATTGAAAAAAAGAGGCGCTTTTTGGTAGATTTTCCCTATCACAGCAATAACCTCTGCTTTGCGGCAGGGCTCATGGGTGTTATGAAAAAAGAACCGGGGACCCCACCGATGCAGAGCTCTTAGAGGCTGCTAGGAAATTACACACTGAACTGGGATGGTCTGATCAGAAAAAGGTGGGTCTCAGTGACATATCTGTTGTTGAGGAGCATTTAAAAATAAACATCAGGGTGGCATTGTGTTCAGAGCAGGGATGGGCCATATTTAAAACACAGCCTTCAAGATATCCAGACACTTATTTTCTACTACTGCACAATGAACATTATTATGGTGTCTTGAATATAAAAGCATTTATGGGTTCAAGAAATTACTGTGACTATTGTCACACCCTGTACAATCATAACCATAATTGTTCTCAATTTTGCAGAATGTGTGGCACCTCTGAATGTAAAAAAATCCTTGTCAGGTAGCCCTGCCATGATGGATGGAGGGGAGGGGAGGATGGCAATGGGCGCCACAGTGGCGTGACAGGCGGGAGGTTGGAATCCAAGGGGTGTTGATTTATGACTAGGGTGTGAGAGTGGAATGTGCATCTGGTAACCCCTATCTCTCGCAGACTGAACATTCTGACCTTGAGGAGTCAAGCTGCGAGCTTTACTATCGCTTTCAAAGCTCCGGCTTTCCTGAGAATAATGGGGGCGTTGGGAACTTCATTAGCGTAGTAACTTTCGATTCCCAGTCGCATGTTATTCCCTGATTGGTAGAAGGGGGGTCCCCATTCACCCCCTTCTCGGTATAACCACTTGCTTTCTGTAACCAAGTCATTCTGAACAATGTACCTGCTACAGTGACCTTTCTATTGCAGCTCTATAATAAATGCTATTCTTGCTTGAACCGCAAGGCATGGTGTTTTGCTGACTAGGTTAGGGCTTCTGACAGTTTGTTCAGAATCATCATCAACTTTGGGACTGGTCAGAAACCCGCAACTCCAAAATGAGTAGCGGTGAAGAAGACACTCTCCCGATTGAAGAAGAAAAGAAAAAGGAGAAGAAACCTCCCGGGAAGGACGTACCCAGAGAGACCCCTGACATATACGTGCCGGGACAATGGGGTCCGGAGTACGACTTTGGAGGGCCCTACGGGGATCCATATAGGGCGGCCTATGGAGGGGTGACCCACCGAGTCGGACGTAGACGAGACTGGGTGAAACCCCTGGCTGAAACCCACGAGACATGGTTTGGAACCCCGCGAGCATCGGTGGGGGGAGGCCACCCCGAAAGATCGGTCCGCAGACTGATTACGGCGGGAGCCCTGGAGGAAACCGGCCGAGACTCCGAGAGCCTGGAAGGTGCCGTGGTGAGACGGAGGTGGAGTGGGGAACCGAGCCAAGACCGCCTGATACGCTACCTAGATGAATCCCTCGCCCGCATCCCACAGATGATCGCGGAGGGCATCCGAGAGGAGCGTGAGCGACAAAGGCGAGAGGAGCCACCAGACCAAGCTCCCCAGGATCAACGGCCGGCGCCGGATCAAGGCCAGCAGAACGTACCGGCCGGCCCTCCGGATCAACCCGCGGGGCCAGGGCCGCAGGGGCCGCCGGGGCAACCACCCCCTCGACCTTGGGGGTTTTTGCCACCGAAACCTGCGGAACTGCTGGACGCAGATTTTGACGGAGACCCCGAGAAGTTTCCGTTCTTCCTCATGAGAGCCGAGAGGTTTATCGAGACTTGGGGCCATCTATTCCAGCGCGAAGAGCGTATGGTCGACGTCATAGCAGCCCACCTGAAGGGAGCGGCCGCTGACTGGTATGTGGGACTTCACCAGGCTGATGGGCATGAGTTGAGAGAAATCGATTCTTTTATGTGGGCCATGAAAGAGCAATTCGAGGACGCGAACTCTAACAAAGCGGCAAAGGCAGCGATCCGAGCCCTCAAGCAACGCACGAGATCGGTGAGAGATTACACGGCGGAGTTCCGTAGGTGTGCGGCTAAAATCCGAGGGGTACAAGATGGGACCCTCGTAGACTATTACAAGTTGGGACTCAACGCGGAGATCCGACGAGAAGTCACCAAAACCCAAGACCCAGACACCCTCTCGGGATGGATACAAGCCGCCATCACGATGGAGAACCGGCTGAAAACCATCAAACTAGATGATACCGCAGTGATGGCCAACAGCGGGCCTGCGCCGGCAGCGAGGGGGAAACCCCCTACCCCGAATCCAAAACCGAGGGATGGTACGAGGGAACTTCGAATGAAGCAAGGTCTTTGCCTCAAATGCAGAGAAGGGGGCCACTTCGCCGCAAACTGCCCGACCGCATCAGCATCGTCAGGAGCGCCCAAGGGAGCCAAGAAGAAGTTCGACACCTCCACGCCGAAACCGGTAGCAAAGCCGAGGGGGGCGAAAGCCCTGCAAGCCAAACCGCTCAGCGAGGCATCCGACTCATCCGATGGCGAAGCTGCGCCGCAGGGAAACGAGACGGACCTGCTGTAAACAGCGCTGAACAGCAGGTCCCGGACTCCCAGGCGCAAACCCCGGTGAGCAAACCCCCCTCTCTTTTCTTTCTTACAGTGACTTTAATGGACCCGGGTCTATTGACCCATGTGAGAGTACGAGCTCTCATTGACTCTGGGTGTGGGAGAGACCTCATCAATCCCACACTGGTGACGGGACTGGGGGCGAAGGTTGTTAAACTAAACGACCCCTTGATATTTACTCAGAAGGATGGTTCCACCATGAAAGAACCCTGTAAATACGAGACTGTGCCCTTGAGGGTGGGAATTGGGCAGCATTGGGAAGAAAGGTCTTTCGTTGTTACCCCGTCTGCCCGCTTTCCCCTAGTACTCGGAAGCGCGTGGTTCTTTGATCACGATCCACACGTCCTATGGGGGGAGGGGAAAGTGAATTTCATCTCTGACAAATGCCGGTCCCACTCATGGAAGAATGAGTCGGGACCCATGACGGGGGGGCAACTCCTAGTGTCGGTGGGGGTTGCGGAAGCCGAACTGGAAGGCATTCCCCCTGAGTATCACGACCTAGCCCCTGTCTTTGGGGAGGAGGAAGCCGACGAATTGCCCCCCCATAGGAACTCAGACTGTGCGATCGAAATTTTGCCTAACCAGAAACTACCGAAAGGGAAGTTGTATTCTATGAGCCCCTCAGAAAAAGTGGAACTGAGGAAATTCATTGACAAAAATCTGAGTAGGGGTTTTATACGGCCAGCATCCTCCCCGTTTGCGGCTCCTGTGCTTTTCCGGAAGAAAAAGGATGGGGGGTTGCGGCTGTGCACCGACTATCGTGGCTTGAATGCAGTATCCAACACAAACGCCTACCCCATGCCCCTGATAAAAGACTTGTTGGCTGCGGTGGCTGGGGGAAGGTTTTCTCGAAGCTAGATCTCCGTGATGCCTACTTCAGGGTCCGAATTCGGGAGGGGGACGAATTTAAAACGGCGTTCAACACCCCTCTGGGCCAATTTGAATACCTGGTCATGCCGTTCGGGCTTCAGGGAGCCCCAGGAGTTTTCATGAACTTGATTAATGAGGTGCTCCACAAGTATTTGTTTAAGGGGGTCCTTGTTTACCTTGATGACATTCTTTTATATTCCCCCGACATGAAGTCCCATGTGAAACTGGTGAGGGAAGTGTTACAAACGTTGCACAAGCATAAACTGTTTGCAAAACTGTCCAAGTGTGAATTTCACAAAACAGAGATCCCTTTTCTGGGCTATTGCATATCCCAAAAGGGGATTGAGATGGACCCTGATAAAATCAAAGATGTGATAGGGTGGGAAGCCCCCAAAACACGGAGGCAACTCCAAGGGTTCCTCGGATTCGCGAACTTTTATAGATCGTTCCTATCGAACTTTGCCCAGGTGGCCCTTCCCCTAACTGACTTATTGAAAACCAAAGGGAAGCCACCCGAATGCACTCGACCCGGGGCCAAATTAGAGTGGTCGCCACAGTGCCAGAGGGCATTTGACAAATTGAAAGCCCTTTTACGTCGGAACCTGTGTTAGCCCACCCAAATGAACTTAAAAAATTCATTGTCCAAGTAGACGCTTCCGATGTTGCGATGCAAGAGGGGGAGGATGGTAAATTACACCCCCTTGCCTATGTTTCCAGAAAATTTAACGATACTGAACGGAATTGGTCAGTGTGGGAAAAAGAAGCGGGGTCGATCCGCTTAGCGTTGGCTACCTGGCGACATTGGCTGGAAGGGGCACGAGTTCCGTTCGAGGTCTGGACTGATCACAAAAACCTCGAGCTTCTCCGCTCCCCCCGTTCCTTGAACGCCAAACAGCTGCGTTGGGCTGATTTCTTCTCCAAGTTCAATTTCACTCTGCACCACTTCCCGGGAACATCTAACTCGCTAGCCGATGCACTGTCACGCCTCCCTCAACACTACAGCAAAAGGGAGGAGATTCATGACTCGGTCTTCACGCCTTCCCAGTTGGGAGGGACGGTAACCACTCGGAGGCAGGCTAAACATTCCCCCCCAGCCCCAGACCCTCCTACCAATGACTGGGTGACTAAATTCTCTACGGCTATGTCGGACGCTAATAGAGAGGAGGTGGGGGGGGGAAGACGGAGTTTCCCAAAATGTGCATGGCTGCTGGACTAAAAATGACAGGCTATTTGTCCCACGTTCCCTTAGGGGGGAGGTGATGAGCTGGGCACACGGGTCGAAACTGGCTGGACACACGGGGTTTGTGAAATCTCTCCAGCTCCTCCAAAGACAATTTTGGTAGCCAGGGCTTAGAAAAGACATTTCACTGTTCACGTCGGCTTGCCAAACATGCTTGATGAGTAAACCTCGACCCGGTAAACCCCCGGGGGCTCTGCAACCCCTCCCCACGCCGGCTCGCCCGTGGGAAGTAATCTCTATGGACTTTATTACTGACTTACCCCTAGCGGGGGAAAGACTGTCATATGGGTGATAGTGGACCTGTTTACGAAGCAGGCTCATTTCGTTCCGTTTGCCTCTATCCCCTCTGCCAAGAAACTAGCCTCTGCGTTCCTGCAACACGTAGTGAGGCTCCACACTTTGCCTGCTAAAGTGATCTCGGACAGGGGGTGCAATTCGTTTCCCGGTTCTGGAGCGAGTTGATGTCACTGCTTGGGGTGGAGCGGGGGTCAGCAGTGCGTACCATCCAGAATCCGATGGGCAGACTGAACGTGTGAATCAGACTCTGGAACAATATTTGCGGTGTTTTTCCAACTTTCAACAGGACAATTGGCATTCTCTTTTGCCGTTGGCTGAGTTCTGTTACAACAATACTCAGCACTCGTCGACGGGGATGTCCCCGTTTAAGGCAGTTCATGGATATGACGCCCCGCCTCTGCCATTTCTGACTTCTCCCGACCTCCCGGCGGGAGATGCTGGAGACTGGTGCAAACAATTGCAGATGGCGTGGTCATCGTTAGCCAAGACTCTAGAGGACGCTAAGACTGCTTATAAAGTCCAGGCTGACAAGAAACGCAACCTTACCTGGATTCCAAAGTGTGGGGAGTTTGCTTACTTGTCCACGCAACACTTGCGTCACATTCAACCGAGTCGCAAACTTGGTTGGAAATTTGTTGGACCATTTGAGATTGTTAGAGTGATTAACAATGTGACTGTCGAATTGGCGTTGCCCAAATCTCTAAAGTCTGTTCATCCTGTTTTTCATGTAAGGCTTCTTCGCCAGGCACCTGAGGAGAACAAATGGAGACCACGACGGCCAACCCCGCCTCCGCTGTTGGTGGGGGGGGGAACCTCACTACGAAGTCTCACAAATCTTGGACTCTAAGATCTCTCGCAATCGCTTGTTTTATCTTGTTGAATGGATTGACTTTGGGCCGGAGCAGAGGGAGTGGGTGCGGGCGGAACATGTTCTGGCCCCCCGGCTTATCCGGGCGTTTCACAAGTTGTACCCCCATAAGCCAAAGGGGTAGAGTTATTTTCGAGGGGGCTGCATGTCAGGTAGCCCTGCCATGATGGATGGAGGGGAGGGGAGGATGGCAATGGGCGCCACAGTGGCGTGACAGGCGGGAGGTTGGAATCCAAGGGGTGTTGATTTATGACTAGGGTGTGAGAGTGGAATGTGCATCTGGTAACCCCTATCTCTCGCAGACTGAACATTCTGACCTTGAGGAGTCAAGCTGCGAGCTTTACTATCGCTTTCAAAGCTCCGGCTTTCCTGAGAATAATGGGGGCGTTGGGAACTTCATTAGCGTAGTAACTTTCGATTCCCAGTCGCATGTTATTCCCTGATTGGTAGAAGGGGGGTCCCCATTCACCCCCTTCTCGGTATAACCACTTGCTTTCTGTAACCAAGTCATTCTGAACAATGTACCTGCTACAGTGACCTTTCTATTGCAGCTCTATAATAAATGCTATTCTTGCTTGAACCGCAAGGCATGGTGTTTTGCTGACTAGGTTAGGGCTTCTGACAATCCTAGGTACCCCTCAGAAATGTCCCAACTGTTGTTTCTACTGTAGCAGCAAATTTTGTTTAAAACGATACGGCGAGTTAGCAACCCAGAACCAAATCAAATGTCCCTCCAGGGTATGGTGTAAAAAATGTAGGTCTTACAGTGGCATGGATCACCAGTATGAAGAGTGCCAAGGGAGGGTCTGTAAGCAATGCGGTGGGGGGTTGAGGGAAGATGAAGATTTTCACAGACTGTTACTTAGAACCTCTGAAAGAACTGCCCGTTTCGGCAAAGTACATATTTTATGATTTTGAATGCACTCAAGATGATGGGGAGCACAAGCCCAATTATGTCTTTGCTAAAGCCTTAGGGGAAGACAAACAATGGCGCGCATGAGGTAAAAGTTGGGAATTTAAGGGTGAAACATGCGTGTATCAGTTTGTTAACACAATTACCAAGCAGAAACAGTTTAGAGAAACAACTTTTATTGCGCACAACGCTAAGGCTTATGATTCTTACTTTATCGTTAAGCAGCTGATTGAAGAGAGGATGGATCCTGAACTGATTGCCATAGGGGGAAAGTTGATGTGTGTGAGTATAAAAAGCCTCAACATAAAATTCATTGATTCTCTGAACCATCTACCAATGGCATTGGCAAAACTCCCCAAAGCTCTAGGTTTTGAGGGGTCTAAAGGCTACTTTCCTCATTTTTTCAACACGGAGGAAAATCAAGCTTATGTGGGTCCATTACCTGATCCCCAATACTATGGAGTAGACCAGATGATGCCTCAAGAGAGGGAGGCTTTCTTAAAATGGCACAAGGAGAACAAAGCTATGACTTTTGATCTCCAAAAAGAACTAGCTTTTTATTGCCAGCAAGATGTCCTCATTTTGGAACAAGCTTGTACTTTGTATAGATCTGAGATTATGAACATGACATCTCAGGACTCCCTCTGCATAGACCCTCTACAATACCTCACATTGGCAGGTGTCTGCTTAGCCATGTACAGGTTTAATTTTCTGGCACCTGTCTCTGTGGCCATCCCCCCTCTGGATGACTATCACAGGGAAATAAAAAGGTTTTCATCCACCTCTATACAGTGGCTCTGCTACATAGAACACTCTGAAAAGGTCCAGATCTGTCATGCGCTAAAGGGGGGTGAATTTATGGTAGGAAAGTATTCCCTAGATGGGTATGCTGTGGTGCGTGGTAAAAATACAGCTTTTAATTTTAACACCTGTTACTGGTATGGGTGTCCACAATGCTATGATCCTCACAAATTCAACAAGGCAGCCGGGAAACTGTTTCATCACCTTTACTGCGCTACCAGGCAGAGAAGTGATGACCTTAAAAGAATGGGCTTTGAAGTCGTGAGCATCTGGGAACACGAGTGGAATAACCTAAAAACCACAGATGAGTCTGTGAACACCTTTCTTAAAGCCGCACAGTTTTCTGATCCTCTAGTTCCTAGAGACGCCCTCTTTGGGGGCCGTACTAACGCCATCACCCTCTACTACAAAGCAGAGGCAAGGGAGCAGATTCACTATTATGATTTTACCAGCCTGTACCCCTTTGTGAATGCTAGGAAAATGTACCCTCTAGGTCACCCTGAGATCATTCAGAATGATTTTGCACCTCTCTCAGAATACTTTGGGCTGGCAAAGGTTAAAGTCTATCCCCCGAGAGGGCTCTTTTTCCCCGTGCTGCCTTCCAAGGCTAATGGGAAGCTTTGTTTTACGTTGTGCAGGACCTGTGCTGAAACAAAACAACAGGAGACATGCAATCATAGCGATGAGGAGAGGGCTCTAGTGGGGACGTGGGTCACTGAGGAGTTACAAGTGGCTCTGGCCAAAGGCTATAGGGTTGTGAAAATCTTTGAGGTGTGGCATTTTGAGAGGAAATCCAGGGAGCTGTTTGAAAAATACATTAAAAAACATCTCAGACAAAAACAGGAATCTTCAGGCTACCCAGAGTGGTGTGTGACAGAGGCCGATAAACAGAAATACATTGATCATTTTTATAAAAAGGAGGGGGTCCTTTTACGTCCCTCTCATATAACTCCAAACCCCGCAAAGCGCCAGATCGCTAAACTCTTTCTCAATTCTCTACGGGGTAAATTTGCACAGAGAACAAACTTGCCAACCACCGAAATCGTGAGAGACACAGATCGCTTTTTTGAGCTGCTATTTTCAGACAATTACGAGGTTGCCAATTGCAGTTTCATCAGTATCCTGGAAACACGCTAGGGACCGTGTGACATCTCCCGGCTACATGAATGTGTACATAGCTGCTTTCACTACCGTTTATGCGAGGCTGGAGCTCTACAATTTGCTCGACCGGTTAGGGCAGCATTGTTTATATCATGACACCAACTCTGTGATATTTGTGAGCCATCCTGGTGACTGGAACCCCCCTCTGGGAGATTATTTAGGGGAGCTAACGAGTGAAGTCCCTGCAGGGCAGCATATAAAGAAGTTTGTTTCTGCAGGCCCAAAGACTTATGGCTACAGGCTGTCAGGAGGGGAGGCATGTCTGTAAGTAAAGGGCATTACACTGAATGCCGCTAATAGGGAAAAGATCCATTTTGACAGTTTGAAGGATTTGGTTTTCACACACGTTTCTGGTTCTGAGCCTGGTGAGATCACAGTGAGTCACCGGGGCATTGTTTGAGACAAACAGAAGTTTGTCATTAAAACAAAAAATCTTAAAAAAACTCAGAAGGTGGTTTACGACAAGTGGGTGCTCAGAGAGGGTTTTAAGAGCACGCCCTATGGCTACTGAAATGGATACAAGGTGGTGCCACCCTTTCTCAGCCATCCTTGCGGGCCCCAGCAACTGTGGGAAAAGTTATTTTATAAAAAGCCTGCTTGTGAATGCAAATTCTACACTTTTTGTCATGCCTGAAAATATTGTGTGGTTTTATGCTTGTTGGCAACCGTTGTATGAAGAATTGCTCAGACGTTTTCCCTTTATAAAGTTTGTAGAGGGTTTGCCCTCCAACTTGAATGATGATGAAATGTTACCTTGTTATAAAATAAACCTCGTTGTTGTGGACGATTTGATGGCGTGTGCTTCTGATAGTGGTGAAATCGAAAACGCTTTCACCAAATATGTTCGCCACAGAAATCTGAGTATTATTTACATCGTGCAGAATCTATTCTGCCAAGGCAAGAGCAGCAGAACTATCAACCTGAACACCAAGTACATGGTGTTATTTAAAAACCCACGAGATAAATTACAAATAGCGACTCTGGCCAGGCAGATGTACCCAGGGAAAGCGGCCTTTTTTATGGAGGCTTATGAGGATGCCACAGGAAAGCCCTTCGGGTACCTGGCAGTGGATTTAAATGCAACCACGTCAGAGTCCTACAGGCTTCGCACTGGCATGTTCCCCCCTGACCTCCCAGTTTGCTATGTTAGTAAAAAAACAGCAGGGGGATTAAAAGACGCTGATACACAACACCTCAGAGCTTTTAAGGAGAGGGTGCCTGCCACAACGGAAGCATGTCGGCCTGCTTAAAAAGAAACGGGACTCTCCTGAAACTTGTCTCAAAATCTCCCCCTCACTTGAGGAAAGCTATTTTGTGCGCCGCTCCAAATGATCTAATCAAGGCTATTGGGGAGATAGCTCTAAACGCACTAAAAGGCATCATCCCTCTGTCACAGCGCCAGAAGACTGTCCTGCAAAAAAAACGTACAGTCATCAAATCTCTGAGCAGCTCTAAAATCCCTCTGACAAAGAAGAAGCTGGTGAGGCAACAGGGCGGTTTTATCGGCTCCCTGCTGGGTTTTGCTCTGCCCCTGATTACCAGCTTTTTAACCCCTTCCTGATGGAGCATGCAGAGAAAATGTATCTGGTTCCTAGCCAGCAATTAAAACACCTAACCATTCCACGTCCCCCAGAGGGCGAACCCATCAGGCACACGGCCGTACACTCTCTAGATAGGGAGATGAAAACTGTTCTAGAGAGAGGGGACTTATCTGAATATGAGAAAGCCCAACTCTATGGCTCTCTCCTTCAGAAATATCTAACGCATGTCAGAATGGGGGAGGAAGAGAAAACCAAGTTAAATCTGTATCTCCCGCAACCGGCGTCAATGACAGACCCCGATGAAAAGAATGCACCTGGATTTGAAGAGGTGCTAGAGAATCTGCCACGCCAATACAGGAACAACGCTCGTGTGCTGCTAAAGAAAATGACTCAAAACAGAAAAATTGCCTCTTGGGATGAAAGGGGAACTTTTCTTTATAGAGGGGCCCCAGTTGCTGGAAGCAACCTGCAGGACCTCGTCAAGGCAATTACTCAGACGCATCCTCCCTCTTCTGTCTCACAGCCTAAAGGCATGGATGTGTTTATGATGGCTCTGGCTGAACTCAACGTTCCCTCATCGGTCGCTGGCAACCTGACTACTAGAAAAATGTTAGAAGACTTGAAAAGCCCTCAGCCACCCATTTTAAAGCGCACACCTGTTGTTTCTTCTAAAAAACAAAAACTTTCACCCCTCCCTATTTCCTCTAAAAGAAAAAAACATAGAGTGTCAAAGTGGTTGACTAATGAAAAATAAATTCTTTGAAATGCAAACCTTTGTCTCTGAGTGATTTTTGAAAAAAAGATGCAATTACCCGTATTAAGATTCCAACAGCCTTTTATTAGGGGCACAAGAAACACAGGTTTGGGCAGGTGTGTACATATTTGGTAAAGTCCATGAATTCTTCTGGGTGCTTTTCACAAAACTCATGACCATTCTGTCATTTTGCTCAGGGTTGGGAGAATACATCTTCACGATTGCGTGAAAGGGGGTGCCTCTGCAGCGGTGATGGAGAAAAAACAGGCAGTGATGGCCGCAGGTGGTTGATGCCGGTCCTTGGAGCCTCTTCCGATGAAAATGAATCTCCTCAGAATTTTTGTTTAAAAAATCCATAATAGTTGGGGGAAAGAGATAGCTAGAGGGTGCATTCCCGTAAGAGTCGAAAAACTCTGAGGTGCTATGGTCTGGGCGGTAGATCACCAGACAGTGTTCACCGGGGAGGTTGTGGGGGTGCGTGTTTACCACTAAAGAGACGGGTCTCCGGGTCACTGCTTTGGTGGGGAGCCAATCGCTGGGGAAGACTCCCAGGAAGGTTTTCCGGGTTTGAGGGCTGTCAAGCAAGCTGCGTGATAACTGGATCGTGTCCATGCTACATGTAGTCAAAGAGCACGTTACGGTTGTGGTTGATCTCGATGACGTTGTTAAACACTCCATACATGATCAAATTCACAGTATGGGGCAGAGCCGCTGCAAAAGTATCTCCGCTCTCAGGTTCCCCGTTTTGATCAGGGAGTAATGGTCTCCGCACTCCTGGTCAAGAGAGAGATCAAAAGCAAACAGGGTGTACCCTACCCGGCAACCATCACAGTCTATTAGGATAGGTCTATCCTGTAGATGCTTTCCCGCAGTTTGCACGAGGCTCATGTATTCTCTCACGTTGTTTTTCGCTGCAAAGTCAGGCTGGAAGGGCTTGGAGGGGACCTGCTCTCCATCCACGTACAGAGCTACAAAGTTAATGTTGTAATGCTTAAAGTTAAAAGGGTTTTTGGTGTAACTACCGCTGAAAGCATCATTATCCACCAAACCCATGACCACCATTTTGGGGAGCTGACCCAAAAACAGGTTGTCTTGATTGCTCACACGTGCACCGGCTGGAATACTGAACACCTTCATGCCAACACGGTCCACGGGGTATTTTGCTGTTGATGTCAGCAGAGCTTCAGTGTGAGCCAATTGGACGCTGGGGGCAACTTTCACCCTTTTCACAAAGAGAGAGGCTGAATCCACATGAAGCTTAAACCGTGCTCCTACAGCCTCCCCGCTCATCAGGCAGAAAGTGTCTTTGTTACGCGTTAATCTGATTTTCACATCTACCCCATTTAAGAGCAGTTTTTCTTGAAAAAATAGGTCTGCGTGGAGGTGCCCTAAGAGGTCTACCATTCTGCTCCCTGCGGTCAGCTTCGCTCTCATGCCAAACCCCAAGTTGGGGGCATCCTGTTTGATGGAGTTGTCCAACTGCCCGGGTGTATCCTTATAAAAGCCCCCTGCGGAAAATTGGGTCACTAGGGTTTCCCCGCTATAGTTGAACAATGTTTCAATCATCGCCCTGTAGGGATAGCAATTGTTACTCTGGCTGATCAGGCGGTCTCCCAGGGTCACGTCCAGTTGGCTGAAGATGGTGGCAATAGGGTAGTTCACCAGTGTCACTCTTGTGTCCTCGCCAATGTCTGTGCCATCTTCTCAAGTAATTTTACATTTCACATACAAGAGGGTATTATTTAAATTGAGGTAATCTTCCCCATTCCCGGCTATGAAAAACTCTAGAGGTGCTGATCCTGCAAGGGCTGAAAGGGGTGGAACTTCGATATACAGGCTCTTCTCAATGCTGGTCTGGGTCGGGGCTATCTGGAAAAGGTCCAGTTCAGACTTTACGCACTCTTCCGAGCTACAGTGGATGAAAGCCATGGCTGTTTATAGTACGTCCTTGAGCCCTCGGCGAAGTGTTGCTTCTTGTTGTTCTTTCCTCTCCCCTTCCTCACGGTTCTCTGCTTCGTAGTGCCCCCGCGGCTCCTTTTAATGGGACCTGGGGGGCCCTTGCGCATGGGCCACTTTCTTTTAAGACCACCCCTTCTTTTAAGATACAGGAAGCCCGACCCTTCCTGGGGTCCGAGTTTATTCATAGCTCTGTTGGTCATGTGGCTCACGACGTCTTGAGCAATATTGCGGGCAGCTGATTTCAAGTGCAGCTTGACAATGTCCACCCCTTTTCTAAAAAGTGGCACAGCCATTCGAAAAAGCCGTCGGAAAATACCTCCCACCCCCGCCCCGTGCATAATGGGCGCGCCGTGAAATCTGGGGAGACCATGACCCACTTGAGATTGGTAGTATTTCCTAAGCATCATGGGATCCCCGTAATCTTTCACAATCACCATTTTTTCCATGGGCGAATGTGCAACCTCACAATGACTTTCCCTTAGCGAAATGGCACTGGGCTGTTCTGATCCTTCTTTATCTCTATGCTGATGGTTTCGATGTGGTGCTTATTGATCGGTACGTAGTGGGGCTCGTTATAGAAGATCGTGATAAAGTCGTGAGGCTTCCCCTGTACAGGAACACAGCATAGAAGGGGCACCGCTGTGTCCCCCACTCTTTGGTGTTCTATGATGCCGGTATACAGGTACAGGGTATTAACCCCCTCTGTAATATCTGCGCAGTTCTGGATTTTTTTTATGGGAACGTTGGGAGGAGCCCCCATCACGTAGGCCAATTCTTCACTCATCGTGACAGTGTAAATATCAGACCCGTTAAACCTGAGTATCGCTTGTGTTGGATCAAAATAGAACTGTAGATTCGGGGGAGGCCGCGTCTGTTTTTTGACAGCGCTATTCATAAATTCAACTATGCTGCGAATATCATAGTAGTATCCAGAGCGCAGCTGATATTCCTGATGAACAGCCCCATTAGAAATCTGGAATCTAGCTGGCTTGATAAATGTGTACCAGTTGTGGGGGTAGTGAATTTCCACCAATCCCACCTCCCATTCCCCACGCAACTCCAGAGGCTTAAACATGCGCACTGTGAAAGAAGCGCTGGTATTTTCAGGAAATAGATCCTTAGAAGCGTTGCTAGGGAGCGTGATGTAAAACCCATCATCTTCCATCCTGCTCTGTGATGTCTTCAGCGGGGACCCAGCTGTTAAATTTAGCTGGCCACCTCCTCCACTTGACAAAGAAAAACTTCTTTTTCTTGTTCGTTTGGCTTTTTATAATTTTCTCGATCCTGTATGTTCTGTCTTTCCAATTGCTCACTTTTTGCAGCTCCTCCGGGTAAAAACCTCCTAGGATCGGCTCACCGTCAAAATCTACCAGATGGTACAAGGGCCTCTCACCCCTTCTGACCACCTCTTCTATAATAAAGATTTCGTCAGTGAAAGACTGTTCATACCCCTTTTCAAAAGTTCCCTTTGTTCTAGAGACTCTCACTCGTTCTCCCTTTCTAAACAGAAACGGGGCTTTTTTTGTGGGGACTGCTTCATATACGTGTCTCCACATGGCAAGCGCGTTAGAAGGCTTCACATCTACAGGCCGTGTCTGAATAGTTCTGTGGTAGCTGTGGTCATAGCTTTTGACCAGGTCCTGTAGCACATCCCTATAGTTAAAAGTGTTCTTGGCTGTAAAATACCGCCACATCTTGGTATTTAAAGTTCTGTTAAACCTCTCCACCACTGCAGCCTTGACTTCATTGTTGGTGACAAAGTGGTGAACTCCGTGATGTTTTAACAGAGCACCCACTTTTTTATTGAGAAACTCTTTGCCCCTGTCTGTTTGCAACTTCTGAGCGGTTCGCCCTGACTCTGTGAAAATGCTTTTAAAAGCGACTGACACTTCTTTCCCACCCTTATCTTTCAGAGGCACGGCCCATGCGTATTTAGACAAGATGTCTATCACCGTTAAAATGTATTTGTAGCCCCTGTTGTACTTGGAATATTGTTGCATATCCACCAAGTCCGCCTGCCACTGCTCATCAATATCCCCCACGATTACCTTGTTTCTTTTGAAATGCACCCTGGCTGTTTTATGCAAGGCATAGGCATCCTGATCGTCGAGCCACGCTTTCACCTCTTTTCTGCTCACCCGATGCCCCCTCTTAGAAGCTGCCTGAAAAAGAGATTCAACCCCTCCAAAACTTCCAACCTCCCTGGGTTTAAAATAAATCCCTTTTAATACATCCTGATGATAAACCATGACGCTTCACTCTCTTTTACCACAATGAAAGTATTTTTTATTAGGCAACAAATATACAGTCTCAGCCCCCCCATCTTCACTCTGTCTTTTCCCATTTTTTATCTTCTCCGCATTGGTTCTCCTTTCCGGCACAGTCCATCAACTTCCCTTGCAGGAATTCATGCAAGTCTTTCCCCTCTATCTCAATTAGCATAACCTTTGGCAAACCTAGATCGGCTCCAGACTCTCCATCTCTGAGCTTATGGGCCAACTCGAACCACAGCGATAGCAGCATTCGGGGTTTATCTTCTCACTGACACAACTGGCCAGAAGTGTAAAATCAACAGGACCATTCCACACCTGTTTAAAAGAAAAACCGTTTTTAGCTCAAATGTTGTTTTGTTACATTCACACAGCGGGCTCTTTTTGATGCACTTATATCTGGAAATAAAGTCTGAACACAGTCTTCCCATTCTTCTTCTTCAATACCCGCCTCTTTCACAAGATCAGATCCTTCAGGCGCCACAGGCATCATTTCTTCATAAATGGGCTGTTCCGTGTCTGCAACCCTGTCTGTCTCCACAGGATTCATTTCCTCATAAACTGGCTCTTCTATGGTGTGGGAAAACCAGCAACAGCAGCGGCAGGTGACCTGCAGCACAGTGCCTGTCTCTCTCATTTTAAAGAGAATCCCCTGCCAAGCCCATGGGGGGCTCATTGGCGCATTTAAATGTCACTGGACACTCCCCTGCGTGACGAAGGAGGGCACCCCAAAACCGGAAAACCTGTGTTTTTTGTTTATTGCAATTTCCTATGATTTATTTCCTCAGGGTTTATTTCAGTTCACATGGAGTGGAAAAGAGACCGGCTTGGGTACACTGTGAGGAGGGGGAGGGGCTGCACACAACATGGCATGTGCTTTTATTTCAGTTCCTTATCATTTTATTTCCATTTCATACAGAACGCGCAAAGAAAAGAAAGGGGGGGGAGTATGTGCTACTTTGTAAAAGGGTGGGGACCTTAGCACACAGATGCCTCAAAAAAGTAATCTCACACTGAGGCAGATTCCCCCTGTTAGATACACACCTCAAATAACCAGTCAGCAAGCACACTGTTGCCAGTGACACAGCCTGGCTCTGGGAGGCTGGTAAGAGAGGAAGTGAGTGGGGAAACAGCCCAGCCCCTTGACACAATGATGCCCCAAACACTCTGTCTGTGGGGTGGGGGAAGTGTTTATGCACACATGGAATCTCAAAGTGCGTGCTTAGTTGGGGAGGGGGGGTCAACAGAAGCCCATTCATAAGATTGCAAAAATTCCCGCCTTCTGCATTTCCTTCAAGCTCCTATCTAATTGGCTGCCTCCTTTGCCTGCCCCCAACCCCACCCACTAGCGAGCATGGGTTGGACTCTCTCTCTGGAAGCCATTCTGCTAAAAAAAATGTTGAAAGGGATGCATGGTTCTACTTTCCACAGGCTGGCTTTATTTTAAGAAGGTTTTTTTAAACTGTAGCTGAGGATTCTCTCATTTTGCACTCTTTATTTCTCTTTTTAAAAGAATGGAACTGGTGTGTGTGTGGATTTGCTGCTTGCATGCTTTAACGGGAATGGGGGGAAGAGACTATGGCATTCTGCTCTCTCACGGTAAGTAAAAAACTGCTGCTTGTCTTTTTTTTTTTTTTTTAAAATAGGCTGTTTGCAAACTAACTAAGGTTATGGCTTAAAACTGTTGCTTGTGTGCTGAATGGCTTAAAATGGAAACTAGAAACCAGTGCCGTGGGCTGTTTTCCTGGTAAGTTTTGCCTCCCTTTGCTAAAACTTTTAGAAGGACCCTGCGTGTAACTGTTTAAACTGTATTTTTTGTAAAAAGCTGATTGCTTTTTTGAAGGGCGCTGTAGGGAGAGGGACTCTACGCTCTCAACCAGATCTGCCACCCCTTTAAAGGTGGGGGGAGCTGTTTGCAAACTAACTCTCTCTCTCTCTCTCACACACACACACCTTTCAGTCTCCCAACATTTCCAAAGCACTCTTCTCTGTAAAACACACACAAATGCCCTGCCATTCTCTTTTTTTAAGTCTTCCACTCACCCCTCCCATGGTACAACCCTCCCCAACACCAGCCATTTCCCCCCCGCTACAACCTCCTTCCAGCAACCATGGCTGACAAACCATAACTCCTCCCTACTCTGTTACCATTGAATGTCTGTCCAGCCAACTGGGGAGGCAGGGGGAGTGGGGGAAGGGTACCACAGTGTGGGATGGGATTGGGGTGGGTGGGAGTGGAGGAGGGTGCCCTGGTGGGACTTCTGCCCAGAAAGGGGGGGACGTGGTACCTGTCAGTTCTTGATTTGATCCCCAGAAAGGGGGGCGTGGCACCTGTCAGTTTTTTATTTGATTCTCAGAAAGGGTGTGTGGCACCTGTCAGTTTTTTATTAGATCCCCATAAAAGGGGTGTGGTACCTGTCAGTTTTTGATTTGATGGAAGGTATACCCAACATACTACTGACAGATGACTTCAGCAGATGAATGAGCTGTCATACGACCTGGTTCATGTACTCAAAAATTCTTCCCCAATGACATGGCTATGTGAATGAAGTATCAATGAGCTGGAGTGTACAAAGTGGGAGGCATAAGATAGTACTACACGGTGATGCAAATCTGGGCAGCTGCAAGTATACACTGCTACAGCTGCAGGGCCACTGTACATGAAATTGTAGAGTTGAAGACAAACACCATATAAAAAGAGGGCATGTAGTGTATATTTCAACCATTCTGCAGGGCTGCCTTTATAACTGAACCATCAGACAAATGTTGCACCTCCCCAGTTGTTTTCTAACTCACCCAGGCCCATAGCCAGGATTTTGTAAATTTGGGGGGCCTTTTAAAAAGTCAGGGGGGACTGAAATAAAAATAAAATTAAAAAAACTCACATAGGCTGGCTGGCACCTGCCCCAGCTGTCTTCCCATGTGGGGCTGGAGGAAAAGATGTGCCAGGCTCCAGTAGGACAAAGCACTGCTTGCCCTTCCTCCCTGCCATGACCGCTGCACCCCCCAGCTGAAGCAAGGAGCTGCAGAAGGGGACACCAAGTGCCTCCGGAAAGCACCAGGGCTGTTGGGCTGGGGGGGTCCTCTCCCCCCCCTGTCTGCAGCCTGACCATGGAGGTGCAGTCCCTGGCCAGTCTGTGAGACCTTGCCCTCCACTGTGGGGATTCACCACACCCTCTCCTCCTGCCTCCTGACCAGGACAGGCACAGGCAGGCAGGCAGTGTGCAGCCTTTTGGAAGGTTGAAAGTACAGGAGAATTTCAGACAGACAGATTAGAGGTGTGAGAAAGAGAAGGGCTCGGAGCTGCCAAGAGACATCACTGGCTAGCAGACAGTGATTGTCCTTTACACCCCCAGAGTCCTTTACACCCCTCCCCTGCAGCCCAGCTCTTGCTTCCTCCATGTCCCGTGCCACCCCCAGCTTTATTTCTACTCTCAGAGTAGTACTCTGAATGAAAGTTCCCACCAGCCCCACCTTGCCTGCTGGCTTCCTGTGGTGCTGATTCTTCTCCAAGTGCTGGCCTTAGCTGGGAGCCCCATGCCACCACCAGCTCCAGCTCCAGGGAGTTGGGGGTCCTGGGGTAAATAGGACGTCATGGGGCTTTGAGAAGAAGTTGGGAGGCTGGACCCCGGGAGGCCCCACTGCAGCTATGGACCTGAACTCAACTCACCTAAGATAGCCACTGGTTTCTCACTTACCTCTTTCAGGGCAAGAATAACAAGGTGTCTATTAGCCAGATGCATGAGGCTAGAGGAGTTTGTTCTGCTTTTATCTCAAGCCTGCAGCTGTAGCACACTTTAATATTTGTCATCCAGAGGCTGTGGAGGAGACAGCAATATCTGGTAAGTAAAGATGCAAACAGGGAGAGGAAAGGTTTTATTGGAGGAGACTCATGAGCTTTCTGGGTTCTCTTGGGCCAAATTTTAGCCTGTTATAATTTAAGCTTATATAAACTCGGCATACTTCTCTAATGGTTTTATGGTTATTCATTTTCCATAAATTTTACGGGATTGTTTTACTATAATGGGAACTGTTTTCAATATTTTATGCCAATAAAAGGTATTTGACTTGACTTGACTCATGAGATTGTATGTCTTGGATTTGAATGTGAGATTATGTGACAGCCCAGAAAATCCTGGAAAATCTACAGCAACTAATGAACTCCAGCCGTGAAAGCCTCCAACAACGTATTGAGATTATATAGTTGCTTTGTATGGTATTTTAAAACTAGAGAATCCTCTCATCTTGGCTGTAGCGGAATTACTTATATACCCAGGGGTCATTTCGTAGAAAAAGAGGTGCAGGAGCTCATTAGCATAACTCATTAGTATAACTCATTAGTATAACTCATTTGCATATGCCACACCCCCTGACATCACTGGAAGCGTGTCAGAAGGCAACACCCACCGCTCAGGCTCCACTCCACAGGTGAGTGACCCACTCTACCTCCGTTCCCTTCCCCATCCAATACTTTGTGCAATAAAAACAGGCTTAAAGAACACACCCTCATTTCTCTTCCTGCTCCCTTGAAACCACCAGGTTTCAAGTAGACTTAAGATACCCAGGACATGTGCACCACCCATGCACAGACTGTGCTGTACCCCTGCCTGCCTGTACAACTGTACAATGCTGGAAGACAGATTGTACCATCCTCTTCCTACAGGCACTGAAATCTTCTGGAACAGGTATGTTTTTCTTCATTTACCTACACCTCAAGATACAAGCCCACAGAATCTGTTCTTGAAGAGAAAGGAGGTCTTTTGAGCTTTCTCACCCCCTCCATTCTCCCCAGAGGCATCCCATTTAGTGTGCCATCCTAAGTACGCTTCCCTGGGAATAAGCCCCAGTGACTAGACCTGCTTAGGATGGCACTGTTAGATACTTATGCAAAGGACCCACTGAAGACATTGTTAACCTGACCCCCTTTGAAGTGCAGTGATCATCCCAATTAAGTGGTTGCCCGGCCTGGATGGACCTGGTTAGCCCTGGTTGGCCCAATCTTGTCAGACCCTCTGAAGCTAAGCAGGGTCAGCCCTGGTTAGCACTTGGATGGGAAACTACCAAGGAAGTCCAGGGTTGCTACACAGAGGCAGGCAATGGCAAACCACCTTTGAATGTCTCTTGCCTTTAAAAACTCTTGATGGCACTTTCCACCAATGATTTTGTTGTTGTGTAAGAAACAGGCTTGACAAAACCCTTGGGGCTTTGCACTTTGCACCTCTCTGGAACCTTAAGTCATGTTGCCCTCATTCAGCCTCATCTAGAGAGTCCAACCACATGGCCCCAGCCACAGAAAGCCAATTGGGTCATTTAAATCCATGCAAAAAGGTCTGCATTTTACTATCAAGTCCAAATATTTCATATCATGGGAAGGCAGAAGGAGTCTGTCAGTCTAACAAAGCTTGAGTCCAGTGGCACCTTTAAGACTAACAAAGTTTTATTCAAGGTATGAGCTTGAAACCCCCCCAACAATGCTGACCTTGACAGGCTAAGAAAGGCAGAGACAGAAAGAGAAATAAAGAGGGACAGAGAGAGTAATAAAGAGGGACGAGAGAGAGAGAGACAGACAGACAGAAAAGACAGAGAAAGAGGAACAGAGAGAGAGAGAAAAGCAGGGCCAGTGCCAGGGTTTTTTTTTGCATACTAGGCAAGGCTACCTTCTGGCACCCTCCCCCCATGCATCCACCAATTTTCAAACATAAATGCATTTTAGGAAGAATGAAAAACACAAAATTTGAACTTGCTAATTTCTTTTTTTAAAAAATTGTGAGAACAAGTAATACAATCTTGTAATTGGGTTGTAGCTAAATTTAAATCAGCTTCCTTATTATGGGTTGCCACTACAAGGTGATTTTTATGCTTCCATCATGTATTTGTGTACAGTGGTGTCTAGAAAATGTACTGTTTGTGATTGATTCATGGTCAGGTTGATGAGAGAAGAGACTGGATTTATACCCCGCCCTTTACTACCCGAAGGAGTCTCAGAGCGGCTTACCATCCCTTTCCCTTCCCCTCCCCACAGCAGGCACCCTGTGAGGTAGGTGGGTCTGAGAGAGCTCTTTTGAGAACTGCTCATGAGAGAACAGCTCTGAGAGAACTTGTGACTGACCCAGGGACACACCAGAAGCTGCATGTGGAGGAGTGGAGTATCAAACCAACTCCTAACCACTACATCAAACTGATAGGGTGGAAGCTGCTGAGGGGTTGGTGAAATTTCTCCAGTACTTATGTGCCATGTGCCCAGATAAAAAAATGGTATACTTAGAAAATTTATATGCCACCTTGAGCAAGTCTCTGGAAAAGCAGCACACAGTCATAAAAGGAACAATGATAAAATTATCAAAACAAGCCATTAAAAGCAATAAAGACCCTAGCAGGGCATACAACAGCGTAAGAATAGCCTAAAAAGATGTCTATAAAACAGCTCTGAGGTTATAAACAACAGCTGTTAAAAATGGATTTTTTGATTAAAACCTTGGCAAAAAAATTTTTTTTTGGCCCTGACACCTACAAGACAGGACAGAAGGAGTCAGGCTAGCTTCAAGGGAGAGGGTATTTCAAAGGCAAGGTGCCACCACTGAAAAGCTCCTGTCTCTTGTTACCACTCACTTCACTTCTCCTGAAGGCACAGATGGCAGGGCTTGGAAAGAAGATCTTAATGGCTGAGCTCAACAGCACAGGAAGAGGAGGAGGTCTACACAAGCCTACTGAAGTCAATGGCCAGGGGCAACCTATCTCTGCACCAGTGTTCCCTCTAAGCTGAGTTAGTGTGAGCTAGCTCACAGTTTTCTAGCAAAGTAAGCAAAGTAAGAGTGAGATACACCTTTGATTTTCATTCAGGAAAATAAGTTTCTCTGCTGTGAGATGTTTGGAAAGCACTAGCCTAACTCCAGCACTAGCTCCCCTCTCTCATCATCTGCTATTCTGTACATGCACACTTGACAGTAAGTTCCTTGGAACCCTGTGGGGCCCTCTTCTGATTTTATATTTCTTAATAACATCTGGGTGCTCATTAGAGACTCCAGGTAGGATGAGGGTGATCTTCTGGCCTTCCATCCTCCTAAGATGCCTTCATTTCTCTGAAGGACACAGCCAATTTCCTCTTGGCGTCCTTTTGACGTTTCAGTTAGGGGATGGGGAGTGGATTGTGGTTCCTTTTGGAAATGGTGTGCCTGCCTCCAGGTCTGTGCCACAACCACAAGAGCATCACCAGGAGAAACACCAGAGGCTTTAGGACTGCAAAGAAACCAGCGGGCCCTTTCCAGAAGCTGCTGGATGTGACCAATTCTCCCAGAGGGTGGAATGAGGCTGTTCAGGCTGCTGATGCTTTCAGCGGTCGCCCTTGCCTCCCGCTTTCTGCGCAGATGCTTCCTCTTTCCTCTCCCCTGGCTCTGGAGCTGAGTGGCAGATCCCAGGCAAGAACTCTCTCCCAGCCAAATGAAGTAGTGATGAGGAGGAACACACACAGGCACAGCAGTCTACAGAACAGCCTGTGAACTCTGCAATCCAAGTTCTGCAGTAACTCCCCAAGAATGGCAGAAAGATCCCTGGCCCTATATCCCCAGGCAGATAGAGACACACAAATAGGGATGAACCAGCTGCCTGAACGCAGTTTCCACTCGAGAAAAAGAAGTATAAATAAAACTGCTGCTCTCTGCCTACAGTCTGGATTTTCAGCTGGATCCCTCGCTCAGGCAGAGAAAGTCCAAGCGTCTCCTCTTGGTGATGAAGGGGTTTGGCTGCGCTCATCGGGCAGGGGGGAGGGTGTTTTTCCCATCTGCTCCAGCTAACTGGCCACAATGCAGTCTGTCTCCTGCTTGGCTTCAGGCAGTGACCTGACACCCGAGGAGGGGAAGGAGGAAAAAACCCAAAAACTGAGGGACCTCCATGCACACTGTGGAATCTTCTCCCGGGCAAACACAAGCCTAGGGACAATGCCTTCCCCCAGTGAACCCATCGCAACAAACCGCACCAGCTCCCCAGCCCAGACGTGCAAGCAAAAGAAAGGCCAACAGTACGGCTTTTATGCTCGTGGCTCTAAAGCAAAGAGGGAGAGGGAGGCAGAGCAGGGCCTCTTCCTCAAAGGTTTGACTTGCTCTTCAGCCTCCACATTTGGTTGCTTTGAATGCCAAGGGGCTGCTACTCCTGGCTGGGCTGCACTCCTGCCCCTGCCTTTCCACCCTCTGCCCAGGCTGCCCCCCTATCCCACCCCCAACATCAGGCGCACCAGAGGACCTAGCTTTTCCCAGGCCCAACCAGGACTGCCCCACTTCCAGGCTCATCTGGGCAGGAAGGGAGGGAAGAAATGACCTCATGCCTACCTCTGGTCAGGGATCAGCCTGGCGAAGGCAGCCCCTCGGGGGGGCAGCAGCCATTGCTCTGGAGCACTGGGGTGGACCATGTGCCTGGCAGACCCCATGGGGGAGGAAGAGCCACACTGAGGCCACCAAGCATGTGCAGAGCACCTGCAGCTGCCCTCCTCCCCATGCCAGATGGGCGGCTGCAGAACCCCCTGCTGGCCCCACGCTCCACAAAAGGATTTACTGGCAGTGAAGGCAGCAGGAGAGGAGCGGGTGAGGGCCCCCAAAGGCAGGCTCTGTCAACCTCCCCCTAGAGGGCTCTGCTTGGGGGTGGGACTGGAGAGTGAGGGCTGCTGCAACATCTGTCTCTCTCCTCCCCCCACAACCCCCCATGGAGCAGGCAGGAGTGCTGTGAAAGGCTTCCCCTCCCACCTTGGATCCCCTGGTCGGGCTCTGTCAGTCTGAGGATGGGGCGGGCAGGCCTTCCCTGGGGTGCCATGCCTCCACATGGCTGGGGAAGCTGAGGAGGGGTGGGGTTTGGTCATGTGCTCACCCCCCAGACTCCTCACTCCCAGAGCACCGCTCCTGTGCACTCTGTCTCCAACTGACCCCTAATTATACCTATGGTATCTTAGAGAGTTATTTATCTAGTCTTTCCTTAAAATGAGTATAGAAAGAGTTCCACACCTATTCCTGGACAACTTATTCACCTGTTTTTAATATGGAAATTACATCTAGACTTCAATAATATAAATGAAGCATTTTGTTCTTTGATTCTGAGAAAAGTTTACATGCAGCATTAACCACTAGGCAGAATTAGGATTGGGTTAAAAATAACACTCTCCAAATGTCAAGAAGTTCTGTGCATGAGTGTTTAGCCAGGCTGGTTCCTTTTGGAGGAGAGCACAGAAGGCCTGTGGAGTCTTTGTAGTTGTTGCTTTATTTTCAGTAAGGCATAGAACAGATGGAGGGAAAGAAGCATTCAGATTCACTATACTGTATCAGAGAGACCCTGCATCTTCTAGGGTGCTTCTGGAAACACCATCAGAATCTGTCTATTCCATTGTCTCTCTTCCAGCATCTCAGCTGGAACGCCCCCCCGCCCGCACCTGCTTCATCTGTTCAGTTTGTATGTGGGTCATTACTTACAAGCTCTATATTTATTTATTTAGAACGTATCTATGCTGCCTCTTGAGAATCTTCTTCGAGGCAGTTTACAATTAAAACCACAGTACAAAAAAGCCATTAAAAACAAGACATAAAAGCATAAAGCCTATACATAACCTATCCCTGATGGTCACCAAAACCATTTCCTGATGCTCAAGGTCCATAAAGGAGGCATATACATTTCTTAAGACACATTACCATTCTGTTTGCCATGTGAGGTAGATGAAACCACCATCATCAGAGGTTAAGCCCAAAACAATAAGTTATTTTTAGAAAGAGAATCCAGCAGTTAATATATATGCAAACCATGCAGACAAGCCGTTCTTTCAAGCTAGAGCTTTATCAGGAAAGGCTGTACAGAATAATGCCTCAGAAGGCCTAAATAGTTTGCTGGACAAGAAATTTCTGAAAGACTCCACAAATTTCATTTTCACTGCCAAAGTATCTGAAGAAGTGAGAAGTGACTCATGAAAGCTGATACCCCACCATGAATTTTGTTAGTCTTTAAGGTGCTACTGGACTCTTGCTTTTTTCTGCTGCCAAACTAAATGGGCTTGTTGAAAAAATCTGTCCTTGTACAGTTTTGCAGCTCAAATGTTCGCTCTGCAGCTGTGTAGAGATTCTTTTATGGCTTATGAATGCTGCAATTTGCTAGTGAACAGCTCCTTTTCATAACATTTTCAAAGCTGCTTTACAATTCACAACACTGGCAAAGCTGTCCCCCAACTTTCCGCAAAAAAATCTTTTGCTTTGAGCTTGTGGATGGCAATCTCACTTTAACACACACACAGCTAGTATCTTTTCTGGAAAAATAACATTCTTCACCTTCGAAGAGATGGAAGTGAGTGTGGCATTTGTACACTCTTCTAGTTTACGCCTCATTAGCACAATTGGTGTACAGCTGTTTTAATGTGCTGCTAAACAAATGCTTCCTTCTTTGAGCTCCAGATCTTTGGGTTTTTGCTCATAACTGAATGTATCAACACATCTCTTACTTAGCTTTCCATCCTTTTCAAATGATGCTTTTCTAAGAACTTTCCAGATAATGTTTCATTTGCCCATTCTTTAGTTTTCTCAGTTATGGCAATCGGAATAAATTTTGTTTCTGGATCCACACTGTGTTTTTCTTATCATAGAATCAAAGCATGTTAGAGTTGGAAGGGACCTTATAGGTCATCTAGTCCAGCCCCCTGCACTCTGCAAGATTGTAGCTGAAAGATAGCCCTACAATATACCCAGAAGATGGTCATTCAGCCTCTGCTTAAAAACGTCCAGTGAAGGAGCATCCACCACCTCCCAAGGCAGTCTGTTCCACTGCTCAACCACTTTTACAGTTAGGAAGTTTCTCCTGATATTTAGCTGGTAATGACTCCCTTGTAATTTCCACCCATTAGATCTAGTCTTGCAATTCAGAGCAAGAGAGAATAGATCTGCTCCATCTTCTACATGACAGCCCTTCAAATATTGAAGACTGCAATCATGTCCCCTCTAAGCCTTCTCTTTCCCAGGCTAAACATGCCCAACTCTTTCAGCCTTTCCTCGTAAGACTTGGATTCCAACCCTCTCACCATCCTGGTTGCCCTCTTCTGGACACACTCGAGCTTGTCAACATCCTTCCTAAAGTGTGGTGCCCAAAACTAGACACAGTTCTCCAGCTGGGGCCTGACTATAGCAGAACAGAGCAGAACTACCACCTACCATGATTTGGACACAATGCTTCTGTTAATGCATCCTAAGATTGCATTAGCCTTCTTCACAGCCACATCGCACTGCAGGCTCATGTTGAGCTTGTGATCAACCAGAACACCTAAATCCCTTTCACATGTGCTGCTGTCAAGCCAAGTCCCTCCCATTCTATATCTGTGCCTTTGATTTTTTTGTACCTAGGTGTAGGACTTTACACTTATCTCTATTGAAATTCATTTTATTTGTCTCAGCCCACTGTTCCAGTCTATCTAGATCATTTTGAATCCTGACTCTATCTTCTTCAGAATTAGCAATCCTACCCAGGATATGATAAGCATTCCCTCTGTTCTCCAGGTCATTTATAAAAACATTGAACAACACTGGGCCCAGGACCAAGCCCTGTGGCACTCCACTCGAGACTTCCCTCCACGTAGATGCAGAGCCCTTTACGAGCTCTTGTTGGGTACGATTTTTCAACCAACCATGAATCCATGAATCCATCCAATGGTTGCACCATCCAGCCCACACTTAACCAGCTTATCCTCAAGGATATCATGAGAAACTTTGTCAAATGCTTTACTGAAATCTAGATACACTATGTCTACAGCATTGCCAGAGTCAACCATTTTAGTAACTCTGTCAAAAAAGGAGATAAGTTTGGTTTGGCATGACTTATTCTTGATAAACCCATGCTGGGTACTACCAATTAACTCATTCTGTTCAAGGTGCTCACAGACAGAGCATTTAATAATCTTCTCTAGAATTTTTCCAGGTATTGATGTCAAACTGACAGGCCTGTAATTTCCTGGGTCCCTCTTTTTTTCCCTTCTTCAAGATTGGGACAACATTAGCTCTTCTCCAGTCTTCCAGCACAGCACCAGTACTCCAGGACATCTCAAAGACTACAGCCAGAGGGTCTGAAATAACATCAGCAATTTCTTTTAGCACCCTGGGATGCAAGCCATCCAGCCCTGGAGATTTGAAAGTATTTAAGGCAGCTAGATGCTCTCTAACCATTTCCTTAATTACTCTGGACTGGCAGTTCCTCCTTCCTTCATATGCCCTGCATTCTTTAGTTTGTATACAGCTCGCCTTACGATTAAAGACTGATGCAAAGTGAGAGGAGTGATTCCACTTTGTCTTCATCCCTTGTTAAGGCTTGACAGTCTTCCCTTAGCAATGAGCTTACCCCATCCCTGTTCTTCTTTTTGCTCTGAACATAGGCATAGAAACCTTTCTTGTTATTTTTAGCATCCCTCGCAAGCCTCAGCTCCATCTATGCTTTAGCCTTTCTGACACCATCCCTACAGATTTGAGCTTGCTTCTTGTACTCACCCTCAGTAATTTGACCCTCCTTCCATTTCATGTACATTTCCCTTTTTAGTCTCAGCTCTTCAGAGAGTTCCTTGTTCAGCCACCTTGGCTTCATTACCTGTCTCCCACCTTTCTTTCTTACCAGAACAGTTTGCAATTGTGTCTTAAGCATTTTTCAGCATCACCCATCCTTCCTGTGCAGATTTCCCCCTCAGCATTTCCAGCCATGGGATTCTACCTAATGTTTCTCTGAGTTTTTTGAAATCAGCTTTCCTGAAGTCCAGGATACGAGTCCTACTATGTCCTGGTTTCACATCTTCTCTATGTCAAATTCCAAGCTGACATGGTCGCTATTCCCCAAGGATCCCACAACATTCACTTCATCAACCAGTTCTTCTCTGTTAGTCAGGCTTAAATCTAGGATAGCAGATCCTCTGGTTCTCACCTCCACCTTCTGAGAGATGAAGTTGTCTGCAAGACTATTGAAGAATCTGCAGGATGCAGCAAATACCTGGATAGTTGAAATCTCCCATCACCACAACATCCTGTCTCTGTGAAAGTTTAGCAAGCTATTGTACAAATGCATCATCCAGTTCCTCCGGTTGGTTCAGAGGTCTGTAGTATACCCTCACAACAATATCCCCTTCTTTTTTTCCTCACTCTGTTCTTACCCACACACTTTCAACAGGGCAACTCTCGAAATCCTGAATTTCAGTGCAAGTGTATTAATTCTTGACATATAGTGCCACCTCGCCTCCTTTTTTGTTTATTCTGTTCCGTTTGAACAAGGTATATCCTTCAATTGCTGTGCTCCATATATGAGACTCATCCCACCAAGTCTCAGTGATATGGATCATATCATACTTACTTTCCAATATTTGAAGTTCAAGTTCATCCTGTTTATTTCCCATACTCTGTGCATTAGTATAAAGACATCTCAAATTACAAACATCCTTTCCTACTATAGGTCCCTCCGAATTTATCTGAAAATTACTGAACTCACCTCTCTCCCGTTCATTTATTCCCTGGTCACTCTCTTTCTTGAACTTAGTGTTGGGGATGCCGCACAACATCAGGCTTTTCCTTCCCACCCCCAGTAGCTTCAGTTTAAAGCCTTCCTGATCAGGTTTGCAAGTCTTCCAGCAAAGACATTCCTCCCATTCTTTGTAAGGTGCACCCCATCCATCATCAACAGTCCTTCATGTTGGAGGTACATATCATGACCCAGGTAGCCAAATCCCTCTTGAAGGCACCATCTATGTAACCAGCCAATCACATCCAGTATCCTGTTCTCTCTTCCAGCTCCGTGGCCCTCAACAGGTAAAATGGAGGAGAACACCACCTGTGCCCCCAGAACTTTCACCTTCTTGCCCAGAGCCTTGTAGTCTTTAGAGATCCATTCAAGGTTTCTTTGGGCCATATCATTTGTTCCCACATGGATCAGCAGGACTGGGCAGTGATCAGAGGTTTTGACCACTCTTGGAATTCTCTCAGTCACACCTCAGATACACACTCCAGGAAGACAGCGAACCTCTCAAAATTCCTTGTCTGGTCTGCACACAACTTCTGTACCTCTCAATAGGGAGTCACAAACCACCACTACTCGTCTCTTCCTCCATGAGATAGCTTGGTTCCTTCTCTGCCTATGTGTTTGTGTGTCAGTCATATCCTTTTGATCTCAGAGTGTGCTATTCTGATCTTCCACCATCAGAAGCAGCTGGTAGCAATTTTGCAGCTCCACTGGCTGTGGGTGTTTCCTGATTATCTTACTCCTCAAGATCACATTCTTCTACTCACCTACCTGTTCCTTGTTACTTCCTTCCTCTTGCTTAGGATTTGCTAGCTCTTGCTGTTTTCACAGGAGCCCCTCTTCCTTCATGTCTAAAAACCTTTCTCCCTCCCTGATGTTCCTCAATGTACAGATCTGTGCCTTGAGTTCTCCCACCTTCTCCTCAAGCATTCTTATAGGCTTGCACTTGTATAATGCATTTCCTGGCAAGGCAGAAAAATGATCATGGCACAACCCTGGCAGGTCACTGGAATAGATCCTTTGTTATCCATCTCCCTAGGAGCAAATCTATCTTCTACAGCCTCAGGAACGTCCTTCAAAGTCTGATGTAAACTCTTGTTGTGGTGATGTACCCTGAAAACTTTGAGACTGACCAAAAGGCTACCTTGCCAGCAGTTCTCTCTCCAGAACTCAGTAGCAGCCCTCTACTCGGGTTTTTACAAGGCTTTCAAGGAAGACCCATAGGCTAAGAGCCACACGGCAAGAGCCCTTTGGCTCATACCAAAGGCTTGCACCTCTGGTGACGAGCAGTGTTTTGTCTCAAAAGGCCCCTTCCTGTCCAGCACAGCAGAGCCTAGCACATTAGGGGGCAGGGCCTGCAATCAACAGCACTCCACAGCAACTCACTCAGCCTCCAACAACCCCCAGAACACAAACAGCCTCAAACAGAACCACTCTCTATGAGGCTACAAGATCCCAACTCACTCTCAGCTTCCCACACAGCAGCTAGGAAGACAAAGGGAGAAAGACAAAATCCCTTACCTTCTAGCAGCAGCTCACCATGTGCTCTCCACTCCTTGCCTCAGCCCAGTTGACTCAGTTCTGCCTCTGGTGAGGAGCAGCCTTTTCTTCTCTCCCAGTATTATTTATTCTCACACTATGATGACTTTTCAAGAACTTTTCTGTTTAAATTTGCAGCACTCAGCTCTCCATAACAAACCATGCAATCTTTAGTAAAGTTATGCCATTCTAAGCCTATTGACATCAGTAGGCTTAGACAGGTGTAACAGTTCAGGATAGCACTGAAAGATAGCCAAGAAGAATCACATATACAGATAGTGCATCTTATTTCAGACTGAATTAATTAATATAGGACTGAAGCAAAACATTGACAAAATGTGTATTTACAGTATTCTCAAAACACCTGATGGATTTTTCCCCATTAAGATTTTTTAATTGCTTTTCCACATAGGGTAGTAGCTACAAACTTGATGTAACCCTTCTACTCACCTTCCCCTACCTTCTTCCCCAACATACCCCATCAACAAGAGAAAAAAGTAAGACCTAAACACACACACAGGGAGAGGGAGAGAGAGACAGAGAGGGGCAGCTAAGACTAGAGATTAAAAAGGTGGGGAGAGTGAGGGGAGGGGTTGAGAGGCAGTAATATGGATCCAGCTAAGTGAGGAATGGAGAAAGTGAGGCATCACTTCTCAAAGAGGTACAAGAAACCTTGCAAGATGAAAGTGAAGATCTGAAGAGCTTCTCATCTGTTGTATGCAATTCTCTTCCTTATACAGAGATCTGACATATCATTGGCCCAACCATCCATAGCAGGAGGAATAAAAGATTTCCAGTGCTGTAAGATAATTGACTTGGCAAACAAGGCTGCCTTTTGAATCAATAATATGTGATGGTTGGAAGCATCCACAGAGATGGTATATAGCCTAGGATTAGATTATTAGCTGTGAAGCATGATTTGGTAGGTAATGCAAAATCAATCTCATATATAACATCTTGCTAGAAGTGTGCCCTTTAGGGGTACCCCCCAACCATGTGGACAATGTTGGCTTTAGGTGTTTGGCAGTGCCAACAGGCATCACTCTTAGCAACACTTCTGTTGGGCAGACTGCTTATCTACGCAGTCAGCTGACCAACTTGTTTGAGGTCTTTTTGCCAATTTATACAGAAAAAGCGAACTTCGTGCCAGAGAAGCCTTTTTCCCCAAAAGGAGAACACTTGACAAGGTTTCTTAATTTGAATCAAGATTCTCTTTACTGAGTATTCTTATTATTTACAGGCACACAAAACAGATTCACACACACATACATTCAAGTTCCTTTAGTTACAATAGAAATGGAAAACAATATTTGGGGTTTTAAACTAAAGGTATGCTGAGGAGGGGGAAAAGCATATATACTTATCTGTTCCAGTAGATTCGACCTTCCAGTGTTCAGGAACAAGGATAGTTTCTAACTAGGGAAACTCTCACCTTACAATGTTGGAACCTGCCAACAATTGTAAAGGGTCTCTTGGTCCGGATTCCAAGAGAGCACACGAAAGTTACCTTAAGTTACAAAGGTTGCTTTTCTTGCAGGAGGCTGCAGGAGCGCGCTTGCCAGCTTTTCCAGCTTGCTTTCTTTTTCTTCTCTGGAACAAAGGGTTGCACCCCATTTTATCAGCTAGTCTGGGGGCTGGCTTGGGGTGTCTCTGGGTCCATCCCATCCCTATACCATTGGCTAAAGGATGTGGGGGTTCCCTCCTACTAAGGTGGGGCAATACTGAAAATCTACACCTTTCTACAAGGGAGGTTTTGGTCAAGGTGCTAAGATGGGTTGGCATGGAAACCTTTAGGTATGCAGATGGATCTGGCCATTCTCAGGTGGGAACTTCACACGTGTATGTGTTAAGCATCCTGTGGGTTATGTGAGAGGTAGAACTTCTTCAATGGTGGGAAGCCTGTTGTTTCTACATTCTGCTGAAGGACCGTAATGGAGATGCTAATGGAGAGGCTTTCTTGTTCCCAAGGCCTCATGGGTAGATATGTGCAAGGCATGTCTGTGACCTCATTTGCATGGAAGTACAGGCTGTGTGTGGTACCTCCTCTACACAGAGAGTCACATTAACTCAAGCTTACATTCTCCCAAAGCAAAGACACTTGCTGGCACCATTCCTGGTGTGCATGCAGGTCAGAAAATAACAAATAAAAGCATTTTCAAAGTTCATCTCCTAACACTTAGGTGGTGGATAAATCTAGCAGGATATCAGTAGACTTGTAAAATAGTTTTTTGACAAATAAATCTTAGATGCAAGGCCAGAACAGCAGATTTAATTGATTTTGCCATTGGGACAAGTGGATCAGGATATTTTGTTCCAAGTTCCATTGGTAATGGGTGAAATGTAGACTGCATTTTGTTTGGCTTCTTAAACATTTGTATGTAATGATAATATGTCTAGGTAAAATTTTTGAGGATTGGAGTAGAGAAAATGAAGGCATGGGGAGGGTTGTGAAACTGCAAAAGCCTCAGGATACAAAAGGAGGTCAGACAGTGTTTTAACTGGATATATTGCCAACTAGCTGTGGCTGCAAGATTACTTTCTGTGCACATAATGCTGAAGGATACAAAGTTATCATTTGGTCCAATTAACTGAGATAGCAACATAAGACCACTATACACCCACTGTTTCCAAAAAATACCCTTGTTCCCTACCTTAATTTTAGGATTTTCCCAAATAGATCCTTGTTTGTAAATGGATCAAAGGCCAAATGAGTGCCAACCATCTGTCAGCTTCAGTTACAGGAGAATATACTTGAGGATGATTTAAGTGTGTTCAGCCCAAGGCTCCTACTTACATAGAGGATACAGCTGGGCCTCTTGTTTCCTGCTCAGGAGGTAGCATCCATTATTTCATGTTAGAGAGAAAGAAGGCTAAGTGATATTGGGGCAGATTAGGGAGATTAAAACCCCTTTTTACTGGTAGCTGGCTCTCTCATGGATCACTGCCTTGACGTGGCAAGGGGGCTTGTGTGGTTCAATGAGGCTGTGGACTATGCCATGGAGGGCCACCCAGGATGAACAGGCCACAGTAGAGAACTCAGACAAAATGTGATCCACTGGAGAAGGAAATGGCAACCCACTACAGTATTTTTGCCAAGAAAACCCATAAGAACGTAAGAACATAAGAGAAGCCAATGTTGAATCAGGCCAATGGCCCATCTCGTCCAACACTCTGTCACACAGTGGCCAAAATATACCAGGTGCCATCAGGAGGTCCAGCAGTGGGGCCAGGACACTAGAAGCCCTCCCACTGCTGCTCCCTCCAGCACCAAGAATAGAGTGCATCACCTGCCCCAGACTGAGAGTTCCCATCTATACCCTGTGGCTAATAGCCACTGATGGACTTCTGCTCCATATGTTTATCTAATTCCCTCTTGAAACTGTCCATGCTTGTAGCTGCCACCACCTCCTGTGGCAGTTGATTTCATATGTTAATCACTCTTTGGGTGAAGAAGTATTTCCTCTTATCTGTTCTAACCCGACTGCTCAGCAATTTCATGGAGTGCCCATGAGTTCTTGTATTGTGAGAAAGGGAGAAAAGTACTACTTTCTCAACCTGCTCAATCCCATTCATAATCTTATAAACCTCCATCATGTCACCCCTCAGCCATCATTTCTCCAAGCTAAAGAGCCCCAAGCATTTTAACCTTTCTTCATAGGGAAGGTGTTCCAACCCTTTTATCATTCTAGTTGCCCTTCTCTGCACTTTTTCCAATGCTATAATATCCTTTTTGAGATGTGGCAACCAGAACTGTACACAGTATTCCAAATGAGGTCGCACCAATGATTTATACAGGGGCATGATGATACTGGCTGATTTGTTTTCAATTCCCTTCCTAATCATCCCCAGCATAGCGTTGGCCTTCTTTATTGCATTTACACACTGTCTAGACATTTTCATTGAGTTATCTACTACGACTCCAAGATCTCTCTCTTGGTCAGTCTCTGCCAGTTCAGACCCTATCAATGTGTATTTATATTTAGGATTTTTGGCTCCAATGTGCATCACTTTGCACTTGGCCACATTGAACCCCATTTGCCACGTTGACACCCACTCACCCATCCTCGACAGATCCCTTTGGAGTGCCTCACAATCCTCCCTGGTTTTCACCACCCTGAACAACTTTGTGTCATCTGCAAATTTAGCCCCTTCATTGCTTACTCTCAATTCCAAATAATTAATAAACAAGTTAAAAAGCATCGGACCAAGTACTGATCCCTGTGATACCCCACTGCTTACCACCCTCCACTGAGAAAGTTTCCCATGGACAGTAACAAAAGGCTAAAAGATATGACACCAGAAGATGAGCCCTTCAGGTTAGAAGGTGTCTAGTATGCTACTGGGGAAGAGCAAAGGGAAGTACAAGTAGCCCCAGAAAGAGTGAAGTGACTGGATCAAAGCCTAAAGGACACTAAGTTGTGGATGCATTTGATGGTGAAAGGAAAATCTGATGCTGCAAAGAACAGTACTGCATAGGAACCTGGAATGTAAGATGTATGAATCAAGGTAAGTTGGATGTGGTAAAAATGAGATGGCAAGACTGAACATCGACATCTTGGGAATCCATGAACTGAAGTGGACAGGAATGGGCAAATTTAACTCAGAAGACCATTATATCTACTACTGTGGCCAAGAATCCAGTAGAAAAAATGTCGTGGCCTTTATAGTCAACAAGAGAGTGTGAAAGGCAGTAATGGGATACAGTCTCAAAAACAACAAAATGGTCTTGGTCTGAATCCAAGGCAAGTCTCAAGCTGATGGCCACAGTCCCTGAACAGACTGAAGAGATAACAAAAACTGTGCAGAATATTGTGCTAATAAATTTCAAATATTGATCAAAAAGATTTCATATAAAAAAGTGTACAATGTTTACATAACATATCAAATGTAGGTGAAGACGGTGATCTCCGGAATGTTCTGCCGTTTTGACACAAGTCTTCTTCTGAACAATAATGTATGACCTTACAAAAACAGTATAAAACACGTTTACATTAATGTGTAGGAATCTCAGGTAAGTATACAATCAAATCAAAATAAAACTGATATGATAACCTTACATGTGGTATCTCTCTATATTATTTCAACTGATTCATCATCAACAGTTTCATGGATCTCTCAGGATCATCTACAAAATTATAACATCTCAATTAACATCTCTATCCACTGCATATGTATAAATAATTAGTAAAACATAATGCACAGTAAGAACTCACCATATGCATTATAGAAACAGTTTCTAGAAAAGCCTTCCCATGGGCAGGTGAAGATTGAATTGCCTTACCAGGTGAGTTTCATGAATGACATAATATACAGACTTATTACAAATACCAAACCAATCCTGTAAAACTTACTAGTTGTTGCCAACTGATGTCCCTCTTATCACTCCCAATGTCGTATCCAAAATAACCTACAATTATACAAAATAGCCACCTAATGTCTATACATTACCAATGTACTTTTAGATGTAGCTAGCTAAAGTCCAAGGTCTGAATGCCTGTGTCGAAATGGCAGAACATTCCGGAGATCACTGTCTTCACCTACATTAGATATGTTATGTAAACATTGTACACTTTTTTGTATGAAATCTTTTTGATCAATATTTAAAATTTATTAGCACAATATTCTGCACAATTTTTGTTATCTCTTCAGTCTGTTCAGGGACTGTGGCCATCAGCTTGAGACATTCATTGTACAGTCCAGATTTAAAGTTAAACTTCAAGTTCATACTGTATAAGAAGCTTGCAGAGCAACACTGTGATAAAGGGGAGAAGCTCAGATACCTGAGGAGTTAGTGAAAAATGGTAATATCTAAAGGGAAAACCTAGCTCTCTGAAGGGAGAAACCTAGAAGCACTAAGACAAAGCTATTCTCTAAGAAACTGTATTCAAGATTAGGTGTAACAGCTGAAATATATAATAAGCAAAAACCTCTCACTGAAAAGAACTTGAAACTCAGAAATTAAGCTCCAACAACACTCTCTTATATGTTCAAAAGCCTCAATTCTGTATATGTTAGAAAGTTTTATCTCAGTAACCACTATGCCTTGAATACTCATATCTATATGTATTCTCTGCCTATTCAATAGAATATTATTTGTTTTGAAAGTTAATTTGCCTCAAGTGCCATTTCAATAAGGGTTTAAATATAAGACAAGACAGCTCCTGTATTTTCTCTTAAGTTCCTGTGCTGGGTCAGAAGCCTAAACTAATATCTGTGGTAGGGTGGGACAGTTAAAGCTTATAAAATAAAGAAGAAATACATGCTATTGGAAGGCGACTCAGTTACTGAGGGGAACTAAAATATTTTTGAGGGAAAATTCTGCCTGGGTGTAAAGAAAGAGATGGGGTCTGTCATATCCTACTACACCTATTGTGTGCCACACCTGACAATATAGATTTTTGCTGCTGCCCTCCAAATCAAGTATGAAATTTTATACTGCTTACTGAAAATGGTGCAGCACACTTTTTTAAAAAAACATTTTATTAAGTATTCAGAATGCATATGAACAATATATTTCCAAGGAGGTAATCATAACAAATTGCATGCAGAGAGCAATAACAATAGCATCAAAATGACTTTAGAATAGCCAGTAACATATACAATATGAAACAATGCAGAAGTCTTACAATAAACTACAAACTGTAAGTTGTCAATTATTTACAATAACTTAAATTGTACACTATGTGGAGTAACCAGAAGAGAAAGACAAGAAGATGTTTTTTGACAGAGCCTGCAACATAATAAAGTCCGGTACATCTCATTCATTTGTGTAATCGAGACCATTCAGGAGAAAGAAATTGTTGCTGAAACTGGAAATCTAAGACCAGAAACCACTTTGCATTAAAGGAAGAACGCTTTGGATGTTGAGTTACGCAGTTCAGTTTCTCCGTATCATAATCCATAAGGTAATGGTCCCATAACTTACGAAACCATACTGCAATATTGAGTCATTTAGCATCTTTCCAATGAGATGCAATTGCCGTTCTGGCAGCAATCAGCATGACATCAATAGTAGCTTTATGTTGTTGGGTAGGTAAGTCTTCGGGCCAATAATCCAGAAATAAAGTTTCTGGGGTAAAAAGTACTTCAAGTGAAGTGACCAATTTAATTATGGATAAAACTTCTTTCCAAAAGGTCCTGATCTTGTCACAGCACCACCAGCAATGAGCAAAAGTGCCAATTTGGTTACAACCTTTCCAGCAGTGTGGGGATCTCCTGGAGTATATGTAAGAAAGTTTACGTGGAGTGATATACCAGTGAGTCATGATTTTAAGAGTTTGAAATCTTACCAACATGACAGTGGAGTTAAAACAAGTAGAATTCCACAAATTGGTTCATACATAGTCCTAAGAGGGATGTCGCAATCTCCCTGCAAAGAAAGTTGATATGGCAAGGATTTAGACTGAAATTCCTTGATAAGAAGATTGTATAGAGCTGAAATCAAACCACAATTCTGAGATTCATAAGAACATATTATGGATTCCAAGTCAGTTTGAGGCTTGGTGAAATTTGATGTGAAATTTGATGATGTGAAATTTGAAATGTGACATTTGTTGTAGGAATTCTAATGGAGAAGATTGTAGTGAAAAAAAGGAAGTGAAACATATGTACTCCCGCCCCCCCCGCCCCCGCTGAAGGACCTCTCTGTAGACCACATTGGTGGTTCTGCCCTCAGATGCTAGGATCACCGGGCTGCTTGGTGAGCTCACTCTGGAGCAACCAACATAGAACTGCCCATTTAAGAAGCAGGCATCTGTTAAGTGTTGGGCGGACTGCTTATCTATGCAGTCAGCTGACCAACTTGTTTGAGGTCTTTTTGCCAATTTATACAGAGAAAGCGAACTTCGTGCCAGAGAAGCCTTTTTTCCCAAAAGGAGAACACTTGACAAAGTTTCTTAATTTGAATTAAGATTCTTTTTACTGAGTATTCTTATTATTTACAGGCACACAAAACAGATTCACACACACATACATTCAAGTTCCTTTAGTTACAATAGAAATGGAAAACAATATTTGGGGTTTTAAACTAAAGGTATGCTGAGGAGGGGGAAAAGCATATATACTTATCTGTTCCAGTAGATTCGACCTTCCAGTGTTCAGGAACAAGGATTGTTTCTAACTAGGGAAACTCTCACTTTACAATGTTGGAGCCTGCCAACAATTGTAAAGGGTCTCTTGGTCCGGATTCCAAGAGAGCATACGAGAACTACCTTAAGTTACAAAGGTTGCTTTTCTTGCAGGAGGTTGCAGGAGCGCGCTTGCCAGCTTTTCCAGCTTGCTTTCTTTTTCTTCTCTGGAACAAAGGGTTGCACCCCGTTTTATCAGCTAGTCTGGGGGCTGGCTTGGGGTGTCTCTGGGTCCATCCCATCCCTATACCATTGGCTAAAGGATGTGGGGGTTCCCTCCTACTAAGGTGGGGCAATACTGAAAATCTACACCTTTCTACAAGGGAGGTTTTGGTCAAGGTGCTAAGATGGGTTGGCATGGAAACCTTTAGGTATGCAGATGGATCTGGCCATTCTCAGGTGGGAACTTCACACTTGTATGTGTTAAGCATCCTGTGGGTTACATGAGAGGTAGAGATTCTTTAATGGTGGGAAGCCTGTTGTTTCTACATTCTGCTGAAGGACCGTAATGGAGATGTTAATGGAAAGGTTTCTTGTTCCCAAGGCCTCATGGGTAGATATGTGCAAGGCATGTCTGTGACCTCATTTGCATGGAAGTACAGGCTGTGTGTGGTACCTCCTCTACACAGAGAGTCACATTAACTCAAGCTTACATTCTCCCAAAGCAAAGACACTTGCTGGCACCATTCCTGGTGTGCATGCAGGTCAGAAAATAACAAATAAAAGCATTTTCAAAGTTCATCTCCTAACATAAGTCAACTCCTGCCACCTTCCACGAAAGTGATGGCCTCTGTACTTGTGTTCCTGGATTGTTTTACTCATATGGAGGCTGTGTTGTTCTGAGCACCTCAGGGTGATCTTGCTTGTACTTGGCCAGCACAGCTCAGTGCCCTGCAGGAATACTATGTGCAAATGTCTTTGCTGCATTCCAAAGTTGCCTTCTCCTGGTAGCACTGGTGTATTTGGCTTGATGTGTTAAGTATGAGACTTAACTAAGAGAGTGATTTCAATAGTGATTCAGCTTTATTTAAGAGCAACAAGATGATCAGATAACACAGAGAAAAACAGTGGAGCACAGCTCCTTTTTAAATAGTCCGGGCTAACAAAACCACGCCCCTACTTTGGTTAACAACCAATAACATTTGAGGGATAAGGACCAATGAGGTTTGTTCCCTTCATAACTATTCAGTCAGTTCTGATTGGTTACAAACAGTGCAGAATTCAAACAACCAATAGGATTGTCAAGGCTTACAATCCTTGTCCTGACTTCAAGCTTAACATTGGAAAGTATACAGTCAGTTCACCAGTCAGGACATAACACGATGTTTGCAAGGAGCTTTCTTGGAGGCAGTAAGAGGTGAGAAGTGTGAGAAGGAGTTGGTGTGAGGGAGTGGTGATGTGGTGGACATTTCTTCAGGATTGTGAGGGAGGCATGCATCGAAATGGCTCCTAGAAAGGTCCTTTACTATCTCCCCATGAATATTCATTAACAATTTCCATGCTGGCTTTATTGAAAAATGTCTATTCAGGAGTCTTGAATTGCTGATTTCTGTAACTGTCCTCATTTGTCTGCAGTCTCTTTTAACTGCACTCAGAGGGAGGTGAGTGCAAGAGGCAGGTTTTACCTCAGAACTTTGAGCTACACAGTTGACCAATTGGGGTGGGGCAAGGAGGCAGAAGCCTGCCAGGTGCATGGAAACCAATTGGGGGAACACATTTCCCCCCTTTTTTATCCTCTTAGGGGTCATGTTTCTCAGAAATCTCTTTTTGTGTGGAGGTGACATCATGGCAGGAATGCACTCCCTGTATTTTGGGTTTCTTGGTGCAGAGGTTTGGCCTGGGCATTGTATTGGGGTGGAGGGCATACCCCCCCTTTTTAACAAAATTGCCTCTTATTTATATTACATTTAAGAAGTGGGACATAACTACGTATTCAAAACACCATCTGAGTAATCAGATACTAAACAAGTTCATATGAACCTGATGAAGTATCCTGACCCTGCTCCTACACCTCACAGACACCTGCCTGTCTGGTGTTGGGGGGA
The DNA here is from genome assembly GCA_029375565.1 of Gekko gecko. Lineage (NCBI taxonomy): Eukaryota > Metazoa > Chordata > Lepidosauria > Squamata > Gekkonidae > Gekko > Gekko gecko. The sequence continues at coordinate 86,077,159 of JAPDNY010000006.1, forward strand.
GTGTGTTTAAAGGCATCAGGGAAGTTGGGCCAGCAGCAGCACTAAGGTAATCCTGATGAGCCAACAGCTGTAAGCATCCCACCTCCTCTCCAACACCTGACAGGCAGCTGCCTGTCCAGTGTAGGAGGGGGAGGGGAAAGGAGTATTAGAAGCCACTATAGAGGCAGGGCTGGCAGGATCACTAAGGTGTTACTGCTGGGGCGGGCTCCCTGGTGGCTTTACACACCCTGCAACTGCTGCTGCACCTGACAGACAACTGCCTGTTAGGTGTAGGAGGTGGGGGGAGTGTGTTGGAAACCATCAGTGATGCTGGGTCAGCAGCTTTGCTTCACCTCACAGGTGCTTGTTGGCCACTCCCGATTTTCTCAACTGTCATTAGCTGTCTGCAGTCCCCTGTAACTGTTGGCTTTTTTTACCTCAGAACTCTGCAGCTGACCAATCAGAGAGTGGGGGATGCAGGGAGAGAGCTGCCTGGCAGCCCCATAGGAATCAATGGGGGGAGTACGTTTCCCCCCTTTTGACCCACTTAGGAGCTGAATTTCTAAAAATCCCCTCTTAGCGAGCACCTATGCCACGGTGGGAGCGCTCTCCCTGAATTTGGTGTCTCTAGGTCCGGCGGTTTGGCCTGGGCATTGATTCTATGGTGAGGAGACTTTCTTTTATATATATAGATGGTACCAGCAATTATCTGTACTAAATAAATATGTGCTAACATCAGCTAAGAGATTCAGGAGACCTAAAAGACAGTTTGGGGTTTCCAGTTTAAAAAGAAAACCAAAACTTAGTTTTCCAACAGGTGTGTCTATCCAAGAATCAGAACAATGCAAGGCATGACGAGAATATACAAACTTCTAAGGCTCGATTTGCCTTTCAAAATACTGCACAGCCTGTGAGAGCTTAAGTTACTTGCTCACTTTAAAGTCATTGTAGTTTGCACAATTGTTTCCACTTTTTTGAACCACACTATGCCAAGGACCAGGGGACCCTGTGTTATGCCTTGCTATGTACACTGCTGTACTTCATCTTCCTCCTTTGTCCCCCACACTCAAGCTATTGCTGATGTCTGTGGACCATACCTTCCCTCTCCATGTGTTGTGTCTTCCCCAAGGGCACTGGAAAGTAACAGCTCTTCAATTCTGTATGGCAATTTCTGTAGTTTCTGGGATGGAATACATTACATAGTGTTCTGGTCTATGGACTTGCCAAAAAGACTTTAGAAACTACCCCCCACAAAGATGCAGAGAAAGACAGCAATAGTAGAGCTAAAGTCAATCCCCAGGTCTGGTTACCGATCTGTTAAGCAACTACACCACTGACTGTTAACCTGATTGCTCTTATTTATTAATAAAATTATGGGGAATATTAGCTCTTATCAATAAGCAATCAGTTGTGGGATGCAACACCAATTTATACAGAGGTCCTGCCCCTCCAGAACTTATCAGAAACAGACACAGAGACTTTATAAGGTTGAAATTAAAGTCTTTTACTAGATTCTTCTTCACACACAAACAATGCACAAACACACACACAATTACTCAAGTCTAGGAAATAAAGAGAGAGATATAAGCACATTTGCATTAGCAGGTATTCGTTGATGGGATATATTTACCTGTCCTGAAGTGTAAGCCATTCCAATGGAAGAATGGAGGGGAAGAATGGAAAAGGGGGACACGTGGCCTGAACCAGCAGGTAACACATGGAACTCAGGCTGCAGACCAGAGTTTAAAGATGGAGGCAGAACATAAGAGGGTCAAAGCTTCGATAGGGATCGTAGAGGAGAGAGGGAGCATGTGGCCGGGTTGCCCCTTTTATGTATGAGGGTAGGGGCTGGCCATAACCCCTGGTTACACCTCTTGGTAAGTCCGTCCCAGAAAACCTATGATTGGCTGAAGGGAGCAGGGGAGGGGGAATTGAGGAGTGGTCAATATTTGAGATGTAGAAATTTAGCTTATGCCTGGCACTTGGGGTCAGGTGAGATGAGTCAGAGGCCTCTTCCACTGTGATTCTGATTGAGTCAGCCACAGTCATTGTTATCCTGATTGCATTGGCCACAGTCACTGTTATCCTGATTGTATTAGCCAGCTCCTGGCTGAGTGGATTAGTGGCTAGGTAACTATGAATGGTCTCTGGATCTGCAGGTCGATCTGCATATGCTGGAGAGGGGGAAAGGGGGTTGCCTACATGTGTTGGTGGGCTCTCTTAATGGCGGTTAAGAGCTCTCTCTTCCTCATGCTCAGGCATGGCATGGCAAGGCATTTGTGCTTTGTGCATACTGTGAAATTGGTCTTTCTTCCACCTGGTAAGAGGCTGGTAGCCTTGTAGAGCCTACTGGAACAGTGAATGAAGAAAGGAAGGTGTCCTTCTCTCTCAGGGTGCAGTTTCCTCTGGCTTCATTGGGGCTACTTTATTGTACAGCTCCTGTAAGCATGCTTGGTGCACAGTTCATATTTTATTTCAGTTCATGAAAGGCATAAAAAGCCTTGCAGGGCAACATGACCTTTTAGTAGCACCTCTGGATGCTTCTTTTTCTTCTGCTGTTGCTTCTGCTTTTATCAGTGAATAGACTGCTCAGTGGGGGGTGGGGCATTGGTCGAGAATGGTGGACGCTAGTTGAAAATGCTCCAGATGATCCCCCCAAACCTCACAAAAAAATACACAATTACCAGTACTTAGCTTAACCAAGGCATGAGAAAATCAGTTGGAGCATGTCACTGATCGGGAGATCCAGCTGCAGCCTGTCTAAAGAATTTTTTTCAGTTCAATGCAGCGGCAAGCAAAGCAAAAGGCCCGCATCAACTTGAGCTAAATATGGTGACCGGAACATCGCAACAATCGCAGGTACAGACCATGATAACTAAGCAAGACTTTACTGACTCTTTCCGACAATTTAAAAAACTAAATGCTTGAAAATATAAATACAATGCTAAAACCAATATCAGAGCAACTAGAAGCTTTGCATATTTCAATGCAAAATATAGTGCAAACTGCTGATTCAGCAATGGAAATTTCAACAACTAACCAGGAAGAAATTAGGCACCTACAAGATGGCGAAACTTGGGCCAAAGAACGAATTCTTCTTTCAGAACATAGAACGAGAGAGAGGTTTCTGAAGCTAAGAGGCTTTCTGGAGCAAGCAGAAGGGAATGAAGAATTAACATCATTTTTAATGGCATGGCTTACTTCAGTTATACATTTTGAAGATGACATTGCACCAATACTTATAAGAGCCTATAAGAGGGCCATGGGATATTCTGGTAGAATTTCTTGACTTACCTGTGAAAAATTGCATCCTCCAAGAAACCAAGAAAAATGGCAAACTTAAATTTAAATATGAGGATATTTCCATCTTTCCTGATGTTCCACCTGAAGCTCTCCAGATCAGAAGAACTCTCAAACCAATCACTGCATGCTTTAATGAAACTGGAATTAAATATCGTTGGTCTCAAACGAGATACCTACAAGTTAGATTCCAATGCACTAACTATCAGGCAGGTGCAGCACTACTAAAAGCTCTGAAACTACAAGAGGCACAAGAAATGAGGAGTGAAATTGATACCAACACTCTTCGTAAGCGCAAACACCCAGACCAGATGACTCTGTATAATTGGAGCGAGATCCCAACCAGATGAAGAATGAACTTTTAATTGCTGAATCAGGTTTTGGTTCATTTATTAATGATACTTTTATAAATATTCTGCATTATGTAGAAGTGTATTACTGGTATAACAATGTTATTATTTACAAGCTATTGGTGGTGGGGGGAGAAATTCGATAATTTTCATGGTCTCCTTTAGTATAGTTAGATGTTTTGTTCAAATGTTACTATTGTTGGCAGTAATCAAGAAGGTAGGGCTATTGCAGCCCTATGAGGGTGAATACCTCACATACGGGAATTGCTGCGGGAGAGGTGGGAGGGGTTTTGAAAATTTTACATATAATTTTGCTAGTCAGACAATGTTCATTATGTTAACTAAATATACAGTACAAAAAGATTATTTTACAAAACCAGTTATTATTTTGAAATGTTTTAATGCATTATATAGTTACCTCTATATTGAAAAATTGAAGTACTTGAAATGGGTACATTTATTTACACACTACTCTCTATTGCAAGGTGGCTGTTATCAAAGGCAATGTAAAACAAATATAAGGCTACTTTTCCAAACTATACTATGGAGGACTTAAAAATAATTACCCTAAACTGTAGGGGACTGAACAATAAAATTAAGGCTAAACGCATTGCCAAAGATCTACAAAGACAAAAAGTACAAGTGGCATTGCTGTAAGAAACTTATGTTAAAAAAGGAAAAAAAGCATTACCCTCAAACTGGTTTACTGCACAATTTTTAGCTTACAGAACTACTAAGTCATGTGGAGTGGCAATTTTATTTGCCAAAAATATTAAACTAGTGGTGGAAGATATACAAAAGGATGTGGAAGGTCGATTTTTATTTGTAAGAACTAAATTAATGAAATGCACATAAACTTTGCAACTCTCTATGCTCCAAATAAAAACCAAATTCACTTCATGGCCACTACCCTGAACCAACTCCAAAAATTTAGCAAAGGCTCCGTAATACTGGGAGGAGATCTAAATTACCTGATGGATATAACTCTAAACAGATCCAACTACAAGGCGATGCACAAAACAATGGTAACACACAAGCCTGTGTATAATAGCTTACAAATATTACTCAAAAAATTCGGCCCACATGATATTTGGAGAATACAACATAGGAAAACAAGAGACTATACATATTATTCCCATCAATTTAAAACATACAAGGTTGGATTACATACTAGTTTCCACAGATTTATTACACATAATAAATTCTTCTTCAATTGGTGTCCAAAAATGGTCAGACCATGCCCCAGTTTAATGTAGTATACGAGAAGAGAACAAAGAAAACTATAAACACATTTGGAAATCTAATAAACTTTTATTATATGATAATAAAACAAATAAAATACTGCAACAAGAGCTACAAGAATACTTCAAAATAAACTAGTCAGAAGAAATTCAGATTTCAACTATCCAGGATGTTTCAAAAGCAGTAATAAGAGGCAAATGCATTTCCTTATTGGCTTTCTGTAAAAAAGAGAAAAATAAAATGAGAACTGAATTATTACATTCAATAAGTGAGCTCGAAGACAAGCACAAGAAAACATGTAATGCTAAAATTACACAAGATTACAAGAAGTAAGAAAACAGCTTGAAACCCTAGAGTTTAATGAAATACATAAAACAAACTTTAACTTCAAAAAATCTAGTACAACTAAAAACTCAAAGAGACTGTGCATTACATCATGGAGATTGAAGAAGAGGCTATCAGATAGATTTATAGGTAGCCTTAGAGATCAACAAAATGTATTGAAATCTACAACAGAAGATATTATGCAAATTCTAGAACTTTTTTTATACAAAATTATATACTTCTACCAAACCTCAACAATATGACATACAAGAATTTTTATCAACAGTTAAAGAATTAAAACCTTTGAAGGAAGAACATTGCATTTTACTAGAATCACCATTGAGTATTTAAGAACTTGAACAGGTGATCAAAAAATCAAAAAATAACAAAGCACCTGGGCCAGATGGCTTCATAATAGAATACTTTAAAGCATTCTTGCCCATTCTTGGTAAACCTTTACTGGAAACTTGCAACTCAGTTCTTGTAACTGGAAAGATGCCAGATAACTGGAAAATTACTAATATAATACTTATTCCAAAAAAAGGAAAGGATAATACTGACCCAGCTTCTTTCCGACCAATATCATTGTTAAAAAATGATTATAAAATTTTTGCCTCATGATTAGCAGCAAGATTGTCAAGTTTTATTGGACTTTACATACACAAAGACCAAACAGGATTTATTACTACCAGAGACATTTCAGACAATATTCACAAAATGCTTAATCTGGTCCACTTTGAGAAACAAAACAAAGACCATAACTCTCTTATAATGTCCATTGATATTCAAAAAGCATTTGACTCTCTGGAAATCGATTATCTAAATATGCTATTACAACACATGCAGTTTGGTCCTACTTTTTGTAAAACAATTAAAACAATTTATGAAAGCCCCAAAGCAAATATCTTAGTCAATGGGGCAACATCAAACAACATTGCACTACAAAGAGGCACACGTCAGAGATGCCCCTTATCACCAATTGTATTTGTGCTCACTATGGAACTCCTGGCGTGTGCTCTAAGATCACAACCTCAATTTGAAGGAATTAAAGTTGCTAACAAAGAATTCAAAATTAGCTTATTTGCGGATGACATCCTGCTTTACATTGCATCTCCAGAAACAACACTCAAAACAATCCAAGCAACTCTAAATGAATTTGGACAAATTGCTGGACTAAAAATCAACCATGAAAAATCACTTTTATTCCCAATAAATATATCAGAAGAGATGGAACAATTAACTTATGATCAGGTTATTTTTGCAGGAGATTTTAATGGTACAGTGAATAACTTGCTGGACAGACGATCAAAAAAAGCTGGAGAAGTGGCTGGGAAATTACCAAAAATTTTCTTTAAATTGATGAAGCAAGAGAAACTTGAAGATGTTTGGAGAAAATGGAATCCTAAAGTAAAGGACTATACTTTTTACTCCAATAGACACAACTCTTTTTCCAGGATTGATATGATTTGGATGTCGGAGGAGATGGCATTGAAGACTCAAAAAAATTGAAATTTTAACAAAAAATAACTCTGATCACAGCCCCTTACTTTGGATGTCAAGAAAAAAACCTAAACAATTATATTGGAAAATCAATGAGGACTTATTGGACAGAAAAACAGTTAATGAGACATTGCGTAGGGAAACACAGAATTTTTTTGAAACAAATTTGAACAAAGGTACGGAATTACAAATTGTGTGGGACGCATATAAAGTGGTTATGAGGGGACTGCTTATTTCATTAAACACTAAAGATAGAAAGCAAAGATTGCAACAACAAAATGATTTACAGGAACAGATTCGACAGAAAGAAAAAGAGTTAAAGAAAAAGCCAGGGAAGAAAAAGATTATAAGAGAAATTCATATGCTACAAGACCAGTTAAATGTGCTGTCAAATCGAGAATTGTATTGGAACTTAAAGAAGCTGCAACAGAAATCGTTTGAGGGTGCTAATAAACCTGGAAAGTTCTTAGAATGGCAACTGAAAAATAGACGAGAAAGAAATTTCATAAATAAGATAATAGAAGATGGAAAGGAAATTGTCGACTTGAATGGGTTAAAAAGAGTCTTTTTCAACTTTTATGCTAAACTGTTTCAAAAGAAGTGTATTGATTCACAGAAATTTAAGAAATATTTGGAGAATATTGAAGTACCAACATTGGGACAACAAATGAAAGAAGTGTTTAATGGTCCAATTAAAAATGAAGAAATTGTTAGTGCGATAGAAGAAGCAAAATTGGGGAAAGCTCCAGGTCCAGATGGATTTACTGCAAAATTTTACAAAAAATTAAAGGAGGAGCTAACCCCAATTTTTGTACTTTTGTCAAACGAGATAAGAGAGACAAAACGGATTCCAGAGTCATGGAAAGAAGCAAATATTTCGCTTATACCTAAAGAAGGTTTGGACCTAACTAATGTGAAGAACTACAGACCAATATCCCTCCTGAATAATGATTACAAATTGTTTGCTAAAGTAATTTCTGAAAGGCTGAAAAATTACTTGAAAGATGTTATAACAGAAGAACAAGGTGGCTTTTTACCGAATACGCAAATCAGAGACAATTTAAGAGTGGTGATAGATGCAATTGAATATTGTGACAAACACCCAGAAAAGGAAGTTGGATTCCTCTTCTTGGATGTGGAAAAAGCTTTTGATAATTTGAATTGGGACTTTATGTTGCAAGTGATAGAGAAAATGGAAATAGGTCAGCCTTTTTCAAATATGATTACTGCGATTTATTCAGACCAAAAAGCGGCATTGAACATAAATAAAGAGAAAATGGAATACTTTAAAGTGCAAAAAGGGATGAGACAAGGCTGCCCCTTATCTCCACTATTGTTTATTTGGATATTGGAAGTATTATTGGGGAAAATAAGAGAGGACAAAAACATTAAAGGACTGACAACGAGAGGCTTTACATACAAGTATAGAGCTTTTGCGGATGATGTAATGTTTATGATTCAAGATCCAATAGAGAATATACCACGACTGATGCAAAAAATTAAAGATTTTGGAGATTTGGCTGGTTTTTATGTTAATAAAAGCAAAACAAAGGTGATGTGTAAAAATATGACGAAACAGAAGCAAATGGAACTTCAGGAGAAAATCCAGTGTGAAGTGGTCACAAAAACAAAGTATTTAGGGATTGAATTGACTATGAAAAATATAGATTTATTCAGAAATAATTATGAAAAAACTTGGTATAAGATTCAACAAGATATGAAAAAATGGGACACCTTGAATTTATCACTAATGGGAAGGATTGCAACAGTTAAAATGAATATTTTTCCTCAGTTAATGTTTTTATTTCAGACTATCCCAATAGTACGACAAAGTAAGGTATTGGATGGATGGCAGAAAGAAATATCAAAATTTGTGTGGGCAGGATGAAAACCAAGAATTTTATGTGATGCTAAGGAAAGAGGAGGACTTCAACTACCAAATCTCAGACTTTATTACGATGCTGTTTGTTTAACGTGGATAGAACAATGGATCAACCTTGAAAATATGAAGCTGTTGGCATTAGAAGGTCATGATAATAAGTTTGGATGGCATGCATATCTGTGGTACGAAAAATCAAAAATGGACAAATTTTTTAAACATCACTTTATTAGGCGATCACTGTTCGAGACTTGGATGAGATACAAAAAATTCTTTTATGAAGAACGACCACTTTGGATAGTACCGGCAGAAGTGATTAAACCATATTCGAGACACGAAGGATTAGATTGGTTACCTTATAGAAATCTTTTAAAATCTGAAGGGAAGAGTTTTGTTATGAGAGATAGAAATGATGTGGAATTTGATTATGATTGGTTGAATTATAGACAGATTTATGATTTGTTTAAAACTGATAAGAGAAAATATGGCTTTAGGGCAAAGAATAATGAAATTGAAACTATATGGGTGGAAAAGGGAAAAAAATGATTTCAAAAATATATAAGGTTTTACTGAAGTGGTATACAGAGGATGAAACTGTAAAAGAACAAATGATAAAATGGGCTGTAAATGTAAATAGTGAAATAACTATGGCATCATGGGAATGTTTGTGGAAAAAGTCAATGAAAATTTCAACTTGTGTTAATGTGAAAGAGAATTGTTATAAAATGATGTATAGATGGTATATGATCCCAAAGAAAATTGCTAATATAAATGAGAGTATGTCTAGCAAATGTTGGAAATGTAGAAAGAAAGAAGGCTCATTTTACCACATGTGGTGGACTTGTGATAAAGCCATGAGTTATTGGTCAGAGATTCATAATGAAATACAGAAAATTTTGAAATGTACTTTTAAGAAGGATCCACAAATTTTGTTGTTAGGTCTTAAATTGGAAGAGTTAAATGTAACCAAGAGAACATTGTTATGGTACTTGGTTACAACAGCTAGAATGACTTATGCACAATTCTGGAAACAAGAAAAGATACCTGAAACATGGGAATGGATTAAGAAGATGCTTTTCATGGCAGAAATGGACAAATTGACAAGAAAGCTTAATAATGAAGAAGATGAAGCATTTTTTGCAGAATGGAAAGATTTCAAAGACTATCTTGAGAAAAACTGGGATGTTAAAAACAGACTGATTTGTTTTGACAGTTATTAAGAAGAAAATAAGAAAAAGAATGATTGTTAAAATGTTACCGTAATTTGATAATGAAAGTGATATAATTTGTTAATGGTAATTAGATAACAGAGTTTATAAGGGGGTAAGAGCATTGCGGGAAACCTTGTATTGGGGGGAGGGGAGAAAAGAATAAGATATGGGATATTTACAAGATGTAATTTTAAATATGTGAAACATATCTAATAATAGTTGTTTTTTTTAAAAAAAAGAAGAGGTGAAACAACACATCCAAAATACGTATAAATATCAATGGGCTGAACAATACTTACAATATCAAGGAATAAAAATACCAAAGGACTTAACTAACCTTTTAAAGATAAACTATATGGAGACACAAAGAAATTATAAAACCATTAGAAAACTGGAATACAATCTCTTTTTCCTGGATTAACCATATAAGCATTCTATGATCTTATATTCTACCCAAATATATGTATCTTTTTCAAATAAAACCTATAACCATATCAAACCAGCAACTAAAGAAATGGCAGAAGGACATAAACAAATTTATATGGAACTACAAAAACTCACAGAATTAATTTTAAAACTATACGCAGATCACTGAAAAAAGGCTGGTTGGCAGTACCTGACCTAGCCATTTACTACAAAGCAACACTTCTAGCAACACTGGCGAGACAATATCAAGAACAGGAAATCTTGGATTGGAAGTGGATGGAAATAATTACATCAAAAGGATATAATGTACAAGAATTGCTTTGGAAAGACAAAATTAAGGATGTATTTAAAATTGTTCCAGTCCCCTTTTTAAGAGCGACACTCAAAATATGTTACTGCCATAGAAACAAAATAGCAACACCTTTTTCGAAATTAAGTACATTTATAGGACAATTCTGGTTCCTCCCGGCAAGGGACATAGATTCGTTATCCAACTGGAAATCTGCTGGAATAACAAGAATTATTGATATACTACACAAAGATCAAATCTTATCCAAAACTGATTTGGAAAGAAAATTTGACATCAGCATACCTTGGTTTGAATACCTACAATTTAGACATTTTGTTGAAACCACAGATTATAACTCTTCACTACATAAACCGCTTACTGAATTTGAAACTATTGTTTTTAAGTATCCTAAAAAACAAGGTCTTATTTCCAAAATCTACTCAGTTCTATTAAACCTTCAAACAACCAATGGCTCTAAATATCAAATGGCATGGTCCTCTGATTTGCAACAGCCTTTAACTGATGATCAATGGACTAAAATATGACATACTCAGGCTACGATGTCCAAATCCCTAAATGTTTTGGAAGCAAATATGAAAGTCCTTCTAAGATGGTATTTAACATCGGCTAAATTAGTGAACTTAGTACCAAGCACCTCGATGTTATGCTGGAAATATTGTGGAGAAAAGGTGACATACATTCATATGTGGTGGTCCTGTAAATATAAACAAACTTATTGGATACAAATCATTCAACAAATCAAAATCTTTACTGGATATGACTTACCTTTATCCCCTACCTTGATACTTCTTGGACTATGGCCGAACAACGAGATACTGGAAAAGATAAGAAAATTAATAAACATTTTAATTATAGCAGCAAAAATAACTATAGCTAAAAACTGGAAAGATAAAAATCCACCAGATACCAAACAATGGCTCCACAAAGTTTGGGACTTATACATGATAGAAAATCTGTCCATATATGATTCAAACGATAAAAACAAATGTGAATTCTACAACCTGGTATATGGTACCCTATTTTGGAGATGGTAACAATTAATAAATTTAATTGGGAAACAAAGACGCTGAATACAAGAATATGTTATATAATTGATATAATTTTTTTGTTATAACGTTATATGAACTATATAAGAGTTATAACTTTACAATAACTAGAACACATTGAATAAGTTATTGAGATATCTTGAAGGAAAATAATTTTTGTTATGCATTGTTATAGACATGAAAGTAGAATATTGAAGAGTTGTTTTAAACACATTATATTTGATTATACTGTATTGTAATTGTTTGACTACCTCCTATATTACATTACATTATCTTTATAAAAGATTAGTAATATATATATATATTTTAAAAAGAATAGACTGCTCAGTCCCTTATATTTATAATGCTTAACGGTGAATGAAATGTTTTAATTTGGGATTGTATGGTTCATTCAAGGATATTGACATGGTGGTTTTGCAGTGTGTATTATTGTGTTTTCTGGTTTTGTGGCTTGAGGACATAACCACCACATCTGTGCTGATATTGTAGTTCTTCTGGAAAAACTTGGAAATGTGGGATAGGCCAGCAAGTGGTATAATCTTATTTGAGCCACATGTCATCTCCGACTCTCAGAGTCTTCCAACAGTGGTCTTGGACAGACTTTTCACAGTAGTCTCATGTGATTAGAAACTCACTGACGGCTGATTATGTTCCAAACCAAAAAAGAAGAGAAGAAGAGATTGGATTTATACCCCACCCTTCACTCAGAGTGGCTTACAAACTCCTTTCCCTTCCCCTCTCCACAACAGACACCCTGTGAGATAGATGGGGCTGAGAGAGGTCTTCCCAGAACTGTCCTTGAGAGAACAGCTCTGACAGAACTATGGCTTGCCCAAGGTCATCCAGCAGCTGCAAGTGGAGGAGTGGGGAATCAAACCCAGTTCTCCCAGATTAGAGTCCATTCACTTAACCAGTACACCAAACTGGTCTATCACTTGGATGGGGAAGGAACTTGTACGGAGGGAAGCAAGCAACATGTGCACCTATTGTAAATGTCCACATTGAATTCTTACAAATATTCATTGAGCATTTTTGAGTGCATAGTTTCAGCTGAAGTATGGAGATGTTTGCTAAACACTACTTCCTTTACAAGAATCAGCAATATTAATGATAACAATTAATACATGACAAAAAGAGTACTATTCAAAAGCTTTTAAGTCCATTGGCTTGGGTTTTTGAAACAATTAAACATGTGGTCTCATAAGAACATAAGAACATAAAAGAAGCCAATGTTGAATCAGGCCAATGGCCCATCTAGTCCAACACTCTGTCACACAGCGGCCAAAATATACCAGGTGCCATCAGGAGGTCCAGCAGTGGGGCCAGGGCACCAGAAGCCCTCCCACTGCTGCCCCCTCCAGCACCAAGAATAGAGTGCATCACCTGCCCCAGACTGAGAGTTCTCATTCTATACCCTGTGGCTAATAGCCACTGGTGGACTTCTGCTCCATATGTTTATCTAATTTCCTCTTGAAACTGTCCATGCTTGCAGCTGCCACGACCTCCTGTGGCAGTGAATTCCATATGTTAATCACTCTTTGGGTGAAGAAGTATTTCCTTTTATCTGTTCTAACCCGACTGCTCAGCAATTTCATAGAGTGCCCACGAGTTCTTGTATTGTGAGAAAGGGAGAAAAGTACTTCTTTCTCAACCTGCTCAATCCCATTCATAATCTTATAAACCTCGATCATGTCACCCCTCAGCCGTCGTTTCTCCAAGCTAAAGAGCCCCAAGCATTTTAACCTTTCTTCATAGGGAAGGTGTTCCAACCCTTTTATCATTCTAGTTGCCCTTCTCTGCACTTTTTCCAATGCTATAATATCCTTTTTGAGATGTGGTGACCAGAACTGTACACAGTATTCCAAATGAGGTCGCACCAATGATTTATACAGGGGCATGATGATACTGGCTGATTTGTTATCAATTCCCTTCCTAATAATCCCCAGCATAGCGTTGGCCTTCTTTATTGCAGCTACACATTGTGTAGACATTTTCAGCGAGTTATCCACTACGACTCCAAGATCTCTCTCATGGTCAGTCTCTGCCAGATCAGACCCCATCAACGTGTATTTATATTTAGGATTTTTGGCTCCAATGTGCATCACTTTGCACTTGGCCACATTGAACCCCATTTGCCACGTTGACACCCACTCACCCATCCTCAACAGATCCCTTTGGAGTGCCTCACAATCCTCCCTGGTTTTCACCACCCTGAACAACTTCGTGTCATCTGCAAATTTAGCCACATCACTGCTTACTCCCAATTCCAAATCGTTAATAAACAAGTTAAAAAGCATCGGACCGAGTACTGATCCCTGTGGTACCCCACTGCTTACCACCCTCCACTGAGAAAGTTTCCCATTTATACTCACTCTCTGTTTCCTATTTATAAGCCAGTTTTTGATCCACAAGAGGACCTGTCCTTTTATCCCATGACTATTGAGCTTACTTAGGAGCCTTTGATGAGGAACTGTATCAAAAGCCTTCCAGAAGTCAAGGTAAATAATATCTATTGGGTCCCCCTTGTCCACATGTTTGTTCACTCCCTCAAAAAACACTAACAGGTTAGTGAGACAAGATCTTCCCTTACAGAACCCATGCTGAGTCTGCCTCAATAGTTTTTGTTCATCAATGTGCCTACTAATTCTTTCCTTAATAACAGTTTCCACCAACTTACCCGGTATCGATGTCAGACTGACTGGCCTGTAATTTCCTGGATCTCCCCTGGAGCCCTTTTTAAAGATGGGAGTGACATTAGCTACCTTCCAGTCCTCAGGAATGGAGGCAGATTTTAAAGAAAGATTACATATTTTTGTCAGGAGATCCACAAGTTCACATTTGAGTTCTTTCAGAACTCTTGGATGAATGCCATCCGGGCCTGGTGATTTATTAGTTTTTAAATTGTCCATCAGTCGGAGGACTTCCTCTCTTGTCACCGCAATCTGATTCAGGTCTTTCAAACCCCCTCCCGAAATCGGTGCTTCTGGAGTGGGCAAACACTTCTCCTCTTCCACAGTGAAGACAGAGGCAAAAAATGCATTCAGCTTCTCAGCCATTTCCCTATCATCCTTCACTACTCCTTTTACCCCTTGGTCATCCAAGGGCCCCACTGCCTCCCTGGCTGGCTTCCTACTTCTAATGTATTTGAAGAAAGTTTTATTGTTGGTCTTTATGTTTTTTGCGATATGCTCCTCATATTCCCTTTTTGCTTGCCTGATCACAGACTTGCATTTTATTTGCCATAGTCCGTGTTCCCTTTTATCAACCTCACTAAGACTAGCTTTATCAACCTCACTAAGACTAGTCTCTATGAGTCTGTATTACCCTCATCTGTAGTTCTGTAGTCAGACTAATTTTTACATAGTAGTTCAGTGGAACCAGTATTAATCCAAGTTTTTGTATGTTGGCAGGATTAGTGAATACCCAGACAAACATACAATATAACATACCAAGTAGAAAAGGTCATTTCTCAGGAAATCAAAGGATCAACCAAGATACCAAGAATAACTGGCAAGAAGGACATGGAGCAAATCAGGATCAGCTGGGTTCATGCACCAGAAAGATATGCAGCAAGGTGACACTGCATGCAAAATGCAGAATACCAGGAACTATGGTTCATACATATAGAGAGAAGCCATATTAAGTTGTGCCCAGGTTCAAGCATAAAAATTCCCAGCACTTGGAACAGTTGCACATCAGGGTTAGGTTAGGACCCTCCTCCTAGATTTTTAAGTTCTGAACATAGAATGATTTTTTAATAAAACATGCAAAGACAATCAATCATGTGAGCCCTCATTTGAAATCTGAAGTGGAACAGATGTATCAACCAGTGCAAGTGAGGCCACTGTCAGACTCCTGCAGCAATCAGTTCCCAACAGCTTTCATTCAAAGACAGTTTATTGAGACATTGAGAGTATGCAGATATATTAACCACTAACTTGATACCCATGCTTCACTATGGTATTTAAGTTCTGTAAATCCAGTTATAATACTGATGATGTGAAGTCTGAAATGTAACATTTGTTGTAGGAATTCTAATGGAGAAGATTGTAGTGTAAAAAATGAAGTGAGACATATGTAATTTTTTTCTGTACTGAAGGACCTCTTTGTAAACCACATCGGTGGTTCTGCCTTCAGGAGCTAGGATCACCAGGCTGCTTGGTGAGCTCACTCTGGAACAACCAACATAGAACTGTCCATTTAAGAAGCAGGCGTCTGTTAAGTCAACTACTGCCACCTTCCACAAAAGTGATGGCCTCTGTACTTGTGTTCCTGGATTCTTTTGCTCATATGGAGACTGTGTTGTTCTGAGCACCTCAGAGTGATCGTGCTTGTATTTGGCCTGCACAGCTCAGTGCCCTGCAGGAGTACTATGTGCAAATGTCTTTGCCGCATTCCTGAGTTGCCTCCTCCTGGTAGCGTTGGTGTATCTGGCTTGACGTTTGCCAAGAGCTTTCTTGGAGGCAGTAAGAGGTGAGAGGTGTGAGGGGAAGTTGGTGTGAAGGAGTGGTGATGTGGTGGACATTTCTTTGGGTTTATGAGGGAGGCACGCATTGAAATGGCTCCTAGAAAGGTCCTTTACTATCTCCCCATGAACATTCATTAACTCAATTGCCATGCTGGCTTTTTTGAAAAATATCTATTCAGGAGTCTTGAATCACTGATTTCTGTAACTGTCCTCAACTGTCTGCTGTCTCTTCTAACTGTGTTTTTACCTCCGAACATTGAGATCCACAGCTGAGCAACCAGAGGGAAGTGGGTGCAAGTAGGCAGGTTTTACCTCAGAACTCTGAACTACACAATTGCCCAATTGGGTGCGTGAGCGGACAAGGAGGCAGCAGCCTGCCAGGCACATGGAAAATAATTAGGGGAACACATTTTGCCCCAATTTTGCTTATTTAATTTATATGCAGAGTACATCATGCAAAATGCTGGCCTGGATGAATCACAAGCTGGAGTTAAGATTGCTGGGGAAAAGATCAATAACCTCAGATATGCAGACAATACCACTCTGATGACAGAAAGTGAAGAGGACCTCAAGAGCCTCTTGCTCAGGATGAAAGAGAAGAGCTCAAAAGTGGGCTTGAAGCTCAACATCAAAAAAACTAAGATCATGGCATCTGGCCCCATCACTCCTTGGCAAATAGAAGGGGAAGTTGTAGAAGTTGTGACAGACTTCACGTTCCTGGGATCCCAGATCACTGCAGATGGTGACTGCAGCCATGAAATTAAAAGATGCCTGCTCCTTGGGAGGAAAGCAATGGCAAACCTAAACAGCATGATAAAAAGCAGAGACATCACCCTGCCAACAAAAGTCCGCATGATCAAAGCAATGGTATTCCCCGTAGTAATGTATGGCTGCGAGAGTTGGACTATAAGGAAGGCCGAGCGCCGAAAAATAGATTCTTTTGAACTATGGTGCTGGAGAAGACTCTTGAGAGTCCCTTGGACTGCAAGGAGATCAAATCATTCAATCCTAAAAGAAATCAACCCTGACTGTTCCCTGGAAGGCCAGATCCTGAAGCTGAAGCTCAAATACTTTGGCCACCAAATGAGAAGGGAGCACTCACTGGAGAAGACTCTGATGCTGGGAAAGATTGAAGGTCAAAGAAGAAGGGGATGGCAAAGGATGAGATGGTTAGACAGTGTCATCGATGCAACAAACATGAAATTGAGCAAACTTCAGAGGACAGCGGAAGACGGGAGGGCCTGGCGTGATCTGGTCTGTGGGGTCGCAAAGAGTCGGACTCGACTGTGCGACTGAACAACAACAATTTTGCCCCCTTTTTTACTTCCTTAGGGGTCATGTTTCTCAGAAATCTCTTCATCGGGGCGGGGGGTTGACATCATGGTAGGAATGCACGCCCCTTATTTTGGGTTTCTTGGTGCAGGGGTTTGGCCTGGGCATTGAATTTGGGAGGGAGGGCATACCCTCCTCTTTTTTTTTTTTTTTACAAACATTCTTCTCATTTATGTTACATTTTAGAACTGGGACATAACTACAGATTGAAAACACCATCCGAGCAATAAAATATTAAGCAAGTTCATATGAACCAATTTTCTAGAACCCACACTGTGAGAAGTTAAATAACCTAATAAAGGAAATCCGTTTTCTACAAATTTGGGGTATATTTCCATTGTGGGTGGAAGTGTGGCTAAGCTGGGTCATGAGCACCTGCCAGGGCAGCATCCCTGATGGATTAAAGTGCCCTGGTCCTGCTCCTACACCTGACAGACACCCGCCTGTCTGGTGTTGGGAGGGATTATGTTTAAAGGCATCAGGGGGGCTGGGCCAGCAGCAGGGCTAAGGCAATCCTGCTGAGCAAATCTCCCCGGTGGCTATAAGCATCCCACCTCCTCTCCTACACCTGACAGGCAGCTGTCTGTCCAGTGTAGGAGGGGGAGGGGGAAGGAGTATTAGAAGCCACTATAGAGGCAGGGCTGGCAGGATCACTAAGGCGTTACTGTTGGGGTGGGCTCCTGCATGTCTTTAAGCACCCTGCAACCGCTGCTGCACCTGACAGACAACCACCTGTTAGGTGTAGGAGGTGGGAGGAGTGTGTTGGAAACCATCAGAGAGGCTGGGCCAGCAGCATTACTGCACCTCACAGGTGGTTGTTGGCCATTCCTGGTTTCCCCACCTGTCATTAGCTCTGTGTAGTCTCCTGTAACTGTTGTTGTTGTTTTTTTTAACCTCAGAACACTGAGCTCTGCAGCTGACCAATTGGGGTGTGTGTGCAAGGAGGCAGCAGCCTGGCAGTCACATAGGAATTAATGGGGGAGCACATTTTACCCATTTTGACCCACTTAGGGATCGAATTTCTAAAAATCCCTTCTTAGTGAGCACCTATGTCACAGTAGGAGAGTTCTCCCAGAATTTCGTGTTGCTAGGTCCAGGGGTTTGGCCTGAGTGTTGATTTTATGGTGAGGAGACTTTCTTTTATGTATGTGTGTGTATGTATGTATGTGTATATATATATATATATATATATATATATATATACACACACACACACACACACACACATACTAGGAGTAAGGCCTGTTGTGGAAATAAATACAACGGGCTCTAGAAAGAGGCTCTGGGAGAGTGCCCTGGCTTTGGGCACACAGTGTGAATTTGCTGTGGTGACCTCAGCAGGGTATAATGACAGAGACCATCATTTTCTCCAGAGGAACTGGTCTCTGCTACCTTAAGAGCAGTTGTAGTTTTGAGTGATCTCCAGCCCTCACCTGGAGATTGGCAACAATTGTTACCCAGGAGGAAATGGCTGGTTTGGAGGGTGGAGTCTATGGCATTCTACCTGCCTGAGGTCCAACCCCTTCTCAAACCCCACCCTCTCCAGATTCCACCCCTCAAATCCCCAGGAATTTGCCAACCTGGAGTTGGCAATCCCATCTCCTTCCCAGCTAACCATCAACCTACTGTTACCTTCCCCTCTGACTTCAGCTGACTTCTGCCCTCTCTCCTGCAGAGCAGTTGTAATTCTGAGTGGTCTCCAGCCCTCACCTGGAGATTGGCAACCATGGTTCCCCATGAGGGACTGGCTGGTTTGGAGGGTGGAGTCTATGGCATTGTATCTGTCTGAGACCCCACCCCTCCTCAAACCTCACCATCTCCAGGCTCTACCCCTCAAATCTCCAGAAATTTCCCAATCTGGAGTTGGCAACCATATCTCCCTCCCAGCCAATTGTCAAGTTCCATTATCTGCCCCCTGGCTTCAGCTTTCCATCTCCTCCTCCCTCCCTCCTGGAGAGCAGTTGTAATTCTGATTGATCTCCAGCCTCCACCTGGAGATTGGCAACAATGGTTCCCCAGGACGGAATGGCTAGTTTGATGGGTGGAGTCTATGGCATTGTACCTGTCTGAGGTCCCAGCCCTCCTGAAACCTCATCCGCTTCAGGCTCCATCCCTCAAATCTCCAGGAATTTCCCATCTGGAGTTGGCAACCCTATTAGGACCTTATCAGGACTAATGAGTTTTCTCTCAAAGGCCAAAACAGGTGACAGGACCAAGCTTGGTTGCCTACCAACAGGCACTGAGGGGAAAGTAGGGTTGCTAGCTCTAAGTAGGGAAATACCTGGAGATTTGGGGGGTAGATCCTATGGAGGGCAGCATTGGGGGGGGGGCGGAAGGACTCAGCAGGGTATAATGCCATAGAGTCTACCCTCCAAAGCAGCCATTTTCTCCAGGGGAACTGATCTTGGTCATCTGGAGATCAATTGTAACAGCAGGAGATCTCCAGGTCCCACCTGGAGATTGGCAACCCTAGGGGAAAGACAGCTGCACAGCAGGGGGTGGAAGAGAATGGTTTGATGGCCACTGGGCCAAGATTGGCAACAATAGTTCCCCAGGAGAAAATGGCTGGTTTGGAGGGTGGAGTCTATGGCACTGTACCTGTCTGAGGTTCCAGCCCTCCTCAAACCTCACCCTCTCTGGGCTCCACCCCTCAAATCTCCAGGAATTTCCATGCCTATAGTTGGCAACTTTATCTCATCCCCTCTCAGCAGCCTCTTCCTAGGCAAAATTCTGTCTTTCTCATTAGCGGGGAGCAAAGCAGTTTACTTCATTCTTTTCGGCTTTGTGATCCGTACAGCAACACTGTAAGGCAGGTTAGGCAGAAAGTCTCCGGCTGGTCCAAAATCACCCAGGCAGTTTCCATAGGGATGCTCCTGCTGAACAGGAGCAAGCAGCCAGGCCTAGGGTTGCCATTGCCAACAAAGACAAATTGATGCAAAGGAGGATGGAAAAGTCTCCATATTTCTATTTTGCCTTCAATTGGTTTTGATGCCAGCAGAGTGAGAAAATGGCAGAGGCTCTGGGTGGGTGCCCCATGGTAAATGTACCAAACAATTCCTAAAGATTTTCCACTGTGTCGATAAATCATTTTCTACACTCACAGTGTCCCCTGCCAGAATTAGTACCAGAGCTTTTTTTGCCTTATGGTATTCTGCTTGTGGTGTGACCTGTCTTTTTTGTGGTGTGGCATGGTTGTGTTATTGGGTTTGTTTCTTTTGAAGGGGAAGTGTTGTGAGTGAGGACATATTTCACCACAGAATACAACAGGTTGCATAAACAACTGACAATTCCAACTGTCTTGTGATGGGGGGGAGTTTGAGGTGTGAAATGGAGTGAAGTCCAATCAGTTTCCATATGCAAATGAGCTTGAAATGCTGGCCCAATCAGAGAAGAGTGGCCTAGGCTGCAGTGGGTGGGAGAGAACTCAGGCAACGCAGTTAGTGAATAAGGACAGATTCTGAGCGACATACCAGGGAGCAAATTGATTTTGCCAAGCATAGAATCTTGCCAGACCACTACCCTTTTATTTAATAGGACAGGATATATATATTGTGTTAGAACTGAAGAAAAGTCTGTGCAGCAAACAGATATACATTATACATAGAGGCCCCCCGATGGCCCAGGGCCTATCAGGGATCAAGTAGAAGCCCGCGGTAAAGTACTGGGTTCGCTGCATGGAGGACTCAGACTACGACATGTGTTCAGACACATTTATTGTACTTCACACAAGAACTAACTCAAACGGCCCTACAAAGTCAACTATATACACCCCCACCTGGTACCCCCATAGTCCCACTGGTGGATTTGAACTTCCCGCCAATGCCTAATTGGTCGATTCCAGATGGACTAGGTTCCTAGGTCCTATTGTCTTTTTGTATTAAGCTTTAGGACTTAGGTGGTAGACCCTAGTGGTGGTCTGCATACACAACACCCCTTTCCCCATAGTTCCAACCCAGTCTACATCACATAGTCCTGTAAGTAGGTGGTTGGTCTATCTCTCTGGGAGTGCTGGGGTACTGGGATGGGCTTGCTTGTGACTGGCTCAGCGTGATTTTTCAGAACAGTTCCATCTCTGGGACCCAAGCAGGCATTTCCCCCTGTTGACTTTAAGTCCCACTCCATCGAAACGGCTGAGGACTGCAAGGAGATGGGAGGTGAAGTCATCCGACATTTCCACGGCAGTGAGGATGTCATTGAAAAATGGCATCACTCCAGGGATCCCTTTCAACAGATAGTCCATTAATGGTTGGAAAATCCCTGGGGCCACACTCACCCCAAACTGTAGGCGCTTCACCCTAAATGCACCCCTATGCGTAACAATAGTCTGGGTGGTCACGGTGGCATCATCAATGGGCAGTTGTTCGTATGCTTGAGTGAGATCCAACTTTCCAAAGATTTTAGCCCCTGCCAAGGTGGCCAACACGTGACTCACCACTGGGACTAGGTAGGAATTGTCATGAAGGGCCCTGTTCAGTGTGCATTTATAGTCTACACAGATGCGGACGTTGCTGTTGGGCTTTACAGGGGTTACAATGGGGGTCTCCCATGGTGCATATGACACTGGTTCCAGGACCCCTTGCACCACCAATCGGTCTAGTTCCATGTCTATTTTGGGCTGTAAGGCTATCGGGGTGTGGTGGGACCTCATGCAGATCGGAGCCACTTGGAGGTCTAGCTGCAAGGAGACCTGGGGCCCTTTGTAACATCCCAGAGTCCCGTCAAAAACCCTGGGTAATTCCCCATACACATCGGCATAATCCCGAGACACACAGTGTCTCACTCCCCCAATGGTGATGCCCAATGGTGCGAACCATGCTCGCCCCAACAGACTGACCAAGTTACTCTCCACCACAATCAGGTCCAGTAAACTATCGAACCCCCAGTACATCATCCGTAATGTTCCCATGCCCCGGATCGGAACCTGGTTCCTTTGAAAGTCCACAAGGCTCAAGGGCAACAGGCACAGGCGAGGTCCCCTGTTAGGACAAAGTCTGTTCAGCATTTCCACCAAAATAATGGATGCCGCAGATCCGGAGTCCACCTTCATAGTGCAGGGGGACCCCTCTATTTGAACCTGGATCTGGATCTTGGGGGTTGCTGGCCAATTGGGGAGGTGGAGTACCTGTAGTGACAGCTGGCTGGTCAAAAGGTAGAGGCCATCCGTTTCCGTGGTGGTCTCGTAATGCGCGGAGGTCTGTCTTCGTTGTTGGATCAGGGGGTTCTGGCTCTGGTTGTCCTTGGATCTGCAGACACAGGTGAGGTGTCCCTGTTTCCCGCATATGTGGCACGTGGCATCACAAAACTGGCATAGCTTGTGCTTGTGTGCCTCTCCGCAGCTGGTGCACATGGTACAGCTTGTGGGTTTGCTGGGGTGTCCTGGGTTGCCGGCGGCTCCTGGTGTCTTCTGGTAGCTCATTGAGTGGACGAGGTGGGTGTTGTCCTTGTCTGAATTCTCCAGCACTGGGTTGGGATCACAAGATGTGCCACGGACTGCGGCTTATCTTGGTTTGAGGCCTCGTATGCGATTGCAAGTTGCAGGGCCTTGTCAACTTTCAGGTCAGTGGTGCCGACCGACTTGCACCAGAGCTTCACTTCACTGACCCCCCACACGAACTGGGTCAGGATGTTATCTTCCACCTTGGGGAAGGCACATTCCATGATGTGTTGGTGTAGTGCAGCCATTTATGCCGCTGCTGTCTCGCCGGGCTTCTGGAGGCAGCCCGGGAATTCCATTCTCCTCGCTAGCATTGTTGGCTTGGGCATCAGGTACTGAGTCAAGGCATTGATTATTTCTTTGTAAGAACACTCAAGGATGGCCTTAGGTGCCAGGAGGCTCTTGGCTAGCTGGATGGTGGCCATGCCGCAGGAACTTAGAAGGAGTTTCCTTCTCTTGGCCCTATTGGTCACCTCTTGGTAGGTGAAGTAACAGGTTAGCTGATCTGTCCACGAATCCCAGAACTCGGGATGTGTGGGGTTGAAGACTTCGAGGTTTCCCTGAGTGGTGGCCATGGTCCTAGCAGGGAGCATGGAGCGGAGCCGGTGTGAGCCGGATACGATGCGATGCTGCTCGGGAGCGGTGCAGGGTACGGTGGCTTCCACAGGGTCAGTGCTCATTGCTGCGCTGGTTGGAGAATCAGGCCTGCTCATGGGATCCCATCCTCATTGCCACTGTAAATGTTAAGTATGAGCCTTAACAAGGTAGTGATTTCAACAAGTGATTTCAGCTTTACTTAACAGCAAACTAGATGATCAGAAAACACACACAAAACAGTGGAGCACAGCTCCCTTTTTAAATAATCCAGGCTGTCAAAGCCACACCCATAACTCAGTTAACATCCAATGATAACACAGGGATAAGGACCAATGAAGTCTGTTCCCTCCAAAGACATATACATAGTTCTGACTGGCTATTTACAAGGTTTCACAGAAACTAACCAATGGGAATGTCGACTCTTACAATCCCTTTTGCTGACTCAAGCTTAACATGGAAATACATAGGACTGAACATAACAGTAAAGTACTGGGTTCGACACATGGAGGACTCAGACTACGACTTGTGTTCAGACGCGTTTATTGTACTTCACACAAGAACTAACTCAAACGGCCCTGCAAGGCCAACTATATACACCCCCACCCGGTACCCCCATAGTTCCATTGGTGGGTTTGATCTTCCCACCAATGCCTAATTGGTGGATTCCAGGTGGACTAGGATCCTATTGTCTTTTTGTATCAAGCTTTAGGACTTAGGTGGTAGACCCCAGTGGCGGTCCGTGTACACAACACCCACCAAAGTAATGGGCTACTTTTCCCAAGAGAAAGACTACACCAGGCACTGAAGGTCATACAGAGATAATAGAAACGTAGGAGACACAGCAGAAATGAAGCTTAACATTCCAGAGTCACCCCCACTCCCATGGCAACCAGGGCTTGAGAAAGGCCTAGTTGACAGCCACAGAGGAAAGAACTACAGTGGCTGTGCATTTGTAAATGCAGTGCGTTGTCAGGAGCCCTGCTCTGCCATTAACAGTTTATGCAGTTCTCTTTCAAACTGCCAGTTCTTGTTCTCCTTCCTCATTACCCTGATGGAAAACTGACACCCCTGAAGATGTATCCAAATGGCAGACAAACCCTAGACTGAAGGAATAATTGAATGCTCAATTGAAAGGACTAATTAATAATTACTTCTGCCTTGATGTTTTCTGCATGTCAGGGGTGACTCTGCAGTCAGTAAGGTGTTGGCCTGGGGTAGTTGAATGTGGTTTTGAACTGCATCTTTTTCTGTTCCAGTGTGGGTTTGGTAAAAATGCTAAATGCAGATTGGCCCACAGAGAGAGAGAGAGAGAGAGAGAGAGAGAGAGAGAGAGAGAGAGAGAGAGAGAGAGAGAGAGAGAGAGAGAGAGAGAGAGAGAGAGAGCGCGCAGCAACTTCCAGAACGTCTTTTCTGCCTTAGGGGAAGGCAACCAGGCAGGCACAAGATGTCCAAGCTCAAGGCAAGCAGAGCTGATGGCCAGGCAAAGGGCTGAAAAGCTGGCAATTAAATTACTTTTAATCAAATTAGCCAGTGCCCCAGTACCCCCAAGGAATTAAAATGCCCCCCAAGTTAGCAGTTCCTGGCTACAGGCCTGCTTCTCTGTGAATATAGAAAGATCATAAAAAATAGAGAGCTGCCCATTCACAAAGACATGGCTGACATGGGCCAATCCAGACTGAGATCCAGACATCCAGCAATAAGATCTACACAAGTCCTGCAATCACAAATTTTCGATCTAAGGAATGAATGGCCACAAACATGGATGCAGTCATAACCTGATAAACCTGCTATTCATAACCTGATAAACACAAATGAGAGGCCTGCAGGATTTGATTTGCCATGTAAAACATGGAAGATGGCTAATAGAATATGAACAGGTTTTGGCAGGTGCACTGATTTGTTGTTTAACTGGGGCAAAATAGCAGGACCCAAATGTGATTATGGTGCAGCCTGCCAAACTATTTTTCAGCTGTCACAGGAATGTGAGCATCGTGCTTTCCAGGGAGATGTGACAGAGCTCTTTGAACTTTCCCTAGCTGCAATTGAGGGGATTGGAAATTTAGATAGTAGTATTTAATGGGATTGTTTAATCTGTCTGTATACCTGTTGTATCAACTTGGTTACATATTTTATATTATTAAATGCATCCTGTGTGTAATCCTGCCATACAACTGAACATACCATATGAAGTACCCTGACAGAATATAATACTGAAGAAATAAAATTTAGATCAGGATTGCACTTTTAGACATCAGCCTATAGATGTCAGCAGCAGCTTTGGGAACAACAAGGTGTTTTCAATGACAAAAGAATAAATTTGGTCACCTCCTTTTGTATGCAGCATACAGACATTTGACCAAAAAACCCCCCACGTTTTGAAGTGTAAAACCCTGCAAATATTGCTGGCTGGTTCAGGATACACTGGTTTTCAGTTGTTTTAATGCATAAATGAAGAGGATTAAAATAGAACAACTATATTGTTTAGTTAATTTCCTTCCATTTCAGTAGCTCTTTCTTGTTCAGATGTTACAGGCTGCAATTTCATACCCAAAGAATGGCAGACTGATAAATATAGGAGAAGAATTTTGGGGTGTTGCTTCTGAGAAGTAGGGTCTTACCTACAAACACTTACAAATACTCATGCATGTACTTGGGTTTTGAGGCACCACAGTGCTCTCATTTTTGCTACAAAAGACTAAAATGGCAGCTATTCTGGAAGTATTAATTTATTTGACTTATATCCTGCCCTCTCTGCAAAGCAGTCTCCGGGCGGCTTACAAAAACTGTATAAAACACTAAAACAAGAAAATTAATAAAATCACAACAATATAATCCTAAACATAACAAGTTAAAAAGTGCTAGTACAACTAATATAACAATGGCAGATGTTTGCAGCATTTACAAGTATGCAGTCAGCATAGTCTGGGTTGTGTCAGGCTGTTGATGGTGAGAATAATACTGATATTGATGTTAATATTGATGTTGATGTTGGGACCAGGGCCTCACTTTATGTAGTGCGGCTCCCTAATCAAAGACCTGGTGGAAGGGCTCCATCTTACAGGCCCTGCAGAACTGTAAAAGGTGCCACAGGGCCCTGATATCCTCTGGGAGCTCATTCTACCATTATGGAGCAGCCATTGAGAAGACCTTGGCTCTTGTCACAGCCAGCCTGGCTTCCTTGGGGCCTGGAAGGGCCAAACGGTTTTGGGACCCTCATCGTAGTGCTCTCTGGGAACATGTGGGAACAGGCGGTCCCTTAGGTATGTAGGCCCCTGACCATATAGGGCTTTAAAGGTAAGAACTAGCACCTTGAACCAAATTCGATATGCTGTAGGCAGCCAGTGCAGTGCTTTTAGTGCAGGCTGGATGTGCTCCCGCATAGGGATACCCAACAACAGTCTGGTCACTGCATTTTGCACTAGCTGCAGCTTCTGGATTTGAGACAAGGGCAACCCTATGTAGAGAGCATTATAGTAATCCAATCTCGAGGTGACCATTGTGTGGATCACTGTTGCCAGGTCATTGCATTTGAGGAAGAGAACCTAATCAGCCACAGATGATAAAATGCTGACTTTGCAGTGGCTGCTCCTTGGGCCTCCATCATTAAGGAGGGGTCTAGGAGCACTCTCAAGCTCCTAACCTCTGGCACTGGCACCAACGGCACCCCATCAAAGGTTGAGAGCCCCCAGGCTGCTCTGACCCAGATACAGAATAAGTCCCTGCCTTGAAAGAAAACAGTGCAAACAGAATCAGGATCTCCTTGCTTGCAGAGGAAAGGACACTAGTCAGGTGATCATAGAATTACACAAAAGATTGAGGGGGAGACAGGTAGCCATTTATTTAAAATATCACCTTCATCTGTTCTTTTAAGTATGCAGAAATCTGAGCATTACCATGCCCTTGCAACTGCTCAAAAATCTGAGAAGTAAGGGCAGAGTTGTTACTGAATTTTGTGGCCCGATCCTTTTGACTTAAAAGAGCTGCGAGTCTTAATTTTTATGCCATTTTCTGTTTCTTCCCACTAAACTTTCCTGTTTGAACTTATGTCACTTGTAACATTTTCTGTCCCATTACGTGGCCAAAATGAAGCAAAATGGACAAAATGAATAGGCTCACAATGATGTGTGAAAACAAGAAGAAACAACAACAACAAAAGACATTTTTGCATATCACTAAACCAAGGGCATCTCTCAGATTGCAATCTTATGCATATTTACACAGTAGTAAGTCTTGGCACACTCAATGGAACTTACTCCAAAGTAAACATATGTAAGTTTAGGCTGTCAGTCTCTTAAAAGTAGTTTTTAAAACATTTCATTCAAAACTTATGTTTAATTTGCTGAGCTGTACATGTTACATGAATGTGGTTAGGAGCTTTTATTTTAGGAATACTTGCTAGATGAAAATCCAGCAGATAAAAGGACATAATAGCACTGTGAGGTTTAATTAAATTTAGTGCTGTGGAGCCAGGAATGCTCTGAGAAACTGGACATTTATTATACTCTGCAGAAAACCATTCTCTGAATAACCCCCCCCCTTTTAAAAACAAGAGATGTTCCTTTAAAGAAGGGAGATCTTATAAACCTCAACTTCATCCATTACCAGTTCAAGGGAGGGATGTTTTCATAACATCTTATGATCACTTTTGGTCATTCAGAGCCATAGGTAATGCCATAAACGTGTAAAGAAAATAGGAAACTATGGGCTGTGGTGGAGTTTTGCTGATAACATGGTTGCCAAAGGGATCATAAATCTATTTCAGCTACCATGGTGGCTAGCTGCATCACTGAAACCACCTGCATGCAATATTTTGTAGTAACTTTTCAGAATAGGATTTCAAATGACAGGTAGCATAGAAGAATTGACTGGCTTCTACTGTTAAGCACAGGATGGTGCTGTAGCTGCATTGTTACAAACCACTCATGCACTGTTGTAGCATACATAGCATATGTTTACACTATTTGTATTTTCCCCAGGGATTCACCTTGTTAGCCTATTTTTGACTTGCTTGTCTATGTAACATATAGCTCTTAAAAAAAAAAAAAAGCTAAATTCTGCAAACTATTATCTTGGTGACTGGAGGCTATAGATGAAGGTGAACAGATTATGAACACAGATAAATCAGAGGTGATTTTAGTAGGGAATCCCTTAGCCTTGAAAGTGTCTTTCCCCTTGTGATGGGTGAGGTGATATTATCCTTATCTGAGTAGATACACAGCCAAGGACAGGTGTGTGTATTTTTTAAAAAATCTGTTTTAATTTGGGATCTGGATTTTGGGGAGGACATTGGCTTCATTATCTGAAAATTTTTGGCCTCTCAATACTATTTTGGGATTTTGTTTTGATTATTTTGGGTTCATTATTTCTAGGGAATCAATTGGGGGGTCTGAAGTGGCTGTTTTCCCAAGCAAATGGAACCACAATTGCACAACCTAGTTACCCCTTTCTACTAAAGACTCTCCACATTCCAAGTCAATTTAAACAGGGTGCCCCCAGCTATCCTATTCTCCATTGTTTCCTATGGGAAAAAATATGATGCTTCCACCACCCAAACAGAACCAATGCCAAATGTGAGAATCCAAATAGAATCAATGTGGAATATGAGAATTCAAAAAGAATCAATGTCAAGTGAGAATCCAAAAAGAATCAATGTTGAACTTGAGAATCTGACTCCTGCAAATTGACCATGGGCAGCTCTCCTGGTCTCTCCTTGGGATCCCATTGGGTGAGAGAGCATTCTCCTCTCCCCCTTATCCATGAAACACCAGAAAAACCATTCACAGAGCAGCAAAGGTAGAGCCATTTTTGTCAGTTTTTCTCAAATTCTTTGTGTCTAGAATTCCAGAATCCTGAAAAATCTGGGAAATGCCTTAAACAGTTTTTGAATCCCTGAAACAACCCCGAACAGCCATTTTGGGGTATATTTTTGGACTGAGGATATCTCAGTGCACACCAAGGAGGCTTCCTGGATACATTACTGCTACTGGGTCAGCAAAAATGGGGAATGAACTGTGTGTGTGTGTGTGTGTGTGTGTGTGTGCACATTCATCGTACAGGCTGCATTTACTGCAGAAGTGGCATTCTATCTTGGAAATAAGTGAGTCTGCTATGCTGAGATCTACTTTTGTAACCACCAGGATTGACTATTATAACATACTTTTTGTGGAATTGTCCTTCAAACTTTATCAGATGATTCAGCTGGTAAAATACCCCTTCTACTTGCATTGTCATGGATGTTGGGAGGCATGACCATATCTAACCAATTCTTTGACTGCTGCTGGCTACTGGCTGCTTTTGGTGCCAACCGAAGGTGCACTTTAAATCTTTAAAGCCAGTTTTTGCCTAGGACCTACATTCTTGCACAGATACATTTAAGTGGAGCATGCATAAGAGGATTTCCCTTTGCATTGCATCCTGCCTGGATAATTATACAATTACTTAGCATTTAATGGTCCTACCACCATTCTGCTGACAGAAGAGGGAGATATGGTGTGATATCCTCTCATTCCTATCCTCACAGCATGTTGTTTTTTCGTCTGAGTGAGTCCTCTTTTCCCAAGCAATATCTTTCTGGGATCACAGAAGGCTGCTGGGTAAAAGGGAGGGTGGTGAAAGTTCAGCTTCCACCAGTTAAATGATGGGAGGACACAGCCTATTGGCTTATATCCAGTGATGTAATAGTGGAAGCATAAACAAATAATTCAGTTTGGCATTTACAAGATCTTGTACAACACCTTGTGCTTTCCTCCTTATATATTATACTGCCCAGTAATTGGCTGCACAAGATCTTTTGCAAACAGAAACACAAGTATGGATACATTAAGTTTAACAGTGCAAGTTGCTATCTTTCTTTCTTGCATTTCTGCTTGTGCAGTGACTATAATTATGGGAGGCAGCTGAGAGCTCTGTGACATGGTGCATGATTTGCCTATAGAAGGTCCTGGATTAATCCTTTTTTCACAAGTATTGACAAGGTATCTTCATGTGGACTGAATTTAATAATCTTAATGAATTGTATTTTTGACCTGTCATAAAAGTATTTAAAAATATTAGGCCAAGGTTAGCTTTGTGAAGGCTCATGTCAGTGCATTGGATACAAATAATAATAATTATGCACCCACTTAATTGTTCCACCAAGTCTAATTCATTAATTTCAAATAAAAATGTAACTGTTGACAAAAAATGTAACTGTTGACAAATGATTTATTAAAGTTTATTAAAGTACTGTGAAATCTAAGCTGGACTGTCATATTTTGGTTCTTTGACAAATCCAAGCAGACAATTTTTAATAGCTTTTAAGTACATAATAATGAATTATTTTAAAACATATTTTTCACTGGAGTATTTTATTAATTTATTTGAAGTTGTAGTTGACTCAGTTCTATGGGAATATTGGTAAAACATGCTAAATCACAAATATGAATATGAATATGAAATATTAAATGTGGTAAATTGAGATGCCCTCCTAGAGTTGGATTTGACTAGCTTTCAAGCAAGGGAAACCTTTACCTTTACCTTTACTTCACGTTAACACTGGTCCATAGGGATGGGACTCTGGGGAATACCTAGATCCAAAATTGGGAGCAAGAATGAAGAATTTACAGTGAAAGCCCAAGCAGAGTTACACCCTTCTAAGACCATTGAAACAGAAGCTGTCGAACAGAAAGCTTCTGGGGACAATGTATCTAACCTACTTAAAAATTGGTCACAAGTTTGGCAGTTCTCTACCAGTAGCTGTTGCATTCCTTGCAGTCTGTCAAATTAGTGGAGCTTCAGTGCATGACACCATCTTTTTTAAAATTAAAAAAACCAACTCTAAAAACGTCAACATTAAGGTTTTATATATCCAAATATACTAGATGTAAAATTATCTGTTTCCCCATTCTTAGCACAGGCTATATCTTGTTGTAGGTGAATAAATTGTCACTCATTTTTGTGACTTATAATAGCATTAAATCATATTATTTTTATCAGTCATTTATTAAGATTTGGAAACTTCCAAACAGAATGAAGTATTTTTGTACTCATGCAAGGAATTTCTTCTTTCATTTGCACTGGTATGCAGGGAATGTCTGACATAAAGTTGTATTAGTTTTATTTGTTCTTGACAAACTTTCCCAGTGGCCAGATTTCTATCAGGGCAGGCATATCTATAAGCATACTTATCTGAACATCAATTCTATTGAAATCAGTTAAGAATTGCTTTGGAGTAAATCTCATTAGGACTGGATTGTAAACCTGGAAAAAATAAGTTGTCTAGGATTTATATCTGTAGAAGTGGGAACCCACAAGGACTTGAGAGAGCCATCTCATTTCCTCCTCCCCAACTATTTTCTCTTTCCCTTTCATGAAAGTCCCCATAGCCCCCTTTTCCTGCTTTCTTCTCCCCTTTGCACCCAACCTACATTTATCTGCCCCTTTCTCTTCAGTTTCTCTCTCCCACCCCGGCAGCCTCTACCTAGGAAAGCTATGGCCCAGTTGTGTGGTTCTGGCCACTAAGTCAGGCCCACATGGTAGGGGATCCTCAAGGACTTGTGGTGGGGGGACCTCATTTTTCCCTATATCCCCCTTCCCCCACTATTTCCTCTTTCCCTCTTCCTTCCAACCACCATATCCTTTCCCTGCCTCATTCTTGCCTTCTCATCCATTCACCAACCTACCTTTTATCTGCCTCCTATAATCACCTATATGCAATGCTCCCTCTAAGCTGTGGAGTCTTGTGTGCAAAAATTCTACTTTGTGAGCTACTGGCATTAAAGTTCTGAGAAAGCGATTTGGCTGCTGCATAAATTAGTTTGCTCTGGAGCCATCCTACCTGAGCTAAGACAAAAAATGTGTGAGCTGGAGGCTAAAAAACTGAGCTAGCTCACACTAACTCAGCTTAGAGGGAACACTGCCTATATGTATTATTTATTTACTTCATTTTTACCCCACCTTTCTCCACAGTGGGGACCAAAGCAGCTTACGTTATTCTCTTCTCTTTCCATCTTCACAATAACCCTTTGAAGTATGTTAGGCTGAAAGTATGTGACTGGACCCACATGACCCAGTGAACTTCTACAGCAAGATGGGGATTTGAACCTGGATCTCCGAGGCCCTACTCTGAAGCTCTAACACATTGTCTTCCTTAGGGTGGCTTTTGAAGAGTAGCAAGGAGCCAGTTGTTAGCCCAGCCGCCTTTATTGGGCTATTTCTGGACTGTTTTTATGCAGTTATAAACCTGATAGTGGGCCAGCCAAGAGACTGTGAAATAGACGCCACGGGGAGAAACCCAGAGAGGAAACAGAAGCCAGCCAAGGATGATGAGATGCTGGCTAAATTCACTCCAGAAGTGCTCACAGCCTCCCTACAGCTTGTCATGTCTTACACTCACAGGTTTACACTCAAACAAAAGACTCTTGCATACAGCCCAGACTCCTGGTCTCCACATAATAAAGGGATTAACCCCCCCTACATGCCAACTCACACGTTCCTCATGGAGAATCTACCCGGATACTGAAGAGTCATCTTCCTTTGTTTCCAACTTCCTCTTTTCCTGCTCCCAGGTGTCCAACAGTCAAGGTAGCCACTAGCATTTGAAAGTGACCCTAACAACCAATCCCTAGCCAGCAGGGAGTGTCCCCAGGTGTAAGCCGCCTGGCCTCCCATGCCCACCGCTCAA
This sequence comes from Gekko gecko, assembly GCA_029375565.1. Taxonomy (NCBI): domain Eukaryota; kingdom Metazoa; phylum Chordata; class Lepidosauria; order Squamata; family Gekkonidae; genus Gekko; species Gekko gecko. The sequence goes on from JAPDNY010000006.1 coordinate 86,110,218, forward strand.
GAAGCCTTAAAAATACTCACACACGCTTCTCAGAGCTCTCTCTGCCTTGCCTCCCCCCTACCAATGACCTCTCTCAGCCTGCTATTACCTCTTACGCCCAGCTTACTTTACCCAAACCCTTACCTCGCTTTAAGGCTTCAGTCTGCAGCTGGAGTAGCGCACGTGTCCTTAGCAGGTCTAGCACACATGTTCCCCATTTTTCTTCTCATATTCCTTCCCACCCTGAACTTCCCGCTGGAAGATTTAGGAGCTACGCATCCCTGAGGTAAATATTGCCCCTCATCGCTTCAATACCTGCTCATGCAAATGTGCTATTTATTTCCTTCCTGTTCGTATTAGTTTCTTGTATGCCAGTGTGTGTGACTGTATGTTCTGATTGATATTACTGCACAGTAAACAAAAGATTTATTTTACTCCTGTCTCTCTCCTCTTTACTGGGAAATAGCGTGGTGGCCCATCCTCCGTATACACAGACCAAAGAATCCCAATATAAAATGCTGTTCCAAGTGCTCTATTAATTATAGATCAGAGCATTTCGGCTAACACAGTCCTATGTGAGTCATGCAAGTTGGGTGGTATCAAGTCACCCAGTGGTTTCTGCCAGGCCTTGCTCTGGTGACTCTTCACTCAAAGGCCAAAATGGCCCTGGAAAGGTCCCTGTTCCCTCCCCTAGCCTTTTACTCACAGAAACTAAGCTTTGGACCTATGAGAAACTTACTGGAAAATTCCCCCACTGATCACTGCTTAGTCCTCTGGCTTCTGACACCCTCAGCCACCTTTTTGTACCCACCCACCACTCACTGTTTCCCCTACCTACTCCCCATCCTTCTCACCCCTCTCCCCACCTATCCCCTCACCCTTGGCACTGCACTCACCCCCACCTTTTCTACACTTCCTACCTACCTCCATCCTTGACACTCCACTCAGCCTGCACACTCACTGCTCTCCCAATTACCCTCCATCCTTGCTGCTCTCCCTACTTACCCACCAGAACAACACACTTACCTCAGCCACTTAATCAGGGCTTGCAGCAACCCCCTCCTCACCACCGTCAGCCTCTGTGGCTCCTGTGCCACTGCAGCTTCTGGTCTCCTTGCCACTAGGTCAGCCTCTTCCCCATCATTAAAGAACCTGCTGCCAAAATCAGGGAGCCCTCCACAGCTGCCAGCCTCCTTGCTGGTGAGGTCAGCTCCCCCAAGATTGCTGAGATACTGCTGCTGCTGAAGCCAGAGGCTCCTCTATGGCTGCCAGCTTCCTCCAGGTGAGCCCACCTCCCCCAAGATCTCCAGAACTACTGCCACCACTGAAGCCAGGCAGCACTGTGGCTCCCCACAAAATTGCTGCTGTTGCCTGCCCCACCTCTGTTGATACTGCCCCCTAGCCCCTCATCTTCCTTCACTGACAGAGAAGGTAGGTGTGTTAACTGTGATTGCACATGCAGTGCTCTTGTTTTGAGGTGATTTAAACCCCCTGTGTAATTTTTTATGGTTTTCAGATTTTTCTGTAAACCTGGGAGATTCCCCATGTTTGCAGAAAATCACTTTTCTCTCAGTGTGAGCCTGATATACTGATTTAGATATCTGCATATCTGCTCACATTTGAGAAATAGCTATATAGATGATATTGTTCAACTGTAAGCAACAATAATATGATAGGCTGTGGCAAAATGTGTACTGTACCAATATACTCATTTTCATGTTGTAAATGTTTACAGAAATATCTTACTTCCTTGTTGATTTATCCATAATGTTAATGTCTTTCTTAGCAGTATTAAATACAGCAGCAATGGATGCTCTTTAGCATCTACTCTCTGAGAACCAGAATAATAGGGTCTACAATCTTCAGTTAATCATAAAATGGTGGCTCAGAAGGGTGGAGCAGTGATGGCTGGGCAGAGAATTTCAGTGCTCTTGGGGAGGGGAAAGTATAGCAGTGGGACCAGGCAGACTGGAATGGAAGGGGACAGAGGAATAAAGAAGCTCGGCCACCTTCCATCCTATGTCCCATCTGAAAGGTGGCAGGTAGTGGGGCAAGGATTAACAACCCCACTCTGACATTGGTGCTGTGCAATGCCAGGTCCATAAATAATAAGACCACAGTCCTTCGAGACTTCTTGCTGGAGCAGGACATGGATGTAGCATGTGTGACCGTGACCTGTGTATGAGATGGGGAGACAGTTGTTCCCTCTCAGTTGGCTCCTCCCGGGTTCTCGGTCCTTCACCAATCTTGGAATATGGGGTGGGGGGGAGGAGTTTTCATTTGGGAGGCTTACTCCTTCCCAGTGCTCCTGGTGATGAGGCTCACAGGCATTGAGTGGGAAGCTTTGTGTGGGAAGCTGGGGAGAGTTTGGTTGGTCTACTGACTGCCCAACACACTGTCCGATAGCCTGTCATCCCTGGTAGAGGCCATGTCGGGCTGGGCATTGGAGCACCCTAGGCTGATAGTCCTGGGTGACTTCAATGTCCATGCTGATGATATGGCTTCCTCACGGGCAGTGGACCTGGCGTCATCCATGGTGGTGCTGGGACTCTCCCAATACGTAACAGCCCCCACTCACTGAGCTGGTCACAAGCTTGATTTGATCTTCGTGGTGGGGGTTACAGTGGACTATATTACTGCCAAGGCAGTTCCGTGGTCAGACCACCATGCCCTGAGGGCCCAAGTGAATGTGTCACCCCAGCCCTGTTTGGGTGGCAAGTGTATTTTAGCTCACCTGCGGAGCCAAATGGAACCTTTGTGGCTTCAGATGGCCCTCTGGGATCCATTGCCCCTTGGTGGCTTGTTAGATGAGCTATTCGAGGACTGGCATGGCTGACTCTCAACAGCCATTGAAGAGATTTCTCCCAGACACCCTCTGCGCCTTCGGTCAAGGCTGGCTCCCTGGTATACCCAGGAACTGAGGCTGATGAAGCAAAGGCTCAGACAGCTAGAGAGACAGTTGTGGCATGCTCCCAACGAGGCAACAAGAGCATCCTATGAGGTCCTATGAGTTGGCGGTCAAGGCAGTGAAGAGGGAGTTCTATGCAACCACTATTGCATCTGCAAGCTCACACCCAGATAGAACGATTTGGTCCTTAACAGTTCTGCCACAGGGCAGACAAAATATTAGGGAATTGGATATTGGCTGTGAGGCTTTTGTGAGCTATTTTGCAGATAAAGTCTTGTTGCTCCGCCGTGAACTTCCTGCCACATTTGAGACAGTGAGTGAACTTGAGGCTCCATGAGTGTCTTCTGGTCCTATTCTGGATTATTTCAGTCCACTCAGCCTAGAGGAAGTTGACAGATTCATCTCAACTGTATGCCCAACCATGTGCAGCCTGGACCCGTGCCCCTCTTGGCTAATTAAAGCTGGCCCTGAGGGGTTTTTGAGGTGCCCTTAAGGACATTATCAACAAGTCCCTCTCCAAGGAGCTCTTCCCGGGGGCTCTCAAGGAAGTGATGGTCTGCCCTCCCCTAAAAAAACCATCTTCGGACCTGGCCGAATTGGCGAACTATTGGCTGGTATCCAATTTACCCTATTTGGGCAAATTAATAGAGAGGGCGGTGGTGATACAGTTGCAGAGCTTTATGGATGACACTTCCATTCTAGATCCCATCCAGTCCTACTTCCGCACAGGCCATGGGACGGAGACAGCACTGGTCGCCCTCACAGATGACCTTCGGAGGCACCTGGATTGGGGTGGGATGGTGCTGCTGCTGTTGTTAGACCTGTCAGGGGCATTCAACACAGTTGACCACCAGTTGCTTGCCCATTGCCTCACTGAAATGGGGATCCAGGGGCTCACCTTGCAATGGCTTGTCTCCTTTCTCCAAGGTCGGGAACAAAGGGTGGCAGTTGGGGAGCAGCTGTCCCAAAAGCACCCACTAATCTGTGGAGTGCCTCAAGAGGCAGTGCTTTCTTCAATGCTATTCAACATCAATATGCACCCCCTTGCCCAGATTGCCCGGTGGCATGGGCTAGGGCAGTGGTGGGCAAACTCATTAGTCAAGAGAGCCAAATATCAACAGTACAATGATTGAAATTTCTTTTGAGAGCCAATTTTTTTAAACTTAAACTATATAGGTAAGTACATTGTTATTAACTTAATTAGGGTACTTCTAAGCTGGCCTTTGCTAAAAACGTCCTCAATCTGATTGAGGTACGTTCGCTGAGGTCGACCCCTTCCAACTCTCCCATCCACACTAGTCTTGTATACTTGTTTTGTCTCCTTTCATTCATCCTCTCTATATGTCCAAAGTATCCATAAAATTAAATCATGAAAATGACTGACAAACACTAATGTGAACAATGGTCTTGCATCTCCTTGGAAAGTTTGGGTATGTCAGGTTTGTATGTTGTTGTTTTTAATTTTAGGCACGATTCCAGGTTCTCATCAATAAGACGATTTCTCAATTTACTCTTGATATGGTCCATGCTTGAAAATGTTTGTTCACATAAATATGTAGACCTGAATAAGGAAAGAACAGCAAACGCTAGTTTTTTCAGTTGATTATATGAGTCAGGAATACTATTCCAGGTGTTAAAAATCAACATATCTTCCTTCTCCAGGTTTTTCAAAGCAGACCACTTGTGCTGTGAACTAAGTTCACTTTTGTTTTTCTCCAATATTTCTAGATCAGCACAAAGACATTCAAATTTAGAGCTCCACAATTCTTTGGTTTTTAAATCCAGCAATTGCATTTCAAAGTTGCCAATGTCAATATTAAAGGAAGAAAAGGGGGTTTCGGTTTCGGCGTTGCGAATGGCGGTCGCCTCTCGGGACGCTCCCGGAGGCGGTTAGCCCACACGCAGTCAGGGGGTCTTCGCATGTGCGAAAGACCCTAGTGAGCCTTAGGCAAAGGCTCCGAACCGGGGGCGCTTTGGGGAGTAGCCTCTTTGCCGGCAGATAGCCTGGAAATTGAGGCTTTCTCCCTGCTCCAATCGGCCCCACTGCATCGTGCCTGTAATGGGACTTAGCAGCGCCACCGACTTCCAGGAGTGAAGACAGCGCTATGATTTAACATAAAAAGAAGAAGTGGCATCGAATCGTGAGTTGAAGATCTATTTTGAAGCGTGAATTAGAGCCCCCCGCGAGCGTTTAACCGTTTGGGAGGAGGGAGGAGTCCCCACCCCGTTTGAGAAGCGAGATCTAAAAAGGAAGCGTGAAGGGGGGCATAGAGAAAAAACAGTGTTGGTGAAAGTACCGTCGCGGTAGTACGGAAGATTACGATCCTTTTAGCTTCCTGGGGGATGCAGCACAAACTTTGTAAAAGTAAACAATAAAACAAAATGTCGACAACGGGGAAAGTCCTGCAGAAACCGGAAGAGAAGAGAGGAGGGACTTCCGGTCCGGGTAGGCCCCCCCCCAGAGCTTGCTGTCAATCAACAAGAAAATGAGATACTGCGCCCTCTGCTGGAGGAAATGCAGAAAATCAATGAAACTTTGCTCAAAGTGGAAAGTGTCTTCATCAGTCGACAGAGACAAATATCGGAAACATCAAGGAAGATCGCGGAAATTGAACAGAAAACGAATCTGATTTTAAGTCTTCAGGGCGTAAAAGAAGAAGAGAAAGAAGATCTCAGATTTACTTCGACGAGTGTTTTGGCACCCCTAACTGGCAGTGAAGCGAAAGAATTAAAAGAAGAGGTGGACATGGCTCCCAAAGCCTATTCCGCTTATATAAAAGAAAATACTCTGCCAGTAGAAGGGGAGGCTGAGCATAGCAGGAAATATATCAGAGATCCAATTTCATGTGAAGTGGATATGGCGCCCTGGAAATTTGAAGGCCAGAAGTACAAGGGAAAAGAGAAAAGAAAGAAGAAAGACTACATCTTTAAAAAGCAAAAACTTCTGAAGAGACACGCCAGCTGGGAGGAAGACGCAGCACTCAAAATTTGAGATAAGCAATGAAGAAGACAGCAGCCCAGGGGAAAGAGGCGATGGAACGGAAGGCATCCAGGTTAAAAAGGACTCAATCCATAATTGGAAGAGACTTAAAAAGAAGACACCTTGAGGATTGTTCGTGTTGTATCTGGAAGGAGCTGTTTGATTACTAACCCCGATGGACTTTACTAACTGTACTAACAGAATGATTCTGGACTTTGCAGAGCTAAAAAGAAGATCTTCTAACCATGATAGATGCCAAAAATGGTATTGATTACTAACTAAAACTAACCCTTTTTAACAGAAAAAACTTCACTCCATCTTTTTCTTTCTCCATCTGTCTACCCTACCCTTTTCTTATATAAAAAGAATAAAATTCTCTCCTCTTTAGGAGAGTTTTACTACAAAAAAAAAAAATTAAAGGAAGAAAAAATTAATTCTGTTACAATAGCATTAAGAGGTTTTTTAACAAAGGCTAACGTCGGTTTGCTGTTTCTGAATTCTTGAAACCTGTTGAGAAAAGTTTCCCTTGTACTTAAAAGTGTTGTTTTGAAATAGCAAATGTCAATATCAGAATTATTTTCTTGGCGATGTTTCAACAGGCTTGGAAAGTGAATCAAAGTTTCTCTTTCAAAATCTTGAGCAAAAAGAGATAATTTGTTTTTGAATGAAATAACTTCTTCTAATATCGAAAAAATTGTGTTTCCTTTCCCCTGTAGTTTACGATTAAGCTGATTTAGATGAGACATAACGTCTACCATGAAATAAAATTTTTGGATCCACTGGTCATTCGTTAGTTCTGGATAGTGAATACCCTTCTCAAGGAGAAATGCTTTAATTTCTGTTAATAAGGAAGTGAAACATTTCAAAACGTTTCCTCTTGATAACTAACACACCTTGTTATGCAGCAGAAGATCTGCATACTCACTCTCAATTTCAAATAAAAATTCTTTAAATTGGTGATGATTAAGAGCTTTAGCTATAATGGAGTTGATAATCTTAATCACCAATTCCATAACTTTGCAAATTTCTTCTGGGAATGTCTGCGCACAAAGCGCTTCTTGATGAAGGATGCAATGGTAAGTAAGTATCTCGTGATTAATTTTTTTCTTTCAAAATAGCAACAAACCCTTTTCTTATGCCAGTCATACTTTTCGCCCCGTCTGTTGAAATTGAGACAATTTTATCGAGTGGAATATGATGTTTTTCAATGCACCCAATTACAGCATTTGCTATATCCTCTCCATGTGTTCAACCTTTGAGTGGCAATAATCCTAACAGTTCTTCTTTAGGACCTGTAGATGAAATAAATTGTACAAAAAGTGAAACTTGCACTGTATCATTTATGTCACAAGACTCGTCAACTGCTATTGATAAAGCTGAAACCAATTTAAGATCTTTGACTTGCTGGTTGGTTATATTCGAAGACATGACTGTTCTATCTTTCACTGTTTTAGCAGACAATGGTAACTCTTTAATTTTTTCTGGAATATCTGCTTTGTTCTTAAAATCCTGAAATAGCTCTTCAGATACATTTATAAAACAACTTTTTATGTATTTGCCATCTGTATATGGTTTCCCTCTCTTAGCAATCTCTTGACTAACCACAAAACTTGCAATGTTAACATTGTTGGAAGATTGCATCCAGTAATTAAATACAGAACTTGATTTCTCTTGACTCTTCTGAAGTTCCTCAACTGCTTTCTTCCTTGCATCACTGACAGGATATTTAGTACTAAATGACACGTGTTTCATTGTAAAGTGTCTCTCCAAATTTGATTTCTTGTTATGCGCCAATTTTTCCTGACAAATAAGACAGGTCGGAAGGCCATTTGAGTTTTGAATAAATGCGAAAGTCTCAGTCCATTCAACTTTAAATTCACAGTTTTCATCTTCTGTTTTTCTTTGCTTCTTCTTTGTCACCATGTCAAACAGGGCACCTAAAAAAATGTTTCATTTTATAATAATAAAGCTACCAACACAAAATAATTGCAATTCTTAAATTGATGCTTCGGGTAGGTACTTTTGTCACCTGTTCGCCATTTGTGGATGCTACTAGAAGTAACCACTGCACAATGGGACTGCTGACTGACTGGCACACACTAGAAAGCATCAATATGTATGGCCTCATTGGACCAGATTCAAGGTTCTTAGCTAGCAGCTAGCATTCTGTTCCCAATTGCAGCCTTCCAGAGATCTCTGGAAGCTCAAAGAGCTGTTTGCCCTCCCCCATTCTTTCAACAGCATTTCATATTAAGAAGTTCAGTGTCCCTGAACACAAGCTTGATTAAGTTCACAATATATCTTATCTCTATGGGTTCCTCCCCCTAAACTTCCCACCCACATCTTGTGGCAGTGGCTTTCCCAAGTTAATTGGGCGGGGGGCAGTTTTCAGAGGCCCACAACAGTCATTCTTCCTACCCAGCTCAGCTGTTTCAAGCACGTAACACCGAAAGCAGAGTCGACAAAAAGTGGCCACTCAAAGTTCCCTGAAGCTGAGTTAGTGTGGGCTACCTCACAGTTTTTAGCCTCTGGCTCACACATTTTTGTCTTAGCTCAGGAACGATGGCTCCAGAGCAAACTCATTTATGCAGTAGAGTAGCCAAATTGCTCACTCACAGCTTTCATCCCAGGAGCTCATATAGTAGAATCTTTGCGCACAGGCTCCACAGCTTAGAGGGAGCACTGAAACACAACAATGGGCAAGTAGTCTTGCAGAGTCACACAGGACACCTCCAAGTAAATATGGGTGGGTTGTTTTAAAGGGGAATCCATCCACACTAAATCTTTGAAAGCAAGAATCGATGCTCCGGCTGTGTCTCCCAGGCACATTCCCCACCACAAGCCTGTACCTTGAAGAGAGCCGCATCCTCCTCGCGGTTGTAGTCCTGTTTGCTGGTGTGCTTCCAAGGGATGCGGAAGATGCTCTTCTCCTCATTCGCCCACCCCACACCAGGCCCAGGTACTTGTTGCTGTCGATCTGCTTGATCAGCCACTGCCGAGTTACCCATTGCTGATGCTGCCGCCGCCTTCCAGGCTCATGCCATGCGCCCAGCCACTGTTGCCGCCCCTGCCGGAGGGGAAAAGTGGGAGTCCTGTGCCAGGCACCCACCTCTGTGCCCCCAAACATGCTGCGCACCCCCACTTCACACAAACGCGCCTCTCACATGCCAGCGGTGCAACCCGAGCGTGCAGGGCTATCAGATCAGAGGCAGCGCATGCGTATTGGCTGCAACGAGGCGGCAAAAAGCCTGAGCTCTTCAAAAGCTGCTCCCAGGCTCCCCAGCCACCCTCAGCTACAGGCGCCCCCTTCTTGCCCACTCTCGTGCAGGCTCCGTGCCAGGTGTCATCATGGGGTGATGGTGCAGGCACACTCCAGTCAGGCATAGCGGGATGCCCAGGATCCTGTCAGGGCTCCAGCTGTGGCTGCCCGCCCCAGCATCACCAAGTAGCCAAATCATTCGCTCAGAGCTTTCATGCCAAGAGCTCAGGAAGTAGAATCTTTGCTCACAGTTTCCCATTGCTGCCAGGGGCCTCTCGCCTCACTCGCCCACCTTCTGCTGCAGCTTGCGGGTGACCCCACGCACCAGGAAGGTGGCCTCCACCAGCAGTGCCCTGGCCACCGCACCTCCCTGGGCTCCTGCAGGAGTGGACGCTTGAGTTGTAGCTGCCTAGGGGGCGGCAGGCAAACTCCTATGCAGGTGCACCCTCCCGCCCAATGGAGCACAGAGAGGCACTCCGCTTTTCCAGAACACCTTTGGGAGGGTCACTTACCTATTGCCCCAAACACCACGATAACATTTTTGTCCGTCATCTACAGGGACTGAGAAGCAGCCGGCTGCCCTGGAAAAAAGGGAGGAAGAAAGAGAATGAACAGGACGTCCTTGGCATAACCAAATTCAAAGACATTTGCTTCAAATCACAAACTTCTCCAGAGTTCTTCTTCAGGATGGGTGCTTCAGAAAGAAGACAGCCTTCCCCAAACAAGCAGAGATGTGGGTTTTCTGGGCAGAAATTAATAGGAAAAGTTTGGGATGCTTTGATACCTGCAGGAGTGCAACATTGGGGGGGGCCTGATACGGGGAGCGTCTCAGTCCTGAGTGTGCAGGGAGGGAGGCACATAGTGTCAGACTAAGATCTGGGAAGCCCAAGTTCAAGTCCCCACTCACTGGGTGACCTCAATCTATACACAAACTTGCAGACTGGCCTGCTTCGCAGGGCTGTTGTGAAGATAAGAGGGAAGTGGGAGACTGACACAGACTGCTTTGGACTTCCATGGGTGAGAAAAACAGGCTACGCATGAAGTCATAAGAACATAAGAGAAGCCAATGTTGAATCAGGCCAATGGCCCATCTAGTCCAACACTCTGTCACACAGTGGTCAAGAATACCAGGTGCCATCAGGAGGTCCAGCAGTGGGGCCAGGACACTAGAAGCCCTCCCACTGCTGCCCCCCAGCACTAAGAATAGAGTGCATCACCTGCCCCAGACTGAGAGTTCCTATGTATACTTGTGACTAATAGCCACTGATGGACTTCTGCTCCATATGTTTATCTAATTCCCTCTTGAAACTGTCCATGCTTGTAGCCACCCCACCTCCTGTGGCAGTGAATTCCAATCCAAGGCAAACCATTCAATATCACAGTAATCCAAGTCTATGCCCCAACCACTGCTGCAGAAGAGGCTGAAGTGGACCAGTTCTATGAAGACCTACAACAGCTCATAGAACTAACACCAAAAAATGATGTCCTCATCATCATAGGGGACTGGAATGCTAAAGTAGGAAATCAAAAAGTAACCGGAATAACAGACAAGTTTGGCCTTGGAGAACAAAATGAAGCAGGGCAAAGGCTAACAGAGTTTTGTCAAGAGAACACGCTGGTCATAGCGAACACCCTTTTCCAACAACCTAAGAGGCGTCTCTACACATGGACATCACCAGATGGGCAACATCGAAATCAGATTGACTATATAATTTACAGTCAAAGATGGAGAAGCTCTATCCAGTCAGTAAAAACAAGACCTGGAGCTGACTGTGGCTCAGATCATGAGCTACTCATTGCAAAATTCAGACTTAAATTGAAGAAAGTTGGGAAAACCACAAGGCCATTCAGATTTGACCTAGATCGCATCCCCGATGAATATACAGTAGAGGTGAAGAATAGGTTTAAGGGACTAGATTTGATAGACAGAGTGCCTGAAGAACTATGGACAGAGGTCCGTGACATTGTAAAGGAGGCAGCAATCGCTGCCATCCCAAAGAAAAAGAAATGCAAAAAAGGAAAGTGGCTGTCTGATGAGGCTTTACACATAGTAGAGGAAAGAAGGAAAGCTAAAGGCAATGGTGAAAAGGAAAGATCTGCCCGACTGAATGCAGATTTCCAGAGAACAGCAAGGAGAGATAAGGAGGCTTTCCTGAATGAACAATGCAAAGTAATAGAGGAAAACAATAGATTGGGAAGGACTAGAGATCTCTTCAAGAAAATTGGAGAAATCAAGGGAACGTTCTATGCAAAGCTGGCCATGATAAAGGAAAAAAACGGTAGGGACCTAACAGAAGCAGAAGAGATTAGGAAAAGATGGAAGAATACACAGAAGAACTATACAAGAAGGACCTCAATGTCCTTGACAACCATGATGGTATAATCACTGACCTCGAGCCAGACATCCTGGAAAGTGAAGTTAAATGGGCCTTAGAAAGCATTACTAACAACAAAGCTAGTGGAGGTGATGGTATCCCAGCTGAGTTATTCAAAGTCTTAAAAGAAGATGCTGTTGAAGTGCTGCACTCAATTTGCCAACAAATTTGGAAAACACAACAGTGGCCACAGGATTGGAAAAGGTCAGTGTACATTCCAATCCCAAAGAAGGGCAATGTCAAGGAATGTTCAAACTATCGCACAATTGCACTCATTTCACACACTAGCAAGGTCATGCTCAAAATCCTACAAGCTAGGCTCCAACAGTAAGTGGATAGAGAACTGCCAGAAGTACAAGCTGGGTTTCGAAGAGGTAGAGGAACTAGAGATCAAATTGCCAGCATTCGCTGGATTATGGAGAAAGCAAGAGAGTACCAGAAAAACATCTACTTCTGCTTCATTGACTATGCTAAAGCCTTTGATTGTGTGGATCACAATAAACTATGGCAGGTTCTTAAAGAGATGGGAGTACCGGACCACCTCACATGTCTCCTGAGAAACCTGTATAAGGGTCAAGAAGCATAGGAAAAGGAGTACGACAAGGATGTATATTGTCACCTTGCTTATTTAATTTATATGCAGAGTACATCATGCGAAATGCTGGCCTGGATGAATCACAAGCTGGAGTTAAGATTGCTGGGGAAAAGATCAATAAACTCAGATATGCAGACGATACCACTCTGATGGCAGAAAGTGAAGAGGACCTAAAGAGCCTCTTGCTCAGGATGAAAGAGGAGAGCACAAAAGTGGGCTTGAAGCTCAACATCAAAAAAACTAAGATCATGGCATCTGGCCCCATCACTCCTTGGCAAATAGAAGGGGAAGTCGTAGAAGCAGTGACAGACTTCACATTCCTAGGATCCCAGATCACTGCAAATGGTGACTGCAGCCATGAAATTAAAAGACGCCTGCTCCTTGGGAGGAAAGCGATGGCAAACCTAAACAGCATGATAAAAAGCAGAGACATCACCCTGCCAACAAAAGTCCGCATGGTCAAAGCAATGGTATTCCCCATAGTAATGTATGGCTGTGAGAATTGGACTATAAGGAAGGCCAAGCGCCGAAGAATAGATTCTTTTGAACTATGGTGCTGGAGAAGACTCTTGAGAGTCCCTTGGACTGCAAGGAGATCAAATCATTCAATCCTAAAAGAAATCAACCCTGACTGTTCCCTGGAAGGCGAGATCCTGAAGCTGAAGCTCAAATATTTGGCCACCAAATGAGAAGGGAGCATTCACTGGAGAAGACCCTGATGCTGGGAAAGATTGAAGGTCAAAGAAGAAGGGGAAGGCAAAGGATGAGATGGTTAGACAGTGTCATTGATGCAACGAACATGAAATTGAGCAAACTTCAGCGGACAGCGGAAGACAGGAGGGCCTGGCGTAATCTGGTCCATGGGGTCGCAAAGAGTCAGACTCAACTGTGCGACTGAACAACAACAAAAATCACTCTTTGGGTGAAGAAGTACTTCCTTTTATCTGTTCTAACCCAACCACTCAGCAATTTCATGGAGTGCCCACATGTTCTTGTATTGTGAGAAAGGGAGAAAAGTACTTCTTTCTCAACCTGCTCTATCCCATGCATAATCTTATAAACCTTGATCATGTCACCCCTCAGCCGTCATTTCTCCAAGCTGTCAGAGAAGGTGACTTTGGCTTCCCAGCCCTCTCTGTAGGTGTACCAGGAGTATTTGGTAGGGCCCTGGGGAAACAGGTGATGCACTCTATTTTTAGTGCTGTGGGGGGCAGCAGTGGGAGGGCTTCTAGTGTCCAGTCTGCCCCCATGGGCTAGAGCCACAAATAAGGGACCGGAGGAAAACCCCTCCGCAGCCGGGTGCCTCCCACCCTGCCTCTTCCTTTTGGGCCCAGAACGAAACGAGGGGATGTCCTGTGAGGGAGGGCCGGCCTGTTCGTCTCCTGGCTCCTCGCCATGGTCCCCCGTTCCATGTGCTCAGGATGCACCCAGCAGCCACTGAGCATGGGTCTCTGGCTCCCCCACACCCGGGGGTGTGGCTAACGCCGAGCAGCCTGGCTGGCCAGAGCCCGGGAGCTGCGAGAGCAGGTCCCCGTGGGCACGGGAGGAGGAGGAGGCAGCGGTGGCCAGAGAGGGACCCCTCACCATTGTTCGGCCCTGCCAGGGAGCGCCTCAGTTTCATTTCGAGGCTGCATCCCTCCCGGTGGCCCTGGCAGGCGAACGTACCATGGGGCTCAGGGTGCCTGCATATGTGTGCGCCCCATGGGAATGCCCAACTGCTGCAGGATCCGTGCATGAGGCTCATGGGGCTCTCCTCCCTTGGGCCACCAGAGGGCACTCCTCCCCCTGCCCAGGGATCACTGGAGAGTGCAGGCATGGCCCCCTGGCCGATCCACATGGCACACGAGAGATGGCGCTCCTCCCTCCCACTCACCTCGCCTGCCCAAACCAGCATTGCCTCCATCGCCCACCCTGGCCGGCCCGCGTGCACCATGGATGGATGACTGCCCATGGAGAGGGAAGAGCCACACTCAAGGGGCGAAACAGCTGCATGTGTCTCATGAGATGCAGTTTGCCAACTGCAGGGCTAGGGTGTCAACAATACACAGATGACACCCAGCTCTATCTGTTGCTGGGTGGTCAGTCTGACTCTACCTCGGAAGACCTGTACTGGACGTTACATGATGTGGCTGGATGGCTTAGGCTGAGCTGATTGTAATTGAATCCAATGAAGATGGAGGTCCTGTGCCTGAATCAGAGTGGCTCAGGGGTAGGGATCCCACTACTGGCCTTTGATGGGGCACTGTTGGTGCCAGTGCCAAAGGTCAGGAGCTTGGGAGTGCTCCTGGACGTTTCCTTGACAATGGAGGCCCAGGTAGCAGTCACTGCCAAGGCAGCCTTTTACCATCTTCGGCTGATTAGGCAGTTGGTTTCCTTCCTCAAACGCAAAGATCTGGCTTCAGTGATTCACACTATGGTCACCTCGAGGTTGGACTACTGCAATGTTCTCTACATGGTGCTGCTCTTAGTGCAACTACAGAAGCTGCAGCTGGTGCAAAATGTGGCAGCCAGGCTGCTGATAGGTCTCTCTAGGTGGGAGCACACCCAGCCTGTGCTAAAGTTACTGCACTGGCTGCCAATAGCTTTCTAGATTTGCTTCAAGGTGCTGGTTTTGACCTTTAAAGCACTTTATGCTCAGGGGCCTGCCTACCCGAGGGACTGCCTTTCCTCATATGTTCCCCAGAGAGCACTGCGACCAGGAACACAACATTGCCTGGCCCTCCCTGGTCCTAAGGACGCCAGGCTGACATCAACCAGGACCAGGGCGTTCTCCTTGGTGGCACCGACCTACTAGAATGAGCTCCCTGGTGAGATCAGGGCCCTGTGGGACCTCCAGCAGTTCTGCAGGGCCATGAAGATGGAGCTTTTCCACCAGGCATTCCAGTAGGAGCGGCACCTATCCATCAAGCCTGAGCCAATCTGCCAGCTGAAGCTATTCAAAGTGGCTGCATCATGGAACATGTTTCAAATGCACTTTATTGTATTGCACTGCCAATGATGTACAAATAGTTTTATAATGTTTATGTATTTTATTCCGAATTGTATATTTTTTAATTGGTTATATGAGCCTGCCTTGGAGGAGAGGGCGGGGTAAAAGTTAAACAAATAAACAAATAAAAAGGCAGCTTAGGTAACAGCTGGTAATAATCATATGCTGTACTCATAAGGGTGTATTCCAGGTTCGAAGAAATCTCAAGGAAATGACATGCAAGATCCAGTTTTGCTTACAAGGAGATTTTTAATAAAGTATCGAAATTTACAGAAATTGTAGGTTAAGCTTCCATCAGCTGGGCCTCGAGCATACACACACAGAGCAAAGCTTATTAGTATCCAAGACCACATGCATGAGTAAAATTAGGTCTTATACCCTAAATGCTGGCTACAAATCAAATCATGATTAATTAAGCTATCCCAAACACTTGGATGAGCCAGGCCATCTTGCACCTGGCGCCCAGTGGGTGGAAGACACAACTTTGAAGATAAGGGCTGCTCACAAGCATGAGAGAGGGAGGAAAGTTCCCTTGGGAGCAGTTGTTCTCCCACAAGACTCAGGGCAACTAAGCACTAGTATGTAACAAAGATGGAGTTACGCAGGCCACAGAGGGTGACTTGCCACATCAAACCTAAAAATATATCATGGTAGTCACACTAATACATGGCCACAGGCAATGAGTTACTCATTGGTGCTTATCCAATGAACCATGCGTGGATTTTGACACCAACTTATAGCATTTCCACCTGGGTTAATGGCAGTTACACAAGAAGATGTTCAAACCCAATAGCTGGGAAGAATAGAACTAAGTAACTAATATCAAACAATTTAATTTTAAATGTTGTCACATGGGTGATTTTGGGGAAGTCACTCATGTTACCATGTTGTATATCTGATGTTTGTCCTCAGATGTAGCTTTCTTGCCTCTATCCCTGTTAGTCTTTGCCCAACTCTACTACTCAATAGTTCTCTGCTTGTCTAGTAAAAAACAAGTTCCATCATTGCCAACGGGTCTCAGTCCCAGGTAAATTCATACATTGTTAATTGATTCAGCACTCTTCCTCCTCTTCTTGCTGCTAATACTTCCTTGCTTGTGTTCCTGCCTCAGTTACTCTCCACAATTGTTTTCTACTGCCTTTGCTGTTGCTTCTCACTTTTTTGCATTGAGGAAGACATAAAACTGAGGGTTACCAGTTTATTTACGTTTATTTATTTATTTTATTTACTTCATTTATATCTTGCCTTTCTCTCCAATGGGGACCCAAAATTGTTTTCACCATTCTCCTCCTCCATTTTATCCTCACAGCAACTTTGTGAGATGGGCTAGGCTGAGTGTGGCAGAATTTATTAACAGGGGCCTGAGTTTCTGTCTAAATACCATTAATGAATCAATGCTAGTAGATCTTTGCAGTATAGCTAGTGTGACATTCTTGTAAACTGGGGTTGACTGGCTTCTAGTGCCCTTGGCCTTTCATTGTAGTTTATATTTTTCTAGGGATATCATTTTCTTCTCTGGCACCCAAGGTTTCCACAAGGCTTGGGTGAAGGACTATAGTACATGACCTACCAATAAGGTTCTTAAAACAGGGGTCACAGCTATGCGCTGTACTTCCCATGCTGTCAAAATAGAGTCAGAACAGTTAGTTTATTTTCCGAAGGCTCTTCGATTCCTAGAATGATATGATATGCTATGACATCTATAATTCTCTGTTTTTCATATAACATCCTTTCCTATCTATGATATGAGTACAGAGTAAAAGGGTACTAGAGATATCCTTCTGTTACAGTGTGTTAGCCTTATGTCAGGCATTTTAATTGAACCTATGGGACCAGAGGGTATAAGTTGTTAATTTGTTTCCTCTGGGCTGGCCATCAACAGCTCCATGTGAGACCTTGGTGGCTGGTTCACAACATTCTGAGTTTTATACAAGTGCACTGTTTTAACTATTGGGTTGAAATATTCTGTTGAATATTGAAATGCTACAAAATGTTTTCGGTTTTAAGAGTATATAATAGAATAAACTGAGCTTTGTTTAAGAACCATTCTCTCTATATATACTGGATTCAGTCCCTTGCCAGTCTCTACCTAACTAAGAAAAGAACTCAGGGGAACTGGTGTATGTGTGTGTCCCAGGAAAAGTCCTGGGTCCCATAATCCCACAACACAGAGTGTTTGACTGGCCCAAGATTACCCAGTAAGCTTCCATGGCAGAGTAGAGATCTGAACCTGGATATCCAAGATTTTAGCCCAGTACTCTAATTGCTACCCACACTGGCCTTCCTGGCTGCATTCCTGCAATCACATTTACACATTATTAGAATGAGGGTAAAGGGGTGACACTAGGTTGTATGCAAGTAGAAACAGTGGCTGGATACAACATGGTTTTCTTAGCACAATCCTCTTCCACAGGAAAAAGACCACACCTCTGCAAATGCAAGCAACCAAAAGAACACTGCTGAATACATGGCATTATTATTTAAAAGACTTCATGCTGATTCTCAGCAAATGTTCCCAAGGCTATGTACACTAAATGCAAACACAGTGAATAACAATTTGTGACATTAAACCAACAAAACATTGGAAAATAAGAACAAGCAGAAAAAATCCTTTACATCTTGCCAGTCACTTGAAAAATAAAAATGACTTCACCTGACAATTAAAGCAGGTGTGGAGAAGGAGTTCCTACTCAAAGGAGAAGGTCCTATGTGCAGAAGTTGGAGACATACTAATCAGGGACCCCACTGATGTTTGGTCAGGATCATATGGGAATGGATTATTATAACAGCACACATAGTGATGCCAATAGTTTTGTGACGTATGTGTCAGTCCTTCAGTGGAGTCTTGACAAACACACAAGGATTTATTTTCTCTTGAGTAGTTGTGACCTCTGCAAAGATTAATTCACTGCCTGTTCTCTAAAAATCCTGAGAACCATTTCTACTGCCCCTTGGCTTAATTTGGAAAAGTGACCAGTACAGCAACTTTGTAAAAATTGGTTCCTGTTTCCTGTTGGATTTTTTATTCATGAATAGAGCCTTCTCAGTGGTGGTTCCCCACTGCTGGAATGATGTCCCGGAAGACATCAGGGTCCTGTGGGACCTTTTACAGTTCTGTAGGGCCTGTAAAACGGAGCTCTTCCACCAGGCCTTCGATTAGGAGCCACCACTGATGAATGAGTTATTGGCGACTGAGCATGTTACGGCCCTCATTTTACAACTTTGGATATTGGCCTTCCTGCACTGGTCCCTTTTATAGCACTCTCCATCCGTACTTACTAGCACTTTATGTAAAATGTTGTTTATGTGAATGTTTACTGCATTTTATGTTATTATTGTATTTTAACTTGTTGTACACCACCTTGAGCCAGTTTGTCTGGCAAGGTGGGATATAAATCAAAACTAATGAATAAATAATAAATAAATAAAAATTTCCATTTCACTTGCCTGCATTGTGGTGCCATCTAACATGTAGGATCTCACAAAGGACAAGCAGGGGTGGTGTGGTGCCCTAAATAGTGGCCAGGGTGCCCCCACCCCCCTGGACCCACTGATATTGCTGGCATAGGGGTGGGTGAGCCCCAGCTTCCTGCGCTTGCCACCGGTCCACCTTCTCCATTTGGCAAGGACTGCCCTTGCTCTCCCCTCTCTCCTCAGTGCTGCAGACAGGAACCTGGGTGAGTCTGGGCCTTGGCATCCTATTGGATTTTTTATTAATGACATCATGTTGATTTTACATTTCATTTGCCTGCACTGTGATGCTGTCTAACATGTAGGAACTCACATAGGATAAGGAACTCTGGTGAGTGTAATCATTCTGATATGATCTTCATTTGCAAATAAACTAGCACTGGAGCTGCTGCAAAATGAACACATTTAAACATGAGCAGTGAGAAGTTTGAAAGTTTCCATTCTTGTTTTAACACTGTGTGTTCCCTCATGTACCACTTGCCAGACATTGCAAGTCATTTTTGAAGCAAATATGCTGATGGAAGTAACCAGCACAAGATATATGCTGCCTTTCCACCCGAATAGGGTCCTCAAGGCAGCAAACAGCAAGGCATTAAAAATATTTAAAACATTACAACTGTATTTAAAATGTATATATAAATATTTAACAATACAATGAGAACATATAGGCATAAAAAAAAAATTACAAATGGAGGCAGGCTACTTACTTCTTCCTCACTTTTATGTGGTCTCTGTGGCAAAATGAACCCAGCATGCACCTTGTTCTTGCATGGGGATGTGCTATTTACTTAGCTGGCCCAAGCCATTAGGCTGTAATGAGGAGTTCATATCTACAGTTCATATCTACATATCTCCGGAGGCACCTGGATCGGGGCAGTTCGGTGGTACTGATGTTGTTGGACCTCGGACCTGGCCGAATTGGCGAACTATCAGCCAGTATCCGATTTGCCCTATTTGGGCAAATTAATAGAGAGGGTGGTGGCAATACAATTGCAGAGCTTTATGGATGACGCTTCCATGCTAGAGCCCTTCCAGTCCGGCTTCCGCCCAGGCCATGGGACATACACAGCACTGCTCGCCCTCTCAGATGACCTCCAGAGTCACCTGGACAGTGGTGCTACTGTTGTTAGACCTGTCAGCAGCGTTTGACACAGTCGACCACCTGTTGCTCACCCATTGCCTCACCAACATGGGGACCTAGGGGCTTGCCTTGCAATGCTTTGCTTCCTTTCTCCAGGGTTGGGGACAAAGGGTGGCTCTAGGGGAACAGCAGTCCAGGAGACACCTGCTTGAGTGTGGAGTGCCTCAAGGGGCAGTGCTTTCCCTGATGTTATTTAACATCTACATGCACCCCCTTGCCCAGATTGCTCAGAGGTATGGGCTAGGGTGTCACCAGTATGCTGATGACACCCAGCTCAATTTGATTTTGGGTGGCCAATTGGACTCCAGACTGGAAGATCTGGACTGGGCATTGCAAGCCATGGCTGGTTGGCTTAGACTAAGCTGGCTGAAGCTGAACCCAGCAAAGACGGAGGTCCTGTGCTGAGTCAAAGCAGTTTGGGGGTAGGGATTCCACTCCTGACCTTTGGTGGGGTACCATTAGTGCCAGAGTCGGTGGTTAGGAGCTTGGGAGTGCTCCTGGATACCTTCTTAACAATGGAGGCCCAGGTAGCAATCACTGTTAAGTCGGCCTTTTACCATCCTTGGCTGATTTGGCAGTTGGTTCCCTTCCGTGGGTGCGATGACCTGACTACATTGATCCATGTGATGGTCACCTCGGGACTAGACTACTGTAATGCTCTCTACATGGGGCTGCCTTTGTCACAAATCCAGAAGCTGCAGCTAGTGCAGAATGTCATGGCCAGGCTTCTGAGGGGCCTTCCTAGATGGGCGCACATTCAGCCTGCGCTGAAGGCACTGCACTGGCTCCCAATAGCATACCGAATTCACTTCAAGGTGCTGGTACTTATATTTAAAGCCCTATATGGCTAGAGTCTGAAATACCTAAGGGACCGCCTTTCCCATATATTGCCCTTTTCTGCATTTTTCCCAGTGCTATAAATATTCTTTTTGAGGTGTGTGTGGTGTGAGTGGTCAAATGAGGTTGCACCATCAATTTATATATGTATAAATGTTGTTCCTTTTGGTCTTTTGCGGTTTCTGTGTGGCACTGTGGCATGCTTGCACTGCCACAATGCCACTTGTTCTGGAGTGTGCCACTTGTTCTCATGGGAAACAAGCACCTCCCAAGACAGTTCACTTTCCCTGAGATTCTCTGGGAGAGTCTGACTGCTGGGTGGCTGCCTGCTTGCCTGCCTTAAGTGCGGCTGGCTAGGTTTCCCCATTGGAAACAATGGAGGCAATGGGGGTAACCTGTTTGGGTGCCCATAGAATTAGGCCCATTGGTCCAATTGCTTTGAGACATGGGGGTGTATGTGGGGAGAGGCTCCCGAAGCTATCCTGAAAATAGTAGCTCCCCCCCCCAGAGCTACTAACTGCACCATGGGAAAAAAGTAACTTTTCCCCCCACCATAGAGAACAATGAAGGGAATGGGCAACCTGTTTGGGGGCCCATAGAATAGGACCCCCTCGTCCAATGTTCTTGAACCTTGGTGGGTATCTTGAGGAGAGGCTCCAACAGCTACCCTGTGAGTTTGGAGCCTCTTCCTCAAACCACCTCCTCTTCAGCCCCCAGAATATACCCTATGTTTTCGCCATTGACTTCAATGGCCCATAGGATATAATGGGGCCGAATTGCCGCCGAATTTCTTTCATTCCCTCCTTCTTTCCTTTTCCTCTTTCCCGCCTTCTTCTTTTCTCTTTTTTCCTCCTTTCCTTGTTTCCCTCCTTCTTCCCTTCTCTCTCTTTCTTTCCCTCCTTCTTTCCCTCCTTCCTTCTCTCTACTCTCTCTCTTTCTTTCTCTCTTTCCTCCTTCAGTGGCCCAACTCTAGTTAGAAGGGGTTTAAACTCTAAACCCCTTCTCTCTTCACTCCCTCACCAGGCCAGCTGGGGAAGGGAAGGGGAGGCTTTCGAAGTTGGCTCCCCCCCCCTTTTGCTTCCCGTTCTGACATCACTTTTGGTGATGTCAGGGGGCGTGGCATATGCTAATAGCCTAGTAGCTCATTAGCATACCATATGCTAATGAGCTCCTGCAGCTCTTTTTCTACAAAAAGACCCCTGTCTGTGGCTATGGGTCGGCCCCAGCTTTGAGACCGAGCCATACCATCATGTGACACCAGAGGATTACTGTTGGAAATTGTCTGCTGTTACATCATATAGCATGCCATCTCACTTAGTGATGGAATGTTTAGTATTACTAGCACTTTATGATCATCTGAATGTTTTAAAATGTTTTATGTGGATTTTATGGTACTTTGTACCGATTACTGTAAGCCACCCTGAGCCTGTTTGCGGGGCAGGTGGGATATAAATAATATAATACAGCTTTGGTCACCCCCCAAAAAAAAGTGTAGAGAAGGGCCTTAGTACATATGCCCACTCTGTATTCAGAAGGTCTTGGGTTCAGTCCCCAGCATCTCTAGTTTAAAGGATCAAACTGTAGGGTATGTGAAAGTCTTCCACCTGAGACCCTGGAGAGCTGCTGGTAGTTAAGAGTAGACACTAATGACCTGGGGAGAACAATGGGCTGACTTAGTTTTAAGGCAGATTAATATGTTTAATGTGCTCATGGTGTTCCCTGCAGTGAATGTGTTTGACAGCCAGTGTGATGTAGTACTTGGAGTGTTAGACTAGGATCTGGGAGACCCAGTTCAAATCCCCACTTAGCCATGGAAACTTGCTGGGTGACCTTGGGCCTGTCACACACACTCAGCCTAACCTACCACACAGGGTTGTTGAGAGAAAAAACAGAGGCAGGCACAATGTAAGTCACTTTGGGTCCCTATTGGAGAGAAAGAACATAAGAACATAAGAGAAGCCAATGTTGGATCAGGCCAATGGCCCATCCAGTCCAAAACTCTGTGTCACACAGTGGCCAAAAATACCAGGTGCCATCAGGAGGTCCACCAGTGGGGCCAGGACACTAGAAGCCCTCCCACTGTTGACCTCCCCCCAAGCACCAAGAATACAGAGCATCCCTTGTCCCAGAGTCCCTATCTATACCTTGTGGCTAATAGCCACTGATGGACCTCCATATCTATATATCTAATTCCCAAGGGCTCCCTCCCTGTGCGGATACTTATTTCCTCAAAGCAAAAGAAATTATCCTGCATACGTGGCTCGCTCCCCAGGTGTGCACAAAAATCTAAAAACTTTAAAATACGTAGGGGGGAGTTTAAAAACAACCAAAAAGTAAAACAGAGTTCACTGCGGCTGCGCAGAGAAAGGACTTACCAAGGCAGAGGAGCCTTCTCTCCCTGTCCCTCTCTCCTCCCCATGGCCACGCCCCCTCCACCAAATGGTCAGGTCTTCAACTGACAACGTTGCGATTTAAAGGAAACTACAGTAACTCTCGGCTTTCTTCACTGTGCTCCGGCAGCTCCTTCCACTTTGCAAGAAGGAAGTGCACACACACTCCACCCCCACCCCCGGGGAAACCAGATGAGGCAGGAGAAGTTCCCGGTGCCTCTGCTCTTCCTCTTTCCTTTGCCTCCTCCCCACTAATTAGTTTTAGGTTTACTGATAGAAACAGAAAAAAACAGAGTGGGCAGGGAGGAAAACCTTTTTTTCCTTGGAGAATGCAAGAGTGTGTGTGCCAAACTTCTTTCTCAGATACTAGATGGTAGAGCCAGCGTGCTTTTCCATGGCCCTTTGCAAAGAAGTCTGGAAGAGAAGGATTTTGCCCAGAGGTTGGTAAGCCTGCCCAGTTCCTTCCCTGCGCTGGAATGACAGAGGCTTCAAATATAGCCCCCTCCCCCAAGCGGTGCTGCTCTTTGGTGCTTCATCCTGACCAAAGAGGTATTGCCTAAAGTTTAGTCATGGGAATGCTATTAAAACTGCAGAGCTCTGATAACAATGATTAATTTTAAACCGTGGGGTTTCTCTGGACTGCAGCCACCAGTGTTCCCTCTAAGCTGAGTTAGTGTGAGCTAGCTCACAGTTTTTTAGCCTCCGGCTCACACATTTTTTAGCCTCTGGCTCAGGAAGGGATGGCTCCAGAGCAAACTGATTTATGCAGCAGCCAAATCACTTGCTCACAACTTTAATGCCCATAGCTCACAGAGTATAATTTTTGCTCACAAGACCCCACAGCTTAGAGGGAGCATTGGCAGCTACCACCTTCCCCTACTGCTCATTTGTCTGTGGGGCTAGCATAAGACCTCTTTAAGTGTTTGTGCCGCAGGGTATGTATATGTCAGAAAAGGGCTTCCAAAATCATACAGCTCCCAGTGATTCATACCTTCTTCCCTCTCCAATAGAGAGGTTACATATTGCCCCCCCCCCAACTGCATTCCCAAATGCTCCAAGTGACTGGGAAATACTGGCAAGATCATATCTGGAAAAAAGGACTCTTTCTGACTCTGATTGGTTGTTACTGGGATTCCAACTCTAGGCAGGGTGCATCTTCTCTCCCAGTAAAAGGAGCAGGAGGTGGCGATGACAGCGAGTCATGCAGCAACCCCATCACACAAGGGTGGGGGCGTGAGCTTGCTGGAACCCAGTGAGAACAAAGAAGGGGTGTTCAGTAATAACGCTGGGGTGAGGGATGGGTTTGGGCAATGGTGGGGGAGGGGACCTCTAGGTGATTCTCTTTATCCAAACATCCTGTTCCCAAAAGGAGCTAAATCCCTCTGTGTGGGAATGGACTGATTTGTGCCTATAGATACATTATCACCCTTTGTTCAAAATTGTGCTCCTCATTTTAGGCACAATAAGAGTCTTGCTCTTCTCTCTTTCCTTCACTCTTCCCCTTCTTCACTTTCTTCTTCTTTCACGGGTTTGCTTGCATGCATAGAATATAAATGCCAGGCTATGATCTTTGGAAAAGGAAGAAGAGAAGGAGGAGGAAGGCAGGCAGGCTGGTAGGTAGGTAGGTAGGTAACCAGCAATTACAAGTTAAAACAAGTCACAATACATTATGCAACATTTTGTTGCAGGCCCCCTCTTGTGTTTATCTAATTCCCTCTTGAAGTTGTCCATGCTTGTAGCTGCCACCACCTCCTGTGGCAGTGAATTCCATGTGTTAATCACTCTAGAGCAGGGGTCCTCAAACTACGGCCCGCGGGCCACATGCGGCCCGCCGAGGACATTTATGCGGCCCGTGGAGTGTTTATGCCCATCCCCCCCCGCCCGGAGCCACCTCCTCCTCGGGGAGCGCAGCAGCAGCGCCCCCGCCCGCCTGCCGGGCTCCTCCTCCCAAGTAGCCCCATTGGGAGAGGCACTGCCGGCTCGCTCACTAGGGCGGCAGGCTCTTAGGGGCGGCAAATTGCCGCCCCTGCCCCCCCCAAAGCCGCCCACCCTGCGGCCTCTTTCTTCTTCCAGCAGCCCTGGGCGGCAAGAGTGCCCAAGAGCTGAGGAGGAGGAAGGGGCGAGCAGGCTGGTCATGGGGGAGGGGGCAAACGCGGCGGCGGGGCGAGCAGGCTGGTGGGGGGGAGGGGGCGAACGCGGCGGCAGGGCGAGCAGGCTGGTCGTGGGGGAGGGGGCGAACGAGGCGGCGGAGTGAGCAGGCTGGTGGGGGGAGGGGGCGAACGCGGCAGCGGGGCGAGCAGGCTGGTGGGGGGAGGGGGCAAACGCAGCAGTGGGGCGAGCGGGCTGGTCGTGGGGGAGGGGGCAAACGTGGCGGCGGGGCGAGCAGGCTGGTGGGGGAGGGGCGAATGCGGCGGCCCTCCAACGGTCTGAGGGACAGTGAACTGGCCCCCCGTTTAAAAAGTTTGAGGACCCCTGCTCTAGAGAGAAAAACTTCATTTGCAACTTTTTGTGTGCATTGAAAAGTAGTGTTCTCAGAGTGCAAATGAAATATTTACTATCTGCAACTGTAATTTTTTCATACAGATACCTGTGTGTGAAGTTTGATTTCACCACAGTATCTTGGTGGATTTCTGAGAACGTCATCTTTCATATAATAGCTGAAGGAATCTGCTGGCCTTAATGAGTATCTCACAGAATCAGTAGCCGAAGGATCATTGATGCTGTGGATGGACAGGACTGGATTTGCCCTCTTTTGTTTTAGTGATTGCTCAGGAAATACAAGAAACTGAATTTAGCATAAAACAATACACTACATTAATCACACTAGGTTACTTGTTCTGATTTTTTGATACCTTTGTCCTCAAATAATTTTCATATAATTGAAGATCTATTGATGGTATCAGTGGATACAGTGGCAGGACAGCTCATTTTTTTTGTGTGCCACACAACAAACAATGTTTGGGCTGTTTCATGTTTTTTCCCCCTCTTTCTTTCTTTTTAATTTTGAGGCCTGTACCAAGCTCTATATATGAGCCATTTTTCAGTTTCATTTCTTGCTTCCTCTCAAACTTCTGTTGTTACATTCCACAGAGAATAATTTTGTCCTTGGGCAAAGAAAAACGGAAGCCACATTCAGTTCATCTTGCTCCTTTCTGCAAAGCTATTGATAATAGTTCTCAAAAGTTCTGGGTAAAGTCAGTTATATGACCTGAAACCTAGCCATAACTTCCTACCAATAGATTTTGAGACCAGCGATTTAGGTTTATTCCTCTGGTTTGTTAATACTGCAAACAGAAGAGAAGAGTGGAATAGAATGCATTATGTTGCTAATTTTATTACTGAATTCACATATGGTTATACTATTTCTGGTACTAAAGCTATTTACACATCTAGCAGTACAGTTATAAACAGAGTTACATTCTTCTATTTGAAGTCAGTGGGCTTAGATGGGTGTAAGTGTGATATGCCCTTTTATGCAGCCCTCATTTCCTGGGAATTTCAGCCACATTGATTTCTTTAGTCTCACTTGCAGGGCTATTTTTGGGCAGGAACACACAGGAACAGAGTTCCAGCTGGCTTCAGAGTTGACCACGTCCACTACAGGTGGGTGGGTCGGGAGAGGCCCTGGAATTTACCCCATGCCTTCCCCAGACCGTCCAAGGGCCAGCTTGCCCGGGCTCCCCACAGCTGTGGGGCACCCAGGCAAGCCAAGGGAAGGCACAGGGTGTGGCCTAATATGCTAATGAGTTTCTGCTGTTGGGTGTGGTCTATTATGCTAATGAGTTCCTGCTGGGCTTTTTCTACAAAAAAGCCCTGCTCACTTGAACTCAGATTAATAACTTTTTTCTATCTGGTCAAGGATCATTGTGAGGCAAAGCACCCTGATTCCCCTCAGGGGTTAAGTTAAATATTAGCAGGCCTGTTCCAGTTTGCAGGTGTCTGTAACTGGGCCTTCCTGCTGACACTATCCTTATCTTTTTCAATGCTGGATTCAAGAATGTGGTAATTGGCTAATCATGAGAACCTGCGTGTGGGTTGGCGGTATGGGCATTAGGCTGGATCCATGGGGGGGAGGCTGTGCCTGCCTGCTCACCTCCCCCATTTTGGGGACTCCTGTAAGAGCGCATGGGGTGAAGCCATATAGTGGCATGCCAAGCTTGGGGGCTGTTGGCTGGCTCTAATCACCAGGTGCCAAGGGAACCATGCAGTGGCTTGTGCCCATATAGGATCCTGGGGCTTGTCACTCCATAGGTACATCCCTAACAGCTGAACTGGGGGAAAGGGGTGATATTGGGTGGGAGGCAGATCACCTGATGCTGAATCTATCCCTATGCTGCATCAATGATCCTGTGGTTGTAATCAATAAAAGCTGTGGCCTATTTTGTCTCTAGTCAGATCAGATCTTTGGTGTTGTTCTTCCCCTTCAGTCTCTCTCCCTCTTTTGTAGGAGTGTGTGTTCAGCTAAACCTGAGCTGAAAAAATATCTGAAAATTACCTTATCATTATTTCCTGATATTTTTTCAGCCAGATAGAGATTTGGCCATTTTTCAGCTATCCAAAATGGTTGGTCCCTGAAAATCCTGAAAAAAATTATGGTCCCTTTAAATGCCTTCAGGGTGAACTCACCCCTTGGAGAAGGTGTTTAAAGGGATTGCAGTCCCTTTAAATGCCTTTGGGGTGAACTCACCCCTTGGAGAAGGTGTTTAACGGAAACTTGGTACCTTTAAATGCCTTTGGAGTTGTGCCACTCACATGGCTTGGAGAAGGCATTTAAAGGGACCATGATCTTTTAAAACACATTTTCCCCATCCATTGGTTTCAATGGAGGATGGAGGTACCTTCTTTGGGGGGTCATAGAATTGGACCCCCTGGCCCAATCTATTTGAAACTTGGGGGTTTGATTTCACCACAGTATCTTAGTGGATTTCTGAGAACCTCATCTTTCCTATAATAACTGTGGATCAAAAACTGGCTAATTAATTATGTGCTTTCAGCTGAGGTGATTTAGCTGAGGGTACTGCATGGGAGGACTGTGTTTGGGAATGTGGGGTGAGTTTTGAGTTATTGCAGAGTCATAGCTGCTTGAGATAGGGTGAGAAAGGTTGATTGTTTGACCATAATTGGACTGTCTGGCTGAATTTGAATAGCTGCTGGCCCTGCCCTCTGATGGGTGATGCTTCTACTTAAGGCAGCACCTCGCAAGAGGCATGAGCCTCTGGTATGAGCTAGAGGGCTGTTGGCCTGTGGCTCTTAACTTAGGGACTCTTAGACTAGGGGCTCTGTAAGAAGCCCAGGAAGAGCCAGAAAGCCAGGGCCCTAGTCTCCTTGTGTTTCCAGTAAGGTAAGTAGACTTTCCACAAGGAGAACCATATAAATACAAAGGATTTTAAAAGGGGGATTATATATCATTATTATTTTAAAAGCAATTATGAAGCCAGAATGCCAGCAGGGGATTGGGGGCTATCCAGTGTTTTGCACAGAGTGTAACATGTATGACTATCTGTTGACTGGACAGAAGTCTTGGGTGTATGCCCAGTGTAAGGACCTCCTGGTTCTCAGGGAACAAGTTTGCTCCCTTGAGGCCAAGGTGATTGACCTGGAGAAGCAGAGACAGTCAGGCACATGGAGAAGACTCTCAAGGACTTGTTAGATATGTCCCACTCCAAATATGGTAGCCCTGCCACTGTCAGGGAGCATGAGGGTTGAGAGGAAACAGGCCACCGTGCTGAGGATAAGGGGAATGTGTCCTCAGAAGGGACCTCTTCTTCAGCTGGTGAACGGGTATCCTTTCACATCAAGGAACCATCCCTTGGCAGAGAGGGAGGGGGGCTCTTGGTAGTTGGTGATTCGATCCTTAGGTAGGTAGACAGCTGGGTGGTGAACCTGCATACTGACTGTATGGTGACTTGCCTGCCTGGTGCAAAGGTAGTGGACATTACACATGTTCTAGATAGGCTGGTAGATAGTGCTCGGGAGGAGCCAGTGATTGTGGTACATGTTGACACCAACAATGTGGGGAAATGCAGTTGTGAGGTCCTGGAGGAAAAATTTAGGCTACTAGGCAGGAAACTCAAGGTCAGGACCTCCAAGGTAGCCTTCTCAGAAGTGCTACCTGTTCCACGTGCAGGGCCAGAGAGGCAGGCACAGAGCAGGAGTCTCAATGCATGGATGAGACAATGGTGTAGGGGGGAAGGGTTCAAGTTTGTTAGGCACTGGGATGCTTTTTGGAACAAGAGGGAGCTGTACAAAAGAGACAGTCTCCACTTATCCCAAGAAGGAACCAGGCTGCTGGTGCTTAAAATCAAAAAGGTGGCAGAACAGTTTTTAAACTGAATATTGAGGGAAAGCTGACAGGAGATGAAAAGTCTCTGGTTCAGGATGGCTCATCTCAAAGAGATGAAGGAGTAGCTGTTACTTTTCTACAAGGAAATGGATTAGAATTGTCCACTGAGACTGTGGCTAATGATATGGACTGCCTGGCAAGATCTCGAGGCAGCAAGACGACGGTTGTGGGCTTAAAATGTATGGGAAATTATAGGTGTTTATATACAAATGTTAGAAGTCGCCAAGGTAAAATCGGGGAGTTAGAATGCTTGGTGTTGGGGAGGGGAATAAACATTGTGGGTATTTCAGAAACTTGGTGAGATGAGGAAAATCAGTGAGATACGGTGATTCCTGGTTATAAATTATATCGGAAGGATGGGGGGGAAGGGTTGGAGGTGGGGTGGCTCTGTATGTCAGAGAGGGTATACAGTCCAGTAAGATTGAGAGGGTAAGAGAATTGGATTTGCTTCTGGAAATGCTATGGGTTGAAATTGTGAGCCCAAAAGGAAGCTTAACACGGGGAGTTCGTTATCGCCCACCAGGTCAAAAGATAGAGGGGGATTATAAAATGATGAATGAATTAAAGATAGTGCTAGACAAAAAATTGTGTCATAATAGGTGATTTTTACTACCCACACATTGATTGGGTCAATATGTGTTCAAGTTGGGGAAAAGAGACTGAGTTTCTAGACACTCTCAATGACTGTGCTATGGAGCAGATGGTCACAGAACCTACCAGGGAAGAAGTGATCCTGGATTTGGTCCTAAGCAGGGGTCTTTTCGTAGAAAAAGAGCTGCAGGAGCTCATTAGCATAACTTATTAGCATATGTCTCACCCCCTGACATCACCGGAAGTGTGTCAGAAGGTGACACCCCCTGACATCACCGGAAGTGTGTCAGAAGGCGACACCCACCAACTCAGGCTCCACCCCCAAAATCTCCAAGGTATTCCCAACTCAGAGCCTACCTGATGGCACACGTGGGAGAAAACAAGCAAACCACCCATGTCAGGTAAAGAGGGGGGATACCAGGATACCAGGTCAATATATTTTTATTCGCCTTGGCTTTAATGGCTGAGGTGCTTTTAGTGTTCCTTTTCTGTTTGTCTGGCAGCCTTCCTCCCCTGTTATAGTTGACGGTGGTTTTTATATCTCTGCCATTTAGTGTTATTTTTGTCAGCCACAACAAGGTCACTTTCAGTGAGGAAAAGCAGGTTATCCATTTTTAAATAATGTTGACAAGTCTGGATCCAGAACAACAACGAAATCACATCCACTAATTTTGCCTAAACAAAACCCAATGATCTAGAGTTGTGGTCTTCAACCCAGAAGAGCAGGATGGTAGGGTGACGTCACTGAGCAGCACAGATGAATCCTCTGGGGTGCCAACTGTTGGTTCATTTATCAGTAAAATAAACCTCTTGATGACTGTTTTTTATTTCTTGTCTTTGGCCCTTTCGGTCTATTGGTTACGGTCCAGCTCCCCCTCTTCCTGTCACATGACTCTGATATCACATCCTTTCAGTTCACAGGATCCTGGTTCTAGAAAGAGAAGAGATTGGATTTATACCCCGCCCTTCACTACCTGGAGGAGACTCAGAGCAGTTTACAATCTCCTTCCCCTTCCCCTCCCCACAACAGACAGCCTGTGAGGTAGGTGGGACTGAGAGAGCTCTCTCAAGAACTGCCCTTGGGAGAACAGCTCTGACAGAACTTGTGACTGACCCAAGGTCACACCAGAGCTGCATGTGGAGGACTGGGGAATCAAACTCCATTCTCCCAGATTAGAGTCTATGCTCCTAACCACTACACCAAGACCACTGATCTTGAGAAACTGATGAAGAACAGCCCCAGCAGAAATGTCTGTCCCAACTCATTCAGACCTGGGTTCTCTATACATCGTTTAGAGAATCACCCAACATGATGGGCCCTCGGAACAAATGCAGTTTTAGCAACAGCATTCATTGGCAAGAAGAAAGATAGGAAAGTCTCAAATGTGAAATAAATAAAAAAATATATAAAAATAAAATAAATCCTAGTTAAAAGTTTACATACTGAATTTTGACCTCAAACTTTTACTCAACTTTGAAGGAGATGGAGGTGCCAGACTTTGGAGATGTCACCAACTTCCTCTATCATCCTTGGGGTCCTGGGCATCCAGTGATGAACAATCGATTTGAAGCAGCAACATCCCTGCACGCTTTCCCCCTTTTTGCTGCTCTTTTAAAGGAGGTTGCACAATCTGTTAAAGGAGATCCAACAGTCATTACAAAAAAGGAAAGACAGAATACTTTGCTCTAGAACAGAGTGCACACAGAGAACAACTAACCTCAGCAGCACAGGGCTTTCCAGTGTTTAATCCTGTGACTAGACTCCTCCTCGGTTCTTTTTTGGATCTTGCTTTGGGTGTCTGAAACTGAATGATGACCTTGAAGCAACCATGTCTTCACAAACTTTGTTGGATTGAAGACTTTTAGAGGAGGTCCAACAATTCTTATAAACTCCTTTTTTGTTATAGTATTGACTTTCAAGGAGGACCTTGAAGCAGCAACATCTCTGCACACTTTTCACCTTTTTGCAGCTCTTTTAAAGAAGTTTGCACAATCTGTTAAAGGAGATCCAACAATCATTACAAAAAGGGAAAGACAACATACTTTGCTCTGAAACAGAGTGCACATAGAGAACAACTAACCTTAGAAGCACAGGGTTTCCCAAAGTCTAATCCTGTCATCAGACTCCTCTGTTCTTTTTCGGGTCTTGCTTTGGGTGTTCGAAGCTGAACGATGACCTTGAAGCAACCAGATCTTCACAAACTTTGTTGGATCGAAGACTGTAAGAGAAGGTCCAACAATTCTTATGAACAATAAGGATGTTACAGTTTTGATTTTCAAGGAGGACCTTTCTGGAGTAACAATCAAGGTCATCTGGGAAAATCCTCTTTCACATTCACTGGACGAAATAGCAACTGTACTGAGTATGTGGCAGATCCGAGACAGTTCCTTGGGCGTTTGTATTTTAGATGCTCTCTGAAGGCCCGAATGTCTTCCCTCTCACTGAGCTGAAACCTCCTTGCTAATGTGCTTATTTCTGCTTCCCTATAGAGAATACAGTCACTGGGGTTTGCTGACCAATTCTTAGACTCCAGAACTCGTCCACATTTTGACAATTCTGCGTCTTCTGTGGAAAGCAGTCTTTTTTGAAGAGATTTTTAAAGTTGTTCATAGAATGCAACTGGGGAGATTGGTGGGTCATCAACTCTATTTCTTCTATGTAACTGGACACCCTTAAATTGCAGCTTTTCTTGGTAAATACAATTTATTATTGGATATATCACATCTTCATACAATTTAAGCACACCAATACATATCCATTTTTCTTTCTCCCTCTCCCCCCCAAACAAGGCTTCCCGCACTGCACCAACCCCATTGATATTTCTCTTATGCAATTACTTATACTACTAAACATATTTTCTTTTACTAATGGTAACAATTCAAAAGTCTAATTCTCTTTCAATTTCTTCTTAATAGCTATCAAAACAAATCAAACCACGCTTAACATCCCAGTTTTTCAACAAGTATTCTTGAAAGTCTTTCCAGTCTTCGAAAAAGGTTTCATCTTCTTCGTTGTTTAACTTTCTTGTTAATTTGTCCATTTCTGCCATAAACAACGTCTTTTTAATCCATTCCCATGTTTCAGGTACCTTATCTTGTTTCCAACATTGAGCAAAAGTCAGTCTAGCTGCTGTAATCAAGTACCATAATAGTGTTCTCTTGGCTACATTTATTTCTTCCATTTTAAGACCTAACAATAACATCTGTGGGTCTTTCTTAAAAGTACATTTCAAATTTTTTTGTATCTCATTGTGGATCTCAGTCCAATACTTTACTGCTTTATCACATGTCCACCACATATGGTAAAAAGACCCTTCATGTTTCTTACATTTCCAACATTTGTTAGACATACTTTCATTTATAATAGCAATTTTTTTAGGCATCATATACCATCTGTACATCATTTTATAACAATTCTCTTTAACATTTACACAAGTTGAAATTTTCATTGACTTTTTCCACAGATATTCCCAAGATGTCATTAATATCTCATTATTAATATTTACCACCCATTTTATCATTTGCTCTTTTACAGTTTCATCCTCAGTGTACCATTTCAACAAAACCTTGTACAATTTAGAAATCATTTTTTTTTCCCTTCTCAAGCCATACAATTTCAATTTCAGTGTTATTTTCTCTAAAACCATGTTCTCTTTTATCGGTCTTAAATAAGTCATAAATCTGTCTATACTTCAACCAATCATATTCAAATTCCACATCAAATCTGTCTTTTAACACAAAGTTTTTCCCTTCTAATTTTAAAAGACTTTTATAAGGTAGCCAATCTAACCCTTGATTTCTTGAATATGGATTAATCACTTCTGCTGGTACTATCCAAAGTGGTCTTTCTTCAGAGAAGAATTTTCTATATCTCATCCAGGTCTCGAACAGTGATCGTCTTATAAAGTGGTGTTTGAAGAATTTGTCTATTTTTACTTTTCCATACCATAAATATGCATGCCATCCAAACTTGTTATCATGCCCTTCTAGAGCCAATAACTTTTTATTCTCAAGATTAATCCACTGTTCCAACCATGTTAAACAGACAGCATCATAATACAGTCTTAAATTTGGTAGTTGTAGACCTCCTCTTTCCTTTGCATCACATAAAATTTTCATTTTAATCCTTGGCTTTCTTCCTGCCCATACAAATTTAGATAATTCTTTCTGTCACGTATCCAGTATTTTCCTTTGTTTTAATATTGGAATAGTCTGAAATAAGAACATCAAACGCGGTAAAATATTCATTTTTACAGTTGCGATTCTTCCCAATAGTGATAGATTCAAGGTATCCCATTTCTTCATATCTTGCTGAATTCTATACCAAACCTTTTCATAATTATTTTTGAACAAATCAATGTTTTTCATAGTCAATTCAATTCCTAAATATTTAGTCTTTGTAACTACTTCACATTGAATTTTCTCTTGGAGTTCTGTTTGTCTTTGTTTCGTCATATTTTTGCACATCACTTTGGTTTTACTTTTATTAACGTAGAATCCCGCAACTGATCCAAATTCTTCAATTTTTTCCATCAATTGTGGTATTTTCTCAATTGGATCTTGAATCATGAACATTACATCGTCTGCAAATGCCCTGTATTTATATGCAAAACCTTTCACTGTGAGTCCTTCCATGCTGTTGTCTTTTCTTATCTCTGTCAATAATATTTCCAGTATCCAAATAAACAACAACGGGGATAACGGGCAGCCTTGGCGTGTTCCTTTTTGAACTTGGAAGAAATCTGTTCTTTCTTTATTTATATTCAAAGCTGCTTTCTGTTCTGAGTAAATTGCCACAATCATGTTTAAAAAAGACTGTCCTATGTCCATTTTTTCAATAACTTGCAGCATGAACTCCCAATTTAAATTGTCAAAAGCTTTTTCCGCGTCTAAAAAGAGGAATCCAACTTCTTTTTCTGGATGTTTGTCATAGTATTCAATTGCATCAATCACCACTCTTAAATTGTCTCTAATTTGTCTATTTGGTAAAAAACCAGCTTGTTCTTCCGCTATAGTATCTTTCAAATATTTTTTCAATCTTTCCGAAATTATTTTTGCAAATAATTTGTAATCATTATTTAATAGCAATATTGGTCTATAATTCTTTACATCAGTCAAGTCCAAACCTTCTTTGGGTATCAATGAAATATTTGCTTCTTTCCATGAATCTGGGATCCGCTTAGTCTTTCTTATTTCGTTCGACAGAAGTACTAAGATAGGGGTTAGCTCCTACTTAAATTTCTTATAAAACTTTGCTGTAAAACCATCTGGACCTGGAGCTTTGCCCAACTTTGCATCTTCTATCGCCATTGTCACCTCTTCTTTTGTTACTAAACCATTTAATAACTCTTTAATTTGTTTTCCCAGCTCTGGAACTTCAATAGTCTCCAAATATTTCTTAATTTTCTGTTGATCAATTCCTTTCTTTTTAAACAGTTTGGCGTAGTATTTGAAGAAGACTCTTTTTATGCCTTTCAGATTAATAACATCCTTTCCATCTTCAGTAATCTTACTTATAAAATTCCTTTCTTTTCTATTTTTCAATTGCCACGCTAAAAATTTTCCTGGTTTATTTGCACCCTCAAATGCTTTTTGCTGTAATTTCTTCAGATTCCAGTATAATTATCTATTTAATAAAACATTCAATTGATCCTGCAGAAAGTGGATCTCTTTGATAATTTTTTTCTTCCCTGGTCTTTTCTTTAATTCCTTTTCTTTTTGTCGAATTTTTTCATGGAGGTCATTTTGTTGTTGCATCCTTTGTTTTTTATCTTTAGAGTTCAGAGAGATAAGCAAACCTCTCATTACCGCTTTGTACGTGTCCCATACGACTTGTATATCCGTACCTTTGTTTAAATTCAGTTCAAAAAAACTTTTTGTTTCTTTTTTAAAAATTTCATTAATTAATTTTTGATCCAATAAGTCCTCATTAATTCTCCAATATAATTGTTTCGGTTTTTCTTTAGATATCCAAAGTAAAGGGTTGTGATCTGAATTGGTTTTCAGTAAAATTTGTATTTTGTAGGTTTCCTGCGCCATCTCCTCTGACATCCAAATCATATCGATTCTGGAGAAGGAATTATGTCTGTTAGAATAAAATGTATAATCCTTTGTCTTAGGGTTCCACTTCCTCCAAACGTCTTCTAGTTTCTCTTGTTTCATTAGCTGAAAATTTTTTTTTGGCAGCTTTCCAACCGCCTCTCCACTTGCTTTGGACTTTCTGTCCAATACATTGTTCACTGTGCCATTGAAGTCTCCTGCAAGGACTATTTGATCATAATTTAAACAGTCCAACTCTTTCGTCAAATCATTAAAAAAGGTCTCTTTTGCACCATTGGGTGCATATATATTTACAAGCAATGTCTTTTTTCTATTCATCATTATTTCCACGCCAACATATCTTCCTTCTTTGTCTGAGAAGATTTGTTTAGGTTCCAATTCTTTGGTAATGTATATCACTGTTCCTTTTTTCTTATTAACTGCTAATGAATGAAATTCTTCTCCCAATTTTTTATTAATCAAGTATTTATTATCTTGTTTTCTGATATGTGTTTCTTGCAAACAAATTATGTTACATTTTTGTTTCTCTAGCCAATGATTCACTAATCTTCTTTTGTTTGGTGAATTTAGTCCATTTACGTTCCAAGATAAAAATTTGTAATCCATAGTTGTTTTGAATTAAATATCTTTAAAATCATCAAAATTGTTCTCTTTGAATCTGTACATGTCTCCTTCCGTTTTAAGGGTATATCTCACCGAATTGTATGCAAATGATAATCCATATGGAATCTCCCATCTAAACCTGATATTCATTTCTTTTAACCTATCTGTTAATTTCTTGAATTTCTTTCTGTCTTGTAAGATCGATCTCGGAATTTCTCTCAAAATTATTATTTTTTCCCCATTAATTTCCAACGGTTGTGTAAATTGCTTCTTGAAAACGTCTTCCTTCATTTTCGTAGTCACAAATTGAACAATCACATCTCTGGGTAATTGCTTTCTCTTGGCATAAGCTGAATTTACTCTGTAAATCAGGTCAAAGTCTGGATCCAAGTTTCCAACATCTTCCCCTATATAAGTTGTCAATGTGTTAATTACTAAAGCCCGTAAATCCTGATCTTCCTCCTCTTCAATTCCTCTCAATCTCAAGTGATTCTGAGTGGCCCTATATTCCATCATGGACTCCAGTCTTGTATTTTCTGACAGGGTTCTTTTGACTTTCTGTTCCATTTCTTCTGATTTTGTCACCAGACTTTTAACCTCTTTTTTAACTTCTTCTGTGTCTTTTTTTATCCCTGCCACTTCTGTTAGTACCAGTTCTTTCAACTCTTCCATATTTTTTTTCTGTACTTGAACTTGTACTTGTTCTATTTGCTCCAGTTGTATTTGCAGCTGTTGTTGCAGCTGTTGTTGCAGCTGTGATTCTATTTGCTTTCCCAAACTCTGCACCACTTCAGTCACCTGTTTCTCCATCACTTCCATGGCAGCCTGCCACTCTTTTTTTTCCTTTGCAGTCATTCTTGGACTAGGTGATGAGGCAGCCCTTGGTCTTGACCTCAAATCCGTCTTGAAAGCGAGCTCAGGGCTAATCAATCTTTATATTATCAATCTTCAAGCCAAATCGCCACCTTTATAGCTTCTTCCAGTGCTTTTTCGGCTTAAAACTAACTTTTTAAAATTTAGTCCTCTTCAAAATGGCGGGCACAATTTCTCTATGATTTTCTGGCTAGAGTAGGCTCCTTCAGAACTTCCTGTTTGTCTGTCCGTCACTGTAATCCAACTTCCGGTGTCACACTCTAAACCGGCCGTCTGCTTCCGGCACAGCCACATCGAAAAACATCCACTCTAGCCTACTTCCTGTATCATAGAATCACAGTCAGTTTCGTTTCTGCTACGCAACGTTTAGTCTTAGCTGACCACAGGAATGCAAAACAAAGTCACTTTTCGGCCGTTTTCTCTAAAGGAAAGCTTTCTTTTTACTTTTAAATCAAGCGGATTAGTTCATTGAAGCCTTTTACGCTTATCCGTGCGTTTAAATTTTACGTTCTTCTTTAAACCGGTAAGCAATTGTTCATTTGTTACCTTACTTGTAATCTCGGGGTTTCGCAGTGCTTCTTCTGTAAACGATGTTAGTCTTGATGTTAAAGAGGTCGGTAGATGACGAATTTATGCTGAATTCTCAGCCCAGCTGGTATCTGTAGTGCTGATTTGCAACTGCCCTCTTCGCAGAAGGAGATCAAAGTGTAAACAAGCTTCCTCCGAAGCTTATCCACACCGATCTCAACTCCCTCTCAGGCTTGGCTGCTTGCTTGCCACCCCCCCGCCTGGGGAGTGCTGCGCTGGGCCAGGTAGAGCCCAGACTGTCGTCAGATACCGCTGTGCACCCTGCACAACTCGCAAAGTGTGTCAATTCGCCATTTTAACTCTGACCAGAAGCCAATTGCAGCTTTTCTGTTGCCTCCAGTGCTTGTGTATAGAAAGGACCTGGAGCAGTGCCTCTCTTCCCGCATATTTCAACAAGATTCTCAATCTTGCCATGGGCTCTGTACAGATCAATATTTCTCTCCTGCAGATCTACACTTAATTCTGAGAGCTCTTGCAAAGAATCAGAAAGTAATCCAAGATCCAAAATGAATTCTGCAGATGTAATCTTTTTATGAAGACCTTCATACGTGCTCTTCTCCTTTCTATCTCAACCACTATCAGTTTTAGCTTTTTCAAAATGGAGCACTAGGGCTTCATAATCCTCCCAGACAGCCATAACGGTTCTGTAACTGGAGGCAACCCATCTTGCAGATAGGATCCTTCCAATTTTCCAAATCTCCATCTCTAACGTGGCCACACATGCCTTGAGCTCCCTTGCATTTTTTGGAGATGAATGGTACATGGTATATAACTTGTCCATAAAACTCCTAAATCTATTGATGACACACACTGCTTTCACAACATCGTGGACTGATAATTCCAGCCTATGGTTAGCACAATGCCATATAATAATGGAAGGGAATCTGTCTTTGAAAAGTTTTGCAACTCCTCCATGGGATCCCATCATCATTGCAGCCCGATCACAAGTCAGCAAAACCAAACTTTCCTTTAAGACTTCCTCAGTGATCCTGAGTGACTCAAGGGTAGACATCAAACTTTTGAATATTCTATTTGCTGTCACGTCGTCCTGCTCTATCAAGCCAATAAAGTAATTCATAGGGTCCTCCATGTCCATCTCTTCAATGTAGGTGCGAATATACACTATCATTACAGATTTCTGACTCACAGTAGTAGATTCATCAAGTATCAATGAAATTTTACTCTTGGAGTCAATAATCTTCTTAATCGGTGTGATTCTCATTTCACTACCAATGTGGTCTACAATATTTGCACAAGAATTAGCTGAGTGCAAAATTCTCCCCACATCAACGCTGCTTAATTGTAGCAAATCAATGTCAGCCTCAAAATCATTAAAAGACTGTTTCCTTCTAGCCACCTTATATGCTGTACAGAATATGTTCTTGGTGATTTCCATCTCTCTTTCTTGGGACCTCAAACATACTGTTTTCAGCGTTTCTTTCCTTAATTCAGTTGTGATTTTAACTGCAGCTTTATGACCTGTACTGTCTCTATGTTCACAATTTTTTTTTTCCTGAGAGATGATAGCTGCTGTTTCCTCAATTCTCCATAAAATGACACCGTACCATGTATCCACTCTTTAGAAAGACGCATGCCCACAGTCATTTTCTCTGGCCCTAAGGCTCCAACATTTTTGCACATTGAGGAACCTAACTTGCCAGCATTGAAAAATAACCAGTCATTTTTTTGGAGATGATCATTCTTCTGCTCTACAGTCCAATAAGTGGGCCAGAAGCTCTCACTAACTGCAGAGGCAGAAATGCTGGTCGATGGGTTTGACTCACTGGTAGACGGAGTTGACTCACTGGTTGACAGATTATTGTCAGTAGTTGACATTCCACCTGGATTGCTTGATGATTCCCTTTATGCTGAGGGACAATCTTCAATCACTCCATGTTTCGCTGGGGTCCCAGCAAAGTAATCCAAAATAGTCCTTTTCATGGTGGATTATAGACTTTTAAAATGTTGCTATCCCGCAAAAGGATTCTGATATTTAAGCACAACCATGGTATTACAGAACTGGAACTATTAGAAAGTCTGCAACCCAGACACTGTAATAATATCAGTTATATAGGATATTGAAGAAACAGATACACATGAGTCTCAGCAAAATTAGGATGCAGTGTGTTCCAAGAGGATTCTGGTAGGAATTGTTTCCCTTGCTCAGTTGATGAAAAATGTAGATTTTTCTGGTCTAACTAACCATTTCCACATCACAGCTGCTCTTAGGAAAGCAGGCTGTGTGGGAATGTGACATTGCAACATTAAGGGGAGCAGCATTATTTTAAAAACTGTGTGGAATCCCAGTTAGTGTTCCGCTTCTGGGATTTTACTGATGAGTAATCTGTCTGCAGTGCCTTGCATGGAAGCAGCCAAGGTTAAAGGAACAACACCCATTCATATCTGACATGCAAACATTACAGCTAGATGGATCAACATATCCAAAGAGGTTTTCTAAGAACAAATAGTTTCAATGTGTCAAGACACATAAGGACTTGCAGTTGCATCCAAAAAAGTGTGTTTGTGTATGTATAAAGGGCCTTCCCCTGATTTAAATGGAAGTTTTGAAGGATCTATGTGCCACTGGTGAGAGATCCTTCCCTAGGATCTTTACTTTGTGACAGCAAACACCACAGACTCCCCGTTGAATACAGATTCCTGTGGGGTAGCAAATAGTAGCAAAAGAAGACTTATACTCTCTTTCTTCTGGGATTGAGACCCGGCCTTCCCCAAACAACCATGCTCACAAGTGCCCTCCCCAAACAAGCATGCTCGCCTTCTCCTTCTCCCCCCCAACACAGTTCAGCAAGTGAGGGAGGGAAGGGTTGGGTCAGGGAGGGGCGCATGTGAGAGAGGCTTGCTCAGCCAGCCAGGTGGACCAGCTGCTTGCTGCTTCTGACGTCCAGCTGGCTTCAGTCAGGCGATTGCCCATTGCTCTTCAGTTGGGGAAAGTAATATGGCAAGGGAAAGGAGGCTAAGAAGGTATGGCTGGCTGGTGCAGGATGCAGCAAGGCAAGGCAACCATCCATCCAGCTGCTGTTTGGAGAGGTGTGACAGATGTTTGACAGGGTGCTGTCCCTTTTGCCTCCTCCCCCAGACCAAGCCATGGCCTTCTGCCCCCATCAAAAAATGGCATAATTAGGGTTTTTCGGTTTCGGCGCCGTGAATGGCGGCCGCCTCTCGGGACCCTCCCGGAGGTGGTTAGCCCACACGCAGTCAGGGGGGGTCTTCGCGTATGCGAAAGACCCTAGTGAGCCTTAGGCAAAGGCTCCGAACCGGGGGCGCTTGGGGAGTAGCCTCTTTGCCGGCAGACAGCCGGGAAATTGAGGCTTTCTCCCCGCCCCAATCGGCCCCGCTGCATTGTGCCCGTAATGGGACTTAGCGGCGCCACCGAATTCCAGGAGTGAAGACAGCGTTATGATCTAATACAAAAAGAAGAAGTGGCATCGAACCGTGAGTTGAAGATCGTTTTTGAAGCGTGAATTCGAGCCCCCCCGTAAGCGCTTAAGCGTATGGGAGGAGGAAGGAATCCCCACCCCTTTTGAGAAGCAAGATTTACAAAGGGTGCGCGAGGGGGGGCAGAGAGGAAAACAGTGTTGGTGAAAGTACCGTTGGAGTTGTATAAAAGAATCGATCCTATTAGCTTCCTTGTGGATGTGGCACGAACTTTATAAAAGTAAACAATAAATCAAAATGTCGACTTCGGGGAAAGTCCTGCAGAAACCGGAAGAGATGAGAGGAGGGACTTCCGGCCCGGATAGCCCCCCCCAAGAGCTAGCTGTCAATCAACAGGATCTGCGCCCTCTGCTGGAGCAAATACAGAAAATCAATGAAACTTTGCTTAAAGTGGAAAGTGTCTTGGTTGGTCGACAGGGGAAATTGGAGGAAATAGAACAGAAATCGGATTTGATTTTAAGTTTTCAGGGCGTGAAAGAAGAAGAGAAAGAGGATCTCAGATTTACTTCGACAAATGTTTTGGCACCCCTAACTGGCAGTGAAGCGAAAGAATTAAAAGAAGAGGTGGACATGGCTCTCAAAGCCTATTCCGCTTTTATAAAAGAAGATACTCTGCCAGTAGAAGGGGATGTTGAATATAGCGGGCAATATACCAGAGATCCGATTCCACGTGCAGTAATTATGGCGCCCTGGAAATTTGAAGGCCGGAAACACAAGGAAAAAGAGAAAAGAAAGAAGATGGATTACACCTTTAAAAAGCAAAAATCTTTGAAGAGACACGCCAGTTTGGAGGAAGACGCAGCATTTAAAATTGGCAGAGAAAAAGACGGCAGCCCAGGGGAAGGAGGCGACGGATTGGAAGACATTAAAGTGGAAAAGGACTCAATCTACAACTGGAAGAGACCTAAAAAGAAGACATTTTAAGGACTGTTCGTGTACCATCTACAAGGAGCTGTTTGATTACTAACCCCAATGGACTTTACTAACTGTATTAACAGAGTGATTTTGGACTTTGTAGTTTAAAAGAAGATCTTTGAATCGCGATAGATGCCAAAAATGGTATTAATTACTAACTAAAATTAACCTTTACTAACAGAGAAAACTTCACTCCATCTTTCTCTTTCTCCAGCTGTCTACCCTTCCTCTTTCTTATAAAAAGAATAAAATTCTCTCCTTTTTAGGAGAGTTTTACCAAAAAAAAAAAAAAAAGGCATAATTAGAAGACGTCCCCCCTCCCATACTTACAAAGCCATGGTAAGTATAGGCTGTGATGCAAGATGCATATTCAAACAAGTAGACAATCAGGATCAGGACCCGATACTGAGGACATAAATGACAAAGTGAGACTCCAGCAGGGGTAGGATAGCAAGTCAAACTTCTCTGTTGGTCCTTTTACCTGGAGATGCCAGGGATTGAACCTGGGACCTTCTGCATGCCAAGCAGATGCTCTACCACTGAGCCACAGCCCCTCTCCTATACACACACAGGGCCCAAGCATCATTTCTGTGAGCTTGGTACAAATATAAAAGTTAACACCCCTTGCATCAAGGAAAGGCCTGCTGTGATGGAGGAGGGTGATACCAAACAAAGGATCCAGCCCTAGCCATCTGCCCAGTACCACCTGCTCCTACTGACAGTGGCCCTTTAAAATGTATACAAACCAGCTAACATGTACACAATACAAACCAATCTTCAGAAGTAACAGCCAAAAGCAGAGAACAAAAACCACTGACACAAGAAATGAAACAGAGAACATTTGCTAATTCCTAATCTCAGGCAGAAAGAGGTCTTTCCCAACAGCAGCTGTCTAAGATCCTTTTAACTGGTGATTCCACAAACTGAACCTGAAGCCCAGTACATACAAAGCAGGTGCCATTCTTAACCACAACACAAAACTGGCTCTGACTTGAATTATGAGGATAAAATGGAGGAGGGTAGAATGATGCTGTAAGCCTCCTGGAGGGGTCCCCATTTGGAAGAAAAACAGGGTTATCAGTGTGCACATTAAATAGACAGAGAGAGAGGCAGAGGAAGAGACAAGGGGCTGTTCTTTGCAGTAAAAGCCAGAAGCCTCCTTTAAATAAAATCTAGCTCTGAGCCTCTGGCCTAAGACAACTGCAGATCTGCTTTCCCAATATCAATGTCAGTAGCAACAAATCAATCATTTGGTACCCAGATATGTAGAAGCTATGAAATGGCTGACTGATATTGCCTCTTTATTTCTAGCACCACAGTCAAAGGATCTGTGTAACAGTTTAAGTAGGATCAAGTTTTGTTCAGCATTTCTAAGCTAGATGTTACAACAGAAAGATTAGAAGAGCGCAGCAGATCTGATAGTTCTGAATAGATTACTGGGCAGGCCGCAGGAGAATTTAAAATCTGGAATACCCAGGTTCAACCCCCCACTCAAGCTATAGAAGCTTGCTGGGTGACCTTGGGCCTGTTACACTCTCTCAACTGGTCCACAAATACATGCATTTAGTTTGTTACTGTGCCACTTGATGATTGGTAGTTGAATACTAATACCACTTCACACATGCAGATCGTTGCAGAATATTGCCATCATGTAGTTATGCGCACACATGCACGAACCAGCCTTACAATAAATGAATGTACCATGTTCTTATCCGTTAGCTTGTTAATTAAAACATTATATCTCATTTTCCATCATGATCACCCATAAAGTGGCTTTCATAAAGAAGAAAATGCATTGAAGCCAATGTGAAACCACGAGTTCCTACTATTGATCAGCTTCACTATAGCAGCAAATATTGCATCTATCTGGTTGGATTTCAAAGCAGCTATGAGCAGTCAATGAATGAGTAACTGTAGAGTGAATATATGTGGCTGAAGAGATTAATCATTTAAAGTTTTTTTTCATAGTAACCCTAACAAAACCTGAAGGAAGCAAGTACCATCTTGGAAAAGGCATTCCTCCTCC
This sequence comes from Gekko gecko, assembly GCA_029375565.1. Classification (NCBI taxonomy): domain Eukaryota; kingdom Metazoa; phylum Chordata; class Lepidosauria; order Squamata; family Gekkonidae; genus Gekko; species Gekko gecko. The sequence continues at coordinate 86,154,597 of JAPDNY010000006.1, forward strand.
TCTCACACATAAGGAGTGCCCCTTCTCAAAGGGTGGACATGAACAGATTTTTTTCCTCAGGATAATAGATCTATTAAAATGCATCTTAATGCAGATTTAATGACTCAGTCAATTAAGACTCAGAATTAGCAGCCAAGATTTTTCTGTTGTGATCTTTGCTTTACTAAGCTTACTGAGGGAAAACTTGGGACATCAAAGTGAAAGCAATAAATGACTCTTCTCTTAAAGATACTTTATTTATTAGATATCCAGCTTTTCTCCACAGTGGGGACCAAACGCTGCTTACAATATAATTGTCCTCCCTCCATTTTATTCTCACAACTATCTTGTGAGGTAGATAAGGCTGAGAGAGAGACTTGTCCAAGGTGACTTCCATTCCAGAGTTCAAGTTTGAACCTGAGTCTACCAGATTCTAGTCTGAAACTCTAACCATTTCGCTATGCTAGCTATTGGCTAGGCTGCTTTTATATTTCTCACTGTGTTATTATTTCATCAAGTTATCCATCTATGGGGGTACATAAAGCAATTTCAGGTATCTAATTTCTCTCTCTTTAAGGCTTTTGACAAAATCATACCAAAAACTCCAAACTCAGTTAAAAAGAGATTTCTGCAGGGACTGGGGGGGGATCTCTCCCGGAGCACGTGAATCTGCACAACTCTGGGTAGATGGAGGGCAGGGAGGGTTGCTTAGGCCACATGTAGGGCCTAAGGCTCTGGTGAGCTCTGCCCCCATCTGAGCCCTGCTGGTGGGTGAAATTTAGAACAGTCTTTTTTTTTTCTTCATTGGACAGAAGGAGAGAAGCAGGGGAAATATTTTTAAACAAAAGAAACCATGAAACATGGTTCCTCTTCTAAAAATAAACTTTCATTTCAAAATGGAAGCTGCAACATCCACAACATTTAAAAACTTGATGGGGGGCAGGCAAATCAGGGCTTCTGCTGGTAGAATGCACCCCATAGCTATAGCACAGGGAAGCAGATCTATTTAATTATAAAATTTGTACATATCACTTCTTAAGGAGGCTCCCAAAGTAAAAACAAACATGATAAAACCATAAAAACAACCACCATATCATGATCAGTATTAAAAACAAGTCATAAAAACAACATTCAGCTGCCTGAGATTATATTTTAAAAAACCCTTTCTGTAGGCTAAAAAACAGCTTTAAAAGATGAAACACTTTGCTGAAAAGCCTGGGTAAAGAGAAGCATTTTGGCTTGGCAACTGAGCACTAAGTACAGCAGATCCCAGGCAAGCCTCAAAGGGGGAGGGGGGGGTTGCCTAGGCCGCCTTCCTCCCCCCCCCATATATTTGCTTTCTTTCCACCTCTCTCACTCTTTCTCCCTTGGCCAAATAGATATAATTAGCAAACAAATAAATATCATTGGACAGTGTCATTTAATGTTAATAAAAAGCAGATTTACATATTTTTCAATAAAAACATGTGTGTGATATTTGTTCATGTCTTGTGGCTCTCAAACACCTGACATTTATTCTATGTGGCTTTTACATTAAGCAAGTTTGGCCACTCCTGCCCTATACACACATTGCTGAAGGCTTTATGGAGGTGGGGGAAAGTGCTGTCAAGTCACAGTTGACTCTTCATGGGGTTTTCAAGGCAAGAGATGTTCAGAGGTGATTCACCATCACTTGCCTGTGCCTCATGACTAGTATTCCTTGGAGGTCACCCATCCAAATACTAACCACGGCTGACCCTGCTTAGTTTCCAAGATCTGATGAGAAGACTATATACTAGCATGTCCCTTACTTTTCACTTCTTGAACTCTGTACTGGGCAGGAGCCAGGGTTACATGGACAGAATGTTCTAGAATGTTCTCCTCTTTCAGTCAGTATGGAGGTCCTTGCATTTAGGATGTGATGGGGAAATGATTTGCCCTTCTCACCAACTAAACCAACAAATCACCACTAGAAGTAGAAGAAGAAGAGAAAAGATTGGATTTATACCCTGCCCTTCACTCAGAGTCCCTTACAGCTTACAATCTCCTTTCCCTTCCTCTCCCCACAACAGATACCCTGTGAGGTAGGTGGTGTGGAGAGAGCTCTGAGAGAACTGCTCTTGAGAGAACAGCTCTTAGAGAACTGTGACTAACCCAAAGTCACCCAGCTGGCTGCATGTGAAGGAGTGGGGAATCAAACCCGGTTCTCCAGATTAGAGTCTGCATTCCTAATCACTATACCAAACTGGCTCTTAGATCAATGAAAGTATTGTTATTAAAATGTTTTCAAGATCAACATTCTAATATATGGTTTTTTAGAGGGGTTTTTTTGTTAAAAAAGAAGAGTTGGTTTTATACCCTGCTCTTCACTACCTGAAGGAGTCTCAGAGTGGCTTACAATCTCCTTCCCTTCCTCTCCCTACAACAGACCCACTGTGAGATTGGTGGGGCTGAGAGAGTTCTGAGTGAACTGTGACTGACCCAATGTCACCCAGCTGGCTACATGAGGAGGAATGGTGAATTAAACCTGATTCTTCAGATTAGAGCCTGCCACTCTACCACTGCCACTCTACCACTACATCATTCTGGCTCCTTTCAGAAGGCAGAAATATTGTTTGAATTCTACTTTATTTTCTTATATCATCTTGACTGTCCAACTTAAATTAAATATCAGTTTGGCCATTCTCATTGCGAAGTTTATTTTAAATGGTACCCTGTGTTTAAAACTCCTATTTGCTTCCCCCCCCAAAGCATTATGTTGGTTTTAAATCTGGATGGATCCTAATAATTAAATTCAACAGAAGTCTCTTTTCCTAGTCACCTGGTGGGGGATACCCATATACATTCTGAATCTGTCAATAATTGAAATTGCAGTCAATGGGCAATGGGCAAGTTTCCACAAACCACAGCTTTCAAGTATACATACATTGGACTGAACCATCCAAAAGACCGAAATGCATCAATAACAAAATCTGAGGAGAGATGGAATGTGTAATTTCCAAGGAGGAGACAAATTTGGGATGAGAAGTAATTTAAAATATTGTATACAAATGTATTGCAATGAAGAAGCAGAACAAGGGGGTTGCCTAGGCCACATGTAGTGGCCTAAGGCAGGGACCAGGTGGGGGGAATCCTCCCAGAGTGCATGGATCCACACAACTCCGGGTAGATGGAGAGCAGGGGGGATTTGCCTAGGCTGCATGTAGCGGCCTAAGGCATGGACCAGGTGGTGGTGGGGAATCCTCCTGGAGCATGCGGATCCATGCGACTCCGGGTAGATGGAGAACGGTGGGGAGGTTGCCTAGGCTGCATGTAGCAGCTTAAGGCAGGGACTGGGTGGGGGGAATCCTCCCGGAGCGTGTGGATCCACGCAACTCCGGGTAGATGGAGAGTGGGCTTTTTTTTTTTTTTTTTTTGCCTAGGCCACATGTTGCAGCATAAGGCAGGGACTGGGTGGGTGGGGGAATCCCCCAGAGCACACAGATCCATGCGACTCTGGGTAAATGAAGAGTGGGGGGGTTTGCCTAGGCCGCATGTAGCAGCCTAAGGCAGGGACTGGGTGGGGGAATCCTCGCAGAGCACATGGATCCACGTGACTCCGGGTAGATGGAGAGGGGGGGTTGCCTAGGCTGCACGTAGTGGCCTAAGGCAGGGATTGGGTGGAGGGAATCCTCCCGGAGCATGCGGATCCACGCAACTCTGGGTAGATGGAGAGCGGGGGGGGGGTTGCCTAGGCTGCATGTAGTGCAGGGACTGGGGGAAGATGGGTGGTAGGGGGGGATTGCAGGGGAAGCAGGGGGAGGAAGCTTACTTACCTCCATCTTCTGCCTTCTACTTGGCCCAAATGAGGGCTGAAGGCAGAAAGCGGCTGGAAGTAGGGGGCAGGGCTTCGCCATATGCCCGCCCCCCTGGCTCCTCATTCCTGGAGCGCTGTTCTGGTGAACTCCGCCCCCATCTGAGGCCTGGTTCTAAAGAATGCTCAAGACCTGGTGAGAGATGTAAAAGTGATTGCACCGCTTGGGAACACTGACCATAATGTTATTGAGTTCAACATTTGTATAACTAGGGAGTTGGCCAAAAAGACTGACACAACCACTTTTAACTTAAAAAGGAGTAACTTCTCTGATATGAGGGGACATGTGAGGAGGAAACTGAAAGGAAAAATAGAAAGGGTCAAAACCATTGGGGAAGCTCAGAGACTATATAAAACTACAATCCTAGAAGCTCAGAAAAAAAAATATACTGCAGTTTAGGAAAGGCACAAATAGCTTTAGAAAAAAGGCTGCATGGTTAACAAAGTAATGAAAGCTGTAAAAAGTAAGGAGGATTCCTTTAAGTGATGGAAAGCTAGTCTCACTGAGGTTGATAAAAGGGAACACAGGCTGTGGCAAATAAATGCAAGTCTGTGATCAGGCAGGCAAAAAGGGAATATGAAGAGCATATAGCAAAAAACATAAAGACCAACAATAAAACTGTCTACAAATATATTAGAAGCAGAAAACCAGCCAGGAAGGCAGTGGGGCCCTTGGATGACCATGGGGTAAAAGGAGTAGTGAAGCATGACAGGGAAATGGCTGAGAAGCTGAATGCATTTTTTTGCTTCTATCTTCACTCTGGAAGATGAGAAGTGCTTGCCCACTCCAGAACCACTGATTTCGGGAGGAGTGTTGAAAGACCTGAGTCAGATTGAGGTGACAAGAGAGGAGGTCCTACGACTGATAGACAACTTAAAAACTGATAAATCACCAGGCCTGGATGGCATACATCTGAGAGTTCTGAAAGAACTCAGATGTGAACTCGTGGATCTCCTGACAAAAATATGTAATCTTTCATTAAAATCTGCCTCCATTCCTGAGGACTGAAAGGTAGTTAATGTCACTCCCACCTTTAAAAAGGGTTCCAGAAGAGATCTGGGCAATTACCAGCCAGTCAGTCTGACATCAATACCGGGTAAGCTGGTGGAAACTGTTATTAAGGAAAGAATTAGTAGGCACATTGATGAACAAAAACTATTGAGGCAGACTCAGCATGGATTCATAAGGGAATATCTTGTCTCACTAACCTGTTTATGTTCCTTGAGGGAGTGAACAAACATGTGGACAAGGGGGACCCAATAGATGTTGTTTACCTTGACTTCCAGAAAGCTTTTGATAAAGTTCCTCATCAAAGGCTCCTAAGTAAGCTCAGTAGTCATGGGATAAAAGGACAAGTCCTCTTGTGGATCAAAAACTAGCTAATTAATAGGAAACAGAGAGTGAGTATAAATGGGAAATTTTCTCAGTGGACAGTGGTAAGCAGTGGGATACCACAGGGCTCAGTACTGAATCCGATGCTTTTTAACTTGTTTATTAATGATTTGGAGTTGGAAGTAAGCAGTGAAGTGGCTAAATTTGCAGATGACACGAAGTCGTTCAGGGTGGTGAAAACGGAGGATTGTGGGGCACTCTAAAGGGATCTGTTGAGGATGGGCGAGTGGACATCAACATAGCAAATGGGGTTCAGTGTGGCCAAGTGCAAAGTGATGCACATTGGAGCCAAAAATCCTAACTATAAATACACGTTGATGGGGTTCGAACAGGCAGAAACTGACCAAGAGAGAGATCTTGGAGTCATAGAGAGTAACTCACTGAAAATGTCGAGACAGTGTGTGATTGCAATAAAAAAGGCCAATGCTATGCTGGGGATTGGAATAATGCAGTTGGTAAGGTCTGTGAATAGCAGCAAGTTAGCATACAGATAATAAAAGAGTTAACAACTCATGTGAGAATTAAGTTTGAGTCCAGTATTTCAGTGTATCTGAGGAAGTGTGCATCGACACATGCTGAGTCTCTCAGTTCTCACTTATACCCAGAATTGAACTTTGTTGGTCTTGGAGGTGCCACTGGACTCAAACTTAGTGCTCACATCTGTTTGTTCACTCTTGGTGTAGTGGTTAGGTGCGCGGACACTAATCTGGGAGAACTAGGTTTGATTCCCCACTCCTCCACTTGCACCTGCTGGATTACTTTGGGCAAGCCATAGTTCTGGCACAGCTTTTCTTGAAAAAGAGCAATTCTATCAGAGCTCTCTCAGCCCCACCAACCACATAGGGTGTCTGTTGTGGAGAGGGGAAGGGAAAGGAGTTTGTAAGCTGCTCTGAGTCTTCTTTGGGTAGTGAAGGCTGGGGTATAAATTCAATCTCTTCTCTTCTTCTTCTATGTATATATATGCTAATTTGCTGTCATTTACAGGTTTTACCAATTGCTTTAATTCAATTTCAGCTATACTTATTGCCCAGTTTCATATGCATCTTGACTCTAACTAGCCCTTCCTGGCAACTAACCCTCCCCTCTACCTATATGTAAGGCTTGAGGAAAACTGTTTCAGTATATTTGATGAAGTGTGTATGCACATGAAAGCTTATACCCAGAATTAAATTTTTGATCTTAAGAGTGCTACTGGACTCAAACTCTGTTCTATTCTGAACAAATGACACCTTTTAGGGGATGTAATTTCTTCTCTCTTTTTGTAGTAGGAGGAGTAGGAGTTGGTTTTATACCCTGCCCTTCACCATGTGAAGGAGTCTCAGAGTGGTGTACAGTCACCTTCCTTGTCTCTCCCTACAACAGACACCCTGTGAGGTAGGTGGGGCTGAGAGAGCTCTGAGAGAGCTGTGACTGACCCAATGTCACCCAGCCGGCTTCATGGCAACTAACCCCCTATTCTACCTATATGTAACTCCTGAGGAAATCTGTTTCAATGTATCTGATGAAGTGTGCATCTATACAACATTGAACTTTGTTGGTCTTGGAGGTACCACTGGACTCAAACTTAGTTGTCACATCTGTTTGTTAACTCTTGTATTTGTATGCTGACTTGCTGCCATTCACAGGTCTTACCAACTGCTTTAATCCAATCTCAGCTATATGTATCACCCAGTTACTTATGCATATTGACTCTAACAAGCTCTTCCTGGCAATTAACCCCCCACCCTCTCTCTACCTATATGTAAAGCTTGAGGAAAACTGTTTCAGTGTATCTGATGATACATGCAAGCTTATACCCAGAATTAAACTTCGTTGGTTTAATTCCAGTGATGCCACTGGACTCAAACTTTGTTCTATAGCTTCAGATCAACATGGCTATCCACCTGAACTTGTTCAGAATATTTTTATGGCCTGAAGGGGCAAGGGAGGGAGCAAGGGTGAAGGGAAGAATAACCAGCAGACCACATGAAGTTGGAAAGGAAAAGACAACAGCTTTTATTGGGTACAATTGTAGGAGCACCAGTAGAGCATAGGACATGGATCCATCACAGGGCAACCTGCCCACTGGCTGATGACCCCAACCCCTTGTCCAACCCACCTACTTTAGGAGCAACTTATTTGATTTATACCTCGCCCTCCCCACCGAAGCAGGCTCAGGAGTCCCATGTGGGTGTCCACCACTGTGTGGTTCCATTGCCACTTGAGGGTTAGAGCTGGGTGCCAGCCACTGAGCTGGGCATAATGCAGACAGACCCCCTACAGGGGTTCCCAGACTAGGGAAGGTAGGCACACAGGCTTCGACTTCTCAAAACTGGATCTGGCCCAATGCCTGAACTGCCTGTGAAAAGTTGTGAAACACATGCAACAGAAACCCACATACCAAACCACATATCAACATTACCACAAAGTGCAAAGCCAAGGGAGTGTGGGTGGGGGAGCAGACTGTTACCATCAGCACAGGCTGTAGCTCCCTAAGAACTGATGGGGTGGGCCAGACTAAAATCTCTGGCTTCCAGGTCTGCACCTGGAAGCCTCACTCCTCCTTTAGCCAGTCCAGCACCTGATTGGCCCCCTGAGCCTGGTCACTGCAACCCCTGGCAACTGCCAAAGAGCCAAAGGGGTAAACCTCCCCTTTTGCTCACTTCCCAGTCTTGTGGCTGCAAAAGCTGCCCCAGTTAAGTCTGGGGCCATTGCTTGCTTTCAAGGAAACACAACATATACGTTCAGACATTGCAACAAAAAGGTGAGCTCCAGAAAGCATCTGCTTTAGAAATAGGGCTGCAATTGAACAGGCATGACAATTCCAAGTTACTTTCACAGATTCAACAGGAGCAGCATAAATACAGCCAGTATGTTGTGTCTCTTTTCTTCTTCACATCTCTAGTTCCTGCCCTGCTCCTCCCAGTTCATCCAGGATCTAGGCTAATCAGCACTCTGCAACTGAATAAAGGGTGGGGGAAAAGGAAATTGCTCTTCTCTTGATTCTCTCTGTGCCCAGCTGAGATAAAAATTAAGGGAACAGAGCTGTTGAACTAAATGGCTTTTTCCATTCTAGCAGTCTTTGTGTCCTTGAAATTTCATTTGAAATGGAAAAGCCTGCTATTTCTGCTTCAAAGAGGAGGGAATCAATACAATCAAAACGTTAAAATGTTCTCAGTTACAATGGAAAAGTATCTGGGAAAAGAAGAGATGATATGCTTAACAAACATCTCTAAACGTAAGGCTGTTAGTAAAGAGGCAACTCTCTTTTTTTAGCTACTGGGTGGGGGTTGGGAGAAGTGGGATGCAATCAGTGTATGACAAATATGGCTTCTGCTCCAGCATTAGTTGTCAATGGGAATACAAAGTAAAATTAATAAGAGATGAAAAGTCTCTGGGTATGTGCAGGGTCTTCCTCTCTTCATTGGATAACTGTTTTGCTGGTGCCAGAAACTATATAGGCTAAGCATGTGTGTGGGTGGACATGGGCGATGGAATTGCACCTGCTGTGTCCTCCTCAAACTCCATGCATTCATCAGCTCTATATACATAGACTGTATGTACACACAACTCTGCTTTTTGCAAACATGGGATTAGAAGCTTCCAACTTATGCTCTGGCACTTCCCTTTTTCAAAAATGAGTCACTGAGTGGCATGATGTAAGGTGTATATGCTGATCTATGAACTTGACTTTAGGATTATGCACAGTGATATTAAATCTCTGAGACCAGAGTGTAAAAGCTCTGCAATAGCTCCTTTATCTATATTGAACTCTAACAATGTAATTGTGATGGCTGAGGTTGCCAATGTGTGTGCATTAAATGCCATCAAGTTGCTTCCAACATACAGCAACTCTATGAATTAATGATCTCCAAAGCATCTGATCATTAACAAACTTGCTCTGGTCTTGCAAACTGAAGTCCATGGCTTACTTTGTTGAGTCAACCCACCTCATTTCGGGTCTTTCTCTTTTCCTGCTGCCTCCAACTTTACCTAGCATTATTGTCTTTTCTAGGTGACTCTTGTCTTCTCATAATGTGACCAAAGTACAATAGTCTCAGTTTAGTCATTTTAGCTTCTAGGGAGAGTTCAGGCTTTGATCTAGAACCCACTTATTTGTCTTTTTGGCAGTCCACAGTATTCGTAAAACTCTCCTCCAATACCACATTTCAAATGAATCAACTTTTGTCCTGTCAGCTTTCTTCATTGTCCAGCTTTTACTCCCATAGAGAGTAATGGGGAATACTATGGCATGAATTATCTTGAGCTTAGTTTCCAGTGCAGAAATAGGATCACAACAGCAGCATTAGTACCTGGAAATGTGTCAGCAATGGTCAGAGCAGCCAGTTTAGAGAGGACAGTAAAATTTCTGTGAAACCTGGAAACAAGAATCCTTAGATACAAACCTAATCTATGGCCCAGGACAGACTGGCAATTTGCCTCGGTAGCCAGTCGCGGCAAAAAACCCCCGGATTAAACTATACCGGGTTTTCCCGTCCACACAGCGAGGACCGCTGCCGGAAGATACGGGACGGAGGCGCGCGGGAGCGTTCAGACTGCCGCGCCGGAGGTGTGCTATATTTGCCGTTTCCCCATTAATTCGGCTGTGGGTGTATGGGTGTATGTGCGCATGAGTGCTCATGCGCTCATGCGCTCATGAGCTCATGCGCATAAGCGCATTTTGCCGATTTTTTTTTTTGCCCTGCAATGCCAGCACCACATTGGGCAGTGGAGCGGAGCGCAGCCAATCACAGTGCTGCTGCCTCGTGCCCAACACGGGTTGCTCCTGGCTTTTTGCCTGCGCGTTCAGACTCCCCGGAAGCAGAGAAACGTGCGATGAACGCAGGCTTTTGGATTTGCGAAGGCTTTTATCAGGTGTTTGTTTAATCCGGCACTGAAGCGCGAGGGCTCCGGTAAGCTCCGGGTGGGGGACGCCAGGCAGATGTGCCTGTGTGAACATTCCATTTAATCCGAAATTGAGTCGTTGTCAGCCCGGGTCCCATCCCGGGGCAAATTGCCAGTCTGTCCTCGGCCTATGTACCACCCTAATTCTCAGACTACTATTAGGGATGAATTCTCATACTTTTTTTTTTTTTTTTGCATTTTGATTTTATATGTTGTCAGTCTCATTGATTTCTGTTTGCCTTAATTCTGAGTCAGTTTTTTTACATGATTTGTATGCCTTTAACATGTCATTTACTTCCAATAAGCACACAAATGCTGAAAACACATTAATTTTAACTGGAGGGGGCAGGAGTAAGTCAAGAGAAACTGGTTTGTTTCTTACAAGGATGGTACAAAATAATAATAAAAAATCATAATATTCCAACTGGAATAGACAGTTTTTGAAATTCAGTCTTAACCCCAGTTATTATACAATAGCACAGAATTCTACATTGTGCCTGGAATGGAGACCAGCCCATGGGGGCAGGGGGAGAAGGATGACACAGACACACCAAAAATTCATACACATTTGAAGCAGTCAAATATGCAGTGGCCTCAAATAGAAAGGTCATAAATTAGATGTGAAGGCAGTCAAGGCAGGAAGCATGTGAACATGGATGGGGGGAAGGGCTCAACCCAGCAGCCCTAACCTCAGTCACCTCCCTAGCCTTGGAGACATGTAAATAGTGGGGGAGACATCTCTGAGGAACAAATGGTAATAACCTCTGTCTGATAGCTGGTCATCTGTTTCTAATGTTGCCAAAGTCAGTGTCTGGATGATGTTCTGACCACATTAATGTGCCCCTATGGAAACACCTTACCTGCACATCTGACTTAAAAGAATATGGCTTTCCCATTGTGCATGGATCTGTAGTTTGCTGGATAATGTTGGTGCCACTCCCCCCTCCCTCACAATTCTTAGTATCTTTATATCTGACACTATTCCTGTATATCTTTTCTGCATTGTATTATTGGCTGTCATTATCTTATTATAATTTTCTTTGGGATAAATTATACAGCTTTGGAAAAAGTGCAGGAGAGGGCAACTAGAATGATAAAAGGGTTGGAACACTTTCCCTATGAAGAAAGGTTGAGGCACTTGGGGCTCTTTAGCTTGGAGAAACAATGGTTGAGGGGTGACATGATCAAGGTTTATAAGATTATGCATGGGATAAAACGGGTAGAGAAAGAGGTACTTTTCTCCCTTTCTCACAATACAAGAACTCATGGGCACTCAATGAAATTGCTGAGCGGTCAGGTTAGAACAGATAAAAGGAAGTACTTCTTCACCCAAAGACTGATTAACACATGGAATTCACTGCCACAGGAGGTGGTGGTGGCTACAAGCATGGATGGCATCAACAGGGAAATGGATAAACATATGGAGCAGAGGTCCATCAGTGGCTATTAGATAGGGACTCTGGGGCAAGTGAGGCTCTATATTCTTGGTGCTTAGGGGGCAACAGTGGGAGGGCTTCTAGTGTCCTGGCCCCACTGGTGGACCTCCTGATGGCACCTGGTATTTTTGGCCACTGTGTGACAGAGTGTTGGACTGGATGGGCTGTTGGCCTGATCTAACATTGGCTTCTCTTATGTTCTTAAATTCTTTGTAAGTGTGTCTCAGTCAATGAATGCCTGCCTTAAAGAGTGAATTCCACTGCAGGAGTATGTTGTATGGGTCAGAAACAATATGAGCTGCTTGGAGTTCTATGCTGTGTGTCTAACATTTCCCCTCCTTACATCATTGTCCCCAGAATGTGCAGGTTTTGTTTTCTTTCTACTCTGTTATCTTTTCTGTGTTGACTTTTGAATGCGGATAATAAGAGAATGCTGTTTGACTATTGTCAATCAGGCACATATTTTCTGGTTAAGATTGACTGGATAGAGCTGCCCTTTTTGAGATGTACAAACTCGGTATGAGGAACATGTATTTTCGGTCCAACTTTATGCTGCCTAAAACAGCCATATAAATGCATCAAAGATTTAAGGAAAATACGTTTTGCATCAATCCAATCTCCTGTCTTACAAATTGGTTGCTATGAATTGGCAGAGACACTTTGTCAAGACAGCTTATTTATGGATTTTAGTAATTTAGAGAGAGATCATCCTTCTTAATTTAACTGATTTAGAGAAAAGATGTCCTGCCAGCTCAAGAGGGGATATTGTTTGGCATGAATTAAAGCAGCACTGAATTCTCTCTAGAGAAAATTTGGCTGGTAGAATGCACAGTCCCAGAGTAATAATGTTAGGGAAGAATTTTTGTATATATCACCATATGCAGCTACTATTCTTTTTTCTTCAGAGCATCTCTCTACAGTCTTGGAGCTAAAAACTTACCTTTCAAATAAGAATGTCTACCATCTCATTCTCGAGTGGTTTCCAATATGGTGGACATGAACATAACAGAAACACATGACACAGGTGGCTATTGTGTGTTCCCAGTATCTGGTACTGAGAGATATGACTTAGCCCTTCAACATGAGGGTTTTATTTGTTGTTTATTTTATTTTAAATATTTCTGTGACACCTTTCTCCCAACATGTACTTCAAGGCAGCTAAGAGACAATAATATAGTGTCCAAAGAAAACTGAAAACACCAATATCACATTAACTGGTATTGCACAAATCAAAATTACAAAAATCAGCCCAATAACAGGCTCCTTCCTTTCATTATTGCTGTTTTCATATTGAACATCAACCCCAATAAAGAGTTCCGGGGAACTCAAATACTCAACATTTTTGATATGTTAGCCCTAATAGTTTTATACCACTGTTTATTCTATGGGCCAGCACACTGTTTATTCTATGGACTTGTAGTCTTTGTATAAAATAATGTCTGATGCAGTCAAATTTCCATGTTGCTAGTTTGGTCCTATGACACATAGGTAGTAGTGCAGGATATCTCCTTGAAAAAGCCAGAGGTTGTGTGCTGGGATAACCTTATATGTGGCTTGAGATCAGGTGCATTTCATGAGAGTATCCAATATCCAAACATAAGGCCTTTGAGGAAGGAGACTGAATTTCTTGAGGGAGAAACTAAAATCTGGAGGTAAGGCATAGTTTAAGAATTAATCAGTAGATAATGGCATTTTGAACACTTGAAATTCTAGTCCTAGAAAGAGCTCTCTCAGCCCCACCTACCTCACAGGGTGTCTGTCGTGGGGAGGGGAAGGGAAAGGAGGGTGTAAGCCGCTCTGAGACTCTGAATGAAAGGTGGGATATAAATCCAATCTCCTCCTCGTCCTTCCTAAAAAATTGTAATCTGTCATTACTGTTTATAGATTAGACCAATTTTCTTCAGGGAGCAACATTAGTAATATAGGATCAAGTCACAATATTGTTTATGACTCCTGCCTGAAGTCTGAAGTGGTACAGCTCATTCTACCATCTTTTTATTCCACCACTTTATTCTGTTACATGTGCAGTATGTGGCAATAATGCTATTTCCAGGAATGCAATCAAGAACTTACTTACTGGTAGAGGAAAATATTTTCCCTAAGAAAGTGCAGTGAGGTAAGGAATCACATAAACATATGTCACATCATTAAATTTTACATGTCACAGAATCTGGTGGAAAAAAATATGATTTTTAAAAAAGGTGCACACTACATATAGTTTAAAAAGGTGCACACTACATATAGTTACAAAGTTTCTTAACTTTGTAACAAATGCTTCATCTCAGTCTGTACTAATGAGAGCCACTTAACACCTTGTGCTCTCTGTCTGTCTCTTTCTCTCCTATTTAGGAAATTGTGGGTTTCATACAGGTACATTATCATATGCATTGGATATACATGGACCTATTTTACCATGGGTATATGTCACAAGATTCTACTATCAATTGTACCTTTTCTGCATTTGATGGTATAAATACATTTATAACCATGAAAGTGAGCTGTGTAGAAAATTAATCAAATAAATAATCTCTGATGAGACTATGTATTTTGAAATGTGTGCTTAATCCAGGAAAGTTAAAGTACAGATGCTCTTTACTCAGTTAAATCAATGAGACAAAACTATTAACTTTGGCTGGATCATACCCTTTATGTTTAAATTGTGGTAATAGCTGAACAAGAAGCAAAATAGTAATGACTAAATTTCTGGCAATGAAGAAAGTTAACCTTTCCCCTTTCTGTCTGTTCATCTTGATGACATTTCTTTGGAATATACAGCAATTGATGAAGCAAATACAGAGCAATAGAAACAGATAATACACAATTTTATTGACATACACAAATAAGTATAGCAGTATGGGGGAGGATTAGAACAGCTTTAAACTCCTAACTTTAAAAATTGTTTATGGATATATACTTTTCTTCATACATTTTCTTTCTGGCTGGGCTGAAAATAAAGAGCATTCTATGAATATTTATAACAAATCTCTTCTACCAGAGGATACATTAAATCTTGCAGCATAACAAAACTGAATTACCATGAAATAAACTTTCTTAATTAAACTAATTAAATTTCTTCCCAGTGTGTAATTTAGAAACTCTGATAAGCCCTTGTTGAAAAGGTTCATTTTTGCCTTAAGCTGGCCTAAGAAAGTGTGAGCATCTGGCCTGCATATGAAAAGGCTTATTCAGGCCAGTTTGAGGTAACATTAGCTGCTATCCATGGTGCTGCGATACTATAGATAGCCCCCTGGGCTTCGCCAAAGGACAGTGGTATTATTATTAGGGCATGATCACACCTAGGGAATAAGCTGCATCTGTGGCATGCATCTTTTGTCTGCACCCAAATCCACACCAGTCATACACTAACTCTTGCTTTTAAAATATATAATATAAATTTATTTTTACCTCTTTAGATTTTCTTAATGATTGATAATTTTAATCACTCAGAATATCTCCAGCTCACATTTGAATTTTTCACTTGAAAATATCTACAAAAATCCATAGTATTATTATCTTTTAATATCAACTTCATATATTTAAAGGATCAAGAAACATCAGGATAAAAAGGAGACTGCTTACATTCCCAAGCTTCAGCATGATGTTACTATCCACAAGGCAAAGAAAAGGCATTTTCAAATGGCTAAAAGTCTAACTAGCTGTGACCACTACATGGCTGATTTCATGCATGCCTGAGTAAAAGTTAATTCCAGACTGTTTGCCAGACAATGGCTTTAACTCACCTACCACATAATTAGGGCTGTGTGGCTCGACTGGCTTTTGAGCAAGGGGAAACCTTTATGCTTTGTACAAACAAATGCACAAACAAATAGAAGTATGCTAGTGTAACACAAATTCTATACAAGAAATGCCTAATTCAGTATGAGAATTAAGGAAATATGCATATGTTGTATTATTAATTCAAAATCTGCTATTTATCGGAAGAGACAAAAAACTGTACAGGATGCTAAAGCCTGTCTGTTAACCATCGATAGATCATATCCTGAACCTCATCTATCCTCCACAAGATTTGGAGGTTTCATTAGATTAAACATGAATAAAGTGTGACCCAACCTTCTGAATGAAGCTAACAAGTCATGCATTGTGCATACCATTTCCAAAAACCCAGGGGTTTTTTTGCAGTCTCAGACAGGCATCAAAATCTAAAGTGTATCACTTTACTTGGTGATATGGTGAAACCCAGAACCAGATAGTCTGATTTTTTCCCATTACAAGATCTAGAAATTGCTTCCTAAAATTAATTTGTCATGTAGGCTGGTAGGTAACATGTGTCTTCAGACAGAACATTGCTAAGCATTCTTCATTTTTAAAGGAATCATAAATCAGTGGTAAAATCAGTAAAGAAGAAATCCCATAAAGCATGCAGCAACAAGAGTTATTAGCAAATACAGATTATATATAAAAAAAGGGAACAAACTCAAAAAGAGAAAGATAGGGCATCTGAAGGAAAGCTAAGCCATAAACACTTAGGTGGCATTTTATTACTTGTTTAGGGACAAGTTTAAGTCAACAATGAAACCAAAATTTAAAGAAAAATCCAGAGACACTTGAAAAATAAGTTGTCTGTTAAGACTAAAATATCACAATATGAAAACCAATAGGTTGCTGACTCAGAATGGAGGACTCAGAATGGAGGACTCAGAATGGAGGACGTAGAAGAGGTAGGTATTTTCAAAATGAAGTATTCATACATGCAGATGCAGTGTGAGCATAATTTATGATAAAAACAGTTACACCAGCACAGGCCTAAGCATAGCCAGATGGTGAGGAAACCTAGATGGTGAGCCAGTTTGGTGTAGTGGTTAGGAGCGCAGACTCTAATCTGGGAGAACCAATTTTGATTCCCCGCTTCTCCATATGCAACTACTGGTATGACCTTGGGTCAGTTACAAGTTCTTTTAAAGCTGTTGTCTCATGAGCAGTTCTCAAAAGAGCTCTCTCAACCCCACCTACTTACAGGATGTCTGTTGTGGGGAGGGGAAAGGAAAAGAGATTGTAAGCTACTCTGAGACTCCTTCAGGTAGTGAAGGGTGGGGTATAAATCCAATCTCTTCTTCTTTTAATGAGAGAAACCAACATTGGCCCATTACGTTCTGGTGCTGCTTGGAAAAACTAGTGTGTCCACATGTCAAAAGTATCAGGAGAAAGCTATGTCATTGTGCCTTTTTAATAAAATTGGGGAACAAAGTGACAAATCTTATTCTATCAGCAAACTGGAGGTTCAGGCAGTATGGAAGAGTTAGAGTTACTATAGAACTATTTCATCAAATTGTTAGGAAATTAGCACCCATATACAAAATTTGCTTTATTTGCTATGACATGAATCATAGTCTGTGCTGTGTTATGTAAAGTAGTACCCTATTCTTGGTGTTTGGGGATGAGAGATCTAGCTCTGCCCTACTTGTTGAAAATTTCTCTGTGTTCAGAAAGAAAGTCTATTTACAAGTTAATCAAATAGTCACATGCGAAGCTAATACTAACCTCTCATTTGTTTCAAAAGTGTCCTTATGTAAAAACATATACTGCATTGGGGGATGGGATGCAACATGTTGACAACATGTATTGAAAGAGTATGGTAGACACATGTGATTGGCCCCATCCATTCCTATGCACTCCCTGAGGGCATAGGATTTCACCAAAAAGGACTGTTGTGGTTTCTTAAACACTAATATATATATATTGTGGCACAGCCTTATGTGGCAGAGAGCCCATTTAATCCCTTGAACACTGAATCTCTAATCTACAGAAACTGATGCTACAGTATATCTATTATGGTTGGATTCTGCCAGTCCATCCCATCAGTTACTGGCACATCCTTTTGGTACAAGGAGCCAGATGCTAGCACCTCTTCCATTGGCAGACTAAGTTCTTGCCTGGCAGAAGGAACATAGCAATGTCAATGGAACAGACTAGTAGCATGGTAACCATGGTAACTGGTAAATCATTCTAGTTTCACTGTAACAAATGAATGTTACTCTACCCCTCTAGAGTTTGCCAGTATGGAGAGAATAAGTCCCAATTAAATGGTTATGTGTATGGGTGACATAGTGCGTGTGTTTTAATATTCCTGATATAATGTGCATGACTAGGGCTGTGATCTTATGCATGCTTAATTAGGAAGAAGTCCTATAAACTCAGTGAAGTTTATTCTGAGTAAACATATATATGCAATCAGAATATAAAGCTGAAATCTGAATCACATGTTATGGGAGTACCTGGCATTCTGAGAGGCAAGTGATCTAGGAATCAAATGAGAAAACAAATATTTAAAGAAATTCAAAAGCCACAGCTTTAGCAATTACATCATCTTCAATTTGTTTATATGAGCATGAAAGGCAAAGGAGTGGAATTGTTTTCCTATGAGATAGTAGATGGTACCTCCTGCTGTGGTATCAAATTTAATATTGGCAGCCTCCTGTGCCTCTCTGGTTCCATGCTCGGAGGCTGGCGTCTGACTTCCTGGCACCAGCAGTGCCGCAAAGGTGCCTGACAGATGTGGACAGAGAGATGAGAATTGCTTAGTTAACCTTGCTATGCATATGTTTCACTAGGGTCTTCTGTCTGACCCATGAGAATAGGGAAGGCTCCAGAAGGAACTCAAGGCTTCAATAATTTACATGCACCCAATTAATCTTCCTTACACTTAGCTAAGTAGCAAGGGAATATTCAAAGTGCCTTGGCTTTAAAAAAATACCAATCAATTTGTGGGAATAAAGAGGTAATAGAATAGGACTCAACTGGTAAAACCCGTTTTATAAAAAAATCAGACCAAAAGTTTTGTAAACATCTTAGCAAAGAGGAAATATAGAATAGCTTGGGCAAGTCAGATCATTTGTTTCTAGTTCGTAAGGTTTTAAAGATACCATACAGAACCTTTTAGCCCAATGTCTGATATTGACTTTTTACTCATTAAGGGCCTGCAAAGAGGCATTCAAAATGAGTGAAGGACAGGCCTGAACCTACTCAAGAGAGTATTTCCAAAACTGAGTTCTTAATTGACATGCCACAAAAATGCCTTTTAAAAATGTTTACTCCCTAGCACCTGTGTGATGCAGCAGATCTTGTAAAAGCATCATTAGCTACTTAACGTACCAGCTAATGACTGGCAGAGTTTAGAGGAAGCAGCTGCATCCTGGGATCTAAGTACATGGAGGGTTAAGGACACCAAATGGAACACCTATAATAGCTTTGATAGTGACCAAGATTTGAAGCAGCATTCTGTTATAGGTTGAAGTCAACATACATGCACAGCAGCTGTGCAGCAGAAGGGCAACACATGCCTGTTTTACCTCATATTAACTTTGCAACAAGACCAAGTGATTTCACTGGATCTTTCTTCCAAGAAGCAGCTAATTTTTTACTTCATAGATGTCTGAGTACAAAATAAACCAGCTAATTATAATTTTGAAGGGTCTGAATCTGCTTCAAAAGTGACCTGACAAAATATAGGTGATATCATACATAAAAAATTCTTGATAGCACATTAATGGCAAAACTTTCTTATGAAAACCATTTCCTAAAAAAGACCGGTGCCTGCACATGGAGCAGGCGGTGGTGTTTGCCTGCCCTCCACCATTTTCTTGGATGAAACACAGGGGGGTGAGCCAATTATGGCTCAGCGCGGGAGTGCTGGCAGCAGCCGCCCTCCATGCTCATATTGGCCCAGCACAAGCTCGAGATAGGACGAAGCTGTACGCCTGTGGAGTTCTATTGGTGGTGGTGGCGGTGGCTAAACTCCTGAGCAGGACCCAAGGACTGGAGTGAGTATCATTACAGAGGACAAGGTTGGAGTGACAGTGGATTTACTCCAATAGAAGGGGAGGGTCAGTTGTATCGGCTGGCTTTCCCTGTGTTGCAGCTTTGCTTACTGGGGGCATCGCTTGGTGGATCCTCGTTCCAGGGCCCTCCTGGCCTCTCCTTGGGCTGCAGCTTCCCCAGGGGCTTCAGGCCTCCACATGCAGACCACAGGCCTCGCCTGCATCCTTCTGGCTTCCGGTGCCCCTGCTCTGCTGGCCAGGGAGGCCACCAGGCAAGGGAGTAGCTGGGGGCCTTCAGCATTAGTTCTGCGTTCCAGGGCCTGCTCCCTGCAGGGGCACGCAGATTGCAGCCATCACATGTCTTTCTGGCTGCCAGCACCCCTGCCCTGCTGGTCTGGGAGGCTGCCAGGCAGGTGAGATTGCCGGGGCCTTGCACAGCAAGCCAGGGTGCTCCTCCGTGTGCCACCGGCAGAGCATGTGCTGTTGGGTGCTGGCACCTGTTCTCCCTCATCCTTGTGCGAGGCTTGCCCTGTGCGGGACCACATGGCTGCTGCTGCGGCACTGGCTTGTTCCCCTCCCCATCTATCTACGCACTGGTGTTAGTCCCCATCAGCCTCGTGTGAGGCTTGCCCAGGGGAGGCTGCCCAGCCGCATGGGACTGGACAGGAGTGGCTGTGCCTGCTTGCTCGCCTCCCCATCCATTCAGGCACTAGCACCCATTTCTCCTCCCTCTGCGGCCTCGCGTGGGGCTTGCCTAGGGTAGGCTGCTGGACATCGTGGAGCAGACGGTGGGGGATGCGCCCGCTTGCTCTCTGCCCCAGTCCTCTGGGCACTCATCTGTGGGTGCCTGGCCACCTGCCCCATCCCATTTAGGCATTTTGTGTGCCCCCCCATGGCCCCTGCTCAGGGCTTGCTGGCCTTTTCCACTGAGGTGCCATTGCTTCTGTGGGAAAGGGGCCCTCCATGGGTGTATTCAGCAGGCCTCAGACAGGGTGGGCTGAGGAGTGCAAGGTCAGCAGCTTAGCATGTCCTCTCTAAGAAAGGGATCTCAACCAGGGACCTATGGAACTGCTGCTGGTCTTGAGGGGAGGATGCTGCCTGATGGACCAAGTTTCTGATTCAGTCTAAGGCAGCTTCAGTTTTCTTTTCTACTTTTTCCCTGCGTTATCATTCCTCTAGGGCAGCCAATCCCCAGGAACTTTCCTCAGTAATTTATGGAGCTTTTGCTTATTCAGGATAGGACAACATCATGCTGCTCCCTCCACTAATATCTTCAGGGATCCAGTGCTAAGCAGCGGCATCGTGCATTCCTTTACAGCATGTTTCCAATTCTGGGCTTGTCCTAACACTCTGCTATATGATTTATTAAGGGACTCCTGTATCTCTAAATGGTACAGCAGTGGGTTTGTGGGGACAAGGAATTAGCCAGCATAGCATGCTTCTCTTTGCCAACTTATGTTAGCTGTGGAGAATGATCGGGGGGGGATTCCTCTCAGACAGGGTGGGCTGGGCCTTAACATTGCTTGGGGAGGGTGCACTTGGCTTTAATATCTCTCCTCGTCATTTTCTTTCCAAGCTCTGAAGGGCATAGGATGGCAGCTAAGAAGTCACCACAGAAGAAGGGTGGCCCAGCTGGAAAGGCACCCAAGCAGGTGCCACCAACTATCTCATCCTCCGAGGATGAGGGTGGTCCCTCATTGCAAGACCTGGCAGCTAAAATTAAGGCCCTGGAGAGGGTCAAGGTGGCAAAGTGGAAGCCGGATGACAAGGACAAGTCAGGGGCAGCCCCCCCTTCATAAGCGTCCCAAGTCCATGGCTCCTGCACAAGAAAGGCAAGCCCTATATGTCAGGTTGGCACAACTACAGGAATCTGAAGATGAAGTGGATACCCAGGCACTGAGCACCAGAGCAGGAGCAGTACCAGATGACCTGGCAGGGATGGGTGAGTCCTCCAGTACCACAAGAGTGAGTCTCACTCCAGCCCCCACATTGCACACCCCCATGGGGGCTCTGGGAGGGTTGGTTCAGGGTCCTTTGGAGGCAGGACTTGATGGAGCGAGGCAGATGTGCCAGGTCCCTGGCCCTTCCCTGGCACCAAGCACCGTGCTGACCTGGGCACACCCTCTGAGATTGCACCTACACCAAGTGCACCATCCTGAGCCACTGGGCAAGCACTGTCATGAGGTGGGGTGCAGAACCCGGCAGCAAACCTTCCTTACACCTATATGGAGAGGTCTCTCCCGCTAGGGGACCACCTGCTGCTGGCCATGAAAGCAAGGACCTGGAGTGGTGGGTATGTGGACATGGTCACACTCCTCTTTAGGGATGTGGAGGTGAAGGCAATTGTGAGGGATGACTCCAGAGAGTTAGAGAATATAAAGCGGATGCAAATTGACAAGACCTCTGACAACTGGAAGGGCAGCATATAAATCGAATAAATAAATAAATAAACTGGCTTTCAGCTTATACCATTTACATGGGGGTGGTACTACAAACCTACCTATGCCATGGAGCGGCCTTAGTAAGGTATCAGGACCTCATCCACAGGGCATATAAAGAATACTCAGGGGTGGCTTGGCTGCAATACAATGAGAAGTTCCGCTTTTGGGTGGCCTTGGATGCCTTGTTGCCATGGGATCGGGAGCACCAGCAGCTCTGGTCCCAAAGCATGGGTCCTTCAGGGGCCATTTCAGGTAGGTATGCAGACAGTGGGCACCTGGTTGCACGGTCGCACTTGGGAGCTGAACAGGAGGCTGGTGAGAGGCAAGGGGTTCAACCATGGCTCATTTGCTGGGGTTTCAGTGCCACGGGGAACTGTGTGAGGAAGCTGTGTAAGTTTAAACATGCTTGCAGCACATGTGGGGGTATGCACCCTGCATCCTCCTGTGACATGGGCGCCCCTGAGGGAAAGGTGCCCAGGGGCCAGGACCATTAGGAGGCACTAGCAATGGCAGCAAGTCAGCGGGGGGGGATAATGGGGAACCAGGTGAAGACAGGGGGAGGGCTTGGGGGCAGTGCCAGGGGTGCCTGGCAGCAGGCAGCCTTTCAACTGTGGTTTGATGGGTCATTGGTCATGAGGTGGGCCTGAGTGGGCGCAGTTGCCAAAGGAGAGCCTGGGTGGACAGGGGGGTTGGTACCCACTCCATGGTAGTTAAGTGGCTTTGATGGCCACAGGATGGGGTCTTATCCCGCTGAGGCCAACGTTGGGCGAGGGGAGGACCATGGTGGTGTGGCTCTGATGGCAGTCACTGATGCTGTGTGATGTTGTATTGACTTACAGGATGTGGCGCAAGGATGGAGGTCACCGGTATGATGGTTGCTGACTCCAGATGATTGTTGATTGGCTGGAGCACCCCCCCCAGGTTGTGGTCGTGCATTTCGGCAACAGCAATCTGGGCACTAGGTTGGCAGTCTCCACTCCAGGATCAAGACCCTGGTGCCGCATCTTTTTGAGAACACAGTGGGGGTTTACTGGGTTGGTCTTTTGCTTAGCTGATCTGCAAGGGGGTCTGTGGTTTCTAGGTTGGTGGGAAGGGAGCTAAGCCAAGGCTAACCCCCTCTGTGGTGGGAAAAGCATGGGTTGAGGGGATTTGGAATTGGCAAGCACCCTGAGATATCAGTGATGGGGGGTCCTCATACTGGGTGCCTGTGGGCTGTGCAGTCAGGGTGACTCAGTTGGGGTGGGGGAGCATATGACAAGCCTTAAGGCTTCGCAGCAGTGGGCTGGAATGTGCCCTTCCTTTCCCTCTATGCACTGGCATGCTGGCCGTGATGAGTAAGGTCTGGAAGGATCCTGGACCTGGCTCGGAGCCAGGGTGGGTTTGCCATATTAGTAGGCTTGCTATGCAGGCCCAAGGCAACCTGTGCTTTGTATTGGTGCAGATCAGTCTATGGATAAATAAAAGTCTCAGTTTAACCCATAACCTGTGTTGTGTTGTGTTTTATTCAAGGGGTGGGCGGGCAATGGTTTATCTTTCTGATTCTGTGCTGACTCAATCAAAGTTTTAGCAGAAGAGCAGCATGCTATTTCAATCTATTGATTAATGCTAAATGCTACAGTATGTCTAAATGTTTTGTTTCCTTGACATTGCAGGAACAAATTACAATCTGCAATCCTGTTTCTCTATGTACTAAGCTTAAATACGATAACTACCTTTTTTGTACATTGCTGTTCTACATGATTACTTCTTGGTCAACTTTTGTTGTTTGTTTTGTTTTTGGTAAATGAAAAAACTTTTTAAAAATGAAAGCAGTGCAGAAGTTTACCAAGCCACTGCTTCTGTGGATTTGTTTTTAAAAGAGAGACATTCCTAATTCTACATACATTTCATGTTTGATGTGATGCACATGTATTTCATACCTGCCTATACATATCCATAGAGCATTATCATGCTAGGTGTTGTGTAACAATGGTTTTATACTTAATTTATTACTTAATTTAAGTAAAATATACTTATTTTAATGTTTTTATATTGGCGTTTTAAATGTATATTTAAATATACATAGATATTTATGTCTATGTTGTTAGCCACCCTGAGCCCGCCACGGCCAGGAGGGCAGAATATAAATCTAAGAAATAAAATAAAAATAAATAAATGGAGGCCCAGATCACCAATGTTGTATGGCGGGCAGTTTTCCAACTGTGCCAAGTTAGGCAGCTGGCCTCCTACCTGTCTCACCCTGACCTTGCCACAGTAATCCATGCAATGGTCACCTCCGGGCTGGGTTATTGTAACTCACTTTACATAGGGCTACCCTTGAGACTGACCCGGAAGCTCCAACTGATACAAAATCCAAGCTGCATGGGTCCTTATGGGGACTCCACGGAGGGCACCTATCCATTCAGTGCTGCGTGCTGCACTGATTGCCAGTGGAGCACCTAATCAGATTCAAGATTTTGGTGCTTACCTTTAAAGCCTTAACAGTCAGGAACCTATGTACCTTTGGGACCACCTCTTCCAACATATCCCCCGATGGGCATTGAGATCAGTGTCATGGGCTGGGATGCAAGCAGGGTGAGAGAGTCCAAGTCCAGTCCAAAGTCAAAGCCAAGGGGTAATGTTAGCCAAACTGCTCTATTATTTAATAAAGATGGGGAATTATAATTATTAATATGCAGTTGGCTTATCTATAGGATCTGACCTGTGCATACCAGAGATAGAATTCCAAAGAACCCAGGAACAGACACATAAATTGGGTGGCTAAAATGACTATTCTTTACTAAATATTCTCAAGCATACAAACCATATTCACACAAAATAGAACTTAAGGAAGCAGAGGTGATTGATGGCTTATAGAGGGGTGATACAACCTGTCCAGATGTGCAGAAATCCATGAAGAAAGGATTGTGGCCTAAACTCAGAGAGAGAGTCTAGGGGTGGACTGCCATTTTGGACCATGGCAGACAACACACAGTCTAAGGCCATGTGTGTGCTGGGATATAGGCACTGGCAAAGAATGCAGACCAATGGGTGGCCCTGCGGGCTGGTCTCAGGTGAGAACAATAGATTACCTGGACCAATGATGAGTCCCAGGGGTGTGTGATGCCAGGAGGGGCAGACCTTAGGTACGGCCATTGAGCTTCCAGAAAGGCAGGGTCTAGATTTAACAATAGAAGCCAGGTGTTGGGTAGCTAGTTAAATGGATTATCTGATTTACTAATGATCATGACCAGGGTAGACAAAAGGTGGGAGATATCCCTGATTAGTGTCAGGAAGGATTGCTAAACATTTGAATGATTGATTGGTTTATCCCAGTATTCTTGAGGAACAGAGCAGGAAAGACAAAGAATCTAGACAAAGAATTACTGGAGACAGAGTTAACTGCCAGATGGCACCTAAATAGACATTTAGAAATGTAGATACTTTACCTGGTAGAACCCATTGTCATTCCATAAGCATAATCTCTGCTGGGTGGAGGGGGAAGACTGGAGACTTGCTCTGAGGTTGCCTGTCACCTGAATAAGAAATCCCTTTTTGCAGAGCACTTGCAGCCTGACTCTGTGGTTCAAGTTGAGAGTGCTTGTCTTTTGGGGACTTTGGTTCAGGTTAGAAAGTAGGGCACCCCTGTTTTGGGGCTACCCAAGAGTAAAAGGCAGTGCCTCTGGCAACAGTAACAAAACAGGAGCCAAGTATCAGGAGTCCAAAACGCGAACCAAGAGCGTAGTCATTCCAAACCATGGTCTAGAAGCCAGGGGTTCAGAGCACAGATCAGGAATCGGGAGTACAGGCGACGTAAGTTGTCAAGTTGACTAGTTACTAGCACACAGAACCAGCATTGGGTGGGGAGCTAAATACCCCATAGGTGCCACTGTGTCCTGGTTTCTGACAGGATGGCTCAGCCAGTGATGACAGCAGTGGAGGGATGGCCCTGACCACACACTCCATCGACGCTGGAGAACTTACCTGCCCCAGGGAAGGGGAGCCGCCAGGAAACACTGTCACAATCCACGAGGCTCCAGCCAGGGAAGATGCTGGAGCTGCAGAGAACCAGGAGCCGCAGTTGGGGCAGGCAAGGCCTGGCCCTCGGCATGGGCAGCATCCCAGCACAGCATCAGCAACACCAGGGCAGAGTGCAGTGTGTGGCGTGTGCCCACCCAATGTCTGGGCCCGCAACAAGGGGGTACAAGAAGCGGAAGCCAGTTTGGCATCCCGGCTTTTATTGGGAGGTGGGGTGTGAGGATGAGAGGAGCCAAAGGGAGGCAAGGGAGTAATAAAAGGAGGAAGAAGGGAGGTGGCCGGGGAGGAGGAACACTGGGCTGGCTGGGGCTAGAGAGAGAGAGACAGAATAGAGAGAAGGAGCCCCATATGCGAGAGAGCCTCTGCGCAAGAAGCCAGGCTCAGGACAGGCAAGAAAGGTGCAGAAACCACTCTGACGATCCTGTCTTCTGAGGCCGCTTCTCCCTTTCCTCCGTCAGGACTCCTCGTGGCCCCTCTTTGGCCTCTCTGCCCAGGCCAGGGTTGGTGGAACTTGAGGCGCACATGCCCCAGGGCAGTACCAGCACCGGCCACTGGAGGTCGTACAACTGCTGACAGCAGAGGATTTGACACACTGTCAATTAGCTCTCAGTGTGTGCATCCCACCTCCTGCTAGAACTCAGGGCTGAGGGACCACCTGCTATGCAGGTGCACCTCCCTTCACCGGGATGCTAAATCCTGGCAGAGCCGGCTCTGTAAGCATGCCACCTGTGGAAGCGAATCAGGGAGGCTGTCTGCTGGGCATTATTCTTCCTCAGCTCTTGCTGAGACGGGTGGCAAGGATACACTAACAGGCTCTGGGACTTCAGGTGTGGGTCCTGTTGGCGCCGGGAGTTCATCCGCGGCAGCACTCAGTTCATCCTCAGCAGCACTCATGACACTCAGCAGATAAGAATCTCCTGGTGATTCCCGACCCTAAAGATATCCAGCTGGCCTCGGCCAGGGCCAGGGCTTTCTCAGCCTTGGCCCTAGCCTGGTGGAACTCTCTGCCAAATGACATCCGTGCCCTGCCTGATCTATTAAAGTTCCACAGGGCATGCAAGGCAGAGATGTTCTGAGGCCAGCAATGGATCTCTTACTTCTACCCGGCACCCTCCTCTCCCCCCTATGAAAATCTGAATGCTGGATATGCCATCTTATTTTTAAAGTGTTTAAATATTTATGCTGAATGTTTTAATATTAAATTTTCGTAGTTTTAATTGGTTTTAAAATTATACTGAATTTATGTTGTTGTAAACTGCCCTGAGCTTCACGTAAACAGGGAAGGGCAGTTAACAAATCAAAATAAATAAATAAATATAGTAATAAAAAAAATCTTTCTTGTATAACTTTGGATGGTGCATCTTATATTCATTAAGGTAATGAATCAATAGGCCATTATGGGTAATGAGATGGAGGCTTGCCAAAATATGGATCTTGATTCTCTGTATTGATACCGGAAATTCTAATAACAACAAGTTCTGCTAATGACAAAAGACATACTAACGACTGTAGATCCTTGATTAGGGGTCTGATTGCTGGCATTGGATGAGGTGAGGTGTTCTTCCAGGTAACTTCCTGGGAGAACTACTCTGCTGTAGTTAGCTTGGTTGAATAAGGTGTACTTCTGTTTCTCCTTCTGACTCTATACCTTTTATTTCCACAATGGGCACAGACTCTTTACTTGCCTGATAGGAAAACAGAGAGAAAGGCAGGTCCCTGAGGAGAGTCTTAGGGGAAAAAAGAGAGAGAGAAAGCTTCACAGCAGGAATGTGCTTAGAATGGAAGTCTTTATTTATTTTTGGAAGTATATATACATACTGTTTTAGACTTTCATCAATTGAAAAATGAGCAGGAAGTTGAACAGTTAACAGTGAGAAAGTTGCACAGTTTCAACTGCATGCGAATTTTTCTTCCTCTTTAGAGTTGTCATCTTTTCCCTGCTGGACTTCTGTATCTTAAATGACTACCTAGCAGGTTGAAATTCAGTAACAGATTCTCTTCTTAGTGCAGAGACTCAGTAGTAGGGAAAGTTTCATGTGCCACATTTCTGGCTATTGGGAAGCTGCTATGGTACAGGAGTCCTTCCAGAAAAGACCTTTTGAACCTATTTTTGCTTCTTCCTTGTTACCTGCATTCTAGAGATAAGATTGCAAGTGTGCTCTTCCTAGCAAAAGTATTGTCTGCTGTGTGGAAGGCAGGAATGGAAGGGGTGAAGCTTTCTCCTACCATTGCATCTCCTGTCATGAAAAGGTACATATGTGTTGCGTTTTTGCAGGTCATGCAGTTTATGACACAGTTACAGCCTTATTTAAATCACATGATTTGCCTGCTTTCATTTCCCCCCCTCTGGGTTGCAAAGTAGGCAAGGAGTTAAAGACATTTCTTGTTCTGTATTTCCCTTAGCAATAGAAATTAGAATGCCATGTTTTTAAGTCCTTAGTCTAAATATAGTCCCTAAAAAAGGAGAAAAGAATAAAATCCCTGCATCAGCTACTAACATTTAAGAGAATATGGATTTTTAGATGCATGTAGAAAGTGTGCAGTGCTGCAGTCCTACTCATTTTTCATTTGGATGTAAGTACAATGAAATTGTCGGACACAAAGCAGGAGAGGAGGGATCCCATTCAACAAGGACTGATGCAGTAAATGGAATACAGTATGTGGAAAACATACTTAGGAAAGAAATTAAGATCAAGTGGTAAGTCTGGCATTTACTACAAAGCTCCAAGCTGATTTTTCTTAAAATAAAAAAGTCCCTGAATTGAAAAATATGTGTGTCTTTTAGATTGGATTGTGCAGTGAAGAGTATCAAGAACGAAGGAATAATAAATCATTGGACTGTATGTCAGAGTAAATGGTACAAGATAAACCCCTGTTGGAATTGTCAAGAAGGTGACCTTAGGAGCTGCAACAGAAAACCTTAAAAAAAGAAAGAAAACAAAAGATCAATGTTGCCTTTTAAAACTCTGATGGAAATCTGTCTCTGTTGTCTTTTCCTAGAATTATTTTCTGTTATAATTTTCTGTTTATTAAATGAATTATGGCCCTATCTAGGGAACACCGCATGACAAAATTATTGAAGATGCTGGGGGTGTAAAGCTATTTGTTGCAAATGAATGCCAGCTGTGTGCAGTTCAGAACATCATTTTGAACTGGTCAGAGAGGAGAATCTGTACAGCTCTTAAGAATTTAGCCCTGCTTTTTGTTAGCTTTTTCCATCTTAGGGTATTGATTCAGAATTCATCATATACTAGTGAACAGAGAATGGCTTCATGGACACTGATCTGGAAACGGGCCAAACAATGGCAACATACATAAAATTTACTGATTCTTCAGAAGTATCAGCTCATCCCAGGGCATGAAAAACCTGCAGAGATGGATATTTCTTGCCAGAGTCGACACTTGCCCTGATATTTGCTGCACAGAGGGAAGAGTGTATACTATGTGTTTATCTTAACAATTATTTTTTTTGTTAATTCCTTGCCCTATTTCTGAAGCTGTAGAGCAGAAGACATTTAGAACAAATAATTAGAATCCCCTGCTCATCCCTGGCCTTCAACTATTTGCTTGGATATTTCTGGAAAGCTCATATTTCTTTAACAATGTAGAAGACCTGAGTTCCAAAGACAGGGAGTGGTCACCAAGAACAACTGTCATATGCTGTTCTGCTTGGTGTATTGAAGGCTGCTCTTTGTAATTATGATGATGGGATGAAAGTAAAGCTGAAGATAGGCAGGACCCAAACCTATCATAGATTGAATTTATCATCTGGTATATGTAAAATGGTGCTGCTTTCAGCACTAGTGGAGGCTTCTGAGCAGTCTTTAGGATCCCACAGTTAAAAGTAGGGTAGCATCCACATAGACTAGTCATTGAGAGCAAGGAACAGCTTTAGCCTCCCATCATTCTAACGGTGTTGTTAGCCAAATTGCTTTTGGTTATTAATGAAGATGGGGAATTATAATTATTAATGTGCAATTGGCATCTAAGGGAGCGAAGCCTATGTATACAGAAGTCCCACCTTTTCCAGTACCCCACAAATAAATGCAGAAACCAAGTCTTTAAAGAAATGGATTATTTACTGGGAAATATAAATCAAGCATAAAAAAAAATTCACAATCACACACAATTATTCAGTCCTAAGAAATATAGATAGAAAGGGATAGCAACATTCGCATTAGCAAGATAATTGTTGGTGGGTGATATGTACCTGTCCTCGGTGGGTGATATGTACCTGTCCACAGAAAAATAAGGGAGACTATGGTGGAATAAGGGTTGTATTCTGAACCGGCAGAACACGTGGTCAACTCTAAAACCAAGAGTCGTGGGGATAGGGTGGGTCTAGAGGTAGAGAAGAGAGAGAGAGCATGGCTGATCATGCTCTTTTATACACTGTGGGGACTTGGGGGTGGGTTCTGCTGGCCACTTCCCTTGTCACATCCCCTTGGTAAGTCGCAGGAAGTTTCCTAATCAAAAACCAGTTTCAGGAGGAAGGGGGCTTAAAGGTTGGGCAGTATTGGCTTCTATTTACTCTTAACAGTGGCACCTTTGAGAACAATAGCTGAGGCAGCCAGAGTCATTGTCATTGATGGTCTGCTGATGGCTCCAGGTGATGGGGTTTAGCTGGTATGTGTCAGCCTTCTAATCCTCTCATGGCTGTGGATCCTTTGTCATGCTGGGGGAGGAATGTGCCTGTGTGTCAGAGAAGATGCTAGCTCACA
This sequence comes from Gekko gecko, assembly GCA_029375565.1. NCBI lineage: Eukaryota > Metazoa > Chordata > Lepidosauria > Squamata > Gekkonidae > Gekko > Gekko gecko. Next base: position 86,185,075 of record JAPDNY010000006.1, read on the forward strand.
GAGTCTCAGTTCAAGATCTCTGGTCTCATGGCTTGGCATGATGTCCATACAAACAGCAAATGGTTACTGGCTTTACTGTGCTTCATGTGGCTAGGGAGCTTAGTTCTCTTGCTGCTGTGCTGTGGGTAAGAGATGGCAGGTAACGCCAGGAACCATTGGCACATCATCTCAGGAGAAGATTTTCCTCTGCTGGGCATGTGTCTGCAGTTGGCATCAGCAGGGCCGGCTGGAGGTGTTTCTGTGCCCTAGGCGGGTGCAGATGCCAACCTCCTGGTGGGACCTGGACATTCGCCATTCTGCCCCACCTCCTCTCCCCCCTGAGGGGGAGGGGGAGGGTGGGTGAGCTGCAAGCCAAGGAAGGGGCGGAGGTTTAAACCCTCACCCCTTCCATCCCAGCGCAGGCTTGCCTGCATGCCCTGCAGCTGTGGAATGCACCAGCAAGCCAGGGAAGGGGCGGGGGGTTTAACCCCCTGCCCCTTCCATCCCAGTGCAGGCTTTCCTGCATGCCCCGCAGCTGCAGGGTGTGCTGGCAAGCCAAGGAAGAGGGAGGGGGAGGGCAGGCAAGCTCTGCTGCCACCTCCTGCGCCCTGCTGGGGCACTCTTCACTGGCAGCAGTGGCTGCCGCCCCCTCCTCCTCTCCCCCCCAAGGGGGGAGGGGGAGGGCGGGCAAGCTCCGCCGCTGCCTCCTGCACCCCACTGGGGTGCTCTTCACTGGTGGCAGCAGCTGGTGACAGTGGCGGGGAGCTTTTTGCAGGGGGGTGGGGTGCAGTTTGGCACCCCTGCAGGCCAGCACACCTTAGGTGAGCACCTAGCTCACCTAGCGGGCGAGATGGCCCTGGGCATCAGCTTAGGGTCACCACACAGTCCATTCCCTTTTGCACATTTACTGCACAGTCCAGTTATTACAGAGTTCATAAGTCCAAAGGAGTGCTATGAGTGCCTTGCAGGGCAACAGTGTTCTTGAGTGTACTGTTTTTTCTTACTTTGCTTCATGGGAGTAAGGGTTGCCTGTGCCTATTTGTCTATAGACTTGGGGATTCTGTCACTGTGAGGGCAAAGCCAGCCCTCCACTTTCAACTCAGGTTGGCCCAGCCCAGTGTCTCTGTGTGCAGAGAACAGAGATCTGCATCTCAGGCACATATCTTTGGCCAGCAGCCAAAAAGTTGCTGTCATAATGGCAGACATTTTCTCAGTAAATAATAATCACAAACTGTTTACTTGATACAGAAGCCAGGTAGTTTTAAAAAGTCATCACAAAATGCAGTGTGTCCTCCAGCCTATGTCTGGTAACAAGACGTAAAGACAAAAACAAACAAACCAAAAACGGGCATTTTATAAAGAAGCTTACCTTCCTTTCAAGGTTGAATGGGGCATTTCTTTAGCAATCTCCATCGGATCTGGGCAGTTCCCTACATGTGTTCATGGCAACCTCAGGTTTAGAATTTACCTCACAGACTGCTGTGCTCCCAGCAGTGGCCCTGTAATTTGGCTGGGACTGGCATCTTAAAGAACCTCACTTTCCTGGAATCCCCCCCATCCTAGTAGCCGTTACAATTTGGCAAGATATTTTCATGAATAGGCAAGTCTGTTTCTGGTACAACAACCATGCTCTGAGCAGGTCATAAGCTTAGTGCACAAGTTTGTCTTAGTTTGCCTGCCTGTCTGTTAACTTCTCCTTTTCACACCAATATATTGCAGCTGTAGATAACGACCTCGCAGACCTTGTCTTGCTTTCAGCTGGGGGAAAACAACCTCACGATCGAGACGGAGGTTGAGCTAGAGCTGGCCATGGAAGCAGACTTGTGTTTCATAGTCTTCTGCTTCCTAGGGGCACAGTTCTTACTAGTTCAAATTGATAGAGTGGTACAAATCATATGGGGCTGTCATCTAAGCCAAGATTAATACAAGAAGGCACAAAGTGAGTAGAACAGCCAAACAGGTCATAGAGGCAACAGATGGATCCATCATGTGGCATCCAGACATTTCCTTCAAGCAGGTGGCCCTCTTTCGTGTGGTGTGCACCTTTTAAAATAGAGTCAGGACACATGCCTTCACAATATTTGGGATCTCCTCCTTTCTGAAGTGCACTCATAGGAGCATTACCTATGTGACTGCCTTACCTGGCCTGGGGACCTCCATAAGGGGTCTCGAAGGTGGGGCCATTTTGCATTATGCCCAGCTTGGGGACTGGTGCCCAGCTCTAACCCTCAGGGGGCAAGGGAACCAGACATATACCCATGCTGGACCCCTGGACTTGACATCCCATAGTTGCTTCCCCACAGGAGGGCTGGGCAAAGGGTTGGTGTCATCAGGTGGCAGCCAGGTCATCTAATGCTGGATCTGTACCCTGTGCTGTGCTAGTGCTCTTACAATGATACTCAGTAAAAGGCTGTAACTGCTTTTTCTGCAAGTCAATGTAGTTTGCTTGTTATTCTTCCCTTCATCCTCACTCCCTCCCTCACCCGCTTGTCCTGCAAAAGAGTAACAACTGAATTTATTATGGGCATAAACTCTGTGTGTAATCCATTAGATTGTATTGGTACCACAATTAGAAACTGGGAACATAAAAATGGAAACAATTGTACTGAACTACCAAGTAGCAGTAGGACCATCCCTCAGATGAAGGGATATAGCACACTCAAACTGCCCAGGACCATGGCTCTGTTTAACATCCGTCCGTTTTTGTGGTCTTTATGTGGATGGCATTTGGGACCATATTCCAGGTATGAGAACTATCTGACATGGCCAATGGATACCTCCCTAGCTAACTGGTTTTTTTTTTTAATTCCTGTAGCAGAAGCATAAAACAGGAGAGCAAGGGAGAGATAAATGGGATGGGGGGAGCAGAAAAGAAAGAAAAATGGCATGGCTGTGGAATACCACAGGTTGTTTCCCTTATTTTATTACCCTTTCTCCCTAGCAGAAGCCTATGCAGGGCAGACTGCCCCATTTTGCATGGGAAAGCTATTCCTGCTGACCATTTGCCTCCTACAAAATTACTAAAAGAAGAAGGCTTTTTCAGGAAAAAATGTGATAAGCCAGCTTGTTGGGTGCCTCTTAGGAACCAACAAACCATCTTACATACCAGGACTAGGGATGGGTATGAACTGGCTCACGAAGTAAAATTTTTGATGAATTTTGGCTGGTTTGTGGTTTGCAAACTGAAGTTCATGACAGGTCAACCAGCATGAACTTTCCATGAATTTCCAAGCAGTTCTCAGAGGTTTGTGCCAGTTTGTGAATGGATACATTTCCAGACAGTCTCTAGTCCAACAAAATGTTTACCAAACTTCAAAGTAATGGGGCCCCCTGGAATTCTCCAGCCTTGGAATCACTGTTGTCAGTTTCAAACTAGCCATGTCAGTTTCAAGAGACCCCCCCTTTGCCAGCATTCCTTTGTGTTCACTTCCCATTTTCTTGTACAGAGCTTGCAAAATCCCACCCCTCTTGCTTGGATTTGTGACTCTGTGCTTTGATATTGGTCCTTTTAAACTTGCAATGCCAATGACACTGGGTTCAGCTGGGCACTCTGTGATTGCACTGGTAATTCTGGGCACTCTGTACATTGTGCTGGTTCTGCTGGGCTTGCAAAATGCCTCCCCCAGTTGGATTGTGAATGAGCTGGCATCACCTCATTGGCATTAAGTTCTGCTGGGCAGTAGTACATTGCACTGGTTCAACTAGGCTTGTAACACCCCCCTCACACACACTTGAATTGTAATTCTGTGTTTGACATCAGTTTTGTTCAACTGCCATTATCACATTGGCACTGGGTTCTACTGGGCACTAGTACATTATACTGGTTCTTCTGGGCTTGCAAAAATGCCTCCCTACCTTCAGTTTCTACTGCAGAGATTCTCTGATTTGACCTTAGCCTGTTGGGTTTGCACTGCCATAGTGGCACTGGTTCTGCTGGATACATTGCACTGGTTCTTCTGAGCTTGCAAAAATGCCCACCACCTTCAGTTTCTACTGCAGAGATTCTGTGGGACTTTGATACTGTTCTGCTGGATTTCTATCACCCTTGCTGTTTTTGCCCTCCACTGGAAACAATGGAGGATAGGGCACCTTCTTGAGGGGGTGTAATTTGGACCCAGTAAATCTAATCCTCACCACACTTGGAGGGCAGATAGAGAGATCCTTTGCATGTTTGGGGCCTCTAGTACACCGGGGGGGAAGGATTAAGTGTCATGTATATGGGGTTTTGGGTGTGGCAGCAGTGTTCAAGCCTTTTATGATTTCCTCTTTTCTTTAGGCCCTATGGAGGGTAGAGTAAACTCTTAGCATGGTAGTAACAGCTGTGGTCAATTAAAACTGAGATAGCTTAATAAGTGGAGTGGAAAGAGAGGGAGCAAGTTGGTGTAGTTACTATCAGCCGTTAGTCATCAGACAGAGAAGGCAAAACAAGAAATTGGAGGAGATCTGAGAGACTTTTGGAATTTGTCCCTCTCCGGGAGCCTTGTATGAGGAATTCATTTGAAGGGTTGGATTGTTGCTTGTGGTAACTGCTGTGAAATTTTGGCTTTGAATTGCACTAAATAGGGGACTGTTATCTTGTCCTTGGATATAGTAAATAAATAGAATTGTTATTTTTTGAATGTGGAGTTCCCTCCTTTGTGCAGCAAATAGCCAACGGTCAGGACGAAGAGCACTATCAGAGTGAGTCCCTGGAATTACAACTTCGGGGGTGGGGGGGGCGGTCATTCTACTGCATCACAAACTGAACTGGTTCATTTAGCTCCTAAGAGTTCATGACCATTCATGGTTCATGAATCGGGCATGCCACAAACCACAAAAAGAACCAAACTGCATTTTCCCAGTTCATGCCCATCCCTAGCCAGGACATATATCCTGGTACATTTTTCCCTGCTCCTCTAACATCCAAGAACAGCTTATATTGCTTATCTTATACGTGCACAGACAGCTTCATTTATAGATTGTGAATGTCTCATGGAGATTCAAAATGGGTTGCATGATTCTCTCTCCAGTATTAAATGAAGCCCAATGGAGGGTTGTGCTAGAAATGAGGTAAAAATGGAGGCAGGAAAATAGTCCAGTATTAATCTGTTGCTTTAAATCAATGCAACTGAATGAGTTCTTTTGATACCATACACTATGAATTTCACACAGTTTTGTGAAGTTCTTCTACTTGAATAGGAAAGGACTGGCAATTGGAGGAGCTGAAGGGCTTTCCTTCTTTCTAGTCCAGCTGGAGTGGAGACAGGTGCTGTTTAGCCGTCTCCAATGGCCTCCCTTTTGGTCTCATTGCCTTGCTCTCTCAGGAGTGCTCTCCACACCAGCTCACTCCAGCACCACATGAAAACACAAGTTAATCTTACCTCATGGCAGTGAAGCTTCTATAGTCCCAGTTTATTTTACATTGCACAACACAAACAATATAGTGCCTGGAATGGGAAACAGCTTCAATATACCAAACAAAACCAAAAAGGCCTCTTTTGGTCTTATTACAGGTATTATGTGACATGAAAAAGCTGCTTTTTATTTAAATTTTTATTGTTTCAATATTAGTTAATATAATACAACAGTGAGCTTCACAATAATAACATAGAGAATCAGTTAACTAAGTCCTAACTTTGGCATAAATAAAACATAATACCTACAAACACTAACACGCCATTCTAGTCATAGAAAACCAAACCTATAGTTCAAAAGTACAGTAACTCCTGGTATTGATTATTATTAGGGAGAAAACCTCCCTTTGTCACAGACAGAACAATAGGGAACCAAATAGCTTGATATGCTTTATGATAAGATTTAGCATTCCAATGCGTTTGTCGATCGGTTACTTTTATTATGTCAGCTTGATAGGGTAGGAATAATTTTTTCTTTCCACTTCTGTGCAAGTGTTATTCTAGCTATTGCTAGTAATGTAGAAATTAATGTCTTTAGTGTGTATCCTTTGCAGGTCTCCGGGAGAACGTCTAGCAAAACTGTCTCAGGAAGTGCAGGTAAGTTGTGTCCTGTAATCATTGAGATTTGTCAAAGGATTTGAGTCCAGAACTGTTGAAAATATGGACAGAACTACCAACAGTGCAGGAAGTCACCTATCTGACCACAGTCTTTCCAACAGTATTTGTTAAATTTTGGGTTGATCCTGTATAATCATGCTGGAGTAAGATACCAGCAGTTTTGTGTTTTAAAAGTGTTTAATTTAATACAGAAGATCTTTGAGGATAGACTAGGTCCATCCAGTTTTCCATTTGAATTCTGTTCTGGCAATCTTCTTGCCAGTGGAGTTGTGAATTCAGGATATTTTGCTTCAAACTAGTGTTTAGGATTTTATAGATTTTTGAGATTAAATCTTTGATGTCATTGTTTCTGTTTTTAATTAGTAATTCAAAGTCTGAAAAAGAAGGCAGAGGAGACTCCTTGGGGAGCCTATTCTGTAATAAATGTTGAACCTGGAAGTAACAGAATCATTGAATCTGCTCTCTGATTTTCTTTTCCAAAGCCGCTTTAGTAAGTGGAATGCCTTTTACGGTGAGATCTATTAACCTGGCGAGACCAGCTTGTTTCCAAATCTTAAAAGCATTCACTTCCTTTCCTAGGGGGAACCATTCTTGGTTGAGGAATGACATTAGCAATGACCTTCCAGGTATCAGGATTGCCTTGCGCTTATCCCAGATCTCTAAGATGGCACAAAAGTAAGGAGTACCGGTGTCTTTCTCTGGGTTGTTGCCAGATTATGTCTGCAAGTGGTGTTAAGCCACATTTAGATTTTTCTATATGTTGCCACATAGGCGGAGTATCTGTTGATAGAATTCATACTATTGAAGATAGTTGTATGGCCTCATAATATAGGGACAGGTCTGGAAAGTCCAAACCTCCTGCCTTTGTTGGTCATTTCAAAGTTGTAAATCTAATTCTGGGTTTCCTGTAGCTCCAGAAGAATTGAAGAAGAGCTTTTTGCCATTTTGATAAGTCTTTTTTTGTTTTTTGTATAGGTAAGGCTCTTAGTATGAATAAAAAATTTGGTAGAATCAAGCTTTTAATAATGCTGACTCTGTCAGCCCAGGAGAGTCCCATGGAGTTCCACTGTTTCATCTGATTTTTTGTTTCATAAAAGATTGAAGATTGCAGCTGACTAAGTCCTTCAAGTCTGGAGGGATTTGAATCCCTAAGCATCTCCAAGTAGAATATGTCCATTTATATGGGAACTTTGAATGAATAGTTCTCTTTGTGTTTGCAGTGATGTTAATAGGAATTATTTTTTATTTTCCTAGGCTGACTTTTAAGCTGAATAAATCTTGGGTCTTTGAAAAGATGTTTTGTAGTTCTGGCAAAGATGATTCTGGGTTAGCAAGAAATATGACTAAATCATCAGCATAAAGACTGTGTGGGAGCTGTTATTAATTTGTATGCCTTTAATCTTAGGATTGTCTTTTATTGCCGTAGCCATCAGTTCAATTGCTAGGGCAAATAGCAAAGGTGACAATGGGCAGCCTTGTCTTGTGCCCTGTTGTAATGAAGTAGCTCTGCTCAAGATGTTATTAGTTTGAATCTTTGCTATTGGGTTGGCATATAGTGATCTGATAGCAGGTAGGAATTTTCCTCCAAAGTTCATTGCCTTCAACAGTTGCTTTAAGTACATAACTTCTAAACTATCAAATGCCTTTTCCAAGTCGATTTTTAATAGTAATGATTCCTTTGTTTGTTCCTTGCAGTGAGAAATTAAGTTCAAAGTACAGTAGATGTTGTCCATCATTGCTCTTTTAGGAATAAACCCGGTCTGGTCAGGAGCTATATAGTCTTGAATAATCTTTTGTAGTCTATTTGCCAGAATTTTTGCAAATATCTTTGCATCGCAGTTCAATAATGCGATAGGCCTATAGGAGGAGGGGGACTCCCGGTTGTTATTATCTTTAGGAATAGTTATTATATGAGATTCCCTCCTGGAAGGTGGTAGTCTCCCTGTATCCAATAGATGATTGCATGTTCTTGCTAGGTGATCTGCATGTAGGGTATCAAACGTTTTATAAAATAGTGGACCAAAGCTGTCACTCCCAGGGGCCTGTGTTTGTTTTTGTTTGTTCCAATGCTTCTTTACTTGAGATAAGCTTTGATGATGCTCTAGTTTTAATTCATTTATTAAGTTGTTTTTATACAAAAATTCTTGAATCTCTTCCAGATTTTGTGCTGTATAATTTTTCGTAAAATTGGGCAAAGCATTCATTCATTTCCAAAGGGTTTGTTAAAGTTGAGTTAGAATTTTTAATGGAAAAGATTTTTCAATCCATTTTTTTTACTTGCCAAGCCAACAGTTTAACACTTTAGTGTTTTTTGCCAATACAATTGTTTTAAGGACAATTTTTTTTTGTATTTTGCGTGCTTCAAGTGTCTCTAAAATTCTACGAGTAGCTAAAAGTTCTTTATAATTTTTTTTGTTTCCTGTTTTTTTGTGTATAATTTCTAAGTTTAGAATTTTTTCTGATAAAGTTTTGACTTCCTGTTCTCTTTCTTTTTTTAGCTTGGAGGCCACTGCAATCAGTTTCCTCTGGTCACTACTTTGAATGCATCCCATATGAGATGATCCTCTACTTCTCCATTGATGTTTTCTTTGAAATAAAGTTTTATTGTTTGAGTTAATTCTTCTTTGGATTGTGTTAGCCAGACTGCTTATCTATGCAGTGGCTGACTAACTTGTTGAGGTCGTTTTGCCAATGTATACAGAGAAAGCAAGTTTCATGCCAGAGAAGCCTATTTCTTCAAAAGAATGATTCTTAATTTGAATCAAGATTCTCTTTACTGAATGTTCTCATCATTTACAGGCATACAAAAACAGGTTCACACACACATACATTCAAGTTCCTTTTAGTTACAGTAGAAATGGAAAACAATATTGGGATTTAAGCTAAAGGTATGTCTTTGGGGGGGGGAAGCATATACTTATCTGCTCCAGTAGATCCGGTCTTCCAGTGTTCAGGAACAAGGATTATTTCTAACTAAGGATTTCTTACTTTTGCTACACACAGTTAGAACCAGCTAACATGCGTGAGGGTTACTTGGTCGCGACTTCAAGTTAACACAATAAGTTACCTTAGCTATCTTGTTGGTATGATGAAGAAGGAGCAGCGGCTGCAGAAGCAACAACCCAAAAGGTTGCACCCCGTTTTATCAGCTAGTCTGGGGGCTGGCTTGGGGTGTTTCTGGGTCCATCCCATCCCTATATCATTGGCTAAAGGATGTGGGGGTTCCCTCCTACTAAGGTGGGGCAATGCTGAAAATCTACACCTTACTACAAGGGAAGTGTCAAGATGGGTTGGCATGGAAACCTTTAAGTATGCAGATGGATCTGGCCATGCACAAGTGATGGACTTCACACCTGTGGCGTTAAACATCCTGTGGGTTACGTGGAGGTAGAGATTCTCTCAGTGGTGGAAAGCTGTTGTTTCTACATTCTGTTGAAGGGGCCGTAATGGAGATGCTAATATGGAGACTTCTTGTTCCCAAGGGCTCCTGGGTAAGTGTGCAAGATGTGTCTGTGACCTCATTTGCATGGAAATACAGGCTGTGTGGTACCTCCTCTTACACAGAGAGTCACATTAACTCAAGCATACATTCTCCCAAAGCAAAGACACTTGCTGTCACCATTCCTGGTGTGCATGCAGGTCAGAAAATAACAAATAAAAGCATTTTCAAAGTTCACCTCCTAACAGCCCCCCCTTTCATGGCTTCACTGAGTGGAACGATGTGAACGCCATGACTTCCATACATGTGGAGTGACGTGTGTAACGGGAACACGTCAGACAGTCCATGATGAAACAACAACAAAGTCCAATAGCGTTGGTAACCCATTGCTTGTGGCGATGTCATCCCATCTGGTCTGGATCCAAGTTGGAAAAGGTTTCCTTCCACCTATGACCATCTGTCTAGTCTAATTGCTGGGGATGGGCCAAAAATTAAAAAAATGCCTAGCCCTACAAAAAGCCAAATTGTCACTGTGAATGCCAAAACACCGGAAACAAACAAGCATATAACTTTTCCATAGGCTATGTGTATTAACACTGCTAAAGTGAGACATAACAATTATTTGCTTTAAACCAGTAGCATTAATGAGGTAGACTATTACTCATTACTATTTGTATCAAATATATAAAACTAGAAAATTAGTTATAATGATCAGTAGCATAAACTATACTGCATTGATACATATCCCTGAGGGCAGTCCTCATTATGGGAGGTAGTTGTAAACATTTGAAATTAATTACAAACAAGAAAAACATGCAAGAAATACAATCATGTTTCTTCAGTGTTTAGTACACCATCTTCAAGTCTTCAGATCACTTTTCTTGACATTAGCTGTGTCAACTCAAAGTGAACCAAGTTGGTTATTTACACAACAGGTAAACTATAAAAGTCTTCAAGTTTCTTCTTTTCTCCCGAAAGAAGTTTCCATTCCTTAATGTTACTGAACTATGGCATGTCTGTTGAGAACGTGCACATGTCCAATGACAAAAGGAAGGGGGATGTCTTTACATAGCAAACCAGTTTCTTCCTTCGCATTGTTGTAATGCATTGTACCATGGGAGTACAGTTAGCAAAAATAAATGCATTTTATGAAATTAAAACAAAGCATTTTGGCTATTTTTCAAGCATTTTGCATTCATAAATTCATTCAGACTCATGATAAAAATTATTAGTGGTCATTCAAGCATTCACACACTAATATTAGCAGCATTTCCAGAGGTTCTTACCCTGAGAAAATTCCGAAAAAGTCAAGCTAAACAAACAAATCCAAAATGTAGACCTTCCTATACACTTGTAACACATGGTATAGTCCAAAGGGGTCTTGTTTGTGCTGAGATGAAAGCTGGACATGTCCTGGAAGAATACGCGTGCAGATAGACACACTCTGCGCATTGTCTTCTAGATCCTTGTGTAACCAGACTTACAATAAGAATAAATGTTATTTGTTGTTTGTCTTGTTAAAAAAATTGAACTTCCACGCAAGGGGGTTGCCATTGGAGTTACAAAATTGGCAAGTGAACTCTCTCCTTGTAATCTAAATAGGAGTAGTTGAACTAGAGAATGTCCAGAAAAAAACTGGGGAAAAATGAGTAAAGCAGACTCCAGGCTGCAGACTGTATCAAGGGTTCCTTTTCCCAAAAGAAAGGGGAAGAGGCTGCATGTCCTTGACTTAAGTTGGCAATTCAAACCTGAGCCTTTTCTGATAAAGCAATTTCAAAAATGAACGAAAAGAAGAGCAGTCTCTAAAGTTGCTTTCCTCTGGAAAGATAAAAGTTTCGTTTTAAAAGGAAAACTTTCCCAAAAATGAATGAAAACAAAAAGAATTGTTTTGCAAAAAGATTGGTTAGATAGAAATGAGATAAGAATGATCTCTAAGTTTCTAGCAGTGAGCATTGCACTTTAAATACAGGGTCCTCTTTGGGTTTCCCCTGGAAGGTGGCGTCAGCGTGTTCATTTGAATTTTAAATGGAGAGTGAGAGTCTTACATTTTTCTCTTCAATTTGAGACAGAAAAGTTAGAAGAAAATTAGTACACATTAATCATTAGTACGTTCCCTACATATTAATACTGTTAGTAGTAATTAGTTAGAAGGACAAATCTTGATCAGTAAATGCTCTCTCTCTCTTGAAGCTGTATTCCTGTGCTGACAGTCACGGATACAAAGTTGGGCTCGCCTTGCCTCGAGGGGCATCTGGCTCCCTTTTTGTCTTCCTGTGCTGATCACAGTGAAGAAGGGGGGGTCAGTTGAGCGTGGGAAAACAAACAAGTTGGTTCCCAGCTGGTTGCTGTAAATGCAAGTCAGGTTATAGAAAAGCGGGGTGGGAAAAATTTGCATAGTTCCCTGAGCTTAACATTGCTGGCTCGACCTCAAGAGGGATAAAGGAAAACTCTTGTCGCAGCAATGTCTCCTTAATGTTGCTATCTAAAGATTGGTGGCTTACCAAAGGCATGTCTCTTTAAAGTTTAAAATGGGCATAAAAACCCTTCGTATGAGCGCTCTCTCTTTTTCCGGCGCTGATGCACTCTTTAAATCTCAAGTGGAAAACACATCTTCACAGGTACAAACTCTGCAAGCACTTGACCACATGGCTTGAAAGCACTCTGGGTCACAGCCGAGATTGTTCCTGCTGTTTTTTTTTTTTGTTCAAGCATTTCTCCTGCCCAGGAGATGGCATTGGCTTGGCTGGGGTCAGGACAGTCCACATTGCCTTCTAAGCACGACGGCTGTTCTATTGTCCCAGAAACCAATACTGCGCCACCTCTGGTTGGCAATGTAATAACAACCATTCCGTTTCTCCATGAGTTAAAGAGCTCATTAACAGTTCTTTAAAGTAACGGTTCCTTAAAGTAGCTTCTCCAAGCTGTTACTTATCAGTGGTCTCTTTTTGTTTGCGTGTCCCAAGTGACGTGCTCACGTGAGGAATAGTATGCAAATTTGCTAATGAGATTCAGCTGTGCTGGTTTAGAGTTAAAGCATAATTTTCTCTTCATTGGGGAAATTGTTTGAGAATTGGGGAGTGTGTAAAGAAGATTACAGTGAGAAGGATTCTGTGTGCTTGATCTTGCAAGCTGGTGTAGGGTCACTGAAACTTGGAAGTGAATGACTTCTGACCACTACGTCACGTCCTGGCTGAAATCAGGAAGTTATGGGCGAGGTCTGCACTTATTCCACCGCCATGCCCTTAACATTCACCTTTTACTAACATTCTTGTCTCCTGTCTCTCTCCTTGTCTCTCTCCTCTACAGGCACCACCTATCTCTTCCCTGTTCCCTTCTCGCTCTCTCTCTCACTGCCGCAAGGTGGTGAAATTTTTGGAGGGATTCCCTGTGTTTAAAGGGGAATCCCGACAATTGTGTCAAAGAAAAGATCTTGCAACTACTTACAGTAAGCTGGCTGCCTGTCGGACTTCTGTTTGAACCAAGCTGCAAAACTTGAGTTCTTAGGCTGTCAGCTGTTCAAAATTACTGTCTCAGTGAAGAGGGGGTGGAATTTCCTGTGTGCAATGTACCTTACCTGGAAATTCCGGGAGATTCCGGGAGATTCCAAAATTTAATTCTGCTGCTCCCCCCTTCGCTTGCCTTTGTGTCAGTGAGTGCCCTATCTCCCCCCTTATGACACTTCCTGATTTTTATATCAGGAAGGTGTCATTAAAGATAGTAGAGAGAAAAGTTTCACTCAAAGCTTCAAAGGGTGAAGTGAACAAGAAAGAAAAAAGTTTTACTGAGTACTCCAAAGGGAGAATGTGTATCAGCTATGGTGGGACTGATTCTGCTCACAGGCAGCACCTGTCGTCCTGGGTCCCAGATTCTTCGAGTGTGCTGTGCCATGGTTTGGCTGTGAGAGATTTCAGCAAACACCGGCTGAAGTTCCTCTGCATTTGACAGTTGAGAGGGAGGGGGAGGGGCAAAACCCTCTGTCTGTGGGGGAGTATTTGAACACTCCACCAGGGAAGAGGTGGCTGGTGGGTCAGGGAGCATTTCCAGGCTGGCTGCTTCTGTAGCAAGCGCTGGCTGCTGCTCAGGACTCCACTGCCATGAAGCATTTTTCTTCAGGAAGGCATAGAGCAGGCTTGCCTTGTCAGCAAGAGCATCTATGAAATCCCTTGAGATGTTGAAGATTTCCAACAGCGCCCGCAAAGGTTGCGCGGCAGTTGCAGCTGTCAGGCGTGAGACTGCCTGCATTCTGTGTATGTCTGGGGCTCTTCCGCCAGGTCCTAGTGCTAGCTGCATTGGCTGAGCCTTTTGACAGCTGGCTTCGAAGCCGGTGTCTCTGATCGGATTTAGAACTCTTCTGGTGATGTCAGTGACTTCCTGAAATGTGAGGGTGTTCAGAACTCGGTAATCTACTGTCATCTTCCATGTGACTCTGTCTGCTTTTAAGACGGGCCAGAGGGGTGCATTGCAGATGGACTGCATTGGGGTGATGACATCCCATTTCAAAAGTCCCTGAATGGTCTTGACAATTCCTTCCTCTGCGTCTGCAGGAAATTTGTATTGCTTTTGTGGTTTGGGGTCTCTCCCTGTGATGAGAACACACGCATCCTTCACAGTCCCACACTCTGCCTTGTCCTTAACCCACACTTCTGGGAATTCTTCCTCCCAGGGGTCTCCAGTGATTGGGGAGAGTGGCAAAGGGGCTTTAATGGCTGAGCATCGGTGTATGGCGTTTATTTCTCTGGGTTCTTCTGGAATTTCCCATAAAAAGCCGTTGGCTAGGTCTACTGTGAAACTGTGCTCTTTCAAGAACGGGGCGCCCAAAATTTCGTCACTGTCATCTCTGCTCGAGCAGGCAGAAATCCTGGTGGAAATTTTCCCAACTGTGAGGGGAATATTTTTCCAAATTGGGGCTTTCTGGCTGCCTCCAGCAAAACCTGAAAGTGAAACGTTTTTTCCTGTGGTCTCACCTTTCTTAGCCAGATGTGGCTGCAGAATGTTTGTGGCTGCACCTGTATCAACTAGCAAAGTTGCAGGGGTTGCCTTCCCAAGATCGCCAATCCCTGCTTTAACCGTGGGTCTACCCCATCTGTCCGGTGTGAGTTTCGCCACGACATTCTGAGGGAGATCCATGCGACTCGGGCACCTCTAGGCTGTGGATTCGGGTGATTCCTTAAAGGGGTTTGTGCCCTCTAAGGGATGGCGCATTGCAACGGGAGTGTCCTGGTTCCTTTCTGCTCTCTCTTCCTCTGCAAGCGCTTGGAAGAGGATGTCATTGGGCTGGCCATCAAACTGAGCCATGTCGTGTCCCCTGTCTTTCAGACGCATCCAGGCATGCTAGCGAAGAGGGTCCACGTTTGGTGGACAGCCTCCTTCTCTTTGGTCATACTGTGATCTGGTCTGAAAGGCTGTTCGGGGAGGGGGAGAGGGAGGGTTGTGAGATCTCTGGTAGGTTCCGTGTGTTTGGGGTGGGCTTTGAAAGGACGAGGGCGGCGCGGACGGAAGAGGTCTTGTGTACTCAATGTCTGGAGCTGGATGCTTTCCCACTTTACCGTGGTACACAGTGTCTCTGTCTCTCCACGAGTGACCGCGTCCTCTCTTGCCCTGATACCCTTGGTTAAACCTAACCTTTTTAGTCCCTTGTTCCCCTGTAGGGCTGTTCTGGTTCTGTGGACCAGGTCCATTGTTGGCATACGTGTCTGCCAAAATTGCCGTGCCTTCCTCCTCCTTGTCTTTTCTTTTCCCTGTTTTGGGCGGCTTGAAATCGCCAGACCTTCTCATGATTGCTGCCACTCTTGCAATGTCTGCTCTTAACTCGTCCCAGGTTCCTTGCGCAATATCTGAAGTGTGCAGAACCAATTGAGTTTGTCCATTGAGTCCCTTCACTAGTGATTCCCAAAAGGCGGGTACATTAAAGTCAAGGGGGTCATTGGAGTCATCAATTATGTTGGCCACTACTCCTAGGAGTTGTTTGCGAGCCATGTAAATCTCTGGATCCTCGTTAGGACCTTGCTTCTCCAAATGAAAGAGGGCGCTTATGGTGGTTGCAGGATTTAAATAGCCTAGCACATGTCTAAACCAATTGCATTTCTTCTAACTGGGAAGAGAGATCATCAATTTTACCAAGAATACCAGCTTCCTTAGAATAAATAATTAAGAATTGTAGAGCAAGAGGGGTCTTGGGGTGATTGTTCTATTTGCTCCCTTTGCTCAGTTGCGGCTGCCATTTTGTTTTTGACATGAAGTGCCACGCTGTGTTGAAACACTGCTTCTAAGGTTTCTTTTGAGTTTTTAAAAGGAACAATGTTGGCTCTATGCTTACCTGTGTCTGTCTTGCTTGAGGAGTTGGTTTTTGGCATGATTTTATGTGCGTTGTTTTTGGTAGGAACTTAACGGGTTCAGGAGCTCTGGAGTTACATGACTGCCATCACACAGCATCGCCCCCCCAATAGCTGCTTTTCTTACAAAACACAGGAAAGGAGCAACTTGAAGAAGACTACTCCCTGTCCCTGCCAGTTGGCATGCAGGTTACTTTATAGCGTAAGTCATATGGGGAGCTATGCTCTGGGGTCCTAAATATGTAATCCCACTCAGTAACCTAAACCCTACTCCCATCCCTACAGAAGAGGAACGTTCCCCACAAGTTAAACAAGTTACCTAGTAGGTTTTCTAAACCTTTGTAGTAAGAGCTGCGTCTCTAGTTTCAGCTGAGATATGCATACATTGACTGTTGGATGTAGCAGCTCCTTGTAGCAACAAATAGAGCAGTTTCACTGTAGGGGGCAAGCTGTTCTAATGGATAAACTTTTGGTTACAGGAACAAAACATGCACATTTCATAAAACATTAGTAGCAGCAAAAATACATGACAGCGGACAACATTCAGGTCAAGTTCAGACTGGCAGTTTGAAGTGTGAGGGAGTCATGGCAAAAAAGACCCAGAACAACATGTTCCAGGTTTTCCCGGTCACACTGCACCAACTGATGCGGGAACATTCTGGGGAGGAGGTGCAAGGGAGTGTTCACACTGTTGGCCCGCCCCTGGTAGAGGCATGGCTGTAAGCAGCTTTTTGTAATGCAATCTGATTATATGCACTTATGCGCTCATGCACATAAGTGCTCATGTGCATAAGAGCATCCCTACTGGATCAGTGGGATGAACGCAGGATGAATGCGCTCTCCAGGGTTTGCTACCACTTTCAACTGGTATCTTTTAAACTTGGGAGGGAAGCGTTACAAGATGGGTTGAGTATGGCTGGGGAATGCCTGACAGATGTGCCCGTGTTAACCAGCCCTTTAATCCATTTGTGAAATGTTTCTGAAACGTGCTTATCTTGGGCCAATCTGCCAGTCTGAACTTGGCCTCAGTTATCGCTAAGAAGAATGGCTATATTTGAGATTGAATGTACTAGCAAACACAAACGTTGTCCCCAAATACCTTTCCAACTTCTCCATCCCCAGATAGATGCACTGCACATACAGAAAGGTACATCCCAGCATCCTCTGGATTATGGGATTCACTGCTCAGATTATACACTGTTTCACTAATGTCCTGTAGGTGGGTAACACAACACTGTTTTTTTTTAAAACAACAACAACACTATTTTATTGTTATTTTTAAACATATTAATTTAAACAAATTAATTACAAATATATGTGCCAATCTATTACATTTTTAAAAGAGTCAGGTCCAGATTCCCTGGTGTTGGCTTTCTCTGTCTGTTTAAAAATAAAGGAGAACCCAATTGAGCTGGGAACTATAGGCCAAACCAAACATTTGCTTTTCTAAATGTCTGGATTACCCAGACCCAGTTCAGGTTGGTTATACAGCAACTGCAGGGAATGGCCATAAAAAAAAAATAAAGAAGAGCTTGTTTAGGCTCAGAACACCACCACAGGATGGGGGGATGAGACAGACTTCTGCCTTACCCCAGCTGTTTTTAGCACTGAAACAGAGCTGAGGTGAGGAGTTATTTCCCTGTCTTTGCTGTTCCACATTGAGTATTGTGTGCCAAATATCTATTCAGCTATTACGTAATAGAACTAAGGCCCATTTGATGGTAGGTGAATGGCAATGATAGTCAGTGCATCCAGTTAGTAAAAGAGTGTCAGATTAGTATTACAAATTCTGTCCCACAGCCTCCTTCCCTCCAGCCTGCCTTCAGGCATCACCCACCTACTTTCAAGCCTTTCTTCAAAGCCATAAGAGCTAGAAACTTAATTTTTTAAAAATAATACACAATATTTTCAGATAGCTGAATCCTTTGCCCATTCTACACTGCTACTTTGCAGTTGTGGAAGGCAGGGAAGCCCAGCACACATTATTCATTCCCTAGAACTCATTGTCTTAGAGTTAAAACAGATACGGTGAAGATCACATTGCGGCTCCCCAGCAGACTCTGAAGGCGTCCTGCTGGGAGCTGCCTTTGCCCTCATGAAAGGAGGAGGGAGGTGGCTGCGTGCAGCCGGGTCCTTAGGGGGGCGGGGCTGGCGCTGTCTCATCAGCTGGCTCTGGCCCCATTCAGGCAGTCTTCGCCTCATGCTTGGAGAGAGTGGAGCATGAGACCTTTGCTGCTTACCTTGAGGCGTTGGGCCCAGAGTCAGCAGCAAATGGTGGAGTGGAGGTCTGGTCTTTGCAGTGGCACAGTGGAGCTGAGAGGGGCCTGCAGGCAACTGGAGGGCCAGAAGGGTTGTGAGGGCCAGAAGACCCAGGGCAGCTCGCCTTTTTTAAAAGAAAAAACAAAAAACCCTGGGCCCAGTAGGGATTGACAGCAGCAGCTGAACTCCAGTGGCGGCAGCACAATCGTGTGGCGAAAGCTGCGCCCAATCACAGCAGCGGCAAGAGGCCTGCAGTGGAAGATGAGCTTTTCACCTGAGGCTGTGGGAGTGGGCTGTTGAGCTTCCTGGTGGTACTGGTGGCAGCAGGACACAAAGAGCAGGGATTGCTGATTAGCAGCTGATTGGGGCCACGGGGATAGTGGTATTTGTTTGCATGGGGGAGTAACTCGGTGGCCATGGGAACATGTCGGCGGCAGCAGCTGGAGCCCTTCAATGGCAGCCACAGGAGCTAAATGGTAGCAGGAACCCCTTCAGCCCATTGTGGTGGTAGTTGGTTGACTGTGATAGGGGCAGCTGTCGGGGCTTAGGCGAGGCAGCTGCAAGGGGTAGAAAGTCACTTCACCACCACCCCAACTGAGGCAGCTGATGAGGGTAGCTTGTCTGCACAGTGTACCCGTTCCCAGTGGCTATAGTCCTCATCACTAAATGGTGATAGCAGTCTGTTTGCTGTGGCCCACTTGTGGCAGCAGCAGCCTTTTTTGGTGCCAGTGGCCCTTTCTGGTGCAGATGGCCACTATCTGGTGGGGGAGGCCTGTTTTAAGCAGCAGCGGTGGCCCGTTCTCCAGGCTGCAGTCTTTCGAGGAGTAATGTGAGCTCTGGTGTGTTAGTTGGGGGAGAAAGCATTGCATCAGCCCCATCTCCACTTCTGTGTGGCACTTAAATAAATAAATAAATAAACCCCATCCCACCACCCTTCATCACCCCCCATCAGCCATTTTCCTGTTGGGGTAGGCCTTGGTTGCATGGTTAGCTATCTTGTCCCTAGGGGGATAGGGATAGTGGCATGTAGAAAGCCAGCCCCCCCCGCAGGCTGACATTGGTGCTAGGGCCTCTTTTGTTTGTAGGGGCCCACCTATTTCATTTCTGCCTGCATTGCATGGGTCACATGCTTTAGAGGAGGCTATTTTAGAGGAGTATTACGGTGGTCATTTTAGGTTGGTAATAAGGGTGGCCATTTTATATATATATAACTCATTAGGTGGCCATTTTAGGTAAGGATCTCCTTCTCCCTCTCTCTTTTAATAAGGGGAATCCTCTGCTGAGCTCACACAACACATGGGCAACAGAAGAACTTGTCTGCACCCAAGTCCCCCACCTATTTGACCACAGAGAAAAGTGCCACTGAATCTATATGGCCTTAAATATTTGAGTGGGTGAGGTGGGAAGGTGCATGTCATTATGAGCTGCACACAATGAGGAGGACTTGGGTTACAGATCCTTTGTACAAAAGATGCTTGAGAGGAATCATGCGAAGAGGAAGAGAGTATCTACTGCTAGATTTTTGTTTTCTAAAGTGACCAGTGTAGTGTAGTTGTTAAGTGTGCAGTCTCTAATTGGAGAGAACCGGGTTGGATTCCCCACTCCTACACTTGCAGCTGCTGGATGGCCTTAGGGCGGGCCATAGTTCTGTCAGAGTGTTCTCTTAAGACAGTTCTAGAAAGAACTCTCTCAGCCTCACCTGCCTCTCAGGGTATCTGCTGGGGGGGGGAGAGGAGTTTGTGGGCAATTCTGAGACTCCAATTGAGGGACAGGGTATAAATCCAATCTCCTCCTTCCTTACTTCCTCCATCCACTGTTGCTGGCATGTTGTTGTTTTTTTAAGCTAGGATTTATAAGAGAATTAATCTTTGTAATAATGGCCCTGAGGGCATTTTGGGAGGGGATGTGTCTCAATGAGATACCATCTGCTTGGTGTGCAGATGATCCCAGGTTCAATCCTCAGCATCTTTAGTTGAAAAATTGGCAGTGGGTGATTTGAGAGACCTCTGCCTGAGACCTGGAGAGCATTTGCCAGTATGAGTAGGCAATACTCATTTTGGCAAGTTTGAAAGCGTACAGTGCTATCGAAAGAGCTATTCCTTATAAGAATAAAAATTGATTTCCTACTTATTGCAGCAGGGCTTATTTATATTTGAGACTGGAGACAGGGATTTCTATTCAAAATAACATTTTTACAGGTGTTGTATACTAAGAGGTGACCACACACGTGGTCAGGGAACCATGCAGTTGGGAAAAGGAGCAAGCTTCACCTCCAGAGACAATAGCCCGAACGGATCCTAGTCCACATCTATTGGATGTGGAACCTAGGAGAAACCAATGGGGAATAGGGTGCACTTTAAATAACCTATCATATGTGTGTGTGTGTTGGGGGAGTGAGAAACATGGGAATATAAACCGGCCTGCGTGCTGGGTAGTCATCTCAAGTCTTATGTACACCTAATAAAGTATGAGCTGTTATCATGCATCTACACATCAGTATCAGTATTTTATAGTGGCAACGAGGATGGGATCCGAATGAGTGATTTAGAACCTGAGCAGAGCATCGCACCGTGCACCGACCTTCCTGAAGATGCAGCTCAGGCTGCTACACATCAGCAGCACCACACCATGCTCAGAGTCTTTGGTCACTGCGTCCCACACTGCTCAAGAGATCTCCACATCATGGCAGCTGCCCAAGGAAGCATCCCTGAGTTCAATGTGGCCCACCCAGAAAAGTGGGAAACATGGCTCAAGTGCCTAGAATACTATGTGGACTACCACGACATCACAGAGGAGGGTAAGAAAATATCCTTACTGCTCAGTTCCTGAGGAATTGATACCCTCCGCCTCCTGAAAGATCTGCTGGCCCTGAAGAAGCCAAAGGAGGCCACATATGCCGAAATTGAAACGGCACTCACAAACCACTTCATGCCCAAACCCATGAAAATAGCAGAGCACATAGACTTCTTTGTGTGCATCCAGGGTCCTGACGAGACCACAATTGATTTCCTGGTGGCCCTAAGATGAGCAGCCACCCAATGTGGGTTCCCCAGCCTAAGCAACACTTTGATGAACCAGTTCATAGTGGGCCTCCGGGGACCCAAGCTATGCCGCAAACTCGCTACGTATGACGACCTGACTCTGGACCAGGCTCTGAAGGAGGCCATGGCATACGAGAAGTCCAATCAGGAGCACCGCAGCAAGATGGTAAACTTCACCGGCACCTCCTCAGTAGGATCGGATGAGGAGGACATCCTCCAGGTGCGCCACTCAGCGAGGAAGAATACCCGGCCCCAGATGACCGCGTGGACTGAAAAGCTAGCCACACAGACCTCCTGCGCCAGTTGCGGAGAGGTGCATGAGTGGCAGGCCTGCCTTTTCTGTGATGCTATTTGCTGATCTTGCAACAAGCAAGGCCACATCACCCATGTGTGCAGATCAAAGGGGAGCCGTAGGATGACATCTGCCCACCAGGAGTCTGTGGAATTCTACACAACCACTATTCACCAGCAACAGCACCAGGTATCGAACTTGCCTCCTGAAGCCCCTAATAAAATGCATGTCGTGATGTTAATAGAGGAGTCCCCATGTAGAATGGCGTTAGACACAGGGTTGGAGTTCTCCATTATATCAGCAGAGACCCTACTGAAACTCTGCCCTCAAGGGGGACCCCTCCTTCAACAGCCCCGGGGTTTAAGGCTGCAGGACTTCCAAAAGAACCCGGTGGCTGTCAGGGACTGGGGCAAGTTCTGGGTGCAGTATAAAGACTTTGACGGGGTTTTGGACTTGCTCGTGGTCAAAGGGTGCCTGACAGGCCTGCTGGATCTGTCCTGGTTTGAACCACTGGGGTTCCGGGTGATGGGGGTGAACGGGGTGGGCATGCAGGACTTTAATGCTGTATGTAACGAGTTCCCCAAAGTTTTTGATGGCATGTTCAGCCAGTACTCTGGTCCCCTGGTCATGTTGGACCTGGACCCCGCTGTAAGGCCCTTCTGGGTGAAAGCCTGGAAACCCCAACTGGCACTAAAACCCAAAATTGAGGCTGATCTGGACCACTTGGTGGCACAGGGGGTACTAGAACCCATGAATAACGTGAGATGAGAAACCCCTATAGTCACCCCGATGAAGCCCAATGGGGCTGTGTACATCTGCACCGATTACAAATGTACCCTGAATAAGGCCCTTCGGGACCATGTGTACCCAGTACCGGTGTTCAGCCATGTGTTAGCATCATTGGTGGGGGCATGGGTTTTCGGCAAACTTGATTTGGCACAAGTGTACCAACAACTCATGGTGGATGATGCCACTGCTCAGATTATAGTAACGCATTGGGGGCTTTCAAGGTTAAGTGGCTGTAGTCTGGGGTTAGTGTCGCCCCAGGAATTTTTCAGAACATGATGGACTATCTCCGTAAAGGCATCCACAGAGTCCAGCCATTCTTCAATGACATTCTGATTGTGGCCCCGGACTCCGAGTACTTTGCGGACCAGCTCAGGATGGTGCTGCAACATTTTGACTCTGCGGGCCTCAAGGTGAAGTGGGAGAAGTGTCTCCTGGGGTTGCAGTGGGTTGAATTCTTGTGGTTCGCCGTGGACACCCAGGGGATCCACCCTACAGACGACAAGATCCAAGCCATTGTCCAGGCTCCAGCTCCCTCGTGTAAGGTGGAACTGCAAACCTTCTTAGGTCTATTAAATTTTTACCACTCCTTTCTCCCACACAAGGCCACCATGACGGAGCCCCTCCACCACCTCCTGGATAAGGTGGTCCCTTGGGTTTGGGGCCCCAAGCATACTGCCGCTTTCCAGGCAGTGAAAGATTTATTGACTTCGAATGCGGTCCTTGCTTACTTTGACGAGACCTTGCCTGTTTTGATTGCATGTGATGCATTGCCATATGGGGTGGGGACAGTCCTGGGGCACTGGTGGGTGGATGGCCATGAGTTTCTGGTTTTGTATTATTCCCGGACCTTGTCTGCGGTGCACTGTAAATAACCTATTGTGTGTGTGTGTTTGTGTTGGGGGAGTGGGAAACACAGGAATATAAACAGGCCTGCGTGCCGAGTAGCTATCTCAAGTCTTATGTACACCTAATAAAGTATGAGCTGTTATCATGCATCTACGCATCAGTCTCAGTATTTTATAACAAGGTTATTCAGAGAAAGACAATGTAAATTGCCAATCTTCAGATTACAGTATTTGGCCCTAATGCAAAGGGATGTATGTTCGGTGTAGTGGCTGAGAGCAGTGGACTCTAATTTGGAGAATCAGGTTTGATTCCCCATTATTTCACATTCCCCATTCTTCCACATTGGGTCAGTCACAGTTGTCTTGGAGCTGTTCTCTCAAGAGGAGTTCTCTCAGAGCTCTCTCAGCCCACCTACCTCAGGGTGCCTGTGGTGGGGAGTGGAAAGGGAGGAGATTATAAGCCACTCTTCACTCAGAATGGGGGTATAAATACAGTCTCTTCTTTTTTCTTTTCTTCCCTAGAATACTATAGAAGCCTTTACTGGTGTCAAACTATAAACTACAAATTGAAACAGAATTTGAAGTGCAGGAGTGCAGCCAATGGGAACAGCTTCTTGAAACTGGGTAGCTTGATAGACCACTTAGTGTCTGTGGCTGAAATCAAGTATAATCTGAAGGGAAACAACTGAACTTCTAAGGGTTTCCTTCTGTGAAGGAATCCTTGTCAGTAACAAGCAAATTGGTCAGTGTGAATGCACTCTGAGTTGGCAAATTGCCTTAGTCTTTGTCATGTGTTAGGATTCGAAAATACCCATTGCAATACGTCATTAGTACTGTCTGTTTCTGTTTTAGAAGGGATAAGGTGTGACTTCCAGTCTGATGCGGTGAGCATTCTACACAAGTTTGATAGCACATTTGTCTTTAACAGGGAGGTCCAGTGAGTCGCCAGGGCCTGGAAGAATGGTGTTGGTGACGACAGGCTGTGGATGGTGCCGGCTTGGATGCCGCGGTGCAGCCTTAGCAACAGGAAGTAAGTTCCGGTGTGGGTGTGGGTTAAGCAAGACCCATCGCACATTGGAGGGCCAGCAGGGCTTTGGAGGCCGGGAAACCTGACAGTGGTACTGTTCACTCACTTGGCCAGAAAAGAAACTACTTCCATGCCAGGCAGCACAGCCTTACTTATGTATATATGTGAACAGGTTTCACTGAAGCCCTGTTCATGAATGGACATACAGCCTGCATGTAGGTGCATACACCTATTTGTAAGACAGAGGCAGTGCGTATATTTAATTTCCAAGGCAAAAGCGCTACAAACACTGTACAAATATTTCTTATTCTGATTGCTTTAAAATTTAGATTTATAATTCTTATAAAACCCTACTGTCAGTTTTAGCCAGACAATTAATTTATTCAGAGGATGTTGAAAATTAAAAACAGAAAGCAAGATAAGCAAACTACTGTCAGATTCTACTGAAGCTCAGTTTAAGAGAGGAACCCAGTACTATAAGAAGGGATAGATGCTGTGCATTCTTCAGGATTAGGTGGCTTTAAAAATAAATATATAAATAAATACTTATTATACAGGTTTCTTAAGTGACACCTCATTCTGGATTGACAATCATATGTTTTTAAAGCAAAACCAACTTTTGCTATGATGATTTTCCATGGTTATTAAAGAACTGAAGAAAATTAAATACCAAGAAGTATTTCAAAATGCACTTGACTTTTAAAACAATGGATGCCTCCCTGTTCAGGTCTGCTTGCAAACTGTGGGAAGTTCTTAAAGATCTCCAGGGCACTGACAGAATGAACCAGCTTTCATATTGGTGTTGTTTCCACAGGTTGACAATCCAGTGGATTGGTGACTGGACCAGAGAGGCTCTATTCTGATATAGACCTTAGTCAGTGACAATTCTAGGCCTCAATTTCTTATCTTTCAGTGTGTAGGGTTGCCAAAAGATCCACAGAAAAGGGCTTGTCTGTTTAATAGAGACTTAGTGCATGGACATCACCGGATAAACAACATCCCATTAATGGGACTGGGACATAAGCCCTATGAACATTGCACAGTGCCAAACAAATCAGTGACTATGCTGATGCAAACATTGTGGAATAGATGGTTCACTGTCTTCTCTTGTTAGGTGCTGTGTTCTGTGACAGGAGGAGAAGGATTCTCATCTGCGGACACAGCTTCATTTTCTGGGCAGCTCACCGAGCAAACAGATCAACCATCGGCTCTCAGTTGGGCCTTAGTTGATGGGCCACAGTGGAATGGAGGGGATGCTGCAGTTTACGCTGGGCGGGCCTGCTCCAGCTTCTGTTTGATGTGCTTCTCATCCACCTGGGCGGCAATGATTTGGGTTTCTTGAAAGGGAAGGCCCTAGTATTGCAGGCCAGGGATGATTTTGAATTTATTCAGTGACAGTGGCCAAATACGACAATTATTTGGTTGGCCATGATCCCAGGCAGGGAATGGCGGGATGCCTTTGATCCTAAGGGTATAGAGAGGTCTCGGTGCAAGGCAAATGGGGAGATTAGACACACCTTAAAAGTTGGGTCGGGCCACTATCTGCTGCACCCCAAAATCTGGGCTGATCTTACAGATCTTTACAGAGGTGACAGCGTCCACCTGTCAGAACTGGGTAATGACATTTTTCTGTAGGATTTAAGGTGAGGGCTTATGGCAGTACTAGGGGTGTAGTGGGCACAGGGGTTTAAGCAGAGGCTTGACCCTTGCAGTGGCTGAGTTTTGGTTAGAAAATTCTGTTGCAGCTCAGTAAGCACCTATCAGCAACTAGGTAGGGTGGAGGGGTTTGTCAGGATCATCACTGCGGCCTTGCAGCCAGGGATGAGATGGGCAGACTGCCTTTTGGAGTGCCTTTGACAGATACTCTACACAGGCCATGTGACTGTGATGAGGGATCGTCATGGCATGTTCTGAAGCTAGGCTGCCTGGGTGCTAGCCGCTTACAGTGGGCTATGCCCCGGGGGCCAGGTACATTGCCCGTCTTATGGCAAGGGTGGGGTTTGAGTTTGAGTGACCCCTGGCCTTGACCATGCTGCTTCATACCGTTAGCCCTTGCCATGGTTTTGTTAATAAATAAAGTGGCCTTTAGTTTTCCCAACTACTGTTGTCTGACTCTTTCTTCCGTCTATGAGGGCAAATTTCCATTTGCCTTTAGGAAGTAAATAACAGGTATGTGTTGTCCTAATTATGATTTGGGCTGCAAGGGGAAAGGAGGTGCTTTTGGGCCTTCAGCTGCTGCATGAGTTCATAATTTGATTCCTTTGCCGTTACTAGCACTTCCAAGGAAAAGACAGGTTTTAAAGCATCTCTGTTGCATTTCTTTTGTGCTGTTTGATTATTCTCTGTTTATTCTGTGTACATTTCATAATGAAATCTAATCTATATATGAAGTGAACAGTGCCATCTTAAAGCTAAACTGAAGCTTCCTCTGGGAGGGGTTCTCAGTTGAGCTGAAATTAGGCATGATAGAATCATAGAATATTAGAGTTGGAAAGGACCTTGCAGGTCATCTAGTTCAACCCCCTGCACTGTGCAGTAGCATAGCCAAAAGATAGCCCCAGGCAGGGGTCTTTTTGTAGAAAAACAGCTGCAGGAGCTCATTAGCATATGGTATGCTAATGAGGTATTAGGCTATTAGCATATGCCACGCCCCTGACATCACCGGAAGTCATGTCAGAAGGGGAAGCAAAAGGGGGAGAGGCATCTTCAAAAGCTTCCCCTTCCCTTCCCTTCCCCAACTGGTCTGGGTGGGGGAGCTAAAAGAGAAGGGGTTTAAAGTTTAAACTCCTTCTCATGAGAGTTGGGCCACAGAAGGAGGAAAGAGGGAAGGAAAGAGAGAGAGTAGAGAGAAGGAAAGAAGGAAGGAAAGCGGGAAAGAAAGAGAAGGAAAGGGGAGGGAAAGAAAGAGAGGGAAGAAGGAGGGAAACAGGGAAAGGATGAAGAAAGAGAAGAGAAGAAGGTGGGAAAGAAAGAAACAAAGAAAAAGAGAGAAGAGAAGAAGGAGAGAAAGAGGAAAAAGAGAGAAAGAAAGGAGGGAATGAAAGAAATTCGGCGGCAATTCGGCCTCATTGTATCCTATGGGCCATTGACGTCAATGATGAAAACATAGGGTATATTCTGGGGGCTGGAGGGGAGGGGGTTTGAGGGAGAGGCTGAAAACTCACAAGATAGCTGTTGGAGCCTCTCCCCAAGATACCCACCAAGTTTCAAGAACACTGGAGCAGGGGGTCCAATTCTATGGGCCCCCAAACAGGTTGCCCCTATTCCTCCCATTGTTCTCTATAGTGGGAAAAAAATAACTTTTTTTAACAGTGCCATCAGAGATCTAGGAAATAAAGAGGTGAAGCAATCTTAAAGAGATCAGAGACAAAAAAAGGGCAAAGCGTTGATGGGGGTTATAGCTACCTTCCGAAGAGAAGAGTCTGCGGTGAAGAGGAGCAGACGGCTTGGCTGGCAAGCATATCTGAGAAAACCCAAAAGAGATGGGGGATCCAACTGGTACATGTCCCAGGAACCCTGGTACAGGAAAATTGTGCCTTTGGGGCAGTGGACACAATAGGGAAATGGTCCAGGATGGTCCAGGATGACTGGTAATGGCTCAAAAGAGGTTTTGGACAAAAGAAATCCCAGTTTGGGGAAGGGATGCCTTTGTTAGTAAGGTGTTGGGCAATTGCAGAGTCTTGGCTCCATTAATGGCTGGGTGTAGAGGTTGACTGGGCAGACTCTAATCTGGGAGAACTGGGTTTGATTCCGCCCTTCTCCACTTGCACCTGCTGGATGACTTTGGGCAAGCCACAGTTCTATCAGGGCTGTTATTGAAAGAGCAGTTCTTGAAAGAGCTCTCTCAGCCCCACCTACCTCACAGGGTGTCTGTTGTGGGAAGGGGAAGGGAAAGGAGTTTATAAGCTGCCCTGAGACTCCAAATAAATGGTGGGGTATAAATCCAATCTCCTTCTCCTCCTCCTCCTCTTCTATCAAGAAAACAATAATGACAATGCACTGTGGCTGGGGTGGCCCCAGTACTGAGAGGCAAAGTCCTTTCACAATGACAGATACGTGTCTGCTGTATCTGAACAATGGCTGAATGAGTCAGAGAGACGGTCCTGAGCAAATGGCTGGGCTAGCTGGCACCGCACAAAAGAGAGGGCTATATTTGCCATATGCCAACTTTGCCCCTAACCTGGCCAGAGTACCGTCCTTCAGGTGGCAAGAGGGGGCTTGGGCTAACACCAGTTAGTTTTGTTGCATATAATGAATTAAGCAGAAAGGAAAACTGTATTGAATTATGTGTGACCTGAGTACAAAAGTTCATACCAAATTTTTCTGCATTTGTGATTATGTTCCTGATTATACAGTCTACTAATAAAAATTAAATTACTGATATGACACATTCAAGATAAAGGTTATATAATTAACTAGCAGCAAAACCCATTGTAAGAGCAATACAATGAGCTCTAGAAAGATGTGATGTGTCTGTCTGTCTGTCTGTTTGTTTGCACACAGCCCACCCCCTCCACTTTCTCCCCCCTCCCCAGACCCTGGGGCTGAGGGCCAGAGTGAGCAGATGAACTTTCCCAAATGAGTAAGTCTGTTCCCTGATAAAAGAGGATCTGAACTAAGAAACTAATTGAGATTACAAACCTGCGTAGCCAGACTGTGGGAGGTAGGAGGGTGGAAAGTTGAAAGCTTCCCCCCCCGGAAGGCAGCTTTTACACTAATCAGAGAGGGAGGAACAGTGTCTTCCTGGTTAGAAAGAGATCCAGTTACAACCAGAACCCTCTCTGATACCAAGGCTTTGCTGAGATGTCCTGTTTGATATATATACATAAGACATTCTTAGTCATTCTGTCCAAAGAGGATTATAAATAACATGCTTTACTTTGACTGTTCCTGAGATTTATGGTTTGCTGGTGTGAGAAATGATGTGGATCTTTCTGCTTTTCCCTCCTACTTCCAGCATGACGTGAAATTTGCCATATAAGGATTAGCTCTGTTATTTCAGAGTGAACAGTTTCTCTTAGTTCTTAGCTGGAATAAACGTAGGATGTCACTCTTATCTATGGAAATGATTTACAAACTGTGATACAGAGAAAGCTTGTTGTAAGACTAAGTTTGCTTAGTTGTAAAATATTGTGCTGGGGAAAAAAGAGGGAGCCCACATTATATGATTGTAGAAAGAATATGGTAAAAACTTGACTAGTTATTGTATTTAGGGATATGAGAATGTGAGTATACCAGGTCAGAACAGTCTTAAAAATGCTGATAAATGAAATGAAATGGCGAAATAATTTAAAATAACTTAGCTAAGATTAACTTACACTAGAGTATATGAAAATGAGCAAAACTGGTAAGACAGACAGATCCTCCCCAGGTCAAACTAAATCAGTAGCATCTATGTTAACACAAGTTGCCTTAAAAGAACTTCAGGCAAATCTGCAAGCAACTTTCCTAACTAGGTTGAGCCAAGTACAGAACAGTTTAAACCAGATAAATGATAAAGTGGAAGACTTTCAAAGCCAACGTAAGGCAAATAAAAGAAACTACTAAATTAGCCAAGATTATTAAAATGATGAAAAAGTTGAAAAGACTCAACAGAAAGTAATAGAACTAGCAGAAGCACAAGATCTGTCAGATGATTAAATGACTAAGCTGGAAATGGACAGAGCAGCCCATAAACTGAGATTCCAGAATATTCTAGGGGACAAGGAAGAGGACCTTTATAAGCACAATTACTTGCATCAGAATTGGAAGTTGAGATTGATGATCTTCAAAGAGAAACAGACTTGATTTATAGAGTAATTCAAGCTATGCCAGAAGGAGCAAATTACTGAGAGAAGTCCACATAAAATTTACCAAAAGAGCAGTGTGAGATGAGGTGCTGAAGAGAATGAGAGATAAAAACCTAACTATAAAAGGAAATGTGATTACAATTTTGAAAGAGGCACTATGGAGGATGAGACAGAAGAGGAAAGAATAAGATTTCCTCTCATCAGTACTGAGAGCCAATGACATTTCTTATAGATGGCTGATACCAGAAGGTCTCTTTTTTCATATGAAGGCCAGAGATACAGAATAAACTCAATATTGAAAGAGCAAGATTTTTTGAAGAAATATGGAAAGAGACTCTCATCTGATAGGGGAAAATCTGAAGAAGAGGAATCAGATAAAGAAAAAGAAGATTTAGAGACCCAATCACAGGACAGCCAGGGAGAATCAGATATTGATCGAGAAGAAGGGGCCAAAGCAATATCATGAATGGAAACAAGGAAATGGACCAAACATAACCAAACTGATAGTAAAGACATGCAATGGATAGAGACCTAATTAGAATCCTTACAATCAATGTGAACAGACCTAATTCACTGCAGAAGGGGAAAAGGACATTCTTACAGTTGTAAAAACTAAATTTGGACATAATTTACCTACAAGAACCCCACATTAGATGAACGGATCAGAAATTATTAGAATGTAACAGATCGGGAAAACTTTTATAGCTTCGGACCCAAAGAAGAAAAAAAGAGGTGTTGTAACATATATTAAAGAGAAACTTAATTCTAAACTTGTCTTTGCCTCTGAAGATGGCAGAATGTTGATGGTGGAAATTCAAAGAGAGGGAAGGAAAATTTTAGTGACTAATATCGATGCATCAAATGACCACCAAGAAAAAATTTATAGAACCTAGAACAGGAATTAGCAACCCATGAATACGAAGAATAAGAGAAGCCAATGTTGAATCAGGCCAATGGCCCATCTAGTCCAACACTCTGTCACACAGCGGCCAAAATATACCAGGTGCCATCAGGAGGTCCAGCAGTGGGGCCAGGGCACCAGAAGCCCTCCCACTGCTGCCCCCTCCAGCAACAAGAATAGAGTGCATCACCTGCCCCAGACTGAGAGTTCCCATCTATACCCTGTGGCTAATAGCCACTGGTGGACTTCTGCTCCATATGTTTATCTAATTTCCTCTTGAAACTGACCATGCTTGCAGCTGCCACGACCTCCTGTGGCAGTGAATTCCATATGTTAATCACTCTTTGGGTGAAGAAGTATTTCCTTTTATCTGTTCTAACCCGACTGCTCAGCAATTTCATAGAGTGCCCACGAGTTCTTGTATTGTGAGAAAGGGAGAAAAGTACTTCTTTCTCAACCTGCTCAATCCCATTCATAATCTTATAAACCTCGATCATGTCACCTCTCAGCCGTCGTTTCTCCAAGCTAAAGAGCCCCAAGCATTTTAACCTTTCTTCATAGGGAAGGTGTTCCAACCCTTTTATCATTCTAGTTGCCCTTCTCTGCACTTTTTCCAATGCTATAATATCCTTTTTGAGATGTGGTGACCAGAACTGTACACAGTATTCCAAATGAGGTCGCACCAATGATTTATACAGGGGCATGATGATACTGGCTGATTTGTTATCAATTCCCTTCCTAATAATCCCCAGCATAGCATTGGCCTTCTTTATTGCAGCTACACATTGTGTAGACATTTTCAGCGAGTTATCCACTACGACTCCAAGATCTCTCTCTTGGTCCGTCTCTGCCAGATCAGACCCCATCAACATGTATTTATATTTAGGATTTTTGGCTCCAATGTGCATCACTTTGTACTTGGCCACATTGAACCCCATTTGCCACGTTGACGTCCACTCACCCATCCTCGACAGATCCCTTTGGAGTGCCTCACAATCCTCCCTGGTTTTCACCACCCTGAACAACTTTGTGTCATCTGCAAATTTAGCCACATCACTGCTTACTCCCAATTCCAAATCGTTAATAAACAAGTTAAAAAGCATCGGACCGAGTACTGATCCCTGTGGTACCCCACTGCTTACCACCCTCCACTGAGAAAGTTTCCCATTTATACTCACTCTCTGTTTCCTATTTATAAGCCAGTTTTTGATCCACAAGAGGACTTATCCTTTTATCCCGTGACTATTGAGCTTACTTAGGAGCCTTTGATGAGGAACTGTATCAAAAGCTTTCCGGAAGTCAAGGTAAATAATATCTATTGGGTCCCCCTTGTCCACATGTTTGTTCACTCCCTCAAAAAACACTAACAGGTTAGTGAGACAAGATCTTCCCTTACAGAACCCATGCTGAGTCTGCCTCAATAGTTTTTGTTCATCAATGTGCCTACTAATTCTTTCCTTAATAACAGTTTCCACCAACTTACCCGGTATCGATGTCAGACTGACTGGCCTGTAATTTCCCGGATCTCCCCTGGAGCCCTTTTTAAAGATGGGAGTGACATTAGCTACCTTCCAGTCCTCAGGAATGGAGGCAGATTTTAAAGAAAGATTACATATTTTTGTCAGGAATACTGTCTGATTGGAGATTATAATGCAATTTTCGATAAAATACAAGACAGAAAAACAGTTAAACAAACTAAAAAATCTGGAACACTTTTAGCAAAGACGTTTTTTCAGCTAGCAGAAGAACACAAATTAGTTGATGCTTGGAGAACAAGAAACCCAATAACAAAGAACTTTACTTTTTATTCCCAATGACATAAGTATTGGTCTTATGCTCACCTCAGCTCTTCTCCTTGGTACTGGAACTGCAAAGAAGTCTATAGCGTCTGCCAAGGCACACATGGCAATCTTTCAAGTAAGTAGGAACCAGGCTTTAAAGTGCTTTAGAGTTCAAAACCAGCGCCTTGAACAAGACCCAGAAACATATTGGTAACCAATGACACTGATGTAGTATTGCTGTAATTTGTGTGGTCCAGTTGATTTTTTTCAACAAACATGCTGCTGCTGATTCTGAATCAACTGTAGCCTTATGTCATCTTCAAGGGCAGAACAACATAGAGCACATGGCAATAGTCTAGTTTTACAGTTATATTCAGTGTGGCCTGGTCAGCTGTATCCAAAAGGGGTGGAGTTTTTGATCCAGATTTAATTGGAAGAAGCTGTTCCTCAGCAACACTGATCTGCTTCTCCATCCACACTGTTGGATCCAAGAGTTCTCTCAGCACTTCACAAAATCCACTAATGTTAAAGGTATCTTAACCGAAGTTGACAGTATAATCTTTTCAAGGATACCAGCATTCCTGGGGAATACTATCTCTGTTCAGGGGTGGTCTTAGTGATTCTGGTGCTTGGGGCAAATGTTTAGGATGGAGCCCCAAATGCTGGCCCCCTATTGGGGCCTAGCAAGGTGTGGCCTTTGCCCATGTGAGGTGGGTGGGTGGGAGCCATCACCAGAAGCTGGCTGCCTGAGCCCAGGATGGACTGTGCACAAGTGGTCACCACGAAGCTGGTTGCCCAAACCCCATATGGGGCTGGTGAAAATGGCAGCAGAAAAGAGAGCTCTTTTTTCTCCCCCCCCTTCCATTGAGGGGTGGGCTGTGAGTGCTTGGTCCCCCCACATGGGGTCTGGGCCAGCTGCCCTGTTTCCCATTGTCTAAGTCTGCTTCAATGTTCCCTCTAAGCTCCACAGTGTTGTGAGCAGAAATTCTACTTCATGAGCAAAAAATGCTAGTAGCATTAAAGTTGTGAGCAAGTCTACATTTGACTATTCTGTAAATTGTTTTTTATAAGATTATTTCCATAACCTTGTCAAAATCTCAGAATGAATTCTTTTAAACTATATTTAAACTATTTTAAGAATAATTTAAACATTATCACAGAAAACAGAATCAAGTCAAATTTCACTACACAAAATGTTGTCCTCTACAGGGGTAGACCAGGCTTCTGGAGAACAGGTCTACCTGCCCCTTTCTACTATATTCATAGACCTGGCCTCCAGAGAACAGGTCTACCCACCTCAGTCCACTATATTCGTAGACCTGGCCTCTGGAGAGTAGGTCTACCAACCCCTTTCCACTATATTGGTAGACCTGGATTCTGGAGAACAGGTCTACCCACCCCAATCCACTATATTGGTAGATCTGGCCTTGGACAGTTGCCCTGTGCTGACCCTTAGAAAACTTACTGGCACTTGTGGGGAGGACTCTTGCAATCTACTTCAGGATTTTTTTTAGTGAAATATGACAACCAGCATTACAGGTCAAGTATAACAGAGGTGGAACAATCACTACCAGAACGCTGCCTAACCTAACAAACAGAAAGTTGCTTAAATGTTATCAGCCTGCCCAAACTACTTATTTATTCAGATATTTATATCCCACTTTTCCCTGTCACTCAAGGCAGCTTGCAAATCATACTGAAAAGCATAATAGGGGTGTGCAAAAAATCATTTTCTTCTGGCTCAATTATAGCCTATGGGGCCCATTATAGTAAATGGGCACCATAGACTATAATGGAGAATTGATCCAGGGGTATTCATAGGCCTGGCCTTGGACCATCACCCTGAACTGACCTATAGAAAACATACCAGCACTTGGGGGGACACACACACTCTTGCAGGCTAATTTGATGGTTTAGGTTTTTTTAAGTGAAATAGGAGAAACAGCATTACAGATCAAGTATAACAGAGGTGGAACAATCACAGTCAGAACCCTGCCTAACCTAACAAACAGGAAGTTGCTTAAATGTTATCAACTCATCCAAACGACTTATTTATTCAAATATTTATATCCGACTTTTCCTTGTGACTCAAGGCAGCACCTGATACATGTTCACTTGGAAGTAATTACCATTGAAATATGAGCACATAAATCACCAGAACTGCCTTTGATGGTAGGAAAGAGAAAGAGTGTTCTTTTTTTCTTGGTACTGGGGTTGAATTCAGAAGTGAAAGTAACCTTCCCTTTCTAACCTCCCAACAGAACCTACTTTTTAGAGACATTAATAGACTGTGCTTAACATGTTGAGTCATACAATAGTCCTTTACTTTCAGAACATTTCTTCCTTAGTTCATTGTTTACCTTACTGTATAGCATTTTTGTTTGTTTTCACCTTAAACTGTGAGAAGCTTGAACCTCTGCCCTCTGAAATGTTCAAGTCTGTAACATAGACAACCACATCTGATTTTTACCCCCCAAGCTGGAAAGAAGAGTCATACAACATTGTTGGGTTAACTAATGGGTCACTTTATTAACTGTTACATAACACAAAAATACAGCAAGGGCCAACCATAACTGCGTTGCGGACAGGCCAAGGCCAGGTGTCAACAAGACCCCTCCCTTGCCATGTATGTAGGGCGAGCAGCCATGCCCCAGGCTTTAGCCAATCAGTGCGGCTCGCACCTAGTCAGCATAATTTGGAGGTCACCCTGAAACTCCCTCCCCTGAACCGCAAGGCCCAAAGGGAAGTAATCCAGGATGGTCCCTTGGGCAGTCTTCTTTCCCCGTCCCTTGCTGCAAGGCCCAAGGGCTGTACTCACAGGACCCCCGTGCCCCAGTTGGGGGTGTTATTTGGTGCTCACCAGACTGCAATCAGTATCATTAACAAAAACCTCGCACTAACAAGGCCAAGCCTCTGTTTATGTCCTTGCGTCCACCAAGAGGCCCAAGGCCTCCTGCAACCCTTTCTGTAGATCTTCAAGAAAAATATCAAGGCCCGTTTCATTCAAATGTATCCCATCACCCCTGTACATGCCAACATCACAGGCTCTCAAACCCAGGTGAGGAAGAAACTGGCCCCCAGTACCATCCAGGTACCTCTGTAGCTCCCGATTAGCCTTTTGGCAAGCCTTATCAATGGCCAATGGGTTGACAACACCCTGCCACACCAAACGTGGTACCATGGCCAACCAAATAATCCTGATCCCGGCCAGTGGTGCTGAATCTTCTGAAAATCCGCCTGGGCCTGAAGGATCAAAGCCTTACCTTTCATGAGCCCCAAATCATTGCCACCCAAGTGAATGAGCAGCACATGAGGAGGAGGTCCATCCTGCCCTCAAACAGCAAGGGCAGCAGGCCGGGCCACTGCAGCCCCCGATGCCCTTGCCACTCCACTGTAGCCCATTGGCTTAGACCCAACTGCATACCAACAGAAGTTCGATGTGCTCAGTGCACAGCCCAAAAAATAAAACTGTGGCCGCATATGAGGATTTTTCACTTCTCCCGCCGGCCAAATCCTGAAACACAAAGAACGGTGAGCAACGGAACAGATAAACTCTAACAATACAACTTAAATCAGCTTACGGCTTTGCCATGGGGCATACGTAAGATTTATAAGCAGAAGAACGCCAACGGCCCAAATGTTTGATATCCTGAACTGAATACCCCATTGCTGCAGCTGTGGAAGCTGCCCCAATGCGAAAAGAATGAGTACAAAAGCGCATCCCAGACAACCCAATCCTTTCCAGACCCTTTGACGTTATCGCCCAAAATGGATGCCAGGTCAGCAGAGTGGAATCCATATGGTGGAACAACACTCCGGCATCTGGCCCCCAGGCCGCCAAGTAAGCTGCCAAAGCCAACACTGGGCACAAGTCCTTTTCTGCACACACTTCCAAGGTGACCACTGTCCCAACTCGACGTTGGTCTGTTTTGGAACACCGAAGCATCAGGTGTACCCTGGTTGGATCTAACCTAATATCTTGAGCTAAAAAAGCCCTATCTGTCTTGGACTGTGCGACGAGCTTGCCTATGTGAAAGGCTCCGTAAAAGGCTACAAGAGCAGCTGTATGAAATAAAGTACCTTCATATGGAGACCCACAAACATCCTTCCACACTGCCTGTAGGCCTCTGAGAATCAAAAGGGAAATAGGATGCCTGGGGTCAGCATGCACCTCTGCTTCCCATGTCCATCCCTCTAACATCTTACAAACCCTGAAATCCCCAGTGACATCACTGAATCCCTGAGTTTTACTAGCATAGACCACTGCTGATAGCAGCCCCTTAATTGAATTAACTGCCAATCCTTTATCCTTAAGAAAAACACAGAAATGAAGTAAATGGTCCACAGGAACAGGCCATGAACCAGGGTACACTACCTCCCTTCTAAAGTCGGAAAACTGGCGGACTGCACAGTCATATGCCCTCTTTGTACCTGAAGCAATAGCTAAGCCCACAGCCCTGTTTACCTCTATTTTCCAATCGACCAAATCTCCCTTGGCATTTGCACTGGCTGTGGATTGGCTTCTGGGACCAGCCGATGGAACCTCTCAATCTGTTTACGGGAGAGAGCGTCAGCCACCCCATTGCCAACCCCTGGCACATGCCTGACCAGAAAAAGAATGTTCAAAGGCAGTGGAGGGTGAAGGCCTGCACCAAACCCATCACTTGTGGTGATCCAGATGTAAGAGAGTTAATGACCAAAAGTGGACCGTGTGGTTGGCCAGTTCCTCACCCCACAGCCAGGCCACCATAAGAATAGGAAAAAACTCTAGAAAGGTAAGATCCTTAACAATATCAGTTCCAAGCCAATCCTCAGGCCATGATTTGGCACACCAATGG
Organism: Gekko gecko; assembly: GCA_029375565.1. Classification (NCBI taxonomy): domain Eukaryota; kingdom Metazoa; phylum Chordata; class Lepidosauria; order Squamata; family Gekkonidae; genus Gekko; species Gekko gecko. Next base: position 86,222,398 of record JAPDNY010000006.1, read on the forward strand.
CCTCTGAAATAAACCCCAAAGCCAGAGGATCCCACGGCATTGGAATGAATTTGGAGCTCGACCTCAAGCCTCAAGTCCTCCCTCCAAAAGGAAACCCCATTAAAGGATTCAAAAAACTCCAACCACATAGCCAAATCAGCCCGGACTCCAGCCATGATGCGTGCCCTGTGATGAGGCAATCTCAAACCCTTTGTGGCATTACAGAGTCGGCATAAAAAAGCCCTGCTGGTGGGGTTTCGGTTTCCGGCGTTGCGAATGGCGGCCACCTTTTGGGAAGCTCCCAGAGGTGGTTAGCCCACACGCAGTTTGGGGGGTCTTTGCAGGTTTGCAAGACCCTAGTGAGCCTTAGGTAAAGGCTCCAAACTGGGGGCGCTTGGGGAGTAGCCTCTTTGCTGGCAGTCAGCCGGGAAATTGAGGCTTTCTCCCCGCCCCAATCGGCCCCGCTGCGGTGTGCCCGTAATGGGACTTAGCAACGCCACCGATTTCCAACAGGAGTGAGGAACAGCGATGATTTAAAGCAAAAAGAAGAAACGGCAGGAACCGTGAGTTGGAGGTCTGAATTTGAAGCGAAACCCGAGCCCTTCCCCCGTAAGCGAATAAGCGGCTGGGAGGAGGGGAATTCCCCCCCACTGAGAAGCGGGATTTGCATAAGAAAGCTAAGGGGGATGAAAGGGAAGAAGGGTTGGTGAAATTACCTTTGGGGTGCCATTGAAGCGAATGAGTTAGCGGGACTCCTGAGCGACGCGTCACGAACTTTTATAAAGTAAACAAATACAAGAAATGTCTGCCATGAAGAAGGTCCCTTTGAAAATTGAGAAGAAGGGAGGCGGGACTTCCGGTCCGGGTAATCCCCTCCAGAGCCGACTGTCAGTCAACAGACAAGTGAGCTACTGCACCCTCTGCTGGTCCAAATACAGAAAATCAGCGAAACCTTAACTAATATGGAAGGTGTTCTCAACAGTCAACAGAGGCAACTAACAGAGACGTCAAAGAAGATGGAGGAGATCGCACAGAAATGTTTGGTCTCGTCGGAAGACATCGGAAAAGTGAAGAAAAGGGTCAACAAGTTAGAAAAGCATCAGGATGTGCAAGAAAAAAGAATTTTGATGTTGCAAATGGAAAAATCGAATCTGACTCTTCGATTTCAGGGCATTAAAGAAGAAGAGAAGGAAGATCTCAGATCTATACTTGCGAATGCCTTGGCACCCGTAACTGGCAGAGATCAGCGTGAGTTAAAAGAAGAAATGGATAAGGTCTATAGGGCCTACTCCACATTTACAAAAAAAAATAATCTGCCAGCAGAAGTGGTTGTCAAGTTTGTCAAGCAGAGTACCAGAGATCAAATCTTGCGTGCAGTTGCAGCGGTGCCCTTGAAAATTGGGGAGCAGACCATCAGAATATTGAAAGATGTGCCTTATGAAATCCGGATGAAAAGGAAAGCTTATAAAGGATTGACCACTTTTCTACAAAGAAGACAAGTTATATACAGATGGACCTATCCTGAAGGCCTTTTGTTCAAGTACAAGGATAAAAGAGAGAAGATTGACTCCATCTTCAAGGCGCAGGAATTTCTGAAGAGACACGCCAGTCCAGAGGAAGAGGCAGCACTCGCAACGTGGACAGATTTGAGCAGTGAAGATGACAGCGCCCAGAGGAGGGAGGTGCCGGAGCGGGAGAAGTGAAAATCAAAGGTGGCCCATCCTATAACTTGAGGGATACCAAAGGAAGACAACCTAAGAAATAACTGTTCGGGAAACGTCAAAAAGGAGATGACTAATAATTAACCCCAAAGGACATTACTAACCTCATTAACAGAGTTATTTAGAATTTTGGTTAGATGAAAAGAAGACTCTCAAATCACGGAGATTGCCAAAAACTGTATCTATATTGATTTAAACTAACCTTTATTAACCGAATACTCACTCCGCTCTTTTCTTTATCCCTCTATATACCCTACCTTTTTCTATTTATAAAAAGAATAAATTCCTCTCCTTTTTAGGAGGGTTTTGATAAAAAAAAAAAAAGCCCTGCTGGTGCCACCACTTTGCAAGCAAAGTTAAGGTGACCCACAAGCTGCTGGAATTCCCACAGGGTAGCCTTAGTCTTGTTCCTAAACTTGGAAACCCGATCCCTCAAATCCTGCAATTTATTCATGGGAAGGTGAGACACCTGAGCTACCGTGTCCAACTCAACTCCCCAAAACATCAAAACTTGTGATGAAACCTCTGTTTTCTCGTGTGCCAAGGGGACACCAAGATCCTTAGTGAGGTCATGAAAGGCTTGCAATAACTGTGTGCAGTGGCCAGAGTACTGGCAACCCACAAACAAAAAATCATCTAAATAGTGCACAACAGTAGCCAACCCCGAATGGCGACAAAGGGCTCACTCCAAAAATGAACTAAACTTCTCAAATGAAACACAGGACACCTCACAGTCCATGGGTAAGGCCCAGTCCATATAAAACAGACCTTCAAAAGAAAAACCCAGCAACTCAAAATCCTCTGGGTGAACTGGAAGAAGGCGAAAGGCCAACTTAATGTTGTATTTAGCCATCAACACCCCCAAGCCATATTGCCGAACGATGTGTACAGCCCGATCAAAGGAAGTGTATTTGACTGAACATAATGCATTAGGAATAGAGTCATTAACTGACTCCCCTCTGGGGTAAGACATGTGATGTATAAGGCGATATTCCCCCGGGGCCTTTTTTGGAACAATCCCCAAAGGGGAAACCCACAGGTTAGGAACTGGCGGGGTCTGAAAAGGCCCCAAGACCCTGCCTTCTGCTATTTCCTTGACAATCTTAGCCTTAACAATCCCTTCCATACCCCACAGAGAAAGCAAATTGGGGACATGAGCAGGGGTCCTAACACCCTGGAAAGGGATACGGAAACCACACTGGAACCTTTGCAACAAGTACGAAGCAACAGCCCGCCAAGGGTACCACTGCAGCAATTCCTCAAGAACCTTCAGCTTTATGGGACTGGGTACCTTTTCCAGCCTGCTGTCTGGGCCTTCGGGCCTACGGCGTCCCTTCCGTGGCTTTGCTCGGAAACAACTGGAGAATGGGTGTGGGCAGCTGCAGAGCAGGCATTCATTCCGATACTGACAGACCTTCCTATTGCACACTCCCTGCGAGCCAAATTCCCAGCAAAGCTGGTGGGGTTGAACTACCTGCCCCGCCGAACTGCATGTACTCAGCGGGCTAGAGAGATGTTGAACCAGGTGACCATTGTGCGACTGGTCGCCCAAGTTCAGCTTACATGGAGACATCATTTGCAACCATAAATGTGGGTGCACCTGATCCCAACGAAGCGATGGGTTCATAGCAGCCCTCATCCAGAACTCTTCATCATATTCTAACCAGGCCAGTCCATTGAACCCAGTATAACCCTTGTATACAATATCGAAATATTGAAACAAGGATGCTGCCCGCCATGGCTGAGCCCAGGAAATAAACCCACATAAAGCAAGAAGCCTGCTACCCAATTGGCCCAAGTCCTGTCAACCCTCATTCTTTTCAACTTTTTCCTTATCCTTATCCTGCAAGTCCTCCTTTTATAACTCCCGGTTAAGGAGGGAAAAGAGGTCCACACAATCACCTCGGCGTATCTTCTCCCTAGTTGCCGGAAGCAAATGGTCACCCAATGGGAGAGCCAAATCCCCAAAGTGAAGGGCTGTAGCTGGCACTGCCGAGTACGCAGAACTGCTCTGACCAGGATAAGCCCACCCATAAGGGTAAGTAGCAGGAGGCGAACCCCAAGCCAGGGGAGCACAACCCGGAGGGCTGCCCTGAAAGGCAGAAGAAGCACCTCCCTGCCACTTGCCTAAGCAACCTGACCCAACACTCTTGCATCATATGTTGCCCAGCCATTCCAAGGACCTCATGGCCAATTCATACCTGTGGGAGGCAAAGCATCTGACCTACCTGCCACCACCAAAGAAGCAGCACCAGAAGGCACTGTGCTAACCAAGCCCCGCTGCTGAGCAGTCCCTGCCTTGTCCTTTGAGCCAGTTGCAGGAGCTGGTCTTTCCATGTCACAAGTCCCTGAAGTAGAAGGCCTATTCTCTAGAAAAGACAAGAGTGTGAGAACCTCAGCCTGAAACCACTTGTTGGAAGAAGCCCAGGTTTCCTTTCTCCCTGCAGCCCCAGGTGCTGTGGCCTTTTTGGGTACCGACACTCCCTTAACTTCCTCCAAGGCTTGCAGCCAGTCCATAATGGCCTGCTGGACTACATCCACTCCTTCATCCTCAGAAGAGGAAAGAGTGGGAGCAAGTCTCTTGGGAGGGGCTTTAGGAGCAGGCTGCTTCCCCTTAGACCACCTGGTGCCCTTCTTTGGAGCCATGAGGACTAAAATCCTAACACTCAAAATAGCCACTGCAAAAGTGAAACCACCCACTCAGGCAGGCTCTCCACCCTGGCAGCGGAAGTAAAACTAGCGCCAAATGCCCTTCCAGGCCCCAAGGCAAATCCTCCTTCACAGCCCAGCCCAGAAGGAACCCACTGATCACCCAGGAGTCAAGGATAAGGCTAGAACCCTGGGGCCACAATTGATTCCCCTTGTGGGGCCTACAATATTCCAAAAAACTGGGTCCACTCCACCAGAATGCTGCTGAGAGCAGCCCTGGACCCCTACTGGGTAATAAACTGGTCCCAAGCCCAGACTGCAGCTCCCAACACCGACAGCCCCTGCTACCGCTGCAAAGCCCACAGCTGCCTGTGCCTTCAAGAGCCGCCCTGTAGATGAACCACCACCCCGCTCCCGGTACTTAACAGCCGAGTCCACCTCCGGGTCCACACGCCACTGCTGAAGCCAGCGCTCAAGCCATCATGCTGCACCACCAAATGCCACGCCTGGCTCCTCAGATATGCCCCGACACTGTCCCCAACTCAGTTGCCACTGCCGCCGCCATCACCAAGGTCACACTAAAGCCTAGCCCAGGAGCTCAATCATGAGGTTCTCTGCACGCCGCAATCCAACGAAGACTGCTAGGGAGGAGGTGAGGGCTGCTCCAAGAAACTTCCGGCCCCACCCCTCCCAATTGCAGCTCTCCAGCTTTTCTTCCTTGCTGTGAGGCAAATGCGGTCCCTGGGCTGCACGACTATGAGACCTGCATCCAGATGAACCGGGATGATAACAGGAATCTCTTAGTACCTTCCTTCTCCTCCTCTTCTGTAATTCTCTTTATAAAAAGGAGTACAATTATTTTCATTCTTGCACCTAAGGGTGTGAGCACTGACTTATGAAAGCTCATGGCAGAATAAACAGTCTTTAAGGGGTAGGGATGCCAGTGTCCAGGTGGGACCTGGGGATCCCCCAGAATGACAGCTCATCTTCAGACTACAGAGATCAATTCCTCTGGAGAAAATGGATGCTTTGGAGGGTGGACTCTATGGCATTGTACCTCACCAAGTTCCCTGTCCTCCCCAGACTCTATCCCCAAATCTCCAAGAGTTCCCCAACCTGGAACTGCCAACCCTACCCCCCAACCCCTGCTGGCAGCTGGGGGGGGGATCCTGGCAACCTTATTAAGGTGACACTGGATTACTATAGTATAGGGAAGAGTCTACATAGCACAGAATCAGGAACTGAATGCCTCTGCCTTCTACTTCAAACAAAAGTATATTTCTCAGCAGCTCTAGCAACAGACTCAGAGCTAGCTTTCCTGCCAATTCCAATCAAGTGATTTTGGTTTAGGCAAGCAGTTGTAGTGAGAGGATATCATTACTGTTGTGCTGGATCAAATCTCAGTGCAATCTGGGATAGCACATTTCCAAAGCCCTAGCTTGTGGGGGCTTAATCTTTTGACCAATTTGTTGGACAACCAATGGCTCACAATATCCCCCCATATCTTGTGATTTTATCATCTATGTGGCCCTTGTGAGGCCAGAAAATAAAATAAAAAGGCCAAAGTGCTTGATAAAACTCTGTATGAGAATGAGTGAAAACATTTGGCACTTTTACATTAGCAGTAGAACTTTGCAGGAGCTAGAACGTATATATACTGGGCCATGGTTCTGTATGTCTGTTATTTGGATTGACATGCCAGAATACAAGTACACACAATAAAGGCAAAGCTGCATATGTGTACTCCTATGAGAAACAATGAACAACATGAGGGACATAAGACAGGAGATTGAGAAACTGAACAAATAAGTATGTATATTTGACCTCACCCTAACGCCCCCTCAGCCGTGTGATAGGAGGGCCAGCTTTGCCTCCCCAAAAGAGAGAGGCAGCGTGTGCTCCCACAGGGGGCAGAGCTGGCCGTTTAATGTCTAGTTCTCCCCCTACCTAGCCAGTCATTGGCTGGTGATTGGGTTGAGCAGAGCTCCAGCGAAGAAACACATACCTGTTGGGACAGGGCTCCCTTCCCATTGCCGGTGGAGCACAGTGCTGATCGGTGAGGCCAGGGCTTCTGAGTCCAGTGGTGACACGGTGTAGGGACATGCTGGGCCTGGGAAATGTCAGGAGCTGCGGCAGGCTTGGGTGGTGCCTGGGGTGGCTGGTGGCGGCATTCGGTAGTGGAATTTGGTGGTGGCTCTCAAGCATCAAGAAGGAGTGGTGGTTGGTGCTGGGTGCTGGCCTGGGCCTTAGGCTAGTGGGTGCTCATCACAGGTGGCCTTTGTACGGCAGCCTGACGTACTTGCTGGGCCCAAGGGGAGGGTGCAGTCTGGGAGGCCTGTGGGCTGGTGATATAATTTTTGTAAAAAAAAATAAAGGAGAGAGCGGTGGGGGTGTTGATAGCACAGAAGGAAGGCTCCTTAGGAGCAGGGTCCTCTTTAACCTGGGCCATTTGCCCAACCATAAAGCCAGGGGGTTGCCATAGGGCCTGACCCATATGCTAGAGGGCTTTCTTTGGGCCTCGGAGGGGGCCTGAAATTGGGCACCTGGGAAGTAAGCCCTGGGATCAGAGGGAGGCCCTGACAAGGTATCTGTGCCCAGCAGCCAATTCTCACTTCCTCGCTGGCCAATTTATCTTCTTTGGGGTCCTGCTTTCTCAGTGGCAGTTAATTGGTGGCCATATTATTGAGCCAAGCCTCGGTTGTTTCTGGGGTGGCCATTTAAGATAGGCAGACTCCAAGTTGTTGCTGGGGCAGCTGTTTTAATTGGGCAGATCCCAAGTCTTGCTGTGGGAGCCATTTTAGGTAGGCTGATTCAATTATTGTGATGGCCATTTTATATAAGCCAATTGTAGGGAATCTCAGTAGGTGTGATGGCTTCTAAGAAAGGTTCTGGTCCTTTAAATGGTAAGCAGCCTGCACCAAAGGCTGCACAGAAGCGTCCTCCTTCTCTCCCCCCCCCGTTCTTATCTGATGATGAGGAAGATGATGTTGTTAATAAGGCCATTTTAGATAGGCTGTGGGCTTTAGAGCAGGCATCAGATTTTGCTTTCCCCCCATCTAAAAAAGATGGTAAATGGGGGAAGAAAAGAAGCAAAAAGGCTTCTAAAGCTCAGTTTCAGGCCGATATTTTAACCAGATTGTCTCTCCTTGAAGGTAGATCTGCATCATCCAGTGTGGTCAGCAGGGTGATCCAGGAATCTTCATCTAAGGACAGAATGAGCAGTACCAAGCTTGTTCCTTTCATGGTTTGAGATAGCCAGTAAGTCACCAGGCAATGAATCTCAGGGCATGGTCTGGCCTTGGGGACCTGCAGCCTCTGGTGCTGGAGCCCCTACACAAGTGTCCTCTCATCCTGCTGCAACTGGTCTCCAGCCATGGGCTTGGCCCCCAGGCCAGTGTGACCCATGTATGGCTTGGGCTGGTTACTCTGGTCAGCTGCAAGTGAATTCGGGAATGTCCTGGGGTGGATGGGGATATCCCTCATCCTTGGGCACTCCTTATGCTTCTGCACCACTTAGAGAACTACCCCCTGGGGACCTATCACTGCCATTGGGTGATCATCTATTACCCGCCACGTAGGAAAAAATACTTAAAGGGGAATATGTTGATATCTTTTCCCTTCTATACCAGGAAATAGAGAAAAAGGATAAGGAAGACTTGGAGGATAGGGACAAAGAGAAATGGTGGAGGAGGAAGGTGGACAGAACATGGGCAAACTGGCTGCCAGTCTTCTTTATATATGCTGGATTAATCATGCGTACGTAGCCCTGGAGGGCTGCAGCCTTGATCCAATATATGGATATTGTTTATAAGTGGTATACTATGTTTACCGTCCTGGCCTGGCTCCAGTATGATGAGGAGTTCCAGATGCGGGCTGCATTATACCCCTCCCTCCCTCCCTTGGGATCAAATTCACCCTCATATTTGGTTACAGGTAATGTCCCAAGCTCGTCCAAATTTAGGAGACCGGTCTGACAGTGTCCACCTGGTGCATAGATTGCAGGCAGGTCCCAGTTCCCATGGCTCCACTGGGAGTTCAGCTCCCAAGGGATGTGCAACTGGAAAGCTTGCCAATATAAGTATGAGCGCCCATTATGCAGACTGCCACATTCCTTCAGCAACTGCTTCAGGGCCAAGCAACAAAGGAGTCACAAAAAACAGCCTTCTGGTAAACGGCCCCAGCCCCCTAAATCTGATGGCCCTTGAAAGGTGGTTGCAACATTATCCCAAGAGAGCTAATGGAGTTTATTTGTTTCATGGTTTTAAATTAGGTTTTAGAATTCCTTTTCAAGGTCCTCGAGCCCCTTTCATAGCCAGGAACCTTAAATCAGTTCAGGGCCTGGAACACATTGTGTTGGGGAAAATTGCCAAGGAAAGAGCAGAGAGAAGGATTTTAGTCCCTTTCTTTGCACCGCCTTTGCATAACATTTGCATCTCCCCACTTGGGGTGGTTCCCAAGAAGGCTCCAGGTAAATATAATTTGATTCACCACCTATCTTACCCATGGGGAGAGTCTGTGAACGATGGCATCCCTGATAATTTATGTTCAGTGAGGTACACCTCCTTCGATCAGGTGGTGCATATGGTACGACGTTGTGGTCAAGGGGCTGAGATGGCAAAATGTGATATTAAGTCAACCTTTCGCCTTCTCCCAGTTCACCCTCTGACTTTGAACTGCTGGGCTTCTCTTTTGAAGGCCAATTCTACATGGACGGCATTTGAGTGTTTTAGTTCATTCCTAGGATGGGCTGTATGTGAAAAAGTTGGTTTACGGGATCTGGTCCACTGTTTGGAGAATTTCTTGTTTGTAGGTCCAGCAGGATCGGGTCGCTGCACCCAGCTATTGGATAGTTTTCAGGAATTGTCAGTGGAGCTTAGTGTTCCATGGGCCCATGAAAAAACAGAAGGTCCAGTTCAGAGGTTGACCTTCTTGGGTATTGAATTGGACACCGTTGCTCAGCTATCCCGCCTGCCTGAGGCCAAGCTGTCAGATTTGCGTGACAGAGTTGCTTTATTTCTAAGTGGAAAACTACACTACTGGAGTTGCAGCAACTCACCAGGCACCTCAACTTTGCTTGCAAGGTTGTGGCACCTGGGTAGGCATTTCTGCAGGGGTTAAGCAATGCCATGGCTGGTTTAAGGCTTCCCCAACACAGGACATGTTGTATGTTAATCTCCAGTAGCTAGATCATTAGGATCTAAGTTGACAGCTACCTGTCAGCTAGTGTCAGCTGATGTACTCAGAGGACAAGTCCCAACTTGTTCTGCCTGGCACTGAACAGTGTGCAGTCACTGTGACTCAGCAGTCCACTGATTGGTGGGGGTTTGTATATAAGTCTTTGTGTTACTGTCATATTTTCTCCTTCTGTATATTGGATGCCTGGCGTAGCACTTTGCTTGTGAATACTGTGAATAAAACTCTTGTATATAGTGTACCACTGGACTGCCTTTGTGTGGTTACTATAAAGGGTTCCTCTGCTGGATCTGCAGTGCAAGCAGGTGAGAGACTGGTGGCTGGGAAGTCCTAGTAAAGGTTTGGGGGTTTGAACCGTTAAGACGTGCACTCCCCAACAGGACGTATATAACTAGGACTATGCATGATGACATTCTAGTCTGGCAGGAGTTTCTGGAATCTTTTAATGGGGTATCTTTCTGGAGGGAAAATATGAGGCTTGAAGCTGAGCTTCAGTTATGTCAGATGTGGCAGTTCTCAGGGTTTCAGAGTCTTTCTTCAGTGGATACTGGTGTGCTGAGAACTGGCCAGAGCACTGGTTGAGGGCAGGTGTGAATAAGGACCTAACTTTTCTCAATTTTTTCCCCATTCTGGTGGTGGTTTGGCTGTGGGGGGAGGCCCTAGCCAACCACACAGTTCATGTCATTAATTCCATCTCTTCCAAATCACCACAAGTTATGAGGCTGGTGAGGGCCTTCACTCTAAGATGCCTTCAGCTTAATATACTGTTTTTGGCCAGGCATGTTCCTAGTGTTAACAATGGGGTAGCTGATGCTCTCTCTTGCAAACAGATGGAGAGGTTTCATCAGGTGGACCAGAGGCCAATCAATGTCTGGCTGGGATGCCCCAGGAGCTATGGACGATTGGAGAGCCGAAGCCTGCAGAACGATAGGTCTAGTCATAGCTCCCAGCACAAGGAAGTTGTATGAAAGTACTGTGAGGCAATTTAAAGAGTTTAGATTGGAGGCAGGGTATCGTGTGACTTGGCCCCTCCTGGTGAAGCAATTGCTCCATTATTCTGTCACCCTCAAGGGTAAGGGCTTGGCTGTGAGGTCAATTTGAGACCATCTTTTCATGCTGGTCTTTGCAAGCAAGGCCTTGGGTTATACAGAATACACAGGTGACTTCCAGATTCAGAAGGCGCTGGAAGGGTGGACTAGAGAAACCGGTCCTCAAAACGACAGGAGAAAGCCTATTTCCACAGCAATTTTTAAAGGACTACTTGGCACCTGGGGGGAGGTTTTGTGTGTCTGGCTATGAAGACAGCTTGTTTCATGCCACTGCTCTGGTTGCTTTTTTCAGGGCACTCAGAGTCAGTGAATTGGTGATGTGGTCATGAAGTGACATGTCTGGGCGTGCTTTATTAGCTTCTGATGTTAGGCTGGAAGGAAAGAAGGCTTTGATCACAGTTCAGTTTTCTAAAACTGATCAACTCTGTAGAGGCAAGGTTATCCCATTGGGCTCTTGTTCAGACAGAGAGTTGTGTCCTGTCTCTGCAATGGCAAACTATTTTCTGGCACAGGGCCCTGAGGAAGGTTGGTTGTTTCATCACTTGGACGGCAGTCCACTAACTAAGCATCAAGTCTGGGCTGTGACATCCCGGGCTTGTATGGGGTTAAGTTTGGAGGAAGTTTCCATACAACGTTTAGTCAAGGTAGTCTTTAAAGTTCTGTTCAAATGTTCTACTTGGCCACTAGACTGGGGTACCAGGCAGTATGTACTTCCCATTCTATCCCCAGTGCTTGTGCCACCTGCTGATTTGTGAAGTAAACGAACTGCCATGATCTGAATCTAACCCTTTAGGTAAACCAAACCTGGGTATAATGTCATTCAACAAATGTTTAGCCACATTGCAAGCTGTTGGTGCGGTGCAGGGAAATGCTTCAGGCCATCCTGTTAACTGATCAACAAAACCGAGCAAATACTTGTATCTTCCAACTCTGGGAAGTTCAATATAATCAACTTGGAAAAATTCAAAGGGTCGATGAGCCCAGGGCCTGGCTCCCGGAGGCACTGAAATTCCTTTCTTCGCATTAACCTGCTGGCAGTTGGGGCATGCATGAGCTTGTCTCTCAGCCTCCTGAAAAAGACCAGGAACAATTAATAACCTACTTAAAGTTCTCCCCATTGTAGTCCCTCCCTGGTACTGATGAAAGTCCCGAAGAATCTTTGAAAGGAGAGCACGTGGCATCAGTATTAATAAGCCATCCATCTTTATTTTCAGTAGCCCCTTCCTTCAGTGCTCTCTCCTGTTCCCCAGGTAGGTAAACAGGTTTGTCAGGCAAGTCTAAAGATGGAAGCAGAGGCATCACTAGAGTCTCAGATGGCATTAAGACACTCTTTTTGGCAACTTCATCAGTCAGGTGATTTCCTCTTGCCACAGGAGTGTCCAATTTCTGATGTCCTCGGATGTGCACAACAGCAATCTCTGCAGGGAGATAAATATCCTCCAACACCATTAGAATCTGCTTCTCATGAGGTAGAGGTTCCCCCTCACTGTCAGAAATCCACGTTCTTTCCATAGGGACCCAAAAGCATGGACAACTTCAAAAACATATTTAGAGTCTGTATAGATATTAACTCGCTTCCCAGATGCCCAAAGAAGTGCTCTGTCCAGGGCATACAGTTCAGCCAACTGTGCTGACCAACATGCAGGAAGTGGGCCTGTGTCAAGTATCTCAGTCCCACTAATCACAGCATACCCAGTATGCCTTATGCCATCCAGCAGGAAGCTACTTCCATCAGTAAAAAGTTCCATGTCTGGGTTCTGTAAAGGCAAATCAGAGAGATCAGCTCTGCTCATGGTAGCCTCATCTATTACCTCAATACAGTCATGCTCTACCCTTCCATTGGGAATAGAAAACAAGGTGGCAAGATTTAACTGGTTACAGGCTTCAAAGGTGATGTCATCAGAACCTAAAAGTAAAGCCTCATATTTCGCCAACTGGGACTGGATGAGCCATTTAGCACCCCTCTGCTGTAAAAGAGAAGCAAAAGAATGAGGACAATATACATGCATGCCACGTTTCAAAGTCAATTTCCAAGCTTCCTCAACTGCCATTGCAGTTGTAGCTACTCATACAGGCAGGTCAGCCTTTCACTGTTTGATCCAGCTGTTTAGAGAGATAAGCTACTGGCCTTAGATGTGTTCCCAAATGCTGTTTCAAAACCCCACTCATATGTCCCTCTTTTTCACAGACAAACAAATGAAAGGGTTTTCGGAGGTCAGGTAAACCAAGCGCTGGAGCTGACATTAGGGCCCCAGAGTCCGGCAGAGCATCATATTTGCTATTTCCCACTCTCATTTTTATCAAGGGTTTGGCAAGTGGGGTACCCTGCCCCTGACACCCCTATGCATCCTCTTGCCCCCTCATATGAAACTGGGGAATGTGAGATGCTGGAAACTGCTGTGACTGCTGAGTCCTTTGTAAAGGATAAGACTGTGGTTGGGGCTGGAAGGGTGGTTGGGGCTGGAAGTGTGCCATATTTGGTGGCACATTGGAAGGGTACCCTGAATTAATCATTAAATGTCTCCTCTTTGGACATGATTTTTTCCAGTGTCTGAATCCATGGCAATACCCACATTCACTTTCCCCCAGAGGAATAAACCACTGTGGAATATTACCAGATCTTGCCCCCCCACCTTTCCATCATTTCCCTTTTTCTTTGTCAATGCCTGAGCCAACATAGCAGTTTGGGCCATCAACAATTTCTTAGTATCAGCTCCTGCCTTCTTCTCCCTTTCCTCATCATGATTAATGGCTGAGTTCAGACTGGCAGTTTGCTCCGGTAGCCAGTCGTAGCAAAAAAGCCCCGGAATAAACTGTTCCGGGTTTTCCCATTCAGACAGCCTGGGCTGCTGCCAGAAGATGCGGGGTGGAGCCGGGCAGGAGCGTTCAGACTGCCCCACGCAGGAGTGTGCTGTATTTGGTGTTTCCCCGAATACAGCGTGATAAGCGCATTTTGCCGATTGGGGGAGGACCCCGCAGCGCTGGCACCGCATTGGGCAGTAGAGCGGAGCACGGCCAATCATATCGCTGCTGCCTTCTGCCCAACGCGGGTTGCTCCCAGCTTTTCGCCTGCATGTTCAGACTTCCCAAAAGCGGAGAAACGCGCAACACACGCAGGCTTTCGAATTTGCTACCAGTTTTATGAGGTATCTTTTTAATCTGGCAGTGAAGCGCAACAGCACGGGTTGGCTACGGGTGGGGGACGCCAGGCAGATGTGCCTGTGTGAACGCCCAATTTACTCTGGGATTGAATCGTTGCTGGCCCGGGTCCCTACCGGGGCAAATTGCCAGTCTGAACTCAGCCAATATATACCCTGTAAGCTGCCTCAACCAGGTCTGAAGTGGATTTTGAACCCCAATCCTCCATTTTCTGTAACTTTCTCCTAATATCTTGTGCTGACTTTCCAACAAACATAGCATTCAAAGTTCTCCTATTCACCTGGATCCATGTTACCCCACCTCCAGAAACTTTCCATTAAATGCCCCATAAATGAGGATGGGTCCTCATCCTTCCCCTGTTTTATTTCCCAAGCCTTATTTAAATTGGTCATCTTTGGAATCGTTTCCTTTAACCCTTTTGCAATATAGGCTCTATAAACAGCAAACTTCTCCCTCCCCTCTACTGTCCCATGATCCCAAATAGCAGGGTTAGAAGTAGGAATTATAGTGCTAATATCTGCAGCCCCAGCATTACCTTTTGCTCTCTCATCCGTCTCACAGATAGAATGGGCCTTATCTAAGACTAACCTCTTCTCCTCAGGAGAAAGGATTTGATTCAAAATCTGCTGTACATCCAACGATATAGGCTTATACATTCCTGGGCAACCTTATCGGGATTCTCCCTATATTTCAGCAATCCCCTCTTCCATGACAATAAATCAGTATTAGAGAGCAGGCAATACACAAAGCCCACTGGACCTGCAGCCATTATGACTTCTCTCAAAGGCATCACTGACTGAACAAACTTAGCAAACTGTACTGGTACTTTATCCCCATCAGGAGAAGAGATCAGAGGAACAGGATCATTGGTGCTACTCTCAGGAAATTTACAACCTAGGGCTAAATACTTTTGTTGAACATCTGGTATAGCAAAAGATTTGTGCATCTGTATATCTGCCTTAGTAGGATTATTTGAGAAAGTCACCACTGACCTCCTTTGTTTCTCTCCCCCCAGGGGTCACAGGTTCAACCTTAAGAGTGTCGGGGGGGGAAGTCACCACTGACCTCCTCTGTTCCCCTCCCCCCCAGGAGTCACAGATTCAACCTTAAGAGTGTCAAGAGGGGAGAACTTTAAAGAAAAAGGATGAAGGAAGGAAGAAGGAGGGTCAGATAAACCTGAAATGTCAAAGGTTTCAATGTCATCCTTCCCTATATGCTGAATCCTAAAAGATTCTCCCCCTTCTGCCCCCTTCAAAGCTCCAAATTTTGGGGAAGACAGAGGATAAGAAAGGCCTCCCTCCCACACAGGAGGAGGAGAATGTTCAGCTGTAGTTGTAACCAGCACCAAATGCCCTGAGGGTATATATTTAACAGGACTAACAGAGGAATGAGGAGAACCAGCAGCCGGAGCCAGAACAGAGGAATGTACAGGATGCACAGAGGAATATGCTGAAGGAGCTGGAGGTGGAGGGTGTAAAATATTCACAGGCAGAGGTGGCGGAGATGTGAAAGACGAAAGGTCCATAGGATCCTTGGGGGGGGGGGGCAACTGCAAACCCTCAGAATCAGGCTGAGCAACCTCCCCCCTCCCAGAATCTTTGCCCTTCTTTTCCCCCTTCTCCTTTTGCTCTAAAGCACACACTTTGACAGATCTGGGAGACAGGCTGACAGAACCATATTTAAGATTTTCCCTTGACAGAGGGACATTATTATCTAACAATGTTCCTCTAGTCATAGCAGATAACCAAAACTCAACATAATCACATTCTTCTAATTTTACAATACACCCGCAAGGCTCTCACAAGCTGGACATCAAATGAACCATGAGCTGGCCATCTCCCCCCCTCAAGGGGATATCCTGGCCAAGCTGTCATGCAAAACTTAGCAAGCTTATCAGTTGGATATTGCGAATCCTTAAATCTCTTTCCCCCCTCCTCCTGACCCACTACAGTATTCCAATTCTGTACCATGCACATCAAAGGAATCCAAACCTTAACCTTACTTCCCCGATTCCCCATCTTAACCCAAACAACACACAACTCACAGGCAACCCACAAACAGGGGAGACTAAGCCACAGAGGGGAAACAACAAATCACACACACACAAGACCACAAGCACCCCAGTGACCCAGCCCCCAAAACCAAATTGCATCAGTTGTACAGCTTGTGGTCTGACCTTATGGGCAGTTGCCCACCTGCTGTGCTGGCCTGGGTCAAACTGCATCAAGTTGGCTTCTCCTGGGGGCACCTGTAGCATTACAAGGGAGGGGTCTGTTGAGACCCCTGGCCTTTATGAGCCACAATAGGTTTAACCCTTGCCGTTTACTGATTAAAATGTTAAATAAAGTGGTCCATAGTTTATCCAAGTTATTGGCGTCTGTCTCATTATTCTGACTGGGGGACAAAGGATGAAGAATAGGAGTTGATTCCTTGGGGCTTTGCATTTTATTCAGAGCTCTAACTATAACTCTTCAAGCAGTCATGCATGCTTCATTCTACAATACCATTCACATTTCATCTGTAGAAGCCCACAGTCAACAAACCATATGTTACACAAATAAGATACATTCCCCTACAATTATGAATGTCAGACTACTAATACTGTGAGTTCTGAATTTACCAAATACTGAATTAAAAAGTCACAAGCACCAAACAGAAATAGGAGCACATATAAGCACTTAATTGGCAAGCACCTCTGTGAAAAAGCAAGCTTGCCTGCTAGAGATAATTTATTAGATCTGTGTTATTCATTGGTCATCACAAATATTTGACTCACCATTCTCTTCTGAGTACTGCTGAACAATCCAAGGTCAAAAACAAGTCATTAATGTCATTTAGAGGAACTTTTAATAATCACTAAGATTAATGATATAGCTTCCAACCTATGACTTCCTTTGTCTACTCAGGATGTTAAAATCAGAAATCACAACATGTGCTGTTAATCCATGGAATTAGAAATATCTGATGCCACCAGACTTACTTCCTTTGTGATATTTTTATAGAGCTGGAGTTAATGCTAAATATAATCTCCATCCAATCAATGGTATTGTGCTGCATCCAATGAAAACCACATTCAACATAACTGCTGCTAGTTCCTGTTTAAAGTCCTAATCAGAGCCCATGCCAACATGTAATCATATTGCAGAATAAATTGTTGTAATATAGAATGTGTAGAGCAGAATCTTTTTTACATTCTAAAAAATGTGCTGTTCTTTAAACACTATTATCAAAGAGTTTATTTTTAAATGTTTCAAAGTAATAGCCAAGCAGCTATAAATGTAAGGCTGTAAAACACCCTACAAATATGCCAGAATCTTAAAAGAATGGATGTGGTTCATGCAGGGTTGGAATCCCTTTTGGGCAAGTAGAACTGGGCTGATAGCTGTTAAAGAACTCTATGCATGAGCTAGAATAATAATTGTTCATTGTTATACCCTTGTCAACAATAAAGGGCCTTCACTACTGAACAAATGACATTGTCTGACCTTGGGTTGTAACATGTATCCATATGATGGCTGGCAAGATATCAGTTCTCTGTGGATAATTACATATTGCCAAGTTTTTCTTACCATGGAAGTTTACAGACCAGATATTAATATCAAGGATTTGCCTACAACAGGAGACTGCAAAACAATGCACATGACAGAGCCAGTTTGGTGTAGTGGTTAGGAGCATGGGAGAACTGAGTTTGATTCCTGACTCCTCCACATGCAGCTGCTGGATGACCTTCAGTCAGTCATAGTTCTCTCAGAGCTGTTCTCTCAAGCAGTTCTCTCAGAGCTCTCTCAGCCCTGCCTACCTCACAGGGTGTCTGTTGTGGGGAGGTGAAGGGAAAGGAGATTGTAAGCCACTCTGAGACTCCGAATGAAGGGTGGGATATAAATCCCTTCTTTTCTTCTTTTCCCACCAGACCATACTCTCATGAATGAGGAATAAATGGACAATACTACATGAGCATACTCTCATGAAGGAGGAATAAATGGACAACACTCCATAGATCTGAAGAACAAGATCAGACCTATCAGCAACCCTGATCTGTGCAAAATGATGGGGTGATAGTCCCATAGTACTACTGTAAGGGATGAGGGATCCCTCTGAGCCCTGATGTCCTCTGGGAGCTCATTCCACCAGTGTGGAGCCGCCACTGAAAAGGCACTAGCCCTTGTGATGGCCAATCTGGAGTCTTTCGGGCCAGGGAGAGTCAGGTAATTTTGCGATCCTGACCTCAGTGCTCTCTAGGGCACATATGGGGAAAGGTGGTCCCTCAGGTAGGCAGGCCCCTGACCATATAGGGCTTTAAAGGTCACAAACAGCACCTTGAAATGAATTCGGTATGCAATTGGCAGCCAGTGCAATGTCTTCAGCGCAGGCTGGATGTGATCTCGTATAGAGAGACCCATCAACAGCCTGGCCTCTGCATTTTGCATTCGTTGCTGCTTCTGGATTTGGGACAAGGGCAGCCCCATGTAGAGAGCATTGCAGTAGTCTAATCTTGAGGTGACCATAGCATGAATCACTGTTGCCAGGTCATTGCTTTTGAGGAAGGGAATCAACTGCCTAATCAACCATAGATGGTAAATTATTTAAAACACAGAAATAAACAATAAATTATTGTTCCCAAGGACATAAGAAGAGGCTTGTTGGATCAGACCAGTAATTCATCTAGCCCAGCATCCTGTTTCACACATGGTTCAACCAGTTGCCCTAGAAGGCAAACCAACAGGGGACAGAGACCATGGCAACCAGAACTGTATATAATATTCCAAATGAGGCTGCACCACATAGCTTGTGCTAATGCACTCTGGAGTCATATGGTTTAACTTCGACTGACCTTACCATTTCAGAATACAGGCTGAGTGTCATGTGTTAGAATTTTCTTGCCATATAGATGAACCAGTTAATCATCTGCCCAGTCTTCAGAAGAAAAATGTGAAACAATAAATACTACTAATCCCAAAACAAACATTAATTTGGTAAATACTAACTATTAAACTCTATAATCACAATTCCTCACTAGCACTATGTGTCAGCTCCATTATAAAATGACTTGAATTAGACCTGTGGAATCACACACTGGCATTCCTCTGTATGAAAAGAAGCATTTTCAGATATTTTGTGCATTGTTACTTTGGAATATGTAGATCAGCAGCAGAATTATGATTTCCAAATTCTCTCTTGGTATTTCTCCTATTGCACAATTTTTAAATAATATTTGCAGCCTTTTCCAATCAGTTGTGTCAGCAGATTTATTTCATGTCTGAAGACCAGCAAGCCTGACAGTCTATTTGTTATTAGTGTAATAAATAAACAGGAAACTTGTCAAAGGCAAAATTGTTCTATGTGCCTTTGTAAGATAAATGCTGCTGTTGAACAGACAAATATTTACAAACTTGGAAGCCACTGTTGTCAACCCAGCTAAAAATCTAACATAGTGACTTTAAAGCTAAATACATAAATAAACTATTTTGGGCTTATGTATCCAAAAGGAGCAGAGATGAGTCTACTAATAAGAATTCATCTGTAACTTTCATAGTAGCAGGTGGAGCATAATTCAGATGCTACAGCACTATAGCCTTGCCCCCCCCCCATACATCATAAATGCTCCATTGGCAATTGTGTGTAAGCAGAGCACTGAGCTTTTGCATCAATAAGATGGTTTGGTTTGTCTATCAGAACTCCTCTCTCAGGTTATGTACACTATACATTCACTGCAGTAACATGATGGGAAGAAAATAATCAGAGTACAAACAGCCTATCATATAGCAGGATGTCAAGGACAGAGCTTTATCTGTGGCTTTCTTCCTGGTTAATCATTATTCCTCTTGGACAAAGTATACCTGTCTGTGGTCCTTGCATCTTTGTAGGTTGAAAGCCTCTCTTAGGATGATTGAGTATTTTTGTTTATAGCATTTTTCTCAGATGTGACAGTGATCCCAGTTCTCTTTCAGACAGAGAATACATTCTCTTATGTATTTCTATAGAAATAAAAAGGCCAGGTCCCAGCATGCTTGATGCACACTTTCAACATTATCAGTGGCTCTCAATGAGCCCCAAAAGACAAAGAGAGTGTACTGCAATCTAGCACATTGCCAAAAGGAGGCAGAGCTTGATTCTTACATCAGGGACTTTTCCAAAACTGGATTGCTGCACCCTCAGACCAAGGTGGCAATGTGACAAAAAAGTGGCAAAAAAGAAGCTAAGAATATAAATTTTAAAGTGGATTTATTTCAGGTAGGACTGACTAATTTTTCAATCTTGTTTGCCTATAAAATGGTAATTGGTAATTTTAAATTATTTATTTATTAGGAACACTAATAGTTGATGTGTGTGTAATTTGTACACGTATGATTTGTACCCTCATTGTAGCAAATACATGTAAGCAGAGGATATGGCCAGTGTGCTTGGTTCTGCTCTTCTTCACACATTGCCTTCAATCTGTTTATGTTGAGTGTACAGGGATTCTGTTAACAATGATTGTGGAGGTTCAGATAGTTACTTCATAATGGAATGAGATTCATTACAATAACTTTTGATAAATTTTATTAGTGCTAAAATTCTTCATATACTTCAATATCCTTAAATTTGACAGGAATGAGGTACAGTGCTCACTTCTTATAGATCTCTTGTGAGACCAAGATACTCTTTAACACACAACTTGCAACTTGTCATGATACTGTCCATTTGAAATAAAAAATCTTGCCCCCCAATCCCTCCAATATCTCTTTTTGTAAGGTAATTTTTTTGACAGGCACCTAGGAAGTTATTCTGTAAACCCAGTTTGTGTTCCAGGTGGGGTTGAGACAATCAAGATTACACACCATCTAATTTCTACTTTTATCCTCCATGTTGCCTATAACACATGGCAGACAGAGCAAGATCTCCAAGGGGTTTGGCTGAGCCAGTGTCTGGCAGCCTGGGTGGTAGACAATATATTATTTATCATACTCAATGGAATGAGGTGGGCACTGAAGCTACTTACTGGAGCAGCTGCAAACCCCCAGTTGCCTCAATTTCCCAAACAGGTAATTAACTGGAAAGTCATTTATAATAACTGCTGACATCTCCAGAGATCACAAAATGGACTGTTAAGTTTGTAGCTTTGGTATAGTGATGCGTTAGATGACAGCTTGTTTTTAAATTTGTCAAGAGGATTTCTATTCTCTGTATTGCAAAAAAGACATTTTAATTTTCCTCATGTATAAAAATTCTTATGTCAAGAAGAAACAGACTTATGGCTAGATGGTTCAGAAGTGAAAAACCTATGTAATACCATTTTTGATATCTGCTGATATGCAATTATCAATATATCTGATTGTCAACATGGCCAAAATCTGGAGGCCTGAATAGACAAGATCAATCTTTCTACCACCCTGAAAAAATCCTAAATTTGAAAAAAAATCTGAAATCTAAGAAAAACAAACAAACATTGAAGTGTAACCCCCCAAAAAAAAGAACAGAAGCACCACCTGTAGCTATAAGAAATACCCTCAGTGGCTAGGCAGCCATACATTATTGTCAGATAGTTTTCTAGCCATAGGCCCTTTTCAGACCCTTTTCAATAACTGATTACTAACTTTTTTTCCTGTCATTTCAAACAGACCCATTTTAGTAACCAGCTGCTAGTGGAATTTATTTACCTTTTCATACAATCCTGCTTGTCTCCCATTGGTAAAATGTGCCTGAGGTGTTGTTGACGAAAACTGCTTTCTTGCCACTTTCAATCCTTTCTTGCAATTCTGAATCACTATAGAGCACTGTATGAAATACTCGCTAGCTCTTCCTGCTTTGCTGCTTTCCCCCTGCTGTTTTTCATTGCACACATGATTTTCCTCAGAGGGTTTTTAAACATTCTATTGGGAGCGCTATGGTGCTGAAACAGGACCTCAAGTGGGTGCCATAGTGGCACCATTGAGATGCCTGGACTCCACTGAGACACACTGAGATACATGTGGTCACAACTGTTGTTGCCTGGAAACATCTGTCGCTGAAGCCCAAAGCTCCTGCTTAAACTCACTGTCCAATGAGCTACTTCTTTCCTCCTTGTTTCCAGGTAATAGCGGCCATGATCATATGTATCATAGTCTATCTCAGTGGAGTCCAGTCATCTCAGTGGGGTCACTATTGCACTGATTTGTGGTCATCTTTCAGTGCCATAGCACTCTCAATAGAATGTTTTTAAAAAACTTCTGAGGAAGATTGTGCACACAGCAAAAAAGGGCAGTGGGGAAAGCAGCATAGTTTGAAATGGCCATAACGCTTCAGGGATGGCTCATCAATGAGAAGAAAATCACTGTGTGAAACCCCTTCCCTGTATCGCTTTACGAGATGATAGGCCAATAACAAATACCATCCAGTTTATTGTTTTCTGCCAGCAAAAGGCATGGGAGGAGGCAGAGTGCTTTCTAGGTCTGTTTTGATCTTTTAAAGAGGACTCATTGGATCCAGGCCCAGCAGCAATCACCAAGTGACTTGCATTACTCACCCAGGACTGGCTGTTTACTACTGTTCAACAGCAGCCATCCCACAAAAGCCACTGGGATGTAGTGGTTGGAATTTTAGTCTAGGATCTGGGAAACTCTGCAATGGAAGTTCACAGGGTGACCCTAGGCCAGTTACACATTCTCAGCCTAACTTACCTCACAGCATGGTTGTGAAGATAAAATGGAGAATGATAGTATTATGTAAACTGCTTTGGGTCTCCATTATGAAGAAAGATAGGATATCAGTGAAGTAAATAAATGATAAATACTATAGTGTTTAAAGATGTTAGTGGAAGTGAAGTCAGCATGCCAGTGCAATGCCAGTATACCAGGCCCTGCTTGGTCTTCCGTCCTTCCATCTCCCTTCTCATGTGCAGCTCTAAGGATTTCATGGTGGGAACAAACTTTAATTTCCTGAGATGTATGAATGCAGGAGCCAAGGTACTTCAGAAGAATTTATTTCCCACAAACCAAGATTCCTGAACCACAGCAATTTAGAATCCCAGTTTTGGGAAATAACCTCCAGTGCATCCAGGCACCAGCATTTGTATAAAATGGGGAACCAGAGTTTATTTTAAACCCCAAATCCTTAGTTGTGCTCAGTGTGAGAATGGAGGAAAGAAGAGCAACGGCAGAATGCATGCATGGGAAATAAGCCATATCCATTCTGTTGTGGCAAACTGTAGCTTAGTGTGATGCCTGCACATAGTAGTTGTTAATCAGAACTATAAAATAGTTGAATATTGTTAGTCATTGATTCCACTAAAAGCACAACTAATAACTTCATCTTTCTGCCAACTCTGATTGCATTTGGCACAGGGTTATCAGATTTGATACTTTCTGGATCTTCAAGAAAACAGCATCAATTTTCTATAGTGCAGTTGATTTCAATCTACTCCAGAGGACATAAATGCCTTGATTTCATTTCAGGAATAGTATTGTGAACCATATTTGCTGCCATTTCACTTCCTACAATGATAGAACTTCAGTTAATTCATTCTCACAAGAGCCCCTCCAGCTCACTGTGTGCAAGCAGAACATGCCCCCTAAACTTCTTTTATGTACTAGAACAGATTTTTGTTTCCATGTTTTCAAGTTTGCCTAATTTAATTGGTTTTTGCCTATTGAGGCAGGAAGCACATCTTCCTTCTTTGCTGAACATAAAATTAGCTTTCACTGCTGATTCGTGTTTGTTTGGCTCTGTATAAACTCTCTGTCTAAATGAGTTTGTTCTTTTGAAAGCAAATATCGCTTACAGATTTTGAAAGTGCAGGCAAAATTTGTAATCTGCTTTCTTCGTTCCCCTTATTATGTTCTGTTAATTTATGTACACATTAGCATGTATTTGCATGATTTATTCATTTAAAGCTTTATGTGTTTATTTGTATAGCAGCTGAGTAAGCTTTATCACAAAAAGTAAATACTAAGTTTCAATACCATTGATGGATTATGGTCTTGGATTTTAGCCACAAGAAAGAATCATTCTGATGCTTTGTCATTTCACTGGTAATAATGTTTCCAAGGAAGGTGTTTACATTGTTCTACTCAGCAGTACTGAAATTTCTTCTGTAAAACTGAGTACCTGATCAAGACAGGGTTGTATCAGTTCTAGACGAAAGATGAATCACACAACATGGGGTGGGGGACTTGGATTAAGGGTTCATGCTAGTTCCACATTGCCTTATGTCAAACAAGGTAAGAAAAACTGAGATTCCTGTGCCCAAAAACAAGCTATATGGACCTTTAATCTAACTCTGATCAACAAGTTATTTATGTCTGTACTATTCAGAAAGTGGCAGTAGAATGCATTCTATTGATGGTCTGCATCCACCATTAGACAGATATGACAGACTGCACTTTAAAAAGCATGTTTCATAGTGCAGCTAAATCAGAGAACCAGGAGATAAAGTGTTGTCTTTTCCCTGGCAGGGAGAGCCTGAGTGACAGGCTGCTCCTCTTCCCTGATTGGCCAGCACCAGTGGAGGAAAATATATGATCAGCTGATTGCTGAGGGGAGTGGTCAGTTGTCAGTCTGGAGATTACAGTTTAAAGTTGGAACCATTCTGAAGGCAGTCAGTTGGTTTCTGGCAGAGTTTTGGAGTCAGTGAGTCTGACAAGGTAAGTCAGACAGGTTCACCTCCAGTCTCTGTGGATCATTCTTCACAGGGCTTCCTTTGTGGTCCGCACCATCTGTTCGGCTTGCCCATTTGTGGCCGGGTGGAATGGTGTGGACGGGATGTGTTTAATCATGTTGTTACCCATAAACTCAAGGAATTCAGATGAGGTAAATTGTGTCCCGTTATCTGACACTACAGTGTCTGGCAATCCGTGGGTTGCAAAAATACGATGCAATGCTTTTATGATCTGTGTGGTGTTTCCCAGTGTTGTATGGGAGCCTGAGGGGGGTCTGGCCGAGATTCCTGGCATGGTTGACACACTTTCACCCACTCCTCTATTTCATGGCCAATGCGGGGCCACCAAACATAACTCTGGGCTAGAGCCTTCATTCTGACTATGCCTGGGTGACCTTCGTACAGAGCCTCCAGAACCCGTTTCCTTAGGTTGGGGGGCACCACCACCCTATTCCTCCATAACAAACAGCCCTTATGCACCGACAATTCTTGTTGTCGTGAGCTATACAGTTGGAATTCAACAGATAAATGACCCTCCGGCCACCCCTTCCACACCCAGTTAAGTACACAGGCGATTGTGGGGTCCTTGGTCGATTCAGCCATGATGTCAGATGTGTGAAGTTCTTCAATGGCCATGACTTTGTATGCAGGAACTGGGTCAAGAGCCGGCCCCAGGATAGGACACCGGATCAACGCATCTGTGTGCCCTATAGCCTTTCCCAGCCGGTGGATAAGGTCGAAGTCATATGCTGCCAGAAATACAGTCCAGCACAGCATACGAGGCGATAAGACCTGTGGGGTTTGTTGGTTAGGTGTGAATAGTCCCAGTAGCAGTTTATGGTCCATGACCATGAGGAACCTGAATCCATACAAAAAGTCATGAAATTTTTTCACGCCTGAAACTAAGGCGAGTCCCTCTTTATCAATTTGGGTCTAGTTCCTCTCAGCAGCAGTCAATGTCTGGGAATAATACGCTACTGGAGCTTCCTGCCCGCCCGCCATTACTTGGCTAAGAATGGTGCCAATGCCAAAGGGGGAGGCATCCACAGCAAGGACCAATGGTTTGTACTAGTCAAAATGTGTCAGAACATTATTTGATACCAACAAGTCCTTAATAGCCCCAAGCGCTTGGTCGTGCTGTGACCCCCATTCCCATTTCTCCCCCTTTACTAACAATTTGTGGAATGGCTCCACGATTGATGGCTTATGGGGCAAAAAGGCATGATAAAAATTCAACATGCCTAGGAATGATTGCAGCTCTTTTTTGTTCTGTGGTCATGGCGCGTTCTGAATGGTGGCAATCTTGCTTTCCCTAGGGTGAACCCCATGTTCATCAATGAGGAACCTTAGGAATTCTACCCTGGGTACCCCAAAATGGCATTTGTTTTTCTTGACCTTAAGGCTAGCCATTTGGAACTGACCCAACACCGCCCTGATGCGATCTGCCAATTCTGTCTCATACAATTAGCACATCATCGAAATAAGTCAACATGCCTGGCAGGTCCCGCAGCAACCCTTCCATTAATCCCTGGAAGATCCCCGTGGCCACATTCACACCAAATTGCAGAGTGAACCTTGAACGTCCCTTTGTGAGTGACAATTCTTTGTGCCTCAGCTGCATTTTGATCAACAGGCAATTGCTGGTAGGCCTGGGTGAGATCTAATTTTGCAAAGATCCACCCTCCCGCCAGGGATGTTAACACATGACTTATAATAGGCACTGGGTACGAATGTTGCTGTAACACCCTATTCATAGTACATTTATAATTGGCACAAATCTGAATGGACCCATCAGGCTTAATTGGTGTCACAACAGGGGTCTCCCACCTAGCATGTAATACGGGTTCGAATACACCCTGAGCAACCAGTTTGTCCAGTTCTGCTTCAATTCGCAGTCTGAGTGCAATGGGTACCCGCTGGTATTTCAGTCTGATGGGCGCCATGGAAGGGTCCAAGTCAAAAGTTATTGGCGGACCCGTATACTGTCCCAACAACCCGTCAAACACCTCGGGGAACTCTGAGTAGAGTGAACTCATTTTATTATCAGAGACCTGGTTTACCCCGGTCACAGCAATACCGTGGGCCTCGAACCAGTCTAAGCCCAACAGATTGGCCCTACACCCCTCGGCAACCAGGAGGCTCAGTGTCTCCTTTTTTTTTTTGTGAAAAACAATTTATTAAGATATATTAAAAGTTCAAACATACATTGAAACCTAAGTTATTATACCTCTTTTTCTCCTTTCACCCCCCTTAATGGCTTCCCACAGTGCTCCAACCTCCAGCCTAAAACTTATATCTTCTTCCTCCCTTCTTTTCTCATTAGTAATTTCTACAGGCAATGTATCTTTCAACCATTATTCTTATACATTTATCTCCCTTTTCTACTTTTCTTAATTTTCAGTGGTTATCAAAGCAAAGCAAATTGTCCTTTAAATTCCAGCATTTCTCTAAATAGTCTTTGAAATCTTTCCAGTCTGCAAAAAATTCTTCTGCCTCCAAGTTTTTAAGTTTCCTTGTCATTTTATCCATTTCAACCATAAAAAGTAATTTCTTTATCCATTCCCCAATTTCAGGGACCTTGTCTTGTTTCCAGTATTGAGCATATATCATTCTGGCAGTTGTGATCATACACCACATCAATGTTCTTTTTGCCATATTTACTTCTTCCAGTTTAAGCCCCAAAAGTAGTATTTCCGGTTCTTTCTTAAAACTACATTTCACAATTTTTTCAATTTCTGCATGGATCTCAGCCCAAAACATTTTTGCTTTTTTGCATGTCCACCACATATGGTAAAATGAGCCCTCCACTTTTTTGCACTTCCAGCATTTGTTTGACATATTGCTATTCATATTTGCAATTTTATTCGGTGTCATATACCATCTATATATCATCTTATAACAATTTTCTTTTAAATTATTACATGTTGATAGTTTCATTGCATTTTTCCATAAAAATTCCCAAGAAGACATAGATATTTCTTTGTTCATATTAATCGCCCATTTTATCATTTGCTCTTTAACTGTCTCATCTTCAGTATATCATTTTAACAATATTTTATACATTTTAGAAATCAATTTCTTATCTCCCTCAAACCATATCATTTCAATCTCATTATATTTTTCCCTAAACCTGAAAGCTTTTTTAAATCTTTTTTAAACAAATCATAAATCTGTCTGTATTGTAACCAACCATACTTAAAAGCCAAATCTTCTTCCATTTCCATTTCAAACATTCTTCCCACTGATTTCAGCATACCTTTATATTGCACCCAGTCTTCTCTATATGTTGAAAACAGTCTTATAACCTCCGCCGGTACAATCCAAAGCGGTCTCGCATCCAAGAAGTATCTTCTATATTTGGTCCATGTATCAAATAATGTTCTTCGAATATAATAATGTTTAAAAAACCCATCCATTTTCGTTTTTTCATACCATAAATATGCATGCCAACCAAATTTACAATCATGGCCTTCTAACACCAACAGTTTCTTATTGTCCAACGTAACCCATTGCTGCAACCAAGTTAGGCATACCACATCATGGTACAACCTAAAATTTGGTAATTGAAATCCACCTCTCTCTTTTGCATCACATAGTATCTTCATCTTAATCCATGGTTTCCTCCCAGCCCACACAAACTTTGAAATTTCTTTTTGCCACAGATTGAATACCTTTACATCTCTTACTATTGGGATTGTCTGAAATAAAAACATCAACCGTGGTAAAATGTTCATTTTAACCACCGAAATTCTCCCCAATACTGACAAATTCAATGTATTCCACTTTTTGGTATCCTGCTGTATTTTAGACCAAAGTTTGTCATAATTGTTCTTCATTGTCAACTCGATGCCTAAATATTTAGTTTTTTTCACAACTTCACACTGTGTCAGTCTCTGTAACTCCGCTTGTTTCTCTCCAGACATATTTTTGCACATCACCTTGGATTTACTTTTATTTACATAAAAACCTGCTAAATCTCCAAATTCTTTAATTTTTTCCATTAGCAATGGTAAATTCCGTATAGGGTCTTCTACCATAAACATTACATCATCTGCAAACGCTCTGTACTTATAAGAAAAACCTTTTTGAGTTAAACATTTGATTTCTTTGTCTTGTTTGATTTGTCCCAACAATACTTCTAGTATCCATATAAATAGTAACGGGGAAAGAGGACAACCTTGCCTCATCCCTTTTTGTACTTTGAAGTAATCCGTCATTTCAGTATTAATTACCAATGCCACTTTCTGTTCACAGTAAATTGCTTCTATTATATTTCTAAATTGTTCACCGATGCCTGTTTTTTCCATCACATTATACATGAAGTCCCAATTTAAGTTCTCAAACGCTTTTTCTGCATCTACAAAAAAGAAGCCAACTTCTTTATCTGGGTGCTTGTCATAATATTCAATAGCATCAATCACCACTCTTATATTGTCTTTTATTTGTCTATTGGGAAAAAAACCTGCTTATTCTTCTTCAATTACACCCTGCAAATAGATCTTGAGCCTTTCTGAAATAATTTTCGCAAATAATTTATAATCATTGTTTAAAGGGGAGATTGGTCTATAATTTTTCACATTTGTTAAATATTGTGCTTCTTTGGGGATAAGCGAGATCGTAGCTTCCTTCCACGATTCTGGTATTTTCTTTGTTTCTCTTATTTCATTTGTCAAAAGTTCAAAGAATGGAACAAGCTCCTCTTTAAATTTCTTATAAAACTTTATGGTAAAACCATCTGGTCCTGGAGCTTTTCCTAACTTTTCCTCTTGAATTGCTTTATATATCTCTTCTTTCATTATTGGGCTGTTTAACATTGCCTTAATCTTCTCTGATACTTTTGGAATCTTCATTTTCTCCAAATACTTTTTTATTTTATCCTTGTCTATTGACTTCTTTCCAAAAAGATTTGCATAATATTTAAAGAAGGGTCTCTTAATTCCATTGCTATCTACAATTTCTTTTCCCCCATCCATGATTTTACTTATAATTTTATTCTCCCATCTTTTTTTCAATTGCCATGCCAAAATTTTTCCACGTTTATTTGCACCTTCAAAAGATTTCTGTTGCAGCTTTTTCAGATTCCAATACATTTCTTGATTCATTAAAGTATTCAGCTGTTCTTGTAAGATCTGAATTTCTTTGACAATTTTCTTTTTCCCTGGTCTTCTCTTTAACTCTTTCTCCTTCATTTGGATTTTTTCCAGCACCCTAGTTTGCTGTTCTGATCTCTTTCTTTTCCCTGCTGTTCAAGGATATTAATAATCCTCTCATCACTGCTTTATAGGCATCCCAAATTGTTTGTATCTGCATGCCTTGAGTCATATTTGTTTGAAAAAACTGTTTAGTTTCTTTACTTATCGTATCTATTATCTCTTGCTGGTCCAATAAGTCCTCATTCAATCTCCATCTAGGTTTCCCTCTTCCTTCTTTTGATATCCAAACTATTGGATTATGGTCTGAGTTCATTTTCGGCATAATTTCCACTTTCTGAGTTTTCAAAGCCAAATCACCAGTTGTCCATATCATATCAATCCTTAAAAAAGAGTCATGTCTATTTGAGTAAAATGTAAAGTCTTTAATTGTACAGTTCCATTTTCTCCATACATCTTCCAGTTTCTCTTGTTTCACCAGATTAAAAAATGCTTTAGGCAATTTCCCAATTTTTTTATCTAGTCTTTTCGATTTCCTGTCTAATTTGTTATTAATAGTGCCATTAAAGCCTCCCGTTAATACAATTTGATCATAGGTCACCTGATCCAACTCTTGCATCAGATCTTCAAAAAAATTATCCTTTGCTCCATTCGGGGCATATATATTTACAATCAGAGTACTTTTTTGATGCATAGTCACTTCCACCGCAATATATCTCCCTTCCTTATCTTTAAAAAATTCTTTAGGTTCAAATTCTTTTTTGATATATATCACAGTTCCTCTCTTCTTTTTCCCTCCCAATGAATAAAATTCTTCTCCTAATTGTTTGTCAACCAGATATTTAAAATCCTGTTTTTTAATGTGAGTCTCTTGCAAACAGATTATATTACATTTTTGTTTTCCCAACCAATGTTTCACAATTTTTCTTTTATTGGGCGAATTTAGCCCATTCACATTCCACGATATCAATTTGTAATCCATCATGTTGTCCAATTACTGTTCTCCAAAGTCTTTTTCATTGTCCATCATAAATCTAATCATCTGTGCTGCAGTCGAAATCGTGTGTCTTTGACTTTGGAAGGTAAAGCTCAGTCCTTGCAGTATTTCCCATCTGTATCTTATATTCAACTGCCTCAGCTTATCTGTCAAATTCCTGAACTTCTTTCTGTCCTGAATGATTGCTCTGGGAAGTTCTTTCATTATTATTATCTTCTTGCCATCAATTTCCAAAGGCTCATTAAATTGCTTCTTGAGTATAATCTCTTTGAACCGCTTGGTTAATAATTGTACAATCACATTCCTTGGTAGGTTCTTCTGTTGTGCATACGCTGAATTCACTCTGTAAATCAAATCAAAATTATAGTTTATCTCATCAGTGTCCTCTTGTAAGTACTCTGCAAATGCTTTGATCACTCTGTCACGGATATCCTCAGCCAGGTTTTCTTCCACCCCTCTTAGTCTAAAATAGGTTTGCATGGCTCTATATTCCATCATAGTATCTATCCGTTTATTCTCTTTCACCGCCATTTCCGCTTTTTGGCTTACGTCTTGTGTTTTTTGCTCTATTTCAGCAGACTATTGTGATAAATTCTGGATTTCTTTTTTAATCTCTCCCACATCTTTTTAAAGATCTGCTACCTCTGCCACCACCAGTTCCTCCATTGTATCCATACCTTTTCCTTGAATTTCCTCCATCTGTTTTCCCAGCTCCTGAATGGCATCCATCATCCTTTTTTCCATAGCTTCCATCGCTACTTGCCAGTCCTTACTTTTGGTGGACATCTTTGGGGTCGAAAACGCTGCCGCCCTCTGTATTTGCCTTAAATCCATTGTTGACCGTTGTTCAATCTACTTCACCTTAAAATGAAAGTCCACTTACACAATTCAATACTCCTCCGTGCGCTTAGCTGATCCGCCCTATTTCCGCTCTTCTAAAGCTTAAATCCAGGCTATAAAATAAGTTTTAAAACTTGGTCCTCCCCAAAATGTTGGGCTTTTTCTCTATTGTTTTATAGTGTAGAGTAGGCTTTTCTTAACTGCTTCCTGTCCGTCGCTAATTCCCTTCCTCTCTGTACCTTCCGGTGTACCTTCCAGTGTTGCTCCTTCTTGCTCCCCGCCGTCTTCCAGTCCGCCGCTTCACCTCCGGTCTCCTTCTGGCCCTCCAAGTTCCTGTCTAGGCACAGTCTCTTCTGTTGCTCCTCAGCGTCATTTCTGGCCTCCCACCTTTTCCAACTCTCTCAGTTCTTTTGTGTCCTGCAGTCTCGCGAGGTTTGAAGGTGGGTTTCTGTCTCTTATCTCATCCACCACCACAGAAATGTTAAACAATTTTCTTTTTTGTATATTTCTGCTTCAATTATCTCTTTTTTCACCATCAAACTTTGCTCAGTCAATGTTAAACATCAATACCACTTATCCAGATAAGTCCACAAGCTCACCCAGCCGGTTCCCGGTAAGTAAAATTGTATCCATTACCTTGTTTGTTTACTTCTGATCTTCGCACTGTCTCATTCTATCCAGATTTTCCCCTTTAGTCCATGAGATCGGGAAATGGCAATTTTAAGCTGAATGCTCAGCTCGGTGGGCTCCTTGAATGCTGAATGCAACGCCTGCTTTGAGTGAGGGGTCAAAGTGTAATACAAGCCTCCTCCGAGACTTGATCACACCAATCTCAACTCTCTCTTGGGTCTTGATGCTTGCCAGACTCTCCCCTGCCTGGGGGAGTTTGTGTTGGGCTATAACTAGCCCAATCTGTCAAAAGGAGCCCCCGTCCACCCTGCGCGATTGCAAGATGCGTCAGATTGCCATTTTCCCCCAACCAGAAGCCCTGTGTCTCCTTGAAACCTTTAAACTGTACCTCAAACTCGGCCTCTCCAGCCACAGGAATGCACTGTCCCTGGAAATCAGAAAGGCACACCCGGCTGGGCGCACACCGGCAGTGGCTCCTCCTAGGAAACAGGTGCTGCAGCATCTCCGTGGAGATGACAGTCATTGCCGATCCCGAGTTGACCTTCATCTTGTATGGCTCCCCGTCCAGCATCACGGTTACATGGATCTTTTTCTTGGCCCTTGGTCCGGTGCTCATGATGGTCGTGGGGCAGGAGCAGCAGGTGGTCCCATTGCAGTCAGCTCGCCTCACTGTTCTGATGTCTCATGCCTTGTGGTTTTGCCATGGTGAAGGTGGTGGTGACTTCTTCTTCCCCTTGGCTTGGCACACTCTGGCCAAGTGGCCCTGCTTGTCACACATTCAGCATCTGATGTCACATGCCCAACACTGGTCTCAGTCGTCTGCTCCTCTGCAACCCACACAGGCTTGTTGAGGTCATCATCCTCACCCTCGGATTCACTAGCTAAGTCATGATGTACCAACTTCTCTGGGCACTGACAGTGCAGACTGCCAGCCTAATCTCCTTGGTGGACCACTCCATGGCTTCTGTAGCAATGGCTTTGGCATAGACCATAGCATGTCAGCTCTGATTTTGTGAAAAGCCTCTGTTGGAGCTTTTCATTCCACAGGCCACACACCAACTGATTGAGCAACGGCGCTTCCAGGTCAGGAAAGTTGCAGGTCCTAGCTGCCTTTTGTAATGCCATGACATATTCAGCTATTGACTCACTTGCCCCCTGGTCTTGCTTGTAAAAAGCATGCCAACAGACAATCCACGATGGCTTGGACACAAAGTGATTTTTCAGCTTGATTGTGATATCAGCTAAAGAGTCAGTCAAGATATCTGCCAGGGCAACTAGAGACCTGGCCACATCGGACATGGCTCGACCACAGGAACTAAGCAGCATCGCTGTCTTCATGGCTTCTACCTCGATCTGGTTGGCTTGTAGGTGGAACTTGAACCAGGTTATGTAGGAGTCCCAGTCCTCCAGCTCTGGTTCGAACACCATGAACTTCGCGCTGGCTGCCATCCCTCTTGCCAGTTCTGCTGGTAGGATGGCAGGGTGTTGTCCTTCTCCCAGAACCCTGGACAGGTCATCTTCATCTGCCATGGTGGCAGTGGTTCAGCAGGGCTGCCTACTCACCATGATCTCATCCTCGTCTCCAATGTTAAGTATGAGACTCAAGGCAGCAGCTCATAATAAGTGATTCAGCTTTATTTACAAGATAGGAATGAACACAAAAATAAGAGAGCAACAGGCCCTCTTTTTAAACTATCCGGGCTGGCATAACCGTGCCCCTTGTTGCTTTAAGAACCAATCAGAACAGTAACATAACAACCAATAAGAACATCTCCCTCCAGAACCTTTCTAGTATCCTGATTGGTCTACTATGCAAAGTAGCCAATCAGAGTTTGCTGTTTTCAATACCAGGCTTAGATAGGGGTGAGATTCAAGCTTAGGATATTTATATATATATGATACATAACAGTCTACTTTATACATACACCAGAACTGGGAGAGAGATTTTGCAAGAGTAATTGGGGTAGTGCTCCCTTTCTAGCCAAAAAGGAACAGGGTTAATTCCTCTGAGGAGAAGGAGAAGATTAAACCCTGCCCAGTGTTTTTGAGGGTTTATAAATGCTGAGGAGCACCCTAGTCTTTTGTAAGGGGAAATGGTTTTAAACAACTCAGGAAATAGAAATAAACTGTAATTTAACCAAGGAGTGAGTTAGGTTTACAAAGTCAGTGACCAACTCTGGTAAACTTGAACTCTGATGAAACATTGTTGCTGTAACTAAAATTAGTTAATTAATTAAAATTAATTAAAATACTAAGTAAAACATCTCATACAATTAAGGACTAAGAATACCTCAATTTGTCTGAAGAAGTGTCCCTGCACACAGAAGCTTACATCTTAAATAAAACTTTGTTAGTCTTAAAGGTGCCATTAGACTCAAACTTTGTTCTGCTGCTTCATACCAACATGGCTACCCACCTAAATCTCAGAATACCTGAAAATAAGTTTTAATAAAATTATTTTGCCTACTCAAAGAAGTGAATTCTGTATTATCAACAACTTTTATCTCAGCAATCCCAGTCCCTGACTCACCTATTTAATCCCTGCCTGTTGAATAAACGTGTTCTTTTGTTTTCCTGTTAAACCCTCTCCAGTGCGATTTCAAAATGAGTTCTCCTGCTTTTCCACAATAAGTCCCTTGGGCTGGACTAAAAGCCAAATTATATTTTGTAGGACAGGGTGGGACAGAAATTCCTTCAAAAACCTCTATTATTTACATGCTACTAAGGGCTGCTCAGCCACAGCAGTGAATCAAAGAATTCCCCTATCTAGAGGGTGATCATTTCCCACGTCATCTCCAAGTCTGCCTAGACATGAAGGCTATACATACAACATATCCTATAAATATTATGCCGATGGAACGTCAAGGCTGTCGTGTTAAATGGTCCCCTAAACTCGATCTAAAGGTGAAGGAAGTTCTAAAAGATAAGAGTCTCCAACTTTTCTGCCAAGCCTTTAAAGCACCTTTAAATCCAGAACATTCATTAAAAATGTATGATGACCTGATTCAATCATTAAGGCCATTCCTAATATGCTTTCCAGGAGGAAGGCAAGCTGTGAAGAATTTTCCTTCTAAACCATGGTTTGACCAAAGCTGTACTAAAGCTAAAAATGCCCTATCCACTGCATACAATTCAGCAAGGAGGGCTGAGGGAAAGAATAGGCAGGAAGCCTATAGCTTTCTTTCATCTCAAAAGAAGGAATATAAACTCCTGGTAGATAGATGGAAGAAAGAATACACTAGAGAAAGGTGGGCCAATTTAATTGAAGTAGCCAGGAATAAAAATACATCTCTATTCTGGAGACTGGTGTCTAATAGAAGTATTTCCTTTTATCTGTTCTAACCCGACTGCTCAGCAATTTCATGGAGTGCCCACGAGTTCTTGTATTGTGAGAAAGGGAGAAAAGTACTTCTTTCTCAACCTGCTCAATCCCATTCATAATCTTATAAACCTCGATCATGTCACCCCTCAGCTATCGTTTCTCCAAGCTAAAGAGCCCCAAGCATTTTAACCTTTCTTCATAGGGAAGGTGTTCCAACCCTTTTATCATTCTAGTTGCCCTTCTCTGCACTTTTTCCAATGCTATAATATCCTTTTCAGATGTGGCAACCAGAACTGTACACAGTATTCCAAATGAGGTCGCACCAATGATTTATACAGGGGCATGATGATACTGGCTGATTTGTTTTCAATTCCCTTCCTAATTATCCCCAGCATAGTGTTGGCCTTCTTTATTGCAGCTACACACTGACTAGACATTTTCATTGAGTTATCTACTACGACTCCAAGATCTCTCTCTTGGTCTGTCTCTGCCAGTTCAGACCCCATCAACATGTATTTATATTTAGGATTTTTGGCTCCAATGTGCATCACTTTGCACTTGGCCACATTGAACCCCATTTGCCATGTTGATGCCCACTCACCCATCCTCGACAGATCCCTTTGGAGTGCCTCACAATCCTCTCTGGTTTTCACCACCCTGAACAACTTCGTGTCATCTGCAAATTTAGCCACTTCACTGCTTACTCCCAATTCCAAATCATTAATAAACAAGTTAAAAAGCATTGGACCGAGTACTGATCCCTGTGGTACCCCACTGCTTACCACTCTCCACTGAGAAAGTTTCCCATTTATACTCACTCTCTGTTTCCTATTTATAAGCCAGTTTTTGATCCACAAGAGGACTTGTCCTTTTATCCCATGACTATTGAGCTTACTTAGGAGCCTTTGATGAGAACTGTATCAAAAGCTTTCCGGAAGTCAAGGTAAATAATATCTATTGGGTCCCCCTTGTCCACATGTTTGTTCACTCCCTCAAAAAACACTAACAGGTTAGTGAGACAAGATCTTCCCTTACAGAACCCATGCTGAGTCTGCCTCAATAGTTTTTGTTCATCAATGTGCCTACTAATTCTTTCCTTAATAACAGTTTCCACCAACTTACCCGGTATCGATGTCAGACTGACTGACCTGTAATTTCCCGGATCTCCCTTGGAGCCCGTTTTAAAGATGGGAGTGACATTAGCTACCTTTCAGTCCTCAGGAATGGAGGCAGATTTTAAAGAAAGATTACATATTTTTGTCAGGAGATCCACAAGTTATCCACAAATTCGTATCCTCTCAAATTTATAAATGGGTAACAGGAAATATAAACCCCAGGGGCCTGTTCTCTTGAATCTTGCAGGACCAATTTCAGTCCAACTGGCATAGAATAGTCTTGAATTCCATCCAGAAATTAGGCTTTTCTCCCCAAGCCCTTCTGGATCTTGGTTTAGACCAGGCAAAATCACTTATTAAGCAGAAAATGACTGTCACTGAAAGACAATTGGAAATTTTCAGTTCTCCTGGCTATTTCTCTCCAGCAAATACCAGATATTTAGTTGCTTTTCTTGAATCTAATAACTCAAGAAGGGCATTCATGTTAGCCAGAACCATGTCCTTGCCGTCTGCAGTATTGGAAGGGAGGTTTAAAGGGACTCCTTACTGAAGTTCTGCTCCTGCCCCCTTCATGAAATAGACTCTCCAGATCACATATTTTTTAACTGTGTATACCATAGTGTGAGCCATATGGAGACTATTAGTCCATTGTTAGAAAGGTTTCCTGGCAGATCAAATAAAATTAAACTTGATTACCTCCTGTCTGATAGGAACCACCAGACAACAAGAGAGGTGGCTAGATTTTGTGCCCAGGTTTACAAGGAGCATAAAATGCATGGCAATTAGATTCTTTAATCTTTTATCTAAATTATACACAAATTTTACTGCTGTCTTATTTTATCTCTATGTTATAGTCACAGTTTTTAAAATTTAAGTGTGCCACTGTTGGTTTTAGCTCATATTTATTATTCAGATGTTTTTATGTAAAATGATTGCGTGCACTGGTCATTGACTATAACAATAAATTTGTGTCAGGCACTTCAGAAAGTCAGTCAAACACCAGGCTTCAAGAAGATAGCGTTTATTGAAAGCAGTTCTAAAGGCACACTAACATTTCTTTGTCAGGGATAAGTTACATCGAAGAAGCATCTACTGTTATATCCACTGGGGGCAACCCCCCCCTTCATCTACCAATGGCTACTAAGCCCGCGCGCAGGAAGAGGTGCAAAAGTTATAAAGCAGTAAATAACCAACTGGCCCAAAGCTGTCTCTGCAGAGGAAAACAAGGACTGTGAGACCAAGGCCATTTGGTGAGATAGCAGACTGGCCAGGCTGTGAAATCCACCGTCTCCTAGGCAACCTGCACACCTCCCAACATTCCAGACATGAAAAGTTACAGACCATCCATCCCTCCTACCCTCCCATCCATCTCATGGCAGGATCACCTGACAATTTGATTTGATTTGATTATTTGAATCAAAGAATTTTGGCAAGAAAGTTCTAATCAGTGTGGGGAGAGTGAAAGGGGTCTGTCATAATAGGACTTCTTTTTAAGTTGATTAAAAGAATCACATTTGATATGGATGGAGAATTCTGCTAATAATTTTGATAAAAGGTATGTGAGTGTGAATTAATGAATACATTTGATATTAGCTGATTTGAAAGGTGTGGAGGAGACGGAAGAAAGGATAGCAGATTATATTATTGATTAAATTGACTCTCTCTATAAATCAAATTCCCCAACAGTAAGAAAGAAGAAGTTCAGTCAGGAATATTTGTGATATCTGTCCAGAGTGAACTACCTACGTGTGTCTGTATTTGTACTCCTGATGGGTATAAGGGCTGCCCAATTCATCTTCCCTAAATTTCTCCAAAACTCCATGCATGTTGAACACAGAACCATCAAGATACTCTGCTTACTGAGATATTTGGATTCCTAGGGAAGATGGCTGACTAAAACAACTCAACAGCATAAAAATAAGTCATTAAAAACAAGCTGTAACATAAAACAACAGGGACCAGCCTCTATGATATTTATAAAACAGTCCTCAGATTGGAAGCAGACCCTTAAAAAGATTGAATCCCTCAGTTAAAATCCTGGGTAAAAAGAAATGTTTTGGCATGGAGCCTAAAGAATAGTAAGGCAGGTATCAGTCAAGCTTCATGGGGAGGGAATTTCAATGGCAAGGCACCACTTCTGAAAGAACTCTGTCTTTAGTCATAATCTGCCTTACCTCTGCAGGTGGGAGAACAGAAAGCAGGATTTGAGAAGATCTTAAATGGTAGGCTGGACAGTATGGCTAGAATGGTATTCTCTACAGTTGTATAGATTTCTCAACAGTCTTTTGAATGATATATGAGGTTTTGTTGTTCATGTAAATATGAATCCTTTGGCCTCAGCACTATGTATTTTAATGGATGTTGTTATCAATTGCACCTAGGAGTGAGACCACTATCCTGAGTTTTCTGTTAATATAAGTTGCCTTTAATATCTTGGCTGGACTTGAAGGCAGGGTAGAAAGTTGATAAATAAAGGCTGTGATCACACAGACCAGATAATGCAGGGGGTGGCATGGCTGTTCACCCTGGAGCAAAATAAAATGCGGTAGCCCAATCACACTGTACAGGCTTTACTCCTCCCTCACGCCAGTCCAGGAATGAGCGATACCAAAATCCCATATGCTTCAGGAACACTTAAATCAGTAGTCTGCCACCAAGATCCCTTATATCATGGTCCTCACCAAAGGCTCAGGAGCAGAGATCTATGCTCCTGCCTGGTCTAGAGGATTTAGCACCTTTTCAGCTCTGTGCCAGAGCTGCAGATAATTAATTAACACACAGTGGTAGCTTTCTAGGCGAACAGTTTAGGCACAGTGTCTAGGCTTAGAACCCAGTTGCAATACAGGACACAAACTCAGATAATATTGAGGAAATATTATCTTTAATCAAAGCAGAAGCATGCATATATCATAAGACTTGCAGAGGTAGAAAAAACAAATAAGATCTATAGCTTATTCAGCTCTAACTATACATAGAGATATTCATAGTTACCAGGTAGTTCATAGGTACCAGGGAATCTTCAGGATGTGCCACATGATTTCAGTGGGCAGTTAGGCCAGCTTGCTGCCCACTAGTAAAAATTCCATATTGCAGGTATGTAATCCAAAAGGGAACTCACTCTCAGAAAGGGGCCCTCTTTCCAAGAGAACTCTGTCCCTCTTCCCATAGGGTAAGCACAATTCCCTCCCTTTCCCATCATAATTGAATATGTCCATTTACCCAATTATGAGAGGCTGAAGAGGTGTGCCCAAATATCCAGTTACAGGCATTCATTGCGTACGTGACTGGAGATATGTAAGAGAAGCTTTGATGTGTTAATGTTTGGGACATCTGTGTCCCCCCATCTTGGGAAGACACCTCAATGTCTGCTCTTCCCAACCAAGGTGTCAAAATGTCTTGGATATGGATATCAAGCTTGGCATCTGGCATGCCATTTGTTGCAGGTGACAAAAGTCACATGGAGTTGTCAGCAGCTAGGCCATTTGGGCCTTGCAGGAATGAATCAGGAAAGTCTTTTCCTATACACACACGGTCCCCCAAGTCTCTGTGCTTAGGCTGTTAGCTGCCGATCACACAGCGATGCTGAAGCATGACAAAGAAGTGGCGTAGCATGATCACACAAGCGGTGATTGCAAGCCACCGCTTCCAGATCAGATGGGCAATTGTTTTTTTCCAACAGAGTCCTCGCATGCACATGATCAAGGAATGAAGGATCGCTTCATGGCGAGTTGGTGGAACAGGTCACATTTGTGCACATGCGCAGTTTGGCGTTTGTGTGCATCCTATGGAGACTTACAAAAAACATCCAGTTTGTGATGGGACATGGACGGGCGCCGGATGCCATGGGATACTAGCGCTCCCATGATCAGACTAGTGCACTTTCTGTGGTACTTTTTAACTCTGCATCTTTGGCAGAACGCCATGGGTTGACCATGGGAGCGCTACATTTCCCAGATGTTGTGGTGTGATCGCACCCCGAAAATCCACCTGACATTTGTGCCTTCTTCACGGCAAATTCTCCGTGTGACTGGGGCCAAAAATACTTTTTTTCTAAAAATTAAATTAGTAAAAGAAAAGTATTTCCATTCAACTACTCCATTTGTACTCTTCTTGCACATACCTATTCCATTCATGAGAGTACTTCCACAGGTTTACTACCCCAAAGAAACACTCCTACCACAGTCCATCCTGGTTCTTCCTTCAAAGACTTGAAAAAGTGCCAAATGAAAAACTGAAAACTCTGTAGCACTACACAGCACCGTGTACAATAATTGACATTAATTGCTGTTTGGAGCAGGAAATCAGTAGTTTTCAACTGATGTTAAATGGAAAAATCACTTAATGACAATTGTTATTAAACTGACATAATTGTAGAGAAATATAGAATTAGAACAAGGAAGATTGGTGAGCAGGAGAAGATGCCATTAAGATAGATTTCTCAGTAAATGAGTTGAGAGTAGCTGGGCTGGACAATTAATAGGGTTTTCTAAGATACCATCATAGTTCTGGTCAAGCTTTCAAAACATTGTAAAAGTCCAAATAAACCAGTGGGAACACTGGACCAGCCTGATTTTGTGCTTTGAAGGATACAGCACAAAATGCAGTTTGCCCCTTGATAGTTCTCCACAACTGTGCTGTGGCATTTAGGATGGCCTAATCTTTCCTAACAAGCCCCATGTTCACTTGGTTGTTGGTACATGCTTCCATGTAAAAATTGTCAGCACTGCTTCAGAGGATGAGAACGGTCACCAGAGAAGTAGGAAAAGCTTGTGGTTCTCTAGTTCTAGGCCATCTATAGTTCTAGGAGACTATACAACTGGAAAGAAATCTGAAGACTTGTGCTAAAACAACTGCATTATGTTCCTTAATTAGTGAATCTCAATTATCACTCTGAGAATGTGCAAGAGAGTGAAATCTAATGAGAAAAGGACCTTCACTTAATAGTCTGCCCAATTTTGCCTATCAGTATGCTATCATTTGTCTTCTGACTCTCCTTGTCACAACCTCTACTGTGGTTTGTGACTATAGTTTCATTAGGCTCCATCTCTACACAAGGTTTCTAAGTCTCTCTTGTGAAATTCCTGGAGATTTGGGTGTGCTGCCTAGGAATGGTGTAGTTAGTGGATAGAAGGAGTTCAGAGGGATGGTATATCATACAATCTGTCCTCTAAAGCTGCTACTTCCTCTAGGATAACTGATCTCAGGAGATCATTTGTAATTCCAGGAGAACTCCAGGCCCCAGCTTGAGGCTGGGAACCTTATCTCTACATGAAGTCATGGATGGGAGAAGAAAGGTAAGAACAACATATAGGGTGACAATCCACTTGCTGAAAGAGGATTCATTATCCAAAATAAGGCCCTTTCCTTTCATATATACATGGTGGGTCAAACAGTGTTTACTACTTTTCTGGGCACATCCAGTGAGGATAATTGTATAGAAATAGTCACAGAATGACACACAGGGCCATGAGCTACAGAATGTTTTTGTGTCTTGACTAAGGATATTCTCTCAGTCACATCCTGTCCGTTTTCTTCTAGTTTTCATGAGCAGTTGCTATTCAGACTGTGATAATATTAAACATAAGAACGAAGCATGAAATCAAAAGAATTTCTGCATTAAGCTGCTCAATCTGCAGTTCTTTTCACACATGCCCACTTTTCACATGCTCTTGATGTTCTGCAAATAAACAAATGAGCATCCACCAGTTGTTAGTTGGCTAGCTCAAAGCCTTGGATTGTATGAGAGTAATGCAGATACAGAGACACTGAAAAAAAAACAGTGCTAATGAGGTTCTGCATATTTGATTGAACCCAGCAGAAAACATTTGTGAGTGATCGTGCAGGCTTGGATTATGTAATTAGATGAGAAGAGTGAAAAGAATCTTACAATATTGTTTACACAGTTTGGCAGTGCATAAACACACAAGACCAAATGATCTCAACAAGTCACATAAACCTTAGTCTGTCCAGGAATTAATCAGTATCTGCATTGTTTATGCAAATCTGAAAACTGAGGGTAAAAACCTTTCATCTAAATAATGTATCAAGACAAATATCAGAGGTCAGAAGTTATTTTTTGTAATTTCGAGCACAACAAAGGTAAACAGAATTCAAGCCAATTTAACCATCTTGATTTAACCCACAGAATCTGGGGAACTGTATTCCATGAAGATGCTGAAGATTCTTTGCTGGAGAACCCTGTCTGAATTAGTTCACACAGTGCTATGATTGTTAAAGATATTTTATACTGGTTTACATTTGGAGGGTGAAAATGCCTTACAGTTCATAAACATTTCAAAATATTCTGGAAGCTCTATTTATTTCAAAAGTATAGAGGATACCTTGTGATTTCTGGGATCCGTGCTCAGTGATCGAATGTAAAAATCAATATATACACATAAGCAGTATGTATTGGGCAAATAAATAAAATAAGTTCTGCATATACTTTGAACTTCTAGTGGATAAACACGTAAATATTCAAGAGGGGCCGCAATCATGTCACTACAAGAGTCAGTGTTTGATGCTGTCCATGAATTTAAAATCAGCAGAAAACAGTAATAGTCCTTTCCACTCCCCACAAGTCATGTTGAGTTTTTAGCAAATATGATTTAGAGGCATTGTTAGCATAGTAAAGGTAAAGGTTCCCTTGTTCGAAAGCTAGTCGAATCCGACTCTAGGGTTGCGGTGCTCATCTCCGTTTCAAAGCTGAAGAGCCAGCGCTGTCCGAAGACGTTTCCGTGGTCATGTGACCAGCATGACTAAACACCAAGGCGCACGGAATGCTGTTACCTTCCCACCGAAGTGGTACCTATTTATCTACTTGCAATTTCTTGCTTTCGAACTGCTAGGTTGGCAGGAGCTGGAACTAGAGACAGGAACTCACTCCGTCTTGTGGCACCCGGGTCTTGAACTGCTGAACTACTGACCTTCCACAGCCTGCAGTTCAGCGTCTTAACCACTTGAGCCACTGCAGCTCCTAAGTCTTGTTATCATAAGCATGTGTTA
Organism: Gekko gecko; assembly: GCA_029375565.1. NCBI lineage: Eukaryota > Metazoa > Chordata > Lepidosauria > Squamata > Gekkonidae > Gekko > Gekko gecko. The sequence goes on from JAPDNY010000006.1 coordinate 86,265,819, forward strand.
ATCACTGATCTTGTATAACATGTGCTGATATGTTTGTGGCTGAAATTAAGAATTATAACTGATCTCCAGACAACAGAGATCAGTTCCCCTGGAGAAAATGGTGATTTTGGGTGGTGGATTCTATGGCATTGTACACTGCTGAGGTCTCTCCCCTCTCCAAACCCCACCATCCCCAGGCTCCACCCCCAAATCTCCTGGAATTTTCCAGCCTGGAGTTAGTAACCTTATCTGGAGTTGGGGGAGTTAAAGCTTACTCCCTTGTCATGTGTAGGTCATTACCTGATAGAGTTTAGACTTTCTGCTTCCTCCTTCCTCTGCAGGGGCAGTGGACCAATTAAGATGGTCCACCCCAGGAACCTGATGAATCCTGATGGTTTCCTATCAGCACTTGGAGATTTTCCCACCTCAGCTGCTGCTGATTCTGTTAAGACCCTGACCTCTGTCTGGAATAGAGAAATGTCCTGGCCTGTTGACACAATTGTCTCTAAGGGCCTTCTCCCCACCAGACAGAACCAAGCAGTCTCTCTTTTTTACCGGGTAACTGATGACGATGAAATGGAAGGGATGATGGCTTGAGCACTGCTGGCAGAAAAGTTGGGATGAGATTGAACAAACAAGGTGTAGAGCCCATATTAGAGACTATACAGTGGAGGTGATGACAGTGAAAAGGCAATATTTCTCTGCCACCATTGTGTCTGCACATGACTGTCTAGCTGAACTGTTTTGTGTGGTCTGGGGCTTTTACATTATAGCCCCATGGAACTGGATTCTGGCCACATGATGGCCCACTGTGATCTATTTGCTACTTAGACAAAAATCACCAAGCCTTGTTCTGGGTTAGATAGGGTAGTGATCTCCCTGATGGAGGCAGGGTTTCCCCTGAATCTGGGGGGCCCAATCCACCACTGGCTTGCTGGCCAGCTGGGGGACTCCATCCCACACATCATGCAGGGGATGCTCTAGCATTTGGACAAAAACTCTATGGTGACCAGATTTTTGCCCAAATGCTAGAGAGTCCCACCTGATGTGTTGCTTTGCATGCATACAAGCAGACTTTCAGGAGAAGACTGGACCCCACCCTGCCAACAGCCGGGTAAGACCTAGCAACCCTAGGGTTAGATGCTGACGAGGATGCATGTTCAAATGAGGTACCTAGGGTTGCCAGCTCTGGGTTGGGAAATACCTGGAGATTTTGTGGGTGGAGCCTGTGGAGGGCAGGCTTTGGGAAGATTAGGGACCTTAGTGAGGTATAATGCCATAGTTTCCACCTTCCAAAGCAGCCATTTCTCTAGGGGAACTGATCTCTGTAACCTGGAGACCAGTTGTAATTCTGGGAAATCCACCTGGAGACTGGCAACCCTAGATGTACCTTTTGCACCTACTTGTCTGATTTATATGGATACCTTTCAATGGTAAATATTTATTTTATTTTATAACAAACAAAGACAAGCAAACAAAAATAAACAATAGTACATACAAACATTCAATGGGAGAATCTCCGGCTCTTTGAGTTAACTATTAAATTGTCCATAAATCTCTCAATAAAAGTATGTTTCTGCATCTTATAATATTAAATATACCTTTTGCACAGTTTAATATAGTTGTTCTCATTGTCCTATATTTCGGTTGTGTTCACAACATTTCATTTAATGTATTCTTCAATCCAACTGTAAAGTCTTGACCATGTATTTTCGAAGTTTTCCTCTTTATGTCCTTTCAAAATTAAAGTTAATTTGCCCATTTCAGGAGTTTCGAATAGTTTGTTTATTTCTTCTTTGGAAGGTATCTCCTTTCTTCTCCAATATTTGGAATATAATATTCTATCAGTTGTAACTACATGTACAGTAAGATAAGTGTTATGTATTAAGATGGTCATGGCTGAGCTAGCCAGGCCATGCGGTTGCGCCGATCTGCAGACCTTTGGTCCTAGAACAATAGCCACCTCGGATCCTAGCGTGGACCAATAGGTTTGCCCGGATCCTGAATTGGACCTATAGAACCTGGGCCATGTAAATAGAACCTATCACAGGAATTAGGGGTGTGTTGGGTGTGAGTGTGGACACTCATATAAACTGGCCTCAGACCGGATAGTTTATCTTCCATTTTGATGTAATTAATAAATTTGAGCTGATTTCACCATGCTGAGCCTCAGAACTCAGTACTTTACACTGGCAATGAGGATGGGATCCCGATGAGTGACTCCAGACCGGCACCACACATCAATGTACAAGAGGACACCATGCCCCGCACCGATCCTTCACAGCACTGCACCGTGCCCCGCGTCCCTGATCTTTGCTCATCACAACAAGTCATGGCTGCAGCTCTGGGACACATTGAAGTCTTCAACCCCGCTCACCCTGAGTTTTGGGAAGCATTGGTGGAGCAGCTGACAAACTACCTCACCTTTCAAGAAATTACTGATGCTGGTAAGAAACGGGCCCTACTCCTAAGCACGTGTGGAGTGGCCACCATCTGCTTGGCCAAGGGATTTCTGACTCCTACAAAATTGGCCAACAAATCTTATGAGGACATCCTCAAGGCCCTAAATGAGTACTTTGTACCGAAACCCACCAAAATGGCGAGGCGAATGGACATATGGGCATGGATGCAAAAGTCTGGGGAAGGGGCTACAGTCTACATGGCCGAGCTACACCAGCTAGCCATAGACTGTGAATTCCCAGATGTCAAGGAAGTCATTCTAACGCAGTTCACCTGGGGGGTCCGCAATCCCAAACTGTGCAGGAAAATCGTGGGGCATGCAGAACTCAAGTTGGAGAAGGCCCTCCAGGTCACCACTGCGTTTGAGAGATCACATTGAGACCACCAGGCATCTGCCGTGACACACCAGGTATCTTCAGTAGCTGCATCGACCTCCTCAGATGAGGATGAGGTACTTCAAGTTCATTGGCCAGCTTGCCACAACTCTCACCTGGCACAGTCCACAGCCTCATCCAATGCACAAATGGCCTGTGCCAGCTGTGGGGAATCGCATGAATGGAGGTCCTGCCATTTCTGAGATGCTTGTGGAAAGCAAGGCCACATTGCCCGTGCCTGCCACTCCAAGGGAAACCATTGCTGCACCACCATGCACCAAGAACCAGCAGAACTCCACAGCACCTTGGTACATCGCAACCAGGTACATTTTTTGTCCCAGGAGTCCACCAATAAGATTAAAGTGACTATCTTAATAGAGGGTGCCCCATGCATAATGGAACTGGACACTGGGTCCTCCCTCTCGATAATCTCCAAGGAGACCCTACGAATGCTCTGCCCTACTGGGGGACCCCCGCTGGAAGACATTGGCCTCACACTAAGGGACTTCCAAAAGAACCCTGTAGCCATTAAAGGGGTGGGCCAGTTCTGTGTAAAATACAAAGCATTCAAAGGCCCATTGGAACTGCTCGTGGTGAAGGGACGTTTCACCAGCTTACTGGGGCTAGCTTGGTTCAATGCCTTAGGTCTGACTGTCACCGGAATACAAAATGTGCAGTCGGGGAACTTCAGTAATGTGTGCAATGAGTTCCCGGCTGTATTTGATGGGTTGCTTGGCCAGTACATGGGTCCTCCGGTTGCCCTGACTCTCGATCCAGTGGTACGCCTCTGTCTGAAAGCCCAGCAGCTCCTGTTCACCCTCCAGCCCAAAATTGAGACAGAACTTGACCGTTGGTCAGCCAGGGGGTACTGGAGCCAGTACCCCATGCAAAGTGGGAGACCCTGATCATCATTCCAGTCAAACCCAATGGGGACATCAGGATTTCTGCAGATTACAAGTACACAATTAACAAAGCCCTCCAAGACCACGCGTATCCCATTCCCATGGTCAGCCATGTCCTGATGTACCTGGCCGGTGCAAAAATATTTGGCAAGCTGGACTTGGCGCAAGCCTACCAACAACTGCTGGTAGACGATGCTATAGCAGAAGCCCAGACCATCGTGACCCTGGTATTACAGCAATTACACTGGTGACTGATCCACTCCTGAGCCTAATCCAAGGTATTGTTTTCGAACTTTAAAGCCCTATGTGGTGTATCTGCGTATCTGAAAGACTGCATTCTCTTATATGTTCCTGCCCAAAAATTAATATTACAGGGAGAGGAACTCCTAATTGTCCCATCAATCAAAGAATCTTGTTTGGTGGCTATATGAGAGAAGGCCTTTTCAGTGGCAACCCCACAAGTTTGGAACAACCATCACAGGGAAGTTGAAAATAGTTTTATTTATACTAGCAGTCCTGAGTTGTGGTTTTTATTTTTTAATGTATTGTATCTAATATGTTTTATCTATGTTGTAAGTTTCTTTGAGCTCTGTAAGAAAGAAAGGTAGCTAATAAATTATTATTATTATTATTGTATGGCATTGTGTGTAGAATAGCCAGGAGATCCTAAGATTGTCTGGCAGCCAGACTAGGTAGTGAGCTAGACTTGTTTTTAAGGCAAGAGACATTTCAGAGGTGGTTTGTCAGTGCCTCCATCTGTATCATGACCCTAGTATTTCTTGGAGATCGCCCTTCCAAATACTAGCCAAGGCCAACCCTGGTGGGATTGGGCTAGACTGGGCTATCCAGGTCAGGGTGGCTAATAAATGGTTTAACCAACCAACCAAACAAATAAATGTTTGACCGCCTTTGTTCCATCCCTCAGGTCATGGCTCAATGGGAAAGTATTTATTTTGTGTGTAGAAGGTCCCATATTCAGCAATCTCTGTCATCAGTTGAAGGGATTATGCAATTGGTGATGAGATCTGGAGAGCTGCTGATAGAGTGGACAATACCGACCTTGAGAAATCATTGGCCTGATTCATTATAAAACAGCTTCATATGTTGAATCTGTGGAAGGCTTAGAAAGCATTGCCATCCCATCTGCAGCCTTCAATAGCATCGATCAAGGGCAACATTCAAGGTTTGCTTTTACTTTAAAACATTTGAGGGGAGTAATAAAAATTCCTGATTAAGCTTTCTAAATAAAGTGGAAAAGGCAATCACTCTTGTAGGAGCACACTGGAGCATCATTATTTCTCTTTTAATTTGTTTTCCCCCCATAGCATAGATGCTGCTACTATCAGAATATGATATGAAGGCTATTTTCCTCCACACTTCTCTCTGCTTGTGCCTATGTGGAACATTTCCATCAGACCCTTAGGGGCAAACAAAAAGATTACGTTACAGAGGGTTCCTGATAGCAGAGCCTGAGACAACTATACTATTATTCAAGTTATGCACAACTGCTATCACCATATTCATATTTTCTAACACCATGAAGTTATTGCTGTCAGTTCCCATCACAAGACAGTGCTGCTTTACTGTTAGATAATGCTGACTTGATGCATTATAGCAATCATTTGCAGCTGGATTTTTCTGTGTTATGGACACATCAACTCTTTATTTTTAGAGAAAATGAATTAGGATGGATCCCAAATTACCAGAACACCACAATTAGTACTGTGTCTTTTTCCTGTGAATACATTTCTCTCAGTATTTCCCAACATTTCACTGCATTTGTTTTCTGCTGTCTCTTCTCAGTTTTATCTCTTTTATAGTTATTGTTTTTGTGCTGATATGGTTTCATTGATTTTTATCATTTTAGTATTTATTATATGGCAATCTGGTAATTGGAGGTTTGAAAAATGGCCTGTTAACTGAAGTAGGGTATGAGCTTTTGTGAGCAGTGCTGGCTCACCCGCTAGGCGAACTAGTCGCTCACCTAGGGCACGCCAGCCCCCAGGGGCACCAAACGGCACCCCGCCCCCCAGCAGGGGCAGCATGTTGGCAGCCAGTGGGGACTCCCCACCGCCACCACCAGTAGAGAGTGCCTGGCCGGGCACAGCTCGCCCACCCTCCCCCTCCCCCTCGAGGGGAGGGGGGGCGGCATGGAGGCATCTCCAGGCCCCATCGGGAGTTTGGCATCTGCGCCTGCCTAGGGTGCAGAAACACCTGGAGCCATCCCTGTTTGTGAGCAGTGATGGTATCTGAAGGTCTCTGAAGAAGCAAGTAGTGACTCACGAAAGTTCATACCCTACTACCACAAATTGTGTTAGTCTTTAGGTGCTACTTGACTCTTATTCTTTTCTGCTGTTACAGACAGACTAAAATGGCTACCCATCTTGATCTGTCAACTGAAGAAACTGAATAAATGAAATGATAATTAATGTGTGGGCTTGGGTCATGAGAAGATGAGCAATACTCTACCTCTCACCCACACTTCACCTGTTCCCAGTCTGTCCTACCCCCAACCTTTCACAGTCCATTCTCCTTGCCAGAGCTGTTAAGTTTTCATGAGGAAGCTGGTAAAATGCCCAACTTCTGGTGGCAGATCAGAGCACAGTTGTTTGTATAGGAATTACATTTATATCCTGCCTTTTCCCCCATGGAACTTAATTTAAGCTAGAGGATGGAAAATTTTGGACAACTTTGGACTGCCATTTACATTTATCATCAAAAAGCCAGCTTGTGTGTGAGGGGATGCTGTTGCATCTGACATGCCACACACAGGTATCCTAAAATAACTGTTCCAAAGAACATTCATTCAATATGATTTCCCTTTCCTGTTATTTCCACTGGTGATCATATGCATGACAATATGACTGGTAGAGAAAGCTTTGATTTCTATGCTGGGCAAACAAAATGTTGGGTTACTGCTGGAGATCATAGTTCAAAAGCCCTTTTCTCTTATGTGGCCACATTTATGGAACTTGTTTCATTGTAAAAATATTTCCTGTTGTATTTACAAAATAGGCTTGCCATTTGGCCATTTGGTAATCCCCCACTTCCAAGCCCTCATCCTTGCTGCATTGAAGAATGAGAGAAAAAAGGAGGGAGGTGCTATAGGAATTTTCCCAATCTCTATTGTTAAGGCCACAAAGATTGGAGAGATTACAGACCATGACCTAGAAGTGACATAGTATCTTCCAAAAATGCACCCAAAAGTCTATGTTCGTTGCATCGATGACACTGTCTAACCATCTCATCCTTTGCCATCCCCTTCTTCTTTGACCTTCAATCTTTCCCAGCATCAGGGTCTTCTCCAGTGAGTGCTCCCTTCTCATTTGGTGGCCAAAGTATTTGAGCTTCAACTTCAGGATCTGGCCTTCCAGGGAACAGTCAGGGTTGATTTCTTTTAGGATTGAATGATTTGATCTCCTTGCAGTCCAAGGGACTCTCTGACGCGCAGACTCCAAGGGACTCCACTGACCTCATACCTGGGCCGGTCTGAACAGGTCAGGACTTGTTCCAAGCAGCTTGCCAGCTGTCAGTTAGATCATGCTGATCTAGCTGCTGGATATTAACAACCAACACTCCCCCTTAATATACAGCAAAGTTAGATCAGTTGCAATTGCTTCCTAAGGGTCAGGAATTTGGTTTCATCAATACTTTTTGTAAACATATCAGCAATGTTTTCTTTTGAAGAACACTGTTGCAAACTAACAAGTTTCCTTTGTACAGTATCTCTCACATTTTGATATCTGATGTTTATATGCCTGGACCTAGGCTTAATCCCTTGGGAATCAGCTATTTGTGTTGCAGCCGCATTATCACACATTACAGTCATTGGCATATTACATTTCACATCAAAGTCATCCAATAATTGTTTTAGCCACTCCAATTGAATAACACATTCGTTAATGGCTGCAAATTCGGATTCACACGTACTAGTGGAAATAAAATATTGTTTCACTGATTTCCACATAACTAATGATCCATTTACAAATATGACATAGCCAGTAGTAGACTTGGCATCACTGTTTGTACCCCAGTTGGAGTCACTGTAGGCCAGAACCTGCTGAGAATGGTTCCCTTCCAGTACCAACTTGAATTTGGATGTGCCCCTTAAGTATTTTAAGACTCTTTTGGCAGCATTCCAATCTCTTACATAGGGCTTTGAACTCTTTTGGCACAGTAAATGGACTGCTTTGCTAATATCAGGGCGAGACCATGTGGCAAGATAGGTCAATGAACCCACAAGTGATTGGTACAATTGTTTTTGCTCAAACAGCTTATCATCTGGCTCCCTAACATAGCCAGTAGACATAGGCGTTGAGACAGGATTTGCATTAGCCATCTTATATTTTTCTAACAAGGCTTCAATTTTGTTTTCCTGGCTAATGGCAAAGTAGCCCTTTTCATTTCTGGTAATTTCCATACCCAAATAGTACTTGATTTCACCCAGATTTTTCATTTTAAAGTGCTGTTTTGTAGTTTCCTCGAACCAAACCAACTGCACATTTTGTTTGTACATAAAACAGATATCATCCACAAACACCATTAGATAGCATTTATCTCCATTAATTGTCTTGTGGAACATGCATGGGTCAGCAACGCTTTGTTTAAACCCCATGTTGGTTAAAGTACCAGTGAGACATACATTCCATAAATGCCCACTCTGTTTCAAACCGTATAATCCCTTTTTCAACCTCAATACCAGGTTGGGATTTGTACTTTCAAAACCAGGTATTTGTTTCATGTAGAGTTGCTCATCCAGAGCTGCATTCAGATATGCAGTTGTGAAGTCAAAATGCTGAACCTTCAACCCTTCTGCACCTGCCTTTGACAATGCTACATTCAAAGTATTACTTTTTACTGTAGGAGCAAATGTTTCATCATAGTCCACCCCTAACTCTTGAATATACCCCTGTGCTATTAATCTAGCCTTCCTCTGTGGCATTTCACCTTGCACAGGTTTCAGTTTGTACAACCATCTGCACCCTATGACCTTTTTCCCCCTCAGGCAATTCAGACAGTTCAAACACTTCATTTGTGCATAGAGAATCATACTCCACTTGCATTGCTTTTAGCCATGCTTGCTTTTCAGTTTCCTGCATCATAGTTACATCATTGTAACAAATAGGTTCTTTTACACACACAAAATTTGCCACTTGTGTATCATACCCATATCTTTGTGGCGGAACACCTTTTGTACTTCTCTCAGACCTCCTGGGTGTGGTGCTTTCTGTTTTAACACCACCTGTTACACTAGGCTGAGAAGAACTTGCCTCTGGAACCTCAGAACTTACATCAGTATCTGTTTCACCAGTAACAGGCAACACTGTTTGTTCAGGTAGAGAGTTTGCATGAATATTGTGCCAATTCTTGCCCTCAGAAAAATTGGCAGACCTGCTGAAAGTGATTTGATGGTGGTCATTAGAGAACCTGTAAGTTTTCATACCTGATTGATATCCCAAAAAGAGCATTTGCTTTGATCTGGGACCACCTTTTCTGCGCTGATCTACAGGTATGTTAACCCAAGCTTTAGACCCAAACACACGCAGATAATTCAATTTTGGCATTTTTCCATGAAGCAGATAGAAAGGTATGCTATTCAAAATTCTTGACCAAGTTCTATTTGATACATACACTGCACATTTCAAACCTTCAGCCCAAAATGACTTTGGTAACTGTGCATCAGCCAACATTGCATACATAATGGTCTGTAGGGTGGAGTTCTTTCGTTCTGCAATCCCATTCTCGGGTGGTGCCGCTGGGTTAGCAACCCTGTGTTTAACCCCTATTTTTTGCAACCATTGTTTCATTGCATTTGACATAAATTCTCCCCCCATATCAGTTTGCATGGCTTTTAACTCACCCAATTGGTTTCTTACTTTCTTGTGCCAGTATTTCAAGGTTTGGCAAGTATCAGCCTTACTCTTTAAGATATATACCCATGAATAATGAGAAAAATCATCTGTTATAATCAACGCATAACGATTATGAGATAAACTAGGAGGAAACAGTCCCATTAGATCCACATGCACTAATTGCAAAGCATGCGTTGATACTCTGTCACTTTTACAAGCTACAGGAAATGCCTGTGACTTAACTTGTTTACAGACCTGACAGTCAAGGAATGTTTTACAATCCTTCACTCCTTCCCTGCCTGTTAGGGCTAGGGTTTGATTTATGCAATGGAAGGAGGCATGGCCTAGGCGACGATGAAGAAGATGTAAACATTCATGGTGTGGATTCTTATTCCCAGGCACGCTTGCTGACGCTGCCATTTCAGGGCAATCTAAAAACATACACACCATTTTTCAAATTAGCTGTAGCCCTCACTTTCCCACCTTTGCTAATGCTGCAAGACTCATTTGCAAACACTAATTCAAACTGAGCTCTGCCTAATGCCAGGACACTGAGCAAATTATTCTCAAGGGAGGGGACACAGAGGATGTTATGAAAAGTATGGCTTAGACAAGAAATAGTTAACTCTCCACAGCAAGATACAGTAGCCACGTGACCATCAGCAAGGGTCACATGTGATAGTTGTGCTTTTCGTTGATTCTGGAGCATATCTGGAGTCTTACAGAATATTCCACTCGCCCCACTATCGATTCTCCAATCATGTGTTAAATCAGTACCTGTCAACACAAGCGAGGCATTAGAACGTTTAAACAACACGTCCTGCTGTCTGCTGACGGGTTTCTTCTTCTGTTGCAAGGGACAGGTTTTCCATAGATGAGATACAGACCCACATAGGAAGCATTTTTTCACGCGCAGAGCTCTTGCCGGCTCACATTTCACATTGAGTTGCTCTCTCTGCCTGCTGCTAGTCTCTTTGCATTCCACAGGCTGGGCATGCTGCCAGGAAACAGATAAGCACTTCGTGTTGATTTTAGCTTCATACTCCAGCGCACGGCCAACAATCATTTGTAGATTTAATTGTTCAACAGGTAAACCTTCCAGGGAGGTGACTAAAGTGTCAAAGTTTTCATTTAAAGAACTTAACAAACAATAACATTTGTCCTCCTCGCATATCACCTTCCCTCTTCCCTGCAACTGCTGAAACAGCTCTGTCAGAGTGTTCACATGCTCCCGGACAGACTCTGTTGGAGCCTGATGCTTTCTGTAAAGATGCCGCATCAAAGTCATGATGGTACCTGCTGATGTTTGCACGTAGACGGTTTTAAGCGAATCCCACGCTGCCTTTGCATTAACTGCAGACGAAATATGAATTAATTGATCATCACTCACGGCCAGAACGATGCACGCCAGAGCTTTCTCGACATTTGCCACATCTGCTGCCGGAACTGGATCAGGAGGGTCATTAACGTACACCCAGAGCCCTTCCCTGATGAGATAGTGTTTCATCCGAAACGCCCACATATCATAATTCGTGGAGGTCAGCTTGTCCACCACCTGCGTTGTTGGCACCAAAGCCATGCTTCCTCCGGCTTTCTCAACACACTCGGGCTGGAACTGTTATCAGTCTCTCTCTCACACACAGCGTGACTCACCACAGCCGAGGCTTTCCCGGGCAGGCTTGTTCACTCCCCCACTCCTGGAAGAAGTCAGCACCTCAGCTCCTTGTCCACTGCGGCATGCTCACTCTCAGTCTGGCTCAGCGGCGTTGTTCAGATAGCAGTGCTGGCTGTCAGACTCACCGGTCCCCGACAGGCACGAATCCCCACTGGGCTGGTAGGCTCACCGTTGCTCTGGACGGTCCTCCCGCGAGGCTGGGCCCATAACCCTGACGCGCAGACTGCGTAAGCAAGGTGTAGCCACCTAGAGCCACCAGGATTGTGCAGCAACTCCAGCACTTTAGCAAAGTAACTGCTATATAGCACCACACAGAGTCAGAGCTGTGGAAAACTATATACAGTGTTTATTCACAATATACTCCAACAAACTGCTCCGCCAGACACACACTTTGAGAGAAGAAGAACTGTACAGTACAAGACATTTACATTTATACATATGACAACCAATCAGCATCATGCTGAGTCATTGCCCACTGACCTCATACCTGGGCCGGTCTGAACAGGTCAGGACTTGTTCCAAGCAGCTTGCCAGCTGTCAGTTAGATCATGCTGATCTAGCTGCTGGATATTAACAACCAACACTCTCAAGAGTCTTCTCCAGCACCATAGTTCAAAAGAATCTATTCTTCGGCGCTCGGTCTTCCTTATAGTCCAACTCTCGCAGCCATACATTACTACGGGGAATACTGTTGCTTTGACCATGCGGACTTTTGTTGGCAGGGTGATGTCTCTGCTTTTTATCATGCTGTTTAGGTTTGCCATCGCTTTCCTCCCAAGGAGCAGGCGTCTTTTAATTTCATGGCTGCAGTCACCATCTGCAGTGATCTGGGATCCCAAGAACGTGAAGTCTGTCACTACTTCTATGACTTCCCCTTCTATTTGCCAAGGAGTGATGGGGCCAGATGCCATGATCTTAGTTTTTTTGATGTTGAGCTTCAAGCCCACTTTTGCGCTCTCCTCTTTCACCCTGAGCAAGAGGCTCTTTAGGTCCTCTTCACTTTCTGCCATCAGAGTGGTATCGTCTGCATATCTGAGGTTATTGATCTTTTCCCCAGCAATCTTAACTCCAGCTTGTGATTCATCCAGGCCAGCATTTCGCATGATGTACTCTGCATATAAATTAAATAAGCAAGGTGACAATATACATCCTTGTCGTACTCCTTTTCCTATGCTTCTTGACCCTTATACAGGTTTCTCAGGAGACATGTGAGGTGGTCCGGTACTCCCATCTCTTTAAGAACCTGCCATAGTTTATTGTGATCCACACAATCAAAGGCTTTAGCATAGTCAACGAAGCAGAAGTAGATGTTTTTCTGGTACTCTCTTGCTTTCTCCATAATCCAGCGAATGTTGGCAATTTGATCTCTAGTTCCTCTGCCTCTTCGAAACCCAGCTTGTACTTCTGGCAGTTCTCTATCCACGTACTGTTGGAGCCTAGCTTGTAGGATCTTGAGCATGACCTTGCTAGCGTGTGAAATGAGTGCAATTGTGCGATAGTTTGAACATTCCTTGACACTGCCCTTCTTTGGGATTGGAATGTAAACTGACCTTTTCCAATCCTGTGGCCACTGTTGTGCTTTCCAAATTTGTTGGCAAATTGAGTGCAGCACTTTAACAGCGTCTTCTTTTAAGACTTTGAATAACTCAGCTGGGTTACCATCACCTCCACTAGCTTTGTTGTTAGTAATGCTTTCTAAGGCCCATTTAACTTCGCTTTCCAGGATGTCTGGCTCGAGGTCAGTGATTATACCATCGTGGTTGTCAAGGACATTGAGGTCCTTCTTGTATAGTTCTTTTGTGTATTCTTGCCATCTTTTCCTAATCTCTTCTGCTTCTGTTAGGTCCCTACCGTTTTTGTCCTTTATCATGGCCAGCTTTGCATGGAACGTTCCCTTGATTTCTCCAATTTTCTTGAAGAGATCTCTAGTCCTTCCCATTCTATTGTTTTCCTCTATTACTTTGCATTGTTCATTCAGGAAAGCCTCCTTATCTCTCCTTGCTGTTCTCTGGAAATCTGCATTCAGTTGGGCAAATCTTTCCTTTTCACCGTTGCCTTTAGCTTTCCTTCTTTCCTCTGTTATGTGTAAAGCCTCATCCGACAGCCACTTTGCTTTCTTGCATTTCTTTTTCTTTGGGATGGCGGTGATTGCTGCCTCCTTTACAATGTCATGGACCTCTGTCCATGGCCGAGGACAGACTGGCAATTTGTGCCAGTAGCCAGTCGCAGCAAAAAAAACCCGGAGTAAACAATACCGGGTTTTCCCATCCACACAGCAGGGGCCGCTGCCAGAAGATACGGGATGGAGGCGCGCGGGAGCGTTCAGACAGAGGGGTGGGGGTGCCGCGGAATACCACGACAATCTCCTGAGTTGCCGAGGTGCACATGCACACATGCGCCCACGTGCGCCCAGGCGCCTATGCGCACAAGCGACCATGAGGCGAGTCCCGCCGGAAATGGGCCCCGCCCACGGCCCTTGTTAAGGCAATCACCAGCATCCACCCCGTCGCACAGTGAGAGGAGGAGGGCAGGCAGCATGGACACAGCTGGTACACTTCTACTCCTGGGCCTTAGGGCCTGTATCACGTTGCTGCAGTGTCACCAAGCCAGGGTGCACAGCATCCATGCTCGGAGGGCACTAATCCTGCAGCGGTACAGGGCCCGCAGAGCAGCCAGAATCAGACAGCACTGGCGCATTGAGGCCCGTGTCAGGGCCAGGTTTATCAGGTTGGCTGAAGAGGGTGCATCCCGTCGCTGGTGGGTGTACCCGCGCCCCACCAACTGGTGGGAGACGTTCGTCTGTGTAGTGTGGGAAGACGAGCAGTGGCTGAAAAACTTTAGGGTGACAAAGGCGACGTTCCGCTGGCTAGTGGACAGCCTCCGCTGTCACATCGCGCACACAGACACACCAATGAGGCGTGCCATTGCCGCAGAGGAGCGCGTCACCATAACCCTGTGGTGGCTGTCAGGCACAAACTGCTACCGGGAGGTCAGCCACCAGTTTGGCGTCAGCAAGTCCACTGTCGCAGGAATCGTCCTGGAGGTGTGCGTGGCCATGGACAAGGCGTTGCTGAGCAGGACGGTCTGCCTTGGGCCACCAGGAAGGGTGAGTCCACCCCAGGTGTGGGTGTCCATATTCCCCCTAGCAACTTCTGGGCCCCCGCTGGACTCTGAGCCCTGCAGAGCCCACAGAGCGTGCAGACAGACATGGCAGGCCGGCCCCAACATAGTGGGGAGGGGTACCCACATCCAAGGGAAACCACCGTCGTCCCAAGGCCATCGGCCCCAGGGCAAAGGTTGGATAAATGGGCACACCGACATGGGGCTTTGAGGGAGAGAAAGGGTGTGGAGCCAGGCTGAGGGCCTCCACAGCAGGACACGGTAGTGGGGTCAGATGGACACGGGTGAAGTGAGGGAGCCCGAGGGAAGGGGAGCCAGACCCCGGTCCGTGACCCGGATGAAGGGGCAATGGCTCTGCAGCCCCCATCGGCGACGCCCTGTCTTGCCGCACACTGCACCCCAGCAGGCACAATGTGGCCGTGTGCCATAACTGTGTCAGTGAACCAGGGAGGGAAGCTGGGTTCCGGGAGGCTGCTGGGCTGTCATTAACTGAAGCCTCTGTCCCCCACAGATCATGGATGGGTTCGCGGCGCTGGGCTTCCCTCAGTGCGTGGGCGCCATGGATGGCTGCCACATCCCTGTCAATCCACCACCCGACCTCCCACATGACTTCTTAAACTGGAAGCACGTCTACTCTGTCGTACTCCAAAGGACCATCGACCACCGGGGCAGGTTCACTGACATCTGCGTGGGCCATGCTGGCCACAGCCACGATGCCCACGTGTTCCGCCAGTCACACCTCTGCAGGGCCATGGACGCAGGGGTTTTCGTTCCGGGGAACCCCACGGCCCTCATAGAGGGCGTTCTGGTCTCCCCCCTCATCCTTGGTGATGCCGCATACCCCTCCAGGAGATGGCTGATAACCCCGTACAAGGGTGCATTGAACCACCGGCAGGCCGTGTTCAATAGGGCACATAGCCATGCCAGGAACATCGTGGAGCATGCCTTTGGCCGTCTAAAGGCATGCTGGCGTCGCCTTGCACTGAAACTGGATGTCCAGGAGGCAAGTTACAATCCGGTGGTGGCAGCCTGTGTAACTCTACACAACATCTGTGAGGAGCGGGGCCATGCCATCATAAGGCGCGAGGTGGACGAGGAGCCGGCCCAGGCCCCAGGGGTGAGGCCCCCCCTGCGGAGGGTGGATGTCATCAATCGGGCAGAGGGAAGCGTGGTGAGGGAGGCACTAGCCACATGGCTGATGAGGCACCCACAATGAGCACAAGTGGACTGTGGTTGCACGTGGCGGCTTGGACATGGGACAGTGGACCCCCTGGCGACTGCCTAGGAGTCCCAAGCGCTGACCAGTGTGCAAGCACCCATCAACGTGATGGCTCCAATAAAGAAGATGACCCGCTCAGGCTGCTTGTGTGTGCGTCCCTCATTCCCCAGGTGGCCACCAGGGCCATGGCTGGGTGCAGGGAGGGTCCACCAGGGAGACCCAGCTGAGGTTGGCCCCACCAATGGGGTTCCCACTGCCTCGCCTGGCGGCCCCAATCGGGGGTTATGCCTATGGGTGGCTGCTTGGGGGCAACTCAGCATCCTCGCCCGGTGGGTGAGGGAGGGGAAGGCCCCCCTGGGTGATGGGGGGGCAGCCAGCGGTGTCAGCAGGACCCCAGCCCAGAGCTAGGTGTGGCGACATGCAGGGGCGATGGATGATCCCCAGAGTACTGTGGGCAAGGCCAGCTCTGACCCAGTGGCGTACATCCCAGGCCCCAGCCAGCCCAGAGGCCACCACCAAGACCTGGGAGTGTGACGGGCTGAGCGACGGAGGATGGGACGGGCACTCCCTGATGGCTGAGGCTGGGAAGTGGGTGCTGGCCCCGGCCGCCCATGGGCCACGCCCCAGCTCCAGGGTCCTTCCCAGCTAGCTATGGCTCCCTGGCTGGAAAACTGACCAAGGCCTGTCCACTGGATGTGGCACCTGGAAGGGAGACCCCCCGTGGACTGCCAGCCCGTGGGAGGCGCGGCAGACTGGCTGCTGGCCTTCCCGTGGGGGACAGTCAACATGGGTCACCGTGATGTATTGAGAGGAACACACCCAGACATCCATCACAGGCTGGGCCCCCCCCGCCCGCAGGGGAGAATACATGGTGTTGCTGGCCCCTGGGGGGCCATGGTGGCAAGTCAAACCGGTGTCCTGCAGGAATGTGGCTGCACTGGCTGACCCATGTGCAGGGGGGGGAAGTGTGGCCCGAGTCCATCTAGCACAGTGCCAAGACAGGCGCTGGCTCCGAGGATAACCCCTCTCTCCGCGGCTCCAGCTCAGACCAACCACTGGAGGCCTCTGGTCTCCAGAGGCCGGCGGGCCAGTCCTGGAGAGAGATACAGTGACCCAGTCTGCCATGCTGTCCAGGACCCAGCCACTCCTGGCTACTGCTGGAATTCTGTTTCTCAGATGGCAGGATGATATGGACAGCTCAGGGCTGAACTACATGACACAGGAGTCCGTTGACTGAGGGAGACCCGCGGTGGGGGGTTGGCCGTGAGCATTTGTGGCGCTGCCGACCCAGCCCTGGGGAACCTGGGCATGCGCATGGGAGCGTCTGCGGTCGAGCGCGTCCCTGCCCAAACGCCTTCCCGCACTCCATCACGCGCGGCCGTTCTGTCCATTCCATCCCCAGAGCCCTGCTGCTGTGGCCCGGTTCGCTTCCTGTGCTGGGGGGAAGGAGGAAGGGAGAGGAAGACAGAGCGGCCACCATGCCGTCTGAGGCGGGAATCCTTGGGCGTGCGCATAGCCACGCCCCCGCCCAAACGTGGCCCCGCCCAAACGCCTCTTCGCCCTGGCCAATGTCGCTGCCAAAGCTGCCGTTTCCAGGCCTCTCCTTCCAAATGCAGCCCCAGGACATGGAGCCCGCTCGGCTGGTGGTCTATTGGATGGATGAGGAGGTGGAGCTGCTCCTCAGGGCCCTGCATGACATCGAGGCCGGCAGGAGGGTGATGGCCAGCACCCATCTGCCAACCCTGGGCCTCTTTGGCAGGGTGGCTGAGGTGCTGACACAGGCAGGCTACCCCCGCTCAGCCATCCAATGCAGGGCCAAATTCAAGCGGGAGAAGGCGGAGTTTTTCGAGGCCCTGGAAGACTGGGATGGCATTCCCCCCCGGGGAGAGCGCCCCCCCGTTTCCGGCTCCTGCAGGCCCTCTGGGAGCAAGGAGGCCACCCATCGTGGAGGCAGCGACATGTCCCTGGTGAGCTTGTGGCATTGGCGGAACCCAAGGGGGGATGGCCGTGGGTCGCTGTGGCCCTGGGGGGTGAGGCGGCACGTGCAAGTGCTCAGTGATCCAGGAATACCTTTTCCCCCCACAGGGCTCCGTCCCCGTCGGCGCAGATGCCGGAGACCAGCTGGGGAACCTCCGGCCGCCTCCCGGACCTCCTCCGAGGAAGAGGCCACAGGGGCACCAGTGGAGCTGCGCCCAGGTAGGTGGCGTCAGCTGCTGGGTCACCATGGGTGCCGCCAGCTGCAGGGGCTGCAGGGGCCCTGGGCACTGCGGCCGGGGCCGCATTGGACATGTGGCGGTGAGAACGGGGCCAGGCCACTCAAGAAGGTCCACCAAGGGCCACCAGGGTGGGGTGGCAGGGCCAAGGGCGGCCCCTGGGGGCCTGTGTGTCTTGCACGCGGGTACCAGGTGCTGCCAGGTGCCCGGCCTGGCCACGGACCAGGACTAACCACTCCCCTTGCCCCTCCATAGAGCCAAGGGGACCTGCAGTGGGGGAGGGGGCCGTCGTCATCCTCCACACCACTCCAGAGGCCAGCGAAGCCAGTGAGTCTCATGTGGCGGATGGCCCTCCAGGAGCCCATTCTTGCACGGCCCGGGGAGCGGTCAGCCATGAACAGGGGGTCGGGCCCATGCGACGTCGAGACCCCCCCGTGGCGTCGGGGTGGCCTGGCATGGAATGCTGGGAGGGGGGCTGTGGCTGTGCTGTTTGGCATTGTCAGGCACCCTCTCGTGTCCGCCAACTGGGGAGGCGGCCAGGGCCACCACCCACACTGGGCACTGGCCTGGTGACATGGCTGGGGCCTGACACCCGCGGATGCTGGTTGCAGCACCAGGGCTAAGGGGGGGGCAGGGCGCGTGTGTGTGGTTGTCTGGGTAACCAACATGATGCCGTGGGGTTTATTTTTCCAGAGACAGCCCCTGTGGCGGAGGGGGGTGTTCAGACTCCCGAGCCACCCGTGACGGTAGAATCCCGGTCCGCCTCTGATACTGGTAGGTCCCCCTGTCGGCGGGCCATGAGGGTGCTCTGGCAGCTTGCCAGGACTGACACAGGCCAACCCATGTCCTTTCAGGGGGTCAGGAACCAGGTCCTGCTGGTCTCCAGGACGTGGCGGAGGATGTCCCGACCCTGGCTATGCTGGCAGCTCGCCTGATGGCCCTCGCCGAGCAGACTGAACGGCGATGTGAGTATGCCATGGCGACATGTGCGGACCCCCCCATGAGGGACCAGGCCACGGTGGGTGGCAGCAGCGGCTCGGGGGGGGCCATGCAAGACACCAGGGGTCCCTGCCGCCACCACACTGTGCTGTCTGGCAGGGGCGCAGGTGTCACTATGGGGTGGCTGACCTGGCCCATGTTTGGCTCCCCCGACAGTTGAGCGCATGGTGCACCTCCTCCACATTCAGCAACAAGGCATGCGGCAAATGTGGAGGGATCTCCAGACGCTCCTTGCCGCTCAGGGCCAACAGCCAAGGATGGAGGGCACCGACACGGAGCCCCTGGCCACAGACAGCAGCCACGAGGGATGACTGGGCCTACCGATTGTCCAGATGGGCACGTCTAGCCTCGCCGTCCCTGCCCCTTCACCGCTCTCCCAAGAAATGAGGCTCACATGACGGGCAGCGTGTGGTCGCCACTGTTTATTTCCACGTTCACCCCACACCACAGTTGACTGTTCAAATAAATGTTTTTCAAAGTTCCCACCACCTGTCTCTGCAGCCCTTCCTTCAGGGGCGCATGGAGGGCTTCTGAGCTGCCACTGCCACTCCAGACACCTGCCTCGCCTCGTCCACGGGGCTCAGCTGGGTGGTGAGTCGGGGGCCCTCGTCTGGGGCCTGGGCCTTCCGCTCCGGTGTGCTGTCCTTCCCCTGAGGGCGCCGCCACGGCCACGAGTGACAGCCCTGGCGACCCCCCTCTGCCGACCTCGGCCTGCCATGCTGCAGCCACATTCTGGGGTGGGGGCCACGCCACGTGGCTCAGCCATGGATGTGGCTATGCGAGAGAGAGTGTCCAGCGTCACCTGCAGGAGCTCACGGGTGGAACGATTCGTCTCACGCTCCTCCTCCCTTAGGCGGCGCATTTCTTCCAGGAAGTCCTGTTGCTCCCGGGAGCTTCGTTCTTCCAGGGCCTCGAGGTGCCGGTCGGCCTGTTCCAGGAGCCGCTCGCCCACTCTCTGTAGGGCTGACACCCGCTGCCTCCGTGCCTGAGTGACCGCCACCCTGGTGTTGGGGGACAGTTAAGCAAGGGGGGCCCCAAGTGGCACATCTGCGGAGAGGGGGACAGGAATCCCGGTCATTGCGCCTGTGGTTCTGGGTCACTGTGGCCCAGGGGGTGCTGTCCCTGTGGGCCACCGACCTGTGGGAATGGCGGCCCACCGCGGGGAGCCACGGCTCCAGAATACAGCCATTTACACGGCCACCCCTAGTTGTGATGCAAAGCATCGGCATCTGCACCATGGCTCCCCTCGTGCAGGAGCCCAGCATGGCCACTCACCTGCCGCGTCCTGGGTCCCACGTCCGGGGGTCCGATCCCTCTCCAGGCTGCCAGCTCCTGAGGGGCCTATGGTGGTGTTGGGGCGGGGGGAACAACTGGTCAGTCCCACGGGTGCAGGGAGCCCCTTTCCCAGGGCTCCATCCGTCCTGACCGCATCCGGGTTGTGGGGGGCCCCACGGAGACCCTGCCCATGGACTGCCAGACCCATATCTCAATTCTGGACCATGTGCTGGGGTCCTCCGTGGCCTCCACCACCGGGGTGACTCCCTGAGGGCCGGAAGCCAGCGTGTTCCGTGGTGGCCAGGGTTCCCTGATGGCCAATCGGGCAAGTCCTGGCGTGGCCAGGGCCGGTCTCCTTACCCGGCTGCGGCTCCTCCTCCATGACGGTGTCGTCCTGAGGATCCTCCGGTTCCTCTTGTGGCGGCTCGAGGGTGTCTACATGGGGAAGAATGGGGCAGGCTGAAGCGGCTTTCTGGTGGGGGACCTGTGGTGCGGCCAGGCATGGCTGTTGGTGCCTGTGTGGCCACCCCTTCCATCTGCCTGCAGGGGGGCCTTGCACGTATTCGTTGGTTTACGTCACCGGGCCAAAGGCGGGGCTGGCGTCAACAAACCCTACTCGCCAGCAGTGGTGGGTCGAGTGGCCAGGGGAGGCTGTCTGTGGGCTTCAGCCCCACCCCTTGCTTGGCCTCTCTGCCCGGCTGGTGGACTCCGTTCCCTTCCCCGGACCTGTGACTACCCTGTGAGCGATGACCTCCGCGGACCGCGGGGTCCCCAGGGCCGACCTTCATCTTTCTGCACTACTGCCAGTGCAGGTATGCATCATCACGCAGGCTGCCGCATGGGTACCGTGGCTTGGGCCTATGATTCCTGCGGCAGGACGCCAATCCGTGTGACGTCGCCCATGCCGCTGTGAGCCGCTGGGGATCGCTGCTGGCGGGGGGCGGGGGGCCTCCAACAGTTCCCACCCTTTGCCACACCCACCTGCACTGGGACTTGTCACTGGCCCGGGGGCACATTGGCAGGACCATGGGGAGGCGCCTGACGACACGCAGGGTTCCAGAGGTCTGGGGACCTCCCAGTGCAGACCTAACCTGACGTGCCACACCGACACATGGTTGGGTGGCCGGACCTGTGTCATGGGAGACATGCCTGGCCCAGGGTCTGTTGGCATGTCATGGACTCCGCCCCCACCGCCAACGTCTGAATGTGGCAGCAGCATCCTGGCATGTGGGTATCTGAGCAGCAGTCAGGGCGGAGGCCTGTGCTGGACACTTCATGCTTACCTGGCACCAGCACTTCAGGGGTTTCCTCCTCCTCCTCCTCTGGCTCCAGGGTGTGGTGGAACCCCTCTTCTGGCCCTGCCACTGGCTGGCTCGGTCCGCTGTCCTGTGACCTACTGCTGGATGGGCAGGTCTGCAGGGGGAGGCTATTGCGCACTCTTCGACTGTGGGCGGTGCCATCACCCTGGAGAATCCTGTCCAGGATCTTGTAGTATGGGCAGGTCGTTCGCTGATTCCCAGAGACACTGTTGTGCTCTACTGTGCGCCGGTACATGAGGCGCATGGCCTTTGTTTTTGAGTGGCACTCATCCGCTGTGCGGTTGTGGCCCAGGGCCACCATCTGCTGTGCCACTTCCTCAAACACCTCCCTGTTCCTGTGGCTCTCTCCCAGGGCCTCCTGCACCGTGGGGTCACCCCACACTGCCAGCAGGTCCAGAGTCTCTGCCCTCCTCCACGAAACTCCTCTGACCCCACTCATACTGCCTGTTGCCTGGGGGCTCCTGGGTTAGGGTTTTAATGGCCACCGGGCTTGTTTCGTGTGCTTGTGCGCTTGTGCGCATGAGCGCAATTTCCGGATCAGTGCCCATGCGCATCCACGCGGGGAGCGCCACTGCCGGAACACGGAACAAACGCGGCTTCCGCCCAGCTTCCCGCCTGCGCGTTCAGACAACCCGGAAGCGGAGAAACGCGCAACGAGAGCAAGCTTTCCGATTCGCGACGGCTTTTTACAGGGTTTTTTTTAAACCGGCACTGAAGCGCGAGGGCTCCGGTAAGCTCCGGGTGGAGGACGCCAGGCAGATGTGCCTGTGTGAACATTCCATTTAATCCGATATTGAGTCATTGTCAGCCCGGGTCCCATCCCGGGGCAAATTGCCAGTCTGTCCTCGGCCCATAGTTCTTCAGGCACTCTGTCTATCAAATCTAGTCCCTTAAACCTATTCTTCACCTCTACTGTATATTTATTGGGAATGCAATCTAGGTCAAATCTGAATGGCCTTGTGGTTTTCCCAACTTTCTTCAATTTAAGTCTGAATTTTGCAATGAGTAGCTCATGATCTGAGCCACAGTCAGCTCCAGGTCTTGTTTTTACTGACTGGATAGAGCTTCTCCATCTTTGACTGCAAATTATATAGTCAATCTGATTTTGGTGTTGCCCATCTGGTGATGTCCATGTGTAGAGATGCCTCTTAGGTTGTTGGAAAAGGGTGTTCGCTATGACCAGCATGTTCTCTTGACAAAACTCTGTTAGCCTTTGCCCTGCTTCATTTTGTTCTCCAAGGCCAAACTTGTCTGTTATTCCGGTTACCTTTTGATTTCCTACTGTAGCATTCCAATCCCCTATGATGATGAGGACATCATTTTTTGGTGTTAGTTCTATGAGGTGTTGTAGGTCTTCATAGAACTGGTCTACTTCAGCCTCTTCTGCAGCAGTGGTTGGGGCATAGACTTGGATTACTGTGATGTTGAATGGTTTGCCTTGGATTTGGACCGAGATCATCCTGCCATTTTTGAGATTGTATCCCAATACTGCCTTTCTCACTCTCTTGTTGACTATAAAGGCCACACCATTTTTTCTACGGGATTCCTGGCCACAGTAGTAGATATAATGGTCTTCTGAGTTAAATTCGCCCATTTCCATCCACTTTAGTTCACTGATTCCCAAGATGTCGATGTTCATTCTTGCCATCTCATTTTTGACCACGTCAAGCTTACCTTGATTCATAGATCTAACATTCCAGGTTCCTATGGAGTATTGTTCTTTGCAACATCGGACTTTCCTTTCACCATCAGACACATCCACAACTGAGCGTCCTTTCGGCTTTGGCCCAGCCGCTTCACTCTTTCTGGGATTACTCATACTTGCCCTCTGCTCTTCCCCAGTAGCATATTGGACACCTTCCAACCTGGGGGGCTCATCTTCCGGCATCATATCTTTTAGCCTTTTGTTACTGTCCATGGGGTTTTCTTGGCAAAGATACTGGAGTGGGTTGCCATTTCCTTCTCCAGGGGATCATGCTTGGTCTGAGTTCTCTGCTGTGGCCTGTCCATCCTGGGTGGCCCTTCACGGCATAGCCCACAGTCTCATCGAACCACGCAAGCCCCCTCGCCACGACAAGGCAGTGATCCACGAGGGAGGAAAAGCATTGAGTTTGAGATAATAAGAAAACAAGCACATTTTTATCTTACCCTTAATTCAAGAAACTTGGGGTGATGATACAAAGGCCAGCACTCTCCCTTTTTATTCACACAACAACTTTCTGATTCTGAAAGTTGCACCTGTAACGTGTCTGATAGTCCATACAAACATATCAGTTATCTCTGTATAAATACTCTACTTTTTCAAATTAAATGAATAGGTGCTTAGAGCTGAGGTCACGAACTGATCAAACATATATATGATTTATTATTTTTTGTATTTATTTCAAAAATTTCTACTTTGTCTTTCTGCACTTATCAGGGCTACGAAGATGGCTAACAGTTTAAAATATCTCTCCTTATAAATATTTATCTTTTGGTTTCACAAGATTCCATGTGCTCCCATTGGCTGTAAAATGCCCTCCCTCAGCCATTGGCCCATCAGCCGCCACTCAAGAGTACTTGCGTGCCATTGGCCGAGTGCTGGGTCTGCTCCTCTTCCCCACCCACTCCCCCTGGCAGACAGCTCTCTCTCCTGAGGAAGACAGTTCTCTTGACTACTGTGAGGGACTGTCCCCTCAGTGGCTGTTGGTAGACAGCCAAGCTTGGTTCTGTGAGTAAAAAAACAAAGGACTTTCAGCATAACCCCCTCCCCTGCCCATAACCCCCTCCCCAATGGCCACTTTCCTGTCAGAATAAATGGAAAAAGGCTCTTTCTCCTGCTTAGCTTCAGCATGGCTGGCTGGCTAACGAGGTGGGCCAGCGACCATGAAACCATTTTCTTCAACTCCCCGCTGTGCGGCTGACTTTCCCCTAGGGTTGCCAATCTCCAGGTGGGACCTGGATATCTCCCACTGTTACAATTGACCTCCAGATGACAGGGATCAGTTCCCTGGGAGAAAATGGTTGCTTTGGAGGGTAGACTCTATGGCATTATACCCTGCTGAGTCCTTCCACACACACCCCAAATGCTGCCCTCCACAGGATCCACCCCCCCAAATCTCCAGGTATTTCCCTAATCAGAGTTGGCACCTGTACTTTCTCCTCTGTCAGTAAAAGGCCCTTTCCACACCTATGTTGGCCTTTGGGAGAAAACTCATTGGGCCCAGTCCTGATCAGGTTGCCAACTCCAGGTGGGCAATTCCTGGAGATTTGAGTGATGGAGCCTGGAGAGGGTGAGGTTTGAGGAGGGGTGGCACCTCAGACAGGTATGATGCCATAGACTCCGCCCTCCAATCCAGCCATTCCCTGATGGGGAACCATTGTTGCCAATCTCCAAGTGGTGGCTGGAGATCACTCAAAATTACAACTGCTCTGTAGGAGGGATGGGGGAGGAGATGGAAAACTAAAGGTAGGTTGATGGTTGGCTGGGAGGGAGATAGGGTTGTCAACTCCAGGTTGGGAAATTCCTGGAGATTTGAGGGGTCGAACCTGGAGAAGGTGAGTGTTGAGGAGGGGTGGGACCTCAGACAGGTACAATGCCATAGACTCCACCCTCCAAACCAGCCACTCCTTCCTGGGGAACCACTGTTACCAATCTTGGGGGTGGGCTGGAGATCACTCAAAATTACTACTGCTCTTCAGGTAGCAAAGATCAGTTCCTCTGGAGAAAATGGTGGACTCTGTCATTATACCCTGGTGAGTTTGCCACAGCAAATTGTCACTGAGTGCCCAAAGCCGGGGCACTCTCCCAGAGCCTCTTTCTAGAGCCCGTTGTATTTATTTCCACAACCGGCCTTATTCCTAGTATATAATAAAACAAATCTTAAGAACAATTGAAACCAAACCAAAACCCATAATTAAAGCAATTAAGATCCAGCTAAAATACACACAAAAATAACAATTAAAACATTGAGCAGGAAGGAGTGATCACAGAGGGCATGCTAGGCAAAACAAAAAAGTCTTCACCTGCTAGTGTAAAAAGTCAACAGAAGGGGACAGAATTCTGGAGTTTTAGTGACACTACTGAGAAAGCCTTATCCCTGAGACCTGCCTAATTTCTGAAGGCATGGGCAGTGAAGAAGGGCCTTGGAAGATGATATTTGGTAGGTTAGTAAAGGAATAGCAATCCTTCATATATGCTGATCTCAAGCCATATAGAGCTTTAAAGGTCAACACCAGCAACTTGAATTGTGCCTGTAAACAGATTGGAAGTCAGTGTAGATGGGCCAATACTGGAGTGAAATGGTTCTTATGACATGCATGTGCATACATTTTGAAAAAAATTCCGATCAGAGCACTCTGTGGCTGATGCACTGCAGTAATGTGGATGCTTGACCACTGGATGTCTGCATAGGTAACCTGCATTAGGGTGTGCTGTCTGGACGATATGCCCTGCAATACTTTAAACCAGTACAATTAGAGGCGGCATCATATCGTGCCAAGTTGCCAGTGTGACCACAGGCTATGTCAAGTTTAAGAGGCCCCATTACCCAAAAATGGTAATGTTGGAGTTTTGTTTTTGTATTTTGAGTCCCCTCCAATGTTCCCTCTAAGCTGTGGAGTCCTGTGAGCAAAAATTCTACTTTGTGAGCTACTGGCATTTAAGTTGTGAGTGAGCAATTCGGCTACTGCATAAATCAGTTTGCTCTAGAGCCATCCTTCCGACCTGAGCTGAGCTGAGCTGAGACAAAAATCTGTGAGCTGGAGGCTAAAAAACTCTGAGCTAGCTCACACTAATTCAGCTTAGAGGGAACACTGGTCCCCTCATAATCTGAGGCCCTACACTGTAGTTTTGTATACATCCAGCTTCAGTGGCTCTTTGCTCAGGGGAGTTTTGGAAGCCACCTCTGGATCTAAATGAAGCTTTAGAATATTTTAATGTGGGCTTGGACCTACTTCTCAAGGGACACAAGGGGCTGTTTCTGAAAAGGGGAATGGCTAGCTCATAAGCTTCTCTGAGACTATGGGATTTATGACACAGCAAAATGGGAAAACAGAATTCATGCTAACCAAACATATCTCTGATATAATCCCTGTTCAGCAACTAGTTTTATGGGTGGGCCACCTGGGATAAGCAGCTGGTTTCTTTAGGGGAACATATGTAGCCCAGGGTCCTCCAGTTGCCAGTACTAGATATCTAACAACTTTGCATGTATCTGGACAGAGTAGAAGAAAATCTCTACCATTTTGAGTATGACAGTACTACTAGCATTCAAATCTGAATCCATGAATCAGGTGAGGTTAGGTCTGCCCACAGTCTGCCTTGGCTCTTACTTTCAGGATATGGCTGTCAGCTTCTGTCCCTATGGTACTGTGATTGTTCTCCCTGGAAGGGGTCTTTTGAAAAGCATTTTCAAGAATTTGCTTCCACAAATTGATTGAGGCTTCCCAGATCACATGCTAAAAGCTTAGCTATGTTCAAAGTGCTGTAAAATTATGTGGTTCTTTCAGCAGCAGCAGCCGCCACAACAACAAACAACAAAGTGCCTCTTTTCTCTTTCATCTGTTCTTCTTCTCTTATTCCATCCATCACAGGTGGTTTACTTTTCTGCTTCCTTTTGCTATCAGCTCACATGAGCTATCCAAATTATCTGTTTAATTCACCTGTCACCAGGTGGCTGTGTGTTTTCCAACTGCATTTAATCCTAGCTATGCCAGCACTTAAACTTTGGTTCTTTTTATTAAGGAATTTAAATGGTTGGGATTTATGTTCTCAATTTAACTTTTCTAATAAAATGGATAAAAACCATTGCAGGCATTTATTAAAGCTGTTGAAAACTGTGTCTGCCAGACAGATCTTTAAAATGACTATTTCCCTCATAGTCCTATAATAGCTTCCATATTCAAAGTTAAATCACAGGAATATAGCCTCATCCCAATGACAGAAGGGACAGTAAAGGTGGATGGAAACATTGTTAAGAAGTGCCTTAGGAATGTAAATTAACTGATAATCAGTACCTGTTCACTGATGGCTAGAGCTTTGATTTTGAAAATGGATATGGCATTTTGCTGCTTTAGTGGTCAAGAACGGAACCCAGATCTTTCTGTTTCCTCTGCTTTTACCTACTCCTTCTTTACTTACTACTTCAGAATGACTTAACAAGGCTTATATACATAGGCTCAGGTCAGATGACTAGGGATGGGTGTGAACTCTGAACTTTTAGCTGCCAAGCAATCCAGTTTGGTTTGTGAGATTTGTGACATGGTATGATGTCCCCAGGGGTCATTTCCTGCTGGAATGTGCCAAAACAGTGCTCTGGCAGTAAGGAGCTCAGGGGTAGGCCCCCCCCAGCTACTTTTCCTGGCCTGCCGGCCGAGGCAGACAACCCAGGGAAGGCCTGCAGAGCCCCCCTGTCTTCTGGGGGGATTTAAATGCCTCTCTTTCCCTTCCCCAGATGGGCAAGGGAAAGAAAAGCATTCTAAACATGCCTGAGTTCCCTGCCCAATTTTCTTTAGGTGCCCTGCAGCCATGGGGCACCTGGAGAAGATCAGGCAGGGAACCCAGGCATGTTTTCCTGCCTGCCCTTCCCTTCTCCAGCCAGCCTGGTTGGCTGGGGAGGGGAAGGGGAGGTAGGCAGACATGCCCCCCTTTTCCCCTGAGCCTCTCCACTTTTACAGAGAAACTTGTGGAAGTGGGAGGGATTTGAATGCCTTTCTTTCCCTTCCCCATCTGGGAAAGAAAAGCATTTTAAACATGCCTGAGTTCCCTGCCCGATTTCTACAAAATGACCCCTGGATGTTGTTAGCCAAATTGCTCTATTTTAAATATAGCAATTGGTTTATTATTATTATTATTATTGGATTCTCGCCTGTATATACAGAGAATGCTGCTAGTCTGTAATGGTTCCCAGTAAAAGACACAGAGACCAGGTATAATTAATAAAATATTATTTTACTGAATATAATCCTTATTTATCCATTCACAAACACACAAACAGTATTCAAGCATTCACACACATAAAATAGAACTAAGAAAGCAGAGGGGATTGATGGCTTATGGAGAGGTGATACTACCTGTCAGATGTGCAGAAGTCCATGAAGAAGGATTGTGGCCTAAACCCAGAGGGTTCAGGGGTGGACTGCCATTTTGGCTCATGGCAGAGACACACACACTAAGGCCATCTGTGTGCTGGGATATACCCACTGTAAGACAATGCAGCCCAATGGGTGACCCTGGGGGCTGGTCTCAGGTGAGAACAAAAGATTTCCTGGACCAATGATGAGTCCCAGGGGTGTGTGATGTCAGTAGAGGCAGACCTTAGGTATGGCCAATCAGGTTCCAGAGAGGCAGGGTCTGGTGTTGGGTGGCTAGTTGAATGGATTATAGGACTTGCTGGCCAGGTAAACAAAAGGTGGGAGACTTCCCTGATTGTCCCTGATTAGCATCAGGAAGGGTCGTTAACAATTTGAATGCTTGACTGGGTAATCCCTTCATGCACTGGCAGAGGAAAAGTCCTTTGTCTGCTGTATGGCCCTTAATCCGTGTATGTGACATGCAGCAGGTATGTAAAGGAGTCCCTCAGAGTAAAAAGACAGCTTTATCCTTTCTCTATGGGCTTCTACCTTGGCATCCATTTTACAGTCTAGACAGACCATGTGGCAACAGCAAACAGTCCATAGCAAAGCCCCATAATGGCGTCAGGGCTTACATATCCCCCCCTTGCAGACGTGGCAGCGTCAGATGACATCGTCTGCACATACACACTTCGATGGAGACTTCCCGGTATCTTGAGGGACAGAGGCAAGAAAGACAAAGAAACACAAAAGGCTGGGTAAGGTGCTGAAGAGTGCCAGGTGGCTTCTAAAGACTTACCTCTGGAACTCATTGTTATTCCATGAGCATAATCTCTGCTGGGTGGAGGGGGAAGACTTGCTCTGAGGTCACCTTATGAAACCTGAATATGAAATCCCTTTTGCAGACCACTTGCAGCCCAACTCTGTGGTCAAGCTGAGAGTGCCTGGCTTTTGGGGACTTTGGTTCAGGTTAGAAAGTAGGGCACCCCTGTTTTGGGGCTACCCAAGAATAAAAGGCAGTGCCTCTGGTAACAATTCCCCCCTTGAAGCCGTCTTTAGGCGTGAGCCAAGATGGCTTCACTTCAAATGATGTTTTGCTGCCGTTGGAGTTCCATATGACCAGAAAAGAAAGGACAGCCGAACAAGGTTAGAGAAAGAATTTACAGGGGAAAGGCTCGGTGAGGGAGTCAGGCATACCGGCTATAAAAATATATCTCTGGGAACCAAAAGGAAATTTTTTTTAAAAAAAAGTGTTTTAAAATAAGGAAGGGTGAGTGCCTCTGTGTATGTGTTTGCAGGGACCTTCTGCACATCTTCCAGAGAGACATGACTACTGTACATAATACTACCTATAGCAAATCTAATGAAGGCTTCTAATTATTATAAAGCAACAAAAGAAAATGCAAAACATCCTAATAATTCTAAAAACTTATAAGCTAAAAACATATCTAACTCAAAGGTAATTGCTTACCAAAATTCCTAAACAATTAGACAAATACAGAAAGCAAAAATTGGTGGGTTAAGCAAACTTAAAGCAGAAAGATAACTAAAAGCAATGCAAATGCTATGCTGGAAGAATTGAGAATGAATGTGTGTAAAAGCATGATTACAAAACATTTAGAACATGTGAGCAACAACATGAAAATGACATGGACCAATGAATAAATACAGTCAGTGATACAAATCAATTTGAGCTTCAGTTGAACATTACAGATAAATGTGGGTAAGGAACATTGATACATTTTTGAAACCACCCCCCCAGATACCCAAGTTGCCAGAAGGCACAGGCAATCTGAGCCTTAGTGTCATGCTTTCAGGGACCAAAAAGCAATTCTTGGGTCCCAAAGTAATAACTGGGTGGGTGCCATGAGGTATTTGCAGCTGGTTGTGAGAGTTGCCTGCCCTTGAGGTGGCATCCAATGTCCATGAGATGGTTTGCAAGCAATCTGGAGGTCAGCAGTGGCTGGAGGACCAGAGAAGGCAGCTGGTAAATTGGCAGGTCCTTTGCTGAAACTGGAGCAAAGGCAAATTAGGAGGCGACTTGGGTGCGTAGCAAATAGGGAGCAATGGCTTTCGCAAGACCACGAGGTCTTGTAGGCTGAACAGGAATCTTGGAAAGTCTTTGATGCATATGCATAGCAAGAGTATTCTCCAGGTACAATTGGAAATAGCTGAACGTTCAGTTTTTATTATGGTGACCAGAGCAGAGTTCCAGGTGAAGATGTGCACAGTTTGGAGGCGCCAAGAAGTTATAAAAATGGCCAAACAAAAGAACGTTTCAAAAAAAAAAGGAAGTTAGATTGCCATGGCTGTTGTAGAAAAAGTTGGGGGCCCCCAGGGAAAACTGCCGGCTTATGGGGGTGGGTCATACCCCAAAAACAAAGCTAACAAAAAGCTGGAAAGCAATAATTATTAACACACATATAAAACAAACAATTCCTACAATAACTTATAAGGTGTGCCTTTACTATCAGGCATAAGACTTCAATTGCAGGTTCAGATTTTCAGTTCCTGCAGATATGAAAGAACTTGAGAGACAGATTAACAGGTTTGCATGGATAGAAAGATGCTCTAGCCATGCAGGGATAAAACTTAAATAGGAGAATAAACTTAGAGCATCAGGTACTAATTGTGTACCTCAAAGAGGAAGCCCTTAAACAAAATAAAGATGAAAGAATCAAGTAGCTAAATTACAGACAGGATTGAAAATCCAAGAGAAGAGAAGAGGCAGTAGCCCTTGATAATTCTGCATGATTTAAGAAGTCGGCCAAAGATCACACCACAAGAGAAGAGGAAAGAAAGAAAAAAAAGTTGTCTCTGGCACAGGCTTTGTGCCAGCAAATAGTTCTTCTGAGCATGTACAGAGTTTCTTTCCTTGCTAGTAGAAACTGGGCTGAAGGGGGCCTGGGCATATAGATTACTAGAACAAAATCAGAAGGGATGTGCTGCCAGACTTAAACCCTTTAAAATATTCTATGGTAGCTATATATAAACTGATATCAAAACTAAAGAAACGTTAGCCCTAAAGGTGGGGCTTTAAGAGAACAGCTAATTCCAAAACCAAAAGAGTATTTATAAAACCTTGAAGAGATGAAATAGTTCTAGAGCACACAAATTTACCAAGAAATTTTAAAAAGAGATTCCCTTCTATAAGAATGGGAAGATAAGACAAAGCAAATCGAGATGCTGTAATAAAAAAAGGTTTAGATCTTTTACAGATAAAATCTTAACAAAGGACAGGAAAACTCAAAGTAAATGAAAACAAACAAAAAATCACAATAAAGGAAAGCCTTAAAAATATATATTTCCACAGTATCTCTTCCCCCCTTGAATTCCCAGAGAAACCTTTCTCTGTGAATTCACAAAAGAAAGTAAAAGATGTTCGCAGAATTGCTTCTGAGATTCCGAAAACCAAAAATTCCCATCTATGCTTTAAAAACCAAAGGAGAAAACATTTTTTTCTTTCTGTGCTCCCCCCTAGTTCCTTTACAGAGGGAGATTTCTCTTAACAAAAGAAGGAGGTGCAATTGTTACCCTCCAGAAGGGCCATTAATCTAGCTAGGAGCCTTCTTATCTTGTCCTCCTTTGGGTTTTCCCCTGGAAGGTGGCAAGTCAGCGGGTTCATTTGAATTTTAAATGGAGAGTGAGAGTCTTACATTTTCCTCTTCAATTTGAGACAGAAAAGTCAGAAGAAAATTAGTACACATTAATCATTAGTACATTCCCTACATATTAATACCTTTAGTAGTAATTAGTTAGAAGGACAAATCTTGATCAGTAAATGCTCTCTCTCTCTCTCTTGAAGCTGTATTCCTACGCTGACAGTCACGGAGACAAAGTTGGGCTCGCCTCGAGGGGCATCTGGCTCTCTTTTGTCTTCCTGTGCTGATCACAGTGAAGAAGGGGGGGCTGCTAAAGTTTCCTGATTAGGCAAGTGTTAAATTTCCACTCTTTTGGCTGTTTTAAACATGACTGAAATGGATCCAATTCTCTCCCAAAGGCATTTGGGAAGAGAATGGGATTTCTAGAATTCTATATTTTAAAAGGTAAAACCAGAGGTACAGAATTTTCTCAATTTCTCTCAATTATGCCAGTAATTATAGAAAGACTATTTCTGATGCTACATCTGTATTGGACTTCATCTCTCAAGCATTTAAGCATGTTTTGGGAATTTTGGTAACATAGCTGCACTGTCCACTGAATTCAAGTTCTTTCTGGGGCCTGAGTTCTGCAGCTAAGGTTCTTTACTTATATTAAAGTTACATATTTTGGACTCATTGGTCTAGTTGAGCTTTAAGTAAGGTTGCCAGGTCCAGGTGGAAAATTCCTGGAGATCTAGGCTTGGGTCGGAAGAAGGATGAAGACTCCAGTGGGGCAAAAGCCATAGTCTTCCCTCTCTTCCAAACACTCATTTTCTGCAGAGGAACTGGACTCTGCAGCCTGGAGATTTGCTATAACTCCGGGAGAGCTCCAGGTCTTGCCTGGAGGCTGGCACTACCAAAGGGAGATGCTATTCTCTGGGCAATAAGCTAAGGGGTGAGGTTTTTCCTTTCTTTCTCAGTTCTTTCCACAGGGAAGTCCTGTGTGCACTCCATTCCTTGCCCAGTTTGGAGTTGGAATGGGGGGAGGTTTTACTTTAGGCATTCACTGTCTTATTTATTTTGCTCCAGCCATTAAGTGGCTGTACTTAATGACTGCTTCTGTTCCTATACTGGGAGTTGGCCTGGTCTTTCCCAGAAGCTTCAGTGGGCCATTTTAGGGCTCCTGTTTTCCTAATTTTCTTTTTTTTTTTCCTTACTATTGTCTTGGTTTTAGCATAAACTACAGGATTCTCACTATTCTGTTCAGGATTACAGGAATTTCAGGGATTTTTCTTCTTTTCTAAGAGTTCTAGCAGCATCACATGGGGTGCAAATGCAACCAGGGTCTCAAGCTGCTGTTTCAGGGGAATTTAATCTCAGCATGGCAAGACTGGTGACTTACTTCTGCCTGCTGGGTTTTACTTAAGAGGCTAGGGAGCAAGGCAGTTTGATTTCTAAAAAGACTGCCTGGCATTTTGTATATTCTGTTACAATTCTATCACCCTTTCCAGGTCTCCTTCCATTTGGGAAAAGGGGAATTTGAGAGAGAGGATCTTGATTACAAGGTCAGACTTCCTCTTGTTTTTAACTTAGCATTTTTGCTTAACTTCAGATTCTCGGATCTGAGGAACAAACTTACTTTACAAACCAAAAAGGCCAATGGCCACCAAAGGGAAAAAGACCCTGATTCCTGGGGTCTCAAAGTCCATGTGGGATGCTGGTGTGCAGCTACCCACACACAAACACGCATTCAGCTTCTGGTTTCCAAGTGTTCTAAAACTTGGATGTTTCTAACCAGTAAGGATTCTACGGCTCACTGGCAGGTTCTCTGGCTTATGGTTCCCAAGTGTTCTAAGACTTGGATTATAGAAGGTTTTAAGGCGTTCCACCCGTGACCAGGAAAACCAACTTAACCCGGGAGAATTTCAGGATATTCCCATCCACTATATAGAAGGTTTTAAGGCATTCCACCCGTGACCAGGAAAACCAACTTAACCCGGGAGAATTTCAGGATATTCCCATCCACTATATAGAAGGTTTTAAGGCATTCCACCCGTGACCAGGAAAACCAACTTAACCCGGGAGAATTTCAGGATATTCCCATCCACTATCCACTAACAAGGAAGAGGGGGGGAACTGGTGTGCAGCAGGGCTGCTTTTTTATTGGGAGCAACGTGGCTCCATTTCCGAATAGGGATCGAGGGGATCTGTTGTGCAGCAGTGCTGCTTTTTATTGGGAGCAACGTGGCTCCATTTCCGAATAGGGATCCCCTGATCACGTTGCCTCTCCCCTCTTCTGTTTCTGCTCGCGGGTGAGGTGAGCTTAGCTCTTTAGGCCTCGTGGTCCGTGAGTGACGGTTTTTGAAGGCTAGAATTCACTCCCCTGCCTGGATTACCGAAAACCCTTAGATTTGAGGTTTTTTAAGGCTAGACTTATGTCCCCGCCGGGTTTTTCCCTCAATAACCCTTTCCATCTGGTTTTTCTAGGCTAGACCTCTGTCCCCGCCGGGCTTACCATTAACCCTTTTAATTCGGAGTTTTGAGCGTGGGCTTGGCCTGGGCCTCACGTCCCTTGCCGGATTACTCCTTTAAACCGGTCTATTGGGGTTTTTGGATACTCTATCCACCGGGATGACCTCCTACTAACCCGGGAAGGTTTCAGGGCAACCTACAACCTAGGGTCCTTGGAATAATATACTCCAGCGAGCGGACCTCTTTGCTCACTTTAATTCTACGCTCTGCTAGCTAGTCAAAGCTGAAAGGGACAGGGAAATGGGCTTCCAGAGACTCTGGAGGACGGTTGGAACCTTGCTGCGGCTCCTCTTAGTTTACAGTTATGGCTGCCTGCGCAGTGTGGTGTGGTGTAGTGTGGTGCAATTCCTAACACCCTACACTATCGGTCTTGGTTCCCACCCCACAAAATAGACCAGGAGTTGCTGAAGGAGACAAAGGGGAAAAACAGCCTCCCACAACAGAAAATGCTCTCTAGCCAATCACACAGACAGCAACCTTTCACACAGGTCTTTACTGAAACCACACAAACAGCTTCTTCTCCACGTCTGGCCATCTGAAGGACACGTGTCGACTAGCATGCACGTTCAGATGGTCAGGGCGAATCCCAGTGGTGCCTCCATTTCTGTTAGCCAAATTGCTCTATTTTAAATATAGCAATTGGTTTATTATTATTATTATTATTGGATTCTCGCCTGTATATACAGAGAATGCTGCTGCTTTGTAATGGTTCCCAGTAAAAGACACAGAGACCAGGTATAATTAATAAAATATTATTTTACTGAATATAATCCTTATTTATCCATTCACAAACACACAAACAGTATTCAAGCATTCACACACATAAAATAGAACTAAGAAAGCAGAGGGGATTGATGGCTTATGGAGAGGTGATACTACCTGTCAGATGTGCAGAAGTCCATGAAGAAGGATTGTGGCCTAAACCCAGAGGGTTCAGGGGTGGACTGCCATTTTGGCTCATGGCAGAGACACACACACTAAGGCCATCTGTGTGCTGGGATATACCCACTGTAAGACAATGCAGCCCAATGGGTGACCCTGGGGGCTGGTCTCAGGTGAGAACAAAAGATTTCCTGGACCAATGATGAGTCCCAGGGGTGTGTGATGTCAGTAGAGGCAGACCTTAGGTATGGCCAATCAGGTTCCAGAGAGGCAGGGTCTGGTGTTGGGTGGCTAGTTGAATGGATTATAGGACTTGCTGGCCAGGTAAACAAAAGGTGGGAGACTTCCCTGATTGTCCCTGATTAGCATCAGGAAGGGTCGTTAACAATTTGAATGCTTGACTGGGTAATCCCTTCATGCACTGGCAGAGGAAAAGTCCTTTGTCTGCTGTATGGCCCTTAATCCGTGTATGTGACATGCAGCAGGTATGTAAAGGAGTCCCTCAGAGTAAAAAGACAGCTTTATCCTTTCTCTATGGGCTTCTACCTTGGCATCCATTTTACAGTCTAGACAGACCATGTGGCAACAGCAAACAGTCCATAGCAAAGCCCCATAATGGCGTCAGGGCTAACAATGTCCCCCAGCATGCTAGAGACATCAAAGTTGCAGCAGATCTCTGGCAGACTCTCCTCTACCTGCTCCTCTCCTCTACCTGCTCTCCAAGTTTAGTGTGTGGTAATTTTGACAGGGGCAGGTTCAGGAGGAGTATATAGAATAGATTCTGTGGAAGCTAGAATCATTAAACTCACAGGGGATCTCCAGCAGACTCTCCTCTACCTGCCCCCCATATTTGGTGAGAATTGGATTTACATGGTCTGAGTTACAGCCCCCCAGAGAAGGTGCCCCCAGGAAAGTGCTTTCTGGGGAAATGACAGCTGCAGGTTCAGGTAGTTCAGGAGTATATAGAATGGATCCTGTGCAAGCTAGAGATCTCAAAGTTGCAGGGGACTTCCCCTGGATGCTCCTCTATATGCCCTTCAAGTTTCACCCCCCTGTTGCTTTAATGTTTGGTAAACATTTAAATTGAGCAGGTACTGTCTGGAAATGTATCCATTCATGATCCAACATGAACCACCACAAATTCCTTGAAAGTTCATGAAAAGTTTGTGAAGGTTGACCTGCCATGAAATTGAGTTCACAAACCATGAACCAGCCAAAATTCATCACAAACTTCAGTTTTTTGAGCTGATTCATGCCCATCTATACACATGACATACAGGAAATAGAACACTTTTCTCCTTGTTGATTTGCACTAGCTTCTTTCTCTGTGTCCCTACATGACTTGTATTTTTGCCCTAACTGGGCAAAGAGCAGCTATACAGGATCTTTTCATGGGGGAATGCTTAAACCCACTGAGATGGCACTGTGGTCCTAATCCAAACCAGCACATCAGCCATAGAAAAGGAGGGGGGAAAGTACTGGAAGCTCCACAGACAGGAATCTCCTCATCTGATTTGGCTGTTTTGGCTACTGATCCCATAATGCTGTTACCTTTACTTTGGGAGTCACAGACAAACATGTCCAGTATTCCAAAACCATTTCATTTCTTTGTTTCACATATATTTGGCAGCACAGTCTAGTTTTGACAGCTATGCACTTTCTTAATCTTTGCCCAATATATTAATCAACATTTCATTCTAGATTCTAAATATGCACAACCCCAACTATTCAATAAAGGATATGGGTTAGTGTCAGCCCAAGTACCATTGTGGATCACAATAAATTATGGCAGGTTCTTAAAGAGATGGGAGTACCAGACCACCTCATATGTCTCCTGAGAAACCTGTATAAGGGTCAAGAAGCAACAGTTAGAACCGGATATGGAACAACTGATTGGTTTAGCATAGGAAAAGGAGTACGACAAGGATGTATATTGTCACCTTGCTTATTTAATTTATATGCAGAGTACATCATGCGAAATGCTGGCCTGGATGAATCACAAGCTGGAGTTAAGATTGCTGGGGAAAAGATCAATAACCTCAGATATGCAGACGATACCACTCTGATGGCAGAAAGTGAAGAGGACCTAAAGAGCCTCTTGCTCAGGGTGAAAGAGGAGAGCGCAAAAGTGGGCTTGAAGCTCAGCATCAAAAAAACTAAGATCATGGCATCTGGCCCCATCACTCCTTGGCAAATAGAAGGGGAAGTCGTAGAAGTAGTGACAGACTTCACGTTCCTAGGATCCCAGATCACTGCAGATGGTGACTGCAGCCATGAAATTAAAAGACGCCTGCTCCTTGGGAGGAAAGCGATGGCAAACCTAAACAGCATGATAAAAAAGCAGAGACATCACCTTGCCAACAAAAGTCCGCATGGTCAAAGCAATGGTATTCCCCGTAGTAATGTATGGCTGTGAGAGTTGGACTATAAGGAAGGCTGAGCGCCGAAGAATAGATTCTTTTGAACTATGGTGCTGGAGAAGACTCTTGACCCTTGGACTGCAAGGAGATCAAATCAGTCAATCCTAAAAGAAATCAACCCTGACTGTTCCCTTGAAGGCCAGATCCTGAAGCTGAAGCTCAAATACTTTGGCCACCAAATGAGAAGGGAGCGTTCACTGGAGAAGACCCTGATGCTGGGAAAGATTGAAGGTCAAAGAAGAAGGGGACGGCAAAGGATGAGATGGTTAGACAGTGTCATCGATGCAACGAACATGAAATTGAGCAGACTTCAGCGGACAGTGGAAGACAGGAGGGCCTGGTGTAATCTGGTCCATGGGGTCGCGAAGAGTCGGACTCGACTGTGCGACTGAACAACAACAAGTGTTATTTGATGCATACCCACTCCCACTATTTATGAAATTCAGCATTTTTTGGATTGAGCATCCTGAAAGTTGCTGAGCAACTTAAACATTCCATGTCTTTAAAGTAAGCTGTGGAAAAATCATCCCTTTTCATTACATTTGAGCATAAAGCAACATAGAACAATGGAAAATCTTTGTGTCCTTTTATGTGCCCAGGAGCTGAATCTTTTCTGGCCGAGATAGTCAAAATGATTAGAGTTTATTTCCTCATTATCAAATGTAATTGCTCCATTAATATGGAAATAAGACTGTCCTCTATAGATTCATCAGGGCACTTAATGCAGTAGAGGTAGAAGAATTGTTTAGGATAAACAGAACAGATGAATATGTTATTCATTATAATATTTATGAAGAAGATCAGAAGGAAGTATCTAGCCACAAGAGTAATATTCTGGAGGAACCCCCCCCTCCCTTTAGCAGCCATGGAAACAAAGAAGCTTGTTTGTTTTAAATATGAGCTGCATAAACCTAGGAAAGGAATTGTAAGATGGATTCCAGAGTGTGTCCATATTAGTCTGTTGTAAACAGAGAAACAAAAAAGCAGGAAGGATAGCAAAATGGATTTTCTTACTTCATTTGCTGTTGAAAAAAATGCATGTTCTTCTGACATTCTGAATTGTTTCCTATCTCCACTACGGGACTGCTTTACATGTTCCTTTTTTGACACTGAGATTAGTATCTATGTAGGGAATAATGAATGTATTTTATAATGTAGAAAGGATAGCATGTGTGCTTTTTTCTGGCACTAATACCAAAATCAGACTGAGAAGTCTCCACATTTAGGCCATGATTGACTCAATTCAGTAGATGTAAATTTTATAGAGAATATTTCTTTAGGTCTACTAGAACAAATAGCACTTTACTCATTACTTGAAAATGCACATTACAAAGTAGAAATAAAAGCTTGGCCATAGGATACTTGAAACCTTGAAGGAGAGATGCTCTTTAATGCAGAAATGTGGTAGTGACAACTTCAGCATTTGGTCATATATAAAACTAAATGTGATCTATAGGCATTTGCAGGGTACCTAAACGTGCTTCTACATGGTGGCTTCTCCAGTGACTATGGCCACCAGGAGCCAGCACAACCCCCCCTCCCATGGAAATTCCTTCTGCCTCAGGGCCACCCACACCCAGCCCAAGTACCATATGATGACTGCTGAATTGCAACTGATAGTGAAGTTCAAGACAATGCATCCACCTGTACTGAACCGAGACCTAGGTTTCCTGTCTCATTACCAGTGCTGATTTCTCCATACCTATTACCTCTCTGCATATCACAACTAATCCAATCACACCTTCTATTGCCTGCTAATGTCATTTGGCATCTGAAATCACTCCACTTTCTAATATATAGGGCAGATGGACTCACATTCTAGCTGTATCTGAAGAAGTGAGCAGTGACTTACAAAAGCTTATACCCCACCACAAATTTTGTTAGTCTTTAAGGTGCTACTGGACTCTTACTCGTTTCTATGGCTACAGACAGACTAACATGGCTACCCATCTTGATTTAATCATATGACTGAGCCAGCTCCATGGGCTGCTGGGAGAACCAGGGGTGCCCCACAGAATATTATCCTTCAGGTCAACCCCTCTTCACAGCCATGCCAGTGACCACAGCAACAACAAAGAGAATCCAACAGGAAGTCACAGAAGAGGCTGCCTAATATGGGAGTTTGGAGCATGTCACAGGTCAGCTTGGCTCCTGAGAACAATAGAATGGTTGGCTCCCAGTCCACCCTGTACCAACCAATAGAACCAAGGTAGGAAATTCAAACCCTCCAATGGGACTATAGGGGTACTGGGTGTGAGTGTATATAGTCGGCCTTGCAGGGCTGTTTTGCATGCTTGTGTGAAGTACCAATAAACGCGTCTGACTGCATGTCATAGTCCGAGTCCTCCATGTATTGAACCAAGTACTTTACAGTGGTGACAAAGGTGGGATACAACTGAGCTGACCTGACTCAATGTCCAGCGCAGCATCAAGCTCCGACACCGAGGAAGCCACTGCACCATTGCCTCCCGGCTCTCCCAGGCATCGCTCCCTGCATTGTGCTTGAGTCATGGCCACCAACACTCCAGGACACTTCGAGACTTTGGACCCTGCTCACCCAGAGTTATGGGATTCGTGGATGGATCAGCTCACATGCTACCTCACGTTCCACCAGATCACTGACCAGGGTAATAGATGGGCCCTCCTCATCAGCGCGTGTGGGGTGAACACCATTCGGTTTGCTAAAAGCCTCCTTGTACTGAGGGCAATCCTCTAGTGTACCTATGAGGAGATCAAAGAGGCCCTGACCCACTACCTCATGCCCAAGCCTACGTTCCTGGCCAAGCGGATGGACTTCCAAGGGTGCATCCAAAAGAAAGGAGAGGCAGCCACAGCTTTTATGGCCACACTGCGACAGCACGTGATGGAATGCACCTTCACCAAAGTGGAGGAAAACATCCTCACTCAGTTTGCTTGGGGTCTTAGCGATGTGAAGCTCTGGTGGAAACTAATCAGTACCACAGACATCAAATTTGAGGATGCCCTCCAGATTGCCATCGTATACGAGGCCTCCCACTGTGACTGACCGTCAGCTGCTTCTCACCTCGTGTTTCCTGACTCGGCCCCCAAGAATTCCAAAGAGGAAGATGTTCACCTGGTCCACCCACCCAGCAGACATAAGCAGCTCGGTTCTTCCAGCCCCCCCAAGAAGCCCTCCAATCATCCTACGTGCACCAGCTGCAGAGACACACATGATAGGAAATCATGCTGGTTCCAGAATGCCACGTGTCACACGTGTGGGAAGCATGGTCATCTCGCCCACATCTGCAGGTCCAAGGGGACCAAAGAGCAACCGCCGCAGTCCCACCGCCAGGCCTCCGCAACATATGAGACCACCAAGGATACGGCCGACCTTTACTACCTCACCAGCTAGCCAT
Source organism: Gekko gecko (assembly GCA_029375565.1). NCBI lineage: Eukaryota > Metazoa > Chordata > Lepidosauria > Squamata > Gekkonidae > Gekko > Gekko gecko. Next base: position 86,307,051 of record JAPDNY010000006.1, read on the forward strand.
CCCTTCAGGTAGTTTGCCTCCCAGACCTGTCTAGTGCCCCAAAAATCCAAGCACAGGTCCTGATAGAGGGGTCCCCCTGTTCAATGGAAGTCGACTTGGGGTTGGCGGTTTCCATCATTTCAGTAGAGACACTAAAGAGACTTTGTTCTAGTGGGGGGGCCCACCTGCACCCGTCACCCTTGAGCCTCATGGATTTTCAAAAGAACACAGTGCTGATCCGGGGCATGGGTACTTTTCACGTGAGGGAGTTTGAAGGGTTCCTGCATCTAGTCGTGGTGGAGGGAAACTTAGTCAGCTTGTTGGGGCGGGCCTGGTTCGTGCTGTTGGGCATCACTATCAGGGGGGTGAATAAATGTACACTGTGGGATTATGCCGATGTTTGTGGGGAATTCCTGAGGGTGTTTGATGGGGCTCTGGGTTGTTACAGAGAGCCCCTGGTCTCACTACAACTTGACCCTTCAGTTATCCCCATCCTTATGAGGTTCTGTACTGCTCCACTGGCCCTAAGGCCAAAAATCGATGCAGAGCTAGACCATTTGGTGGCACAAGGGGTCCTTGAACCCATGTCACATGCCATTTGGGAAACCCCCATCGTGACCCCTGTAAAACCAAATGGCGACGTCCGCATATGTGCGGACTACAAATGCACACTGAACAAGGCCCTCCACGACCATTCCTACCTGGTTCCGGTCGTTAGTCATGCACTTGCTTCCCTGGCAGGGGCTAAGATTTTTGGGAAGCTCAACCTGGCACAGGCTTATCAGCAGCTGTCGGTAGACAAGGCTACAGCCACGGCCCAAACTATTGTAATGCACCGGGGGACTTTCAGGGTGAAGTGCCTACAGTTCAGGGTGAGCATCGTCCCAGGGATCTTTCAGCAACTAATGGACTCCTTGTTAAAAGGGATCCCTGGAATGACATCATTCTTTGATGATGTCCTCATCGCTGCAGCCACCCCTGATGACTTCGCCTCCAGTCTCTGTGCCGTCCTGCAGCGATTTGACTCTGCCGGCCTCAAGGTGAAATGGGAGAAATGCCTCCTCAGGGTTCCAGAGGTGGACTTTCTTGGGTTTCGAGTGGATGTATCCGGCCTTCATCCAGCCAAAGACAAGGTCAAGGCCATCGTGGAGGCCCCGGCATTCATGGGCAAGGCGGAGCTTCAGGCATTTTTAGGATTAATAAACTTTTACCAAACCTTTCTGCTGCACAAAGCTGCTGTTGCAGAGCCCCTTCACCGCCTCCTGGATAAGTCAGCACCATAATCCTGGGGTCTGAGGGAGGCAGTGGCATTCTGGGGGGGGGTCAAGGCACTTTTAATTTTGAACGAGGTCCTGGCACACTTCGAGGAGTCCCTGCCAGTGGTCCTCACATGTGACGCCTCCCCCAAGGGTGTCAGGGTGGTCCTGGGCCATGTCCTTCCAGACGGCCACGAAGTTCCTGTGGCCTATTATTCTAGGATGCTGTTGGCTGCTGAGCGCAACTATGTGCAGATTGACTGGGAGGGCTTAGTGATCATTGCCGGGGTCAAGAAGTTTCATAACTTCATTTATGGTCACCCCTTCACCATCGTCACTGACCATAAACCACTGCTGGGCCTGTTCACAGCAGATAAACAGACGCCCCAAGTGCTGTCGCCCTGCATTCTCCGATGGTCCCTATTCCTGGCGGGCTACATTTACCACCTGGAACTCCACCCAGGCAAGGCTACAGGGCATGCAGACGCCTTGATCTGCCTGACACTTCCTTTCTCTGATGCTGATCCATCTCCAGCCCCCAAGGTGCTCATACTGGAGGATCTCCCAGACACTCCCCTGCAAGCTGCCAATGTTGCAGCCCACTCAACCCGTGACCCCGTCCTCTCCCGGATCTTGGGCTGGGTGGTGAGGGGATGGCTCTCGGCTTCCCCAGGGCAGGAGTTCACACTGTTCCTTGCCCGGAAGAACAAACTGTTGGCCTTAAAGGGGTGTTTGCTGTGGGGAGACAGGGTCATAGTCCCCAGCACACTAAGGCACCAGGTCCTCACAGCACTGCATGAGGTGCACCCAGGAATCGTGAAGATGAAGGCCCTTGCCCGAAGTTATGTGTGGTGGCCAGGAATCAATGTGGAAATCGAGTTGTGGGTCCAGAAGTGTCAGAACAGCCAGGAAGTATGGCCCAACCCACCCAGCACCCCCAACCAGCCTTGGGAGTCGATGTGCAAACCATGGTCCTGGCTGCATGTGGACTTCACCGGGCCATTCCAGGGACTGCTGTTTCTAGTGACTGTCGACTCTTACTCAAAGTGGCTAGAGATCAACCCAGTGTCCACCACCTCCACAAATGCTGTCATCAGAGCCCTCCGTTGGATCTTCGCGACCCATGGGCTACCAGACTCAATCGTCTTGGACAACGGGACTGCCTTTATGTTGGCAGAGTTCCAGAAATTCCTTCAGAGGAACCTGATCCACCACATTTGATCAACCCCCTTACACCCCGTGAAGAATGGACAAGCGGAGAGGATGGTGTGCTTAACCAAGGAAGCCCTAAGCCGGATCGTGGATGGTGACTGGGAGTTTCAGCTGGCCTGCTTCCTGCTGACCCAGAGGACAATGCCCAATCCTATTTCTGGATACAGCCCCATGGAACTCCTGATGGGATGGCGCCCCACAACACTGCTGGACCAGCTACACCTGAACCGAGTGCTGGACTCCAAGAGTCCAGTGGAGCAGCATGATGCGCCACGTGGGTTCTTCCTCGGAGACCCCATGTTCATCAGAAACTTTGGGATGGGTCCCCCATGGATTGCCAGCCAGATTGTCAGAGTCATGGGACCGGTGTCCTACAAGGTCTCAACGGAGGATGGCCGGCTCCTTAGAAAACATGTAGACCAACTCTGGTGGTGGCAACTTCCAGAGGCAGGTGCACCACTTCCACCAGCCGTGGAGCAAGGGACCCACACCCTGGAGGCCAGAGTACTACCCGACCCCCCGAGCACAGAAGAGCCCCCCCGGCTGTACTGCTGCCAGCACCACCCGAGCCAGAGGTACCTCCACTGCCACTACAGCCGCCCCCAGCTCCAGTCCCAGCTCGTCACCCGGAGGCAGTGATCACCACCCCCGAACCAGCCCCCCGGCATTCCCTGAGAGAGCACAGAACCCATGCTTATTTAAAGGACTATGTGCCATAGGTGTCAGAAATGGCAGCTTGAGTCTAGCATCACACTGAATCCATTGTTCTTCTGTTCCCTATCTTGTCTCTTGCATAGCATTGCCAGCTGCAATGTGGGAGCCTCGCTACTGCTGCTCGGTCTTATCATGGTGGCCTTGAGTACAGGCTTTGGGCTATTCTTGTGTCTACGGGAATTTTACAGTCCTGTGAATCTGAGGGGTGGGGGGAGCATTCTCCTGACCATTAAGTAACCCTCCCGCTGGGAGTTTCCCCGCCATTCCTGAAAATAACCTTGTTATTGTGGGTTATAGCACTGTATTCCAATAAAGCTTATCTTTACTTAAAGAATGCTTGGATTTACTGGCTTTTGAACCTGACAGAAATTGTCAGGAATCCTGCTCAGCACTCCCACCAGTTCTCGCCTCTCCACACCAGGATGAGCGGCACAGGTGGAGTTCCAGTGATGGTCCCAAGTACCACCACTCCCATCACCTTGTTTCCAGTGACTACTGTTCCAGTGACCACGGTGCCAATCACCACTGTATCTGTAATGACTGTACCAGTGACAACGGCATTGGTTCCGTACTCCCCATCCAGACCCATCACTCCATCCATGACTGGGGCAGCAGGGACTTTGTACACCCCCCGATCTACAGTCCAGCAGGACCAATCCTGAGCCATGGAGGAGCCACACCCCGGACTTACTATCAGTGTGCCCCTATTCCGTGGGACAGATGGGTCACCCAACAGAAGCCCAGGGACTGGTCTAAGAACCTTTTGGATTCTACCCAGACGACTTGGTCATTGCCAGGGAGCCAAAGCCGAGACAGCTTGGTGGATCCCCGTGGGACCTTTGGGTTGCCCCAAGGAAGAACTCCCCATGGGCTGGTGAGGCCCAGTCCCAGCAAGGATGTGGACACCTGAATGGAAACGGTGGAAGAGGATTGCCGCTGGTTGATGCGGGATATGGGAAAGTTAATGCAGTCCTTCCCTGGGATGATGGACCAGGCTATTCACACGCATCTTTTGGCGCAGCCCGTGCTGGCACCAGGCCTGGTTTCCCCCCCAGGCCCGGGGCTGGGACTTCAGCCACTGCCAGGGTGCCCTCTGCCTGGGCAACTCTTTCCAGGACAGCCGATCCCGGGACAACCTATCCCGGGACCACCCGGCCCAGGGCAGCCGATACCAGGGCAACCCATCCCAGGGCAGCCAGCTCCGGGACAACCGGTTCCAGGGCAGCTGGCTCTGGGACAACCGATACCAGGGCAGCCGGTCCTGGGTCAGCCTGTACCGGGACCACCTCCCCTGGTGGGCCCACCAGCGATACCAGCACCTGCACCCCCGCTGATGCTGGGACCCAGACCGGAGCCAGTCCATCCCCAACCGATGCTACGGCCCAAAAATCTGCTGGAGATCACATTTGATGGCGATCCCGAGTCCGTTTCATTCTTCATCCTGCAGGTGGGAAAGTTTGTCCAGCATTGGGGCCACCTGTTTCTGGATGAAGAACAACAGGTGGAGTTTATCGCCTCCCGCTTGAGGGGAGTTGCGACCAGCTGGTATGTGGCTTTACATGATTTGGAAGCAGCGGAGTTAGGGAGTGTGGATGACTTTATGTGGGCCTTGAGGAACACTCCCCTGGGACAGTTTGAGTACATAGAAGAAGAAGAAGAAGAGTTTGGATTTATACCCCACCCTTCACTGCCCAAAGGCGTCTCAGAGCGGCTTACAAACTCCTTTCCCTTCCCCTCCCCACAACAGACACCCTGTGAGGTAGGTGGAGCTGAGAGAACTTCGGACAGAAACTGTCCTTGAGAGAACAGCTGTGCCAGAGCTTGTGACTGACTCAAGGTCACATCAGCAGGTGCAAGTGGAGGAGTGGGGAATCAAACCCGGTTCTCCCAGATAAGAGTCCGCGCACTTAACCACTACACCAAACTGGCCATTTGGGCGTCAGGGGGCTCCGGGAGTCTTCATGAACCTGATCAATGAGGTATTGTACCCTTACGTGTTCAAGGGGGTGGTTGTTTACTTGGATGATATCTTACTGTACTCCCCGAACCTGGAGACCCATGTTCAGTTGGTCCGACAGGTGCTCTCAAAGCTACTAGAGCATAAACTGTTTGTTAAACTGTCAAAATGTGAATTCCATCAGACCTGCTTTGACTTTTTGGGCTACCGCATATCCCCTAAGGGTCTGGAGATGGATCCAAAGAAAATTCAGGATGTACTGGACTGGGAACCCCCCAAAACCAGGAGGCAACTCCAGTTTTCTCAGTTTCGCCAATTTTTATCGCCAGTTCCTGCCCCATTTTGCCCAAATCAGTCTGCCACTCACAGATCTCCTAAAGACAAAAGGGAGAGGGGCTGGGGCTTCACAGCCGGGGGCATGCCTAAATTGGACCCGCAGTGTCAAGAGGCATTTGAATGGCTCAAACACTTATTCACCACTGAGCCAGTCCTTGCTCACCCCGATGGGAAAAAAAAAATTATTGTGCAAGTGGACGCCTCTGACACTGCCATGGGGGGGGCGATCCTGCAGGAAGACTCAGAAGGGCGCCTACACCCCCTAGCCTATGTGTCTCGTAAATTCAATGACACTGAGAGGTTCTGGCCCATTTGGGACAAGGAAGCAGCCTCGATCCACTTGGCGTCGCTGGCTGGAAGGGGCGCAGGTACCATTTGAAATTTGGACTGATCACAAAAACCTAGAAGTCTTGTGGAAGCCCCGGAATCTTAATGCTAAACAATTCCGATGGGCTGAGTTCTTCTCCAAATTCCAATTCACCCTCCACCACTTCCCAGGGAAGTCTAACCCCTTGGCCGATGCACTTTCATGGCTGCCCCAACATGACAGTAAGCGGGGGGAAGTGCGGGAATTGTTCTTCACACCAGCCCAATTGACCGGGGTAGTAGTTACTCGAAAGCAAAGCCAACGGGCAGGTGCACCCCAGGCCCCAGTAAATGCCTGGGAGGAACGGTTCGCCAAAGCTCTAACCGAGCAGGAAAACCAAATGCTCCAGTCACAGGGGTCCCTGGTGCAGAGAACAAACGGGTATTGGTACCGGGGGGAGAAACTCTTCATGCCCGAGAGCATTCTTTTAGAGGTATTACAATCTGTACATGATTCCAAACCTGCTGGACATTTTGGCTATGTCAAATCGTTGCATCTGCTCCAGCGCAGTTTCTGGTGGCCCCACAGGAGACAAGACTTATCCCTCTATGTAAAATCGTGCCCGATCTGCAGCCTTTGTAAGCTGAGGGGGGGAAACCACCGGGACTCCTGCAACCGCTGCCTACCCCCAGCTGGCCATGGGAGATAATTTCCATGGACTTCATTACGGATCTGCCCCTCAGCAAACACATGACAGTCATTTGGGTGGTAGTGGATTTATTTTCGAAACAAGCCCACTTAATTCCCTTCCCGGGACTCCCAATGGCCAAAGTCCTGGCGAAAGCCTTCTTTCAACATATCGTAACGTTACATACTTTGCCAATCAAAATAATATCTGACCGCGGTGCACAGTTTGTTTCTAAATTATGGACTGAACTGATGTCTTTGATGGGCATAGAACGTGCGTTGAGTACTGCCTATCATCCCAAGACTGATGGTCAAACAGAACGGGTGAATCAAACCCTGGAGCAACATTTATGTTGTTTCACCAACTTCCAGCAGGATAATTGGGTGGATCTGTTGCCCCTAGCTGAATTTGCCTACAATAATTCCTGGCATTCCTCTACCGGGGTCTCTCCACACAAAGCCGCACTTGGCTATGATAGCCCCCCTTGCCATTTTTGAAACCATCGTTATGGGGGGGGAAGCGGCAGATTGGTGTAAAACTTTGCATGAGTCATGGCCATTGATTTGTGAGACTTTAGAGGCTGCTAAAGCCAACTATAAAAAACAGGCTGACAAGAAAAGGGTGGTGGGTTGGGATCTTCAGCCTGGAAAGTTTGTATACTTGTCTACAAAGAACCTGCGTCTCCCTCAGTCTTCCAGGAAACTAGCCTGGAAATATATTGGTCCTTTTAAAATCATCAGGTGCATTAATAAGGTCAATGTGGAACTAGAGTTGCCAAACGCCCTTAAAAATATTCATCCCATCTTCCATTTCAGCCTCCTCAAACCGGCGTACCCACCGAATAAATGGCGTGCAGAGCAACCAGCAGCCCCCCCACCGCTTATTGTCGACAATGCTGAGCATTATGAGCTGGCCGACATCCTGGACTTCAAGTTGTTACGCGGCCAACTATACTATCTTGTGGAATGGGTGCATTTTGGTCCCCAACACAGAGAATGGGTGAAAGTGACTGATATCAGGGCTCTCGAGCTCATTAAAGACTTTCATATATGCTTCCCAACAAAACCGGGAGGTCCCTCTTTCACTCCCCGAGGGGCGGGTTGATTTTGGGGAGGGCAGAATGTCAGAAATGGCAGCTTGAGTCTAGCATCACACTGAATCCATTGTTCTCTGTTCCCTATCTTGTCTCTGCTTATGCGCTTGCGTAGCATTGCCAGCTGCAACGTGGGAGCTTCGCTACTGCCGCTCGGTCTTATCACGTTGGCCTTGAGTACAGGCTTTGGGCTATTCTTGTGTCTATGGGAATTTTCCAGTCCTGTGAATCCGAGGGGTGGGGGGAGCGTTCTCCTGACCATTAAGTAACCCTCCCGCCAGGAGTTTCCCGTGCGCTCGCTAAAAGTTCATTCGCTAGTTGGGCTTTTGCATCACACTATAACTATGCCTGAGCAATATGCCCCACCATTCCTGACAATAACCTTGTTACTATGGGTTATAGCACTGTATTCCAATAAAGCTTATCTTTACTTAAAGAATGCTTGGATTTACTGGCTTTTGAACCTGACAATAGGTAAAGTCGGAACTACGGGGGGAGGGGTGTTATGTATGCAGGCCGCCACCAGAGGCCCATGGTCACAGGTCAGAGCTTGGCTCCTGAGAACAATAGAATGGTAGGCTCCCAGTCCACCCTGTACCAACCAATAGAACCGAGGCGGGAAATTCAAACCCTCCAATGGGACTGTAGGGGTACTGGGTGTGGGTGTATATAGTCGGCCTTGCAGGGCCGTTTTGCATGCTTGTTGTGTGAAGTACCAATAAATGCGTCTGACCACATGTCGTAGTCCGAGTCCTCCATGTGTCAAACTCAGTTCTTTACATTCGCAACAGTACCATTATTGCCATGTCAACCTGTAGCATTCTGAGGAATCAGCAGGCACTACCTGTGGTATTAAATATGCAGAATTAATTGCAAAAGGAATACAGTTTTGGGGGAAAACACACAAGGTTTATAATGAAATATGTACATTAATGCTGCTGCAGTAGCCATAGACTTCATTCACAAAGGATTTTCCTTAATGTTGGTTGCACGATATAATCTTAAACTAGAAATGAAGGTTATGTTGTAGGAAATACATGCAAACTTTTATAGGATTTGGCAGATCTGTCCCTAGCCTATCTTCTGGAACCAGGAGAGGTGCAGGTGGGCAACAAAGTCCTATAAGGTTCTCTGAACCAACTTTGGATGCTCACCAGAATTTTGGGAGTAGCCTCTGGCTTAGCGGTAGTGTTAACATACACACCCTACTACCATTTGCACACAAATGCACAGTGTATATTTGCACACAAACTGCAGGCATATTACATAGAAGAAGAGAAGAAGAGATTGGATTTATACCCCACCCTTCAGTACCCAAAGGTGTCTCAGAGTAGCTTACAAATTCCTTTCCCTTCCCCTCCCCACAACAGACACCCTGTGAGGTAGGTGGGGCTGAGAGAGCTCTTGACAGAAACTGCTCTTTTTCAAGAACAGCTCTTATCAGAACTACGGCTTGCCCAAGGTCATCCAGCCAGGTGCAAGTGGAGGAGTGGGGAATCAAACCTGGTTCTCCCAGATTAGAATCCACACAATTAACCACTACACCAAACTGGCTCTCCCCTGGTTTCACAGAAAAAAAATATTTGTCCCTTCCATAGATGCAGGCTGTTCATACTATTAGCGTGCTAGCAGAATGGCAGAGCTGACAGGTTAAACTACAACAGTGACAGAAATATTGGCTTTATGTTGCAGCTTTGTTTCTCTAGTCTAATTCCCTTTGACTCATTTTTGAATCCCAAAGTAAGAGAGCATTTTTAAACATATCTCTTGACTGTCATTTTGCACCTATGCACCATTTTTGTGTATAAAAATTTGTATCATAATAATTTGTATCAGCCAGTATTATAATGCCCCTGAATAAATCTGTGGTACTGGTTCTGGGTCTGGTTGCAGCGAGGACAGACACGGACGGGACTAGCTCCCGATCCTATCTGCCCTTCACCTCACCTTCGGGGATGACGGAGACCCCCATTCGGGGGAGCTTTGGACACCCTAGAAGAGGCAAGGAAGCTACTTCAGCAAGGAGCTCTTTCCGGTCAATGAGAAAAGTGGCGGCTGACTCGGATGGCTGGTTAATCACTCTGACGCAGAAGGTGGGGCAACACCCAGCCTTTGGCTGGGTAAACGCAGCAACCAGGCCCCTAAGCAGAGTTTCTTCAGCTGGAGAAACATACCATGCTAGTTTTGCAAGAAGACTCTCAAACTTTTGCCATAAAATTGGGAACTTCTGCAAAAAGGTGACGGAACATGAACAGCTTTTTTGATGAGGGGAGGAACCACCGAACCATGAAGAGAGGGGGGGAAAGCAGCAAATCAGCGCAGGACGGCCGGATGGTAAATTTACTTGGCTGCTAGCAACGGAGTCTAAGGGCATCGCCAAAACAGGGCTTAGTTAACTTGCTAAAAAAAAGCTGGGAGTTGGGACAGATAAAAAAGGGGGTGGTTGAAGATCACAGAGGTCCCTCCGCAGTTTGAAAAGGCCTCTTTGCCAGCTACGGGGACTATTAGAAACCTGGAAAAATTCTGTTTGTAATATAAAGGAGAAGACCTATAAGGACTTTACAGATAAACTTAAAACAAGGTGTTGTGCTGAACAATGTATTTCCACTGCTGCATAGAACAAAGAGCAAATGAAATAGAGGCAAAGTAAAGTTAGCTGGATAGCGGAAAATATGGACTAGCTTAAAAGAGGACAGAATTAAGAAGATGAGGGAGAAAGAAAAAAGAAGAAAAGAAGAAAAAGCAAGACAATAAGAAGAGACTTTTCTTTTTTTTTTTCTGTTGCAGAACTTCGAGTTCTGGTCTGTTGGTGTGAGTGTTTGTGTGTATTTGGGTGAGACTTCATTGTTTGATTTCCCCCGCTCCGGGAAAGCTTGAGAAATTTCTGATTATATCTTTTTTGCACTATGATTTAATTAATGCTAATGAATTATAAGGTATCGGACTTGATCACACCAGAGGGAAGGATTGAGAGTATGATCGGTTGAACGGACAGAGGGAATGGATGGTTGTATGATTGAGTGCTGGATCGGGTGTATGCTGATTTAATTTAGGAAGGGTCATTACAGGCCTCACTCATTGAACTATTCTGTTGCAAGGGGGTGGACTTTTTTGTTTGTATGTTTCTTTTTCTTTGGATTATCAGAGATCATTGGAGAAAACAGGGAAGACTATATTGTGGAGACAGATTAGGCAAGAAGTAGTGGGTGCAAATCCCCCCCATAGCTACCTACAAATAAATAAAATTATTAAAATTACTGATAAAAATAAGCCCGGTAGGGGAGATATAAATTAGGAAATATCTAAAACAAAAAGCAGGGTTGATTATAAGAAATATAAAGGAAACTGCTGGATTTAAAGTTTTTGTTTTTCCTTTTACTTTACTGAGCTGATTTGTTATTCTTAGTAAGTTCTAAGTAGGTCTCAAAATATAGAACATGGACAAACCAGGGAGTGGCAGACGTCTTTCAGTGTCAACACCCTCGACAAACCTTCCACAATTTTCACTGAAAGATCTACAAAACTTTATACAGGAATCGGTGGCATCAGCAGTCAATAGTGCCGTAGAGGCTGCAGTGACCAAAGCAATAGAGCCAATTCAAAAGAAACTAGAAGAGTTATCCAAACTAGATGATATATCAAATCAACTGGCAGCACAAGCAGAAGAGATTAAAAACCAACTGGCGGAAAACAAACAAGAATTAGCCACATTGACAAATCGAACAAGTATTTTGGAAAGTAAAGTGGAAAATGCAGAGGAGAAACTACAAATTATGACAGAAAAATAAGACGCTTTGGAAGAGTCGGTAATTAAATTAGAAATGGAAAGAGCACAATTTATATTAAGAATCCAGAATGTGCCAGAGAAAAAAGAAGAAAATTTAAAAGCAGAAATTAGCCAAGCGTTGGCCGAATATCTGGAGCTGGATTCTACCTCTGAAATAGATAATAATATCGATACAATTTACAGAGTAAACTCGGCATTTGCTAAACAAAATAGGCTCCCAAGGGAGGTGCAAGTAAAGTTTTGTAAAAGGGAGCTCAAGGACAAGATTTTTAAATTGGCAAACGAGAAGACCCTGATGATTTATGAGATTGAAACTAGAGTTCTGAGAGAGATTCCGTGGAGGATTAGAGAAAAGAGACATCAATATTCAACACTGGTTGACCTCCTTAAGAAGAACAATATCCAGTACAGGTGGCTGCTTCCCAAAGGTATTTTTTTGTACATAAAGAGAAGAGATATAAAATTAATTTGACTTTCAAATTAGAGGACTTCTTAGGAAAATTTGGCAAGGAGCTTGGCCTGCAGGAGGAAGAGGAAGAATCAACAGCATCAGAGGAGGAAGTGTTGAAACAAGACGAGGCACGAAGTTCAGAAGACAAACAAGGGGAAAAAAAGAGAAACAGAAAGAAAAAACTAGTTGATGCATTTAAAATGGTAACACGTTTACAACAAAGAAATAATAAGGATACCACAGAAAAAGACAGAGATGAATAAGCAAGGCATAAAAATAATATCTATTAACGTTAATGGATTAAATTCGCCTAATAAAAGATCAAGAATATACCATCAAATAAAAAAATGCAAGGTGGATGTTGTCTGTCTTCAAGAGACGCATGTTAAAAAAGAAGATACAAGAATATTAGAGATTAAGAAACTCGGACAAGCTTTTATAGCAGCAGACCCTAAAAAGAAGAAAAAAGGGGTGGTCATATACGCCAAGGAAGACTTGCAACTTGAACTGGTATTTAGCTCAGAAGATGGCAGAGTAATTATAATTCGAATTCGTAGATATAATAAATGGACATTAATTGCAAACATATATGCACCGAAACAAGCTCAAGAGAAATTCTATACTCAGCTTAAAGAAACTTTAGGGAAACAAATATGTGATGAGATATGCCTGGTCGGAGATTTTAACGCAGTGTTTGATAAACAAATAGATAGGAAATGCCCAAATGCAAAGCTGAAAGGAGGGAATGAACTGCCAAAATCCTTTCTGAAATTAGCTGAAGATTTTAAACTTATTGATGCCTGGAGGACCAGGAACATAGATTTGAAAGACTTTACCTTTTTTTCAATATGTTTTGGACCTCAGCAGATATGATTAATGATATTAAAGAGGCTGAAATTCTGCCACAAACATTTACGGACCATAACCCAATAATGTGCGTTTTATCCGATACACCAAGAAGAAAACGTTGGTCTATGAATACGATGCTTTTAAATGACAAAAAAATTATAGTGGAATCCGAAGCAGAGTTTAAATTTTTTTTTTAAAAAGAAATTATTCAACCGGAAGTGTCACTAGAGATATCTTGGGATGCCTTCAAGGCATATGCAAGAGGCTGGTTTATCAGACGAAACGCTTGAAAAAAAACATAAGAAAATAGGGAATTAAACTTGATTAAAACAGAAATAAAGAAGGAAGAAACAAAAATGAGACTACAAAATGAAAACTTCCAAGCAATAAAGAGCAAAATTAAATACTTGCAACACCAATTAAACTCTATTTTGACACAAGAAATGGCCAAGAAAATAAACTATACAAGACAATTTTATTTTGAACAAGCCAATAAACCATCAAGATGGTTGGCTTATAAACTAAGGGTCCAGAGAGAGAGAAAAGTAATAAAAAGCTTAAAAGATGAAGAGGGAAAAGAGAGATTCAGTTTAAAAGAGCTTAAGGTAGTAGTTGAGCACTTTTATAAAAAATTATATCAACAGAATGAATGCGATACACAACAGATAAGATAATATCCTGAGAAGTTCCCAGATGGACATTTTTGTAGAAGAACAATGGAAGATTTTAAACGATCCGGTAACAATGTGTGAAGTAACAGAAGCTTTAAAAACTCAAAAAAATAAAAAGACACCTGGACCAGATGGGATACCTGTTGAATTTTATAAGAGCTTTGAGGAGGTGATAGCACTCCCCTTGAAAGAAGTGATAAACAATATCTTAGATAAAGGACAAATGCCACAGTCATAGAATGAAGCTCTGATTACGCTTATTCAGAAACAAGGACTGGAGAGTAACGAAGTTAGAAGCTATCGACCTATTTCACTTCTAAACAGTGACTATAAAATGTTTGCCTGCATCTTAGCAGCAAGGTTCAAAAGAGTGTTGACGCAAGTCATTCATAAAGACCAGGCGGGATTTCTGCCAGGGAGGCAGATTAAAAATAATGTTAGAATAATTTTGGATGTACTAGAATTTTATGAACAACACCCAGAAAAACCGCTTGCTTTGATATTTGTTGATTTAGAGAAGTCGTTTGATAATTTAAGTTGGAGATTTTTGTTAGAGAAACTAAAATTTGGGCATTGTGGGGAAAACTTTCTGAAAATGATCAAGGCGATATATGCTAATCAATCTGCTAATATAATAGTCAATGGCGATACAACTCAAAAAGTTGAAATTAAAAAAGGAACAAGACAAGGCTGACCCTTGTCTCCTTTACTTTTTATTTTTGCATTAGAAACACTACTAACTCGGATTAGAAACGAAAAAGAAATTAGGGGCTTAAATATTAAGGGCGAAACTATAAAAGGTACAAGCTTTTGCAGACGATATGGCTTTTGTGTTGGAAGATCCACAAGAGTCACTAAAACAGCTACTACATATTTTTGAGGATTACGGTAATGTGGCAGGGCTGAAAGTAAATAAAAAGAAAACTAAAATATTATTGAAAAATTATAAAGGAATGTCAGAAAAGGTCTTGCAAGAAATTTCGGGCTTTGACATACAAAAAAGTGTTTGATATCTGGGAATACACATTACAAATAGGTGTTGCTCCTTGTTCAAGGAAAACTATATAAAGATATTATCAGAAATAAAAAAAGGCCTAGAAATATGGAAAAATTTACAATTTTCCGTAACAGGAAGGGTCTCAACCATAAAAATGAACGTGTTACCTCGTGTTCTCTTTCTTTTCCAAACGATTCCTATTCTTAGAAATCTTTTTTAAAGAGTTAGATAAGACCATAAAGGGATTTATTTGGCAAAATAAGAGACCGAGGGTTAAACTAAAGTATTTACAAGAACGGAAGGAGAGAGGAGGTTTTGCACTCCCAGATTGGAGGCTTTATTACAAAGCAGTGGCTATGAGTTGGTTAAGGGAGTGGATAACTCAAGAAGATAAAAGATTATTGCGCCTTGAGGGGCACGATCTACAAATGGTCTGGCACTATTTCCTTTGGTATAATAAATCTTCATCCCTCTTTAAACAGCATACTATCAGAGCAGCTTTACATAAAATGTGGGTTGAGATAAAAGATATGTGTTATAAGAAAATTCCTAAATGGATCTCCCTAATAGAGGCCTTTGTAAAACCATTTTTATATGTAAAATATACCAAATGGAGATATGAAGACCTTCTAGATGAAAAGGGGAACTTGCTTTCAGATGATATTCTTAAAGAGCAAGGGACGAATTTAACATGGTGGGAACGAAATCGACTTATTTCAAGATGGTCTTTAGATAAAAAAAATCAGATTAGATGACAGTGTATTAGAGCTGGATAAGCTATGGCTGGGCCCTAAAGAAAAATTTATTAAGAAAGCATATAATTTTCTACTAGAATGGAAAATGCAAGATGAATGGATAAAGCCTTCCATGGTAGCATGGGCACAAGATATGGGATATAATTTAACCTTAGATCAATGGGATAAAATTTGGTTGAGGAATATTAAATATGTAAGAACAAGCGCATCCAAGGAAAACATATTAAAGATGTTCTACCGATGGCACATCTCCCCAGTGAGATTAAATAAATATAATAAAAATTTAGGGAAGGCATGTTGGAAATGTAAATTTTGTAATGGAACGTTTTTTCATCTATGGTGGTTATGTACTAAAGCTAAAAAGTATTGGTGTATGGTCAAAAAATGATAGATAAAATATTAGATAAAAACATCCCACTTACACCTGAATGCTTTTTACTAAATGTAATTCCTGATAGATTTAAGAGAAAGGAGATTTACCTAATAATGCAAATTTTGACGGCAGCGAGAATTGAATATGCTAGGAAATGGAAGGATGGTAACGTTCCAAATAAAACGGAGCTTATCTTTAAGTTATGGGATATAGCAGAGATGGAAAAATTAAAATTTATTATTTAAGACAAAAGCTTGGAAGTGTTTGGAAGCTATTGGTCATCTTTTTATAAATGGCTAAAAGAAGATAAGATTTTGAATTAAAGATACATACTTGGCATGTATAGTAGAATAGCAGTTTAGCTTCTTTTTGTGTTTAAAGGTAAAATTGAAGAACTCTGTATCTATGCATTTTTCAGCGAATGAAGCTGTATGTGTGCGTTTCTTTTTTTTTTCTTTTTTTTTGTTGTTTGGTTGTTTGTATGTTTTTGTTTTCTCTCAAAAATCAATTAAAAATGTAAAAAATAATAAATTTGTGGTACTGCCTTATTTGGAATATTGTTCTGGTAACCGCACGTAAAAATATATATATAACATTGGAAAAAGTGCAGAAAAGGGCAACTAAAATTATTAAGGGGGTGGAACATCTTCCCTGTGAAGAAAGGTTAAAGAGGTTAGGGATCTTTAGCTTGGAGCAACGACAATTGAGGGGTGACATGATAAAGGTTTACAAAATTATGCATGGGATAGAGAAGGTAGAGAAAGAAGTACTTTTCTCCCTTTCTCACAATACAAGAACTTGTGGGGACTCAATGAAATTAATGAGCAGTAAGCTTAGAACAGATTAAAGGAAGAACTTCTTCACCCAAAGAAGCATTAACACATGGAATTCACTGCTGCAAGAAGTGGGGGCAGCTACAAGTATAGAGAGCTTCAAGAGGGGATTGGATAAACATGCAGCAGAGGTCCGTCAGTGGCTATTAGCCACAAGATATAGAAGGAACTCCATGTATGGAGCAGTGATGCTCTGTATTCTTGGTGCTTGGGGAGCAACAGTGGGAGGGCTTCTGGGGTTCTGACCCCACTTGTGGACCTCCTGATGGCACCTGCTCTTTGCTAAAAGGCAATTTTACTAAGGACTTTGGCTTAGTATAATCATTGGAAAACACTTTCTGGACCAGAAATTATTTTCAATGAAATATCATTTGACATTTGATTTAGCATGTGATTGCATCTTTTGAGACCTTGTATATACTTTTATTCTGTGCCTAGTGATTCCACTTTGGAACAATTCTTTTCTAGTCCATTTTGTTTTGTTTTTTTAAATAATTTTATTGGTTTAAAAAAGAAAAAGACAAAAACAAACATAAAAAGACAAACAAACATACAAAAGAGTTCATTATCAATTTCTCTCTCTTTAACTACCTCATAGTTAAGCATTTCAGTTTCTATTTTTCTACCTTATAGCTTAGTAAAGTATTTGCAAGGTTTTATCTTAAAATTACTTAACTTTTTTATATTTGAGCACATACTAAGTATTCCAACTATAATTTTCTAAGTAATATCTTCAACCATATCTTAATGTTTAAGATGACATTCTAATTATCCTTTCCACTAGTTTCTAAATATATAAAATTTGATTTCAATATAGTCAAGCTTAATCAGTTACCATCTCATGCACCCTTTAACTGAATATGTTTATATTTCTTTAAGATTATATAATTCTTTTAGTATATATTTCCAGCTGTGGAGATATAAACAAATTCATAATAGGTGATTTAAATCAAAGATCATACAAGGTTTTTGCTACCCCTTCCCCTATTTTTTTATATACTACATTTAAAAAAGCATATATAAACATAAAAATATAGTTCCAATTACTATAACATTCTATTTGACATTTTCGCCTAAATATAGTTACTAATTAATAAGCAAATATCAGTCTTAATCAGTTATCACAACAAAGCCATTTTCTAACCAAATCTTCTTTATTTTTTAAACCATTGAATTTCCATTAAAATTTAATCTCATAAATGTCGTAGAACATAAAAGAGATACAACTATATTTACATGATCTAGCTTCTATGCTATTTACTTATATAATTTTTAAACTTGGCTTAACCTATATAGATTTACTTTGATATCAAAAACGTCATCCATATTAGCTAGCTTGGGTCAGAGTCCACATAAAATAGTTCCCTTCCTAGATTTATTTATAAAAATTTAAGTCTCTTTTTCCCCCTCTTCTGAAACCTTCTTTTCATAAATGCTGTAAATCTATGTCTTTTACTTTTGTAAGTGAACAGGAATATTTGTAGCAGATTCCATCTGTGTCCAATTCTTGAGTAAGTTGGAGATTCCATATATTCTTCTATGTCTTCTTTTTGCAGTATTTTTTCCTTCCCCTCTTCGATGGTTTCTCTCCTTATTTGCCTTATAATGAGCTTATTGGTGCTCTCTGCACAAAATTTTCCTTCTTCTTTTGATGTAAAGGTCATTCCATGGAATAAATTCTCTTGCCCAGGATTTTGATCAGTATCTTGAAGGGTTGAAGGCTGCAGTTCCTTTATTTCAGTTTCCATTTGTGGAGGCTCATTTTCATGTTTATTAAATATCACTTCACAAGCCTCCTGGACCACTGTGACAACCAAGTTAAAAATTAAGGATTTAAATTCCTCCAGCAACATTTGGGCTAAGTTAGTGGCTTTAAGACTCCCTTCCATGGCTTGGATGCTCATTTTAATGTAATAACAGAAGCCAGCTCAGTCCGGTAAACCTCCGGAGTTAACTTTCAATATTTCTCAATTGTAACCATAAGTAAGCATGTTTACTGTCCTGGAATCATTCAACAAAAGGCAGCTGCTTTACTGTTACAGTGGAGTCTGTGCAGAGTGGACTTCCAAACTCCAACAAGAAAGCTGATGTTAGTCTGTTTTTCTTTAACAAGTCTGTGTATAAATCCAGTAAGCACCAAGAATTTACTTGTTTAAGTTTATATCCAAATCAAAATGATATTAGAAGCTCAAACAATATTCTCTTATTGCCCCAAGTTTTAATGTAGCGATTCTTTGTTGCTTTTGTTGACTTGTAGTAGCTGCTCCACAGGAAGGGGAGGAAATTACACCCTTCTTTCCCTTCTCCTTTCTTTTAAGTTTAAAGGGGCATTTCCAAACAATTATTAAATTCTTCAGTGTTGTGTTAATGAGTACTCACAGTAGACGTCTTTACTGATCTTGAGGATAAGTTTCACTCTCTTTAAATTCAGCCGATCATGTCTTTTCACTCAATGGCTGCTAAACAGCAATCGCCGTGTGCACAAGTTCCGAAAACAAGTCCCCTGCGATGAGCCCCCCTTCGAGAAGGCTCATTGGTACCCAGGCACCCTGGATGCCCAACTTAAGACCCAGAGATTCAGCAACTCCCTGGGAGCTTCCCAGGAGACGTCTGATGGCGACGCGCCACAGATTGATTCCTTTTCTAATCCATTTTCTAGTCCACTCCTTCTTCCTCCTCCTCAACTAGCAAGGAAGTATTTCATTTACAGGCATTAGTTTTTTCCATCTAGCCAAGCAGCTAACTTTTCCTTTCAGTAAGCTCCTTATCAAATGCTGCTCCTTGATGGTCTGAATTTCATCTCTCAGTTTCACCATCTCTGGTCTCCTCTCACAAAAGACTGCTGGATCAGACCAGTGGTCCATCTAGTCTGGTATACTGTTCAATGGTGTCCAACCAGTTTCCCTGGAGGGGCCAACAAACAGGACTTAGAGGCCAAGGTTTTCCTCTGAATCTGCCCTCTAGCACTAGTATTCAGAGGTTTGCTGCCTCTGTATGTGGTTACCAGGGCTAGTAGTCATAGTTTGGAGCTCTGCTCCATGAATCTGTCTAACCCCCTTTTAAAACCCTCTATGTTCCTGAGTATTACTGCATCCACTGGCAGTGAATTCCACAACTGAAAGAGCAGGACCAGCTCCAGGCCTTCTTGGATAATTCATGCTCTTTGGACCCTTTTCAGTCTGGCTTCTAGCCAGGCTATGGAACAGAGATGGCACTGGTGGCTTTAGTTTATGATCTCCATCTGAATGTAGACAAAGGCTGTGCCTCTTTTTCTCTCCTACTGGATTTAACTTGTTGAAATGTATGGTGGCAGAAGCAGATATTAGGGGATATGTTTTGGACTGTTTTAAATAATTCCTTACAGACCAGACTCAAAGGGCTGCTGTTGGAGTTATCATCAATGTGGGATTTCTCCCTTGGGGTCCAAAAGGGTGCAGTCTTATCCCCCATGCTATTCAATTTCTACAAAAGGCCCATAGAAGAAATCATTCATAGTTTTGAACTATTTGCCCCCTTATTTGGAATGAAGAGACAGACACAACAAATTGGATGAACTAATGGGCCACTTTATTTAATTTATCAAACTGAATGGCAAGGGCAATGTGTCTTGCAGCACGGTCCAGGCCAGTGATCAACTCTGATCACTCCCTGGCTGTATACCATAGAGCCACCAATGCCCCGGATCGAGCCCCAGCCTAGATTCGCCTCCGTCTGGCACACAAAGGGCAATGCCAAGGATCTACCCCCATCAAACTGTATAGCTTAAATGGAGGCTCAATTCATGCAAACCCAAGGCCGTCTGCCTTCCTAATCCTGGGTCACTGAACCCAAAGGCTGATCTGGCCAGACGCCTGGCCCCAATGGGACCATTAACTGGTGCTCCCTTAGCTGCATGACAATCACCGGCCCCCATTCCACCTACTAAAGTGACCAGCCTAAACAAGGCACCACCCTGTGCCAATTCCACAACCCGCTGACTAACTGTACAAGGTTGGCGAAAAATATCCCCAGCTTCAGCCAATTAGCCAAGGATGAAAAAATTCCTACCTGACCCCCTGCAAATGGGTGACCAGTAAGCCTGTACAGTGATCAGGGTGGGAGGGTGGGCCAAAAGAAAGTTGCAACTGAAGAGGGGAGGGAGCAGAGCTGGCCATTAGCATGCCAACTCCGCCCTCCCAGAGTCCCGGATGCTGTGACTCAGCATCCCTGCCTGTCTCCTCCTTCAAAGGAGGCAAAGGGGGGCCTAGAATCTCTCTATCCAAATCCCCTGGGGATGCAGTAGAAGTTGCACCACTGCCTGGCTGCTGTGATTTAATGGCTCCAAGTGAACAAACTAAAACTGAACCCTGTTGAGAAGGAGGTAATGCAGGTTGGGATGCCTGAGGCCTTGAAGGACATTGTGCTTCCCAATTTTGATGGGGTTCAGCTGACCCTTGCTGATTTGGTCAAAAGCCTGGGGGTTTTACTGGAGCCATAGTTACTGCATTTACTATATCATGTATTTATACATTTTGGGGTACGTTTTCCCCCTCAAAGGAGTTTTTTAGCATTGTCATTACAAGCTACCAATACCACCTGAAACATCACAGTGATGGTCGGGGTCCCTTCATATGGCATGAGGAGATCCCATCAGAAGGCAAAATTCCTACTTGACTTTTTTGGAACTCTGCATTGCCAGATTTCTAAATCTGACAGATTGTCATGCTAAACAGTTAAACTAAAAACAACCATCTCAAAAAGAATAGAACACCCATTAAAAAGTCATAAAATATTTTGACTGTGTAAATGTATGATTATATCAGGACCAAAGTATATTTTTGTCTTCTTGATTCTATTATTTATTAAAGTGTGTCTTACTTTCAGTTCTAGCTGACACAAGTTCTTCTGTCAGGTTCAAAGGCTACTCAAAGAGAGACAGGTTGCTTGTGATAAATGATGGAGTGTATTAAAAGATAAATGTAAGATGATACATAAATAAAGACAAAGAGACTTACAGAGCCCCTGCAGCACATGGAGGGACTGTTTTCCATGGCAGATGAACTTACAGTTGCCAACTTCCAGGTGGAGCCTGGTGATCTCCCAGAATTACAACTGATCTCCTGACTAAGAGATCAATTCCTCTGGAGAAAATGGCTGCTTTGGAGGGAGGATTCTATGGTACTATACCCTGCTTAGGCACCTCCTTCCAGAAACCCTGTCCTCCCAGGCTCCACACCCCAAATTTCCAGGAAGTTCCCAATCTGGAAACCCTAGAACTTTGGTACCAGTACATGTCTGTAGAACTCCCTGTCCCCAGCAAAGTCCAGAGAGCCACAGGCTTGCATAGATTTATATCCTGCCCTCCCCACAAGTGGGCTTGGGGTGGATAACAACAAGAGAATTTATAGAACCATTAAAAAAAATTATCACAATAAATTAGGATTGCCACCCCCCTGGTCCAGGTGGGGGTTCCCTCATTTTTTCAGGCCATTTTCCACCACCAGTTAGTTGGCCGGCAGGGGAAACCTCACCCACAAATGCCCCCAAATGTGATGTGATGATGTCACCCAGAAGTGAATTCATCACGTTGCCAACCTCATGCAGTGATGCTCTAGTTTTTGGGCGAAACTCTATGGTAAAATTGAGCTCAAACTATATTTGCCCAAAAACTACGGTGTTGCAATGCAACATGGGCAATGTGATGACCTAGCACATGTTTTGCACACATGGCTGAAGACTCCCAGAGAAGGCTTGTCAATCCCTTGCCAGCTGCCAGGCAGGGCCTGGCAACCCTGCTATAAATAGCTTAAAACTATTTAAAAGATGACAAATTATACATAGGATCTAGTATGCAAAACAGATGAACTCTCTTTCTAAGCAACTACAAGACAGGCATGAAAGCAACCCAAAACAGCCCCTGTCCATCTGTGTGAAGAGATTTTCACATAGACTTGTGTTTATAGCCATCTTATCTAGATATGTGCTAACAGAGATTTCTCTAACAAGCTTAGAGCTGCACAATCATCAGGCTGAAGACTGCATTGCTGTGAGGGGTCACAAAAATAGGCTGTCATGGATAGCATGCAGATTCACTGAATTCCTCTCTGTACCATGGTCTTCCACATGTCCCCCAATGCACAGTGTCTAGACAGCTGCTAGTAAGGCCCCTTTAATTGTCTGACATGCCTCTTCCAGTGCCATTTTTTAAAACACTGGTTGGCAGCTTCATGACTTAATTCAAAGTGCATGGGACTTAAATGAATAGCACTAAGGTTCACTGAAGTTCATGGTCAGTAGGTTAACTGATTAAACAAATGGCAGCCACAGAGGTGAAGCTACAAATGGAGAAATGCAAAGTATTTCACAGATTCCAAGTAAGGCTTTTGGATAATATAGCCTTTGACTTACAATAACAATTAACACAACAAAAAGTAGTATGTTAATGAAAGTTAATTATTTAGTGGGTTACCAATGAGCCATTTCACAAAGAAGACATACATACCTTAAATCAAAGAGTAAACACTGACAATAGAGACTTAGCACTACCAAAAAAGGAGTTCTTTTAAAATCAATACAAATAACATGAAAGAGACAATAAATTAAATTGAATTAAACCCAGGAATGCTTGAGCACCCAATGGCTGGGCTCACATTCTGCTTCCTGGTTACACATAGGGATTTTTCACCAGGCAATTCACGAGCAGCTCCTGCCTATTCAGCAGGGTACTTTCAGTACAGCGCAGTGCAACTGGCAACATTTCATGCATGCACGCTCTCACACTGGTTGACAGATAAGAGTCCTGGTTTGCACTCTTTGGTACCCTAAGGGTTCATATCCTGCTGTGCAGGAGATGTACCAGGTGGTTGAGGCAGGGTTAAAACATTATTAAACTTTTTTCTTACCAGAAGGCTGTATCTGGTCTCTGTTCTGAATACTTATTGTAAACTAGGCCCAGTTTATAATATATGGCGATGAAGGAACAATACACTCCAGACAGACCTGTCTTCTCTGTATGTTCCTCTCCAGCCAATTGTTCAGTCAGTCATTTATTTATATATAAATACTATACTTTTGAAAAAGCATTACCATTTGGTATTTGTCTGAATTATCATGGTTATTTTATTCATTAGAACATTTATGTTCTGCCTTTCCTTGTGGCTCAAGGCAGCCTACAATAATAGTAAAAAAGTTTTCATTGCATGCATTCACATTTTTGCATAGCCTTATGAGAGCTATAGCTTCCCTAGCATCATTTAATTATCTGATCAAACCATCTGTGACCCTGTGGAAAAATCGATTTCACCTGAGCAAAAGCAACTGTGAGGCAGAAAGAAAGGAAACTCCAGCACTGCAGCTACATAGCTGTTTGGCATGCCATTTGAATCAAATAGTGATGAGGCAAGGAGATCTAAGGCTTGGCTGATAAATGATTGTAGTTGTCAAAAATGTTATTTTTAACTATTGAGAGTCAGAAGACGATGAACCATAACAAGGCTTTTATTCCAACATTACTCAGCTCTGAACTGAACTGCAAAGAGCGGCACTCAAACTTATACGATTCCATAACTAACTATATACACTGTAAATATTTACATGAGGTCTGATCGGACCTTAGCAGAGCCTTCTGGTTTGATAGTCCGGATGGCTTCAGGACCAATAGACAGTCTTTATTAAGCAGCCAATCATAACCAAGGGAATTTGGATACCTCTGTGCAACTCATAACAAACAGCAGAGAATAACCCAGAACAGAACACTCCTCCCCTCTTGGTTCAAATAAGATAGTCTTTAAGTGCGTCTCATCTGGGCTGACCTTCGTGGCCACAGTGTACCTTCTGGAGACTGCCTGGCACATTGGGCATCCCAGAAATGGTCAGTGTCTCTGTGGTCCGGGGGCCTGTCAGGTCCGGCAAAGTCCTGGACCAGTTCACTGTCCAAGCGGCAAGGTGCTGGCTCAACCAGTGGGCTAGATGTCACAGAGCCCCTAGCAGGATGTCACAGAGCCCTTAGTATCTTCACTGTGAAGAGCTGGCACAGCACGTGGGGGGGAATGAACAGTCTCGGCCGGTTCGATAGGATGCAGTTCTCTCTGGTGTCCGTCAGCCTCCCGGGTCAGAGGTGGCATTCTCAGGTCCTCTGGTGGATGCATCTCCCAAGCGCCGACAGTGCACTGGGATGGGAGATCTCCCAGACAAGGAGCAGGTACTGGGGGGCGTTGCAAACACTCACCAGGAGCAGGAACTGGGGAGTGTTGCAACAACTTCCTCTGAGCCGGCCAGCAACGTCAGAGTTGGGCCAGGTGATGGCAGTGGACCTGCCGTGCCTTGTCCTGCACCTTGTAAGAGATGGGCCCCATTGCATGGAGGAGAATAGCTGGAACCCAGTGTGGGCCTTCCCCATAGTTCTGGACATAGACTGCATCACCCGGAGCAAAGGACTTTGTGCTCCTGGAGGTGTTGGGGTTGTGGCTGGTGTCAGGTGCCAGGTCCGGATGGATGCAGCTCAAGTGGGTGAACAGCTGACGTGCCATGAGGAGCTCTGCTGGTGACTTTCCAGTGGCTGAGTGCGGCGTGGAGTGCTGGTGGAGCAAGAAACTCATGAGGTTGGCAAGGAAGTTTCCTCCACTGAGCCTGTGGAGCAAGTCCTTCAGAGTCCGCACCATGCACTCTGACTGGCTGTTCATCTCGTGGTGGAATGGGCCGATGTGACGTGTCAGATGCCTTACTCATTCATGAACCTCTGGAACTCGGCGGATGTAAATTGAGCCCCGTTGTCTAACACAATGAGGTCCGGCAGGCTGAAGGTGGTGAACAGGCGGTCCAGGCAGCGGCCAATGACAGCTGAAGTCATGGAGGTGATGGGGAAAACCTCCAACCACTTGGAATACGTATCAGTGACCAGAAAGAGTGTTCTGCCCTGAAAGGGGCTGGCAAAATCAATGTGAATGCGTGACCAAGGACCCCACGGCTTCTCCCACGGGTGCACAGGGACTGTGGGGTCTTCAGGCTGAGACTCCTGGCAGGGCTGGCATGTTCGGACCCATTGCTCAATCTGCTGATCCAGTCCTGGCCATCACACATAGCTCCTTGCGATTGCTTTTATCTTTATGATGCCAGGGTGCACCCGTTGTCTGAGCAGGGGAGGGACTACAACCTGATTTCCCTACAAGAGGCTGCCTTTGCTCACCGACAGTTCCGTGGATCAAGACTGGAACGGCTGGAACTCGGCCTCAAGCTTCCCAGGTGCCCATCCCTTCCACACATAGTGGAAAACGTGGCTGAGTGTCCAGTCCCGGGTGGTGTAGAATGAGACGTCTGCAATGGTGAGCGGAGGCTGAGGAAGTTCCTTGATGAGGAGCATCTTGTGGACCGGGCCTCATGTGTTTCCTGCAATGGCAGGCGGCTGAGGGCATCGGCATGCCCAATGGCTGCTCCGGGCCTGTTGATGAGGTTGAAGGCATAGGCGGAGACGAAGATAGCCCAATGCATCATCTACGGGAATAAAATTTGGGGCATTTGGCGATTCTTGGTGAAGATGCTGAGCAGCTATTTGTGGTCGGTGATGATCTCAAACTTATGACTGTAAATGAAATCGTGGAACTTTTTAACTTCCTCAGTGATTACCAGCGCCTCCCGATCTATCTGGGCATAGTTCCTTTCTGCTGTGGATAGAGTCCTGGAATAAAATGCTATGGGAGTCTCACGACCAGATGGCAACCTGTGGCTGAGGACTGCCCTGATCCCATTGGGTGATGTGTCGCAGGCCAATATGAGGGGTTTCTTCTTGTCATAGTGGATGAGGACTCTGTTGGAGACTAGGAGAGCTTTGACGGTTTGGAACGCTGCCTGCTCCTTGTGGCCCCAAGCCCACGACACTGTCTTGTCCAAAAGCCGATGGAGCGACTCAGCGATAGCTGCTTTGTTTGGCAAAAATGAGTGATAAAAATTAAGTAGTCCTAAAAAGGACTGCAGCTCTTTCTTCAGTTTTGGCGGGGGTGCCTTGTGGATCGCAGCAACCTTGTCTTGTGCAAGGTGGATGCCATCGTTGTCCAGGAGGAACCCCAGAAATTGGACAGCGGGGATGAAGAACTCACATTTCTCCCTTTTTACCCTCAGGCTGACCTCTTGTAAATGGTGGAGCATTTCTCACACATGAGCAGTCAGTTCAAGTTTTGAGGCCCCTGCAATCAACACATCATCAAAACAGGGGATAATATCAGTATGTGGCAGCAGACATCTTTGGCATGAAATAATTATTGAGCCATGCCTTGATGATGCTGAGAGGTGTCTCCAGTGATTTGGATGGAGCTACTAAGTCCCGAGCAATGTCGAATACAGCCTGGCTGCAAGTACTCAGAAAGGTGGTGTGGCAGACATCGTTTCCTTCAATACTATTGGCTATGAGGAAGCATTCAAAATGATCGAGGTATGATTCCCAGTTCCCAACCTTGGGGTTGAATGGTTTGATATGGCCCTTGGATGCCATGCCCTTAGTGATATAGTTCTAGGCACCCTTAGTGATTTCAGTCTGGGCAGGCAGAAAGTGATTTCCCCCATTCAGTTAGGCCTAGTATCCCATCCTCGTCGCCAGTTTTAAAGATTGAGAGTCAGGAGACAATATTCTTTTATTCCAACATTACTCAGCTCTGAACTGAACTGCAAAGAGCGGCACTCCAACTTATATGATTCCATAGCTAAATATATCCACTGTAACTATTTACATGAGGTCTGATTGGACCTTCGCAGAGCCTTCTGGTTGGATAGTCTGGATGGCTTCAGGACCAATAGACAGTCTTTATTAGGCAGCCAATCATAACCAAGGGAACTTGGATATCTCCGTGCAACTCATAACAAACAGCAGAGAATAACCCAGAACACAACAGGTGTGTTTGCCTGCTGAATATGTTCATTGCAAAGTTAACATACCTAATTAAAAGCAAACACAGGATATATTTGGCATGAAACAAAGCCACTCATCATTATGGAAGAATACAGGATGAGTATTTTCAGGCATGATACTTCAACATTATCATCCTACAGTTAGCCATTACCAATGAAAGAGATTGTTGACTTTTGCTGCTTTGGAATAGCCAGGCTGTTCTGAGGGCAGAACATTTGTGCTGAATGCTATTTTAAGCCTGTATTTAATATGCATAACCAATTAGGTTTGCAGCTACAAAGGAATAAAAATATTTGCTACAGATAGCAACTCGAAGATTTAAAAGATGCTTCACAAGATTAGCAGTGCAATCCTAAACAGAGTTACACCCTTCTAAGCCAACTTACTTCAATGGACTTTGAAGAATATAAGTCTGTTAAGGACTGCACTGTAAATATACTTTATGTTGCTTGAGATAGTGCATTCTCTGAACTGCACTTCATATAATTCTAAAATGCATTTAGGAGATATATATGCAATTATTAAATGTAAGCAGCACATGTTTACTGATAAAGTTTCATCATTTTGAATAACTGAAGTCAATATCAGTGCTATCTCATTACAAGTTAAAGAAAAAACTCAAAAAATGTGCAAACTCCTGTCTTTGGGCTGATTCTTATGTAATACCATAAGGGATTAGACATTCTTTAGTGAATCCGTTTAGGATAGTCTTGTAAATTTATATGGCACTTATTATTAAGATTGCTGGTCGTCCCCCCCAGTCTTTAAATTCTTAAACAAAAGTAGGAGGACAGGAGAGTCACTGAGGAAGGCAGGAATATTTGCTAACATTTCAGAAAATGGAATTATTACCTGCGACATAATGATGCACAAAGGCTATCAGATGTTGTCTGCTGTTCTGTCCTCCTTGAAATCATATTTATTTGCCCAAGTTGATGTATATTAGTGGGAGGGTGGAATATTTTCTGTACTTGAACCCCAAATTGCTTGGGATGTGTTTATCTTTCCCTTCTTGTTTCTGAGACTATGGTGGCGGTGGCAGCATTGGTAGGAACAGAAGCACACACAGTTTCTAGCTAGGTAGGTTATTATTATGGTCACACTCCAGCACACAGCTTACTTGCTGGAACTTTCCAGAAATATTGCACTGCAGTCATTTTCCTTGCCGTTATGCTAATGGAATCAGGAAAATCAATTGTCCTTAAGGAACAGGGGAATGAGATGTGCTGTAAATGTCACAGGATGAGTGATTGGTTGATTGCAGGGATGGTGATTCAAACGCGTCTCATCTCTACATTATCCTGATGAATTTTTATGGCCCTGCCTTTTTTCCTTCTATAGCTGTGGAGGAAGGTTTATGGCTTGCAGCTTTTTAGTTGATTGAATGCAGCTGGCATTGTTGCAGTGCAGAACAAATAGGTGCTTTTTCTTTACTGCCTTTCAAAAAAAGTAGATGGGAGAAATTGCACACCAACATTTTTGCAACAAAAGCTTTCTCTTAAAAATGCAGATAGTTTATGAAATTACATCCCCTCCCTTTGATGCTAGCAAAAATTTTCCCAGTAGAAGAAAAGGTTAAAAAAAAAAGGCTGGAAATTCTGAAGGAACATCACACTATATCTTTGTATTCTCCTCACAAAGACAGCTAAAGACTTTCATTAGTATTCATTTTTATCCAAAGCATTTTTTTCTTTTCTGCTAAGGAAAACTAAACAAACCAATTTTTTTTAGATTTTAAAACCCTGAACCAAAGAAAAGTCATTGTATGTATATTAGTATTATTCTGTAACTATTTCATAGATTATGTACAAGGTAGTAAAGAGTTTCAACTCAAATAATAGTGGTCTCATATATAAAACACTACATACATATTGTGCCTAATCTTATTGGGTCAAATTAAATAACACAAATAATTTATTTTACAAGGATTGAATTTACAGACAGCTAAAACAAAGCACTCAGGATCCTTCTATTTGTGTCAGATTAAATAGTTTATAATTTACTCTCAGTTCTCTGCACATAATAGGTGATGTTCAGAAGAACTATTTTTAGAAATGTTTCTTTGCATGTAAAATTTCCTTCTTTTTATTTCATATTGCACAAATAATATCTGTAATCACTAATAAAGTTGGACCTGAGGGTTTTTTTCCTGACCAAATTTCACAATTACATGCTCATGAGCATTGGATTTTCTGTAGTAATACTTTCTCTTTGCCTGACAATTTTGTTCACTAATATATTCCCAAAACAAGAGTGTGGAGGCAGATATGTTCCAGTGATGTCTTTTCCATATCTCTATCCATGTGGCTGATACAGAGATTCTGACACATAGCATTGTTTATTTGCCACAATGTGAGCTAAAACCATCAATTCCTCATATTCCAGTAGGTAATGTGTTTTCTGTGATTCATGATTGCTCACACCCATGTCTAAAGCTCTGGAGATCTGAAGATCTTATGGATGTATGTTATTATAAACTGAGGAGAGTTTCTCAGAGGCAAGGATGTGTGGGAGTACCATTTATTTTTTATCAGGAATCTCCAATGTGTCCATTCTACCTGTGAATCCTTCATCCATTTCTTATTAATACATCCATACCCTTTTTGTAATGATTTTGAGTACATGCAAGAAACCATTGTCTCCACACTGATTGTACTCATGCTAGATTGCAATGAAAATCACATTTAGAGTTAATATTGGTACTGCTAATGATACAGTACAGTGCTTCCAGTTGAAATGCTGTGATTAACAATGATCAGACATTCTGCTAAGAAGACAAAGAACAGGAGCACAATCTATTAGGATTTCCTCAATTTGCATTCCTATATACCTATCACTGATTCTCTTGAGGTTTGTACAGGAGGCATCCAAGACAGAATTGATCTTATATTTTGAAAAGTTCCAACCTTTCTTTCAACAAAATCCCTCCTCCCCCTTCCAAAAGCACCTTTGCAAAGAAATACAGTGCCATGGCTATCCCATTTACCTCCCCTTTTAATAGACATAAAGCCCAAGAGATCTGCATCCTTAATCGGTTTTTTCCTCATAAGTAATTTCCATTACATTTAATAAGGCTTACTTTTAAGTAACTGTGCTTAGGACTGCAGCCTTAGAACAACAGAAAACAACAGAAATACTCTTAGCAGACACTGCCTTCTTCCAATCATTCCTGCAAGGTCAGTAATTGATTTATTTTTTAAAAGCTAAGATTCTATTTAAAATCTTATTGGACCCATAAATGCTGCTTAGTTTCATCAAGCTAAGGTTTGCTTCATTCAGCCCTGTTCCTTCAACAGAACTTTGCAGAATCTCAAACTGTCTATGAAGGTGATAGCCCACCCCCTCTTGTTTGTTCACAATATGGGGGAAATTGTGTAAGTTTCACTTAGGAGGTTTCTCTTAACTGTAAAGGTTAATACCCATCAGAGTTCCCTCTAAGCTGAGTTAGTGTGAGCTAGCTCACAGTTTTTTAGCCTCCAGCTCACACATTTTTGTCTTAGCTCAGGAAGGATGGCTCCAGAATAAACTAATTTATGTAGTAGCCAAATCACTCACTCACAACTTTAATGCTAGTAGCTCAAAAAGTAGAATTTTCACTCACAAGACTCCACAGCTTAGAGGGAACATTGATACCCATTGACAGTTCTGTCCCCATTTGTGGCATAAATTCAGTCATACATTTCTAATCATCATGACTTCTCTTTATAAAATACACAAAGCACTGGGAAAGTAAAGAAATGTGGATGTCAGAAGTTTTTTTAAAAAGTGTTTGCATTTTGCCTTGTGCATGTGTCTCCAGGTGTCTAATGACATCCCCAGGGTTGAGATTACTCTCTGATTTCACAAAACATTTAAAATTAAGCAACCCTTAATGTATAGTTTTTACATGATATTAGGCTATAAGGCATACTCTGGGAAATTCACATGGCACATGTACCTTGCACTTAAAGTGATTCTCAACCATCAGCAACATTTTTAAAGGAGGTCTGGTAAAGGACCTTCAGGTATACCTTAGAAGACATACTATATGTATTTTATTTCACCAAATGGCATCAATATTGATAACACAGTTGTTGCCAGATAACAGAACCAATAATGCTGTTGATTTTGCTACATCTTATAAAACACAATCTTAAATGCCTTACCTTATTTCTGTCAGAAAATAATAGCATGGGTAAAATGCAAAATGTGCACTCATAAAAAGGCAACATTTAAAAAATGACGCACATGAACCATTTGAAGTTATGCATTTTCAAGGCTCATTGATTTCAGTGTAAGAGGTAAGCTTATGAGAGACTTAAGCACATGTTTAACTATCTCCCATTGAAATCAACTGGGTTTAAGGTAAAATGTCTGTGAGAGATCCATGATAGTTGTCTCCATTTTTTAAAAAGCTAAATGCAGATGCCAATTTGTTCCGAGCAATGGTAAGAGAACAGGGTATCTCTCTGTTTCTGCCAGCAGTGTTTTCTTGTTCAAAATTATTCCCTTCCAAACTGCTGTTTGCTCCATGAGGAAAAAACTCTTTGATGCAAACAGCTACTTAGAGGACAGTTTTGTTCTGGAAATTGGCTTGGGGAAATGGCTACTCTATCTTTCTGTTCCCTGCAATGAAAATATGGACCAATATAATGTCCTGTGTATAATCTACTCAGATTCTAACCCTTGAACTGTAAAATATACTAGGATGACTGATGTATGCTGAGATAGGTAGTTAACTCTAGTAGTGTTTTTTCTGCTTCTGAATGGCTTGTGGGCCGTAATACAGTTTGACTGACTGACTGCCACAGGGAAAGACTTAAACATGTCATTTCCCTGGTATCTGAACAAGTAGGGGGATCATTCAAAGATCTCTCACACAAAGTGTGATTCAGCCCTAACAGTGCCTAACGGTGGTTGGATGTGTGTCCTTAATTTGCTTCTATTCAATTACAGGTTCTATCATAATGCTCTGGATTTTTCTAGGGCAAGTTGTGACACTTATCTGCACAGAAATGCTGTATAGTTAAAAATGGATCAACTGATTTTAACTCTGTTTCTCTAGTAATAGAGAGCATTCTATGACCTTTGAAATATCTCATTAACAGTTTTTAAGCAGCAGGACTGTATAAGTCCTGATGGAAATTCTTTTCACCTGAGAATCTCATTTCCTTTTAACATTTGTTGATCCTCAATGTGAAGAAAGGGGGTTTTAATGTAAAAGAAACAACTCATCACATAGTAAAATGGTTTATGAGTGGCACAATTGTAGACTGCATATAAAAACATTATGCACATAGATATCAGACATAATAGAAAGGTGTTCTTAACTAGCCAATTCCTTCACATGCTAATTTTCTATGTGCAGGGAGTCATTTTAATGGGGAGTATTAAAAATGTAACCCAATTATTTTCCAAAGGGGTACAGTCTAGAAACACTTATGAGCATACATAGAATGTGGTCACATGTGCGAGATAAAGCGGGGGGGAAGCGAGACTAATTCCTCCAGAGGAATTTGACCCACAGTTGCGCAATCACACAGTCCTTGGAAACTGTGAGCACAGCCTACCACTGCGTGATCAGACGCAACTGCGGGTGAGTCAGGTGTTGTTGGTTTTTTGCTGTTTGTTTCTGATGCACTTAAACAAGGAATCAATGAATCTCATCTCCACACTGAGGGCTCCCTATGGATGATGCACATACTGAGAAGGTGGGGGAAACAACAGCACGGAGTTGAGATGGCCTGATCAGACCATCCCGATGCCATGAGAGCACACTGGAGCGATCAAAGAGGAGAAAGTCCCTCTGTGGCCTGTTTCCTACTGGATTTTCCCCAGTGTCTTTTAACTCTGCTTCTCTGGCAGAGCAGAATGGGTTGCTGATGGCTGCGGGGCACTTCCCAGATGTTGTTGTCTGATCGCACTCTTTAAATACACCCGGCATTCACACCTATGGTGGGTCTAATTGTGTGTATGATTGCAACCTAAGAGCGGTTTGTTTAGAGCAGGCAGAATTTATGCAAACTACATACAGTAGTGTCTGCCTCATAAATACATAATTGATTTCAACATTCAGTTTGGGTTCTTCAGTACTAGAACCTGACATTGGGATGCCCAGGAGAAAGGCAGGTATATAAATATTTTAAACATTTTTTAAAAAAAATAAATGTGTCTGATCTCTACCCAGCTAGAGCAGGGACCTAAGCAACTGAGCACTTTAAGGCTCACTTGTGGACTGCTGCAATCTTAACGTTTGCATGTGTCAGTGATGCTTGTAAGGTATGCACCAGATTTTTTTTTTAAATACAAAATGTAGCCATCACATCTAGAATGGCAAATGAACACGATTCACAATAGGGGCATTGATTTTCTTTGTTCTCAGTTATAAAAGACATCTAAATGCAAAAGATCAGCTAGATATCTTCTTGCTTCTCCTTGTCATCCAGTATCAGAGATTGTTATGCATATCCTAGTACGTTAAGTCATAGTAAAGGAAGGAAGCATGGTGATACACTTTTTTGTGCATATTTAACACAAGATGCCATGTCAGGAGAATTTGCATTAATTATCTAGGGGGCAACTGTGAACTGGGGAATGGATCATACTTTATTTCCACCAAATGTTGCATCAGTTCCCTTGGAGGAAATGGTAGCTTCAAAGGGCTAAGGCATGATATACCAAAGATTGAAGGTGAATCCCTTCCCCAAATTCTTCCCTCCACAGGTACTGCCCGAAATCTCCAAGAATTTCCTAGGCTGGCATTGGCAATCCTATCTGCATCTCCATATCATGTGTACACACAGAGAGAGAGAGAGGAGAGAGAGAGAGAGCACACTGAAAACTGCTTGCAACATCATGTTGAAAGTATTCCTAGTGGTGAATATGAATGATATTTGAGATAAAAAGAGGTTCTGCACATTCAAAATGTATATTTTTATCACCTAATCTACAGGAATGTAACCATAGTTACATTTCCTCATGCTTGCCAATTGCTTTTAGAAAGTGGGTGGGGCCACACGGGTCTTTGGCCCAGCAAAACTTTTGATTGGGCATTGGAGATCTAATTGCTTGGGCAAGTTTTAGAAAACATTGTTTTGGGAGCAGCTGCCACCCCATCAGAAGGATCTTAATTGTGTGACTGAAGGCAAACTGTAGAAGCGATTGTGACCAGCTCCGTCTCCTGCTGCAGCCATTTTGTGGCTGCACCCACCATGCTGTGTCATAATTCCAAAAGTGCCTGGAGTCTCATAAAGGCTGAGGACCCTTGATGTAAATAATAAGCAATACAATTTTTACTCATTCAGGGTTTTTTCTTATACACACAGCTTGAACTAGAGAAAAAAGAATACTCCCCCTAGACATTCTAGTATCTTATTTCTTACATGGAAAATGGTGCTGTGCCAGGTTGCCTGATGGCTGCTGTACAGGACGTGTTGCATTTGACACAGATTCTGGCTCACTCAGCTGGAAGGGAATAATATTTGTTGGGGAAATTATGGGAGAGTGGGAGATATAGAGCACATACATCAGTCCTGCTTCAAATTTTAGGGACTCAAGGGAGGGGGAGGAGGGAGTGCATTGAAATATGCTCTTTATTGACCTGAAGTGGTAGAATCATGTTACTATCATTTGAGGAGTAGCTCAGTCACTGGGAATATGGTAGGTACAGAAAGAATCAACCAATTTCCTTCAAAACAAAGAGGAAATTGCACATGATGCTCTGATCTTATTAAAGCAGACAGTTGTCCTTGACAATAGCTTGGATCCATTGGGACATTTCTACAGACAGAAATATTTCTACATATGGAGCATAAGTTTTTCGCCTTCCCCCTCCTGCTGCAGCCCAAAATTTTCCCTGAAACCCTGTTCCTTGGGGAGGGGAGAAAGTTATGTTCCATGGGTGGAACTTCTTCTATCTATGGAAATATTCAGGTGGATCCAAGCCAATGACTGCTTGGAGACATGGAGTGTAAACAAAGCAAGCGCTAGTGAAAGGCAGGATCTCTGTACCACTCTACTTCTAGAAGCACAATTTTTCCTCCCTCTTTTGCCCTTTTTGTTCTTCTTTCACCCTCTTAGGTATATTTGGTCCCTTTGGTTGTGAAATCTCAAAGTACTGCCTAAGCCAACACAATATGCCAACTGTGGCTCTGTAGTAGATTTTTATTTCTGTTTATCTTGTATAATTCAGTTTTCAGCTACCATTTTCATTGATGCTCAGGTAGTAAGAGATCTTGACCACTGAAAGAGACGTCAAGATATTACAGCTAATGACCTGGTATTACTGCAGATGACATTCAATTGATATACTAAATGTCTGAATCTGGGTTGTTGTTTTTTGCACTGTTGGTCCCTTTTCTCCTCTTCCCTTTTGAATACAGAACCTTTCAGTTGTATGGGTTTAATTGCTGCTCTGTAAGCTAAAAGAAAACACACACCAATAAATAAAATTACATCGGAAAAGGGAGCTCATCTTGTAAAAATAGGTTTTAAAGCAAGCTATGCATATAACATAATGATATCCATATGACCATTCTCCTAGTAGAAAGCAAGTGTTCAGATAAAACTGTTAAAAAAGAGGAAGAAGAGCCCTCATTATAGGAAGAAATCTGCAATTTAATGTTAAAAAAAACTAGTTTAGGATGGAACAGATCACTTAGCCAATGGTGTATAGATTTCACTGAAGTCAAAGCCTGTAGCAGGATCACTGTTCACATGGGGGAAAGGTGAATGAAAAGAAACATTGTGTTTGTTTTGAGGAAACCACCAGAGGGTGCAAGAGAGTAAATTATATTCAGCGTGCAAATATGCTAAATTTGCTAGAATGAAAATTGTCATCTGCCATAAAGCCGTTCCTAGAATGAAATGTGAAATGCAGTAACCTTCTATACCTGAATTGCCTGGGGGTCCTCCAATACATTCAGACAATCAGAGGCTCATGCAAAAGAGTAAGCTATTTGCCTACGGTTACATTAAAATGGTTTACACAGATAATGCATTGTGAAGTCAGTCTTGCCTCTCAGTTTCTTCCACTTGTGAGTTTAGGACTACAATCCAGCACACAGTTAAGGTCCTATTGAAATTACTGGGATTTACATGCATGCAGCTGTGTGCCAATCACATAAATCATAATTTCTGTTGTGGCTAATGAAGTAGAATTCTGTGCTTGGCACGTAGAGCACAACCATTGTGGGCATTGAGTGAAAGCCCAGTATGAAACTGACTAAAGAGTTCTTGGGCTGCTGATATGGCAGCAAGATATGTCCTTTTCTCACCAGGGCTGCATCGTAACAACACTTATATGAGACACCAGAGGCAGAGCTGCAGCACCGGCAAAGTGGCAGTGATGGCAACTACTGCTGGTCTATCCACTTGAGCTCTCAAGACACAGAACAGGCCATTCTAAAATACAACAGGATGCTGAGAATTATGCCGGGGAGGAGGGAACATTTTCCGTCCTTTACTAGCTCAGTTTGAGAACCAGTAGGCAACAGACATCAAACAAGATCTATTTGATATTTTAAACAATGTTTTCTCTATTATGTTCCATTCCTAGACTATGCTGTGATAATATTCACATATTTTATTTGGATCTTGCTTTCAAAATGGGAAGGTTATGATTCAATGGCCTGACTAAAGTAAAAATCCAACCATAAGCAATCATAGTGTAATGACAGTTTTAGTTTAAGAGAATTTACAGATGTGGGCAACTTCTGCCATAAAATAACATCTGAAGATGGAACATACTGTACAATGCATGTGAGTAAAAAAATCGTCTAACATAATAATGCAGGAGTTGTTTCCTTACTAGTTTTTACAGAAGGCAAAAGCTACAGTCCAGCTGTTGTCTTTTTGAACCTCCCTGCATTTTTACAGAAATAGTTTTGCTTACTCAAATGCTTTGCATAATATACATCTTGACTTGATGTCAGCTACTGTAGTATGTGGCAGGAATAGGCACACCTACATCTCTGCTGGATTGCGACAAATTATGTTATTTTTAATCAGCCAACAACTAAGCATAAGGCCCATTAAAAGGTCCATTGTTTTTAGGTTTGGGGTATGAAGATCAAAGCTCAGTCTGACTGTTGAAGTTTCTGTGGTTGATTTTGTGATGCATGAAATGAATCACAGTATATGAATGCAACGGGCATGAAATGTGATCTAATATATCTTCACTACTAAAACTGGATCCATGGACAAGCAGTACCAAGCTGATCATAAGGCAGGACATCTCTCACTTCATCCTTTACTAACAGATCTATCATGTGCCCCCAAAATGATATGTTAGAGGAACCCTGCCTCCCTTGTCCATCATTCCATCCCATTTACAATAGTAAAATGATACTGTTGCTCCCATGAAACACTATCCCTGTGCTGTGGCACAAAGCACTGGACTATTAGATTAAGAGCATAATCTTTTTAAGCCACACAAGATTTTATTGTTTTATTAGAACAGTCTGTTTGCACTGATCCTCTCTACATCTTCTAGAATCCAATGCTTAATGTTGGTTATTTTAAACCGGCAAGTATAAGAAGTGAAATAATTCCTCTGATTCTTTCATGAACAGGTAATTTTTTCCCCTTAGGACAGCTTGATGTTGACTCTAGTGTTTAAATAATACAAAGGCCAATCCCAAACTGGCAAACTCAGAATCCTATTTAGACTATTCAATGGGGTTTACTTGCAGGAAAGTGTTCATAGAATGGCACTGACAGAAACTTAGCTCTATGTGTTAAAAGGATATTGAAAAATAACATGCATACCTGTGTTGATGCTTTGTGCCTGTCTTACACTTAGGTATTTATATAGAAATCCCTATTTGTCTGTCATAGTTTTATCTTGCCCTTCTTAAAGTATGCTCACCACGGTATACATGGTATCTCGTTGCAAAGTACTGGGTTCCATACATCAGGACTAAGACCATGACATAGGCGAAGACGCGTTTATTAGTACTTCACACAAACAAAGACAAACAACAACGGCCGGAGGCCAACTATTTACATTGGGGGTGCAACACCCCATAGTTCTATTGGCGGGTTCAAATTTCCCACCAATGTCCCTTACTCTGAATTCAGGAGCCTAGTCCCTATTGTTCTCAGGACTGAAGCTTGGCAGCCTCTGGCTGATGCCTGTTCCTGATCTCAGGACATAACACCCCTCCCCCCATGGTTCCATCCCTCTAGTCCTATAAATATGATGGGGCCCAGCACTCCCTGAGCGACCTTCTGGGGGCCAGAACCGGGTCGGTGGCGGCCCTGCCAGGCCAAGGTTCAGCGACTGGAGCCGGGGGTGGTGATGGTTGTGACTGCTGAGGCTGCGGCAGTGGGTTCTCTGCGTCTGCTGCAGCCGGACTGGCTTCCCCTTGGGGCATAGGCTCCCATCCCTCCGTGGTTGAGGGCTGCTCTTCGGGTGCCAGAGCGGGGACTTCGGGGTTGTTGGGTTGCAGAGCAGCCACCCCCGCATCTGGGTCTTGTCGCTGCCATAGTTGGTCAGCGTGGTACCCTGTCACCGTCAGCGACAACCTCATAGGAAATGGGTCCAGTGGGTTTAAGGATATGCCTGGCCAGCCATTGGGGACCCGCTCCGAAGTTTTTAAAATACACGGGCTCTACCGGGAAGAACCCCCTAGGTGCCTCCCTGTCTTCGACCAGCTTTCTGGAATCGGAAGCGGTTGGGGTGGAGCCGGTCCAAGAGGGTCGCGGGATGGCAGCCCATCAGCAGCTTGGCTGGGCTGTGTCCGGAGATGGGGTTTGGGGTGGCTTGCTGGGTGAGGAAGCAGGCAGAATGTCGAACCGGAACTCCCAATCCCCGTCCGTTATGCAGTTTAGGGCTTCATTAGCTGTGCAGACCATCCTTTCTGCCTGGCCGTTTGTCACAGGGTGAAAGGGGGCAGATCGAATGTGCCTAATAATGTTTCTTTGTAGAAATGTCTGGAACTTGGCCAAAGTAAAGGCAGCCCTGTTGTTCGACACGATTGTGTCCAGTAAGCCATGAGTGGAAAAGATCCTGCGGAAGGACCTAATTACTGCTTTGGACAAGGTAGTGGACACCAGGCTGATCTCTATCCACTTGGTGTAAGAATCTACAGTTATTAGAAATAGGAGGCCTTGGAATGGCCCAGTGAAATCCACATGTAGCCAGGACCAGGGTTTGTGTGTAGATTCCCAGTGTTGCATCGGAGCACTCGGAGGGTTGGGGTGGACTTCTTGACAACTTTTGCACCCCCTGACCCATGTTTCTATCTCCGCATCTATCCCAGGCCACCACATGTAACTTCGAGCCAGTGCCTTCATGTGGACTATGCCCAGGTGTGCCTCATGTAGTGTGTGTAGGACCTCCTGCCTCATGGATCCCGGTATTACCACTCTATCCCCCCATAACAAGCATCCTTTTAGGGTGGAGAGCTCGTCTTTCCTGGCCCTATATGCCAGAAACTCCATCCCCATAGGCGCGGATGGCCACCCCCTTAACACCCATCTTAAGACCTGGGAGAGGACAGGGTCCTTGGCCGTGCGGGTGGCCACATCCGCCGCCTGCAAAGGGGGATGCGGGAGACCCTCTAGCATAAGTACGCACGGGCGGGAGTCAAGTCCTCCCCTGTCAGAGGGAGTGGAAGATGACTCAGGGCATCGGTGTGCCCCATCGTCTTGCCCGGCCGATGCTCCAGCCTGTATTGGTACCCCACCAGGAACAGGGACCAACGCAACACCCAGGGTGACAGGACCTGTGGCGTTTGCTTGTTGGCTGCGAATAAACCCGGGAGCGGCTTGTGGTCCATGACTATCGTGAAGGACTGGCCATATTCAAAATTGTGGAATTTTTTTACGCTGGCCACGATAGCAAGTCCCTGCTGGTCTATTTGTGCGTAGTTCCACTCGGCGGGGGACAGCGTGTGAGAATAATAGGCTACTGGAACCTCTCACCCATCCGGTAGTAGATGCCCCAAAACTGCTCCGACCCCATTGGGTGACACATCATACACGAGGATTACAGGGAGAGACTCATTGAAATGAGTGAGCACCATATTCGAAATTAACAAGGTTTTCACCCCCCAGAATGCCGCCTCCTCCCGTGCCCCCCAGGCCCACTGGGTCAATTTGTCCAACAGTCTGTGGAGGGGTTCTCCCACGGCAGCCTTGTGTGGGAGGAAGACATGATAAAAGTTAATTAGGCCCAGGAAGGCCTGGAGCTCCACCTTGCACTTCGGCGCAGGGGCCTCTACAATAGCCTTTACTTTGTCCTGGGTGGGATGGAGGCCCATCGCATCCACCCAGTACCCCGGCACTTTTTTCTTTTCACTTTCAGTCTTGTGTCGTGGAAGCGTTCCAACACAGCGTGGAGACGGGCAGCGAAATCCTCAGGGTTTGCTGCAGCGATGAGGACGTCATCAAACAATAGTGTCACACCAGGGATCCCTTTCAACAAAGTGTCCATTAGTTGCTGAAATATCCCAGGAGTCACATTAACCCCAAACTGCAACCTCTTAACCTTGAACACCCCCCTGTGTGTTACAATGGTTTGTGGCCTCATCGACCGGCAATTGCTGGTATGCCTGAGTGAGGTTACCAAAGATAGTCACCCCTGCCAGTGACACCAGCACATGGCTTACCACTGGCACCGGGTAGGAGTGAGCCTGTAGGGCTTATTTGATGGTGCAATTATAATCAGCAAAAATGCGGATGTCCCCATTTGGTTTTACTGGGGTCACTATTGGGGTTTCCCACGGGGAGTTGGCAACTGGCTCTAGCACCCCCTGGGCCACCAGCCGGTCTAGTTCGGCTTCAATTTTTGGTCGTAAGGAGAGGGGCACCGTGCAGAAGCGCCAACGGATGGGAGCAACGATTGGGTCTAACTGTAATGACATCGGGGGGCCCTTGTAACAGCCCAGCACCCCGT
Source organism: Gekko gecko (assembly GCA_029375565.1). Lineage (NCBI taxonomy): Eukaryota > Metazoa > Chordata > Lepidosauria > Squamata > Gekkonidae > Gekko > Gekko gecko. Next base: position 86,348,064 of record JAPDNY010000006.1, read on the forward strand.
TAAAAACCTTGGGGAATTCCTGGCAGACCTCCCCCAAGTCCCTTGGTGAGCATTTATTCACCCCCCTATGGTTATACCCAGTGCCTCGAACCAAGCTCAGCCCAGAAGGTTTACGAGGTTGCCCTCCACCGCTACCAAGTCCAGGTTGCCCTCAAAGTGCCTATATTGCACTCGAAAAGTTCTGACCCCCCCTAATGGATACTGGATTTTTCTGGAAATCCACTAAACTTAGGGGCGAAGGCCGCAGAGGCAGTCCCCCCGATGGGCAAAGCCGTGTTAGCATGTCCATGGAAATGATGGATGCCGGAGACCCCAAGTCCACTTCCATGGGGCAGGGGGACCCCTCGATCCTGACTTGTACTTGGATCTTTAGGGTGGAGGATAGGTTAGGGAGGCGCAGTACCTGAAGTGGCTGGTGGTAGAGATCGGTGGTCTCCGAGGTGGATTCGTGTGCGGTGACAGCCTGGCGGTGAGACAGCATGGAAGCTTGTGTGTTCCAGGGGCCCTTGGACCTGCAGACCTTGGCAAGATGGCCCTGTTTTCTGCAGGCATGCCAGGTCGCATCTCTGAACCAGCATGTCTTCCTCCCATGAGCCTCCCCACAGCTGGCACAGGGGGAGCGGGTGGAGGCCTTACCCATGTGGCTGCTGGTCGGGGGCCCTTGCGGCTGAAGCTGAAGCTCAAATACTTTGGCCACAAAATGAGAAGGGAGCATTCACTGGAGAAGATTCTGATGCCTGGAAAGACTGAAGGTAAAAGAAGAAGGGGATGAGATGGTTAGAAAGTGTTATCGATGCAATTAATATGAGATTAAACAAACTCCAGAAGACAGTGGAAGACAGGAGGAGGCAGAGGAGATTAGATTTATGCCCTACCTTTCACTTGGAGCCTCAGAGCAGCTTACAAACTCCTTTCCCTTCCTCTCCCCACACAGACACCCTGTGAGGTAGGCGGGGCTGAGAAAACTCTGAGAGAACTGTCCTTGAGGGAACAGCTCTGACAGAACTATGGCTTGCCCAAGGTCATCCAGCAGCTGCAAGTGGAGGATTGGGGAATCAAACCTGGTTCTCCCAGATTAGAGTCCACACACTTAACTACTACGCCAAACTGGCTCTACTTACTGTAACTGTTGACCATTGAAATCTTCTGTGCAGACACACATTGGGACTGCACCTGCACAGGCCTGCCATGGAAACATTCTCAAGCCTAAATTTTTCTAGAACTGGGGGAGTCCACCGCAGAGGCAATTGAGCATCGGGTGGGGGGAGAGGGGGCTACAAGGCTTTTTTGAGTGCTGCCCTTCTGCTTTTTCTTCCCCCCACCTGCTTCCCCCATCTCTCCTTCCCCCAGGGGACTGGGACACCCCCCCAGCCATGTGCGCCCCATCCCCTCGCTCCCCGCAGGAGCTGTGCCAAGAAGATTCCCCAAGGGCAGCGTTGAGGAGTCATCTGGTATGAGCAGGCCTGTCTCGGAGGAGGAAGCAGTGGCGGGTCTGCTCCAGCCCCTTCTATGCACCACGTACGCCTACCTGATTCGCCCTGCTGCTGGGCCCTTCAGGCAGCACCGTCCACCTTCTCCCCACCCTGCAGGCCACCTGCACCTCAGGACAGGCCCCGAACACAGCAGGGGGGTGCTTTCTCCCTCCTTGCTTCCTTCCCTGCCCGCTTCTGGGCACACTGGGCACTGGACTTGGGGTCAAAGAGGTGGCAGTGGTGGCAGCAGCGGAGGCAGTGGTCCCCCAGTCAGGGACTAGATGCATGCAGGGCTTTTGGCAGGGAGGGCTTTTGGTGGTGGGGCCAGGTACAGTTTGGCATCCCTAAGAGCTGGCCACTCTAGGCGAATGCCTAGTTCACCTAATGAGCAAGCCGGCCATGGACACATGACTATTAGAGTCCTCTATTAATCTTGTTTTGACATTTTTAGGAGCTCAGACAAGGAGGCTGCTTCAGTCTCGACTGTGCAGACTCACAATCACCGGAACCCCCCCTTGCCACCTCTTCCTAATCTCTTCTGCTTCCCTTAGGTCCCTACCGTTTTTGTCCTTTATCGTGGCCAGCTTTGCACGGAACGTTCCCTTGATTTCTCCAATTTTCTTGAAGAGATCTCTAGTCCTTCCCATTCAATTGTTTTCCTCTTTTACTTTGCATTGTTAATTCAGGAAGGCCTCCTTATCTCTCCTTGCTGTTCTCTGGAAATGTGCATTCAGTTGAGTAAATCTTTCCTTTTCATCTTTGCCTTTCACTTTCCTTCTTTCCTCTGCTATCTGTAAAGCCTCATCAGACAGCCACTTTGCTACCTCCTGTACAATGTCACAAACCTCTCTCCATAGTTCTTCAGGTACTCTATCAAATCTAGTCCCTTAAACCTATTCTTCACCTTCACTGTATATTCATCGGGGATGTGATCTAGATCAAACCTGAATGGCCTAGTGGTGTTCCCAACTTTCTTCAATTTAAGTCTGAATTTTGCAATGAGTAGCTCATGATCTGTTCCACAGTCAGCTCCAGGTCTTGTTTTTACTGACTGTATAGAGCTTCTCCATCTTTGACTGCAAATGACATAATCAATCTGATTTTGGTGTTGTCCATCCGGTGATGTCCATGTGTAGAGTCGCCTCTTAGGTTGTTGAAAGAGGGTGTTTGCTATGACCAGCGTGTTCTCTTGACAAAACTCTTAGCCTTTGCTCGGCTTCATTTTTGCTCGGCTTCATTTTGTTCTCCAAGGCCAAACTTGTCTGTTATTCTGGTTACCTTTTGACTTCCTACTTTAACATTCCAGTCCCCTATGATGATAAGAACATCTTTTTTTGTTGTTAGTTCTATGAGGTGTTGTAGGTCTTCATAGAACTGTTCCACTTCAGCCTCTTCTGCATCAGTGGTTGGGGTATAGACTTGGATTACTGTGATGTTGAATGGTTTGCATTGGATTCAGACCATTCTGTCGTTTTTGAGATTGTATCCCATTACTGCCTTTCTCACCCTCTTGTTGACTATAAAGGCTGCACCATTTTTTCCTACAAGATTCTTGGCCACAGTAGTAGATATAATGGTCTTTGGAGTTAAATTTGCCCAATCCTGCCCACTTTAGAGATTTCAAGGAGCAGGATGTTAAAAACATCAAGACAAACAAACATTTCTTTAAATAGCTCCAGAGCAAGAAACCACCCAGAGAAGCAGTTGGGCCTCTGGATGACCAAGGAATAAAGGGACTGCTAAAGGAAGATGGGGGTGATGGAAGAGAAGCTCAGTGAATTTTTTGCTTCTGTATTCACAGTGGAAAGTGTGGGGCATGTACCCATGCCACAGCCATTATTTTCAGGAAGGGAGTCTGAAGGACTGAGTCAAACTGAGGGGACGAGAGATTAAATTCTAGACTTACTGGGAAAATTAAAAACTGATAAACAAATTGTAGGAATAAATCGAGGGAAATAATCAGTGGGGCCCCACAAGGATATATATTGGGGCTGGTGCTATTTAATTTTATAAAATCTGGAATTAGGAGTGAGTTGTGTAGTGGCCAAGTTTGCAGATTATCATTCACCAAATTATTCAGGATGGTGAAAACCATGGCTATGAAGAGTTCCAAGAGAATCTCCACAAATTGGGTGAGTGGACAACAATATGGCAAATGAAGTTCAATCTTGGTAAGTATAATGTGATGGGCATTGGGACAAAAAAATCCAAATTTCAGGGATAGGCTAATGGGGCCTGAACTTGCCTAGCCTGAGAGGGAGAAAGATCTTGTGGTTTTAGTGGATAGCTCAATGAAAGTGTCAACCTAGTATGCTGCAGCAGTGAAAAAGGAAATCTCTGTGTTAAGGATTACTATGGTGTAGCCTCATTTGGAATACTTTGTACAGTCCTGGTCACCATATCTCAAAAAGGATATTGCAGAGCTGAAAAAAGTAAAGAAGAGAGCAACCAAGATGATTAGGTGGTTAGAGCACCTCCCCTATGAGGAAAGGCTGAAGAGTCTGGGACTTTTCAGTTTAGAAAAGAGCCAACTAAGAGAGGGGCATGATAGAGGTTTATAAAATTACTAGCCACAAAGCCCATTGCATGTCCAGATGCAATGGGCGCTAACTGGAGTCCCAGCAAAGGCCCCATCCCTCTGCTTGCCAGCGACGCCCCTCCCCACCAGCTGCAGTCGGTCTGAGTGTTCTACCTTAGCAGTGGATGCATCGGTGAGGGAGGGAGGCTGTCCTTGGGCTGGCAGGTGAGGCAGCGGGTGGTGGTTGGGGGTCGCCATGGCAGCATCATGGCCCTGTTCTCTGTGGGTCAGGTGGCTGGTGGCAGACTGCGGCAGCAAGACTGGCTTGTGGGTGTGTGGGCGGCCCCGAGGCCATGCAACCAATGGCCAGGGTCCAATGCTGAATGTCAGCCCCCGCAGCCAAGCAGCTGGCTGGTGGCTGTGTGGGTGGGACGAAGCCCATGCAGGCAGGGATGGGACGGCAGCCAATGGCCAGGGCCCGAAGTTGAATGGCAGCCCCCACAGCCAACCAATTTTGCTGCGCATTTTGACCTTATTTGGGCAAGCCATATTTGGGCAAGCCGGCTGACCACTATTGCTTTATATAATAGGAAAGGATGCATGGGGTGGAGAGAGTTGACAAAGATTTTTTTTTCTCCCTCTCTCAAAATACTAGAATTCAAGGACATCCAATGAAGTTGATAAGCAGTAGATTCAGGAAAGACAAATGGAAATACTTCTTTACATAGAAATGATTGAAATGTGGAATTCACTGCCAGAGGATGTGATTGCCACAGGAATAAACAGCTTAAAAAGGGAATTAGATTGATTCATGAAGGATAGGTCTTTCAGTGGCTACCAGCTATGGTGACTGAGGGGAACCTCCACATTCAGAAGCAGTCAGCCTCTGAATCCCATCTCCAGGAGGCAGCATCAAGGGAAGGTCTCAGCCTCTATGGCCTGTTGTTGGCCATTCAGAGGAACTGGTTGACTACTGTATATGGGACAGAATGCTGGACTAGATGGACCACTGGTCTGATGCAGCAGGGCTCTTCTTATGTTCTTACCATGCTCACTATCCCAGCAAAATAATGACTACTAGTCATCATGCAAGGAGTCATGAAATATAGAAGCAGAAATAATGTCTTCATAGTATCCCATGGGCCAAAGATGAGGTAATATTATGTACTAGAAATAAGGCTTGTTGTGGAAATAAATACTAGGAAAAACCAGGAACACAGCTAAATCAGTAGAAGGGAGTATGAATGCTATGTAGCCCTAAACTGCTCTAAAAAAGAAAACTTTATTAACAATATCTAAAAGACCAAGCAAGAATGATAATAATAAATTTTACAATCAACATTCCAACATAAACATACAACAAAGAGTTGTGGATGAAACCCGGCTCATCAACTGCCCACAAAAAGAGCCATGTAGTATAAACAGTTGCAAGGATGATGTAAACATCTCACAAGTAACACGGCTCTGGGCTCTACGACATCCACATAAACGGCCTCCTAAATACATAATATTAACAAAGGTAATAACTCCTGCCTTGGCCTTTTTACTGACAAAAGCAAGCTTGGTTGCCTAGCAACAGCCACTGAGGGGAAAATTAGCCCTACAGTAGGAAAATTAGAGAATGGTTTGAAGGCCAGTAGCTCACTTCAGTAACCAGCCAGCCATGGAGGAGCCAAGCAGGAGAAGCATCTTCATCAGGAGAGACAGCTGTTTTGGCAGTTTATTCTAACAGGAAAGACTGGGCAAGCTGGCAGTGGTGAGGAGAGAGAAGTGGACCCAGCCCCCAGCCAATGGCATGTGAGTAGTCTTGAGTGGCAGTTGATGGGCCAGTGGCTGATGGAGCACATAGCACAGCCAGTGGGAGAGCTAGAAAATGCCAATACATTAGGGCTTTTATATATAAGATTCTGATATCCTTGTATTGCCCTTTTTCCAGTAAATCATTTCTCACACCTTGAAACAATAGTAGTATTTCATTGCAGTAGGATAATGGAGAAGCCAGTGAATGTGATGTCTTTACTATGATGGTCTCATTCCATCATTTTAACCATTCTGTGCACCAAATGGGTCATAAAGAACTTGAAAATTAAGATTGTTGAGATCTGTTGAGTCCAAGTAGAATTGGAGACAGCCATGTAATCTATAAGTTTTAAACATCCATTAGGCCACAGCTAGCATAAAGATACCCTTCAGTGATAGTAGGAATGGCCCTGTAAGCCAATAATGAGTGAAATCCCATGCAGTCATGAGATGTCCTGATGCATCCAATTCCATCTTTCAGCATTACAAATAATGGACTTGTTAGGAACACCTTCTTCAGGGCTGTGGGCGGCAGGATTCACACAAAGAGAATGGCTTCCTTTCAAGCTTCAACAGTGCCAGCTGGTGCCTTTTGTAACACAGCCAGTATGGCCTGGGTTGAAACAATCAAGAGAATGAAAGCTGCTTGCAGCTCCTGGCACCTCAGTTCCATGGTATTTGGATTTGTCTAAAATAAACTGACAATAATAAAAATAGACCCAATATTATGGAACACATTAATAATGTGTTCTGTTAAATAATTTTTTTTTTAAAGTGAATTGTTAAGCTTATTAATAACTGCTCAGTGACAGAGAAAGAGAGAGATCTGCTGCTTCCAGGTACAATGTGGCTATATGGTTATGTAACGAAACTAACATTTGCCAGAAAATTATTCTATAACTTTTGCCTGTCCTGGGGATACATTTGTATGTAAGCTATAGTCTTTGCCAAATAGTTTCAAGTCCGACAATATTATATGTAATATCTGTCTGATCTAGGCATTCCAATATATTTGGCCTGGCAAGAAATTCTCCACCTGCAGTCCAAATTCTTCCACCCTCTAAAAACTGAGGTGTGGGAGAAAAAAATGGCTTCCATAGTTTCCCCTGATCTCTATAATCTTTACCATAAAAATTAGGGGAAATTCCTAGAGCATCACTTGGAAGTGACATCACAACTCCACACTCTGTCCTCCCCAGGCACCACTCCCCAAATCTCCTGCCCTTTTTCTAGGGCTGTATTGGGAATCCCAGACTGTTGAAATCCCATTTCAAATCCCTTCCATTTTGAAGTGTGCTACCAGAAACCATAGGGAAGAATACATCAAAGAGATATCTGTACAATACCCTCACACCACAAAATCAACAAGAGAAAGCAACACAATGTATGCCATGTTGCACCTCATCACTATTGCAGTTCTAAGCAGAATTACATCCTTCTAAGTCCATTCAAGTCAATGATCTTAGAAGGGTGTAACTCTGTTTAAGATTATACAGCAAGGTATAAAATTATATGAGGCATGGGTCTGAGAAGTTTCATTAGCTATGATGAGAAAACATATCTTTGATACATACCAACTGTGAAGAAATACATTTTTTCCTCTGGACATTTGAAATGAGCAAAACCTTCTCTCTGAGTTTTAAAAGTTTTCCCCCCTCTCTTGGCAGAGAACAGGCAGGAAGAGGAGAAAGTCAGTTCAATTGCTTTCCAGAATTATCTCAGCCCACCTTCATACAAATGTTAATGGGTCTAGACCAGGGGTGTCAAACTCATTTGTTATGAGGGCTGGATCTGACATAAATGAGACCATGTTGGGCCGGGCCATTTGTGTCATAAAATGTAATGCCCGGTAGCAGAGATATAAACTTTATAAAGGACACAGAGAATCACAATTAAAGATTTTTTAAACTTTAAATAAAACATGCTTAAAACACTAGCACACTTGCAATACTTCAATCTATTTCAATCACAGAGTTAGTTGGGTCCCACATAGGAAGGAAATGATTAAATCTGCAAACTGTAACCTGTCAGCGCTTACTCGTTTCTATTTTACTAATGGCAACCAATACGCTCCCGCTGCAATTAAAGTATTTAATCATATGGAGCTCTATGGATATGGAGCTCCCATTTGGATAACAGCCTTTAATAAGGACGTGGAAAGAAATCAGCCTAACTTTCTTCGTGAGATTTTGGGCCTACCCTCATGTGTGCCATATGCAGCCAAACAAACCAAAGACTCCTTGAAACTAGAGTATGGATTATTGCCATAAAATTTTGGTTACACCTACTTTTTAAAAGAGACAACAATGGTCTTATTACTCATATGTTAATGGAGTCCCAGTCTTCTACGTAGCTTTGTCATATAGAAGAAAAAATCAATTCAATTGAGCTTAACATTGGAGATCTATCTCTGTACACAGAAAAGTCAGCTTTTAGGCAAAGCTGGCAAAGACTGGTTGACATTGAGAGGCAGGTTCTTCAGAGCAATGCAAAAAGTAGATGCTCACCCCTCAATTTGGGGGTTTTACCTTTTGGGCATAGGGCTGAGTATCCAACTTGTTTAACGATCCCATAATTGTTAGCAAGGTTTAATGTGTTGCCATCAGCAGTATTATGTGGAAGATTAAAAAAAAAACCCATTCGACAGTAGATTGTGTTCCTGCACTAAGCAGGCGATAGAAACTCTTGAACATGTGTTTTTTTACGTACTTTCTACTCGGACCTGAGCCTTGTATTCATTGACCTATGGTTGAGACAGTATTCAGGGAAACCTGATAAATGTAAGATTTACTTTTTGCTGACAACCCAGAATCATGTAATAATTGAAACTGTTCAATCATCCAGCAGAATTAATTTGTAATCCAACAAAGTAGGCAATATAAGAAATCTTCAGAACCAAAGAAAGGTGCTTATGCCAATAAAATGAATATAGGGCAATGTTCAAAGCATCTAAATCCAAATCCTCCTTCAGTTAGCTTTCCTCTTCTGGGCATTAATATCCAAAGGATGCCCCAATTAAAATAGCTCAGTCTATACACTCAGAGTTCATGTGAGAGCCACTCTTGTGTGTGTGTGGGTAATCTGCCAAACTACCCCCTCCCCCTCCAGATCCTTTTGAGCAATACAGCTGGGACTATAATTAGGGAAAGGTCAAAAGAAGCTGTCTTTGAGCCGGAGCAGGCCGGAGCGGGCCAGAGCAGCACTCTGGCTGTGATGGAAGGTGCACCCGCACCCACACCTGCCCCCACCCCTGCCCCTGCTCAGGTCACCCATAGCCCATCTAGTGTAGCTCTAGGCTTTATCTGTATGTTTTAATCTACTCAAGTACAAGCGAGCAATAATAGCATGATATGGTTTTCGAGCGGTGTTATGCTTTCATATGCCCACTGAGGGCTGCCCTCCAGTCGCTGTCATGAGGTTACAGCTGTCTTCCTCCCTTTTGCTGGACTGGACAAAAAAGGGGGGACAGTACAGGTCCCACCATCATGGTTCCTTGGCTTGGCTCAGGAGGATAGGGGGGAGGTTTAAGAGAGCAGGTATCGCAAGGGCCTCAGCATGGGGAACGCTATGAGGGGTTACCTCATCTCCCCTTTTCCCCTGGTCAGTGCAGCCTGTTAAGTGCTCTCTCTCTCTTTATTTTCTAGCTGCAGCTGACCTCCTCCTTGACCATCCCACTCCTCTTTTATACCTTTCCCCTCTTCCTGAGCCTCCCCAGCTGTTGTTCAAAAGGGAAAATGCAGGCCTGGTCTCATCTGAACCAACCCCTTCCCGAGCGGCCCCTCGACTTGCTACAGGACAGGCTCCTCTGGCCCTCAGCATTTCCCCTGTCTGCTTGCCAGCCAGTCCTGCCTCCTCGCTGCCTGCCGCCCACATCACACTGGGCCCCCACAGCCTGTGCCACGGCTGGGCTTGGGTACGCCCCCAGCAGCCACTATCCCATTGCCACAGCCGGGGTGCTCATCCATGCTGCTCAGGTCGGGCCATCACTCCCTTGCTGGTGCCACTTCCCCCAGCTGCCCCACTGTCATCCCTCTGTTGACCGCTGGGCTGCTCCCTGCACTCCCCCAACTCCCAGTAAGGGTTGAAGTTGTGCGCTGGGCCCTGGCGCCAGGTCACCCCACTGAGAGGCACAGAGGGGGCCAGGACAAAGGGAATGGCATGGAAGAAGCCTATGGCTGGATAATGAATGTTGTCGGTCTGAGCCAGGATGTCACAAGAAAGCCCTAGTAAGGTAAAAAGCAATTGCAAGAAAACCTGCTTGGCCCTTACTGGCAATGGCCCAGTTCACAGAAGAGTGCAGTAAAAGGGAGGAGGGTGAAAGCAGTCAAGCAGAAATCATGAGAAAAGAAGGAATCCTACTGTGGAAGTGGCAGATAGTTGGCTGCCTGAAGAGCCTGTCCTATCCAAAATGTTCTCCTTTCCTTAACCTGGATTAAAGCATCTTTGTAAGCAAGATAAAGGACTAAGGAAATGGACATCTCCTGGAGAGGCTAACATAGACTGTTGGCAGTTTTTACTGATCTCTTCCTTCCAGCTCCAGACACACACCCTTGCACCCAGGAGGCAAGAGAGCTGTAATTACTGTAATGCCCAAAGAGAGAGGCATTTTATTTATTATTTACATACAACATTTTTATTTATTATTTATGTATCATGCTTTTCTGCCCTGATCAGGGCCACCACGGCCACTAATAACTAAAACAAATTAAAGACAAAACTAAAACATGCATACACAACCATACAAACAACAATTGAAACACAGGAAAGAGAGATCACTGAGGGAATGCCAGACAAAGCAAAACAGTCTTCATCCATTGGCAGAAGATGGCAACAAAAGGGGACAGATGAGTCTTCCTGGGAAGATAGTTCCAGAGTTATGATGCCACAACCAAGAAGACCCTCTCCTGTGTTGCTGTCCATCTAATCTCAGAAGATGGGACACCCAAAGGAGGGAGATGATTGTACTGGTCAGGTAGGTTTATAAGGGAGTAGGCAGTCCTTTTAGAGGTAAAGAAATAAATGATAACTTGGTTTTCTCTGGTTAGGGAATAACGTTTTGTTCTATCACCTTTCTCAGTCCTGATATGTGAATATAGAACTGGTTTAGTTGATTCCAGGTTAAAGGTGATGATGAAGGAAGCCAGATCTTGCTTCATATGATACCTGACAACACAGTTGTCAGTGATTCTCAAAACAGTCCTGTAAAGTAGCTTAATATTGTCCTGTTCCTCATTGCAGTTGCAGGGCTGAGGCCAGATGCCCCTAGCTTGTCAAAGGACACATACTCAAGCCAAAATCCATCTTCTGGGTGTGGAAAAGTGATCACTGGGGGTGTGGGGGGAGGAATTTATGAAGTTCCTACATTGTGCAGGGGGTTGGACTAGATGACCCTGGATGTCCCTTCCAACTCTTTGATTCTGTTCTGATTCAGACCAGTAGGGAAGTACCTAGCCAACTGCCATCCGTCATCGATGGCAGTTGAAAATACATTGGGTCAACCTTCACCCATAATAGAAGCAGCACCTGTAGCTATATGAAAGGAATTCTCTCAGTGGCCATTTTTTGTCAACCACAGCAGTATTTCCAGCCTTCAAGCATTTGTTTCTGTCAGTAAAATGTAGGGGGAGAGAGCATGTCAGATCTGAGAGCAACCACTGGACAACTTGACACCATGCAACTTGCATAACTCATGCAGGCCCAGCTGCTTGCTACTGCTCAACAGCCGCTGCCCCATGAAGTATTGTGTAGTGGTTAGTGTTCCAGACAAGGATCTGGGAGACCCAGGGTTGACTCTGAGTTGGGAACTACCTGGAGATTTTTGGGATGGAGCCTGAGTGGTGGGTATTGCCTTCTGACACACTTTCAGTGATGTCAGGGGGTGTGGCATATGCAAATAAATTATGCTAATGAGTCATGCTAATGAGCTCCTGCACTTCTTTTTTTATTAAATGACCCTTGGCAATAACTTACAGCTCATAGCCGAGAAATTACAGGCAGAATGAAGTTTCCAGTCTAGAAACCCATGCCGTTAATTCCGGAGCATGCAGCTTAGACCCATATATTATGGTGTCTACTCCCACTGGAGCATAGGGTTCTTTGCAGAGTGCTCAACTCTTGGCTGCTATTGAAAGGATTGCCCCCAAAAAGACACCCCAAGCTTCAGGTCCCTTTAAGGTCTGGCAGTTTCCAGACCCCCCAAAATGGGGTGGCTCAGCATGTCTTTGGAAGAGCTCTCCTGAGATGCTGCTGAAGGCACCACGGCAAACCAGAATCTCCTCAATGTTTGGCCTCACTTTAATAGTCAAGATAGTATTTATTTATTTACTACATATGTATATATCTATCTATATATCTATATAGATATAGAGAGATAGAGAGGTATAGATACACATACATGCATACATACATAAAAATTGATGCAAACTGTTTTGGGAGCTAACATTTGGCAGTGAAGCAGAATAAACATAATTGTTTGTGTGCAAGTATGCATGTTCAGAGTTCTGATTGTATTCCTCTCCATTCCTATAACCCTTCCAGCCCCAGGAAAAAATAGCCACATCTTCCGTGTCTTTTGCAAGCACAGCTCTGCTGATGGAAGAAAGAAGAGTGGACAATTTCTCAGCTTTTATTTTAGATTTTTACACCAAGCTCACTTCACCTTGCTCCTTGGTGATTTCAACCTCTATATTGATAAGCTCACGGACCATGCTGCTTTCCAGTTCCTTTCCGAAAAGTACTTCTTCCATTTCTGCCATTGGAATGACTCACTCACACACTGCATTGGTGCTGTTTTGATCTATTCAGTACATTTTTATCCCAGTCTTTGTCCAAGGTGCTCAGAGCGGTGTACATGAATCTCATTGCAACAATCCTGTGTGGTAGGTTAGGCTGAGAGGGACTGACAAGACCAGGGTCAGTCAGTGAACTTCATAGCTAGTGGAGATTTGAACCCAGGTCTCTCCCGTTCTTGTCCAACATTTTAACTACTACACACAGTGGACATCTTCATCAACAATTTGACCTCTGTGCTGTGCAATACCTTTTATTTGATAAGAGTGAGGCCCTGGCCCCAACACCAATGCCAATAGTAACATCAATACCAGTAGCATTATACCGTCAACAATCTGGCACAACACAGACTATGCTGTCTGCATACTGTGATTGCTGCAAATATTAGCCATTGTTGTACTAGCACTTTATAATTTATTATATTTAGAATTGTATTGTTGTGATTTTATTAATTATCCTGTTTTAGTGTTTTTAAACAGTCTGTAAGCCACCCTGAGACTGCTTTGCAGGGACAGTGGGATGTAAGTAAAATAAATAAATAAATAAATAAATTTATTATTTCTCTTTGCATGGCTCACAGTACAGCTTTCTCACACTCTGCCTTTTGTTCCTTCTTGCAGTCTATTAATTCAGTGGCTTTATTGGAAGTTTTGTCCCTCTTGCCTGGCGTGTTACTTCTGCACTTCTTTGCTCTTTTATTTTGCCTCTATACACTATCTCTGGTTCCACATCAAATAACATGCCTTTCAGTGCCACATATATACTGGTGACAACCAGCTTTATCTCTCTACCGCTGAGCTTTCTCCCTACATTTATGCATCTTTAGTAGTCTGTCTAATATTTCTGTGTAGATATTGGACCAACTACCCCACAATACAACCATAAAGTCTTGGCCTGTTAAAAATTCTTCTTTCTCATATGTTCCCCATATTCATTATGTTGCAAAATCATGTCACTTCTCTGTTGATAACATTGCCAAGATACAGCCTTTTCTCTCTGCCTCCTCAGCAAAATCTCTGGTAGTCTCTTGCCTTGACTACTACTGTAAGGACCCCAGTCCCTCCTCCAGCTGAGACACCCTTGGTTGGTGGAATCCCCATCTCTTTTTGGACTTAGTTGTTTTAACAGGCACCCCTTTTACAACCTAAGTGCCAAGGGGACCTGAAACTTAGGGAGTCTCATAATTGGACCTGAGTTCTGCCATGACACGGGAAATTCCCAGGGACAGGAGAGAAAGGGTGTGCTGGCATCACAAATTTATTAAGTGCAATCTCCCCTAGCTGAGGATTCTCAATAACAATAAGACTTCACTTCTTTCTCAATAACAAAAGATATTTCAACACTGGAATATCCTGGCATATCCCAGAGCTGTCTGCCTGGCTCAACTAAGGCTGCAGTCACACACACTAAATAATCCACGGTCAATGCACTTTCCAGCTGGATATTGCCAGTTCACACAGTAAAATCCAGTTGGAAGGTGCACTGAAAGTGGATTGAAAGTGGATTATTTCATGTGTGTGAGACCGCAGCCTAAGTAGCTATTTCATTAACCAACACCTGGTTCCTCTTTCCCCACTTTTTTATCAATCAAGAAGGGCACTCAAGTCATTAATTTATGTTCCATACTGTTTCAGGAGCTATCTTGACCCACCAAAACCTTTGTGTCAATGCAGATCTGGATCACTTCAACTTAATTAAAATATGTTAATCGTGTTGCTTCACCTAGGCTCTTTGTGCCATGCTGAGTTGGCTCACAATAGCCTAATTGAGGTATTTTTCCCACTAAAGTTTGACAGCAGTTAACTTTAAACCAGCTAGTGAGATTCCAACTTTTTATTTTGACACAATCCAAAGCCAGGATGGCCCAAATCCCACCCACCCTGAGGATTTTCTGCCCATAAAAGAGAAACCCCATGCCATAGCAAATTGTTCTCTGCTGGTCAGAACTTTGGCTTCCTGCTGAGAAACCCTGCTGCACTGTGCAGGCCTTTTCTTCTTGCTTAGCTAGCTCCCCGCTCTGCTCTTTGGATCTCAGCTGTGTTTGCCCTTGGACCTCTCCAGACTTCAAGCTCAGGATTTCAGGTCCCTTCTTGTTGGTGTGTGTGTGTGTGTGTGGTTACTTAAGGAATTAGTTCTCAGGTGCCCAGTGCAGGCTCATTACATTCTTATTTGTTTTATTTTATATAAAATAAAATTGTTCATGTTTAAAACCACTCTCACTCTCTTCCTTTATATTTTTATTGAGGGGTACCCATACTGAGATCCACCCTGGTATACATAGACCAAGGTCCTATGTTATTCCTTTCTGCAACCCTTTTAAAAGCTAATTTCCCCTTCTCTGGGTCCAGTTTGGGTAATACTACTACCTCTTCCTTGACAGTCTTTCCCGCTAGGCACTAATCCCATTACCTCTATCCAGCAGCCTGAGCCCAACTCTTCACACATGTGACACCCCTCTTTAAACCCCTAAGCAGGCTTTTTATCAACTGGCCTTATATTCCTGTTACTTCATAGTGAAGCAGGATCTATGGCCCATGACTTACTTTTGATTTGCTACTTTTGATTTGCTGAAGTTTCAATCCACAACTTTCAGAACTGATTTTAGCGATTCATTTTGCATCTCCACTTTCTCTTAGTAGTAACTGGCATTGTACATTAGGTTAGGTTTTCACACACAGAGCAGTTCTGTGCATTTTCTGATGAAATGGCTGTGTGTCACCAGTGTCATGGTCAGAGAGTAACAGCTCTGGCATTCCTCTATCCCCTTTTGATGTACACATGCACTCTAGTGATAGTGTGCTAAAAGAAGAACCCTTTCCCTTTTTTTGTGTCTGCGCACTCAGTATCAGCCAGCTGGTAATTGGAAAGGCTGCTCTCCCTCCATAAGCAAGGATCATGTTCCTTTCTCAGGTGTAAACCAAACACACAAAACCTCTTTGATCATTGGCAACATGTGTGTGTTTGTGTGCAAAGTCAGCTGCAGCTTGACAATGCTTTGCACACAGCCAACTTTTGGCAATCCCTGGAGGGTTTTCAAGGCAGGAGACTAGCAGAGGTGGGTTTGCCACTGCTTGCCTCTGCATAGTAAGCCTGGTATTCTTTGGCTGTTTCCCATCTGACCATGGCCAAACCTGCTTCCCAGATCAAATGAGATTGGACTAGCACCAGATGAACACATTCTGGGGTTGCAGTTTGTATGGGAGAAGAGTCCTCTGGCAGCTGTCCTAAACAGCTTTTTCTTGTGCTTTGTTGGTTTAACTTCAAGTCCCCACAGTTTCCCTATTCATTCCAACTCTCCTATCTGTCTCCAGGGTCTAGTAGATGTGTTTCTCCACTTCTGGTATGAATCACCCTTGGAACGTCTGCAGTTGGCTTGGCACTGGGATGGGGAATCTCCCATCTTCTCTCTCCAACCTCCTGCTCATGTGGATCTGGCATTATTGTGCCCTTGTTTGCCTTTGGTGGATTTAAACTGGCATCTTGTGCTGCTGAATTTAAAAAAAACTGGAAAAAATGATTGTACAGCAGGAGGGAGGATAGCAGTAGAGGGTTGTGAAAGAAAGAGAGAGGGAAGGAGAGAGAGGGAGAAGATAAGAGGGAAACAGCTCAAGCTGAAATACCAGCTCCATCACTGCCAAGAAAAGCTGCAGGAGGAAGAGGACCTATTTTGCTGTGGCGATTTAACTTTTGATTACCGTTTTATCACTAGTCTCAGATTGCTTATAAAAAAAATAAAACTACAGGAAAAATAATTTAAAATGGTGCTTGTATGGCGATGAAAGAGAGGACATGGTGGAAGGTAGTTCAATGGGCAGAATAACTTTGATGTGGGCAGGGCAGTAGGTGTCAAGGGGCAGCAAAGAGCTAGGGGGGAAATCTGATGGAATCATACTTTTGCATTCGCTTCGACTTGGAAGTAGACAAAAAAATCATCACAAAAGTGCTCTCAGAAAACAGGGGAAAGTGAACAGGAAGTGAAGTGAGTGCTAAAGGAAGGAAAATGCATGCAAAAACATGTACACTGAAAGTGAAGGAAAACACCCATGCATAATAGCCTAAAGTAAACAAGTGCTTGAACTTCCAGATAGCCATAAGAGAATGAACCATAAGTAGGGAAAAGGAGAAAGCATGGCACATCACAGACTTGTTATATTAGTCAATTCCTTTCACAGATATGTATGTCCCTCTATTTATACTAAGCCTTTCTCCCTGCAATTTAAATACTTTCATCTTGATCCAGTGAGTGCAAACTGCAGTATCAAGAAAACGTGAGACTGCTGTGCAGGGGAAAGCAGACAACATCCTGCAGTATGGTAATACTTTATTACATTTTTCCCACAAAGGTTTTTATGGGAGATGGATTGGTGCAATTCTTGGCTGTGGCAGTAGAAATCAAGTATAGTCCCCATCAATACTAGAAATATCTATTTTCTTTCATCCTTTCTCATATGATTTTTCAATTTTTCCACTCAAACAAAATCCTGAAGGATAGTTAGACATGGAGGCATTTGACAATGCCCTACAGACCCTTGTAATATAAGAAAAGCTGCTTCATATCACCAAGACAAAAAAATATGAAATAATTAAATTGGATCTAAGGACAGATTTGTTTTGCCAGAAAGGCAGTGTGAATTGGCAAGCAAAGACAAAGATAGAGTGATTCCCTATGAGGCTGGAAACATACTAATCAACTTTAGCAAAGCAGCCACAGTTCAGGATGATAATTATCAAGAATTTGATCTCCTTGTTGACCTGGCCAAGGAAATAAATCCAGGCAAG
The DNA here is from genome assembly GCA_029375565.1 of Gekko gecko. Taxonomy (NCBI): domain Eukaryota; kingdom Metazoa; phylum Chordata; class Lepidosauria; order Squamata; family Gekkonidae; genus Gekko; species Gekko gecko. The sequence goes on from JAPDNY010000006.1 coordinate 86,365,422, forward strand.
ATGAAGGGGTGCAAATAAGAAGATTATAGTATGTAGCAGGCACACTGAAAGGTTTGTAACTGGAAAGCACACAAGCAAAAGTGAATTATTCTAAATACTACACAGTTAGGGGATGGAAGGGTTAGCTGGAAACAAAGGAGGCAAGATAACCAGTGGAAGCCAGATCAGGAAGAAAGAGAAATAGCAAGTTTATACACATCTCATTGAAGATTAAATATTCCTAGTAAGCGGGTTCAAATGGCAGAGTGGGTGACAAACACTTTGAGCTAATTCACCATGGAAAAAGAAGTGGAAGTGAAAGAATACACTGGTCATAGAAATGACAGATTTGTCTGGGAATGGGAGGGGAAAAATCATTCTCCATTGTGAAAAGATAATGGAATACAAAACCATTTCTTCAAAAGTGGCTTTAAAAGCTGCTTGAAAATACATTTTGTTACTGCACATGCAATGGTATTTTGAAAGAACAGACCTTAAAAAAGGAGAACTCTGTTACAAGCCAAAAGTACAGAGGCACCAAAAGAAATGAGACCGTGGCTTTAGGTAGAATGTGTAACCATAGGATGCATGGCTCTCTAAGACATGGATTCTACCCAGCAAATTTGGTAATGAATTTACATTCAAAAATGAAGAAAGAGTGAAGACTAAATGCTTAATATCTAAAATTAGTTACAATAAGCAGTGGCATAGTGTGGGTTGCCAGTGCCCAGGGGAAGGCAAGTATTGCACCCCCTAACCTATGAACCGTTAGCACTCCCTGAGTCCCTTCCACAAGTCCAGTATTGAACCCCTTACCCCCCAAGCACATGTATTGTATTTTAAGAAAATACTGATGTAATTAAAGTAAAATGAAGTTAATGCTAGTACACTAAAATTTATTTAAAATTGCCTGGTTTTAATCTGTGCAAATTTTTCAATAACAGTATTGAAATCTACATTAAAATCTCTCTCAAATGACGGTATTGCTAGGTTACTCAGTCTTTCTTGGCTCATTGTAGATCTCTGATATGTTTTGATTAATTAAAGTTTTGAGAAACTTCTTTCACAACTGGCAGTTGAAAAGTGATAGTTAAAAAGATTCTTAATGTCACAACAAAGTTAGTTAAACTTTCTTTCAGGTTCCACTTATACACCCATCGAAGCAAATCGAAAGCTGTCCAGTTAGCAATTTGCTCATCAGGATTGACTTCCTTATACAAGACAATGTGGTGCCAAAGGTGATTTATTTCGGCGATCATAGCTGCAGCATTCAACTCTGTGTGCTTAGCACATGTGTGCTGAATTTGTTGGGTTTGGGGTTTTTTTGGCCCCCCGAAGGGGATTTTTTAATTGCTTTTTTATTATACAACTAAAACTACAACGAAAAAAGGGGAGGAGAACAACAACTAAGGAGAAAGAAAAGTATACCCACACTAAACTAAAAACCCAAGAGTAGGAGATAATTATCCCAGTTAGAATCTATGTTAGTACTACACTGTTAGTAAACAATGCATGCTGTGAGTTGCTATCTATCTCTGCTCAAATATTAACTGGTTACTTGTTATGGGAGAGTTCCAGAGCATCCCCCAACTCACTTCATAAAGGCCATTTTCAGAGTCCTTCTGCCTTTACCTAAGCTTTCTATTTCTAAAAGCATAAGTTGATTTGCAGGCAGCAGCGCCTTCTTCCGCAGCCAGGTCCTTGTCCTTCTCCAAAGGTGTGGAGCCACTCGAACCAGTTTCACGTCTTCTTTGGTTCCCAGGTGGCGTTTCAGGAATTCTTTAGCCTGGTGTACAGAGTCAATCTTCTCTCTTTTTTTGTGGAGCTTAAAGATGACCCCTTCTGGGACTACCCGTTTATATTTGATTTGGTTAGTTTGAAGGAAAAGGATTGGGTCCTTGTAGCCCTTTCTCTTTTGATGAATTTCAAATGGAATGTCTTTTAGAGTTTTGATAGATGTATTCCCCAATTCCAGTGGAGTTGCTGATGTGGCTTTTAAAATTGCATCCCTAGTTTGTCTTCTTGAGAATCTGACTGATATCTCTCCAGGCAGGCTATTTTTTTTGGTGTAATTAGAATACACCTTGTATGCTGATTCCATATCATTCATAATTTCCTCCACTTTCAAGCCTGTTACTAGTGCGATAAGCTCACTGAATAGCTTCTTCAAATCCTCATTCAGAGATTCAGGAACTCCCTGGAATCTGAGGACCATTTTCGCTTTTTCCATTTGTAGAAATAACAGTCTGTTTTCTTGGTGATTCTGTTTAATTGTTAATTCGTCCACCCTTTTCTTCAAAATCTTGTTCTCGGCGTGCATCTCTTTCACTTCTTCTTCCATTTGCTCCATCTTTTTAACTGTTTCTGCCAGCTGGAGCTGTTGCACTGCAAAGTTTTGACTGAGAGCAGTTAACTGCTGGTTAATACCAGTGAGTTGGTCCATCACGGGCTTGAGCGTATCCGCTAGGAGTCTCATGACATCCACTCCCTCTTCTTCCAGCCTCGGGCTTTGGCCGCCTGTAAGTTTCGGTTTCGTTCCTTTCCTCCCTGTGCCCGACATCTTTGCAGATGGTTTACAAAAGCCAACTGCTATTTCACAACCTCTGAAAATTGCTTACGATTTAAATCGGCTCTGGTAAGTCTCTCAAACCAAGCCAAACATTCCGTTTTCCCCTTCCCCCCCCCTCTTCTCGGCTAATCTTTCTCACTCATGGGAGATGTCCCTCCTCTCTCAGCTTGCTGATGTGGGGGGGGGGAGGGTTTGAGGGATTTTCTGGTTATTTCAAAGTTTGCTTACATCAAACTCACATTCATTGTCAGCCACTTTCGACCTCACTTATATTTTCGTCCATCACTCAATCTCCAGCACTTGATCCGGCCAGCCCAACTAGTGCCCGAAGGCCACACAGCGGCAGGATTGTCAGGGCAGAGGGATGCCTCAATTCTCCAGCATTACGCCATTGAAGAGGCTATCCCTCAAAAGCCCTATGGCTAGGAGCCCTACCTTCGGGCTCCATGGGAAAACTGCTTCAGCAGCCTCCCTCCATACTGCAGGTGTGCGTGTCATTCCCCCAATTGAAGGGGAGAGTGACCGCCATTGTTGAGCCAAAAACTGGAAGCTCTGTGTGCTGAATTTGTTCATTGATAAAATCATTTTTTTCAGTATCCAACAATGTCTGGATTTGCAGGAAAGCAAATCGCTGCTGAAGCATATTCATCTCTACTGTATGTTTTGTAATTTCTGCCTTAAGCCAATCAATTGCTTCCAGTTGTTTTCTCCGTGTTTCTTGTACTTAAGGTCAAGCCAGGATCACAACTCTGCTCACTAGGAATCTTCTTCCATCTTCCATCTCTTCTCTCTGTAGAAATGTCATACATTTTGTACATCTGCAGAGCTTTCTCCGTTGCCTTTGACACTAGACAATCTCATTTTCCCTGGCAAAACAAAGCCAATGCTTTCAACTTTTGCACACATTGATCAAGTGCAAGTCCTTCTTGCTGCAGGTAGATTCTGGACCATAGCTATGGTGGGGCTATTGGGGGTTCTGCCCTCTCCCTTAAAGGGATAGCCCCACAAGATTTTCTTCAAAATGATTTAAAAATAATTTTTAAAAGATTTTTAAAGGTGCACTCTCTGGATTGTGTGAATAGAGGAGGGGAAAGGAGGCTGGGAGAACAGAGGGAAGTATAGTTATTTACAGACAATTTTTTTATTTGAAAAATAATGGCAGCCCCACCAGAAGAAAAATAGCCTCACAAGCCACAAAATCCTGACTACAGGCCTGGGTAGATCTGAGCATCATTCACTTCAGTTAGTACAACATACAAGAATAAGTTCTCGATCCCTGCCAGGTAGCGATCCTCTATCCTGCGCTCCTCTCAACCCCCTGCCACCCCAGGCTGGGGCCTTATGTTGATAGAGCTTTACCAGGTTATGGCAGTTCTCTGCTTCACATGCCATCTGGATCCACCCTGCCAGGGTAAGTGGGTTATCCTGGGCTGGTGCCTTTTCTAGGATGATGGTGTTTAAGCCCCCCCAGTAGAACTCAATTAGGACTTCCTCTGGCCATCTCAGGAGTTTGGCTGCAGTGGCTTTGAATTCATCTGAATACTCTCGGACCAAACAAGTACCTTGGTGGATCCCCCTCAGGGGGGTTCAAGCTTTCTGCAGTTCCAGGGGGATTCTTGAACTGGTGTCATAGGGTCTGCATGAAGGCATTGACATCTTTTAGCTCTGGAACTGCCACATTGTGCAGAATGACAAACCAGACAGTGGCTCTGTCCCACAACCAAGAGCCCATGAAATCCACTCTTTGCTCATCCAATGCAAAGTGGCCCCACTCCCGCAACATCTTCCACACCTGTATTGCAAAGAATGCCAACTTGGCAGGGCTACTGTTGAAGGTCGCTTCCAGGGCATCTCAGGGCCTTTCACATTCCATACTGACCTTGTGAGGTGGCAGGACTGGTTGAGGTAACTGTTCAGCCTCATCCCCACACCCTTCTTCCTCTTCTTTGGAAGACTCAGATACCTCCTTCTCCATCAGTTCTTTCACCAACTTGGGTAGATTTTTCACCAAATACTGGAATCTGACTTTCAGCTCCTTCAAATCTGAGTGCAAACTGGAGTGCATCTTTTCTGTGGAAGAATCCTCTTCCCACTCTTCCTGCATCTTCCCCAGTTCTGGGTCATCTTGGAAAGTGCGTGAGATACAGCACTGTTCCCATTCATTCTGACCCTGGGCTCCTTGGAATCCTGGGGTGCTCCCCAACCAGGCCAAATCATTCCAGCGATTGGGGGGCTGGAAGAAGACTTTCTTCTTGGGGCATGCACCCATGCTCTTGGTGGTTTTCTTCTTCTGGGGGTCAGGCGCAAGGTTCTCAGACTCAGACCCAGTGCTTGTGCCTCCCCCTCCATCTCCATCACCATTCCCCATACCTGATGAGGAGGGGGATTCAAGTAGGAGTGAAGAGGGAGTCCTAACAATCTGTTAGGTTCCCAATCAAATCACTCTCCACATGCACTTTGGTAGTGAATGCTTTATTTAGAGATATGAGTTGCTGTGGGTTCAAGCTCTTTTTTAGGACTGATTTGCAAAGGCAGAAAAGGACAAGATACAGGTAGAAACCCCAAAATGCCATGCACCCCTACTTCGCATTACTAAAGTGACTCTGAATTATGTACAGTCACTATCTAGCCAGGCACAGTCTTCTCCAAGGACATTTTTCATGTGAAAGATGTCTTGGGGCCCCCTTAGAATAATTACCAAGCAATCCTCCCTAGCAAACTACACACACTTGCCCCCCCCCAGAATTCAATGGCAAACAAAAGCAGTGATAAGGATACAGAATACAAGCAGTGTAAATCAAGCATGGACAATGCAACCAATTCAGCTGGCCTTTTCTGGTGTCAGATGCTTGAGTTTGACACTTTAACATAGCCTCACCATTGTCCAAATGCATGTAGAACCAATCCTTGGAAAGAGATCTGCCATCACTGTCTTTTGGAAACAATGCATCCTTATTCTGCAGTTCCACTGTCCCTCTCTTGACAAGTTCAGTTTTCAAAGTTTCATTGACACTTTCAGGCCAATAGCCAATATCAGTGAAAACTTTTAAGTCAATACTCTCTGGCAGAATATTTGCCTGAGCAGAAGTAGAAGCATCCTCAGGCAAAGCTGTCTCTGCTTCTAAAGCAACAGGAATGTCCATAGACTGCTGGTGCTGCTGGTGAGCCTGGTGTACTTTCAGCAGTGTTCACAAGAAGCCTGTCAAGGCTTCCAGCTAGTTTAGCTTGTTGCCCCTTGTGACAGACTTAAAGATCTGGGACCAGCAGAAAGTAAACACAGAATACTGCTGAGTCACATGATGGAGTGACGAGGGGGTCATTTAGCTCAGAACCCGCAGTGATTGGCATTTAACAGACCAAACAGTCAGTTTGGAATTGGCAGTTGAGAAGCAGCAGTTAGTTGTTGGATGGAGAGCTAACAGGGAGTCTCTCAGCAAACTGAAGGAGCTCTGTAGCTCTGTGTGGAATAACCTGATTTATTGAGTTCCTCAGAAGGAAGGGGAAATTGAAAGAAATTGAAAGGAAAAATGGAAAAGGTCAAAACCATTGGGGAAGCTTGGAGACTATTTAAAAAGACAATCCTAGAAGCTCAGATAAAATATATACCGCAGGTTAGGAAAGGCACAAATAGGTATGGAAAAAAAGCCTGCATGGTTAACAAATAAAGTATTGGAAGCTGTAAAAGGTAAGAAGGATTCTTTTAAGTGGTGGAAAGCTAGTCTCAGTGAGGTTGATAAAAAGGAACACAGGCTGTGGCAAATAAAATGCAAGTCTGTGATCAGGCAAGCAAAAAGGGAATATGAGGAGCATATCACAAAAAACATAAAGGCCAACAATAAAACTTTCTTCAAATACATTAGAAGTAGGAAACCAGCCAAGGAGACAGTGGGGCCTTTGGATGACCAAGTGGTAAAAGGACTACTGAAGGATGAGAGGGAAATGGCTGAGAAGCTGAATGCATTTTTTGCCTCTGTTTTCACTGTGGAAGATGAAAAGTGCTTCCCCACTCCAGAACCACCGATTTCGGGAAGGGGTTTGAAAGACCTGAATGAGATTGAGGTGACAAGAGAGGAAATCCTACGACTGACGGACAGTTTAAAAACTAATAAATCACCAGGCCTGGATGGCATTCATCAGAGAGTTCTGAAAGAACTCAAATGTGAACTAGTGCAGTGTTTTTCAACCACTGTGCCGTGGCACACTAGTGTGCCGTGAGATATTGTCTGGTGTGCCGTGGGAAAAATTCCAATTTCATCCGTAACACATGAACAATTATAAAATAAAGTATTATTATTTCATAATAAAGTAATTATAAAATAATTTCTTTGTGTTTATTTGATTCCTATTCAAGAGAATTACTTTATATATAGTCAATATAGGCACAGAGTTAAATTTTTTTAACATTTTCTAATGGTGGTGTGCCTCGTGATTTTTTTCATGAAAAAAGTGTGCCTTTGCACAAAAAGGTTGAAAAACACTGAACTAGTGGATCTCCTGACAAAAATATATAATCTTTCTTTAAAATCTGCCTCCATTCCTGAGGACTGGAAGGTAGCTATTATCACTCCCATCTTTAAAAAGGGCTCCAGGGGAGATCCAGGAAATTACAGGGCAGTCAGTCTGACATCGATACCGGATAAGTTGGTGGAAACTGTTATTAAGGAAAGAATTAGAAGGCACATTGATGAATAAAACTATTGAGGCAGACTCAGCATGGGTTCTGTAAGGAAAGATTTTGTCTCACTAACCTGTTAGTGTTTTTTGAGGGAGTGAACAAACATGTGGACAAGGGGGACCCAATAAATGTTGTTTACCTTGACTTCCAGAAAGCTTTTGATACAGTTCCTCATCAAAGGCTCCTAAGTAAGCTCAATAGTCATGGGATAAAAGGACAAGTCCTCTTGTGGATCAAAAACTGGCTTATAAATAGGAAACAGAGAGTGAGTATAAATGGGAAACTTTCTCAGTGGAGGGGGGTAAGCAGTGGGGTACCACAGGGATCAGTACTCAGTCCGATGCTTTTTAACTTGTTTATTAATGATTTGGAATTGGGAGTAAGCAGTGAAGTGGCTAAATTTGCAGATGACACAAAGTTGTTCAGGGAGGATTGTGAGGCACTCCAAAGGGATCTGTCATGGATGGGTGAGTGGGCGTCAATGTGACAAATGGGGTTCAATGTGGCCAAGTGCAAAGTGATGCACATTAGAGCCAAAAATCCTAACTATAAATACATGCTGATGGGGTCCGAACTGGCGGAGACTGAGTGAGAGAGATCTTGGAGTCATAGTAGATAACTCAATGAAAATGTCTAGACAGTGTGTAACTGCAATAAAGAAGGCCAACGCTATGCTGGGGATTATTAGGAAGGGTATTGAAAACAAATCAGCCAATATCATCATGCCCCTGTATAAATCATTGGTGCGACCTCATTTGGAATACTGTGTACAGTTCTGGTCGCCATACCTCAAAAAGGATATTATGGCATTGGAAAAAGTGCAGATAAGGGCAACTAGAATGATAAAAGGGCTGGAACACTTTCCCTATGAAGAAAGGTTAAAACGCTTGGGGCTCTTTAGCTTGGAGAAACGATAGCTGAGGGGTGACATGATCGAGGTTTATAAGATTATGCATGGGATAGAGCAGGTTGAGAAAGAAGTACTTTTCTCCCTTTCTCACAATACAAGAACTCATGGGCACTCCATGAAATTGCTGAGCAGTCGGGTTAGAACAGATAAAAGGAAGTACTTCTTCACCCAAAGCGTGATTAACACATGGAATTCACTGCCGCAGGAGGTGGTGGCAGCTACAAGCATGGACAATTTCAAGAGGGAATTAGATGAACATATGGAGCAGAAGTCCATCAGTGGCTATTAGCCACAAGGTATAGATAGGAACTCTCAGTCTGGGGCAGGTGATACACTCTATTCTTGGTGCTGCGGGGGGCAGCAGTGGGAGGGGTTCTAGTGTCCTGGCCCCACTGCTGGACCTCCCGATGGCACCTGGATGGCACCTGGTATTTTTGGCCACTGTGTGACAGAGTGTTGGACTAGATGGGCCATTGGCCTGATTCAACATTGGCTTCTCTTATGTTCTTATGGGACAGTGACCAGATGGTTAAAAACAAAACACAATCCCTTAAGGGATCTGAGAGAAGTGGTTTCGTGAGGGCTAAGAAAAAGATCTGAGCCGAGTAAGGAAAATTGGTGGTGGCCAGTTGGACTAAAAAAAGGGGCCAGAGAAGCAAAGCCAAAAGTTAACCACGAATCAGTGCAGGAAGGTGTGATCATACACGAGTATAGTGAACTATTTCACATCTGTGTAACTGAGAAAAAGAAACAAATTAACCTCCATGTAAAACTTCTATTCCCCTGTTGTGTTTTCTTTAAATAAAGCCTGTTCTGTTTTGAAGTTAACAAGTCATAGTGCCTATCTATTTAATGTTATGGCAAATACACTTAGCAGTGGTCCTTACAAATATCCCTGACCAAGAAGGGAAAACAAATACCCCAAAGAGACTATTGTAGATTTGTGTAGAGGATTGGTCAGCAAAATTATCAGCAGTTCTGACCAGGCACAACACGCAGACCCTCATGGTACCACTGCCAGTATAAAGGGGGCACGTGTCATACTCCTGCTCTATCTTCCTTGTCTTCCTGCCTTGTGCACCAGATTTTTGTTTGTTTGGCATTGTCCTACCTAGGCCTAGAGGCCTGGAGAGCTTGAAGGAGCCTGCAGTAACTGTAAGGCCTATATCTTCCAGGTTCCCTATGATCTCTCTAACTGGCCAGCCAGCAGTTTTAGAGGGAAAACTGGCCCAGTGGAGGACAGAGGGGTGGGACCTGGGAGAGGCTTTACCCAGGAGGGGAGGTGTTCTTTTCTCAGGGAACAGTGCCAAGAAGAGCTGCTTTGGAGAGAAAAGTTCCCTCACCCAGTTGTTGAAATAAAATAAAACTATATAATATCTGTAGAGGTGAATAATATGTCATTCTGAGTAGAAAATCTTCTATACATATATGCATTTTAAGGATTACTTCAGGTGTGAGGTGGATTTTTAAAATTACACAACACGACTATCAGTGTCACACACATCACAGAGACAAGGCGGGTAGGGAAGGAGTAATGAGGCTGTTTAGGCATCTGTTGCAACTTGGTGTGAAATTATAAATTTTAATTATGATTTTTATGCAAGTTATGGAACATTACAGTACTGGTATCTTCAAATAGGAAATCATGGTATTAATAGGCATTATGTATGTAATTCACTGATAAGGATTACATGAGGACAGTATGGCAGTAATTAGCAAGAAAAATACTGTAAAATGTTATGTGCCAATGTTTATTTGTTGAAAAACTGTGTAGAATGTTTGAACATTGAGAGATTTCCTGTGTGAGGGGAGGGTGCACTATTTTTTTATTTATTCTTAGTACTTTCTTTTTTTCTTTTGAAATTTTGTGCCCCTAGGAATTTTGTACCCGAGGTGACCACTTCTGCCCCCCCACACACACACTGCACCACTGACAATAAGGCTTAAGCCTGATTAGTTAACAGAAATGCCCATTTTGAAGCTTAACCCTATAGCCAGGTATGCCTTGCCTGGTCTTGGCTGAGTATGAGTAGTAAGAAAAGGGTACTGCTACTCTCTGAATTAATATATCTCTCCTTAAGACTAAATATAAGGGCTACATCATGTTTAACCCTGACTCAGATGAACCCTGAAGCTTATCTAGTGACAGTCATCAAGGAGTAGACATCAGGGACTTACTGGAAGTCTGTAATGCTTGATTTTGTACTTTTACTGTAGAGTAGGGATATACATTAATGTCCAGATGAAGAAAAAAATGGGGAAAATTCTATCCATTTGGACAATGGATACAAAAGGGAAACTCAATTAATGTTCCTCATTCTTTTCCCTGCAGCTTGGTAAGAGGGAAAGGCTCATTCCTTTCTCCCTACCCTTAGGGTTACCAGCTCTGGGTACAGGAATGGCTGCAGATTTGGAGGTGGAGACTAGGGACGGTGAGGTTTGAGGAGAGGGGATATAGTTCCATAGAATCTACCCTCCAAATCAGCCATTTTCATCAGGGGCACTGATTTCTGCCACTTGGAGATCAGTTTAAACCCCAGGAGATCTCCAGGCATCACCTGGAGGTCGGAAACCATACTACCCCTCCCTGTAATTTTTGTTTTACTTTATTGTGGTGCCAGGGGAGGCACCTGCTGCAGCATCCACATGCACCATGTGGCAATATTGTCTATCCAGGGGCTGATTGGTCAGCCAGCCTATAGCTGGTAGTGGGGGGTATCTATTCTCTCCTATCATATAATGCAAGGGTGTCAAACTCTTATGGGGGCCAGATCTGACATAAATGAGACCTTGTTGTGCCGGGCCATGTGTGTCATAAAACGTAATGCCAGGTAGCAGAGATATAAACTTTATAAAGGACACAAACACAAAGGGGCTTAAAACATTAACACTCTTGCAATATTTTTTTTATTTAACAGTGTCTGATAACTGACATCTCTTGTTCTGAATAATTACATCAAAATGTCTGTGCTGTTGCAATCTTGAGTATGCTGTTCAAGTGTGTATCTGTAAGCTGCAAACCTACAATGATGCAGTAGGAGCAGAACTGGAAGAAAAAGCAGAAGACAGCCACTGAGGGTCTGATAGAAGCCCTCTGGGGGCCTGATCCGGCCCCCGGGCCACATGTTTGACACCCCTGCTACAATGGATGCTCTTTTGGCAGCACTGAAGACATGATATCTTAGTGCAGCATGGAAAACGTAGTCCTCAGATGATGGCAAAACAGAACTAAAATTATGGAGAAGGTGGGGTTGTGATTCTTTTCTCACATTGCCATTTACATAACTGGCAGGCAAGCTGCTCAACTGATTGGCCACCTGTTTGGCTGGCCACCATCACTGCCAGCAGCAGAGCACCTGGCATGCTGTCACACACAGTAAGGTCAATGTAGTGGGGAGAAGGAAGAAGAGGAGATAAGAACATGAGAAGAACTCTGCTGGAGCAGACCAATGGTCCATCTAATCCAGCATCATGTCTCACACAGTGGCCAACCAGTTCCTCTGGAGGGCCAACAACAGGGCATGGAAGCTGAGACCTTCCCCTGATACTGCCAGCTCAGCATGGTGGCTACGGCATGAAAGAGGAGCCTGGGAGGAAACCTGGGGCGTGGCATGCTGCCTCTTCCCCCGCCACCCTTGCAGTGGCTGGTGCTGGAGCAGGGCCAGGAGGGGAAGAAGCCTGGGGCAAGCAGCATGCTGCCTCCTCTCTTGCCACCCTGCAGTGGCTGGCACCAAAGCAGGGCCAGGAGGGGGAGGAAACCTGGGGTGCATGGCCATTCTCTTCCTGATGGCTCCCTCCCCTCCTCCCCCTCCTTCCCCACCCCCTGCCGGCAGTTACTGCTCCCTCTTTGCCCCCCAGAAAAATATCTAGCTATAGGCCTGCTGCCTCTGTGTGTGAAGGATTCCCTGAATCACCATGGCTAGTAACCACTACTAGACCTATCCTCCATGAATCTGTCTAATCACCTTTCAAAGCCGTCTATGCCTGTAAAGGTAAAAGGTAAAAGGTAAAAGTTTTCCTTGCTCAACAGCTAGTCGAATCCAACTCTAGGGGACGGTGCTCATCTCCGTTTCCAAACCAAAAATCTAGCGTTGCCCAAAGACTTCTCCATGGTCATATGGCTGGAATGACTAAATACCAAGGCACACAGAATACTGTTACCTTCCCACTGAAGCAGTGCCTATTTATCTACTTGCAATTTCTTGCTTTCAAACTGCTAGGTTGGCAGGAGCTGGGGCCAGAGATGGGAGCTCACTCTGTCACATGGCACTAGGGTATCGAATTGCTAAACTACAGACCTTCCAGTCTGCAGCTCAGTGTCTTAATCTCTGAGCCACCGTGGCCCCATCTATACCTGTGGCCATCACTAAATCCCCTGGCAGCAAATTCCACATTTTAATCACTTGTTGTGTAAAGAAGTATTTCCTTTTGTCTGTCATGAATCTATTGCCAATCAGCTTCATCAGATGCTCTCAAGTTCTAGTATTTTGGGAGAGAGAGAAAAATTCTCTTTGTCAACTCTCCCTACTGAAGCAAGACCTAGAGGACTGTGACCCTAATAACAGGAAATTTCCCTCAGTGTTTCAAGGTGCTTTCCACTTTGAGTAATCTGCTTAGTTGATTTCAGCTTCACGCTTAGAGCTTGATAACAAAGGGACCTTTGATCATCATAAAAGACAGGCTGGGCATTAGCATCAGCAAAACCTTTGGGCCCAATAAGTTGGCAAACACCTTAGAAGAGGAAGAGCATTGTCCTGTGATCAGGCCTGTGGAAAAGGGAAGTTGAAGCCCACGGCTTATTCAGGCTTGAGACAGACAATGAAAGGTCAAGGAACATTAGGATCTACGCAGGTTCAATTAGCTGATTAATATTAATTGGCATACGCCTTCATAGCTAATGCCTTATTAACATGCACATGCGACCCATGTAATGGGAGGGGGGAGCATACCAAGGAGGTCTGTGATGGGTGGAGCAGAGGGAGTCATGGCCTCAGCATATTTCAGCCAATAAACTGCTATACTGCTGTAACCAAGAAAATAATCAAGGAATGTAAGCTCTGCCTAACTATCTAACTATATAAAAGGGTGAATATGAAAGTCCTCTGGGTCCAGTCCTTTTGAGCTCTCCTTGCTGCTGAACCTGATGTCAATAAGCCTGCTTACCTTGTCACTCGTTGTCTGGTCAGTTCTGTGGTGTTGAACAGTTCTCAGGTATTCTACTCAGTTTCCCACTACACTACCCCATGCATAATTTTATAAATTTCTATCATATTTCCCCTTAGTTGTCTCTTTTCTAACCTGAAAAGTCCCAGACACTTCAATCTTTCCTCATAAGGAAGATATTCCAATCCCCTAATCATCTTTGTTTCCCTCTTCTGTACTTTTTCCAGCTCTGCAATGTCCTTTTTGAGATATGGTGACTAGAACGGCACACCCTTTCCTAATAATCCCCAACACCATCCTGAATAATTTTATGTCATCTGCAAACATGGCCACTACACTACTCATCCCATGTTACAGATACTTTATGAATAAATTAATATTCTAATATTGATCCTTTTGGGATCCTTTGGGATCCATTGTGGGAACCATCCATTTATTCCTACTCATTGCTTCTCTTGGAAAATGCAAGATCTATCATGTATAGATAAAGAAAATGACAAGAACATCCTGCAGGGGGCAGCAGAGGGGACAACTAGTTAGCATAGTGAGATTAAGGACTTCCTACTATTTTCAAATAGTCTCCTTCCTGTCTCCTGATTGGCTCAGTTAGAGCTCTATCATGCTCCTGCTGAGATCTGTTAGTTCATTACTGACTCACTTCTAGTCAATTAGACTTTTCTTTCTCCTCTCCTCTTTCTTATAAAGTTTGTTCTCTTCTTCTCTATCTTCATAAAATTTTGTTTATTTTCAATAACAAACATAAAAACAAACATACATAAAACAGAGATATGGGGGTAAATTATAAGTGATTTTAACTTCTAGAGCCTTTTCCATACAAGTTTCAAATTGAGTCCTTTAAAATTAATATAGTCTTTTTTGCAAAAGTTGTATTAAGATAAACATGTTTTCTAGTCTATAACCTCTTCTATGTAATATTGCTTACTCATGTCCTTGTCTTGTTATAGTTCTCATACCATGTATAAAATCTTGCCCATGTATTTTCAAATGTATTTTCTGTGTGGTCTTTCAAAAATAAAGTAAGTTTATCCATTTCTGCTGCTTCAAGTACTTTGTTAATAAATTCTTCTTTACTCAGCATTCCCAGGCTCCTCCAATATTTAGCATATAAAATTCTAGCAGATGTAGTCAGATACAATATAAGATAAGAATCATCTCTTTTACAAGTTTCCAGCAAAATATTCAACAGATATATTTGAGAAGTAAAAGGTAAATGGCATTTCAACATTTTTTGCAACACTTCATGAATCCACACCCAATATTTCCTTGCTCTCTCACATAACCACCAAATTTGATAAAAGGATCCCACTTTGTTTTGACATTTCCAACATCTGTTTGAATATTTTGGATAAAATTTAGCCAGTTTCTCTAGAGTTATATACCATTTATAAAACATCTTATAAATATTTTCCTTATAGGTAATTGCTTTCATAATCTTAATATTTTTCTTCCATACTTGAGACCACTGGTCTAACTCAATATTGTGGACCAAATTTTGGGCCCACTGTATCATAACATTTTTAACAGTTTCATCATGCATCTTATAGCCAACAACAGAACATATAAGAACAATTCTTATAAAATTCTGTTCAACTAACATCATTATCTTATCAATTTCTAACCAATTTTCATAAACCCTATTGCTTTATCTTTAATATATCTTGATTTAATCTGAGCTTTTTGCCACCAATTTAACTCAGGAGGTAATTTCA
Source organism: Gekko gecko (assembly GCA_029375565.1). Classification (NCBI taxonomy): domain Eukaryota; kingdom Metazoa; phylum Chordata; class Lepidosauria; order Squamata; family Gekkonidae; genus Gekko; species Gekko gecko. The sequence continues at coordinate 86,380,448 of JAPDNY010000006.1, forward strand.
GGTTACGTTTGGAGTCCAATAAATCATAATATCTTTTAGTTGATCCTTCTTGATATGTCCTAGGGTTTGTGAATGCATCTAAGGGAGCCACAGGTTTAGAGATTTTAGAATAAAACTGTTTTCTAATTGGCTCCCAAACTTTCATCAAGGAAGCTCTCACCCAGTGTTGTTTAAAATATTTGTGGGAATCAGCTTTCCTGTACCATAAATAATCATGCCATCCAAATAACATATCATGCCCTTCTACTTTCAATAATCTTTGGTTATCCAATGTAATCCAGTCTTTAATTCAGGCCAAAGCTGCTACTTTGTAGTAAAGGGCTCAATCTGGAACTGCCAGCCCTCTCTTTTGAATCCGGCAAAACTTTAAGCTTTATTCTTGGTCTCTTTCCTTGCCAGATAAAATGAGTCATCAATTTGTCCACTCTTTGAAGTAAGTTTGATTTTGAATAACTGGTATTGTTTGAAATAAAAACATCAATTTTGGTAAAATGTTCATTTTGATGGTGGCTATTCTACCCATGAAGGAAATTTGAAGGTTTTTCCAATTATCTAAATCTTTTTTAATTGTTTTCAACAATTCCATGTAATTATTTTCCACCAACGAACTGCATTTATTTGTTAAATTTATTTATTTGTTAAATTTTTCCTGCAGAAGTAATGCTTGAGTCCTTATCATATTTTTACCAGAACTTTTGTTTTGTTTTTGTTAATTTTTAAACCTTCCACTGTTCCATATTCCTGTAACAGAGGTAACAATACATTTGTTGAATCTAAAGGTTTTCCAAAATAAAGGCTAAGTCATAAAGGCAAAAGCTAACAATTTAAATTTTTCACCTCTTATTTTAAGACCTCTAATTCATTCATCTGCTCTGATTACATCATTTATACCTTCAAGAATGAAAATGAATAATAAAGGTGACAGTGGACACCCTTGTCATGTCCCTTTTTGAATTTCAATATTTTGTGTTAGGTCATCATTGATTGAAATCTTAGCATATTGTTTAGTAAAAATTGCTTCAATCACAATAATTCTGCACCAGCCTGCGAGTATCTTAATAATTCTAGCATAAATTTTCAGTTAACAATATCAAAGGCCTTTTCAGCATCTAAAAAAATTAATGCCATTTGTTTTTCTGGATGAGCTTCATAGTATTCTAAAACATCCAAAATTGTCTTATACCTTTTACTCGACAAGACACAAGTCTTGGTCAAGGATAGATATGTGCTGGATCTCAGCTACAATGACCAATGATATTCTTGAAGCAGAAATACAGACTCAGACATTTGCAGACCATAACCCGATTACACTGGAACTTCAAGATACTTTCAAAAGGAATAGATAGAAATTGAATACAACAATTTTTAAAAATGAAAGATTTGTAAAGGAATCTAAGAAAGAATTCCATTTTTAAAAAAGAAATATACAGCCTGGGATGTCTATAAATATTGTTTGGGATGCTTTCAAAGCCTTTGTGAGAGGATGGATGATAAAAGAAACAACATACAGGAAAAAACAAAGATCAGAAAAATACTCCCAATTGCAAAAACAAATAAACGAACAACAAGAAGAAATAAAACACAATTCAATGAGTGAACAGACGAAGATTAAACTTAAACAACTGCAACACCAAATGAACAGTCTTTTAACTCAATAAATAGCAAAGAAAATAATGTACGCCAAGCAAAATTACTTAGAAAATGCAAATAAACTGACTTGATGGTTAGCGTATAAAATATGTAAAGAAAGGGAAAGAAGCTACAAGAATATTTTAAAAATGGAAAAGAGGAAGACAAAAATAAATTAGAAGATTTAAAAATAATTGTGGAACAATTTTATTAAAACCTTTATAAAAAAACCCCAGAAGCATCTCAAGAACAAATCAGAGAATACCTACAGAAATATAAACTTAAAATACTTACAGAAGACCAAACAGAATTATTAAATCAACCAATAGCCCTTGCAGAACTTACAGAAACCTTCAAAAAGCAAAAAAAGGCAAAACCTCAGGTCCTGATGGGCTCCCAGCAGAATTTTATCACATTTTGAAGACCAATTGATATTTCCTCTAAAAGAGGTGTGCCAGAATGTAACGTGTGAGTACAAAATACAAGATTCTTGGAATGAGGCTGTAATATCTCTTATACACAAACAAAGCCTAGATGAAAAAGAGATTAAAAATTATAGACCTATTTCTCTGTTAAACATGGATTATAAAATATACACCTCCATTTTAGCAACAAGAATGAAAAAAGTACTAGCACAAATGATACATAAAGATCAAGCTGGTTTCTTTCCTAGAAGTTTGTTCTCTTCTTAATAAACCAACTTCATTCTTTAAACAGCTTGTGCTCCACTTCACTGCATATCTACACTCAGCCAACAGCTTCCTGTCATTTAACCAATTTTTATTTCATAAGAGAACCTATCCTCCTATTCCATCACTGCTAAGTTCACTCAGGAGACTCTGGTGAGGTACCTGTCAAAAGCCATTTGAAAGTTCAAGTATATAATGTCTACCAAATCAACATTGTCTACATACTTGTTCATTTTCTCAAAGAACTTCAAAAGGTTGGTGAAGTAGGACTTCCCTTTGCAGAAGCCAAGCTTATTTTCTCTCAGCAGGCTTTGTTCCTCTAGGTACCTAATAATTCCATCTTTGATTAGTGTTAAGTATGAGACTTAAGACAGCAGCTCATAATAAGCGATTCAGCTTTATTTACAAGACAGGAACAAACACAAAAACATGAGAGCAACAGGCTCTCCTTTTAAACTATCCGGGCTGGCATAACCACGCCCCTTGTTGCTTTAATGACCAATCAGAACAGTAATATAACAACCAATAAGAACATCTCCCTCCAGAACCTTTCTAGTATTCTGATTGGTCTACTATGCAAAGTAGCCAATCAGAGTTTGCTGTTTTCAATACCAGGCTTAGATAGGGATGAGATTCAAGCTCAGACTATTTATGTATATATGATACATAACATCCCTCCCCCCTAAGAGGAAACAACCTCTGAACATACAAAATCTTTTAAGTATGCTGGCCGTTGCCTAGTCCTTTGTGATTGCTGCAAGGGTTCAGATTTGGGCGGTGTCTCAGTGCCCACAGTTCTGTTCCCTAGTGGGACTACCTGGCACTCTGTTCCCTAGTGGGACTACCTGGCAATGGTCCAGTGCCCAGAGCTGGTTCAAGTTTGGTACTGGGTTCTATGTTTGACCCCTGGTCCTGAGGCACCACAATATAAGGCTTCCCAAGGTTCGGCTGCGGTGGTTGGGTCCTCTTCAGTCTCTGCTCGGTCCTTGATGTTTGTGCCAGGCCATTGTTGCCTGAACTGGTCTATGTGGCACCTTAGTTTCCTGCCATCTGTAGTTTGCACCACATAGGACTGAGTACTGGTTACCTCTACGATAGAGGCTGGAAGCCAAAGGTGCCCCTCACAATAATTCTGGCGAACATTGTGTCCCCAGTTTTAAAAGAACAAGGTGCTTCCAGGACCTCCGTCTGCAGCAGCTTGTCTGTCGTCAGGTCAGGGTGGAGTCGATCCAGAAGTGACATCAGATGGTGTCCCATCAGCAGCTCATCTGGGCTCCTTCCATTCGTGGTATGTGGCGTGATATGCTGATATAGCATGAAGGACAGCAGCTTCTGACTCCAGTCTCTGTGGATCATTCTCCGCAGGGGTTCCTTTGTGGTCCACACCATCTGTTCAGCCTGCCCATTTGTGGCTGGGTGGAATGGTGCAGACATGATGTGTTTAATCATGTTGTTACCCATAAACTCAAGGAATTCAGATGAGGTAAATTATGGCCTGTTATCTGACACTACAGTGTCTGGCAATCCGTGGGTTGCAAAAATATGGCTCAGTGCTTTTATGACTGTGGCTGAAGTCATTTTTGACATCCATACCACCTCTAACCATTTAGAGTATGCATCGACTATTATTAAGAACACCTGCCCCTGGAAAAGCCCCTTGAAGTCAATACGTAATCTCAACCAAGGTCTGTGGGGTGTTTCCCAATGTTGTATGGGAGCCTGAGGGGGGTCTGGCCGAGATTCCTGGCATGGTTGACACACTTTCACCCACTCCTCTATTCCATGGTCAATGCAGGGCCACCAAACATAACTCTGGATTAGAGACTTCATTCTGACTATGCCCAGGTGACCTTCGTGCAGAGCCTCCAGAACCCGCTTCCTTAGGTTGGGAGGCACCACCACCCTATTCCTCCATAACAAACAGACCTTATGCACCGACAATTCTTGTTGTCGTGAGCTATACAGTTGGAATTCAACAGAGAAACGACCCTCCGGCCACCCCCTCCACACCTAGTTAAGTACATAGGCGATTGTGGGGTCCTTGGTCGATCCAGCTGCAATGTCAGAGGCATGTATGGGCAGCTGAGGGAATTCTTCGATGACCATGACTTCATATGCAGGAGCCGTGTCAAGAGCCGGCCCTGGAGTAGGACACCGTCTCAACGCATCCACGTGCCCTGTAGCCTCTCCCAGCCAGTGGATAAGGTCGAAGTCATATGCAGCCAGAAATACAGTCCAGCACAGCATATGAGGTGATAAGACCTGCGGGGTTTGGCGGTTGGGTGCAAATAGTCTTAGTAGCAGTTTATGGTCCATGACCATGAGGAACCTGAGTCCATATAAAAAGTCATGACATTTTTTCATGCCTGAAACCTAGGCGAGTCCCTCTTTATCAATTTGGGAGTAATTCCTCTCAGTAGCAGTCAATATCGGGGAATAATATGCCACTAGTGCTTCCGTCCCATCTGCCATTACATGGCTAAGAACAGTGCCAATGCCAAAGGGGGAGGCATCCGCTGCAAAGACCAATGGTTTGTGTTCATCAAAATGCGTCAGAACATTATTTGATACCAAGAAGTCCTTAATAGCCCCAAACGCTTGGTCGTGCCGTGACCCCCATTCCCATTTTGCCCCCTTTACTAACAATTTGTGCAGTGGCTCTGCTATTGATGCCTTATGGGGGAAAAGGCATGATAAAAATTTAATATTCCTAGGAATTATTGCAGCTCTTTTTTGTTCTGTGGTCGTGGCACGTTCTGAATGGCGGCAACCTTGCTTTCTGTAGGGTGAACCCCATGTTCATCAATGAGGAACCCTAGGAATTCTACCTGGCAGGTCCCGCAGGAATTCTACCTGACAGGTCCCGCAGCAACCCTTCCATTAATCCCTGGAAGATTCCTGGGGCCACATTCACACCAAATTGCAAATGGTTAACCTTGAACACTCCCCTGTGAGTGACAATCGTTTGTGCCTCAGCTGCACTTTGGTCAACACGCAATTGCTGGTAGGCCTGGGCGAGATCTAATTTTGCAAAAATCCACCCTCCCGCGAGAGACGCTAACACATGACTTATGATAGGCACTGGGTTTGAATGTTGCTGTAATGTCCTATTAATAGTACATTTATAATTGGCGCAAATCCGAATGGACCCGCCAGGCTTAATTGGTGTTACAATAGGGGTCTCCCACCTTGCATGTGATATGGGTTCGAGTATGCTCTGATCAACCAGTTTATCCAGTTCTGCTTCAATTCGCAGTCTGAGTGTGATGGGTACCCGCCAGTATTTCAGTCTGATGGGTGCCACGGAAGGGTCCAAGTCAAAAGTTATTGGTGGGCCCATATATTGTCCCAACGACCCATCAAACATTTTGGGGAACTCTGAGTAGATTGAACTAATTTTATTATCACAGACCTGGTTTACCCCAGTCACAGCAATACGAGGGCCTTGAACCAATTTAAGCCTAACAGACTGGCCCTACACCCCTCGGCAACCAGGAGGCTCAGTGTCTCCTTGAAACCTTTAAACTGTACCTCAAACTTGGCCTCTCCAGCCACAGGAATGCGCCATCCCTGGAAATCAGAAAGGTGCACCCAGCTGGGCACCAACCGGTGGCGGCTCCTCCTTTGAAACAGGTGCTGCAGCATCTCCATGGAGATGACAGTCATTGCCGATCCCAAGTCAACCTCCATCTCGCAGAGCTCCCTATCTAGCATCATGGTTATGTGGATCTTTTTCCTGGCCCGGTGCTCATGACAGTCATGGGGCAGGAGCAGCAGGTGGTCTCATTGCAGTCAGCTGGCCTCACTGTCCTGATGTCTTGCGCCTTGCGGTTTTGCCATGGTGAAGATGGTGGAGACTACTTCTTCCCCTTGGCTCAGCACACTCTGGCCAAGTGGCCCTTCTTGTCACACATTTGGCCCCTGATCTCGCTTGTAAAAAGCGTGCCGACAGGCGATCTGCAATGGCTTGGGCACAAAGTGATTTTTCAGCTTGCTTGTGATATCAGCTAAAGAGACAGTCAAGATATCTGCTGGGGCAACCAGTGATCTGGCCACATTGAACAAGGTTCGACCACAGGAACTAAGCAGCATCGCCATCTTCGTGGCTTCCACCTCTATCTGGTTGGCTTGTAAGTGGAATCTGAACCGGGTTATGTAGGAATCCCAGTCCTCCAGCTCTGGTTCAAATGCCTCTACTAATTTCCCTGGGACAGACATTAGGCTGACTGGCTTGTAATTTCCTGGTTCCCTTCTGTACCCTCTGGACTCCCAAGTTCTATTATGCTTCTATCAATATTACCCTGAGTGTTTACACAATCATTCATTTGGACTGACCTGTCCCAAACTGGAGGCTCCCCAGCTTCTGTTGGCTTTTCCCCTGAAGCCTGTCTCTTTTGTACAGGTTCAGCTCATCCCTAGTGCTTAACAAATCTAAACCCTTCCAGCTTGGTATAGTGGTTAAGAGCAGCAGACTCTAATCTGGAGAATGGGGTTTGCTTCCCCACTCCTCCATGAAGCCAGCTGGGTGACCTTGGGTCAGTCACAGGTCTCTCAAAACTCTCTCAGCCTCACTTACCTCACAGGGTTTCTGTTGTGGGGTGAAGAAGGGAAGGGAATTGTAAGCCACTCCATGGCTGCGATCACATGCAGAATTAGTCACGCCATAGGCGCAAATGCCAGGCAGATTTTAAGGAGGCATCTGGGAACATCTGGGAAATGTCCCACATTTGTCGGCAACCCATTTTGCTCCACTGCAGAAGCAGGGTAAAAAGACACAACGGAAAGTCCGGTAGCAAACAGGTTGCTATGGGCCAGGAACAGACTTTCCCCTGTATGATTGCTCCAGTACGCTCCCATGGCATCGGGATGGTCTGATCAGGCCACCCCGACTCCATGCCATTGTTTCCCCCCCATTTCAGTATGTGCATCATTACACACTACATAGGGAGCACTCAGTGCAGAGATGCGAATCATTGATCCCTTGTTGAAGCACACTGGAAACACACAGCAAAAAAACCCTGATTCACCCACAGTTGCATCTGATCACACAGTGGCGGACTGCCCCACAGCTCCCAAGGGGCTGTGTGATCACACAAATGCTGGTAAAATTCCTACGGAGCAAATAGCCTTGCTTCCCCCCCGCCCCCGCATTATCTCGTATGTGTGACTGCAACCCATCATTCCTTCAGGTAGTGAAGAATGGGGTATTAAACCAACTCTTATTATTATTATTCTTCCCAGCACCACTTTCTCATCCATGCATTTAGACCCCTGAGCTATGCCTGGCCTTGTGTGAACAATGCTACCTTTGAGGTCCTAGCCTTTCACTTTCTGCCTAGTACCTTAAATTTTCCTTCTAGGGCCACATATATAACCTCCACTCTTCTGCTGGCTTTCTACCTTCATAACTGGTTTAGTTGTTTAAAGGTGTTTTTATTGTGTAATGGGTTGGACGCATAATGAAACCACAGACACAGATGTAGTGATCAGCATGGTTCACTATTACGCAAAAAAAGACATTACCTGGCTAGGTGGCCAACTATATACAAGCGTAGGGGAACACCCCTGGTGCCATTGGAGGGTTTGAATTCCCGCCATCATTCCCATTTGTTCCCCTAAGTTGGAGCCAGGAGCCACAGTCCCATTGTTCCCCAGGACTCAAGCTCAGGCTCAGATGCTGACGCCCTGAAGCAGTCAGAGGACACAACAGTTTTAGAGTGAAATATGGTGCTTACCTGAATTCACAGATTTCTGTAGCGGAAGAGATACAGCAGTCCACCAGCCTCCTTGTTGATGTGGAGCTTGTATGTTCCTTCTCAGGAAACTTGGATGATTTTGTTTCCCACTGAAATCAATGATGACAAAACTGAATGTAATAATAGAAATGAAAGAAAGTTTTTGAGATGAAGACAAAAAGAGTGCACCTCCCTATTGTAAGCTAGCAAGAGTTTTTCTTTATCCATAGAACTGGATCACACACACATGGTTGGATCCTAATGATTTTTTTTTTCTGACAGAAGTCATGTCTGTTAGCTAGTCCCTTTCATTAGCAGAAATTATCTCTGGGATCCAATTCACTATTTTAACATGAGGGTGATATGTGTTAGCCCCTTTAGTTAGCATAATAAACTAAGATGATGATGATGATGATGATGATGATGATGATGATGATGATGATGATGATGATGATGATGATGATGATGATGATGATGATTTCACAGTTCCGCAAGGCCTGTAAGACGGAGCTCTTCTGCCAGGCCTTTGAGTAGGAGCCGCCACTACCACCACCGAAACCAGGGCCAACGGGGTAAGAGGATGGCCTGACGAACACCTGCTGGATGGGGACGAGTAACATCTACGGGATATATCCTCCTTGGTGGAGGAATATCGTTGCTTTTAAGATTTGATATATCATCTTGTTTTATAGAGAGCTATACCATCGTGACATATAAAGAGACTGAAACTTGTGAGCACTTTATTTTATTTTGTTAAATTGATTGTCTGTCTCTATTGCTTCTATTGCTTTTATATGTAGGCACTTGGTGCCCTTTGTAAGCCGCCCTGAACCCATTCGCAGGGAAGGCAGGGTAGAAATACAATAATAAATAAATAATATGAATATGCCAGTACTGTAACTCACCATCTTCTACTCTTTACCTTTTGGGGGAGCTTTTCTGATATCTCACCACAGTCTTGATATGTGCAGAACACATTAACAAGAAGATGCACCACACAAAAGTAATTGTTTTGTACCAAAAGTCTTCAGCAAAGACTACACTGTCCTAAGAGTTTAGGTAGATAGCAAAGTCATATAGTAAAGGAAAGGAAAGTCACATACACAATAATAATTAAAAGTAGAATGATACATGAAACTCTTACAACCTCACCATCCAGCTTATTTCTGGACAACCATTAAAAGAAGTGATGTGATACCATATGCAAAGAGCAGACCATAATGGCTAAGCCTATGACAGAATGTCAATTTTCCTATGGAACATAATATGGTGAAGTCCTTCAACATTATCATGCCCCAAAGCAACTGAGACTTGAAAAGAAGCCCTCAGGAAACTGCAATGTCTGAGATGGTGTAAGACTATCTAAAGTAAAAAAAAATTAAATATAAATCCTCTACAAGCCACTGGGGCATAGAGTCTAATATTTATTTCAATGATATTTGAAGTGGATTTTTTTTAAAAAAAGTTCCTGCCTCAAGGGATAAAGCAAATAGCTCCATTTACTCTAACTGTTTGATTACATTCCCAGAGAAGCAAAGTCACTGGGCAACACTAATAAAGTTTGTAGCTATGTAAGCTAAAATAATGATTACTGTAATCAAGTCGAATGCTTCAAGGCATAAGTTGATCATCTGTGGAGATCAGAGAGAAATTTATCCCCCCAGTACAGCGATGGATAATTTGCTTGATAGGTTTGGGAGATTTTTCCCCACTGCCTTCTGAGCACCAGGTATTAGGTACTGTTGTATTAATGTGGCTGCCTACCACTGATAAGAATTAGTAAAACAACAGTACAGTGGATCATCACATTGAACTGATGCTAACCATATTGGTAGCATGGGAGAACCAAGACTTGGAGAGAAATGTAACCATGGTTGTTGCTAAGGATAGAAGGCCAAAATAAGTCACAGTGGTATGGGATGTGAATTGGATTCCCTTATCATCACTGCCTCCATCTTCCTTTCATTACTGACATCTGAGACCACATTGTCAGGTTCAAAAGCAAGTAGATCCAAACATTCTTAATCAAAAGAAGGGCTTTATTGGAATACAGTGCTAAAACCCACAGTGAAGGATCATTGTCAGGAATGGGGGGGGGAAGCGGCGCAAGCGAAGTTATAGTGTGATGCAAAATGCAACTAGCAAATGAACTGTAAGCGTACACGCGGGAAACTCCCGGTGGGAGAATTACTTAATAGGCGGGGTGGGCATTGGCTGTAAAAGTCCGGGGGGCTTCCCTACTCTGGATTTGCAATGGCTACAAGTGGAGCAGGATTGAATGTAGAGTGACAAATCCTGTTTCATTCGGGGCCACCAGAAGCTGCGTTGTAAAAGATGTAATGTTTTTATGTACCTGAAGTGGAGGGAATAGGGGCAACCTGTTTGGGGGCCCATAGAATTAGACCCCCTGGTCCAATGTTCTTGAAGTGCCCCACAGGTTTTAAATCGTGGGCAGACTGCAGTACTTGCTTTCGTGTACTTTCAGGTACAAATAATTTATTTCCCTTGTACCAGCAGCCATTAGGTTTGCACACTAAATCACCCCGGGCTCTTAGCTCTTCCCTCTCCTGATCTGTGACTTCTATGGCAAAGCGGCTTTCCCAAGGCACACCCTGGTTTTGGGGAACCGGGTCTATGTGGCTTTGCTTGCGGGTTAAGACTGCTCCAACCAATTGGTCTGGGGTGAAAAAAGACTCCCTCACCTCAGTTTTCTTGCTATGATGCTGAGAGAGTCGTGAAAGAGCATCTGCCAGGTGATTGGACTTGCCCGGGAAGTGGTGCAGGGTGAATTGAAATTTGGAGAAAAACTCAGCCCATCGGAACTGCTTGGCATTTAAGTTCCGAGGTTTTCGAAGTACCTCAAGGTTCTTGTGGTCAGTCCAAATTTCAAACGGGACACGGGCTCCCTCCAGCCAGTGTCGCCAGGTGAGTAGGGCTAAGCGAATGGAAGCCGCTTCCTTGTCCCAAAAGGGCCATAAACGTTCAGTCTCGTTAAATTTTCGGGAGACATAGGCAAGCGGGTGAAGGTGCCCTTGGGTGCCCTCCTGCAAGATCACCCCCCCCCCCATGGCAGTGTCTGAAGCGTCCACTTGGACAATGAATTTTTTTGTTTCATCGGGGTGTGCCAATACAGGTTCGGAGGTGAATAACTGTTTTAGTTGATCAAACACTTGTTGGCAATGAGATGTCCATTCCAAGCAAGCCCCTGGCTGGGCCGCTTTCACCCCCCTCCCTTTCGTCTTAAGGAGATCTGTGAGAGGGAGGGCTATCTGGGCAAAGTGGGGCAAAAATTGGCGATAAAAATTATCGAAGCCGAGGAAACTCTGGAGCTGGCGTCTGGTTTTAGGGGGTTCCCATGCTAACACGTCCTGGACCTTCTTAGGGTCCATTTCCAAGCCATCTGGGGAGATGCGGTACCCTAAGAAGTCAATGCGACTTTGGTGAAATTCACACTTAGACAGCTTGACAAACAGCTTGTGCTCTAACAACCTCGCCAGTATCTCCCGGAGCATTTTGGTGTGAGTTTTTAGATCAGGGCTGTACACCAAGATATCATCCAAGTAAACAACAACCCCCCTTAAACAAATAGGGGTGCAACACCTCATTTATTAAGTTCATAAAGACCCCAGGAGCCCCTTGCAATCCGAAGGGCATGACTCGGTATTCGAACTGTCCTAGAGGGGTATTAAAGGCAGTCTTGTGTTCATCCCCTTGCCTAATGCGGACTCTGAAGTAGGCATCGTGCAGATCCAATTTGGAAAACACCTTCCCCTTCGCCACCTCTGCTAACAGATCTTTGATGAGGGGCATGGGATAGGCATTGGTGGCAGAAACTGCGTTCAGGCCCCTGTAATCAGTGCAAAGTCTTAGCCCCCCATCTTTCTTTTTACAGAACAGCACGGGGGCCACAAAGGGGGATGAAGCCAGCCGGATAAATCCACGGGCCAGGTTCTTGTCAATGAACCTGCGTAGCTCTTCTTTTTCCATGGGACTCATAGCGTAAATTTTTCCTTTAGGTAATTTTTGTCCTGGGAGGATCTCTATAGCACAGTCTGAGTTACGGTGGGGGGGCAGCTCGTCTGCCTCTTCCTCCTCGAAAACACGAGCCAAGTGCCTGTATTCTTTGGGAATGTGGTTAAGGTCCTCGGTCGCTAAGCAGGCTCGTGGGGGATCGTTGTCTGGATGATTTCCCCACCTAGGGTCCCACTTATGCTCCGCACATTTCGGGGATATAAAACGCACTATCCCCTCTTCCCAAAGTATATAGGGATCGTGACCATGCGGCCATGGGCTGCCCAACACCAGCGGAAACTGAGCTTGTGGGGCTATCACAAAAGAACGCAGCTCCCAGTGTTCCCCAGCGCCCTTTTTTAAAAAAAAAATCAAAAGAACGGCTTTATTGGAATACAGTGCTAAAACCCACAGTGAAGGATCATTGTCAGGAATGGGGGGGGGAGCGGCGCAAGCGAAGTTATAGTGTGATGCAAAATGCAACTAGCAAATGAACTGTAAGCGCGCGTGTGGGAAACTCCCGGTGGGAGAATTACTTAATAGGCGGAAGACAACTCCCTCCTCCCCTCATCTGCACAGGACTGGAAAAATTCTCATAAGCTCAAGAATAGCCCAAAGCCCACATTCAAGGCCACCGTGATAAGACCAAGCAGCAGGGAAGAAGCTCCCACATTACTGCCAGCATACCTACACAAGCGCAAAGCGAGGATGAGATAGGGAACACAGAACAATGGACTCAAAGAAAATCAGCAAACAGGCATTTCTGACACACATGATGCCCTAGAAGCAACACCACCTTTGAATGTTCCCAGGGGTCTTTTTTTGGGGGGAGCGCACCAGAGCGCAGCTCCGGGAGCTCAGGAGCCAAGCCCCACCCCCGGCCGGCATCCTGGGGAAGTCTTTCAGGCAGCCGAATTTCAATTTCAGCTCCATTATATCCTATGGGCCATTGAAGTCAATGGTGAAAACATAGGGTATATTCTGGGGGCTGGAGGGGAGGGTTTGAGGGAGAGGCTCCAAACTCACAGGGTAGCTGATGGAGCCTCTCCCCAAGATACCCACCAAGTTTCAAGAACATTGGATCAAGGGATCCAATTCTATGGGCCCCTAAACTGGTTGCCCCTATTCCCTCCATTGTTCTCCCCACCATAGAGAACAATGGAGGGAATAGGGGCAACCTGTTTGGGGGCCCATAGAATTAGACCCCCTGGTCCAATGTTCTTGAAACTTGGTGGGTATCTTGGGGAGAGGCTGCAACAGCTACCCTGTGAGGTTGGAGCCTCTCCCTCGAACCCCCTCCCCTCCAGCCCCCAGAATACACCCTATGTTTTCACCATTGACTTCAATGGCCCATAGGATATAATGGGGCCGAATTGCCACCAAATTTCTTTCATTCCTTCCTTTCCTTCTCTCCTTTTCCTCTTTCCCTCCTTCCTCACTTCTCTCTTTCTTTCCCACCTTCCTCTCTTCTCTTTTTTCTTCCTTTCCTTTTTCCCCTCCTTCTTCCCTCTCTTTCTTTCCCTCCCCTTTCCTTCTCTTTCTTTCCCTCTTTCCTTCCTTCTTTCCTTCTCTCTACTGTCTCTCTTTCCTTCCCTCTTTCCTCCTTCTGTGGCCCAACTCTAGTGAGAAGGAGTTTGGACTTTAAACCCCTTCTCTCTTAGCTCCCCCACCCAGGCCAGCTGGGGAAGGGAAGGGGAGGCTTTTGAAGATGCTTCCCCCCTTTTGCTTCCCCTTCTGGCATCACTTCCGGTGATGTCAGGGGGCGTGGCATATGCTAATAGCCTGGTAGCTCATTAGCATACCATATGCTAATGAGCTCCTGCAGCTGTTTTTCTATTAAAAGACCCCTGAATGTTCCCCTATAAAGTGCTTCTTTAGACCACACCTCTATTCCAGTTATTCTGTACTGGAATGGGTGGACTCTAGAGGTATGGGATACATGACATCTTGGGTATACTCTAGAGGTGTGGGATACAATCTTTTAAATTAAGTGTGTGATCCCCTCTCCATATTTGCATTCAGTTCTCATCATTGTAAAAACTCTTTTGGGGGGGATTCTTTAATATTGGAATTGAATGTTGGATTTTCTAGGAACTAAATTCATTAGTAATCTCCATCTCAATGGGAAACACATTTCCTGGTGTAATTTCCTCTCCTCCTCAATTGGGATAAAATTCTCAGGAATTGCATCCTGCTGTCAGTAATGGTTCTTTATTGTTTCACACTGTATCCATTGTGCTGTGTTCCCTATCTCGTCCCTGCTTCTGCGCTTGCATAGGTATGCTAGCAGTAACGTGGGAGCTTCTTCTCTGCCGCTCGGTCTTATCACGGTGGCCTTGAGTGCAGGCTTTGGGCTATTCTTTTTTGTATGAGAATTTTCCATTCCTGTGAAGACGAGGGGAGGAGGAAGTCATCTCCTGGCCATTAAATAATTCTCCCACTGGGAGTTTTCTGCGCGCGTGCTTGCAGGTCATTTGCTAGTCACCTTTTGCATCACACTATAACCATGCTTGAGCAGCTTGTCCCGCCATTCCTAACAATAACCTCTACACTGTGGGTTTTAGCACTGTATTCCAATAAAGCCCTTCTTACTCCTAAGAATGCTTGGATCTACTTGCTTTTGAACCTGACAGAAATTGTCAGGAATCCACTATCGTGTTCCAGCCGGCCTACGCCTCTCCTAGCCAGGATGAGCGGCACCAGAGGAACACCAGTGACGGTCCTGGTAACCACCACGCCAGTGACTATGGTTCCAGTGACTACTGTTCCAGTGACTACGGTTCCTGCGACCACCGTGCCAGTGACGATCTTACCAGTAACGACGGTTCCAGTGACTACAGCGTTGGTCCCATACTGCCCGGTGGGACCAGTCACCCCGCCAGTGACCAGTACCTTGGGAGCTTGGTACACCCTCCCAATCTACAGCCCAGCGGGATCGATTCCAAGCCATGGAGGGGTGATACCCCGAACCTATTATCAGAGTGCCCCAATCCCATGGGATAAGTGGGTCACCCAACGGAAGCAACGAGACTGGACTAGGAATTTATTGGACACTACCCAAACAACCTGGTCCCTACCAGGGAGCCAAAGCCAGGACAGCCTGATGGATCCCCATGGAAGCTTTGGTCTACCCCAGGGACGTACTCCATGTGGGCCGGCGAGGCCCAGCCCAAGCAAGGACGTAGATACATGGATGGATACTATTGAGGATGATACCCGAAGATTGATGCGGGATATGGGCAAGCTGATGCAATCCTTTCCGGGGATGATGGACCAGGCAATTCACACGCATTTGCTGGCCCAGCCCGGACTTGCCCCGGGTCCCAGCCAACTGCTGCAGGCAGGACGCCCTCCTCCTGGTCAGCCAATTCCCAGGCAACCAGTACCAGGAGGACCCATTCCAGGGCAACCACCTCCAGGTCAACCCATTCCCAGGCAGCCAGTCCCAGGCGGACCTCTCCCTGGAGGACCAATCCCTGGGCAGCTGGCTCCAGGTCATCCTCCGCCAGTTCCCCCACCTCCAGTCCCAGCACCAGCACCCCAGCCGCTGCCCGCACCTGCACCAGCCCCGGGACCGGGGATGGTTCCCTTCCCGCCAATGATACACCCCAGGGATATGCTGGAGATCACGTTCGACGGGGATCCTGAGAGCGTTTCCTTCTTCATCCTGCAAGTTGGGAAATTTGTGCAGCGGTGGGGCCACGTCTTCCCTGATGAAGAGCAACAGGTGGAATTTATTGCATCTCAGTTCCAGGGTATTGCTACCAGCTGGTATGTAGCCTTGCATGATCTGGAGACAGTGGAGCTGAGGAATGTGGATGACTTCATGTGGGCTTTGAGAAACCACTTTGAAGACCCAGCAGCTGCACCAAAGGTGGAAGCCTTTCTCCGCACCTTCAAGCAAGGGAGGCTTGCCATGAGGGAGTACTCTAGAGAGTTTCAAAAACATGCTGCAAAGATCAGAGATTGGACAGACCCAGTCTTGGCCCAGCAGTATCGGATGGGATTAGCAGTGGACGTTCACAATAATCCTCAGTTCAAAGGAGCTGCACACCCTCCAAGGTTGGATGGAAGAGGCAGAGCGGGCCGAAAGCCGACTTCGCATCATGAAACTGGATATGTCCCTAGGGAATAACCGCCCTGCCACTTCCATGACCCAGACTAAGGGTAAACCAACCACCACCCAGAGCCCTGTTGGTTCAAGACCGTCCCCTTATGCGTGGGGGCGGGGGAGCACTGGGAGCTCTGCTCGTTTGTTATAGCCCCGCAAGCTAAGTTCCCATTGGTCCTGGGAAGCCCGTGGTTACATGGACATGATCCATACATTTTATGGGAGGACGGAATCGTGCGCTTCATCTCCCCAAAGTGTGCTGAACACAAATGGGACCCGGACTGGGGAACCCCTCCCGATAATGACCCCCCACAGGCTTGCTTGGTGGCAGAAGAGATTAACCGCATCCCTTCAGAGTACAGGGACTTAGCTCGGGTTTTTGAGGAAGAAGAGGCGGACGAACTGCCGCCCCATTGCAACTCAGACTGTACTATAGAAATTCTTCCCGGGAAGAAACTGCCAAGGGGAAAAATATATGCTATGAGCCCCATGGAGAAGGAGGAATTATGTAGATTCATTGATAAAAACCTAGCCCGGGGTTTTATTCGACTGGCCTCGTCCCCCTTTGCAGCCCCAGTGCTGTTTTGTAAAAAGAAGGATGGGGGACTAAAGCTATGCACAGATTATCGAGGCCTTAATGCGGTCTCTGTTACCAATGCATACCCCATGCCACTCATCAAAGATTTGCTAGCGGAGGTAGCTAAAGGGAAGATCTTTTCCAAGTTGGACCTGCGGGATGCCTATTTCAGAGGGTGCATTAAGCAAGGTGATGAGCATAAGACTGCCTTCAATACCCCACTGGGACAATTAGAATACCGGGTTATGCCCTTCGAACTACAGGGGGCCCCGGGGGTATTCATGAACTTGATAAATGAAGTGCTGCACCCCTTGTTGTTTAAGGGGGTGGTTGTTTACTTGGATGATATCTTGGTGTATTCCCCAGACTTGGAAACTCACACTGCACTGCTCCGAGAGGTCCTTGCTCAGTTGTTAAAGCACAAACTGTTTGTAAAACTCTCAGAGTGTGAGTTTCACCAGGCTTCCGGTCGGAGTAAAATGGCGAATTAACACACCTTGTAATCGTGCAGGGTGGACGGTAACTCTTTTCGACAGTTTGGGCATTATTTATGCCCAATGCAGCATCCCCCAGGCAGGGGGCTGACAAGTATGCAATAAAGTCCAAGAGAGAGTTGAGATTGGTGTAGACAAGCCTCGGAGGAGGCTTGTTTATGCTTTGATCTCCTCCCCCGAAGCGGGCATTTGCAAGACAACTCTTCAAGAGCTAACCAAGCTGAGAATTCAGCATAAATCCGCCATCTACCAACCTCTTCATCATCAAGAACAATATTAGATTTAAAAGAAGCAATGCAAAACTCCGAGATAAACGTGCAAGGTAACAAAGGCTTTTTACTTACCGTGATGAACTTTTAGTGGAATTTGAAACGTGGATAAGAGTATAAAAGTTCTCTCAAGATAATCTGTTTTTTACGAACTTAAAATGAGCTTTCCAAACTGAGAAAATAGCAAAAAACCGGACTTTATTTACATTCCTTTGGTCAGCTTGAGATAGAGCTTGAGAGTTAAAAGTGAAACTGACGAGAAAAACCGTGAGACTGTGTGTTGTAGAAAAAGCTCCGGCTGGGGTTTTACTAGAGAGAGACAAGATTACAGCTAGAGTGGACTCTGAATAAACATGGATTAACCAGAAGAAGATCGGCAAGTCAAAGAGTTACACAGGAAGGACCTATTAAGGGACGGACAGAAAGCAGGAACTTGATAAAGAACCTACTCTGGACAAAAAAACCACAGAGAAATTGCACCCGCCATTTTGAGGAGGACTTCTCTTTTAAATTCAATTTTAAAGTTTAAATTTTATGAAAAGAGACTTTAAAGTGTGGCGATTTGCATATGCATCTATAAGAGAAGTGAACTTTGGGGCTAATACAGAATAAAATAAAGATTTCAAAACGGATTTAAGACAGAGGCAAAGGGCAGTTTCAACATCAAGCCTGAAAATGTCTGGAAAAGAAAAAAAAAGAATGGCAGGCTGCGATTGAAGCTATGGAAAAGCGAATGATGGAAGCAATGCAAAATCTGGGGAAGCAGTTGGAGCTACAGATGAAAGAACAAATGGAAAAACAACTGGAGCAGATAGAGCAAGTACAAGTGCAGGTACAACAGAAAAATATGGCAGCAATGAAAGAATTAGTTTTATCTGAGGTGGCAGAATTTTAAAAAGATGCAGAAGAAGTTAAAAAAGAAGTTTCAACATTAGCAACAAAATCAATGGAACTAGACCAAAAAACGAAAGACCTGGGGAAAAAAATAAAAGAAACAACCCAAGAAAATGTAAGACTGGAATCGATGATGGAATACAGAGCAACGCAAAACCATCTGAGGCTAAGAGGAATAGAAGAGGCGGAGGATCAGGATATACGATCACTGGTGATGAATGTATTGACAGAATACTTGGGAGAAGATCAAGGTGATTTGGACTCGGAATTTGATTTAATATATAGAGTGAACTCAGCTTATGCCCAAAAAAAGAAATTACCAAGGGATGTGATTGTGCAATTGGTAACAAGGAAAACTAAGGAAGATATCTTTAAGAAACAATTTACACAGCCACTGGAAATTGATGGCAAAAAGATAATCATATTAAGAGAGATCCCAAGAATAATTTTACAGGATAGAAGAAAATTTAAAAAATTGGTTGACAAACTGAAATCACTTGAGATTAGATTCAGATGGGAAATACCACAAGGTTTGTCCTTCACCTACAACTCTGTAAGGTTCACAATAAAAACAGAAGGAGATCTATATAGGTTTAAGACAAATAATTTTGACGATTTTAGAGATATATAAATCAAGACACAATGGAGTATAAACTTTTATCTTGGAATGTAAATGGACTTAATTCATCCAATAAAAGAAAATTAGTAAAATATTGGCTAGAAAAACAAAAAACTAATATACTTTGTCTACAAGAAACTCATATCAGAAAGCAAGATAACAAATATTTGATTAATAAAAATTAGGAGAAGAATTTTATTCTTTGACGACAAAAAAGAAGAAAGGAACCGTGATCTACATCAAAAAAGAATTAGACCCGAAAGAAATTTTTGCAGATAAAGAAGGGAGATATATTGGAGTTGAAATAACGATGCATAGAAAAAGAACATTGATTGTAAATTTGTATGCACCCAATGGCACTAAAGAAAACTTCATCCAAGATTTGGCAAAAGAAATGGATCAGTTACATTATGACCAGATTATTTTAGCAGGAGACTTTAATGGCACTGTAAATAATAAAGAGGATAGACAATTGAAGATGATCACTGATGGAACTGGGAAATTACCAAAGAATTTTTTTAAGCTGATGGAACAAGAGAAATTGGAAGATGTATGGAGAAAATGGAATCCTAAAACTTAAGACTTTACGTTCTATTCTAATAGACATAACTCCTTTTCAAGGATTGACATGATTTGGATGTCAGGAGAGTTGGCATTGAAAACCCCAAAAATTGAAATTTTACCCAAGACTAATTCTGATCACAACCCGCTAATTTGGATCTCAAGAGAAAAGTTTAAGCAACCATATTGGAGAATTAATGAAGATTTATTGGATAAAAAAGAAATTATTGAGACATTGTGTAAGGAAACTCAGAACTTTTTTTCAGTGAATTTGAATCAAGGTACAACAACACAGATAGTGTGGGATGCATACAAAGCGGTAATGAGAGGGTTACTCATATCATTAAACGTGAAAGACAGAAAAGAAAGAATGAAGCGCCAAAATGATATACAAGAAAAGATTCAACAGAAGGAAAAAGAGTTGAAGAAAAAAACAGGGAAGAAAAAAATTATCAAAGAGATACGCATACTACAAGACCAGTTAAATGTGATGCTAAATCGAGAATTGTATTGGAATTTAAAGAAATTGCAACAAAAATCTTTTGAAGGTGCAAACAAACCAGGGAAATTTTTAGCATGGCAACCGAAGAATCGAAGAGAAAAAAGACTAATAAGTAAAATAATAGAAGAAGGCAAAGAAATAGTGGATTTAAATGGATTAAAGAGAGTTTTTTACAATTATTATGCCAAATTGTTTAAAAAAAAAACAAATTGATCCGCGAAAGATCAAACAATATTTGGAAAACATAGAAATACCAGTGTTGGAACAACAAACAAGGGAGAGGATGAACTGTCCAATTAAAAGAGAAGAGATATTAAATGCGATAGAAGAAGCAAAATTGGGGGAAGCTCCGGGTCCAGATGGATTTACTGCAAAATTTTTATAAAAAATTAAAAGAGGAGCTGGCCCCAGTGTTTGAACTTTTGTCGAATGAAATAAGAGAGACAAAGATAATTCCAGAAACATGGAAAGAAGCTAATATTTCACTTATACCTAAAGAAGGACAAGATCTTACAAATGTTAAAAATTATAGACCAATCTCTCTTCTCAATAATGACTATAAATTATTCGCTAAAGTAGTTTCTGAAAGACTTAAAAATTATTTAAAAGATGTTATAGCAGAAGAACAAGCTGGTTTTCTACCAAACAGACAAATTAGAGACAATTTAAGGATGGTCATGGATGCAATTGAGTATTATGACAAGCACCCGGAGAAGGAAGTTGGATTCCTCTTTTTGGATGCAGAAAAAGCCTTTGATAATTTGAACTGGGACTTTATGTTTCAAATGATAGAGAAAATGAATATAGGTCTATTTTTTCTAAACATGATTGAAGCGATATATCAAGAGCAAAAGGCAGCATTGAACATAAATACAGAGAGGACAGAATATTTTAAAGTCCAAAAAGGAACAAGGCAAGGGTGTCCGCTATCTCCACGATTGTTTATATGGACTTTAGAAATGCTACTTCGAGATATAAAAGAAGACAAAGAGATTCAAGGACTTACAATGCGAGGTTTTACATATAAATATAGAGCATTTGCCGATGATGTCATGTTTATAATTCAAGATCCACTTGAGAACATACCACGATTGATGAAAAAAATTAAAGATTTTGGTGATTTAGCTGGCTTCTATGTGAATAAGAACAAAACGAAAGTGATGTGCAAAAATATGACAATACAAAAGCAAACTGAACTTCAGGAGAAGATACAATGTGAAACAGTTAAAAAAATGAAGTATTTAGGAATTGAGCTAACAATGAAAAACATAGATTTATTTAAGAATAATTATGAAAAAATTTGGAATAAAATTCAACAAGATGTGAAAAAAATGGGAAACTTTGAACCTATCTCTAATGGGAAGAATTGCGGTAGTTAAAATGAACATTTTACCCCGTTTAATGTTCTTATTTCAGACTATTCCAATAATAAGACAGAATAAAGTTTTGGATTTGTGGCAGAAGGAAATATCGAAATTTGTCTGGGCAGGAAGAAAACCGAGGATTAAAATGAAAATACTGTGTGATGCAAAAGAGAGGGGAGGATTTCAACTACCCAATCTTAGACTTTACCATGACGCAGTATGTTTAACATGGTTGGAACAATGGATTAATTTGGATGACAAGAAAATGTTGTCATTAGAAGGGCATGATAACAAATTTGGTTGGCATGCTTATTTATGGTATGACAAATCAAAGATAGATAAATTTTTCAAGCATCATTTTATAAGAAGATCACTGTTCGAGACTTGGATAAGATATAAAAAGTTCTTTTTTGAAGAGAGACCACTCTGGATAACACCAGCAGAAGTAATCAAACCACATTCAAGGTACAAAGGAGAAGATTGGTTACCATATAGGGACCTTTTGAAATTAGAAGGCAAAGACTATAAGTTAAGAGACAGAGAGGATTTGGAATTTAAATATGATTGGTTGAACTATAGATAGATTCATGATTTATATAAGACAGATAAAAAAAGTATGGTTTCAGGGGAAAATGTAATGAAATAGAAGCTGTGTGGATAGAAAAAGGTAAAAAAATGATTTCCAAAATATATAAGGTTTTATTAAAATGGTATACAGAGGAGGAAATGGTAAAAGAGCAAATGATAAAATGGGCTATAAATGTGAATAAGGAAATAAATATGTCATCTTGGGAAAGTTTATGGAAAAAATCAATGAAAATTTCAACTTGTATAAATATAAAAGAAAACTGTTATAAAATGATGTATAGATGGTATATGACACCCAAAAAAATTGCTAATATAACTGAGAATATGTCTAACAAATGTTGGAAATGTAAGAAAAAAGAAGGCTCTTTTTATCATATGTGGTGGACTTGTGAAAAAGCTACAAGTTATTGGACTAAGATCCACAGGGAAATACAAAAAATACTGAAATGTACTTTTAAAAAAGACCCACTAGTATTATTGTTGGGCCTTAAAATGGAAGAAAAAGATGTAACCAAAAGAACATTGCTATGGTACTTGGTTACAACTGCTAGAATGACTTATGCACAATTTTGGAAACAAGAAAAGATACCAGAGAAATGGGAATGGATAAAAAAGATGTTGTTCATGGCAGAAATGGACAAGTTGACAAGAAAGCTCAACAATGAAGAAGACGAAAAATTTTATGCAGAATGGACAGACTTTAAAGAATATTTAGAGACTAACTGGGATGTTAAAAATAATTTGCTTTGTCTTGATAGTTACTAAGAATGAAACATAAAAATGAGTAGACAGATTGTTATAAGGTTACCTTGGAAAAAATAATGCAACAAACATATATTATATGAATATTTGAAAATAGAAATAAGATGCATGGTTAAACAAGAAAATATACAAGGGGCAAGAAGGGGGTAAGAGCATTGCGGGAAGCCTTGTAAAGGGGAGGGGAGGGGGGGGAAAGGATATATATGATATAAGATTATGAAATATTGAGTATGTGAGTGTATCCATTAATAAACAATTTTTGACAAAAAAAAAAGTGTGAGTTTCACCAGACACGCATTGATTTTCTGGGCTATCACATCTCCCCGGATGGTCTAGAAATGGACCCCAAGAAGGTCCATGATGTATTAAAGTGGGAACCCCCCAAAACCAGATGGCAGCTCCAGAGTTTTCTAGGCTTCGCTAATTTCTACCGCCAATTCCTACCCCACTTTGCCCAGGTCGCACTTCCACTCACGGACCTCCTAATGACTAAGGGGAGAGGGGCTAAGGCTTCCCAGCCAGGGGCTCGCCTAGCTTGGACCCCTCTTTGTCAAAAAGCCTTTGACCAACTTAAGCATTTATTCACAACTGAACCAGTGCTTGCACACCCTGATGAGACAAAAAAAATTATTGTCCACGTAGACGCGTCGGACACTGCAATGGGGGGGCGATCCTCCAAGAGGATGCACAAGGGCACCTCCACCCACTGGCCTATGTATCTCGGAAGTTTAACGAGACTGAGAGGTTCTGGCCCATTTGGGACAAGGAGGCAGCCTCCATCCGATTAGCCCTAGCCACTTGGCGTCATTGGCTTGAAGGAGCCCGAGTTCCTTTTGAGATTTGGACTGACCATAAGAATCTCGAGGTACTGCGGAAACCCCGGGTCCTCAATGCCAAGCAGTTCAGATAGGCCGAACTTTTTTCTAAATTCCAGTTTACCCTGCACCACTTCCCGGGTAAATCCAACCACCTGGCCGACGCTCTTTCTTGCCTACCCCAACATGCTAGTGAGAAACTGGAAGTACGAGAATTGTTTTTCACTCCAACCCAACTAACTGGGGTTGTGGTAACACGCAAACAAAGTCAAAAGGCTCTGGTTCCCCAGCCCTCCTTTGTGCCCTGGGAGAAACGCTTTGCCCAAGCCATCACTGATCAAGAAAAGAAAATGTTACAAACCCAGGGGGATCTGGTGCGTAGATCAAATGATTGTTGGTATAAAGGAAACAGACTTTTTGTGCCCGAAAGTATCCAGCTGGAAGTATTACAATCAGTCCACGACCTAAAGCCAGCCGGGCATTTCGGCTATGTGAAATCATTGCACCTCTTACAGCGCAGCTTTTGGTGGCCCCGCTTGAAAAAAGACTTGTCAATGTACATACAATCCTGCTCGGTTTGTAACCGGTGCAAAACCAGGGCGGGGAAGCCCCCGGGTCTATTACAGCCACTGCCGACACCGGGTCGCCCCTGGGAAGTCATTTCTATGGACTTTATCACAGATCTATCCCCCAGCAAAAACATGACGGTTGTGTGGGTAGTGGTTGACCTGTTTTCGAAGCAAGCCCACTTCATTCCTTTCCCTGGCTTACCAACCGCCAAGGGATTGGCAAGAGCCTTCCTACACCACATTGTTAGGCTCCATGCTTTGCCAATCAAAATAATTTCCGACCGCGGCGCTCAGTTTGTTTCCAAATTATGGACTGAATTAATGGCTCTTATGGGTATAGAACGAGCCTTAAGCAGTGCATACCATCCAGAGACTGACGGTCAAACAGAGAGGGTTAATCAAACCCTGGAACAATACTTGCGTTGTTTCACTAACTATCAACAAGACAATTGGGTGGAATTGCTTCCCTTGGCAGAGTTTGCATACAATAACTCACGGCATGCTTCGACAGGAATGTCCCCATTCAAAGCAGCACTAGGCTATGATAGCCCCCCTCTGCCGTTCCTGACAAATGAGAAAATAGAGGGAAAAGCCACGGACTGGTATAAATCTTTTTGCGATTCTTGGCCAATGATTTCTGCAGCCTTGGATGCTGCGAAGGCCCAATACAAGAAACAGGCTGATAGGAAGAGGGCGGTGGGTTGGGACCTTCAGCCTGATGACTATGTGTACCTGTCTACAAAAAATTTGCGCCTACCCCAAACTTAAAAAAAACTGACATGGAAACACATTGGCCCCTTCAAGATCCTGCATCGTATAAATAATGTCACTGTACATCTCGACTTGCCTAAGACGCTTAAAAATATTCATCCCATCTTCCATTTCAGCCTTCTCAAACCGGCGCATCCTCCGAATAAATGGCACCCGGAGCCCACTGTTACCCCCCCTCTTGATGGTGGATGGCGAGGAACACTATGAACTGGCTGACATTCTGGACTCTAAAATACTGCGAGGCCAACTGTACTACCTGATTGAATGGGTCCACTTCGGGCCCCAACATCATGAATGGGTGAAAGTCACTGATATGCAAGCACCTGAACAGATCCAAGACTTTCACACCCGATTCCCAGAGAAACCAGGAGGCCCCATGTTTTCCCCTTCTTGAGTGGGCGGGGGTTATTTTGGGGAAGGCAGAGTGTCAGTAATGGTTCTTTATTGTTTCACACTGTATCCATTGTGCTGTGTTCCCTATCTTGTCCCTGCTTCTGCGCTTGCATAGGTATGCTAGCAGTAACGTGGGAGCTTCTTCTCTGCCGCTCGGTCTTATCACGGTGGCCTTGAGTGCAGGCTTTGGGCTATTCTTTTTTGTATGAGAATTTTCCATTCCTGTGAAGACGAGGGGAGGAGGGAGTCGTCTCCCGCCCATTAAGTAATTCTCCCACCGGGAGTTTCCCGTGCACGCGCTTGCAGGTCATTTGCTAGTCGCCTTTTGCATCACACTATAACCATGCTTGAGCAGCTTGTCCCGCCATTCCTGACAATAACCTCTACACTGTGGGTTTTAGCACTGTATTCCAATAAAGCCCTTCTTACTCCTAAGAATGCTTGGATCTACTTGCTTTTGAACCTGACACCTGCATCCTTAGGGATGCTACGTCTCAGATTTCAGACACATAGAAGAAAATGTTCCTGTTCTATATGTAATTAAAATTCTTACTTGTCGAGGGAGCTATGAATCTGTGAAAGATTTTCCCCTATTTAGATACCAGGCAAAAACTATTCTATTCACTATTTTCCAACCATTTTTTTTATTTTTGACCCCATATTTTGGCACTTTAATCCCATTCTTTAGAAAACTGGAGGGAGGGGAAGAAATCAGTGCCATGTTGCAAAGCTCTCTTCTTTCCTACTTCTGCTTTCTCTTCAGTGCCAGGCTAAATGGAAAGTGAAATGCAGCAGACCCTGATCCATTGTCCATGGCTTCTGGGGCAAGAGATAGCAACAGATGTTGATTTGTATGGGGCTGCTGCAGCTTTTACAGTTGCAGCCAATGCAGCTGTTTTCTGAAACCAAGGAGGCACATTTTGCTGGTGTTATGTTGCACTATGAGAGCGGGGAAAACTAGATAAACCAGTCATAAAACTGCTAGAGGGAGAAATATGATCTGTATTGTGAAGTCATGAATCTGCCATTGTATGAGCTGCACATATACCTGGACAACCAAGCTTTTAACAAAAAAATAACAATTTGTCAATAAACCTTAGTTTCCATTGGGACCTGTGAAAATTTAAAGCCATGTCTGAGGCTATCAAAACATCTTTCTTTCACTGTTCAGCCTGCTGTAAGAGTTACTAGAAAATCAAGGCAAACTGTTATCACAAAATGTGAAACCAGTACATATTTATAGAAACAAATATCAGATCCTTCATCTCTAATTCTCATGTACATGACATACACTAATGGGCTAAATGCATTCTTAAATATAGCTGCCATTTTTTTTCCCTGTTCCATTTTCAGGACAATGGCAAGCTTAGGAACATCCTTTTTTTAAGTGCACATTAACAAATAATGATGCTTCAAGGGCTATTGGGGTAATCTGCTAAGTGTAGACATAGCATTTGAAGTGATCATATCTCAAAGTGGCAGAACAGGATGTAATGGGTCCAAGCATCCTTCCATACTAAAAGTTAGCAAGCATACCCAATGGAACACAAATGAGAACATCAGAGGCAATGTAGATAGTAGATGCAGCAGGTACTTATACATTACCATAAACCCATTGCTTTTAAAGGAGAGCAGAAATAAAGAGAAGAAGGAAACAGTGCTCAGGATGACGAAAGCTGCTAATGAAAAAATATACATTATTTGTGCCTTTTTACTGTCTTATTCACGGGGCACAATGAAAGCTGTCTTTCGGGAATGGAGAGGGTGTGATTTTTTAGTGGTCTGGTGTAAAGTACTGGGTTCAGATGCGTGATTTCAGCTCATAGCTTATTTTCAGCTCAACTCAAAGACAAACTAGCTGGTCCCCATGATAGGTTATTTACAGTGTCTGCGTTCCCTATATATCTGCTCTAGGATTCAGGCGAACCAATTGGTCCTCCTCAAGATCTTCTGCAGCTATTGTTCACCCTCCTGAAGGTGCACTAGACCAGTGTTTTTCAACCACTGTGCTGTGGCACACTAGTGTGCCATGAGATATTGTCTGGTGTGCCATGGGAAAAATTCCAATTTCATCCGTAACATATGAACAATTATAAAATAAAGTATTATTATTTCATAATAAAGTAATTATAAAATAATTTCTTTGTGTTTATTTGATTCCTATTCAAGAGAATTACTTTATATATAGTCAATATAGGCACAGAGTTAAATTTTTTTAACATTTTCTAATGGTGGTGTGCCTCGTGATTTTTTTCATGAAAAAAGTGTGCCTTTGCACAAAAAGGTTGAAAAACACTGCACTAGACCACATGGTCTTGCTAGCACAGATGTGCTCCTTAGTAGTAGTCTAAATAGATACACAACACCGCTCCCCCCATAGTTCAGAAACCCTCTAACACACATAGTCCTTTAGATATGTGGGCATGCACTGCTCTTGGGTCGAGCGGCATGGTTCCGTTTGTGGGGCCGCTGGTCCTGACACGGTGCCCGGGGGGGCGCTTCCTTCAGGGACTTGGGTGGCTGCATGTGCTGGAGAGTCTGTGCTGTGGTGGGTGTGCGTCTCTGGGGTGGGAGGCACAGGCACTTTGGTGGACCTCCCTAGTTGCTCCTGTGGGACTCCGTCTGTTGGCTCAGGGCTCACCTGCTCTGTCTCATCTGGGTATGGTTGGTCATCATCACTGTCTTCCTGGCTGACCGGCTCTGTGTCCACAGGTGGAAGGTGGCTGTGGAGCTGGGTGAGGTGCCAACGAAGCCTCTGGCTGGCCTCTATGGACACCTCATAGGAGACTGGTCCAGTCACCCTGAGGATCCTGGCTGGGACCCATGCTGGTCCCCTGGCAAAGTTGCAGGTATACACTGGATCCCCTGGGAAGACTCTGCGGTGGGCCCCTTGGCTATCTTGGCCTGAACTGTGCTCCAGGGCCATGTTGGGGTGTAGCCAGTCAAGGCTGTCAACCCACTAGGAGCGGGAAGTTAGCTGTCGACCCACTAGGAGTTCCATGGGACTGCGGCCTGTGGTGGTATGGGGAGTTATTCTATTGTTGAATAGGAAGGTGGCCAGCTGGTGGTGACACTCACCCTGCACTATTCTGTGTAGTGACTCCTTGGCCATCCTTACTATTCTCTCTGCCTGGCCATTAGTGGAAAGGGGCCGAGCAGATATGGCAGATGCTGTAGTAACATATGAAATCTTGGAATTCAGCTGACATGAAGGCCATCCCGTTGTCCGTCACAAGGGAGTTGGGGATTCCGTGCATACTGAAGATTTTCCACATGGCGTGGATGGTGGCTTGGGATGAGGTAGATGGAACTGGTACCACCTCCAGCCACTTCGTGAAGGAGTCCACTACGATGAAAAAGAGCTGGCCCTGGAAAGGTCCGGTGAAGTCTAGGTGTAGCTGGGCCCAGGGTTTCCTGGAGGATTCCCACTGCATTGCTGGGGCCCGGGGGGGATTCGGTCTAGACTCCTGGCAAGTCTGGCAATGCTTAACCCTGTCCTCTACCTCACTGTCCATGCCAGGCCTCCAGATGTAGCTGTGGGCCAGTGCCTTCATCCTTACTATCCTGGGGTGTGTTTTGTGGAGGGCTGTGAGGACTCGCTGGCGTAGAGGTGCGGTCACGACCACTTGACTTCCCCACAGCAGACAGCCCTTGTGGGAAGACAATTCATCTCAGTGGGAAGTGAATGCTGAGAACTTGGGGCCCACTCACCCCATGGGCCACCCAATTCCCACCCAGTCGAGAACCCAGGACAGCACACGATCTTGAGCCATGAGGTGGGACACATCAGTTACCTGGAGGGGTGTGTTGGGCAAGTCCTCAATGAGGAGTATTTGGTGCGCGGGCATTGGGTCCAGGTCACAGGACTGCAGCAGTAGACATCTGAGGGCATCTGCATGTCCCGTTGCTTTTCTGGGGCGATGTATAAGCGCATACCAGTAGCCTGCCAGGAAAATTGACCAGTGGAGCACCCTGGGAGACAGCATCTGAGGTGTCTGGTGGTCGGGCACAAGGAGGCCCAAGAGGGGCTTGTGGTCGGTGACTATGGTGAAGGGCCAGCCATAGAGATAAAACTTCTTGACCCCTTTGAGCGTAGTTGCACTTGGCCAAAGAGAGAGTCCTGGAGTAGTAGGTTACCAGGACTTCCCAGCCGTCGGGAAGCTGGTGTCCCAACACAGCCCCAGCTCCATATGGCGACACATCGCAAGCAAGGACAACAGGAAGTGCTTCATCGAAGTGCATCAGGACCACATTTGAAGTAAGCAGGTCTTTGATGGCCCAGAATGCCATGGCTTGCTTTGGGCCCCAGACCCACAGAGTGTGTTTGTCAAGTAGGCAGTGCAAGGGCTCTGTAATGGCAGCCTTGGGGGGCAAAAAGGTGTGATAAAAGTTCAGCATCCCCAAGAAAGCCTGAAGTTCTGCCTTGGATGTCAGGGGAGGAGTGTTAACAATGGCTTTGACCTTTTCCAGTATTGGATGGATACCCTGGGCATTGACCGCAAACCCCAGGAACTCGACCCTTGGGACTCCCAGCAGACACTTTCCCCTCTTCACCTTTAACCTGGCTGTGTGGAAACATTGCAGGATGACATGCAGTCTGTCAGCGAAGACCTCGGGTGTGGGGGCAGCAATCAGAATGTCATCAAAGAATGATTGGACCCCAGGGATACCTTTGAGCAGACAGTCCATCAGGGTCTGAAAAATCCCCAGAGCTATGCTCACCCCAAACTGCAATCACCGTATGCGGAAGGCCACCCTGTGAATGACTACTGTCTGGGCTTCAGCTGTGGCGTCATCCACTGGAAGCTGCTGATAAGCTTGGGCCAAGTCCAGTTTTCCAAAAACCTTCATGCCCACCAAGAATGCTAAGACATGACTGACAACCAGAACCGGGCATGTGTGGTCTTGGAGGGCTTTATTAATTGTGCACTTGTAATTCATGCAGATGCGGACATCACCATTTGGCTTGACCAGCATTACTATGGGGGTCTCCCAGCGAGCATGTGTCACTGGCTCCAGCACCCCTTGGGCTACAAGGTGGTCTATTTCACTGTCTGTTTTGGGTTTGAGGGTGAATGGGACACTCCTCGCCTTTAACCAGATGGGTCATACCCGCTGGGTCAAGGTCCAGTGACATGGGCAGACCGGTGTACTGACCCAGCACCCCATTGAAAACTTCAGGGAACTCTTGGCACACAACTTGGAAATTGGCTGGATGCACATGGTGCACCTCAGTCACTCCCAGTCCAAGAGGCGCGAACCACAATAGGCCTAGCAAACTTGTGAATATCCCTTCCACCACCAACAATACCAAGGGGCCCTTGAATTCCTTGAAGGCTACCTGGAACTTGCCCCACCCCTTCACAGCCACTGGGTTCCTTTGGAAGTCTCTAAGTGTGAACCCGGAGGATGGCTTCTGCAGGCGGGGTCCCCCCATGAGGACAGAGCCTCACTAGTGTCTCAGACAAGATGATGGAGAAGGAGGATCCACTGTCCAGCTCCATCTCGCATGGGGATCCCTCTATCAGTACAGTGACATGGATTTTGTTAGGGGCATCCTGGGGCAAGCTCAATACCTGGTCATAGCGGGCAGCCATTGAGTTCAGTTCCCTGCACTCCTGGTGGGCTGATGCGGGTCTCCGTTTACCCCTGGAGCAGCAGGCATGGGCTATGTGGCCCCTTTTTCTGCAGGATCTGCAGTCAGCATCTCTGAAATGGCAGGCGTGGTGCTCATGGTCCTCTCCGCAGCTGGCACATGGTGGTAGCTGGGTGGACCTTGTAGGGTGGTGGTTGGTGTGTGTGGAGGTCTTCGTGGGGTAGGCGTTGATGGTGGTGGTCGATGACCGGACATCCCGTTGAGGGGTCCAATGAATCTGATGGATTTCATCTTCGTTCAAGGTGTCGGAGGTTGACGGTGATGTTCATGTGTTGTAGGCTGCATGTGTGCAGCGGTCCCGGTGCAATTTTTCATATGCAGTGGCCTCACGGAGGGCCTTTTATAGGGTTAGCTTGTCCTGGCTCACAGTCTTGTAGCAAAGCTTCAGTTCCCAGATGCCCACAATGAACTGATTGAGAAGGGCATCTCCCAGGTCTGGGAACCCCTATTTGGTGGCCAGGCAGCGTAAGCCCACCAGGAATTCAGTGGCTGCTTCATCGGTCTCCGGTAGGTGCACAAAAAAGTCCAAGTGCCTTGCCATTTTGGTCGGCTGTGGCATGAAATAATCAGTTAGTGCCTTAACCATTGCAGCATACTCTACCTCCTCCAGGGACTGTGACACAATGAGGTCCTGCACTAGTTGTAGGGTTGCGATTCCGCAGGAGCTGAGCAGCAACAATTTCTTCTTAGCCTTGTCTGTGATGTCCTGGAAGTGGACGTAGTAGTTGAGCTGCTGCATCCACGTTTCCCCCTGTTTGGGGTGAGCGGTATCAAATTCAGGGAGATGTCCCAGAGCAGCAGCCATGACTCGAGCAATTATGTGTGGCATGGAGGCATGGAGGTTGTTGGTGCGGGAAGCGGTGCGAGGTACGGAGCCCTGGAGCTTGTCTTCAGTGCGTGGTGCGGTGCCCAAGTTGGAGTTGGAGTCAGGCTCACTCATCGGGATCCCATCCTTGTTGCCAGTGTAAAGTACTGGGTTCAGATGCATGATTTCAGCTCATAGTTTATTTTCAGCTCAACTTAAAGACAAACTAGCTGGTCCCAAAGCTGGCTTATATCCGTGCAGCACGCCACACACCCACAAACCCCACTCCCTGTGATAGGTTATTTACAGTGTCTCTGTTCCCCATAGGTCTGCTCTACGATCCGGGTGAACCTATTGGTCCTCCTCAGGATCCTCCATGGTTATTGTTTACCCTCCTGAAGGTGCGCTAGACCACCTGGTCTTGCTAGCACAGATGTGCTCCTTAGTAGTAGTCCATATTGATACACAACATCCGGATTCTTATTTTTTGAAATCAGGCATAGGCATACACCCTCAAGGGCTCAGCTGAGAATTAGAATTCTAACAATCATAGGATGACCATGTGCAGCAGTGGACTTGGCTCTTGTACATTGAGTACAACAGATAATTTAGAGAGGTGCTTGTGCTGGCATGAACCAAGTTGTGTGACAAGCTGGGCCTGCCAAAATTCCCTCTCTTACCCAGGCTAGAATATAGCTTGCAACAGAGAGGGGGGAAAACAGTTTTCTGGGAAATAGCAGGTGTCGTCTCATCAGGTGCTGTTTCACTGGCCTCTTTGTGTACTCAACCCTGGAAGTTTCATTGTTTGAAACTCAAAGCTTTAGAAGGCTTTTGAGTCCTCCAGAAGCCATTCCAGTGTGAGCTGGATTTGTACATCCCTTGTAAGTCATTGTGTCCTGCCCCTGAAGCTTGCACATGTTTTATGTTTGCTCCAGGGGGCTATATCTGAACAAGCTACCTTCACTGAGCTTGTTTGTTTGTTCCTGTTATATCCTGGTGCTGATACCATTAAGAGATTTTTGCCTGTTCATAGCTATCAGCGTTCTAGTGCCCAGGCCCAGTTTTTCTCTCTTGTCCTTGTCCTATGCCTGTTCTGTTCCTATTACTGAAAGATCTTTCCCTGTATGGGTTGGGATTATGTCATTAGGTATACTAGGAGCACATTAGCTCTTTTAGGTTTATATGTAACATAGGAATGAAGGGTTTTTCCAAATAACTGTTAAATGGTCTGTCATGAACTGTGTAGGACTGGGAGACAAGGCCTAGACGTCTAGGCCCAGGAGAGACCTGTGTGGGAGTGGAAAGCTGACACAGTCTACAATCCCCTTAATGCTTAGTGACAGTTGTAACCAATCGGTGTTCAGGGATTGTGTGAGGAGATTGTAATTTAAGCTTTGTGGGCTGTGGAACTGTGTTCTTTTCTCTACTGCATTCTTGTCTCACAGAGCTAAACTGAGGGGACTGTGTTCTTCCCTCTCACAGAGTTAAGCTGAGGGGACAGTTTGGTCTGAGAGAAAGATCCCTCACTTGGGACAGAGTGAGTACAGGCACAGGCCTGGTATAAAAGGCTGTGGGCCTTGAATAGGAATCAGTTAAGAGAAATAGGTAGTCACGTTAGATTTGATGTATTTTGCTTTTAAACACTGTTATATATTTTAAGCACCTTGTCTTGTTTTCCTTGCCCCAATATTGTATTAATAAACCATTTGTTTAATGTTCTCTGCCTGGTCTTCACATCTATGTTTCTTGGCTTAAAAGGGGCATATTGGTTGGGCTTGGGAGGGTAGTTGTTAGCCTGATTGCTCTTAGTTCTTATCAATATTAGGGGAATTATGCATTATTATTAATATACAAAGGGAGCGGTCACCAGTGTATACAGAGGTCCCGCCCTTCCAGAGATACCAATAACAGACACGGAGACTGTATTTGGTTGGAATTAAGGTCTTTTTACTGTAAATCTTCTTCACACACAAACAATACACACATCCACAATATTCAGTTCTAAGAAAATAAAGATAGAGATATCAGCATGGTTGCATGAGCAGGAATTTGTTGGTTAGGGCAATATTTACCTGTCCTTCCCGGATGATCCGTTCCAATGGAAGAAGGTAGGGGAGAACTGAAAATGGGAGCATGTGGCCTAAACCGACAGGCAACACATGGAACTCTAGCTGCAGATCTAGAGTTAAAGATGCTATTGGGATAGCAAGCTGGACTTAAGAGGGACAAATCTTAGATAGGGGTCATAGAGAAGAAGGGGAGAGCATGTGGTTGGGTTTCCCCTTTTATGTGGGGGTGTGGGGGCTGGCCATATCCCATGGTCACACCTCCTGGTTAGTCCGTCCCTGAAAACATAGTATTGACTGGAGGGGATAGGGGAGGGGAGCTAAGGAGTGGTCAATATTGAGAACTAGAAACTTAGACTGGAGACTGGCACCTGGATGCAGGTGAGATGAGTCATTGGGCTAATGCTATTGTCTCTTGATAGCCCTACCCAGCTCATTGATGGGTGAGCAATTAGTTGCCAAGCAGCCATGAATAGAGTCTCTGAGCTACTTGCAGCTTTGCAGGTTTATGGAGGAGGGGGAAAAGGGTTGCCTGCGTGTGGTGGAGGGGGCTCCTAATGGCGTTTGGAGTCCTTTGTCATCATGCTTTGGCATGGCATGGCATGGCATCTGGTGCTTTGTACATACTATGGAACCGATCCATCTCCCGTCAGGTAAGAGGGCTGGTAACCTTGGAGAGCCACTGGAACAGCAACGCAGAAAGGAAGGTGTCCTTCACTCAGGTGTGCAGTCTCAACTGGCATCATAGTGGTTACCATGCTGTACAGTTCCTTAAGCATACTTTGCCCAGTCCACATTTTATTATAGTCTATAAAAGGCATTAAATGCCGTGCAGGGAAACATAGTCTGGGCCTTCCCAAGGGACCCTAAGTCCAAAATGGTGGCAGAGGAAGGTGACAACCCACAGGGGGTCATGACATGATCATATCCTCAAAACCCTGAGCAATAGCTTCATGCATCTTTAAAAAAATCACATTCCATTTTCTTTAAGCACTCACACATTAATTCTATTGCAAATAGTGAATCATTAGCTGAAGAATTCCAGTGTAAGCACCTATGTAACCTTGCCGTCATCCCTCCCTCACACGCAGGATTTTCTCTCCATTTTTCTTCCTTCTTGGCTGAGCAGCCCCTTTATGTATTTTCTTCTTTTCTGAAGGTGTATGGCTGTATAGACAGGAGGGCCTGGCATGATGTGGTCCATGGGGTCACAAAGATTCGGACCTGACTGTGCGACTGAACAACAACAACAACATGGCTGTCCCACCCTATCACTTTACTGTATTTTGATGCTGGCTCCCCCCAGGAACTTGAGGGAAGAGACAAGATCATCTCATTAACTTAAACTTCTGAAAATGGCACATGAAAGGCTTTTTAAAGTTCAAAAATAAATGAAGCATTTTATTCAACATAGAAGAGAAGAAGAAGAAGAGATTGGATTTATACCCTGCCCTTCACTACCCAAAGGTATCTCAGAGCGGCTTACAAACTCCCTTCCCTTCCCCACAACAGACACCCTGTGAGGTAAGTAGGGCTGAGAGAGCTCTTGATAGAAACTGCTCTTTTTCAAGAACAGCTCTTATCAGAACTATGGCTTGCCCAAGGTCATCCAGCCAGGTTCTGCACACTTAAGCACTACACCAAACCGGAATCAAACATAGAGGGGAAAAGATCAGCTGAAGTCAGGGGTAAAATGTCTGAGGTAATATAACTCTGAGGTCAAATATAACTCTACAAACTCCAGTTCAGATGTTTCCAGCATGTGAGAGTTTAAAGTTTTACACAAAGTCTTAGAATTTTAGATAAGAGGCTTTTGTTTCAGTGTTTTCTAAACACTCCAGTATACTTTCTTGAGTTTATCTGACTCTCTTCAGATTTCAGAAGGCAGGGATACACTACCAAGTACCCAAATTCCTTCTCTAAACACACCAGGAATCTCTCCACTATTTACAGCTATCTCCATTTTCAGCTGGACAGGGAATTACTTCTCTAGACTAGAAGCTCTGTCCCTTCTTCTGGCCTGAATAGGGGTCTCTTCAGCGATCCTCTCACTCCTCCTTGCCCACCTTCACAGTTCTCATTCAGTGCTAAACTGAATTCTCCTCAGCAGTCAGTTCCTAAGACTTTCTGCCCAACTGATGCTAACCAATCAAATCCCTTTGAGCAGCCTGTCACTCAAGGAGCTCTGGCTCTGTGAGGCATTAACCCTTCACAGTCTGTCACATGTTTATACAGCACTTGTGTGCTTTAAAGCACAGTTTGTCACAGCATCATTCTGTGGTGAATGTGCTTCTCGTAATGTACTGTATTCAGGATTGCACAGGGTAATCTGTGAGTGAATGGTCTTTCTTTTTGAACTGAATGGTAGTATAGAATGCCTTTTTAGAAGAAGAAGAGGAGGAGGAGGAGGAGGAGGAGGAGATTGGATTTATACCCCTTACTTCACTACCCAAAAATGTTTCTACTCTGTACTTCCCAAATTGCATAAATATTTTCTTTATTTATAACTTCTGTCATGTCTTCTTGGTCTGGTCTAAAAGGTAGCAGTGGCAAATGATTAATAAGAAGAACAAGATTACCTTTGTTTTGCTTTTCTATTATTCACTAAATCTCAAACATCTTGGATTAAGGGAAAGAGATTCAAAGTCTAATGAGGGGGCTGGATATCAGGTAAATCTCATGTAAGAAAATAAGCATTGGCCTTGCTCTGTTCTTCAGATGGCTTCAGTTTATTACTACTAATTATCATGCTAACATCATATATCTAATTCTGAATTGGCCTATAAAGTAGGGTTGCCAGGCATGGCATGGCCCAGCAGATGGCAGATACTTACTGGGGGGGAACAATTGTTGTTGCTCAGTGACATCACTTCTGGTATGACCTGGAAGTGCCAGCATCATGCTGGGGCAACACACTAGTAGTTGCCCAGAAGTTATGTCATCTCACGGTGGCAACAATTGCTAACCCCACCCCCCATTTGACCAATTTGCTTCTGCCCACGTACCAGCTGAACATCAGCAGGCAGCAATTGAAATTTCTGGGACTTTGCTTACCATAAGCAGGCAAATGGAAAGCCTAGCAATTGAGGGTGAATAAAAAAAAATCCACACAATATAGTGAGAGGCAAAGAGGATGTGACCACTGCATAACTCACCTGTGTGACTTGGTACTTGCAACTTGTGCAACCAGGCTTAGTCTAGCAGAAACCCTTCTATGAATCGGTGAGGCTTGCTGGTGCTAACTGTTGCATAGTGGGTTCGATGCATAATGAAACCACAGACAACAATGTAGTGATCAGCATGGTTTGCTATTATACAACACGAGAGAGCAAGTACCTGGCCAGGTGGCCAATTATATACAAGTGAAGGGGGAACACCCCCTAGTGCCATTGGCGGGTTAGAATTCCCACCGCCATTCCCATTGGTCCCCCTTAGCTGGAGCCAGGAGCCTCAGTCCCATTGTTTTCCGGGACTCAAGCTCAGGCTCTGTCGCTGATGACTATGGCGGTCTGTGGACACAACACCCCTCCCCCCATAGTTTGGACTCTACCTAGGAGACATAGTCCCTCAGGTATGCTGGGGTGCGGCGTTCCCTACTGGACCGCTGTGGTGCTGGAGTCGGGACTTCTCCCCTGTTGAGTGGTGGCTGTGCGGGAGGGGCTGCCACTTCTTCTCCCATCTCTGGGTTTGGAGGCGCCGGTGGGCACTTGTCCGGTGTTCCCTCTGGGGTTGGGGCTGGCACGTCGTGTTGGGCCACATCCCTGGGGTCCTGTTCCCTTTCATGGCTCCCCTCCGCTACCGGGGGTTTGCATTTGTCCCCTTGATTCGGAAGCTCACCTGCGTCCGAAAGCAGGCACCGCCTCAGCTGATCCACGTGGTGATGCAATACCTGGCCACAGTCCGTCGATACCTCGTAGGAGACGGGTCTGGTGATGCAGATGACCCTGCCAGCGACGCATTCCAGACCCCTGTCATAGTTCCTCACAAACACCAGGTCTTCTGGGAAGAATCCCCATGGCGCCTCCCACAGCTCTGTCCTGTTGTGGCCTTGGGAACCTGGTTGGGGTGCAGGCGGTCCAGGAGGATTGCAGGTCTCCGGCCCGTGAGGAGCTCTGTGGGGCAATGGCCGCTCACTGGGTTGGGTGTAGTCCAGTTCGCTAGGAGGGACCATGTGATGCAAGACTCCCAGTCCCCTTCAGTCAGGTGGCTAAGCGCCTCCTTTGCTGTGCGGACCATCCGCTCCGCTTGGCCATTCGTCGCAGGGTGGAATGGCACCGACCGGATGTGTTGGATCAAATTGTCCCGTAGGAACTGCTGGAACTCCTCAGACGTGAATGCTGACCTGTTGTCCAAGACGATCATGTCTGGCAGACTGTGCGTTGCAAAAATCTTCCGGAGGGCCCGAATGGTGGCTTGGGCGGAGGTAGCAGAGACAAGATTTACCTCCAGCCACTTAGAGTACACGTCCACGGTTACCAGGAATGTCAACCCATGGAAGGGCCCAGTGAAGTCGATGTGGATCTGGGACCACGGGGTCCTTGTTGACTCCCAGGACTGTGTGGGTGCACTCGGTGGGCTCGGCTGGACCTCTTGGCAGATCTGGCAATGCTTCACCCAGGCCTCTATTTCCCCGTTCACGCCTGGCCACCAGATGTAGCTCCGAGTGAGGGCCTCCATCCACATGATGCTGGGGTGTGCCTCGTGCAGTGCCTGCAGAACCTGGTGCCGGAGCACGCTGGGGACCACCACCCGATCGCCTCACAGCAGGCAGCCCTTATGTGCTGACAGCTCCTCTCGCCTCATTGGGAATGCGCTGAACTCCGGGCCCGCGGGAGCCATAGGCTTACCACCCAGCTGAGAACCCAGGGGGTCCCAGATTGAGCGGCGGGTGATGTCCGTGTCTTGGAGGGGAGTGTTAGGGAGACATTCCATCTGGAGGACATGGTGAGCCAGGGCCGGGTCCTCCCCCTCATCCGCAGGGGAAGCCAGCTCAGCGCATTGGCATGGCCGATCGCCTTTCCCAGCCGGTGCTGCAGAGTGTAGTTGTAGCCTGCCAGGAAGATGGACCACCATAAGACATGAGGGGAGAGTACCTGTGGCATCCACCGATCCACCGCAAAGAGGACCAGCAGCAGGCAGTGGTCCATGGTGATGGTGAATGGTCGACCGTAGATGAAGTCATGGAACTTCTTCACCCCAGCCATGATTGCCAGTCCCTCGCGGTCTACCTGGGCATAGTTCCATTCTGCCGCAGATAGGGTCCATGAGTGATACGTGACCAGGACCTCCCACCCGTCAAGGAGACGGTGTGCCAGCATGGCACCTACCCCGTAGGGAGACGAATCGCATGCCAAGACCACAGGCAGGGAATCATCGAAGTGTGACAGTACTGAGTTCGATATCAAGAGGGCCTTGATGTTCCAGAATGTGGTGAGCTGGGCTGGGGCCCCAGACCCAGGGCGCCCACTTGTTGAGCAACCGGTGGAGGGGCTCTGCTACCGCTGCCTTATGGGGGAGAAAGGCATGATAGAAGTTTAAGAGTCTGAGAAAAGCCTGGAGTTCTGCCTTGGAGGTCGGGGGTGGAGCCTCCACAATGGTCTTCACCTTATCTCGTGCCAGGTGTAGACCGTCCATATCCACAGTGAAGCCTAAGAAGTCCACGGATGCCACCCTGAGCTGGCACTTCTCCCGCTTGACCTTGAGGCAGGCGTCCTGGAAGCGCCTGAGGACCATGCAGAGACAGGTGGTGAATTTGTCAGGCATAGCGGCGGCAATCATCACATCATCGAAAAACGATGTGACGCCAGGTATTCCTTTAAGGAGAGAGTACATTAGCTGCTGAAATATCCCGGATGCCACACTCACCCTGAATTGTAGCCGATTTACCCTGAAAGCCCCCCGATGAGTCACAATCATCTGGGCTCTGCGGTCAGCCCGTCAACCGGCAGCTGCTGGTAAGCCTGGGCTAGATCTAGTTTGCCAAAGATCTTAGCCCCGGCCAGGGTGGCCAGGACGTGGCTCACAACAGGAACCAGGTAGGAATGGTCCCGCAACGCCCAGTTGATCATGCATTTGTAGTCCGCGCAAATGCAGACCTCCCCATTCGGCTTTACTGGGGTCATGATCGGGGTCTCCCACGCCACGTGGGAGACCAGTTCCAGGACCCCCTGGGCCACTAGGCAGTCCAGTTCCACTTCTATCTTGGGTTTCAGCACGAACGGAACTGTCCTGGAATGCATACGTATTTGGGCCACCTTGGGGTCGAGCTGCAGCAAAACCAAGAGGCCCGTGTACTGGCCCAGTGTCCTATTGAAGATGGAAGGGAACTCGTGGCACACCTCCTGGAAGTCGCAAGTTGCACAATGCTGGACCCCCTCACTCACAATTTCAAGGCGTTCAAACCAGGCTCTTCCCAGGAGGCTGACTAGGTCACCCTTGACCACGAGCAAGTCCAAAAAACCCTTGAAGCCTCAGTACTGCACCCTGAAACTCCCGACTCCCTTCCCTGGCACTCGGTTCCTTTGGAAGTCCATGAGCATCACGGGTGATGGGTGCAAGCGGCCCCTCCCCCCGTGGGCATATCTGTTTTAGTCTGGCCTCTGAAATGATGGAGCGTACAGAGCCCAAATCCAGCTCCATTTGTAAGGAGGCCCCCTCTATTTTAACCCGTACGTATATTTTTGGGGTAGAGGCCTGACTGGGGAGTTTCAGTACCTGCTCAGAAGTTGACGGAGCATTGGTAAGGAAGTAAAGGTCTTCCAGTGCCGTGCACTCCTCGTAGTGCGCATCTGCCTTGCAGCGGGGCAGTTTCAGCAGTGTGCCGGATGCCTTGGAGCAGCAGACCCTGGTGATGTGGCCCATGTGGTATGTGGCATCCCGGAACCTGCATGATTTTCGCTTGTGCTGACCGCCACAGCTGGCACACTCCTGCGCCGCTGAGCCAGGTTGCTTGCGTGCGGAGCTGGTGAGCAGGGCTGGCAGATGATGCTGCGCTAGCATGCGGTGGACCTCTGAGTCCTCGGGGTCACTGTTCCTGGTAGTGGCCACCTGGTGTGTGGTGGTGGCACCCGGGTGGGACCTCTCCCAAGCAGTGGCAGTGGCCAGGGCCGAGGCGATGGTTACCTTCTCCCCTTCCATTATCTGGTATCGAAGCTTCTCCTCCTGGAGGCTGGTGACGAACCAATCATGGAGGGCCATGTCCAGGTACGTCCCAAAGGCACAGTCAGCCGCTAGGCGGCGGAGCTCCACAAGGAACTCCACAGTGGTTTCCTTTCCCTGCTGGCTCTGCTGCCAGAAGACCATGTGGCAGGTCATCTCTGATGATTTTGGAGCATAGTGGTTTTGCACGGCCTGGACAATCTCTTCAAACGTGCACTCCTCCACCTTTTTGGGAGAGAGAAGGTACTGGGCCAAGTCCACAATCACGGGGCTGCAAGAGCAGAGTAGCAAGCCTCTTTTCTGGTCTTCATCCGTGATCTGGTAGAACACGAGGCCTTGCTGCAGACCTGTAACCCAGGCTCCCCATCTCTGGGGCTGGGAGGTGTCAAATTGCAGCAGCAGCCCGGATCCTGGAGTGACAGCCATTGTGCATGTCAGCAGCTGAGACTTGACTTGCAGTTCACCCTCGGGAGCGCTCATGGATGAGGCACATGAGGTGTGGAGTGTTGTCTTCAGTAGTATTGTCCGACAGCCCAGCTGGAGCACTCAACAGGATCCCACCTTCATCATCATTGTTGTATAGTAGGTTAGACGCATAATGAAACCACAGACAACGATGTAGTGATCAGCATGGTTCACTATTATACAACACGAGAGAGTGAGTACCTGGCCAGGTGGCCAACTATATACTAGCGAAGGGGGAACACCCCCTGGTGCCATTGGCTGGTTAGAATTCCCGCTGCCATTCCCATTGGTCCCCCTTAGCTGGAGCCAGGAGCCTCAGTCCCATTGTTCTCCGGGACTCAAGCTCAGGCTCTGTCACTGACGCCTATGGTGGTCTGCGGACACAACAGTAACCATGCAACTCACTGCCTTATGACTCATCTGGCTGGTAACAGCTGCCATGCAACTCACCTGGGTGACTTGCTACTGTGCAAACTGCACAGTTTGTCCAGTACTAGTTGCAGTCACCACACAACTCACCCAAGTGACTTACAACTGCATGACTTTTCCCCCTTGCCTGGATTTTTCCCATGGAGATACTGACAGGGAGGGGAAGGAGCAAAAGCTAAAGACTTGGAGGGAGCAGATAAAAGTAGGTTGGTTGGTGACCTGGAAATAGAGAAGGAAGCTGAGAAGGGGAGAAGATATGGAGTGTGCTGGGGAAAAAGAAGAGATATTGCGGGAAGGGGGATAACAGGGAAAATGAGATGTCCCCAGCAAGTTCATGCAGGTTTCCTACTTGTAGGTTCATATCACAGATTCATTAGGCACTGCCATATTCAGAGTGTGAAACTCAAGAAAACAACACGAGACCGATAGGAGAAGCAGATGACCTAGGTTGTATTACACAGTCAGTATATGTGACTGTCTTTCTGTGTTTTTCATGATGTGCTATGCTGTAGGTGTCTGTTCAGTGCGCCCTCTGTTAATTAGAATGAGTACTTTGGCTTTGGTATTTTAAATGTATTGTATATTGTGTATAATGCCTGAAATATGTCACCGGGTGTCACTAGATATTACTACAGTGTTATTTGTAGAGCAAGTAGTAATATAATGTTATTATTTAATAAAAAGATTAACCCACCAAAGAAACAAGCCTGTTCCTTTACTCCTTATAGTAGGCAGGGATAATCTTTTCCAGCTTCATGGACTACATTTCTTTACATAGACAAGAAACTATGTGAAGACGTGAGCTCAATCACGTCACTAAAAAACACCAGTCCCAAGTATGATAGGAGATATCCCTTCCCAACACAGGTCTCTATATAAATTATCAATGAACCACATGAGATAAATGGATGTGTATTTCTCATTATATAAAATAATCTGTATATATATAATCTGTATATATAATCTGTGAAATATCCTTGTGGAAAATATTATGTATATTCTGTACTTATCACTTGCACAGTGGTGATCCTGGGCAAATAATGGCTTGTCAGATTTCATTTGTACAGGATTCCTTGTCATTCTCACCACAGACACACACAAGGAGAAAGCTAACTAGCAGCTCCAAGTATGCAGAAAATGTTCCCAATCTTGTTTTTTTCTTCACACAGGAAAGCATTCTGTGCTCCATCTCAAAAGGCTAGCTATTTTTAAAAGATGTGAAAAGAAATACAGATGTAAGATTTTCTTCATATCCACAGTGTTTATTTATACTACAAGAAACTTGCTGGTGTTTAATATTTGTTCCAGAAACCCTTCAGTAGTAATTTGTATCAAGTGAAGCAACAAAATTGACAAGGAGCAAGATTGAACTCACTCGAAAAGCCATTTATGACTCCATTCAATGATTCAGTTTTCTAAGGGCAACAGCAAATGTCAGCATGGTTACAGTCTGGAAACTCATCACTTGACATCAGGAAAGAATGGTGACCTGCCCAATAATGGAAGTTCTTTCTCTCCTTCCTTAATGGCATTGCACAAAGCAATGTGAAAAGTTTACTGGGCTTCACCTTGGCATCTGAAGAAAGAAAAAGGATGATCTCTGCCCAAACTGTTTTAAATTAGAGCCCCTCGCAGCCCTGTCTGTAAAAACAGAAGGAGCAGCA
Organism: Gekko gecko; assembly: GCA_029375565.1. Taxonomy (NCBI): domain Eukaryota; kingdom Metazoa; phylum Chordata; class Lepidosauria; order Squamata; family Gekkonidae; genus Gekko; species Gekko gecko. The sequence goes on from JAPDNY010000006.1 coordinate 86,424,044, forward strand.
GCATTCTTCGATGAAATAGGGCATCTTCTGGAGGGGGAAGGGTTAATAAAACACTGATGCCCTTTGTTGGAAAAGGAGGCTTGAAAGCTGGCAAAGTCACTTGTCAGGAAAACTGAAGAAATAAGAAAAGCTCTCATAAAGTGTGACTTTTTGTCACCATTAACATCCTACCACATGCTGAAGCAGATGGGATTTCTCTGGGCTCTTGCCAAACTCTGAGTTCATAAGAGGCTAGAAATAGAAAGCTCAGCACCAAATGCAGTCAATGATAATAGAGGGCTTGTTATCACAACTTTCTATGATTGTAAAATAAGGGAAAGTGTTCCCAAACTAGCTACAAGTCGCTGCCTCATGGCAGATTTGTTCTCACAGTCTTTTCCACATCTACCCTGGTCTCTGCTTCTCTTTCCTGCAACTGTTTCTGCTTTCTGGCCACTGTCTATTTGGATCAATAGTGCTGCTGGATCATTACAAAAATATCACATGGTGCAAAAGCACACACTGTTTATTGTATGCATCATACAGTTTTTATTGTGTGGTTTTCTTATTTTGTAATCCAGAGTTTTTTGTAACCCAGTTTTATGCATTATTTATTATATGTATCGTACTGTTTTATTGTTTTATTTATGGTCAGAGCAATGGTATTCCCAGTAGTAATGTATGGCTGCGAGAGTTGGACTATAAGGAAGGCCGAGCACCGAAGAATAGATTCTTTTGAACTATGGTGCTGGAGAAGACTCTTGAGAGTCCCTTGGACTGCAAGGAGATCAAATCATTCAATCCTAAAAGAAATCAACACTGACTGTTCCCTGGAAAGCCAGATACTGAAGCTGAAGCTCAAATAGTTTGGCCACCAAATGAGAAGGGAGCACTCACTGGAGAAGACCCTGATGCTGGGAAAGATTGAAGAGCAAAGAAGAAGGGGACCGCAAAGGATGAGATCGTTAGACAGTGTTATCGATGCAATGAACATGAAATTGAGCAAACTTCAGAGGACAGCGGAAGACAGGAAGGCCTCACGTGATCTGGTCCATAGGATCGCGAAGAGTCGGACTCGACTGTGCGACTGAACAACAACAACTGTTTTATTGCATTTTTATTTAAAAGTTTTATAATCCATCTTGAGTTTCAGTAAGAAAATAAATAAATGAAGTACCTAAGTAAATAAGTAAAGATTTGTGCTTAAGTAACACCTACAATGAACAAGCTGAATTCTTGTTGGTTGCAACTGTCTCTGCAACTGCAAAACAGTAGTTGACTGGCTGTGGCACTGGTGGTTGGGTATTTATTATTTATTTATTTTTATTTGATTTATTTGATTTCTATCCTGCCCTTCCTGCCAAGGCAGGCTCAGGTATGATGGTACGATTGGTACTCCTGCTGAAACATCAAAAAGTGGTATTTGGGCCACCCAAGGGAAATGACAAAAACTTCTAGCAATAACCTTAGTTCAGCTCTGGCTATTATAGGACAACAGTTTTGATAATATCTGCCTTGAAATTGCTTGAGAGAACTTCTGCCTGTCTCTGGGTGAAAGCAGAACATTTACTTACTTCTTATATTTATTCAACATTTTTCATTCTGAAGGAACCTGATAATAATAAAGACTATAACAACAGTAATAATAAACACAAGAGAAGAAACATATCTCTCCTTATAATAATTATCTTTTGGTTTCACAAGATTCCATGCGCTCCCATTGGCTGTAAAATGCCCTCCCTCAGCCATTGGCCCATCAGCCGCCACTTAAGAGTACTCGCGTGCCATTGGCCGGGTGCTGGGTCTGCTCCTCTTCCCCACCCACTCCCCCTGGCAGACAGCTCTCTCTCCTGAGGAAGACAGTTCTCTTGACTCCTGTGAAGGACTGTCCCCTCAGTGGCTGTTGGTAGGCATCCAAGCTTGGTTCTGTGAGTAAAAAAACAAAGGACTTTTAGCATAACCCCCTCCCCCACCCATAACCCCCTCCCCAACGGCCACTTTCCTGTCAGAATAAATGGGAAAAGGCTCTCTCTCCTGCTTAGCTTCAGCATGGCTGGCTGGCTAACGAGGTGGGCCAGCGACCACCAAACCATTTTCTTCAACTCCCCGCTGGGCGGCTGACTTTCCCCTAGGGTTGCCAATCTCCAGGTGGGACCTGGAGATCTCCCACTGTTACAATTGACCTCCAGATGACAGAGATCAGTTCCCTGGCAGAAAATGGTTGCTTTGGAGGGTAGACCCTATGGCATTATACCCTGCTGAGTCCTTCCACACACACCCCAAATGCTGCCCTCCACAGGATCCACCCCCCCAAATCTCCAGATATTTCCCTAATCAGAGTTGGCACCTGTACTTTCTCCTCTGTCAGTAAAAGGCCCTTTCCACACCTATGTTGGCCTTTGGAAGAAAACTCATTGGGCCCAGTCCTGATCAGATTGCCAACTCCAGGTGGGCAATTCCTGGAGATTTGAGGGATGGAGCCTGGAGAGGGTGAGGTTTGAAGAGGGTGGCACCTCAGACAGGTACGATGCCATAGACTCCATCCTCCAATCCAGTCATTCCCTGATGGGGAAACTTTGTTGCCAATCTCCAGGTGGGGGCTGGAGATCACACAAAATTACAACTGCTCCCTAGGAGGCAGGGGGAGGAGATGGAAAACTAAAGGTAGGTTGATGGTTGGCTGGGAGGGAGATAGGGTTATCAACTCCAGGTTGGGAAATTCCTGGAGATTTGAGGGATTGAACCTGGAGAGTGTGAGTGTTGAGGAGGGGTGGGACCTCAGACAGATACAATGCCATAGACTCCACCCTCCAAACCAGCCACTCCTTCCTGGGGAACCACTGTTACCAATCTGAGTTCTCTCCCACCCACTGCAGCCTAGGCCACTCTTCTCTGATTGGGCCAGCATTTCAAGCTCATTTGCATACAGAAGCTGATTGGACTTCACTCCATTTTGCACCTCAAACTCACCCCCCCCCCGCAGGACAGTTGGAATTGTCCGTTGTTTATACAACCTGTTGTATTCTGAGGTGAAATATGTCCTCACTCACAACACTTCCCCTTCAAAAGAAACAAACCCAATAACACAACCATGCCACACCACAAAAAAAGACAGGTCACACCACAAGCAGAATACCACAAGGCAAAAAAAGCTCTGGTACTAATTCTGGCAGGGGACACTGTGAGTGTAGAAAATGATTTATCGACACAGTGGGAAATCTTTAGGAATTGTTTGGTGCATTTACCATGGGGCACCCACCCAGAGCCTCTGCCATTTTCTCACTCTGCTGGCATCAAAACCAATTGAAGGCAAAATAGAGATATTGAGACTTTTCCATCCTCCTTTGCATCGATTTGTCTTTGTTGGCAATGGCAACCCTAGGCCTGGCTGCTTGCTCCTGTTCAGCAGGAGCATCCCTATGGAAACTGCCTGGGTGATTTCGGACCATCCGGAGACTTTCTGCCTAACCTGCCTTACAGGGTTGCTGTATGGATCACAAAGCCAAAAAGAATGAAGTAAACTGCTTTGCTCCCTGCTAATGAGAAAGACAGAATTTTGCCTAGGAAGAGGCTGCTGAGAGGGGATGAGATAAAGTTGCCAACTATAGGTATGGAAATTCCTGGAGATTTGAGGGGTAGAGCCCAGAGAGGGTGAGGTTTGAGGAGGGCTGGGACCTCAGACAGGTACAGTGCCATAGACTCCACCCTCCAAACCAGCCATTTTCTCCTGGGGAACTATTGTTGCCAATCTTGGCCCAGTGGCCATCAAATCATTCTCTTCCACCTCCTGCTGTGCAGCTGTCTTTCCCCTAGGGTTGCCAATCTCCAGGTGGGACCTGGAGATCTCCTGCTGTTACAATTGATCTCCAGATGACCAAGATCAGTTCCCCTGGAGAAAATGGCTGCTTTGGAGGGTAGACCCTATGGTATTATACCCTGCTGAGTCCTTCCACCCCCCTCCAATGCTGCCCTCCACAGGATCCACCCCCCAAATCTCCAGGTATTTCCCTACTTAGAGCTGGCAATCCTACTTTCCCCTCAGTGCCTGTTGGTAGGCAACCAAGCTTGGTCCTGTCACCTGTTTTGGCCTTTGAGAGAAAACTCATTGAGGCCAGTCCTGATAGGGTTGCCAACTCCAGATGGGAAATTCCTGGAGATTTGAGGGATGGAGCCTGAAGCGGGTGAGGTTTCAGGAGGGGTGGGACCTCAGACAGGTACAATGCCATAGACTCCACCCATCAAACTAGCCATTCCATCCTGGGGAACCATTGTTGCCAATCTCCAGGTGGGGGCTGGAGATCAATCAGAATTACAACTGCTCTCCAGGAGGGGGGGAAGAGATGGAAAGCTGAAGTCAGGGGGCAGATAATGGTAGGTTGACAATTGGCCGGGAGGGAGATAGGGTTGCCATCTCCAGGTTGGGAAATTTCTGGAGATTTGAAGGGTAGAGCCTGGAGATGGTGAGGTTTGAGGAGGGGTGGGGTCTCAGACAGGTACAATGCCATAGACTCCACCCTCCAAACCAGCCAGTCCCTCATGGGGAACCATGGTTGCCAATCTCCAGGTGAGGGCTGGAGACCATTCAGAATTACAACTGCTCTGCAGGAGAGAGGGCAGAAGTCAGCTGAAGTCAGAGGGGAAGATAACAGTAGGTTGATGGTTAGCTGGGAAGGAGATGGGGTTGCCAACTCCAGGTTGGCAAATTCCTGGGGATTTGAATGGTGGAACCTGGAGAGGGTGGGGTTTGAGGAGGGGTTGGACCGCAGGCAGGTAGAATGCCATAGACTCCACCCTCCAAACTAGCCATTTCCTCCTGGGTAACAATTGTTGCTAATCTCCAGGTGAGGGCTGGAGATCACTCAAAACTACAACTGCTCTTCAGGTAGCAGAGATCAGTTCCTCTGGAGAAAATGGTGGTCTCTGTCATTATACCCTGCTGAGGTCACCACAGCAAATTCACACTGTGTGCCCAAAGCCAGGGCACTCTCTCAGAGCCTCTTTCTAGAGCCCGTTGTATTTATTTCCACAATGGGCCTTACTCCTAGTAATTAAATAAAACAAATAGAAATTAACCAACTATAACCGGGTCTGGTCTTGAATCTGAAGGTCCAGCTCATTCAAGGGCACAGGTTATGGGCTCTTGCCCTTTGGTTCATGCCCAAGGGCTCACACTTCTGGTTGAGCCCAAGTTTATACCTGGATACTGGAAGATACCTGGATACTGGAAGAGCAGGCACAGCTTAGGTGTTGTAACTGGCAGCAATGATGCTTCTCCTACTCTGCCCTCCCTGCTCTCTTGAAATATGCTGGCAATCCAATCGATATCCATAAACTTCCATCTCCCACCCCATTTGTTGCTACTATAGGTAACTATGAAGCTTCTGGTGACATCAGTTGTGACATATCTACCATGCAGTTGATGTTTTGAAGAATTTTAGGATAATATGGTTCTGCCAAGAACTTGGGTATGGAAAAGGTCACCCTGCACCTTGCTAATGCCAACTGTTCCTACTTCCTCCAGTCACCTCCAATGAGCCCCTGCCAAGGTCAGCTGCAGCCTCATTAGGGTTGCCAGTTCTGGGTTGGAAAATACCTGGAGATTTGGGGGATGGCGTCTGGAGAAGGTCGGGTTTAGGGAGGGTGGGGACTTCATTGGTATATAGTTCCATACAGCCTGCTCTCCAAATCAGCCATTTTATCCAGGGAAACTGATCCCTGTCATCTGGGGATCAACTATAATAGCAGGATATCAGGTAGCACTTGGAGGTTGGCAACCCTGCCACACACAATCTCTGCTTTCTGAGTACAAAAATGGCACTACATTCTGCTGAACTTGGCATACACTCTGAGTTTGTAACTCAGGAAGTCTAGATGAATGATATGCTTGACCTCCATATCTTCCACCACCAAGAATGGCTAGTATACCTAGCAAGTTTGCTGTCATCTCTCTTCCCTCTCTTTTCTCTTGTCACAAGCAGATTCATTGGAGTAAAGCCTACTACACCTTCCCATTCTGCACCATTAAATTATGTTGTATCTTGATGAGACATGCTAGAATTTTGAGCTGCCCATCACCTTTCTCAGACTAGATTCCTTCTCCCATAGAAGAAAATCTACTAGCTGGGGATCTTATTTCATGTGGAAATGCTCCTGTACAGTCATCTTGAATGAGGGTGTGTGTGTAAGAACAGTTGAGGAAGAAACTCTCTTGGCTTCCCCTTGATCCTCAAAAGAAGCTTCAGAATGCTTGTGCTGAATGAACACACTAAGGACTTGCCTAGGCCTGCCTTTAGTACAAGATCAATTCCCGATTGTCGAACAGATGGTGTCGGGCTTGTCGACAGAGGGAGCGTGAAGTTCATGCTCTCCTGCCCAGGGACTTTCTTAGACGATATCAACGTCTCAGTTTCCTTCCAGGGGTGAAGGAACTGGCAGGGGGCTTTTTCTAGGATAGGCTGTATGGGGTGGCGACCCCTCAGTTTATCGCTAGCTGCCCTGAAGCAAGAAATGCCCAACTAAACCGATGGGAGCCACGACGGGACTACAAGCTTCAAGCTACGAGTCACGCCGAGCACCAGACGAGCTGCGGGAGACCAACGAAGTCAGAAGAAGCAGAGGAGAGAAGAAGGAAGGATTATTTGAGAGTTAAGTACCTTAAAAATTAAAAGAGCTTGGAGACAAATTGAAAAGAGGGAGAAGTCTCTCGAAGGTTTGAAAGCCAGTCCTGAGAGGGAGATCCCGAAAGAGTAGAGGCACAAAAGTGGGAAGAAGCGGCTAGAGAAAGGGGAGGTGCACTTGTAAAGGGTTAGGTTTAAAGGGAAGGAGAGAAAGACAAAAGCGGGTAGAAGTAGATGCTGCAAAAAGTTTTGTTGGTTTTCTTTTTTGTTTCATATTCTTAGGATAATCGGCTACATACCTCTTTAAGAATGTCGGAGCATGACTAAGCAGAAGAACGGAGGCGCAGGCACGACAGAGCTGTGACGGAGATCGAGCGACGAGAGGAGAGTGGAGACGGGCGGGGCCAAGGAGGAGAGGAGCAGATCAGAGGAGAAAAGGAAGCGGCGATTGCGACAGGATCGGAGGAGACAACTCAAATCAATGAAATTCCATCAAAGCAGAACATCGGAGGAGACAACTCAAATCAATGAAATTCCATCAAAGCAGAACATCGGAGGAGACAACTCAAATCAATGAAATTCCATCAAAGCAGAACATCGGAGATGCGACGACAGAGCTGAAAAGCAAGGAGATTGGGAGTGGGAACGTGAAGGAGAGACGAGACAGGAAGCAAGCGACGAAAGAAGTGTGGAGAGAGGTGGGGCTGCGGAGAAGAAGAGCATAGGAGAAGAAAGGCGGAGTCTGTAGCAGCATCAGAGGAGGAATTGAGGACTTTAAAAGAGTTGTGGGAGAGTGGAAAGGGGCTTGAGAAAACAGATATAACAGAGGATAGAAGAGCATTTGAGGTGAAAAAGCATATTAATAATTGAGAAACAGCAGTAGGAAGACTACAATATTAGAGGAACAGAAGAAATAAAAGTAGTTTAATTTAAATGGTGGTGAGTGAAGGGATCTGAGAGGTAGATCTATTTACAATAAATATATATAAAATATATATATAAACTTTAAAATACAAAACAAAGAGGTTGGATAAATCATCAAAACAGAGGGCATAAAATAAATTGTGGGAGATTAAAGTATAAGGGGAGTCTGGTAAAAGAGGAGGTAATAAATTAAAGAGAAGAAGTGACTCTTATGGCCACCGGGGGTGGTAGAAAATTGTCAATAGCATCACCAGGACAGACTGGAGGAGTGGGACAACTGAAGATCCCTATCATGAGTTCCTCGCAAGTGTCTGTGAAAGATCTTAACAAAATGATTCAGGAGAGTGTGGCACTTGCAGTATCTCAGGCAGTCTCTCAGGCAGTGAAAACAACAGTAGAAAACACTCTGCCAGCATTAATTAAAAGGGAGATAGAGCCCATAAGGTTAAAGATGGAAGAGTTAACAACACATATAAAACAGGAAACTGAGGAAATTAAAAAACAAATCCAAGATAATAAACAGGAAATTATAAAAATGTCGTCCAATCAGGGGAAATTAAAGGAAAAAGTTCGAGATTTAGGCTTAGATGTTCAAGAGATCAGAAGTAAAAACGAGAAAATTGAGGAAACGCTTATAAATCTGGAAATGGATAAAGCAGCACTTATTATAAGATGTCAAAACATTCCGGAAACAATAGATAAGAACCTTAAAGAAGAAGTTGTGAAGAGCCTAGTGGAACACCTAAAAGTAAGTACATCTGAAGAACTAGAGGAAGGAATAGAGGCAATTTACAGGAGAAATTCAGCCTATGCCAAAAGACATAAGAAGCCAAGAGAAGTACACGTTAAGTTCTATAAAAGAGAATTAAAGGGGAGAATTATGAGAGCATCTAATCAAACTAAAGTAATGATACAAGGAGAAGAGATAACTTTTCTAAAGGAGGTGCCGTGGAGAGTTAGGGAAAGAAGATTGGCATACTCAGCATTAACAAATCTCTTGAAAAATAATGGAATTTTATTTAGATGGCTGATACCGGAAGGAGTGTTGTTTACATATAACAGTCAAAGACATAGGATAGACTCGGTGTTCAAGGCAGAATACTTTCTGAATAAATTTGGAGAGGATCTAGGGTTACAAAGGGAAGATGTAGAGGAAGAAGAAGCTGAAAAGGAAGAGGACTTGGGAGAAGAAGAAGTGGAAGAAGAAAGTAGTGTGCAAGAATCGAGAAACAGAAAAGAGAAGACAGCAAGAAGAAGTAAAAGTAAACTCAGTAAACCAACATACCAAATTTTGACGAGGTTTAAGTATAAAAACAAAGGAAAAAGACACTAAACAGCAGGATGAGATTTGTTAAAAAATTTAAGATTGTAACGATAAATATAAATGGTTTAAACAGTCCACAAAAAAGACGGAAAACATTTCATCAACTGCAAAAAATGAAAGTAGATATAGTGTGTTTGCAGGAAACGCACATTAAACGAGAAGATATAAAATATCTAGAGTGCAAAAAATTAGGCAAAGAGTTTATAGCGGCAGCAGATGAAAAGAAAAAAGGGGTGGTGATATATGCGAAAGAAGAATTGAATCCAGAATTAATTTTTAAAACAGAAGATGGAAGAGCGGTGGGGATAACAGTGACAAGAAATGGGGAAAAATTGCTGTTAATAAATATATATGCCCCTAATCTAACTCAAAACCAAAAAGTATTCTTCCAAGAAATTCAAGCAGAATTAAGCTTAGCAGATGTGAATAATGTTTGTATTGTTGGAGATTTTAATTCGGTAGTAGAACCGTGTATAGATAGAAAGACAAGAAGGAAAAGAAGGAAAAAGGGAAAGCTGATTTCGAATAACTTCATGCAAATAGTTGAAGAGTACAGCTTAATTGATGTTTGGAGAGTCAGGAATATACACAAAAGAGATTATACCTATTATTCAGCTAGACACAACTCTTGGTCTAGGATCGATATGATTTGGATGACCACTAATATGTTAAAGGATACGGTAGAATGCGAAATATTACCGAATACCTTTGCGGATCATAACCCCGTTTTGTTGGAATTAAAGGATGGATATAAGAAAAATAGATGGTTTATGAACTTAAGGTTATTAAGAGATGAGAAATTTGCGGAGAAATGTAAAAAAGAGATAGCAGAGTTTTTTCAGGTAAATAGCAATTCTGAAACCCCTAGTGAAATAGTTTGGGATGCCTTTAAGGCATATATGAGAGGCTGTTTTATCAATCAGAGTGCATGGAAAGCAAAAGAGGAAAAAAAGAAATACGAACAGTTAGTACAGAAAATTAGTGTGCAAGAATCTATTTTGAAAAATAGTAGCGGTTCTACATCAGCCCAAACTAAATTAAACTTGTTACAGCATAAGATGAACTTAATGTTAAATTATGAAATAGAGAAGAAATTGGAGTTTACCAGGCAATATTATTTTGAGAACGTAAATAAACCAAATAGGTGGTTAGCGTATAAGGTGAGAAAAGAAAGAGAAAAACGTATGATATTTCAATTAAGAAATGACAAAGGTGAGATGAAGAGTGAACTGCAGGAGCTTAAGGATATAGTTGAAAAGTTTTATAAAAAATTATACCAAAGAAATGAACAAGAGGAGGAATTAATTGTAAATTATCTGGAAAGGAAGGGGAAAGAATTTAAAGAACAACATAAAAAACTTCTAAATGACCCAATAACAATGTGTGAGGTATTGGAGGCGATTAAAAAGCAGAAAGCGAAGAAAACACCTGGGCCGGATGGTATACCAGCAGAGTTTTATAAAATTTTCGAAGAGCAGATTGGTATCCATTTAAAAAATGTATTTCAGAGAGTAGGTAGACAAGGGAAAGGCCCAGAATCATGGAATCATGCATTAATTACATTGATCCCGAAACCTAATGCAGATCATGGAGATATTAAGAATTATAGACCTATATCACTGTTAAATGCAGATTATAAAATCTTTGCAAGCATTTTGGCGGATAGATTTAAAAAAGTATTATCGCAAATTATACATCAAGATCAGGCGGGGTTCTTACCAAGGAGACAGATGAAAAATAACTTAAGGATAATAATGGATGTGCTAGAGTATTATGAGGAGCATCCAGATAAAGAACTAGTATTAATGTTCCTAGACGCAGAAAAAGCGTTTGATAATCTATCGTGGAAATTTATATTGGAAAAATTGAATAAGGCGGAGTGTGGTCAATATTTTCTCTCTATGATTAGTGCTGTTTACAATACACAATATGCAAAGGTAATAGTAAATGGTGATGTGACAAATAATTTAGAAATTCAGAAGGGTTCTAGGCAGGGTTGCCCATTGTCGCCATTATTGTTTATCTTTGCGCTAGAATCTTTAAATGATGATATAAGGGAAAATTCACTAATACAGGGTTTGAAAGTAAGGGGGGAAGAGTATAAGTTATTGGCGTTTGCTGATGATCTTGTGTTTATAGTGGAAGAACCAGAGACATCAATTATACATTTAATCGATACTATCAAAAGGTATGGGCAGGTGGCTGGACTTAAGATAAATTATAAAAAATCTAAATTGTTACACAAGAATTGTTTGCCAAGAACGATACAAAAGATACAAGAAATTTCCTCCATGGAAATAGTGAAGAAGGTAAAATATTTAGGAATTAACCTTACAAGTAAGTGCAGTTCACTGATAGAAGACAATTATAATAAGCTTCTAGAAGAAATTAAAAAAGACTTGCTGAAATGGGAAAAGATCCCTCTATCATTTATGGGCAGAATCGCATTGGTTAAAATGAATATATTACCTAGATTTCTATTTTTAGCCCAAACTATACCAATATTAAAAAATCGAAAAATTTTTGAAGAATTGAATAAGGTTACCAGAAAATTTATATGGCAGAGAAAAAGAGCAAGAATAAGTTGGAAAGCATTACAGGATAAGAAAGAAAGGGGGGGAATGAGTATTTCCAACTGGTATATATATTATCAAGCGGCCGCCATGGTATGGATAAAGGAATGGCTTATGTTGGAAAATAGTAGGATTCTGACGTTGGAAGGCCATGACTTGTATATGGGATGGCACGCGTATATTTGGTATGGGAAAGATAAAATTCACTCAAATTTTAGTAGGCATTTGTTAAGAGATGCATTAAATAAAATATGGAGCACTATAAAAGAGAGATGGTATAAGAAAACACCTAGATGGGTCTCTCCTCTGGAAGCCTTTATAGCACCGTCATTATTAACAATAAGTAAGAGAGCAAGTTACCAATTGTTATTAAGTAGAAATAACAAATTAAAATCTCAGGAAAAATTGGTAAATGAAAATAACTTATTTTGGTGGGAACAGATAATGCTACGAGATAGATTCCAAAAAGATATGATAAGGGGATTTGAAGACCAAAATAATCAATTGGACAGGATATGGCTATCGTCAAACGACAAAATGATACAGAAGCTATATGGTTTCTTGTTAGATGATTATGAACAGGATGAGGTAATAAAAGCAGCAATGATATCTTGGATGATGGACTTAGGTGGAAAAGTGGAGACTGATCAATGGAATGTGATTTGGAAATCAGTGAAGTATATGCGGGCTATTGGTTATAAAGAGAATGTATATAAGATGTTTTATAGGTGGTACTGGTCCCCGGATAAATTGGCGAAATGTTTTTCTGGCTATTCCAACCAATGTTGGAAATGCAAAGCTAATGTGGGGACCTTCTACCACCTATGGTGGAAATGTCATAGGATACAAGGATTCTGGAGAATGGTGCAGAGAATGGTACAAGATATTTTAGATAAGAGTGTAGACTTGAGACCGGAAATATTTTTGTTAAATATGGTACCAGATAGCTTTAGTCAACAGGAAAAGTACTTATTATCTTATATTGCAACCGCTGCTCGTTTATTACTGGCTAAAAATTGGAAAATAGATATAATACCCTCAAAAGAGGAACTAACACTTAAGGTGTTGGAACTAGCGCAGTTGGATGATTTGAGTTTGATGCTACAAAACAAAAATGAAAAGGTACATAAGAAAAGATGGTTAAGAGTGTATAATTGGATAGAAAATTTAACAGGTGTGACTTCATGTTATATGTAAAATGCGACACTGGAAGGTTGTGTATGTTAAAAAATGAAAATAAAAATGGGAAGAAAAAAAAAAGATCAATTCCCTAAGCAGCTTTGAGGTTATCTTCCTCATCAGGGGATAACTCCTCCAAACCCTGTTCCAAACATAAACCTTCTTATTCAACATCCAGTCTCAAATGCCTGCTAGTGCTGTTGCCATGCTGTTTTGAAGGGACAGGAAGTATAACCAGCAGCCTGGAATGCTGGCATACTGCCTTTGCTATAGTTGCCTTCTGGAAGTCTTAACCAGCTGAAAGAAACAGGATTATTATCTTTTTGGTACATCAGCATAAAACATCATTTTTGCATCATTTCATGTGTCATATTAATACTTATGGTTTGCTTCAGTTCTGTATTTCAGATTTCTGGATGGCTCTACAATGTAAATCCTATTTCATTGCTTACTGAATGTCTCATCTTATTGTTTGTGTTGACTCACTCTTTGTAACCTGCCTTGAATCCCAGTGAGAAAGGCAGACAATAAATAAATAAATAAATAAATAAATCCTGATAAAATCATTGAGAAGCTGAACAACCTGATTTAAGACAGAACTGCGGATTAATTCACCCTTAAGTGTGTATTTACTTGGGAGTAAATCCAATTAAACAGTGGGATTTGCCTACACGTAAATGTGCAAGAATCAGGTTGTGTATCTGTATAGTTCCTTTCATTCCTTCTGTATCCTGTCCCCTCATTTCAATCCTCCTTTCAGGTCCCTTTGATAAATAAGATTTTCTTTCTCCCTTCCTTGCTTTTCAATGTACATCTGCAAAGGCACTAGTTATATTAATACTGCCATACAATAATTAATTAATATTAATACGATATTTCCAGATACGTATAACTTTATTTTGATAATTTAACATGGAATTTGAACACTGACCTTCAAGATATGGATACATTTACATGCAGATAAGGTGAGTTATCGTAGAGGGATAACTATTCTTACATAAATAATATCTACTGTAGTAAGCCGGGGTCATGTTTGAAATCGAAAGAAACCCCTTGGTGGCAGATTGTATTTCACAATAAGGCAAAGTAATACTATTTATAGAGCAAGCTACTGTGACCTGGACTGAAATGCTGGGAAATTTACACCAGATGCTAACACCCTAACTTTGAAAGAACTCTCATACTCTTCATCAAACCATTTACGTTCTCAATGAATCTGCAAACTGAGCCTTGGTGTTTTAATGACTAGAAATCATGAATATTAAACCCAAGAAAAGTTGACAGTATTTAAATGAGCATCATTAGGAGACACATAAATTAACAGGATTTTTAGTTCTTGTGGAACTGCCGTTTCAATGTTAATTAAACAACTGGAGTGCTCTTGTGCATTTCTAGCAAACTGTCCCTAATGTACAATGCTGAATATCATTATGGGTGGCTGCCTTGCTGTTTAATTATTTTCAAGCTGATCTTTTCCCCCGCTGCTGCAGTAGTTTTATGCTTGTCTTGCATTCAGAAGGTGATGGGGCTTATCCCCTAAGGAGACTGTCAGTTTGATCTATATGTGGTGCTTATACCGAAATATCCATTTTTATAACTACTATAACATGCACATATAATGTTGCTCCCTAACCCTACTGAAAAAGGCTTGATTACTGACTGTACTATCTTTGTACATAACAGCCATTTGATGACTTACTGGGATTTTAGCAGACATTCTCTGTCACAGTGGTAATCATTATTCATTCCACTCTGAACACGCAGGTGGTAAAGAATCTGAATTTAAGAAATGGGGAGGGGAAAGGGGGAAAAATAAGCTAGCATCAAACTGATTGATCTCCTCTCATTACTTCACACATGTGAGCTGAATTGTTATACTTACTGACTGCTACACCATATTTAACTAGAAGAACTCCTGATTGTTTGGAAGTTCTTTATCTGCTTTATAAACATGTAAAATTAAGCTTCTTCATACTGATCCTTTTAAATACCATATGGTAATGAACATGTTGGGCATTTGGTGACCTAGAAGAGTAATCAGCTGTGGTAAGGGTGCAAATGGCTCGAGAAATCATGTCCCTTATGTGATGAAGCCAAAGTAGTATTTATTTTGCAGGAGGTGGACCTCACCCTTCCAGATCACATAGGCTGGTATGAAAGCTTGCCACCTCTACCCTCTGGCCATTAGAAACTACTCTACTCTATTTAGACAATTAGCTGATACTTCTGGCTGTCAACCTATTTTCCTATTTGAATTGGGACTGTATGAGGCTAGTCATATACTGGCACCAGAGAGTTAATGCTAGACAGTATATTGTTCACAAGAAAAATCTGTGCTAGGGCTGAGGAATCAGCTACTGATTATTCCAGCTCTGATGCTGGAATTAACTCCATCTCCCAGTGGGAACAGGACTGACTGTTAAGATTTTTTCTTCCCTCTCTATTGTGGAGTTTTTAGATAATACTATTTATTGATTGTATATTAGGAGAAGGTAGGAATTAGGAATTAGGATTTTTTAGAGTAGTACCATAATTTAGATTAGTACTGTAATAATATAGTACTGATACTTCCAATTACAGCCCAGTTTTGAATTTATTGTTTCTGGATAAGGTAATTGAGAGAGTGGAAGCTGAGCAGCTCCAGGGTTTCCTGGATGACACATCAGCATTGGATCCATTCCAGTCTGGCTTTTGCCCTGGCTAGGGGATGGAGATGGTGTTGGTTGCCCTGACAGACTGTCTCCACAGACAGTTGGATCGAGGCGGGTTGGCACAGCTGTTGTTATTTGATCACACAGCAGTGTTCAACATGGTCAACTACGATCTTTTGACCCACTGCCTCACCAACGTGGGATTCTATGGGGTAGCCTTGAAATGGCTTTCCTAATTTCTCCTTGGTCAGGGACAGAGGGTGGTACTGGGAGAGAGGGTGTTAACCTAGGTACCCCTTAACATGTGGGGTTCCTCATGGGGCAGTCCTCTCCCTGATGTTATTTAACATCTACATGTGCCTCCTCATCCAGCTAGTGCAAAGTTTAGGCTGGGATGCCATCAATATGCTGATGATACCCAGCTATACCCGTTAATAGATGGCCACCCAGATACCACCCTGCATAATCTGGCTGCAGGTTTGGAGGCTGTGGTGGGATGGTTAAAAAAGAGCTGGCTAAGACTGAATCCAACAAAGATGGGGTTCTGTGGCCTCCACAGTCAGGACCTCCATGGTCAGGGCCAAGGCACAAATTTCCTGCTCTTGATGGGGTGTCATTGACATGGGTGCAAGCTGTCAAGAGTTTAGGCGTGGTCCTGGACACCTCCCTATCTATGGAGGCCCAGGTCACAAATGTTGCCAGGCTGGCGTTCTTCCATCTACGCCAAGCATGGCAACTATCTCCTTTCTTGTCACTTCCTGACCTAGTCATAGTAATCCATGAAATGGTCACTTCCAGGCTAAATTACTGTAACTTGTTCTATGCTAGCCTGCCCTTGAGACTGACCCAGAAACTCCAACTGATCAAGAATGTGGTAGCATGAGTCCTCATGGGAACATCACGAGGGGCACATATTCAGTCTGTGCTGCACCAGCTACACTGGCTTCCAGTGGAGTACCAAGTTAGGTTCAAGGGTTTGGTATTGACCTTTAAGGCTTTGAGTGGTCTGGGACCCATGTATCTTTGGGACCACCTCCTCTGGTATGTCCCCCAAAGAGCATTGCGCTCTACTGAGAACAACCTACTGGCGATCCCAGGCCCCAAAGACATTCAGCTGTTCTCGACCAGAGCCAGGGTTTTCTCAACCCTGGCCCTGATCTGGTGGAACTTTCTGCCTAATTACATCAGGGCTCTGTGGGATTTTATGCAATTCTTCAGGCACTGCAAGGCAGAGATGTTCTGCCAGGATCCTGGTCAAGGACAGCGATGGGTTTTATTATGGCTGGCACCCTCCTCCTTTCTCCCATCCTTCCACTTTTCTTTGCCTCCTCCTTGCCCTGCTCATGAGGTGGCAACACAGTCCAGAACTGGCTAAGATAAATTCACATGCCATATATGGATTCTTTTTAAGAATGAAATTATGTTATGGAATGGTTATTCTCTGGTGTATTTTATTCTACTGTTGTTCATTGCTTAGGCAATTCATTAGTTTAAGTTATAAATAAATAAATAAATTTGAATTGTATTAGGGAGAGATTAGATATAGGTTAATGGGAGGGTGGGTGGAAGGGAGTTAGAGATTATTAGTGTCTGTTCTGGCTAGCTAATTTTAATTATAATTATTAAATTGGAACTTGAATTATAATATGTGGGTGAGGGGAGAAACTGATAAATGGGGACAAGAGTTGACAATATCAGGAGTGTCAGTGCTGGGTCAGGGATCCCAGTGATTGGGGGTAGATGTAGGTATGGAGGTGAGAAAAGGTATTGGAAGAGTAGGAGACAGAGATATGGACATGCTCAGTCTCCTTCCAACCTTCATCCCATCCCAAGGCAGATTGGTGGTGATGCTAGGAAAGGAAACCCTGCTCCGACACTGATGCTGTACAATGCCAGGTCCATTAATAATAAGACTGCAACTCTGCAAAATTATTTTTCAGAGCAACATGTGGACCTGGCATGCATGACCAAGGCCTGGGCCAGGGAAGGCAAGACAGTTGCCCTAAAAAAACTGACACCCCCCCCCTCAAGCTTCTCAGTCCTTTATCACTCTTGGACACAAGGCCAGGGGTGGCGGCGGCAATAATCATCCAAGAGTTGTTTTCCTTCAGGGCACTTCCTGCTCCAAAGATCTCTGTTTTGATTGTGTTGGCCTGGTGTGGGATGCTGAGGAGGGTTTGGCTGTCTGATCACCTAGCGTACCAGCAGACAGCCTACCAAACTTTGGAGTTCCTGAGATTAATAATCCTCAAGGACTTCAATGTCCATGCTGATGTAGCTGCCTCTAGTAAGGCCATGGACCTGGTGTCCTCCACGACAGCATTGGGACTCTTCCAGATTGTATCAGGTCCCACACATCAAGCAGGCCACACACTGAATTTGGTCTTTGGTATAGGGATTAATATTGGTCTGATTGCCACTAATTGGGTGCCATGATCAGATCATTATGCCCTGAAGGCCTGGTTGAGTGTCCCAGCCCCTCCCTGTGTAGGGAGTGAGGTGATTTATGCTTGCCTGCAGAGACTAATGGATCCAATTGGTTTTCAGAATGCTCTGCGGGATCTAATGCCTCCCAATGGTTCATTAAATGCACTGATAGAGGACTTGCACACCCATCTCTCTAAAGCCATTGATGAAATCACTGCCTGACACTTTCTTCATTCCCACCCCAAACTAGCTCCATGGTGGCATGGAGCAGGAACTTAGATGGCTAAAGCAAGTTTGGCGATGGTCTCATGATGAAGTCATAAGAGCATCTTAAAGGTTGTTTATGAAAACCTATGAGTGAAGGATGATAAAAGGGGATTTTTACAGACTCCATCACATCCGCTAACTTTCACCCAGCTCAATTATTCAGGGTAATTAGGTCCTTAACCTCTCTAAGGAGAGAGATCAAAAGATTAGCAATTCGGTGATTGGCTGTGAGGCTTTTGCAAACTTTTTCATGGATAAAATCTTGTCACTTCACCACAACCTGCCAGTCAACACTGACACAGTTTGAGAACTGGAAACCCCTTGGCCATCTTTGGATTCAGCTTCAGCTGGCTCTGCTGGGCCAATGTTGACAGGAACCTGAGCGATGTTAAGTCGACCACTTGCCTCTTAGACCCATGTCCATCATGGCTGGTGAAAGTCAGTGGTGATGGATTTAAACCAGACTGCCCAACAGAGCCCACCAAGTAGCCAATCCTGTGGGAAGAACTCTCCCCACAGCCTCTGCTGGACTTTCTTTGGCAGTTTGGTGGAACAGCCCAAAAGAGCCCAGCTGAGCCAGCAGGGAGAGTGCTCACCTTGGCTGTTTTGTGGGCTGTCTTCTGAAGTCCCTTTAAACATCTCCTTTTAAAAGGAACTGCAGAAGAAAGTCCCAAAACAGCTGAGTGACAAGAGCAATCTACTCCAGCCCCTCAGCTGTAATTCGAGTTTGCCGGTAATTCCTGAATATATCTGGGATTTTTCTAGGGATTTTTTTTTCAGTTCTCCTGAAATATCCCATATACATTTGGGATGCCAGAATATTCATTTAAAAATACTGATAAGGTGTTTTTTTAGTATATTTTCAGTTTGGGTAGGCCTGAATGCACACCCCTAGTTGAGGCAAATCAACTCAAAATACTGAGCTGGAACATCACTAGATGGAGTAGCAAAATTCAGTTACTACATGTCACCACATTTTTCAACCAATATTACATTATTCTACTCCAAGAAATATGGGCCTTAAACCAAGTTATATTTCCTGGCTGCATCCCATTCATAAGGAAAGCCTCACTTGGGAATAGGGGAGGGAGACCCAGGGCCAGTTTAGCATGTTTGATTACTGCTGTGTTAAATATCACCTCGACCAAAGTTCTGATCTCCTATGATCTGGTATTGGCTGCTTTGGTTACTTTGGATAACTACCCTTTGATTTCTGTCTCAATTTATTTACTTCCTGCTGCTAGTTGGGCAATCATGAATGACAACTGGAATACGATAAATGGCTTATATGATCAATTAATGGAGTCTAGTGAAGATTAGATACAATAGCTATTTTAGCAGGTGACTTCAATGCCAGAGGAGCTGCGGTGGCTCAAGTGGTTAAGACGCTGAACTGCAGGCTGTCCAGGTCAGTAGTTCAGCAGTTCGAGACCCGGGTGCCGCATGACGGGGTGAGCTCCTGTCTCTAGTTCCAGCTCCTGTCAACCTAGCAGTTCGAAAGCAAGAAATTGCAAGTAGATCAATAGGTACCACTTCGGTGGGAAGGTAACAGCGTTCCGTGCACCTTGGTGTTTAGTCATGCCGGCCACATGACCACGGAAACGTCTTCGGACAGCGCTGGCTCTTCGGCTTTGAAACGGAGATGAGCACCGCAACCCTAGAGTCGGATTCGACTGGCTTTCGAGCAAGGGAACCTTTACCTTTACCTTCAATGCCAGAATTGGTAGTGATAATGAAGTCTTGCTAGCTACTTGGCTGGGGTTTAGCCCTGAGGATACACTTTTCCCTCTGATGACCTAAAGGTCATCAAAGGATAGTTGGGTTAATACAGCAGGCCTGAGACTCTTTGAATTTTCTTTATCAAAGAGACTCACCATATTAAGTGGATGTAAGGAGACTGATCATAAGGGAGATTTTACATTCTTTAATCCCAAGGTGGCAAGTGTTATTGATTACTTCCTGGTGGCTTTTGACTTTCTGTACAGTACTTCATGGATGAAGATCATTTACCTGCTTCTCTGATTCTGATGTCTCAAGCTGAGGGTTGCTTTCCCATAAACAGACAAGGGCAATTGCTGCAGCACGGTAATGAAATGTGTTGAGTCCCCAGGCCCCAGCAATTGGAAGGAGGGGAACATTTGTAGTATGCTGGAGTAAACTCTAGTCAGCTCTATCAAGCATGACATTTTTAGATCTTACTCAGTTAAATCCTCATTAGATAATCTTTTTTCCTTATTTGAGCCTTTCTACCTATGCCCATTTAAGCCCACAAACAGAAAAGAAACAAGTGGTTTGATTTTGAGTGCAAACCTATGAAAAGAAGAATCCAGCAACTGCATACAGAATTTAAAAGAGATAATACTTTATACATCCTAGGGGAAATATTGGACTTCAAAAAAAGATAAAAAAAATTAATTCAGGGTAAAACACGAGAAGAAAAGTATGAGGACTGGCACCTCCTTATTACATCACTTAACCACAACTATTTGATTTATCACGTTTTTGGAAAGCTGTTTCTATAGCAATGAATTAGAGATCCAATTTACCATGATGTATCTCTGCTTCCAGATGGATGAGATACTTTAAGGAGCTATTTTGCTCTAGTTCTTCCAACAATACTTGGGTAGAGGACAGAATGCTGGATGACCCCCCCAATGGGACCTTTGTACTGGAGGAAGATGTATGCAATAAGATATGTCAAATGAGATCCAGCAAGGCCCCTGGCCCAGATACGGGCCCGATCGAGCTTCTTAAACTAAATCCATTGTGGTGGGGAAGAATTCTAGCACCTGTTTTCTCTCAGATGAATCAGATGGGAGAAATCTTCCCCCAGTTTGGAAGCATTCTATAATTGTTCCCATTTTTTAAAAGGGCAATAGGCTTGATCTGGCCAACTATCAACCAATTCACCTCCTATCATCTTTTGGGAAATTATATTCTTCCCTTTTGCACTGAAGATTAGTGGAATGGATTGATACAAATAAAATCTTGGGCTTCCACTATTGAGCTCTGTTTAACTGTCTTTCATCTAGCAGGAAAAGATACAGCTAGTCCTGGCAGGAAGCTTTATGTGGCCTTTATGGATCTTAAGGGAGAGTTTGATTCAGTCAGCCAAAGCAAGCTGTGGGTGAAACTGGTGGGGCGACCCATTGATAAAAGACTTCTATGGCTAATTAAGACACCAATACTACTGCCCAGGTCCATTGTGGTGGCGAGAAACACCTTTCAGAGGGTTTCATCATTGACAGAGGGGTGAGGCAAGGTCGTCTGCTTGCTCCCCTTCTTTTTAATTATATCTAAATGACCTGATGTCCTCTTCTCCAAAGTTTTATGCCCTCAGATTAGCTTTGAAAGAAATAACCTTGCTGCTTTATGCTGATAGTTCAGTTCTTATCTCCTGCACCAAGATTGGCCTGAAGAGACTACTGAGATGTTTCTCAAACTATTGCCTAAATGAGGAGTTGCAAATAAACTATAACAAATCTAAAATCTTGTTTTTTCTCTAAAAATGGCAACCTGGGCCTTTCCAAATGGACTATAGCAAATTCAGACATTGAACAAGTCAGGAATTTCTGCTGCCTGGGAATTGTTTTTTCTTCAAACCTCTCCTGGTATCATGGGCAAAGGTTTGCTCTGAAAAAGATTAAGCCTGCTTCTGGAGCAATACATTGCTTTCTTCTTTACAGGGGAGGAAGATATATCCCTGGTGCAATTCAGGAGTTCAATTCTAAAATAATACCTCAGCTACTATATGGTATCTCTATCTGGATTTCAGTGATCTCAGAATCTTTTTACCATCCCCTATGTCAGTTTATATGTTGGATAATGGGAGTCCCTCATTGCGTCTCAGATGTATCCCTCAGAGCTGACCTTGGCCAAAAGTAATTGGAAGCCAGAGAATGGCTCAGTGCTTTCAAGCTAAGGTTAAGGATTATTTTTGCTTTGGAAGCTCAAAGTCTGCTGTTCTTTCTTAAACAAGATGCTTACCATTCTCAATGGATGAAGACAATAGATGCTAGATAAAGAAAGCTAGGGCTTATAACTGAAGACAGGGGTCTTTTGGGGGGGAGCGCACCGGAGCGCAGCTCCAGCAGCTTCAGAGTGCAGAAAGGCTCCCCCATGTCAGTTTCAGTTGTATAAGCCAATTTGGGAGTCTTTAGGCCAGCCGAATGTCAATTTCAGCCCCATTATATCCTATGGGCCATTGAAGTCAATGGTGAAAACATAGGGTATATTCTGGGGACTGGAGAAGAGGGGGTTTGAGGAAGAGGCTCCAAAATCACAGGGTAGCTGTTGCAGCCTCTCCCCAAGATACCCACCAAGTTTCAAGAACAAACAGGTTGCCCCCATCCCCTCCATTGTTCTCTATGGTGGGAAAACAAGTTACTTTTTCCCCACGGTGTTGTTAGTAGCTCTGGGGGGGGGGTTTGAGGGAGAGGTTCCAAATTTTCAGGGTAGCTTCGGGAGCCTCTCCCCACATACACCCCCACGTCTCAAAGCAATTGGATTAATGGGCCTAATTCTATGGGCACCCAAACAGGTTAGCCCCATTACCTCCATTGATTCCAATGGGGAAACCCAGCCAGCTGCACTTAAGGCAGGCAAGCAGACAGCCACCCAGCAGTCAGACTCTTCCAGAGAATCTCAGGGAAAGTGAAGTGTCTTGGGAGGTGCTTGTTTGCCATGAGAACAAGTGGCACACTCCAGAACAAGTGGCACTGTGGCAGTGCAAGCATGCCACACTGCCACACAGAAACCCCAAAAGACCAAAAGGAACATCATTTATACATGTATAAATTGATGGTGCAACCTCATTGGACCACTCACACCTCAAAAAGAATATTTATAGCACTGGGGAAAATGCAGAAAAGGGCTACTGCAATAATAAGAGGAGGACATTTTCCCTATGAAGAAAGGTTATCACGTTTGGGGATCTTAGCTTTGAGAAACAATGACTGAGGGGTGACATGATAAGAGGTTTACAAGACTATGCATGGGATAGAGCAGGTAGAGAAAGAAGTACTTTTCACCCTTTCTCACAAGACAAGAACTCATGAGCACTCAATGAAATTGCTGAGCAATGAAAGGTTTTTTGGTTCTTACAGGTTTACAACTTTAAAAAGTTCTGGTTGCTGTTACTTGGTGTGTGTGTGTGTGGGGGGTGTTGGCTTGTTTTTTTCCTGTCTTCTCCAGCCTCCATACGTTTGTCAAATTCCATCTCAAAGCTGTTCATGCCAGCCACTACCACCACCACCACCACCACCACCTCCTGTAGCAGTGAATTCCATGTGTTAATCACTGTTTGGGTGAAGAAGTACTTCCTTTCATCTGCAGTTGCCCTTTCCTGCATTTTCCCCAGTGCTATAAATATTCTTTTTGAGGTGTGTGTGGTGTGAGTGGTCTAATGAGGTTGCATCATCAACTTATACATGTATAAATGTTGTTCCTTTTGGTCTTTTGGGGTTTCTGTGTGGCACTGTGGCATGCTTGCACTGCCACCGTGCCACTTGTTCTGGAGTGTGCCACTTGTTCTCATGGCAAACAAGCACCTCCCAAGACACTTCACTTTCCCTGAGATTCTCTGGGAGAGTCTGACTGCTGGGTGGCTGCCTGCTTGCCTGCATTAAGTGAGGCTGGCTGGGTTTCCCCATTGGAATCAATGGAGGTAATGGGGCTAACCTGTTTGGGTGCCCATAGAATTAGGCCCATTAATCCAATTGCTTTGAGACGTGGGGGTGTATGTGGGGAGAGGCTCCCGAAGCTACCCTGAAAATTTGGAACCTCTCCCTCAAACCCCCCCCCCAGAGCTACTAACAACACCGTGGGGAAAAAGTAACTTGTTTTCCCACCATAGAGAACAATGGAGGGGATGGGGGCAACCTGTTTGGAAGCCCATAGAATTGGACCCCCTGGTCCAATATTCTTGAAACTTGGTGGGTATCTTAGGGAGAGGCTGCAACAGCTACCCTGTGAGTTTGGAGCCTCTTCCTCAAACCTCCTCCTCTCCAGCCCCCAGAATATACCCTATGTTTTCTCCATTGACTTCAATGGCCCACTGGATATAATGGGGCCGAACTGCTGCCGAATTTCTTTCATTCCCTCCTTTCCTTCTCTCCTTTTCCTCTTTCCTGCCTTCTTCTCTTCTCTTTTTTCCTCCTTTCCCTGTTTCCCTCCTTCTTCCCTTTTCTCTCTTTCTTTCCCTCCTTCTTTCCTTCTCCTTCTTTCCTTCTCTTACTTTCCCTCTTTCCTTCTCTCTACTCTCTCTCTTTCCTTCCCTCTTTCCTCCTTCTGTGGCCCAACTCTAGTGTGGCCCAACTCTTCACTCCCCCCCCACCCAGGCCAGCTGGGGAAGGGAAGGGGAGGCTTTCGAAGATGCCTCCTCCCCCCTTTTGCTTCCCCTTCTGACATCACTTCTGGTGATGTCAGGGGGCATGGCATATGCTAATAGCCAGTAGCTCATTAGCATACCATATTCTAATGAGCTCCTGCAGCTCTTTTTCTATGAAAAGACCCCTGACTGACGATATCTTCTTGCTAGGTAAGGCAAGGATCCTTTCACTCATCCAGCATTGCCTTACAGAGCTGGATTACAACAGTATGGTGATTCACTCTCGCAGAGTCTGCTTGAGTTAATTCTTTGGTATTTTACCTTCTCAGACTCTGCTATTATACATGAGACACCTAATGGCCTCCCGCTTTGTTAGGGCATTTTCTTTAGCTTGCCTTAATACTATCCACTCTGAAGTATTACCAGCAGATTTCATCATATTCCATATTCAGATCGTCTGCCCCTGATGTCAGGGTAAAAGTGACACTTTGTCTCACAAAATATCGGCATGTCATTTTTTTAACTGTTTTAGGAACTGTTGGATTTCACTACTTTTAACACACTCTTCATTTAATAAACTTAAATGGGATAATATTCCACATCTCATGCTAGACAGTGACCTGAACACAACCTACTTTGTCACCAAATTTCTGTCTAGCATATTGTCAGGTAGCCCTGCCATTATGGAAGGGTGGGAGGTGGGCGATGATGGATGACAGGGAGGGAGGTGGGCTATTGGCGCCTTGGTGGCGTGCCAGATGGGAGGTTGGAATCCGGGGAGTTGTTGATTTACACCTCGGGTGTGAGAATGGAATGTGGCTTTTATTTTATTATCTCTTTGCAGCCCAGACGTTCTGACCTTGGCAAGTCGGGCTGTGAGCTTCTCTATCGCTTGCATAGATGTAGCAGC
Organism: Gekko gecko; assembly: GCA_029375565.1. Classification (NCBI taxonomy): domain Eukaryota; kingdom Metazoa; phylum Chordata; class Lepidosauria; order Squamata; family Gekkonidae; genus Gekko; species Gekko gecko. The sequence goes on from JAPDNY010000006.1 coordinate 86,449,223, forward strand.
TGTGGTTAATGGGGGCGGTGGGAAATTCATTAGCTTAGTAACTTTCGATTTCCCAGTCGCATGGTATTCATTGTATGGAAGAAGGGGGGTCCCCATTCACCCCCTTTCCCTGTATAACCGCTTGCTTTTTGTAACCAAGTCATTCTGAACAAGAGACCTGTTTCAGTGATCTATCTATTGCAGCTTAATAAACGCTAACCTTGCTTGCATCAAAAAGGCCTGGTGTTCTGCTGACTAAGTTAGGACTTCTGACAGTTTGTTCAGAATCATCATATACTTTCGGGACTGGTCCTAAACCCACCACTCCAAAATGAGTGATGGAGAAGAAGACACTCTCCCGATTGAAGAAGAAAAGGACAAGAAGCCTCCTGGGAAAGACGCGCCTAGGGAGACCCCTGACACCTACGTGCCGGGACAGTGGGGTCTGGAGCACGACTTTGGAGGGCCCTACGGCGATCCGTATGGGGCAGCCTATGGAGGGGTGACCCACCGAACTGGACGTAGACGAGACTGGGTGAAACCCCTGACGGAGACCCATGAGGCGTGGTTCGGGACCCCGAGAGCGTCCATGGGGATGAGCCACCCCGAGAGGTCGGTACGCAAGCTGGTCACCGCGGAAACCATGGAAGACACCGGCCGAGACTCCGAGGCCCGAGAGAGTGTCGTGGTGAGGCGGCGATGGAGTGGAGAACCAAGCCAAGACCGATTGATGCGCTTCCTGGACGAGTCCCTCGCTCGCATCCCACAGATGATTGCGGAGGGCATTCGGGAGGAGCGCGAACGACAGAGACGGGAAGAGCCGCCGGCACAGGTCCCTCCAGATCAACGCCCAGCACCGGACCAAGACCAAGGGAACGTGCCAGCCGGGCCCCCGGACCAGCCAGCGGGACCAGGGCCACGGGGCCCGCCGGGGCAACCACCCCCTCGTCCTTGGGGGTTCCTGCCTCCTAAGCCTACCGAGCTCCTGGACGCGGATTTTGACGGAGACCCAGAAAAGTTCCCGTTCTTTTTGGTGCGAGCCGAGAAGTTCATCGAAACTTGGGGCCACCTATTCCAGAGGGAAGAGCGGATGGTCGACGTCATAGCGGCTCACCTGAAGGGAGCAGCGGCTGACTGGTACGTGGGGCTCCACCAAGCCGATGGGCGCGAACTCAGAGAGATTGATTCTTTCATGTGGGCCATGAAAGAACAATTTGAAGACGTGCACTCAACTAAGGCAGCAAAAGCAACGATCCGGAGCCTCAAGCAGGGCGCGAGGTCGGTGAGAGACTACACCGCGGAGTTCCGCAGATGTGCCGCTAAACTACGAGGAGAAGGAAATCTCCTGGAGTTTTACAAGTGGGGCCTAAATCCGGAGGTCCGCCGTGAAGTTACCCTGAATCAGGATCCGAACACCCTCACCGGATGGATTCAAGCCGCAATCACGATGGAAAATCGGCTGAAGACCATCAAACTAGACGATGCCGCAGCGATGGCAACCAGAGGTACCGCACCGACTGCGAGAGGAAAGGCTCCCACCCCGAACCCAAAACAGAAGGACGGGACAAGGGAACTCCGGATGAAGCAAGGTCTGTGCCTCAAATGCGGAGAAGGGGGCCATTTCGCCGCGAACTGCCCGACCTCGCCTGCATCGATTGGAGCGCAAAAGGGAACAAGGAAGAAGTTCGACACATCCACGCCGAAACAGGTGGCGAAACCGAAGGGGCGAAAGCTTTGCAAGCTAAACCACTCAGCGAGCCATCCGACTCCTCCGATGGCGAGACCGTGCCGCAGGGAAACGAGGCGGACCTGCTGTAAACAGCGCTGAACAGCAGGTCCCACAACCCCAGGCGCAACTCCCGGTGAGCAAACCCCCTCTCTTTTCTTTCTCACAGTGACTTTAATGGACTCGGGTCTATTGACCCATGTGAGAGTACGGGCTCTCATTGACTCGGGGTGTGGGAGAGACCTTATCAACCCCACCCTACTGACGGGACTAGGGGCAAAAGTTCTTAAATTAAAAGACCCCTTGGTTTTTACTCAAATGGACGGGTCTACAATGAAAGAACCATGCAAATACGAGACTGTGCCTTTGCGGGTGGGACTGGGACAACACTGGGAAGAAAGATCTTTTGTAGTTACCCCTTCCGCCCGTTTTCCCCTGGTCCTAGGCAGTCCGTGGTTCTTTGATCACGATCCCCACGTACTTTGGGGGAGGGGAAGGTGAACTTCATCTCCGAGAAATGCCGTTCCCACGTCTGGAAGACAGAGTGGGGACCCATAAGCGAGGGCCAACTCTTGGTAACGGCTGGGGTAGCCGACGCAGAGCTTGAAAGCATTCCCCCCGAATATCGTGATCTAGCCCCTGTGTTTGGGGAGGAAGAAGCCGATGAACTGCCTCCCCACAGGAACTCTGATTGTGCAATTGAAATTTTGCCCAACCAAAAGTTACCTAAAGGGAAACTTTATTCTATGAGCCCCTCGGAAAAAGTGGAACTGAGGAAATTCATTGACAAAAACCTCAGCAGGGGTTTCATACGACCAGCGTCCTCCCCTTTGCGGCCCCCGTGCTCTTTAGGAAAAAGAAAGACGGGGGATTACGACTTTGCACGGATTATCGGGGATTGAATGCAGTTTCTAACACAAACGCTTACCCCATGCCTCTCATTAAAGACTTGTTGGCAGCAGTCGCTGGAGGGAAAATTTTCTCGAAACTTGACCTCCGGGATGCCTACTTCCGAGTCCGGATTCGGGAGGGGGACGAGTTTAAAACGGCTTTCAACACACCCCTCGGGCAGTTTGAATACCTGGTCATGCCGTTCGGGCTACAGGGGGCCCCAGGGGTATTCATGAACTTAATTAACGAAGTGTTGCATAAGTACCTGTTCAAAGGGGTCCTTGTTTACCTTGATGACATTCTTTTGTATTCCCCCGACCTAAAGTCTCATGTGAAACTGGTGCGGGAAGTACTACAAACGTTGCACAAGCATAAACTGTTTGCTAAACTGTCAAAGTGTGAATTCCACAAAACAGAAATCCCCTTCCTGGGCTACCGCATATCTCAGAGGGGGATTGAGATGGACCCTGATAAGATTAAAGATGTAGTAGGGTGGGAACCTCCCAAAACGCGGAGGCAACTCCAGGGTTTTCTCGGATTCGCGAACTTTTATAGGTCATTCCTATCGAACTTTGCCCAGGTGGCCCTTCCCTTAACAGACTTATTAAAAACCAAAGGGAAGCCACCCGATGATGGATGACAGGGAGGGAGGTGGGCTATTGGCGCCTTGGTGGCGTGCCAGACGGGAGGTTGGAATCCGGGGAGTTGTTGATTTACACCTCGGGTGTGAGAATGGAATGTGGCTTTTATTTTATTATCTCTTTGCAGCCCAGACGTTCTGACCTTGGCAAGTCGGGCTGTGAGCTTCTCTATCGCTTGCATAGATGTAGCAGCTGTGGTTAATGGGGGCGGTGGGAAATTCATTAGCTTAGTAACTTTCGATTTCCCAGTCGCATGGTATTCATTGTATGGAAGAAGGGGGGTCCCCATTCACCCCCTTTCCCTGTATAACCGCTTGCTTTTTGTAACCAAGTCATTCTGAACAAGAGACCTGTTTCAGTGATCTATCTATTGCAGCTTAATAAACGCTAACCTTGCTTGCATCAAAAAGGCCTGGTGTTCTGCTGACTAAGTTAGGACTTCTGACACATATTTTCCTCTAGTAAATTATGTATTATTCTTTTAGTAATTGCTCAAAATCATCTGATCATAGGAGCTCTAAAAAGGAAAGAGAGGAAGATAAGTATCTATATGCCAATGCTAGAAGTCTCTGAGCCAAGATGGGGGAGCTGCAGTGCTTGGTGCTCATTGGCAATTTAGATATAGTAGACATGTTAGAAACATGGTGGAATGGGGAATACCTACAGAGTACAGTCATTTCTGGGTATAAGCTTTATAGGCAGGACAAGGAGGGACAGGTCGGTGGTGGTGTTGCATTGTACATCAAATAGGCATAGAATCAAATAAGTTAAAAAACATCAGGGAAATTAACTCCCCAACAGAAGTGATCTGGGTGGAAATACTGGGCCCTAAAAGTTTCTTCAAAGTGGGAGTGTACAATTGCCCACCTGATCAAACCCTTGAAGCTGATCTTGAGATGGAGAAGGAAATAAGGGAGGTGACTATAGCAGACAATGTTACTATATTGGGAGACTTCAACTACCCTCACATTGATTGGGTAAACATTTAATTGAGGCAGGTTGTAGAAATGAGATTCCTAGACATCAAGAATGACTGTGCACTGATATAGGCAGTGCCACAGTGCCACGGGTGTTTGTTCGGGACATTCCCAATCAACCCCTGACCTTCCTTGCCCCCCAGGGGCTCAGCGGGTTCACCTGAAACCTTGTCAGGCTCCACTGGACCTCTTGGAGGGAGGTCTGGCAGCAGGAGACTTGTCCGGTCCCCCGACAAGTGGTAGCTACCATGGTGCGACTGAGAGTGTCTCAAAGCAGGAGTAGGGAATGGTGCAAACATGGCCACCATGTTTTGCAGAAGCCACAACCACCCATTTTAGAGACTATCACAACATAACATAATGTGCAGCAGAGTAAAGCAGATGACAGTGTGAGTACGCATATGTGCAACTTTTTAAATCTGATGACCCTCTTTAAAAGAGGCCCCTTGAATGCTTCCTAATATTTGAAGAGCAGCTAAGAAGAGAAACAAGAGTAAAACTTATCCGAACATTAATTGGGGGGGAATGAAAATGGTGTTAGAAATGGATGCAAAGGAAACGGAGGAATTGCTAAACACAGAGGTTATGCAACTTACTTGTGAACAATTTAAAAAACTTCTATTTGATGAGATTCAACAAGCGGTTAAAGTAGCTTGTGAGAGCCTCTTGGAGAAACTGCAGAGTTTGTGTTCAAGCTTGGAAAGTAAGACGGAGCTCCTGCAATTTCACCAGGGCGGTGATGCAGAATCAGGCTACTCCCAAGAACACATGCTACATGACATAGGACAGGATTTAAAAGCAAAAATAACCAAATGACTAGTCTAAAGGAAACAACAAGGAACTTTACATTGTTAGAAAATGAAAAAGAAGATTGCTATGATGCCTCTTACAAGAAGCCGATTAAACTTGTTAAAGGAAGAACAGGGAGCCACACAAGGAAACATAGAAAGTGTTCCAGAAACAGTAAAAGACTGGAACCTATTGGAAAGACATATTTCTCGCACATTTTGAAATTTAGAGGGGAAGATTTGGAAATGGAACTTCATATTTATAAAGAATTAAGACATTTAAACATGATTCTAGAAAAAAGGAAGTTACAGAAAATTAAGAAAAGAATAATGCAATATGACTTGTGCTTTAGATTAATTTTTTATTGTTTATGAGCAAAGAAAGAGATTTCTAGAAAAAAAGAAGTTATAGAAATTACAGAAAATTAAGAACAGACTAATGCAGTATGACTAGTGCTTTAGACTCATCTTTTATTGTTTATGAGTAAAGGAGGAGAATTTGTGAACAGGAAGAAGGGAAGATGAATGATAACCTTAATTTGGAAATTCTCTGCCTTTCCCATTTTTTAACGTTTACCTCAATCATTTTTGCTTGCTTGTTGTTTGATGTTGTTTTTCAAATGGATGATTCTAAACATTGAATGCAACTAATTACTGAGTTGGATAGTAATAACTGTATTAGTACAAAAAATGTGTAAGACTATAAAATAAGAAATAAGGAAGTAGGATATAGGAAGCTATTTGAAAAAAAATGAGACAACTATATTCTAGGTTGTGATTAAAAAGACTTACGCAAAAATAATTACTATGTTGGTGAATTAACAAACATGGTTTTCAGTGGAGGTAATTAAGAATTTAAATGGTAAATAGGTGAACTGCTGTTGGTTACCTTATTAGAATTCAGAAATTAGCAACATAAATAACTAGCAAGTTTATAAAGTAAGAAAGATGTGTGTAGAACTTATAAGTAGATATTATGAGGTGACTTGAATAAAATGCTATGAATACCTATTAGGTGATTGTTAAAAGAGAATAGTTGTTGTTTGGGGCAAATTAATATATATAGTTTCTAGTAGGGCTAAAAATGAATTTACCTGTTAAATGTCTTTCTTTAATTTTTTCTTTAGTAGGTAGAGGGAATAAAAATAGTAGAATGCAATTTCAACATGTTAAATGGAAAAGGTATAATTTGAAAAACCAATTACTAGAAATTAGACTAATTGAATATGGCTTTTTTGTTGGAATTAAAGATGATTTATAGTATCAGGATGGAAAAAAACAAATTGAGCTAGTTATGCTATGCTATGCTATGCTATGCTATGCTATGCTATGCTATGCTATGTTATGTTATGTTATGTTATGTTATGTTATGTTATGTTATGTTATGTTAGAATATTTTGGAGAGGAAAGATGAAATTGTCTCTTTTTGTGTGTGTTTTCTTTGTGTTTAAAAACCAATAAATATATTGCAAAAAAAAAAAAAAAAAGAATGACTGTGCGCTGGCACAGTAGGTCACAGAGCCAACCAGAGGATTACTGATCTTGGACCTGCTTCTGAGCAGGTCTCAAGACCTGGTAAGAGATGTAGAGGTTGTTGCACCAGTTGGAAACAGTGACTACAATGCTATTAAGTTCAGCATTCAGGTCAATGGAATTTTAGCCCTAAAGTTCAAAACTGTAACATTTGATTGCAAAAAGGGGAACTTTACAAGAATGAGGGAAATAGTTCAAAGGAAACTGAATGAGAGACACAAGAGAGTTGAATCCCACTAATTGAACCTAGATAGAATGCATTTCATAGATAAGAAAGACACAGCCAAGTCTAAAAGAATGTTTTCATGGTTAACAACACAAATCAAGAAAGCTATAAAAAGTAAAGAGGCTTCTTTTAAAAAGTGGAAGGTCTGCCCCAATTAATTGAACGGAAGGAACCACAGGTTCTGGCAAAATAAATGTAAGTCAATAATTAGACATGCAAAAAGATATTTTGTTGAGCAGGTTGCTAAAAGCATCAAGACAAACAATAAACATTTCTTTAACTATATCTGGAGCAGAAAACAAGCCAGAGAAGCAGTGGGGCCTTTGGATGACAAAGGAATAAAAGGATTGCTAATGGCAGCTGGGGAGATGACAGAGAAGCTCAATGGTTTTTTGCTTCTGTGTTCATTGTGGGAAGTGTGAAGCATGTAACCATGCCACAGCCACTATTTTCAGGAAGAGAGTCTAAATAACTGAGTCAAATTGAGGCGACAAGAGATGAAGTTCTAGATCTATTGTAAAAATTAAAAACCAATAAGTCTCCAGGTCCTGATGGCATACAACTGAGAGTTCTTAGGGAACTCAAATGTGAGATAGTTGACCTACTAACCTGTATATTTAACCCAGAGCTTTTTTTAAAAAAAAAAGAGGTGCCAGAACTCTCAAGAAGGAAATGAAGTTTTCAATCTGTATACTGAAAACTCATGAACTTTTAAACATTTTAAAAATAATTTTGTTGAAGAGGTTCTGGAACTCTGTTCCGGCTGATTCCCCCAGAAAAAAGCCCTGGTTTAACCTATCACTAAATTTAGCTGCTATACCAAAAGACTGGAGAGTAGCAATGTTACATCAATTTTTAAAAAGAGGTCCTGAGGGGAACCAAGAAATTATAGTCAGCCTAATGTCTGTTTCAGTCACATAGTGAAACAAAGCCTGCTGAGGGAACCACCATGGCTTCTGCAAAGGGAAGCCCTGCCTCACCAAACTTTTGAGTTCCTTGAGAAAGTGAACAAGCATGTTGACAATGGTGATTTGGGAGACATTATATACTTGACTTTCAAAAGGCTTTTGATAAGATACCTCACCAAAGACTCCTGAATAAACTTAGCAGTCATGGGATAAGAGGATGGGTTCTCTTATGGATTAAAAACTGGTTACATGACAGGAAGCAAAGAGTAGGAATAAATGGAGGAAAGTAAGAAGTGGGATCTCACAAAGATTGGTATTGGGGCCAGTACTATTTAATTTATTCATAAATGATCTGGAACTGGGGTAAGTAGTGTAGTGGCCAAGTTTGCAGATGACACAAGATTATTCAGGATGGTGAAAACCTAGGCTGACTGTGAAGACCTCCAAGAGGATCTCCACAAATTGGATGAGTGGACAACAAAGTGGCAAATGAAGTTCAGTGTTGGTAAGTGTAAGGTGATGGACATTGGGACAAAACATCCCAGCTTCAAGTATAGGCTAATGGTGTCTGAACTTGCTGAGACTGGGAGGGGAAAAGATTTTGGGGTTGTAGTGGATAGTTTAATGACAGTGTCAACCCAATGTGCTGCAGCAGTGAAAAAGGCAATCTCTATGTTGGGGATTATTAGGAAAGGAGTTGAACACAAACAGCTGATATTATAATGCCCTTGTATAGATCTTTGGTGTGGCCTCATTTGGAATGCTGTGTACAGTTCTGGTCACTGTATCTCAAAGAGGCCATTGCAGAGCTGGAAAAAGTGCAGAAGAAGGCAATCAAATGATTAGGGGGTTGGAGCACCTTCTCTATGGGGAAAAGCTGAAGAATCTGGGACTTTTCAGTTCAGAAAAGAGATGAATAAGGAAGGACATGATAAAGGTTTATAAAATTATTCATGGGGTGAAAGAGTGTTGACAAAAAAAACTTTTTCTCCCTCTCCCAAAATACTAGAGGACATCCAATGAAGCTGATAGGCAGTAGGTTCAGGATTAACAAAAGGAAATACTACTTTACACAGAGTGATTAAAATGTGGAATTCACTGCCAGAGGATGTAGTTATGGCCACAGGAATAAACAGCTGTAAAAGGGGATTAGATAGATTCATGGAGGATAAATCTATCAATGGCTACTATCCATATGACTGAGGGGAACCTCCATGTTCAGAGGCAGTCAACCTCTGAATCCTAGAACCAGGAGGCAACATCAGGGGATGGTCTCAGCTTCTATGGCCTGTTTTTGGCCATCCAGAGGAACTGGTTGTTCACTGTGAAATGCAGGATGCTGGACTAGATGGACCACTGGTCTGAGCCAGCAGGATTCTTCTTAACCATGTTATCTTCATGATAGGCAACAGGTAACAAGAGAGTTTTTAAGCAACCTGTCATGTGTTTCTAATATTCAGATCCCTAACCTACCATGAAAGGTTGCTGGGTGACACACTCTCAGCCAGACCTACATCACAGGGTTGTTGTAAGGATAAAATGGAGGACAGGAGAACAATGGGCCTTGGGTCCCCACGGGGGCGAAAGACTGGGTATGGTACTTGTTACAAACCTAATTTTAATATTGCATCATTTAGCAAAGTAGCCTTTTCCAAGAACACAATAGAAGAAGAAGAAGAAGATGAAGAAGAAGAGGAGGAGGAGGAGGAGGAGGAGGAGGAGATTGGATTTATACCCTGCCCTTCGCTACCCAAAGGAGTCTCAGAGTGGCTTACAAACTCCTTTCCCTTCCCCTCCCCACAACACACACCCTGTGAGGTAGGTGGGGCTGAGAGAGCTCAGACAGAAACTGCTCTTTTTCAAGGACAGCTCTGACAGAACTATGGCTTGCCCAAGGTCATCTAGCAGCTGCAAGTGGAGGAGTGGGGAATCAAACCCGGTTCTCCCAGATTAGAGTCTGAGCACTTAACCACTACACCAAACTGGCTCTCGACACCAAACTGGCTCTCTAATAACAACCTAGTGCTTGAACTGGGAGTTCCACATGTATAACCATTAGAACAGATTAATATTCCATTGCCATGCATGTAAAGGGTGGAGGAGGGAAGAAGCATACTTTTACTACTTTCTTAGATCATGGGGAAGTATTACCCCCCCTCTGTTCATAATATTAACTAAGGTTTGCTACTGTACTTTTAACTAAGTTCTGTTGCCAAGCAGGATAGGTCTAAGAAGAACTTGAGACCGAGAACTGAAAATAAAGCAGGGGGGAATGGAAAAACTACGTGGAGGTAAAGAGAAATTAATGAGAAAAGTGTGGAAAAGAGGGATGGAAATTAAGAGAAAGAGAGGGAAAGGTTGTTTTTTTCTTGCTGCAACACCCTAACCATTGCTTTGCAAGATCTGGAGAAACTGAATGCAAAAAAAGGAAAACAGAAAGGCTAGGCTAGTATAGAAAATGATCTTGTTAGCAGGCTGCAGGCTGGCAATTACAACAGCAGCCATCAGTGTACTGTGTCATCTCGCTCTAGTGTTGGCTTTGGTTGATTGTCTTTTTTTTTTTTATCAAAACCCTCCTAAAAAGGAGAGGAATTTATTCTTTTTATAAATAGAAAAAGGTAGGGTATATAGAGGGATAAAGAAAAGAGCGGAGTGAGTATTCTGTTAATAAAGGTTAGTTTAAATCAATATAGATACAGTTTTTGGCAATCTCCGTGATTTGAGAGTCTTCTTTTCATCTAACAAAAATTCAAAATAACTCTGTTAATGAGGTTAGTAATGTCCTTTGGGGTTAATTATTAGTCATCTCCTTTTTGACGTTTCCCGAACAGTTATTTCTTAGGTTGTCTTCCTTTGGTATCCCTCAAGTTATAGGATGGGCCACCTTTGGTTTTCACTTCTCCCGCTCCGGCACCTCCCTCCTCTGGGCCGCTGTCATCTTCACTACTCAAATCTGTCCACGTTGCGAGTGCTGCCTCTTCCTCTGGACTGGCGTGTCTCTTCAGAAATTCCTGCGCCTTGAAGATGGAGTCAATCTTCTCTCTTTTATCCTTGTACTTGAACAAAAGGCCTTCAGGATAGGTCCATCTGTATATGACCTGTCTTCTTTGTAGAAAAGTGGTCAATCCTTTATAAGCTTTCCTTTTCATCCGGATTTCATAAGGCACATCTTTCAATATTCTGATGGTCTGCTCCCCAATTTTCAAGGGCACCGCTGCAACTGCACGCAAGATTTGATCTCTGGTACTTTGCTTGACAAACTTGACAACCACTTCTGCTGGCAGATTATTTTTTTTGTAAATGTGGAGTAGGCCCTATAGACCTTATCCATTTCTTCTTTTAACTCACGTTGATCTCTGCCAGTTACGGGTGCCAAGGCATTCGCAAGTATAGATCTGAGATCTTCCTTCTCTTCTTCTTTAATGCCCTGAAATCGAAGAGTCAGATTCGATTTTTCCATTTGCAACATCAAAATTCTTTTTTCTTGCACATCCTGATGCTTTTCTAACTTGTTGACCCTTTTCTTCACTTTTCCGATGTCTTCCGACGAGACCAAACATTTCTGTGCGATCTCCTCCATCTTCTTTGACGTCTCTGTTAGTTGCCTCTGTTGACTGTTGAGAACACCTTCCATATTAGTTAAGGTTTCGCTGATTTTCTGTATTTGGGCCAGCAGAGGGTGCAGTAGCTCGCTTGTCTGTTGACTGACAGTCGGCTCTGGAGGGGGATTACCCGGACCGGAAGTCCCGCCTCCCTTCTTCTCAGTTTTCAAAGGGACCTTCTTCATGGCAGACATTTCTTGTATTTGTTTACTTTATAAAAGTTCGTGACGCGTCACTCAGGAGTCCTGCTAACTCATTCGCTTCAATGGCACCCCAAAGGTAATTTCACCAACCCTTCTTCCCTTTCATCCCCCTTAGTTTTCTTATGCAAGTCCCGCTTCTCAGTGGGGGGGGGGATTCCCCCTCCTCCCAGCTGCTTATTTGCTTACGGGGGAAGGGCTCGGGTTTCGCTTCAGATTCAGACCTCCAACTCACGGATCCTGCCGTTTCTTCTTTTTGCTTTAATTCATCGCTGTTCCTCACTCCTGTTGGAAATCGGTGGCGTTGCTAAGTCCCATTACGGGCACACCGCAGCGGGGCCGATTGGGGCGGGGAGAAAGCCTCAATTTCCCGGCTGACTGCCGGCAAAGAGGCTATTCCCCAAGCGCCCCCGGTTTGGAGCCTTTGCCTAAGGCTCACTAGGGTCTTGCAAACCTGCAAAGACCCCCCCAAACTGCGTGTGGGCTAACCACCTCCGGGGGCTTCCCGAAAGGTGGCCGCCATTCGCAACGCCGGAAACCGAAAAGGTTGATTGTCTTAGCATGATCTATTAGGCAAGTTTGTTTCAGTCGTGGAGAAAGGCAAGTCTAGCCGATAGTAGAATGTCTTTTACTGGGCTCAGACTTCTCTGTGCACCTAGTGGCTGCAACCAGAACTGCATTTAAAATGGAAAGGCATTTGGCTAGAATAAGCATGAGACTGGCTTCAAGGGCCCTCCAGCAGACTTGGGGCCCCCAAATTTTGACACCCTCCCAGACACCTGGTTGGTGGCGCTGTTTGTAGCCCTCCTGCACATGTGAGTAAGGAAGTCTAAGGCTTGACTACAGCAATATTTTCTTTGTGGGGCTGCCCTTAGTCAAACAAGAAAACTTTGATGTAAAATGCTGCAGCTTGCTTATTAACTACTGTGAGATACTTTACCACATTTCATCTAATCTGGAAAATTTACATTCCTGTTTCTTTCCAGGCTCAATTTAAGTTACCAGTTTTAACCTATAAAGACCTTTATGACCTGATATCAACAGTATTCAACTGTGCAACCTGTATGTTCCCTCCCAACAATGTTCCCTGGCAATCCTGTTGATCTGGTACAAATAGAATCACCCTTTTCAGGCCATTCTCTGGAACAGGCTTCCGCTGAAAGTATGAAGTTCTTCCTTAGTTCAGGAAGAGCTGTGTAACTGTCCTATTCAGGAGAGCTATTGAATATCTCTGGGTGCTGTTCTTATTGGGTAGCTGTTATTCTGTGTTTGTGGTTTCTGTTGATTTTATCTTGTCATTGCTATTATGCACTATAGAGCTCTCTGGATTGCATACCTCTCTGTGGTTTTGTGAGAAAAGTGCTTTACAAATATTTTTTTAAATAAATGCATAATAAAGTCACACTGTCTTGGTCAGTCCCAAACAGCAGTCTTCTCCTTGTTACAGACGCTTAAGAACATACAAAGAGCTCTGCTGGATCAGACCAATGGTCCATCTAGTCTAGCATCCTGTTTCACACAGTGGCCAACCAGTTCCTCTGGATGGCCAGCAACAGAACATAGAGCCTGAGGCCTTCCCCTGAAGTTGCCTCCTGGCTATGGGATTCAGAGGTTTAGTGCCTCTGAATGTGGAGGTTCCCCTCAGTCACCATGGCTAGTAGCCAGTGATAGACTTATACTCATCTGCTGGGATTATAGGATCTTGTGTCTTTAAAGACTTCAATTGTATTCCCTCTGGATCCTGTAAGAAAGCACTGGTTCCAGTCTGGATCATCAAGCATATATATGAAGGAAATGAATCAGATGCAGGTTAAAACCTAGAATATAGGATGTGATTGGATATGCAACCATGGATGAGTAAGAGCTATAAAGAAAAAGTGTAGCTAAAGATACGATTGCATTATACATCCAGTGACACAACTGTACTAATGATATAATGTATGATTAATCAGTCAGAATCAGTATGATCTAAGATCTCTTGAGACAGGAATACAATAGGGACTCCAACTGAGCTAATATTAAGGATATGCTATAGAAATCCAGCTTTAGATAATACAGCAATCTGCATTATGTTACCATTAATGACTAATTTTCTTGAGATAGATTTGGAAATAAATACATGTCACCAATGAAAGCAAAACCCTACAGTATAGCTGTGTGATAGCCAATTTGATCCTCCATCAACTGCCTGGTTGCCTAATCAAGAAGGAATGCTAGGATCTGATAGGGTCATGAACAATGTTCCCTCTAAGTTGTGGAGTCTTGTGAGCAAAAATTCTATTTTGTGAGCTACTGGCATTAAAGTTGTGAGCAATCTATTTGGCTACTGCATAAATTAGTTTGCTTTGGAGCCATCCTTCCTGAGCGAAGACAAAAATCTGTGAGCTGGAGGCTGAAAAACTGTGAGCTAGCTCACACTAACTCAGCTTAGAGGGAACACTGGTCATGAAAGTATGAGAGGAAAATGGTAAATTACATAACCTTGGATCAAAGGACCAGGAACAGAGCCAATTTAATTTCACTGAAAGGACAGCTGGAACTAAAATGATAGTAGTTTGATTTTTAAAAGGCAGAGTTTTTTTGTGAAACAGAGGAAGTTAATTAACAGGATGAATTTGGTTTAAGGAATTAATGGACCCAAATGCAGCAAAAATGGATTCTTGTTAAACCAACATTACATGAACTGTCCAAACTTTTCATGCTAAATGCTGTAAACAAACTTTAAGGAAAAGTTCTAGGTCTAACCAGGTGAATAAAGGTCATAGGCATAAAACAGAAGCATCACAGAGAATAATTGCTTTATTTGGGTAAATGTTTTGCAGACTACCATCTGGACTATATTCATTGGTTAAGGTGCATGGAACCAAAAACAACCTAACAGGGTGTGATTGTAACAGGAATTTAAAATACACACATGCTTATTCATTTTGGTAGCATTTTTGCTGGAATATCAAACTTAAATAGTAGACAACTGCTGAAAATCTGCATCTTCTGTATATAATAATCCTCTAGTGGCCATTTCCAGCTCTCCCATTGGCTGTGCAATACGCTCCATTCAGCCATTGGCCCATCAGCCGCCACTCAAGAGTACTTGTGTGCCATTGGCTGGGTGCTGGGTCTGCTCCTCTTCCTCGCCCACTCCCACTTCAGCCACTGTTCCCTTTCAGAATAACTGGCAAACAGCCTCTCTCTCTCATGACGAAGACACTTCTTCTGCTTAGCTCCTCTGTGGGACTAATATTTCCCTCAGTAGCTGTTGGTAGGCAACCAAGCTTCTGTCAGTAAAAAGACAAAGGAAGGAAACCCTTTCCAGGCCTTTGTGAGGAACTCATTTGGGCCAGTCCTGACTAGGGTTGCCAGCTCCAAGTTGGGAAATTCCTGGATATTCTGTGTCTAAGGAAGCCAATCTAAGGAAGCCAGAGTTTGGGGAGGGGAGAGGTCTCAGCTGAACAGAATGCCATAGAGCCCACCCTCCAAAGCAGTTATTTTCTCCAGGGGGGGAAGAGATCTGTTGTCTGGAGTTCAGTTGTGATACCAGCAATCTTCAGGCTCCACCTGGAGGTTGGCTACACTAGGCATAGCAGTTACTGCTTCAGAGCAGGGTCTGCCAGACCCAGGTTCTGACTGTGGAAGCTGTGATTTTGGACCAGTCACAGACTTTCAGCATAACCCCCTCCCCCACCCACTGCCAGCTTGGCCACTTTCCTGTCAGAACAAACTGTGAAAATTGCTAGGCAACCAAGCTTGGTTCTGTCAGTAAAACAGGGTTGCTGTGCAAATCAAAAGGGGGATGTAAGCTGCTTTGGTCCCATTGCAGAAAAAAACTGTACTTGTCCTCATGGGGGACCATTGTTGCCCATCTCCAGATGAGGACTGGAGATCACTCAGAATTACAACTGCAAGAGAAGGTAGATGACATTGACCAGGAAGTCCTGGAACTAAGGGCGAAAACAGAGAAAATGGAAGAGTCTCTCATAATGCTGGAAATGGGGGAAGCTGAAACAACCTTAAGGTTCCAAAATATTTCAGAGAAATTAGGTAAAAATTTAAAAGAAGAATTAGCCCGCAATATAACAGAGCAATTTAATATATTAGATGAAAAGGAACTGACAGATAGTATGGAAGCAGCGTATAGGAGAAACTCCGCATACTCCAAGAAATTTAAAACACCGAGAGAAGTCCACGTGAAATTCACAAGGAAATCAATTAGAGATCAAATTATCCAAGAAGCAAATAAAAAGCCCCTGATAGTAGAAGGTGTAGAGTTAAGAATTCTGAAGGATATTCCGTGGCGTGTCAGGGAAAAACGGCATAAATATAATACCTTGGTAGAACTGTTGAAGAAAGGCGGGATCCAATACAGATGGCTCATTCCGGAAGGGCTGTTATTTACTTTTAGAAGCCAAAGATTTAAGATTGACTCAGTCTTTAAATTAGAAAATTTTTTAGAAAGGAATGGCGAAGATCTCGGATGGCAAAGGCCTGACGAGGATGAAGCATCCTCAGAAGATCAAGAAGAAGGAGAAGGAGGAGAGAGAGAACTCGAAAAAGACTCTGATGATGAAATGGCGGCCACCCAGAAGAAAACGGACGAAAAGAAACGGCAAATAAAATATAGAACTAAATCACAAATACAAACAAGATGGCAGCTCAAAAAAATGGTGATGAAAAAGAAAAAATGAGAAAGCCATTGACCAAAAAACTATCCCTAGTATCTGTCAACGTGAACGGTTTAAATAATCCGCAAAAAAGGAGAAGAATATTGCACCAAGTAGGAAAATTTAATAGTGATATTATTTGTCTCCAAGAAACCCATGTAAAAGAAGATCATGAAAAATACTTAATCTGTAAAAAATTGGGCGTGGCCTTTATAGCATCAGACAAAGTTAAAAAAAGAGGTGTAGTAATATATGCCCATGAGAAATTGAACCCTACACTGAAATTTATGTCCACAAATGGAAGGATTATAGGTGTACAAGTTATACTTAATGGGATGGAAGTCTTAGTGGTAAACATTTATGCCCCGAATCAAAACCAGGATAGTTTCTTTTTAGAACTTCATAAACATATAGGTAAAGCCAACCCAGAGAATGTCTGCATAGTAGGAGATTTTAACGCGGTCTCAGACCCCAAAGAAGACAGGATGAAGGTTAAGAAAACTCATAAATCGGGGGCGACATTAACAAGAAATTTTCTGAAACTAGCCGATGAATATAACCTAATAGACCTATGGAGAACCAGAAACCCACAGAAAAAAGATTATACTTTTTTCTCCAATAGGCATAAGTCATGGTCAAGGATTGACATGGCTTGGATAAATTCAGGTTTGATAAAACAAATTGCAGAGGTAGAAATTTTGGCGAATACTTTTGCTGATCATAACCCGTTATGGATTGTTTTTCAAGGGACCCCAAAAGTTACTAGGTGGAGAATTAATATAGGTTTATTAAGAGATAAAAGTTTTATCAAGAAATTAAAACAGGAGGTAAACGAATTTATTCAGTTAAATAGGACAGAAGATATAGGATTGTGTACTGTATGGGACACTTTAAAAGCATACATCAGAGGCATCTTTGTTAACCAAGAGTCGTGGAGGGATAAACAAAAAAGGGAAAAAATTAAAAACCTAACCACGGAATTAAGAAATCTAGAAAGAAGCAGCCATAACAAAAAAGACATACAGGAAATAAGGATAAAGATAAAACTATTACAGCATCGAATGAATGTATGGTTAACTGAAGAAATAGCTAAAAAAATTGAATATACTAAAGCATATCTGTTCGAAACCGCTAACAAATCCTCGTGTTGGCTGGCACATAAAATTAAAAAGGAGAGAGGAAAAAAAACCATCTTAGCATTGAGAAATGAAAGCCAAGTACTACAATGTAAAGTTCAAGAATTAAAAATAATAGTAGAAAACTTCTATAAAGACATATAAACAAACGGCTCAAAATAGTCAGGAAATTACAGATTTCTTATCAAAATATGAAACGGGTAAATTCACAGAAGAACATAGACGATTGCTGAATGGTAAAGTATCCATGTTTGAGCTTACGGAGGCAATAAAAAAACAAAAATCAAAGAAGTAGGAGGCTTTAATAAGCCTTATTCATAAACAGGGCTCAGAAGCCGATGATATTAAAAACTATAGACCCATTTCGCTACTAAATGTAGACTACAAAATATTTGCCTCAATTTTAGCAAACAGGTTTAAACAAATCATGGTAGAAGTCATACACAAAGATCAATCAGGCTTCCTTCCGAGAAGGCAAATAAAAAACAACATAAGAAATATAGTCAATATTCTAGAATATTATGATCAAAAGCCTGGAAAACAGGTAGCATTTCTTTTCTTAGATGCAGAAAAGGCATTCGACAATGTGAGTTGGGACTACCTGAAACAGAAACTCCAGTTATGGAACTGTGGGAATGAATTTCTAACTTCCATTAACGCTATTTATGGAGAACACTATGCGAAAATCATAGTTAATGGAGACTTAATAGGTAATATCTCTATACAGAAAGGTACTAGGCAGGGATGTCCGTTGTCGCCTTTACTATTTATCTTTGGATTGGAAACGTTGAATGTTTTAGTCAGAAATAACAAAAATATTACAGGTGCCAAGATAAAAAAGAACAGGTCAAATTGCAAGCTTTTGCTGATGACTTAGTATTTATCTTAGAAGAACCCTTAAATTCGCTGAAGTTTCTACTGCAAGACCTACAGGAATACGGACAAGTGGCAGGGCTAAGAATGAACACGAATAAGACAAAAATTATTACGAAAAACTGTTCTAAGGAACAGTCCTCTGTAATTCAAAATAGTTCGCAAATACAGATAGTTGACAAAGTTAAATACCTAGGAATAATTTTGACAAACAACAATAAAGACCTATTTAAGAATAATTATACTAAACTCCTAGAAGAAATTAAAAAGAATCTAAATAGGTGGCAGGGGATGCATATCTCCTTTTTGGGCAGGATAGCTACAATAAAGATGAACATCCTACCACGGTTTTTATTCCTAGCGCAATGCCTACCCATTATTATAAATAAAAAATTCTTTGATGAAATAAACCGTTTGGCAAAAGCATTCATATGGAATGCTAAAAAGCCAAGAATAAATAGGAAACTGCTTACAGACAGTAAAGAAAAGGGTGGTCTGGGTCTTCCAAATTGGAAGTTATACTATCAAGCGGCAGCAATGGGCTGGATCAGAGACTGGATTCTTTTAGAGGAGGAAAGGACCCTGCATTTGGAAGGATTTGATCTACCCATGGGTTGGCACGCATATATCTGGTATAATCTAGATAAAAGACAGCAAGTTTTCCAAGATCATATTTTTAGAGGCCCCCTGATCAAAACCTGGAAGGAAATTAAAAATAAGTTTTACCTAGAATACCAAAGTGGCTGTCCCCAACGGAAGCTTTTATTCTCCCCTCTTTATGGGGGAAGGACAAAAAATTGACTTACGAGATGTTATTGACAGAAAATAACGATCTTAGACCTCTGGACTCACAAGTATTTCAGAAAGCAAAACTAACCATATGGGAAAAAATCCAAATAAATTCTAGATACTGTAAGGATAAAAAAAATTAGTTTTCAGAATTCTAATACCCAACTGGACAAGATTTGGCTTTCCTCGGCTGATAAGTTGATTCAAAAGCTTTATAGATTTTTATTAGCGGAGGATCAATTGGATGAAGTTGTTAAGCCAAACATGATAGCTTGGTGCCAAGACTTAGGACATAATATTACATTGGACCAATGGTCTAGTTCATGGAAATTGCTTAGATTTCTGAGAGCGACAAACTACAAAGAGAATATTTATAAAATGTTTTATCGGTGGCACTGGACACCTGATAAGATAGCCAAATGCTACAAAGGAAATTCCGATATCTGTTGGAGGTGTAAAAAAGAGGTAGGATCCTACCTTCACGTGTGGTGGAATTGTAAAAATATCAGACCCTTCTGGAAAATGATTAGTAAACTAATAGAAGAAATTTTAAATGTTAATATACAATTTACACCCGAAGTATTTTTGCTTAATATTCTCCCGAAAGGATTTAGAAAAGATGATATAAGAATTACCCTGTACATAGCTACAGTGGCAAGGATATTAGTGGCAAAATGTTGGAAGAAAGAACTGCTCCCACACAAGGAAGAAATTATTAGTAATGTACTAGAAATTGCGGAATCGGATAAATTAAGCATTATTCTCTCAGGAAAAGATGATTTATTGCATATGAATAGATGGGATAAATTTTATAAGTGGATGGAGAAGAGAGTTTGAAAAACTACCCATTGTAACCTCAAATGATGTTATCATATCTCTTTGGTTTTGTGTTATTTCTGTATTCTGGAAAATATATAAATAAAAAAAAATGCAAAAAAAAAAAAAAGAATTACAACTGCTTTCTGGATGGCAGAGATCAGTTCCCCTGGAGAAAATAGTGGACTCTATGTCCTTTTACTCCGCTGTGATGGCTACCCTATGACAGCCAATGTGACGTAGCAGTCAGGGCTTGTTAGCCGGATTGCACGTAGTTATGAATAATAATGAGGGGAATATGATTGATTATCAATAGGCAATCGGCTGCGAGAGCGAACACCTGTGTATACAGAGGTCAGCCCCACCGGGAGGTGTTGGTAACAGACCAGGAGACTTTATACAGTTGAAAAATAAAGTCTTTTACTGAAGTTCTTCACAAGCAAACAATACACAGTCTCACACACAATTACTCAAGTCTAGGAAATACAGAGAGAGGCAAAGCACATTTGCATTAGCAGGTAAATCGTTGGTGGGCAATACCTACCGGTCCTGTAGTGTAGAGCATTCTCAGGAAAAATGGAGGGGAAGGAAACTAAGAAAATTGGGAATCACGTGTCCTGGCCAGCAGGTAGCACACGGGAACTCAGGCTGCAGACCAGAGTTTAAAGATAGAGGCAAGGGGACTTCCGGTCGGAGAAAATGGCGAATTGACACACTTTGCGAGGTGTGCAGAGTGTACTGCGGCATCTGACGACAGTCTGGGCTCTATCTGGCCCAGCGCAGCACTCTCCAGGCGGGGGAGTGGCAAGCAAGCAGCGAAGCCTGAGGGGGGTTGAGATCGGTGTGGATAAGCTTCGGAGGAAGCTTGTTTACACTTTGATCTCCCTCCGTGAAGAGGGCAGTTGCAAATCAACTCTACAGATGCCAGCCGGGCTGAGAATTCAGCATAAATTCGCCATCTACCGATCTCTTTATCATCTGATTAACATCGTTTACAGAAGAAGCACCGCGAAACCCCGAGACTACAAGCAAGGTAACAAATAAACGATTAAGCGCTTACCTGTTTAAAGGAGACTGTGATATTGAAACGTACGGATAAGCGTTGAAACCTTTAAGGAACTACTTCGCTTGAATTAAAAGTAAAAAGAAAGCTTTCCGTTAGAGAAAAAGGCTGAAAAGAGACTTTGTTTTGCATTCCTGTGGTCAGCCAAGTCTAAACGTTACGTAGTAGAAACGAAACTAACTGTGACTCTGTGATACAGGAAGTGGGCTAGAGTGGAGGTTTTTAGAGGCTGCTGTGTTTGAAGCGGATGGACATTTTATTGTGTGACACCACCTTTACCGGAAGTTGGATTACAGAGACGGACAGGTGAACAGGAAGTTTGAAAGGAGCCTACTCTAGCCGGAAAACCATAGAGAAATTGCGCCCGACATTTTGGGGAGGACTAAAATTTAAAATGTTATTTTCAAGCCGAAAAAGCGCTTAAACAAGTTCTAAAGGTGGCGATTTGGCTTGAAGATTGCTAATATAAAGTCTGATTAACATTGAAGTGGCCTCCAAGACGGATTTGAGAACAAGACCTAGAGCTGCTTCATCACCCAGTCCAAGAATGACTGCAAAGGAAAAAAAGAGTGGCAAGCAGCTATGGAAGCGATGGAGAAACGGATGACGGAGAATCTTGGAAAACAAATAGAATCACAGTTGCAACAACAATTAGAGCAAATAGAGCAAGTGCAAATCCAAGTACAGAAAAAAATATGGAAGAATTGAAAGAACTGGTACTTGCAGAAGTGTCAGGGATTAAAAAAGATACAGAAGAACTTAAAAAGGAAGTCAAAAGTCTGGTGACAAAATCTGAAGATATGGAACAAAAGGTTAAAAAAACCTTGTCAGAAAATGCAAGGTTGGAGACCATGATGGATTACAGGGCTACTCAGAATCACTTGAGATTGAGAGGGATAGAAGAGGAGGAAGATCAAGATCTACGGGCCCTAGTAATTAAGACATTGACAACTTATATAGGGGAAGATGAAGGAGATTTGGATGCAGACTTTGACTTGATTTACAGAGTAAATTCAGCCTATGCCAAAAGAAAGCAATTACCCAGAGATGTAATTGTTCAATTTGTGACAACAAAGATGAAGGAAGACGTTTTCAAGAAACAAGTTACACAACCGTTGGAAATTAATGGAAAGAAAGTAATAATTTTGAGAGAAATTCCGAGATCGATTCTACAAGATAGAAAGAAATTCAAGAAATTGACAGACAGGCTAAAAGAAATGAATATTAGGTTCAGATGGGAGATTCCATATGGACTTACATTCATGTACAACTCGGTGAGATCAACTCTTAAATCTGAAGGAGACTTATATAGATTTAAAGCGAACAATCTGGACGATTTTAAAGATATTTAATTTAACACCATTATGGATTACAAATTTTTATCTTGGAACGTAAATGGATTAAATTCACCAGGTAAAAGAAGACTGGTGAATCATTGGCTGGAAAAACAAAAATGTAATATAATTTGTTTACAAGAAACACACATAAGAAAACAAGACGACAAATATCTGACTAATAAAAAATTGGGAGAAGAATTTCATTCTTCAGCAGTTAACAAGAAAAAAGGAACAGTGATTTATATTTCAAAAGATTTGGATCCTAAACAAATTTTTTCCGACAAAGAAGGAAGGTATGTTGGCGTGGAAATCTGTATGGATAGAAAAAAGACATTGCTTGTTAATATATATGCACCCAATGGTGCAAAAGAGACCTTTTTCAATGATCTGACTAAAGAGTTGGAATGTTTAAATTATGACCAAATTGTTCTTGCGGGAGACTTTAATGGTACAGTGAACAACACATTGGATAGAAAGTCCAAAGCAAGTGGAGAGACAGTTGGAAAGTTACCAAAAAATTTCTTTCAATTGATGAAGCAAGAAAAATTAGAAGATGTTTGGAGGAAGTGGAATCCTAAGACTAAGGACTACACGTTTTATTCGAATAGACATAATTCCTTTTCTCGAATTGACATGATTTGGATGTCAGAGGAGATGGCGCAAAAAACTTATAAAATACAAATTCTACCGAAAACTAACTCTGATCATAATCCCCTACTTTGGATATCTAAAGCAAAACCTAAACAGCTATTTTGGAGAATTAATGAAGATTTACTGGATCAAAAACAAGTTAATGAAATCTTAAAAAGGAAACGAAAAGTTTTTTTGAACTGAATTTGAATAAAGGCACGGACATACAAGTTGTATGGGATACATACAAAGCAGTAATCAGAGGTATGCTTATCTCTCTGAACTCCAAAGATAAAAAGCAAAAGATTCAGCAACAGAAAGACCTTCATGAAAAAATTCGACAAAAAGAAAAGGAACTAAAAAAAAGACCAGGGAAGAAGAAAATTATTAAAGAGATCCACTTCCTGCAAGATCAGCTGAATGTTCTTTTAAATAGAGAATTATATTGGAATTTGAAAAAATTACAGCAAAAAGCATTTGAGGGTGCAAATAAACCAGGAAAGTTTTTGGCATGGCAATTGAAAAATAGAAAAGATAGGAACTTTATATCTAAGATTGTTGAAGATGGAAAGGAGGTGATGAGCCTGAATGGTATAAAAAGAGCTTTTTTTAAATACTACGCCAAACTATTCCAAAAGAAAGGAATTGACCAACAGAGAATCAAGAAATATTTGGAGACGATTGAAGTTCCAGAGCTGGGAAAACAAATTAAAGAACTATTAAATGGTTTAGTAACGAAAGAAGAAGTGACAATGGCGATAGAAGACGCAAAGTTGGGCAAAGCTCCAGGACCAGATGGCTTTACAGCAAAATTTTATAAGAAATTTAAAGAGGAGCTAACCCCTATTTTAGTACTTCTGTCAAATGAGATAAGACAGACCAAGCGGATCCCAGATTCATGGAAGGAAGCAAACATTTCATTGATACCTAAAGAAGGTTTGGATTTGACTCAAGTAAAGAACTATAGACCAATATCGCTATTAAATAATGACTACAAATTATTTGCAAAAATAATTTCAGAGAGATTGAAAAAATATTTGAAAGATACGATAGCGGAAGAACAAGCGGGATTTTTACCAAATAGACAAATTAGAGATAATCTAAGAGTGGTGATAGATGCAATTGAATATTATGACAAGCATCCTGAAAAAGAAGTTGGATTCCTCTTCTTAGATGCGGAAAAAGCTTTTGATAATTTAAATTGGGAGTTTATGCTGCAAGTTATTGAAAAAATGAATATTGGACAGTTCTTTTTAAACATGATTGTGGCAATATATTCAGAACAAAAAGCGGCTTTGAATATAAACAAAGAAAAGACGGACTTCTTCCGAGTCCAAAAGGGAACACGTCAAGGCTGCCCATTATCCCCGTTGTTGTTTATTTGGATATTGGAAATATTATTGACAGCGATAAGAAAAGATGACAGTATTGAAGGACTTACAGTGAAAGGTTTTGCCTATAAATATAGGGCATTTGCAGATGATGTAATGTTTATGATTCAAGACCCAATTGAGAAAATACCACAATTGATGGAAAAAATTGAAGAATTTGGTTCGGTTGCGGGATTTTATGTTAATAAAAATAAAACTAAAGTGATGTGCAAAAATATGACGAAACAAAGACAAACGGAACTTCAAGAGAAAATACAATGTGAAGTAGTCACAAAGACTAAATATCTTGGAATTGATTTAACCATGAAAAATATTGACTTGTTTAAAAACAATTATGAAAAGGTGTGGCATAAGATTCAGCAAGATATGAAGAAATGGGATACTTTGAATTTATCATTGATGGGAAGAATCGCGACTGTAAAAATGAATATCTTGCCGCGTTTGATGTTTTTGTTTCAGACTATTCCAATACTAAAACAAAGGAAAATACTGGATTCGTGGCAGAAAGAATTATCCAAATTTGTATGGGCAGGAAGAAAGCCAAGGATTAAAATGAAAATTTTATGTGACGCAAGAGAGAGAGGAGGCTTACAACTACCAAATTTAAGACTGTATTATGATGCCGTCTGTTTAACATGGTTGCAACAGTGGATTAATTTGGAGAATAAGAAGTTATTGGCTCTTGAAGGACATGATAATAAATTCAGATGGCATGCATATTTATGGTATGGAAAAGTAAAAATGGATAAATTTTTTAAACACCACTTTGTAAGACAATCACTGTTCGAGACATGGACGAGGTATAGAAAATTCTTCTCGGAAGAAAGACCACTTTGGATTGTACCAGCTGAAGTAATTAATCCGTATTCAAGAAATCAAGGGTTAGATTGGCTACCCTATAAAAGTCTTTTAAAATTTGAAGGGAAAAATTTTGTGTTAAAAGATAGATTTGATGTTGAATTTGAATATGATTGGTTGAAGTATAGACAGATTTATGATCTATTTAAGACCGATAAAAGAGAACATGGTTTTAGAGAAAAGAATATTGAAATTGAAACTGTATGGCTTGAGAAAGATAAAAAAATGATTTCTAAACTGTACAAGGTGTTATTGAAATGGTATACTGAGGATGAGGTTGTAAAGGAGCAAATGATAAAATGGGCAGTAAATGTTAATAATGAGATACTAATGTCATCTTGGGAATACTTGTGGAAAAAATCAATGAAAATTTCAACGTGTGTAAATGTTAAAGAGAATTGTTATAAAATGATGTATAGATGGTATATGACGCCTAAAAAAATTGCTATTATAAATGAAAGTATGTCTAACAAATGTTGGAAATGTAAGAAACATGAAGGGTCTTTTTACCATATGTGGTGGACATGTGATAAAGCAGTAAAGTATTGGACTGAGATCCACAATGAGATACAAAAAATTTTGAAATGTACTTTTAAGAAAGACCCACAGATGTTATTGTTAGGTCTTAAAATGGAAGAAATAAATGTAGCCAAGAGAACACTATTATGGTACTTGATTACAGCAGCTAGACTGACTTTTGCTCAATGTTGGAAACAAGATAAAGTACCTGAAACATGGGAATGGATTAAAAAGACGTTGTTTATGGCAGAAATGGACAAATTAACAAGAAAATTAAACAACGAAGAAGACGAAACCTTTTTCGGAGACTGGAAAGACTTTCAAGAATATTTGTTGAAGAATTGGGATGTAAAACGTGGTTTGATTTGTTTTGACAGTTATTGAGGAGAAGTGGAAAGAGACTCAGATCTTTGAATTGTTACCATTAGTAAAAGAAATATGTTTAGTAGTAAATGTAATTGTACAAGAGAAATATCAAGGGGGTTGGAGCAGTGCGGGAAGCCTTGTTTGGGGGGGAGAGGGAGAAAGAAAAATGGATATGTATTGGCTTGTTTAAATTGTTTGAACATGGGATATATCCAATAATAAATTGTATTTAAAAAAAAAAAATAAAGATAGAGGCAAGGGTTGGGGATAGCAAGCTGGACATAAGAGGGTCAAAGGTTCAATAGGGGTCGAAGAGCAGAGAGAGAGCCAGTGGTCAGGCATCTCCTTATAAGCAGGAGGGAGGGGGCTAGTCACAACCCCTGGTTCCACCTCCTGGTAAGTCCGTCCCTAAAATTACCCTATTGGTTGGAAGGTGTAGGGGAGGTGTACCTGAGGAGTGGTCAATATTGAGAGCTAGAAACTTACTCATGTCTGACACCTGGTAGCAGCTAGGATGAGTCACCGGGCCGATTCCATTGTCTTCTTGATGGCATTAGCCAGGCTGCTGATGGCCATCAATTAGTTACCAAGCAACAGTGAATAGTCTCTGCCAGGTTTACGTGAGGTCTTGCAGGAGAGGGGGGGAGGGAAAGAGGCTGCCTGCCTGAGTTAGAAGGAACTCTCAATGGCGGTTGTTAAACATAAGAACATAAGAACATAAGAGAAGCCAATGTTGAATCAGGCCAATGGCCCATCTAGTCCAACACTCTGTCACACAGCGGCCAAAATATACCAGGTGCCATCAGGAGGTCCAGCAGTGGGGCCAGGGCACCAGAAGCCCTCCCACTGCTGCCCCCTCCAGCACCAAGAATAGAGTGCATCACCTGCCCCAGACTGAGACTTCCCATCCATACCCTGTGGCTAATAGCCACGGGTGGACTTCTGCTCCATATGTTTATCTAATTTCCTCTTGAAACTGTCCATGCTTGCAGCTGCCACGACCTCCTGTGGCAGTGAATTCCATATGTTAATCACTCTTTGGGTGAAGAAGTATTTCCTTTTATCTGTTTTAACCCGACTGCTCAGCAATTTCATAGAGGGCCCACGAGTTCTTGTATTGTGAGAAAGGGAGAAAAGTACTTCTTTCTCAACCTGCTCAATCCCATTCATAATCTTATAAACCTCGATCATGTCACCCCTCAGCTGTCGTTTCTCCAAGCTAAAGAGCCCCAAGCATTTTAACCTTTCTTCATAGGGAAGGTGTTCCAACCCTTTTATCATTCTAGTTGCCCTTCTCTGCACTTTTTCCAATGCTATAATATCCTTTTTGAGATGTGGTGACCAGAACTGTACACAGTATTCCAAATGAGGTCGCACCAATGATTTATACAGGGGCATGATGATACTGGCTGATTTGTTATCAATTCCCTTCCTAATAATCCCCAGCATAGCGTTGGCCTTCTTTATTGCAGCTACACATTGTGTAGACATTTTCAGCGAGTTATCCACTACGACTCCAAGATCTCTCTCTTGGTCAGTCTCTGCCAGATCAGACCCCATCAATGTGTATTTATATTTAGGATTTTTGGCTCCAATGTGCATCACTTTGCACTTGGCCACATTGAACCCCATTTGCCACGTTGACGCCCACTCACCCATCCTCAACAGATCCCTTTGGAGTGCCTCACAATCCTCCCTGGTTTTCACCACCCTGAACAACTTCGTGTCATCTGCAAATTTAGCCACATCACTGCTTACTCCCAATTCCAAATCGTTAATAAACAAGTTAAAAAGCATCGGACCGAGTACTGATCCCTGTGGTACCCCACTGCTTACCACCCTCCACTGAGAAAGTTTCCCATTTATACTCACTCTCTGTTTCCTATTTATAAGCCAGTTTTTGATCCACAAGAGGACTTGTCCTTTTATCCCATGACTATTGAGCTTACTTAGGAGCCTTTGATGAGGAACTGTATCAAAAGCTTTCCGGAAGTCAAGGTAAATAATATCTATTGGGTCCCCCTTGTCCACATGTTTGTTCACTCCCTCAAAAAACACTAACAGGTTAGTGAGACAAGATCTTCCTTTACAGAACCCATGCTGAGTCTGCCTCAATAGTTTTTGTTCATCAATGTGCCTACTAATTCTTTCCTTAATAACAGTTTCCACCAATTTACCTGGTATCGATGTCAGACTGACTGGCCTGTAATTTCCTGGATCTCCCCTGGAGACCTTTTTAAAGATTGGAGTGACATTAGCTACCTTCCAGTCCTCAGGAATGGAGGCAGATTTTAAAGAAAGATTACATATTTTTGTCAGGAGATCCACAAGTTCACATTTGAGTTCTTTCAGAACTCTCGGATGAATGCCATCCGGGCCTGGTGATTTATTAGTTTTTAAATTGTCCATCAGTCGGAGGACTTCCTCTCTTGTCACCGCAATCTGATTCAGGTCTTTCAAACCCCCTCCCGAAATCGGTGCTTCTGGAGTGGGCAAACACTTCTCCTCTTCCACAGTGAAGACAGAGGCAAAAAATGCATTCAGCTTCTCAGCCATTTCCCTATCATCCTTCACTACTCCTTTTACCCCTTGGTCATCCAAGGGCCCCACTGCCTCCCTGGCTGGCTTCCTACTCCTAATGTATTTGAAGAAAGTTTTATTGTTGACTTTTATGTTTTTTGCGATATGCTCCTCATATTCCCTTTTTGCTTGCCTGATCACAGACTTGCATTTTATTTGCCACAGCCTGTGTTCCCTTTTATCAACCTCACTGAGACTAGCTTTCCACAGCTTAAAGGAATCCTTCTTACCTTTTACAGCTTCCATTACTTTATTTGTTAACCATGCAGGCTTTTTTCTATATCTATTTGTGCCTTTCCTAACCTGTGGTATATATTTTTTCTGAGCTTCTAGGATTGTCTTTTTAAATAGTCTCCAAACTTCCCCAATGGTTTTGACCTTCTCCACTCTTCCTTTCAATTTCTTCCTCACATGTCCCCTCATACCAGAGAAGTTACCCCTTTTAAAGTTAAAAGTGGTTGCGTCAGTCTTTTTGGGCAACTCCCTATCTGTACAAATGTTAAACTCAATGACATTATGGTCACTGTTCCCAAGTGGTGCAATCACTTTTACATCTCTCACCAGGTCTTGTTGGAGTTCCTAGTCCTTGTATTTTATCAAGGCACGTTGCTGTGTTTAGTGCATACTGGGTCTGTTCCATTCTCCTTCATGAGGAACAGGCTGGTAACCTATGCTGGGCACTGGAGCTGCTGGGGAGGTCAGGAGAATGTCTCTTGCCTAGGTGCATTCTCTTCTGGCATTCTGGTGGGGTTACCATGTGGTTCAGTCCCTTAGGTATACACTGGCACAGTTTATTGTTTTATTACAGTTCATAAAGAAGTTCAAAAGCCTTGCAGGGCAACAGGCTTCAGAGCACAGTAGAGGCTGCAGGTGTGTGTGTGGGAGACAATGTGTGTGGGAGACAGAAAGCTGAAGAGTGAGGGGCAGATAACAGCAGGTTGATGCTTGGCTGGAAAGGAGATAGGGTTGCCAACTCCAGGTTGGGAAATTCCTGGAAACTTGTGGGGTGGAGCCTGGAGAGGGTGGGGTTTGAGAAGGAATTGGACCTCAGAAACATACAATGCCATAGACTCCACCCTCCAAACCAGCCATTTCCTCCTGGGGAACCATTGTTGCCAATGTCCAGGTGAGGGGTGGAGATCACTCAAAATTATAACTGCTCTTCAGGTAGCAGAGATCAGTTCCTCTGGAGAAAATGGTGGATTCTGTGTCATTATACCCCGCTGAGGTCACCACAGCAAATTGATGCTGAGTGCCCAAGGTTGGGGCACTCTCACAGAGCCTCTTTCTAGAGCTTGTCGTATTTATTTCCACAATGGGCCTTATTCCTAGTACCAACATAATTTGAGAAGATGTTATGCCATCTTTCCTAAAAATCAAGAGTTAACAAGGGAGACAGTGCCATATGTCAAGAATGCATTTGGGCTCACCATAATGCACAGCTAAGCAGCATTTATCTCAGATATAATTATACATGTAGTATAGCACAATAAGTATACCACAATGCAGATGGCTGGCAGAGCATATTGTGTTAGAATTCTAAATGTTTCTAAATTAGCCTTTTGAAAGCATACATTCTCTAACAGAAATTCCTAGATGCATTGCACCTTTGCACAGATATATTACTGTATGTGGATTTTCCCACAAAAAATAGCTGTACAATCTTATTGGTCTGATAGAACTGAAGTCAATAAGGTATGCTGTCAAAGATCAAGGGACAGTGGCTGGAACTACAACCAACAAAACAGAAAGAATTCGAGCTTAGCTGTTTAGAAAAGCAATTCATGCAATAGCCCATGCAGCAGGACACTGTGCCTGACTCCCCAAAGAACAACCTGTCCCCAAAGTGAGAAAGGGTTTTGCATAAGCACAAGCAGTGTGTTCTAGATAAAGGCCATAGTATCAATGCAATCACCCTAAATAAATTTATTTATTTATTTATTTATTTATTTATCACTTTCAATTTGAGCTGGGAGCCAGCTCAAGGTGGTGGACAACATTGGCTTCCGGCCGGAGTTAAAATGGCGAATTGACGCACTTTGCGATTTGGGCAAGGTGAACAGCGGTATCTGACGACAGTCTGGGCTTTACCTGGCCCAGCGCAGCACTCCCCAGGTGGGGGAGTGGCAAGCAAGCAGCCAAGCCTGAGAGGGAGTTGAGATCGGTGTGGATAAGCTTCGGAGGAAGCTTGTTTACACCTTGATCTCCTTCCGCGAAGAGGGCAGTTGCAAGTCAGCTCTACAGATACCAGCTGGGCTGAGAATTCAGCATAAATCCGTCATCTACCGACCTCTTTAACATCAAGATTAACATCGTTTACAGAAGAAGCACTGCGAAACCCCGAGATTACAAGTAAGGTAACAATTGAACATTTGCTTACCGGTTTGAAGAAGAAGGCAAAATCTAAACGTACGGATAAGCGTAAAAAGCTTTAAAGAACTAATCCGCTTGATTTAAAAGTAAAAAGAAAGCTTTCCTTCAGAGAAAACGGCGGAAAAGTGACTTTGTTTTGCATTCCTGTGGTCAGCTATGACTAAACTTTGCGTAGCAGAAACGAAACTGACTGTGATTCTATGGTACAGGAAGTAGGCTAGAGTGGATGTTTTTGAAGTTGCTTTGCCGGATGTAGATGGACGTTTTAGAGTGTAACACCGGAAGTTGGATTACAGTGACGGACAGCTAAACAGGAAGTTTCAAAGAAGCCTACTCTAGCCAGAAAACCATAGAGAAATTGCGCCCGCCATTTTGAGGAGGACTAAATTTTAAAAAGTTATTTTTGAATTGGAAAAGTACTGGAAAAAGTTATAAAGGTGGCGATTGGACTTTAAGATTGATAATATAAGGACTGATTAGTTTTGAATTTGCCTCCAAGACGGATTTGAGACCAAGACCAAGGGCTGCCTCATCACCAAGTCCAAGAATGACCGCAAAAGAAAAAAAAGAATGGCAGGCTGCCATGGAGGCGATGGAGAAAAGGATGACAGAAGTGGTGCAGACTTTGGGAAAGCAAATAGAATCACAGTTGCAACAACAGCTACAAATACAACTGGAGCAAATAGAGCAAGTGCAAGTTCAAGTAAAGAAAAAAATATGGAAGAGTTGAAAGAACTGGTACTAACAGAAGTGGCAGGGATAAAAAAAGATACGGAAGAAGTTAAAAAGAGGTTGGTGGAAACTGTTATTAAGGAAAGAATTAGTAGGCACATTGATGAACAAAAACTATTGAGGCAGACTCAGCATGGGTTCTGTAAGGGAAGATCTTGTCTCACTAACCTGTTAGTGTTTTTTGAGGGAGTGAACAAACATGTGGACAAGGGGGACCCAATAGATATTATTTACCTTGACTTCCGGAAAGCTTTTGATACAGTTCCTCATCAAAGGCTCCTAAGTAAGCTCAATAGTCATGGGATAAAAGGACAAGTCCTCTTGTGGATCAAAAACTGGCTTATAAATAGGAAACAGAGAGTGAGTATAAATGGGAAACTTTCTCAGTGGAGGGTGGTAAGCAGTGGGGTACCACAGGGATCAGTACTCGGTCCGATGCTTTTTAACTTGTTTATTAACGATTTGGAATTGGGAGTAAGCAGTGATGTGGCTAAATTTGCAGATGACACGAAGTTGTTCAGGGTGGTGAAAACCAGGGAGGATTGTGAGGCACTCCAAAGGGATCTGTTGAGGATGGGTGAGTGGGCGTCAACGTGGCAAATGGGGTTCAATGTGGCCAAGTGCAAAGTGATGCACATTGGAGCCAAAAATCCTAAATATAAATACACGTTGATGGGGTCTGATCTGGCAGAGACTGACCAAGAGAGAGATCTTGGAGTCCTAGTGGATAACTCGCTGAAAATGTCTACACAATGTGTAGCTGCAATAAAGAAGGCCAACGCTATGCTGGGGATTATTAGGAAGGGAATTGATAACAAATCAGCCAGTATCATCATGCCCCTGTATAAATCATTGGTGCGACCTCATTTGGAATACTGTGTACAGTTCTGGTCACCACATCTCAAAAAGGATATTATAGCATTGGAAAAAGTGCAGAGAAGGGCAACTAGAATGATAAAAGGGTTGGAACACCTTCCCTATGAAGAAAGGTTAAAATGCTTGGGGCTCTTTAGCTTGGAGAAACGACGGCTGAGGGGTGACATGATCAAGGTTTATAAGATTATGAATGGGATTGAGCAGGTTGAGAAAGAAGTACTTTTCTCCCTTTCTCACAATACAAGAACTCGTGGGCACTCTATGAAATTGCTGAGCAGTCGGGTTAGAACAGATAAAAGGAAATACTTCTTCACCCAAAGAGTGATTATCATATGGAATTCACTGCCACAGGAGGTCGTGGCAGCTGCAAGCATGGACAGTTTCAAGAGGAAATTAGATAAACATATGGAGCAGAAGTCCATCAGTGGCTATTAGCCACAGGGTATAGAATGAGAACTCTCAGTCTGGGGCAGGTGATGCACTCTATTCTTGGTGCTGGAGGGGGCAGCAGTGGGAGGGCTTCTGGTGCCCTGGCCCCACTGCTGGACCTCCTGATGGCACCTGGTATATTTTGGCTGCTGTGTGACAGAGTGTTGGACTAGATGGGCCATTGGCCTGATTCAACATTGGCTTCTCTTATGTTCTTATGTTCTTAGGTTCAAAGTCTGGTGACAAAATCAGAAGAAATGGATCAGAAAGTTAAAAGATCCCTACAAGAAAATACAAGACTGGAGTCCATAATGGAATATAGAGCTACTCAGAACCATTTGAGATTGAGAGGAATTGAAGAGGAGGAAGATCAGGATATTCGGGCCTTAGTAATTAATACTCTGACAACTTATATAGGGGAAGATCAAGGAGATTTGGAGTCAGACTTTGACCTAATCTACAGAGTAAACTCAGCTTATGCCAAGAGAAAGAAATTACCCAGAGATGTGATTGTTCAATTTGTGACTACAAAAATGAAAGAAGACATTTTCAAGAAACAGTTTACACAACCGTTGGAAATTAATGGAAAGAAAATAATAATTTTAAGAGAAATTCCGAGAATGATTTTACAAGACAGAAAGAAATTTAAGAAATTAACAGACAGGTTAAGAGAATTGAGCATCAGGTTTAGATGGGAGATTCCACATGGATTATCATTTTCGTACAACTCAGTGAGAGTTACAATCAAAACAGAAGGAGATATGCTCAGATTCAAAGAGAGCAATTTTGATGATTTTAAAGACATTTAATCCAAAACAATGATGGATTACAAATTTTTATCTTGGAATGTAAATGGACTAAATTCACCAAATAAAAGAAGATTAGTGAATCATTGGCTACAGAAACAAAAATGTAACATAATTTGTTTGCAAGAAACACATATTAGAAAACAAGACAATAAATATCTGATTAATAAAAAATTGGGAGAAGAATTTCATTCATCAGCAATTAATAAGAAAAAAGGAACAGTGATATATATTTCTAAAGATTTGGAACCTAAACAAATCTTCTCAGATAAGGAAGGAAGATACGTTGGCATGGAAATAATGATGTACAGAAAAAGGACATTGCTTGTAAACATATATGCACCCAATGGTGCAAAAGAGACTTTTTTCAATGATTTGACAAGAGAGTTGGACTGTCTAAACTATGATCAAATTGTCTTTGCAGGAGATTTCAATGGCACGGTCAACAACGTATTGGACAGAAAGTCTAATGCAATCGGAGAGGCTGTTGGAAAACTGCCAAAAATTTTTTCCAGCTGATGAAGCAAGAGAAACTAGAAGATGTTTGGAGGAAGTGGAACCCTAAGACAAAGGATTATACATTTTACTCCAACAGGCATAGTTCCTTTTCTAGAATTGATATGATTTGGATGTCAGAGGAGATGGCGCTAAAAACTCATAAAATTGAAATTTTACCGAAAAATAACTCAGATCATAATCCTTTACTTTGGACATCTAAAGAAAAATTAAAACAACTATACTGGAGAATCAATGAGGACTTATTGGACCAAAAATTGATTAATGAGACTTTAAAGAAAGAAACGAAAAAATTTTTTGAAATGAATTTGGACAAAGGTACTGATATACAGGTTGTATGGGATACATACAAAGCGGTAATGAGAGGTTTGCTTATCTCTCTGAACTCTAAAGATAAAAAGCAAAGGATGCAACAACAAAAGGCGGTGGACAACATTAAAACAGTAAAACAATCAGTACAATAAAATACAATAAAATATACATGGACAAATCCCTAACATCAGAAATCTAACAATACAGTAAAAATAATGGCGGCATCAGTAAACAATCCCCTCACAAAAAGCAGTATCCAAATGATATTCATGTAGGCCATAGCATGTTTCAGTGGCACATTGGTCAGTGGCAGCTCCTAATCGAAAGCCTGGTGGAAGAGCTCCGTTTTACAGGCCCTGCAGAACTGTAAAAGGTCCTGCAGGGCCCTCATGTTATCTGGGAGCTCATTCCACCAGTATGGATCTGCCACTGAAAAGGCCCTGGCTCTGGTAGCAGCCAACCTGGCATCTCTCGGGCCAGAAAGAGCCAGGAGACTCTGAGTCCTTGACCTCAGTGCTCTGTGGGGCACATATGGGGAAAGGTGGTCCCTCAAGTAGGCAGGTCCCTGACCATATAGAGCTTTAAAGGTCAAAACCAGCACCTTGAAACAAATCTGGTAAGCTATTGGCAGCTTTCAGTGCAGGCTGGATGTGGTCTCGTATAGAGAGACCCATCAACAGCCTGGCCACTGCATTCTGCACTAGATGCAACCTGCAGGACCACGACACTTGATAAAGAGTACTAAGATAAAACACAGCACAGCAGTGTACAGGAATATAGAGGTAAAGGGAGACACACACTGTAACACACTGAGGCTGCTCAGAAATTG
The DNA here is from genome assembly GCA_029375565.1 of Gekko gecko. NCBI lineage: Eukaryota > Metazoa > Chordata > Lepidosauria > Squamata > Gekkonidae > Gekko > Gekko gecko. Next base: position 86,484,583 of record JAPDNY010000006.1, read on the forward strand.
CGGTCCTAAGGGCAGGAAGAGGTGGCTGAGAAGGAGAAAGGGGAGGGGTACACAAAATACAACATACACTGAGAACCCAGGTGGAATGAAAACAGGCCACAGCTTTATTGATTACAGCAGATGGAGCACTGGTGTGGCATAGGGCAAGGATCCAGGCATTGGGTAACCCACCTGTTGACTGATGGGACCCATCCCCAACCTGCATGCCAGGAGTAACCTGGAGTGGCAAGCTAGTGGTCCCACAAAGGCACAAGCCTCTATGAGGAACCCTTGCCACCTGGGAATGGAGCTGGGTATGCTGCTTCAGGGGCTCCCTACTTGTGGAGGCAGGCACACAGCTGCAGCCTCCCCCCAAATGGTCAAACCCAATGCCTGAAACTGCCTCAAGCAGTGACAAGAACAGAGTAATAAATAAAATAACCATGTAAACAAACATGCAGCCGAGGGAGAGAGGGAGGTATGTCTGAAGCTGATTGAGCAGCTCGGCCCAGGCAGCAAGGCTTTTATAGGGGAGGAGCAGACAAGAATGAAGCCCTTGCTTCTCTGGTCCATCCTAGCCCTGCCCCACAGGAAGCATTCTCAAATGACCAGTGATTGGCTGGCCACCAGGAAGACTACCAGAACTGCCATGGCAGGGCCCAGCCCCAAATGCTGTGGCAGGGAACATGTGGCCCCTTTATTCACCTGGCGCCCAGCCCTGTGGTCGTAAAGCAGCCACCAGTAAATCTGTGACCACAAAATTATGCAGCATAAGCTAACCTACCATCAAATTTACAGCTGGAAAGAAACTGTGGATTCCAACTGCATGAATGTGAACATATACAGATTAAAATAGTGTCCTTATACTAAGACAGATCAATAGTGTTAAGTATGAGACTCAACAAAGGATTCAGCTTCAAGTGATTTCAGCTTTATTAAACAGCAACTGTAAGTCAGGAACACACAACTAAACACACACAACAAGGGAAGCACAGCTCCGTCTTTTAAACTCTCCCGGACTGTCAAAACCACACCCATAGTCAGATAAGAACCAATAGTAACGCTGGGATAAAGGCCAATCAGAATACAGGAATAAAGGCCAATCAGGACCGTTCCCTCTTTGCAACAATATCACTCAGTGATTGGGTAATTAGACAGGTTTCACAGAAACCGACCAATAGCAATGCGACATCTGAAGAGCCACATTCAGACTCAAGCCTAACATGTGAATAGATAGGAGCGATTCACATTCAGTACATAACAATTAGGCTACAGATCATTAGCCTATTTAGCCTAATATTGCCTACTTTGTCTGATAATGACTCTCTGGGTTCTCAGACAGATGACTTTCAACTGGACATAGTCAAAGCTAGGACATTATTCATGCAAGGCAAGTGTTCAACCACAGAGCAACGGTGAATTTCAGTAGAAAGCGTGCCAATACAGATAATTGTGGACTAAACATTTGAGAAATAGCTTACAGTCCTGAGACAAACCAAGTGGATACTATAATGTTCTCCATTCAGTTGGCTGGGCTTAGAGCCCTACTCAATGGGAGAAGGAGTCTGGGGGGACTGGAAGAACAGGTGAAACAGAAAATTGGAAAGAGAAGGATAGCTCGGTCTAGAACAAGTTTCAGAGCTATGCAGCATCAGTACTATGTTACAGTTTTCTAATATATGTCTTTGGAACTTACTTTCAGAACCTTAGTTACCAAGAAGAAAAAAAGAAAAAGCATTCTAGCAATCTTTAGTATGAACAACCTTGAACAATACTTAGTATTGAAGGCCTCGTTTCAGAGAGGAAGGAGTTCAGATCAGATGCTTACTACACTGTAATGGAATATGAATAATGTTTAGAAAATACTGTGATTTAGAATAAGTATGCATCCTACTGTTACACCAATTCAACAGACTTTGGGAGTCAGGTATGGTGTACTATATCTATTTTTCACCATAATAATGTGTATAATACAGTACTTACCAAAACATGTGATTACTGATTTAATCTTTGTTTCATATTGTCTGTTGCTTTGGTTTTAAACTCTGCTTTGGCAGTAACCTCTCATTGTTCTGATCTTAATAATTTACTCCTGAAACATCTATAATTATCTAGTCTAGTGTGATTATGACTGTATCTAGAAAGTGTGACTATTGCTTCATTTCTGTGAAACAGTTATGTATTGGGACTGGAACATTTCAGGACTGTTTGTACAAGAGACTGGCTGAGCTTGGAGCTCTAGAACAATAGCCCATCAGGACTCTGGAGGCAGCCAATGAGGAATTAATGGTTCTGACAATAGTCTACCATTGGTAGTTGTTGGGAAGTGGGTGGAGTTTGCATGCTATTTAAACAGAACCTTTGCCCTGGGTCTTTGTCTTGTTCTTGCTGAATATCTCCTTATTAATAATTGCATTTTTGAGTGGCAAAGTTCTATGCATGCCAAAATCAGTTGGCTGCCTGAACTGCCACTCATAAGGCACTGGCTGTATTGGCTGGCTGCGCTGTGGAGTCCCATCCACAAAAGCCATGGCCAGCATCTTGGGCTCAGTGTGCTCCAAGCCAATGGAAGGGACAGATGGGACTCTCCTCAGGGCTGGGGATGGCTGGGGCCTCCTTCCCTCTGGCTCACATGCAGCATCAGGGGTGGGAGTGGGGAGGGGGTCCTTACTTCAGTCCTCTCCCAAGGCCCCCTCCATCCCTCGCACGCCCCATAAATGGAGCCCTTACTTTTCAGTTTTGTTGCGAGGGTGAGTGACTATTAAAACAGTTTGTGTGCTTCAAAAGTGCTACCAAAAATAATGGGGGGGAGCTGAAACCCCAAATATCCAATGTTCAAAAAGGCTCCAGTGCCTTCTGAGAGGCTCACATGATGGCCAGGAATTCCCTAGACAGCCTGATGTGGAGAATTGGCACAGGGAGGAAAAGTTTCCTGGCTGCATTTCTGCTTAAGATAGAAGTATTAAAAAGTGCAGAAGAGTGAACAGAAAACTTTCCCTCTCCCATGCGATTCATGTCCCAGGAAGGACTGATGAAGAACCATCTCTCTGGCCACTAGGAGCCACTGCAGGGCGGTAGCCCCAGCCGGGTTGGAGCTCTTTCAAAGTGCTGCCTCCTCCTCCCTCCCCCGGCGGCACCTTCCCAGGCTCCTCTCTGGGTAAACAGCAATGGCCACAGATGAAGGAGGCAGAGAACAGGAGAACAACATGGGGAACCACTTGCGGCTCATTCCTGTTAATGGCCACTCCCACCGAGTCTCTCAACAAAAGAAGAGATGACCTGAAGGTGCAGGGATGCCAGGAAGAAAGCCAGGCAGGAATATGGGGGGGGGGGGCGGAAAAGCCATGCAGCCAGAGTCATGGTGCTTGGGAGAGAGGGAGGGGCAGGCAACTTCTGCAGGCCAGAGTGCTCTCCCAGGCCCTCTTTCTAGAGCTCATTGCATTTCTTTCTGCAACGGGCCTTATTACTAGTCACTAATAAAGCAGAGCTGATCACTAGGCTTGGGGTCAGACCATCCATGGAACCCAGTATTTAACACAGATTGTTAAATTTGTAAATAGCATAGTAACACTAATGACACGATGCCAATAAATTTGTACACAAGCATTTTGAAAATCACATTTCTGGTTACCACAGCTCCCATTTTTGTACTGTCCTTGAAATTAGTTGCAGTTCAATAATTACAGTAGCACTAGTTATGATAATACAGTTTTACTGGTAGGAATTCAGTGCTTTGTTCTTAAAACTATTTCTAAATCCTTGAAGCTAAGGTACTGATCAATGACATTCTGGAATATTTCATTCCCATGAACACTGGTTCCTATCCTGTTTGGCAAGTAAATTAATTCATTTCTGAATATACTTAGAGGAATTTCTATATTTGTGATATTCCAGTTATCTCTGGGATTTAAAAAAAGATGTTTGAAATGATTATACCAGAAGCATTAGTATGGTCAGCTCTGCGATTGATGAAATTGAGAATTACAACAGGAAGCAGCCTGATGCTTTGTAAAAGGCCTCTTTCTATATTTCCAAGCAGTACCAAGCATGTATATCAAATCTTCTGACATACTATCAGATATAAAAATATTTTTAAAAGCCTCTCTTTGTTCCAACCTTTTAATATTTGTTTTGCTACTGTTTGCAATGACAGTTCCAGGTAAAATAATATTGCATCATTTGGCACAAGTTATTAGATAATTAGGGAGTCTTTAAAATGGATTTTCAAGTCAAATGTAATGGAGACAATTTATAGTAGAACAGATGGTTGGCCTTCATTTGCCTGTTGACAAGTAACATGTTGTCAGCACTTCAGGTTGTTACCATACAGAGAACAGCAGTTTGGTATCTTAATTGGGACCCTGAAGAATACACTGTGCAGCTATTGTTGGGCACTTTTAGGCACAGGAAGCGATACAACAGGGTGATTTGAAGAAAATAAAACCCTGAATTTTTAAATGTAAATGCAGTATTTGGGGCATTGGCATTTTTCCTACTCAATATAGTATGGCCTTAATGTCACTACAGTTAGTGAAAAGTTAACAGTGCAATCCTAAATAGAGTTACACCTTTCTAAACCCATTGACTTCAACAGAATTAGAATAATGTAGCTCTTCTTAGAATGGCTGTCAGACTCCCACAGGAATCAGAACCAACAACTCATTCACCGGGATGTCTTCAGCAGTGGTAGTAGGTGCAGGGTCTTCTTCTTCCTTGTCACTCATTGTGAGGTACAAGTTCAGAGCCCAGAGTGAGTTTCAGCACTCTGTCAGACTCCCACAGCAATCAGAACCAACAACTTGCTTCTTTATAAAGGAAGTTTATTGATCAGTATTGGTATGGCATCTGTACTTCAGGTTCTGTACTGAAACTGATGGGAAAAGTGCAGGATGGGAAAGATATACTGGATTCAAAGAAGGTCAGGGGGTGGAAAAGGGCCAATGAAGGTGGTTAGCAGGACCCGCCAGAATAGTAACAGTCTCCGTATTACCAGAGATGATGTTACCAAGGTCAGGCACATAAACTACAGATAAGAGCAGAGGAAGAGACAGTGAGAAAGTGAAAGTAACATTCCAAAAATCCCATCCCCCTCCCTTCAGCCTCCTCCACCAGCCTCCTCAATACATGGCAGCGAGCTGACATCCTGCCCACCCAGGCCCCTCCCCCCAGTTTCTCTGGGAACTTGGCGTGGAAAGTGCAGATTAGGCGAGGAGCATTGACGTGCATGGATTTAACCCATTTGTTATGTAAGGGATCAAAGTCTTTCCACTGGATGAAATAGCAGAGAATTCCCTTGCGCAGTTTGGAGTTGAGGATTTGGGCGACTTCATTGTGAGGCTCATCATTCACAGTCAGAGGAGGGGAGGAGCAGGATGGGGTTTCCACACATTCGGCCCCAGATCGCGTTTGAGTAAACTGAAATGGAAAATTGGATGAATCCCCCTGAGATTCTTAGGCAAGTCCAATTTCTGACAAGGCTGCAAACCTTTCAAGTTCTTGGTGGATAGATAGACAGAGTCCCCCACTTGCAAGTCCCATTCTGGGGCCCAGGTGCTCAGACAGAAAGGACAGGGGTTTAAACCCCCGCCCCTTCCCTGGCTTGTTGGTGTACCCCGGTGGCGAGTGAGAGGGGGAAGGAGGAGGAGGAGGAGGGGAGCCCTCGCTCGCCCTGGGGAGCCCCGGTGGCAGAGAGGTGGGAGGTTGGCAACCCCGTAATTGGGCGCACATGGGGGGGTGCCAGAAGGTAGCCCCACCTAGGGTACAAAAAAACCTTGGGCCGGCCCTGGGCCCCAGAATGGGACTTGCGGGAGGCAGGAGAGGGTGTCAGCCAATGGGAAATGATCCCCAGGAAGTGATGGAGTGTGAACCAGAATTTGGAAAAAAACTCCGCCCATTGTAGCTGCTTAGAGTTAACATGGTGGGGGGTGCGGAGAGCCTCTAAGTTCTTATGATCTGTCCACACTTCAAAGGGCACACGTGATCCCTCCAGCCAGTGCCGCCTGGTGCTTAGGGCTAGCTTAGGTTTAGGGCTTAGGGATTGCAGCCACCTCCTTATCCCAAGCCACCCAATTTCTTTCAGTGCCTGTATATTTTTTGGACACGTAAGCTAGGGGATGCAGCTTTCTGTCCTCCTCCTGCTGCAGGATGGCCTCCCCAGTGACATTGGATGCATCTACTTGAACCACAAATTTCTTGTTTTTGTCAGGATGCTGCAAAATAGGCTCAGAGGTGAATAACTGCTTCAGTTCCGCAAATGCCTCCTGGCACTCCTCAGTCCATGCTAGGTGAGCCCCGGGCTTTGACCCCTCCGATCCCTTCCCTTTGGTCTTTAGCAGGTCTGTGAGGGGGAGGGGCACCTGGGCAAAATTGGGGATGAAGGGCCTATAAAAATTCATGAATCCTAAGAAGGATTGGAGTTGCCTTCTAGTTCTAGGGGTTTCCCATCCCAGTACATCTGCCACTTTGGCAGGGTCCATTTCTAACCTCCGCCGTGAAATGCAGTAACCTAGAAAGTCCACTTCCTCTTTGTGGAACTCACACTTTGACAGTTTGGCAAACAGTCTGTGGTCATAAAGTGTTTGTAGAACCTCCCATACTAGGGCCACATATGAGTTCTTATCAGGGGAATAAATCAAGATATCATCAAGGTAAACAAGGACCCCTTTGAATAGGTGCTTGTTCAGAACTTTGTTAATTAAATTCATGAAGACCCCGGGTGCTCTTCGCAAGCCAAATGGCATCACAAAGTACTCAAACTGGCCAAGGGGTGTGTGAATGCAGTCTTGTGCTCATCCCCCTCCTGTATGCATCCTCTAAAGTAAACATCCCATAGGTCTAGTTTGGTAAATACCTTCCCTTTTGCTGCCTTGGACAGTAAATCTTTGATCAGTGAGAGGGGGTAAGTGTTTGTGGTGGAGACTGCATTGAGGCCCCGGTAATCCATGCACAGGCGCAGCCTGCCATCTTTCTTTTTTTGAAATAGGACAGGAGCACGAATGAGGACGTGGCTGGTCATATGAACCCCTGTTCTAGATTCTTATCAATAAATTTCCGGAGCTCCTCTTTTCCCATTAAACTCATGAAGTACAGCTTCCCCTGGCATTTTATAGCCAGGTAGGATTTCAATAGCACAGTCAGTGTTTCTATGGGGGGGAGCTCATCAGCTGCACTCTCCTTGAACACCCTGGCCAAGTCCCGATACTCTCTAGGAATGGGGCGGAACTCCTCTCATTCTAGGCATATCATCTGTTTGGTTGGTTTGGGTGGTTCTCCCCACCCTGGGTCCCACTTGTGCTGGATACATTGAGTGGGTGAAAAATGGATGGTCCCTTGGCTCCACGAAATGTTTGGATCGTGTTTCCAGAGCCAAGGGTTCCCCAACACCATGGGCTGTGGGGGTAATTATGAATTTTCACATTTCCTAATGGGAGCTGGCACCCAAAACCACCGGTATAGTTTGATACTTGCATGGCTCCCCCATAGGAGACCCATCAATCTGTGTGAACATTAGGGGCTCCACAAGTCTCTGTGTGGCCAACCCCAGCCCCATGACTATGGAAGAGTTGATAATGTCCCAAGCACACCCTGAATCTATTAGAGCCTGCACTAGCACCTTGGTGCCCATCGTGGGGTTGGCTAGTGTTACAGTCACAAAAAGTAAGGGGGGAGGGTTGCTCACCGCATTTGGCACCATCTGGGGGCGGACCTGCTTGCTTGCACCATTCACAGCAGGTCCCAACTGTTTCCTGCCAGCTGGGGGGCTTCTCCTTTGCTAGAGGAAGACTCAGCTGAGGCCATGCCCACTTGCAGCACATGTTGTTGCTTCAAACACATACTTCCTCCCTTCTTGGTGTCCCCTCCAGTGGGTTTCTTCTTGGTTCCTTTCGGCCCACCTTGCTGAGGTGTCATGGGGCAGCATGTGGCATAATGGCTTGATCCTCTGCATTGGAGGCACAGCCCCATGTGTCTCCACTGGTCTCATGCCGGCTCTGGTGGCTTAGGATGAGAAGTCTTTGGGGGGGGGCTGGCAGCTTTCCCAAGCTGGGGACTCCAAGCGCTCGCATCATTTGCTCTCGACGTTTTCCACTTCATGCACCCAGGCCATGAGGGTATGGGTTTTTGTATTCCGAAGTACTGCTTCCAGGATCTGGCTATCAATCCAATCTGGTATCATTCCACTAGCACTGATTTGGACCACCCTTGCACTTTAGATGCATACCATTTAAACTCTTCTGAGTACTTTCTCATGGAGTGGCCTCCTTGCTTCAGCACTTGCAGCTTGTTCTGGGCCTTCTCTATCCCCTTCGGGTCTTCATACTTCCTTGGCAGGGCCCACATGAAAGCCCCCACATTCTGCAATTCGGGGCTCTGCATATTGTTCAGAGCAAACCAGTCTGCAGCTTGCTCCTGCAGTTTCCCCCCGATGTAGTCTATGCAATGCTCATCGGTTGGGAATAGGTGGCCCCAATCCCTCAGGATCTTCCTCACCTGTGGGGTGAAAAATGCCAGCTTCTCCAGGTTTCCTTCATAAGTAGCATACAGCAGCTCCTTTGGGCATTCAAGGGCTGGTACTGGTGCTGGTGCTGGAAGTGCAGGAGGACCCACTGGGGGTCCAGCTGGTGGTGCAATAGGTTGCTGTACCGGAATGATGGTGGGGCCAGCAGGCCCTAGCTGCCCATCTGTCCCAGGTCGATGCAGCCCCAACTCATACTGCACCTTGGTTGTGACCAACTGGGGTAATCCCATCAATGCTTCAAGGAGCTCTTGGTGTAACTCATCTTGCTTTGCCATCAGCGCTTGCTGCATCTGCTCCATTCTGTCTTCAGCGAGCACCCTTGTATTCACAGCCACCCATGCTGGAGCCGCATCTAGGATTCATACTCCAGTCATCATCTTGGTGTGAACCAAAGTAGTCCATGTTTTGGTTACTTCTGAGTAAAGTGAACAGTCATAGGGGTCTGGGTCTCACCAGAACTTCCCTAATCATGGGACTCCTGTCCCCAGGGTGGCACCCCCTGTTGTAACCAGGGCAGCTGTGTACACCGGGATGTCTTCAGCAGTGGTAGTAGGGTCTTTTTCTTCCCTGTCACTCATTTTGAGGTACAAGTTCAGAGCCCAGAGTGAGTTTCAGCACTCTGTCAGACTCCCACAGCTATCAGAACCAACAACTCGCTTATTTATAAAGGAAGTTTATTGATCAGTATTGGTATGGCATCTGTACTTCAGGTTCTGTACTGAAACTGATGGGAAAAGTGCAGAATGGGAAAGATATACTGGATTCAAAGAGGGTTAGGGGGTGGAAAAGGGCCAATGAAGGTGGTTAGCAGGACCCGCCAGAATAGTAACAGTCTCCGTGTTACCAGAGATGATGTTACCAAGGTCAGGCACATAAACTACAGATAAGAGCAGAGGCAGAGACAGTGAGAAAGTGAAAGTAACATTCCAAAGATCTCATCCCTCCTCAATACATGGCAGCAAGCTGACAATGGCACAGCTAGTCCCATTAAAAGCAATTGGACATGAGTTAGTCATGATTAACTTGTTCCACTGGTTTCAGTGGGACTTACAACCAACTTTCGTAAGTTAAGGCCTCTGATGGTAGTGGAACTAAATAAATGTGTAGATGAGGTTAAGTAAGAAGAACTTTCCATGTGTGTACACATGCAAGAAATGGACACCATTTCTCTGAGTCATCATTAAGTAACAAAAAATGGCACTGTTTTAAATTACCTCTTCCACTGGCTAAAAATGCCATTTCCCAGCGTTCTAGCTATCTTTAAATGTGGTGTACTGTGAATTATGTGTATTTTGGTGAATCCTAACCAGAGGACCCTTCCAAGTCCATTGAGCCGCATGGGAGAAGCCGCCCCGGTGCCCCACCCACTTCTCCCACCCCATACCTCCCCCCTTCCTTTCTCTCTCACTCCCCTCCCCACTTTCTCTCTCTCTCTCACTCACTCACTGTTTCCCCCTCTCATTCTTTTCTCCCCTTCTTCCCACCCTTCTTTCCTTCCTTCCTTCCACTCTCTCTCTCTGTCTCTCTCTTTCTACTCTTCTTTCTTCCTTGCTTTCAATCTTTCTCCCTTCCTTTCTTTCTTTCCAACTTGCTATCATCACCCCCCACTCTCTCTCTGTCTCCCCCTTTCCCTCTCTGTCCCCCCCTTTTCTCTCCCCCCTCTAACTCTCTCTGTCTCTTTCTACCTCCACTTCTCACATCCTCCCTTCCTTCCACCCGCCCTTCCTTCCTATCTAGGGCCCGTTGTCTACCACCACAACAGGCTTTCCTCACTAGTTAATTATAATTCTCTTCACATGTACCCAATGCCCACACCCCTGACTTCCATGCCCTGAAAGACATGTGTGTACATTTAGCCCCATCTGCAAAATGCAGGACATCTAATCACATATACAAGGCCTAAGGAAGCACAGCTGTGGGCACATATGCTTTCTGTATACATTTAACTGAACATGTGGAGAGAATGCTGCCACAGTCTTGTTCTTTCTCCTGCACCTGTTCTCACTGTATGCATGGAGAACGTGTAAACATGTCCATGTCTGTTGTGGAACACTTGCTATTTTTCTCCACATCACTGTATGTCCAAATACCATGTGATATCCATCCCCTTAATTTTAAATTAATATAGAAATAGTTCAAATTCTGATGAATAAATGAAGCCAGGAGTCCAGATGACAATTATTTCTGTGCCTTGGACTCTGAAAGAGCACTAAGAAAGTTCAGTGTTAGGAAAAGAATTTCAGCAATAAGCTTTCAAGAGTCAAAACTCTCTTTGTGTTTGTAGGTTTTCAGGGTACATTTGGTTGCCACTGAAGGAACAGGATATTTAGCTAGATAGACTGTTGGTCTGATCCCACAATCTTCTTGTTATATTCATATGGGGAATTCTGCAAGCAAAGTGAGTCAAATTGGTTTTGGATATTACTATGATATACTCTCCCCCACTCACTGAATAACTTACAAAATACAGCACTTTTGCTCATGTTACAACTATTTCGTGTATTATTTGAGAGTTCTTTTAAAGGGGTTCCTGGTATATATTGGTGGAGATCCCAGTTACCCACCTTTTGCTCTGTCTCCTTAAACCAATTCCCCCAATTAAATAGGAGACTGCATCTTTGGATAACAATGAGTGATGATGGTCTTCATGTTTTGCAAAAAATGGATACAAATTGGCTGAAATGGATATCAAGCAAAGGCAATCAAGTAGATATGTTTGAAACAACTTTAACAGATGGTTGGTACTATGGCCTCCTGAAAACCTAATAGTGTACTTGTCAAAGTAATGCATATTACTGGCTTGTAGGCAATATTTTGGACAGAAAATTTGAACACACAAAATGTAAGGACCCTGCCTCCTCCTCCAGCTGAGACCCTCTTGGTTAATGCGGTCCCTATCTTATTTTGGACTTAGTTACTTTAATAGGCACCCCCTTTTAGAGCCTAAATGCCAGGGGATCTGGAACCTGGAGAGCCTCATTGAGGCACAGCCATGAAAGCCCGGGAAAGAGGTAGGGTGTGCTGCCATTACAAACTGAATAAGTGCCATCTCCCCCAGCTCAGGGTTCTCAGTAACAATAAGACTCAACACTGGAATATCCTGGCATATCCCAGAGGTGTTGCTATTTCATTAACCAATGCCCAGTTCATCTTTTTCCTTTTTTTAACTCAATCAAGAAGGGCACTCAAGTCATTAATTTACACTCCATCCTGTTCAGGAACTATCTTGTCTCACTTAAACTTTTGTGTCAATCAGAATTGGCTCACAATAGCCTAATCAAGATATTTTCCCCACTTCCCCCAACAAAGTTTGACAGCAGTTAACTTTAAAACAGCCAGTGAGATTCAAACTTTTTATCTTGGACCAATCATGTTCCTGGGAAAGTGGATTCCCAAGCCCAGCTATGGGACTCTTCCCCATAAAAAGACCATCCCAGCTCAGTGAAAAGGTGCCAGGTTTCCCATTACCTAACACGCCTGCAACTGTGTTGCAGGCTTATTCTCCTTCATTAGCCAGTTCCATGCTCTGCTTCTTGGACCTCTCCAGAACACAAGCCCAGGTCGTATGCCCCTTTCCTAAAAGCTTCCCAGTTTCCTCCCTCCTACCTTTTATAAGTTGTGCCCTTTTATTGTTGTTGTCATCTGTGTGGTTACTTAGGAAATTAGTTTTCATGTGCCCACTGTAGATTCTTTACATGTTTATTTCCTTTATTTTGTTTGTGTTTACAATCACTCCCTCACTATCTTTCTTCATAATTTTATTGTGTGGTATCCCTATCTAAATCCACCCTGGTATAGAGAGCCAGTTTGGTGTAATGGTTAAGTGTGCAGACCCTAATCTGGGAGAACCAGGTTTGATTCCCCACTCTTCCACTTGCACATGGCTGGATGACCTTGGGCAAGCCATAGTTCTGATAAGAGCTGTTCTATATATATATATATATATATATATATATATATATATATATATATATATGTAAATCTGTTTATTAGTTTTCCGAAACATAAGAAAGCATAAAGAAATTTTTTTCCATAGCAAAGTAATTCAACATTATATAATACAAAAAAGAATCTTGAGTATTTTCTCTCATCATATTTCTCACATCCAATAACACATATATTTTTTTATACTCAACCTAAACCAATTATGTACCAACCCCTATTATGTATTTCATCAAAATCACATTTAAACCTCTTAGTGATTTAACACAGGTAGGCAGTCCTTTTATATTCCAGAATAGTTCATCATATAGTTTATTCTAACCCTGGAAACCGATTCTTGTATTTCTATTTTTTTTTTAATTCTATACCATTTATATTTCCCTATCAAGTTTTCTTATGAATTTTAGGCCTCCTTCTGTTCAAGTATCTGCATTCAGACTACCCCAAATTCTAGCAAAGTAATCAGACATTTTATCACCTACTACATTTTATTACTTGTTTTCTATAACAGCTTCCTCCTAGTAGCCTTGCCTACAGGCACCCTCCTAATACTATTCAGGGATTTTCATTCTGACACCACCTAATTGTTAATAATCTAAACATAAATTTTTCCATCACCTTACATAAACTTAAGCTTTAAACTTTAGCCCCAAATATCCCAAATAGCCCCAAATTTAGTCCCAAATATCCAAACGCAATTATCAGATGGCTTCCTGTTCCACCTAAACCAAAGAGTATAAGGTATCATTTTATACCTTATACATACAGAAAAAAGAGAATTGTTTTGCCACCTACTACACATTGTTGTTTTATTTGCTGTAGCAGCTTCGTCCCTATAACCTTACTTAAATGTCTTATTTCTTTATATTTGTGGTATTGTACTTTTTTATTCTGTCCTTTCTGTTTTGTCGGTTCTGTCATCAATTTTTTGGGTCGTCTATTATTTTTCTTTGCAATTCGCCTAGCTCTGCTTTTAGCTTGCTTGGTCTTTTTTTTGCATGATTGTTCTCGGATAGTCCTTTTTTTCAATCCTATCCTCACCATTTGTTTGCTGAGGTTCTTGAATCCACAGTTTTGCCTGAAGACATTCCTTTTTCTTTCTATGGATTTTACGGATATATCTTTTTTTTTTTTTCTATAAAACTCTCCTAAAGAGGAGAGGAATTTATTCTTTTCATATAAGGAAAAGGGGAGGGTATATAGATGGGTTAAGAAAAAGATGTGAGTGAGTATTCTGTTAAAAAGGGTTAGTTTTAGTTAATATAAATGAATATTTGACATCCACCGCGGTTGAAGAGTCTTTTTTTTCAGTTTAACAAAGTTCAAAGAAAAAAGAGAAAATCTCTGTTAATAAGGTTAGTAGTGTCCTTTGGGGTTAATGATTAGTCGGTTCCATTCTGACGTTTCGTGAACAATTATTTCTTGGGCAGTCTTTTCTTAGTGTCCCTTAGGTTATATGATGGGCCCACTTTAGCTTTCACAGCTCCCGCTCCGGCACCTCCATCCTCGGGGCCGCTGTCTTCGTCGCTGCTCGATTTAGTCCAAATTGCAAGTGCTGCCTCTTCCTCCGTGCTGGCGTGTCTCTTCAGAAATTCTTGAGCTTTGAAGATGGAGTCAATCTTCTCTCTTTTATCCTTATACTTAAACTCCAGTCCTTCAGGGAATCTCCATTTGTAATTCACCTGATTTCTTTGCAGAGAAGTGGTCAGTCCTTTATATTCTTTCCTTTTCATACGAATTTCATAAGGCACATCTTTAAGTGTTCTTACAGTCTGCTCCCCAATCTTCAAGGGCACCGCTGAAACTGCACGCAGAATCTGATCTCTCGTACGCTGCTTAGTGAACTTGACAACAACCTCTGCTGGCAGGTTATTTTTCTTTGTAAAGGTGGAAGAGGCTCTATAAGCCAAATCCATCTCTTCTTTTAAATCTCTCTCTTCTCTGCCAGTTACGGGTGCCAAGGCATTCGCTAGTGTCGATCTGAGATCTTCTTTCTCTTCCTCTTTAATGCCCTGGAAGCGGAGGGTCAGATTTGATTTTTCCATCTGCAACCTTAAGATTCTTTTTTCTTGTTCATCTTGGTACTTTTCTAATTTGTTGACCCTTTTCTTTATTTTTCTGGTATCTTCCGTTGAGACCAGACATTTTTGTGCAATCTCCTCCATCTTCTTAGAAGTTTCTGTTAACTGTTTCTGTTGACTGTTGAGGACACCTTGCATGCTTATTAATGTTTCATTGATTTTCTGCATTTGATCCAGCAGGGGGTGCAGTAACTCGCCTTTCTGTTGATTGACAGCAGGCTCCGAGGGAGGGTTGCCCGGACCGGAAGTCCCTCTTCCCTTCTTTTCCGGCTTGAGTGGGACCTTTTTCATTGCCGACATATTTCCCGTTTGTTTACTTTTTCCAAGTTCACGTCGCATCCCTCAGGAAACTCGCTGATTTCCAATTTCAATGAAACCCCAAAGGTACACTCACTAGCCTTTCTTCCCTTTCGCCCCCTTAACTTTCCTTTTATAAATCTCGCTTCTTGATGGGGGGGGGGAGTCGCCCCTCCTCCCTCCACTTGTTCGCTTGTCGGGGGAATCGGTTTTACGCTTTAATTCAGACCTCCAACTCACGGTTTGATGACAGTTCTTCTTTTTATGTTATTTCATGATGCTTTGCCTCACTCCTGGAAATCGGTGGCGTTGCTAAATCCCATGCGGGACACACTACGCAGCGGGGCCGATTGGGGCGGGGAGAAAGCCTCAATTTCCCGGCTGTCTGCCGGCAAAGAGGCTACTCCCCAAAGCGCCCCCGGTTCAGAGCCTTTGACTAAGGCTCACTAGGGTCAATTGCATAAGCGAGGACCCCCCCAACCGCGCGCGGGCTAGCCTCCTTCGGGAGCGTCCTGAAAGGTGGCCGCCATTTGCTCCGCCGAAACCGAAAGTCCAATTTTACGGATATATCTTGTATCTCCTTTTCTCATATGAAATCCTGTTCCCTCTCTGGGCTCTGTAGACAGTGTTGATACTATGTAATGTTCTCTTTATTTTCCCTCTCCAGGCCCATATTATTACATTTCTCAAGGATATTTTTACACTCTTCTTCAGTTGCCTTCCGCACCTCTTCAAATAGAATTTTTTTAAATTGGTCCAAAGCAATGAACAATTACAAACAATGAACATAAATCTCACTAGCTGGGAAAAGATACAACTACAATCTAGATTTGCTAAAGATAAATCAATAAACTTTATTAAAACAAAATCAGAACTAGATAAAATATGGCTCTCATCCTCGGATAAGCTTATACAAAAAGTATATAATTTTCTCCTATTAGATGAAACACAAGAAGAAACAGTAAAACCATGTATGATAAGCTGGATGCAAGATATGGGATACAATCTAACTTTAAATGACTGGTCAAAATCCACGACATTATTAAGAGCCATATCATTTAAGGAAAACATATGCAAAATGTTTTATAGGTGGCATTGAACACCGGACTAATTGTCAAAATACTATAAGGATGTCTCAGGGACTTGTTGGAGATGTAAGAATAATGTGAAAACATTTTACCACATATGGTAGTGCTGTGAAAAGATCGTTAAATTTTGGAAAAGTATTTAAAAAGTAATAGAAGAAATATTAAATATAGGATTACAAGTAAAGCCAGAAATCTATCTACTCAATATTATACCAGAAGGGATTAAGTACCACAATTCATGCATTATTTTGTATATACTTACCATGTCAAGAATCCTCGTAGCTAAACGTTGGAAATCGGATACGATACCAAGTAGAGAAGAATTAATTATGAAAATAGCTGAGATAGCAGAAATGGACAAATTAAATATGATTCTTTTAGGAAAAGATGAGAAAATCTTTCAGAAAAGATGGCAAAAAATGTATAAATGGATTGAAAAAATGACCAAATGAAAAATGATAAATCTATTAAAAAAAAAAAGTCAGGTGCCCAACTTTTGTATTTTCTAAGTCAATCACTTCGATCTCCCCTGATAATACTTCCTCATTCTCCCCCACCGACATCATTTCCTATCTTTTGCTCGAATTCTTTCCTAGCCGCATTTACTCTTCCAGAGTTGAAGATATTCCTGGGGAGTCAAATAGTAGTGGTCTTCACCAACATATAAGAAAATATATGCTCACTCACCTTCTTGCATTTGCTGTAAATAATAGTTATAAATCCAAAAGTTTATAAAAGGTGATCACAGCTGTGCAGACATGGCGGCCCATGCTGCTCTGTTCTTTGCTCCCGCATCAAAACAAATCTGGCACAACCCCCCAGCCACCATTTAGGGGTCACCTGATCGAGTTTCCTGCAGCCAGACTTCCTCTGAAAGGTCTGGCAAAGCCCTCAGCTGTCTGTAGGACCCAGGGGGCTCCCAAGAAGCGAAAAAGGATGGGCCCAGTCAAGAGCGTCTCAGCTGGGCTCCTGTTCGCTGCACCGTTGCCCCAGAAGTCAAGAGCTGTTCTTGAAAAAGCAGTTTCTGTCAAGAGCTCTCACAGCCCCACCTACCTCACAGGGTGTCTGTTGTGGGGAGGGGAAGGGAAAGGAGTTTGTAAGTCGCTCTGAGACACCTTTGGATAGTGAAGGGCAGGGTATAAATCCAATCTCTTCTTCTTCTTCTTCTATACACAGACCAAGGTCCTGCATTGTTCCTTTCTGGAACCCTTTTAAAGCTAATTTGCCCTTCTTTGGGTCTAGTTTGGGTAACAAAAATTCTTCCCATAGTCCCTACTTAGTGGACAGGGGAAGATTCTCTGTTGTACCCCCTCTTTCTCCAACAGTTTTTTTCTCCTTTTCATTTTCTTTCTTTCTCTCCTGCATGTGTAACCCTTGTCTATCCCATGCATAATTTTGTAAACTTCTATCATGTCATAAGAACATAAGAGAAGCCAATGTTGGATCAGGCCAATGGCCCATCCAGTCCAACACTCTGTCACACAGTGGCCAAAAATACCAGGTGCCATCAGGAGGGCCAGCAGTGGGGCCAGGACACTAGAAGCCCTCCCACTGTTGCCCCTCCAAGCACCAAGAAGACAGTGCATCACTTGCCCCAGATTGAGAGTTCCTATCTATACTTTGTGGCTAATAGCCACTGATGGACTTCTGCTCCATATATTTATCTAATTCCTTCTTGAAGCCGTCCATGCTTGTAGCTGCCACCACTTCTTATGGCAGTGAATTCCACGTGTTAATCACTCTTTGGGTGAACAAGTACTTGCTTTTATCTGTTCTAACCTGACTGCTCAGCAATTTCATTGAGTGCCCACAAGTTCTTGTACTGTGAGAAAGGGAAAAAAGTGCTTCTTTCTCTACCTGCTCTATCCCATGCATAATCTTATAAACCTCGATCATGTCACTCCTCAGCCGTCGTTTCTCCAAGCTAAAGAGCCCCAAGTGCTTTAACCCTTCTTCATAGGGAAAGTGTTCCTACCCTATTGTGGCAAAATGGGAGCCCGCCCTCAGCCCTGGGAGACTGAGTAGCTATTCGGTGGCTTGCAAGCCCGTTTTCGCCTGCCCACCCAGTCTGGTGGGACAGTTTCCTTTCCTCAGTTGCTGCCACCGGTCACTGAATTTACACTGCCTTTCTAGAGGGACAATGGGACCCCTCTGGCTGATTCCCCAACTTTGGGAAGTGGATACCTTAATCTTTGGGTGCCCCCTGGAGAGTTGGCAACCAGTCTGATTTGGGCCCGTTTGGCTTCCTTGGTTTTCCTTTGTCATGTATAATGTGCTGAACAGGGAGGACTATGTGGTCAAAGCACTACCAGGTTTTATACTTCAAAAAGAAGATTTAATTAAACTATGTACAAGGTTAGGCACAGACATAACACAAGCACTTCAACACAACCGGGCAGAAAATAAACAGGATCAAAATGCAATTCCTCTGTCCCAACACACACCCTGATCCCTGATTGTACTGCCTCTGCAGTGGGTGGCTGCAGGACAGGACTCACTCTCCCCATCTTTGTTGTTGGAGTGAGACTTCAGCCCCTCCCTCAGGACTGGTCACTGTTAATACTGCTACCCTCCTGGCTCTCCACCATGATTTATAGTGGCAGGGATGGCCTACATAGTGTGAAGTAGCAGGAGTCCCACCTATGCGCAGCCCCTTGAAGCTGTAGTCCAAGGCTGAGATGAAGGCTGAGACTAACTCCTCCCTGGATGGGCAGAAACCTTTATCTGGGTGGCTCTGCCCCTGGGTTGGGTCCCTACTTTCCCACACTTTTTCTCCAAAGCTGCTGGGAAATGTAGGCAGGGAGGTATGGCAGCACCATTGTCCCCTATGGAGAACGTCTCCCCTCTACAAGTGTTGCCAGAGGCAGTGCCTTTTACTCTTGGGTAGCCCCAAAACAGGGGTGCCCTACTTTCTAACCTTAACCAAAGTCCCCAAAAGACAAGCACTCTCACCTTGAACCACAAAGTCAGGCTGCAAGTGGTCTGCAAAAAGGGATCCCATATTCAGGTTTCATAAGGTTACCTCAGAGCAAGTCTCCAGTCTTCCCCCTCCACCCAGCGGAGATTATGCTTATGGAATAACAATGGATTCTACCAGGTACAGTATCTACATT
Organism: Gekko gecko; assembly: GCA_029375565.1. Taxonomy (NCBI): domain Eukaryota; kingdom Metazoa; phylum Chordata; class Lepidosauria; order Squamata; family Gekkonidae; genus Gekko; species Gekko gecko. The sequence continues at coordinate 86,503,598 of JAPDNY010000006.1, forward strand.
TCTACAAACTTTTTAGAGGCCATCTGGCAGATAACTCTGTCTCCAGTAATTCCTTGTCTGAATTCTTTGTCTTTCTTGCTCTGTCACCCAAGATACTGGGATAAACCAATTAATCATTCAAATGTTTAACAATCCTTCTTGACAGTAATCAGGGATGTCTCCCACCTTTTGTCTACCCTGGCCAGGACCATTAGTAAGTCAGATAATCCATTTAACTAGCTACCCAATGCCTGGTTTTTATTGTTAAATCCAGACCCTGCCTCTCCGGAAGCTCATTGGTCATACCTAACTTCTGCCCCTTCTGGCATCACACACCCCTGGGACTCATCATTGGTCCATAAGAACATAAGAACATAAGAGAAGCCAATGTTGAATCAGGCCAATGACCCATCTGGTCCAACACTCTGTCACACAGCAGCCAAAATATACCAGGTGCCATCAGGAGGTCCAGCAGTGGGGCCAGGGTACCAGAAGCCCTCCCACTGCTGCCCCCTCCAGCACCAAGTATAGAGTGCATCACCTGCCCCAGACTGAGAGTTCCCATCTATACCCTGTGGCTAATAGCCACTGATGGACTTCTGCTCCATATGTTTATCTAATTCCCTCTTGAAACTCTCCATGCTTGTAGCTGACACCACCTCCTGTGGCAGTGAATTCCATATGTTAATCACTCTTTGGGTGAAGAAGTATTTCCTTTTATCTGTTCTACCCCGACTGCTCAGCAATTTCATGGAGTGCCCACAAGTTATTGTATTGTGAGAAAGGGAGAAAACTACTTCTTTCTCAACCTGCTCAATCCCATGCATAATTTTATAAACCTCGATCATGTCACCCCTCAGCCGTCGTTTCTAGAAGCCAAAGAGCCCCAAGAATTTTAACCTTTCTTCATAGGGAAGGTGTTCCAACCCTTTTATCATTCTAGTTGCCCTTCTCTGCACTTTTTCCAATGCTATAATATCCTTTTTGAGATGTGGCGACCAGAACTGTACACAGTATTCCAAATGAGGTCGCACCAATGATTTATACAGGGGCATTATGATACTGGCTGATTCGTTTTCAATTCCCTTCCTAATAATCTCCAGCATAGCGTTGGCCTTCTTTATTGCAGCTACACACTGTCTAGACATTTTCATCGAGTTATCCACTACGACTCCAAGATCTCTCTCTTGGTCCATCTCTGCCAGTTCAGACCCCATCAACGTGTATTTATATTTAGGATTTTTGGCTCCAATGTGCATCACTTTGCACTTGGCCACATTGAACCCCATTTGCCACGTTGATGCCCACTCACCCATCCTCGACAGATCCCTTTGGAGTGCCTCACAATCCTCTCTGGTGTTCACCACCCTGAACAACTTCGTGTCATCTGCAAATTTAGCCACTTCACTGCTTACTCCCAACTCCACATCGTTAGTAAACAAGTTAAAATGCATCGGACAGAGTACTGATCCCTGTGATATCCCACTGCTTACCACCCTCCACTGAGAAAGTTTCCCATTTATACTCACACTCTGTTTCCTATTTATAAATCAGTTTTTGATCCACAAGAGGACTTGTCCTTTTATCCCATGACTATTGAGCTTACTTAGGAGCCTTTGATGAGGAACTGTATCAAAAGCTTTCCGGAATTCAAGGTAAATAATATCTATTGGGTCCCCCTTGTCCATATGTTTGTTCACTCCCTCAAAAAACACTAACAGGTTAGTGAGACAAGATCTTTCCTTACAGAACCCATGCTGAGTCTGCCTCAATAGTTTTTGTTCATCAATGTGCCTACTAATTCTTTCCTTAATAACAGTTTCCACCAACTTACCCGGTATCGATGTCAGACTGACTGGCCTGTAATTTCCTGGATCTTCCCTGGAGCCCTTTTTAATGATGGGAGTGATATTAGCTACCTTCCAGTCCTCAGGAATGGAGGCAGATTTTAAAGAAAGATTACATATCTTTGTCAGGAGATCCACAAGTTCACATTTGAGTTCTTTCAGAACTCTCCAGGTAATCTATTGTTCTCACCTGAGACCAGCCCCCAGGGCCGCCCATTGGTCTGCATTCTTTGCCAGTGCTAATATCCCAGCATGCACATGGCCTTAGATGGTGTGTTTTCTGCCATGATCCAAAATAGCAGGCCACCCCTGAACTGTCTGAGTTCGGCCAGAATCCATGGACCTCTGCACATCTGGACAGGCTGTATCACCCCTCTATAACCCATCAATCACCTCTGCTTCCTTAGTGCTATACTGTGTGAATATTGTGTGTATGCTTGAGAATATTTAGTAAAGAAATCATTATTTTAGCCACCCAGTTTCTGTGTCTGTTCCTGGGTACTTGGGAATTCTAACTCTGGTATACACAGGTCAGATCCTATGGATAAGCCAATTGTATATTAATAATTATAATTACCCATCTTTATTAAATAATAGAGTAATTTGGATAACACAAGGACTACCAGATTGGTGGCCATTTTGAGGTAAACTGCTGCCTCTGCCTGGCAGCCATTTTGTTACACCTTTTATCATTCTAGTTGCCCTTTTCTGCACTTTTTCCAATGCTATAATATCATTTTTGAGGTGTGGTGACCAGAACTGTACACAGTACTCCAAATGAGGTTGCACCATCGATTTATACAGGGGCATTATGATACTGGCTGATTTGTTTTCCATTCCCTTCCTAATAATCCCGAGAATAGCATTGGCCTTTTTTATTGCAGTTGCACACTGTCTTGACATTTTCATTGAATTATCTACTACGACTCCAAGATCTCTCTCTTGGTCAGTCTCTGCCAGTTTGGACCCCAGCAATGTGTATTTATAGTTAGTACTTTTGGCTCCAATGTGCATCACTGTGCACTTGGCCACATTGAACCCCATTTGCCATGCTGATGCCCACTCATCCATCCTTGACAGATCCTTTCGGAGTGCCTCAATTTCCTCAATGGTTCTTACTACCCTGAACAACTTTGTGTCATCGGCAAATTTAGCCACTTTACTGCTTACTCCCAATTCCAAATCCCTCTATAATATAATCCTCATTTGGGGTAGCAAGATTCCATGCACTCCCTCAGCCATTGGCCTGTCAGCTGCCATTCAAGAGTACTCATGTGCCATTGGCCTATTGCTGGGTCTGCTCCTCTTCCCTGCCCACTCCCCCTTCAACCCCCTGTGCCCTGTCAGAATTACTGGTAAACGGCTTTCTCTCTTGATGAAGATACTTCTCCTGCTTGCTTCTCCTGCAGTGTGGGACTAACTGTCCCCTCAGTGGATGTTGGTAGGTGTAATGAAATGGCAGAAGAACATAAGAACATAAGAGAAGTCAATGTTGAATCAGGCCAATGGCCCATCTAGTCCAACACTCTGTCACACAGCTGCCAAAATATACCAGGTGCCATCAGGAGGTCCAGCAGTGAGGCCAGGGTACCAGAAGCCCTCCCACTGCTGCCCCCTCCAGCACCAAGTATAGAGTGCATCACCTGCCCCAGACTGAGAGTTCCCATCTATACCCTGTGGCTAATAGCCACTGATGGACTTCTGCTCCATATGTTTATCTAATTCCCTCTTGAAACTCTCCATGCTTGCAGCTGCCACCACCTCCTGTGGCAGTGAATTCCATATGTTAATCTCTCTTTGGGTGAAGAAGTATTTCCTTTTATCTGTTCTAACCCGACTGCTCAGCAATTTCATGGAGTGCCCACGAGTTATTGTATTGTGAGAAAGGGAGAAAAGTACTTCTTTCTCAACCTGCTCAATCCCATTCATAATCTTATAAACCTTGATCATGTCACCCCTCAGCCGTCGTTTCTCCAAGCTAAAGAGCCCCAAGCGTTTTAACCTTTCTTCATAGGGAAGGTGTTCCAACCCTTTTATCATTCTAGTTGCCCTTCTCTGCACTTTTTCCAATGCTATAATATCCTTTTTGAGATGTGGTGACCAGAACTGTACACAGTATTCCAAATGAGGTTGCACCAATGATTTATACAGGGGCATGATGATACTGGCTGATTTGTTTTCAATTCCCTTCCTAATAATCCCCAGCATACCGTTGGCCTTCTTTATTGCAGCTACACACTGTCTAGACATTTTCATTGAGTTATCTACTACGACTCCAAGATCTCTCTCTTGGTCCGTCTCTGCCAGTTCAGACCCCATCAACATGTATTTATATTTCGGATTTTTGGCTCCAATGTGCATCACTTTGCACTTGGCCACATTGAACCCCATTTGCCACGTTGACGCCCACTCACCCATCCTCGACAGATCCCTTTGGAGTGCCTCACAATCCTCCCTGGTTTTCACCACCCTGAAAAACTTCGTGTCATCTGCAAATTTAGCCACTTCATTGCTTACTCCCAATTCCAAATCATTAATAAACAAGTTAAAAAGCATCAGACCGAGTACTGATCCCTGTGGTACCCCACTGCTTACCCCCCTCCACTGAGAAAGTTTCCCATTTATACTCACTCTCTGTTTTCTATTTATAAGCCAGTTTTTGATCCACAAGAGGCCTTGTTCTTTTATCCCATGACTATTGAGCTTACTTAGGAGGCTTTGATGAGGAACTGTATCAAAAGCTTTCCGGAAGTCAAGGTAAATAATATCTATTGAGTCCCCCTTGTCCATATGTTTGTTCACTCCCTCAAAAAACACTAACAGGTTAGTGAGATAAGATCTTCCCTTACAGAACCCATGCTGAGTCTGCCTCAATAGTTTTTGTTCATCAATGTGCCTACTAATTTTTTCCTTAATAACAGTTTCCACCAACTTACCTGGTATCGATGTCAGACTGACTGGCCTGTAATTTCCTGGATCTCCCTTGGAGCCCTTTTTAAAGATGGGAGTGATATTAGCTACCTTCCAGTCCTCCGGAATGGAGGCAGATTTTAAAGAAAGATTACATATTTTGAAATGGCATATTTGAGTTCTTTCAGAACTCTCGGATGAATGCCATCCGGGCCTGGTGATTTATTAGTTTTTAAATTGTCCATCAGTCGGAGGACTTCCTCTCTTGTCACCGCAATCTGATTCAGGTCTTTCAAACCCCCTCCCGAAATCCGTGCTTCTGGAGTGGGCAAACACTTCTCCTCTTCCACAGTGAAGACAGAGGGTGCCTCACACTCCTCCCTGTGGTTGTAAGATGGCTGTGGTTCTTTGTTTAAAATATTCCCCCGTAAGGTTTAATTGAGTTGTAGTTCCAGAGAAGGGTCTGCAGGGGTATTACTCACTGGGTTGAAAGGGACTTTCTCATCTGCTGGACTACACTTACCAGCATTCCCAAGGCCAAAAAGTGTGGGAAAACAGGGACTGGCAGGGACTGACAAGGCAGTCTTCATCCCTGGGAGGCAGCAGAAATGCAGCCACTCCACAGTTGGCTGGCCTGGGGAATGAATGGAAGTTTCCCTTCTTTCTTGAGCAAGAGAGAGAGGCTGAAGTACAGCCAGTGGCTGGTCCGAGAAATCCTATCCTGAGGTAGAGAGTATTGGTCTAGGGAAAGAGGATTGCACATTGGAGCCTGTTGATTTATGCCATGTTGGTTCATAGTGTGTGCTTACTCCTACCGTGTTTGTGTGCTCCATAACTGTGTAAATACTTAAATAATTTTTTAAATTTGGGCTAATAATCTGTGTTGTGCTCTGACCTCCCCTGCCCTGCACAATACCAAAGGGAGACGGTAGTCCAGGGAAGCAAGGAAAGACCAGACCCTTGGGTTGCCAACATTCCAGGGATCCCCCAAAGATTGAGGATTCCATCTCCAAATAGAGATATTTGGCCAGAGGGGTCTCACTGTCCCTCTAAAAAGGTAGTGATGATTCCGTGAGTCATGGCAGTGAATTTAAGGAGTGAGATATGCGCACGGAACAAGGGTGGGAGGCAAACAGCTGAGCTGTAAACTGAAGCCTTTTTCGCCATGGTAGGCAATCAAGCTTGATTCAGACAAAGGAAGGAAACCCTTTGCAGGCCTTTGTGAGGAAGTCATTGGGGCCAGTCCTGAGTCTAGTGTTGCCAGCTCCAGGTAGGGAGATTCCTTGAGATTTTCTGGAAGAATCTATGGAAGCCAGGGTTTGGGGAGGGGAGAGGCCTCAGCTGAACAGAATGTCATACAGCCCACCTTCCAAAGCAGTTATTTTCTCCGGGGGTGGGGGGAGATCTGTTGTCTGGAGTTCAGTTGTGATACCTGGTGATCTTCAGGCTCCACCTGAAGGTTGGCTGTCCTAGGTATAGCAGGCAGTGCTTCAGAGCAAGTTCTGCTAGATCCAGGTTCTTGCTGTAGAAGCTGAGTGGGTGATTTTGGATCGGTCACAGACTTTCAGCCTAACCTACCTCACAGAGTTGTTGTGCAAGTCGAAAGGGGGAGAAGAAAATGATGTAAGCTGCTTTGGTCCCCATTGCAGAGAAAGATTACTTTTCCTCTTGGGAAACCATTGTTGCCAATCTCCAGGTGAGGGCTGGAGATCACTTAGAATTACAACTGCTCTTGAGATAGCAGAGATCAGTTCCCCTGGAGAAAATGGTGAACTCTGTGGCAGTCAGGGCTTCAGAGCACAGAAAATAGTGGACTCTGGCAGTCAGGGCTTCAGAGCATGGGAGAGGCTGCAGGTGTGTGTGGGGGGGAATAGGAAGCTGAAGAGAGAGGGGAAGTAAAGGTAGGTTGATGATTGGCCAGGAAGGAGATACAGTTGCCACCTCCGGGTGAGATATTCCTGGAGATTTGAGAGATGGAACCCGGAGAGAATGAGGTTTGAGGAGGGGTGGGACCTCAGACAGGTACAATGTCGTAGACTCCACCCTCCCAACCAGCCATTCCCATCTTAGGAACCACTGTTCCCAATCTCAGGAGAGGGGTGGAAATCACTCAGAATTACAACTGATCTCCAGGAGGGAGGGTGGAGGAGATGCAAAGCTGAAATCAGAGGGGCAGATAATGGCAGTTTGATGCTTGGTTGGGAAGGAGATAGGGTTGCCAACTCCAGGTTGGGAAATTCATAGAGATTTGAGGGGTGGAGCCTGGAGAGGGTGAGGTTTGAGGAGTGGTGGGATCTCAGACAGGTACAATGCCATAGACTCCACCCTTGAAACCAGCCATTTCCTCCTGGGCAACAATTGTTGCCAATCTCCAGGTGAGGGCTGGAGATCACTGAAAATTACAACTGCTCTTCAGGTAGCAGAGATCAGTTCCTCTGGAGAAAATGGTGGACTCTGTGTTATTATACCCTGCTGAGGTCACCACAGCACATTGACGCTGAGTGCCCAAGGACTTGGCAATCCCAGCGCCTCTTTCTAGAGCTCATTATATTTATTTCCACAATGGACCTTATTCCTAGTCATTGATAAAAAAGTTAAAAAGCATTGGACCCAGTACTGATCCCTGTGGTACCCCACTGCTTACCACCCTCCACTGAGAAAATTGCCCATTTATACTCACACTCTGTTTCCTATTAATTAGCCAGTTTTTGATAAACAAAAGGATAAAGAAAAAATTAACTTTTTTCCCACCATAGAGAACAATGGTGGGAATAGGGGCAACCTGTCTGGGGGCCCATGGATTTGGATCCCCTAGTCCAATATTCTTGAAACTTGGTGGGTATCTTGGGGAGAGGCTCCATCAGCTACCCTGTGAGTTTGGAGCCTCTCCCTCAAACCCCCTCCCCTCCAGCCCCCAGAATAGACCCTATGTTTTCACCATTGACTTCAATGGCCCTTAAGATATAATGAGGCCGAATTGCAGCCGAATTTCTTTCATTCCCTCCTTTCCCTCTTTCTTTTTCCTCTTTCCCTCCTTCTTCTCTTCTCTTTCTTTCTTTCCCACCTTCTTCTCTTCTCTTTTTTCCTCCTTTCCTGTTTCCCTTCTTCTTCCCTCTTTCTTTCCCTCCCCTTTCCTTCTCTTTCTTTCCCTCTTTCCTTCCTTCTTTCCTTCTCTCTACTCTCTCTCTTTCCTTCCCTCTTTCCTCCTTCTGTGGCCCAACTCTCATGAGAAGGAGTTTAAACTTTAAACCCCTTCTCTCTTAGCTCCCGCACCCAGACCAGCTGGGGAAGGGAAGGGGAGGCTTTTGAAGATGCCTCCCCCCCTTTTGCTTCCCCTTCTGACATCACTTCCGGTGATGTCAGGAGGCATGGCATATGCTAATAGTCTAATAGCTCATTAGCATACCATATGCTGATGAGCTCCTGCAGCTGTTTTTCTATGAAAAGACCCCTGACTTTAGCCCATCTATTGCTGTCCCGTGCATAAAGTACATTTCCTGAATCTGTTTGAAATCCAAGGGGGACGATAGGGTAGACAGGGAAGGACTTGTTGGTATCTACAGTGATAATGATTAAATCTAATTGCTGAGTGGCTGAATTAAAACAGGCATTAGCCAAAGACCACCATTGTTCCAACTTAATTTCTCCTTCAGTGAGATTCTTTTTCATGATTTGTCTAACTTCCAGAGGGATGTTCCCTTCCATAGCTTGCCTGATGATTCCCATAGCAGTGGCCACATTGACAGTTTGAGTCTGCGTGCACACAAGTGCAATAGAGATATTAAATTGCAGGGATTGGATGCCTCCAGTGAGGACCACAAAATCATTTTCTATTATTTCCTCCTATGCAATGAGGAGAGGGCTAGTGACTTGTACATTTGACACCGACTTCAGGAATTGAACGATGGGGTCACCTATTTTCCCATGTCTGCAGAAATTTGGGAGACTTTGTTTGCTATTATTTTAATGTTTGCTGCGTCTAGGGCAGCCATTCCTGCCCCTGCTGGGGCAAACCTGTTGGACATACTGCATTTCAGGCAGGTGAAGGGGCTCTTTTTTTTGCCAGATCTGAGTCCACTTTGCCCAGCCATAATGGCTTGGCTATACATAGGGGGTGCATGCTGTAAAGCCAGAGGAAGTGTCCAGTCCCATCAGGCTAACATGGACTGTCTTTACTGAAATTTGGGGCCAGATTAAAACTATTTCTTGATTATTAAACTTCAGTGCATTGGAGCCTACTACAGGGTGAGTCAGATTATGGAGGTTCCCATCTTCCTTGATTAATGGGTCGAAAATGAGGTTCATCTTATGGACTGACCCCATAAGCAGGGGGAAATTTCCTTTTTGATGGGAGGAGCTAATAACTAGCATTCCCAGAGTTTTGAAGTTAAATTCATTTGGGGCTTGTGTGCAAGGGGTGCCAGTCAAGCTGACCATCCAATCTGGGGGACCTTGTTGATATAGGTCTTTCTGAACTGCAGTCCAGTTTAGGGGTGTCCATTCAATCTTATGGAAGGTAAAATTGGTACCAGAGGGGTCTGTTAGAGTAACAGGAAATTCCACCTCTCCCTTCAGGAGGCAGTGGATGCCAATAGAAATAATGATTTTTAAAGGGTCTCCCTCATTCCATATTGCTGCGGAGACTATAGCAATTTCACATTGAGAAGTACTGCCATTGACAGGCACCTTAACCTATGTCTTGGGAGGAGTTGGTGGTGTCCTCCTTGGGAAGAGGTGAGGAGGCAGGGTGGAACAACATTGGGTCATGATTCTGCAATACAAGGGTACTATTGGTTTGACAGTGTCCTGGGCGGAGTGGCAAAACTGTTCTTTTTCTCCAGAAAAGTCATTGGTGCATCTAATCAAAAGGGTAGGAGGACACTTCCAAACCTCTGTACAGCCTCTAAACTTATATAGGGTGAGTGAGAGTCTAACAGCTCCTGCATACTCGGCTGTAGTGCAAGCCAAATAATCTTTATCTGGCCTGCTTCCCATACACCTCCAACAAATTAAATCTATATTGGGAGTGGTCGGCTGAGCGGCTTGAATTTGTCCCAAGGGGAGGAGTATTAAACATAAAAGGAGAAGCATACTTACCTTCCCCTGGACCCGTCCTCACAAAGGGGCAGGTCCTGGAAGGAAAAGGATTAGGGTTCCATATAGGATTGTGTAAGAACTTTTACAGAATAGCTGCAAAGAAGATTAAAACAAACAGTGCATCTACACACAAACAGTAATTGCAAAGCAACCTTACAGTTGAGCAATTGCCAAAACATGCTGCACCCACAGCAGCAGTTTCTTTCAAGCATGAGAGTGGTGGAAAGAAACACCATAAAGTTTTCAGCTAAGGTGAAAAGAGGTTGATATGCAGAGGGAAGCGGCAGGGAGACCTAACTAATGGAGACTAGTGGTTGAGGGTCTGGTGGGGCATTGCCACCAGGGTTGGGAGGAAGTGAGGGTGGTTGAGGCACAGGATCTCCTTTCCATAGTTTCAATTGGGAGGAAAGGAAGAATTTGTGCCAAATTTCACTGTGCTTGCATGGAATAGTAACCTTGTAGACTGCTGGGCTGACTCGAGCCACAATGGGGATGGGACCTTCCCATTTGGCTTGGAGAGCGTGTCCTTTTCAAGAGAATTTTCAGTATAGGGGCTTCTGGTCGGAGTAAAATGGCGAACTGATGCACTCCTGTGATCGTGCAGAGTGGACGGCAGCTTCTTCTGACAGTTTGGGCAGTTTTACTGCCCAACGCAGCAACCCCCAGGCAGGGGGTTGCCAAGCAAGCATCGAGGTCCAAGTGAGAGTTGAGATCGGCATCCTCAAGTCCCGGAAGGGGCTTGTTTACGCCTTGATCTCCTCTCAGGAGCTGGCTTTTGCAAATCAGCACTAAAGAAGCTAGCCGAGCTGACAAATCAGCTTAAATTTGCCATTTCCCAAACTCTTGAGAAACGATCTAACATTGGAAGTAAAAAGGAACGATGCGAAGTCCCAAGATAAACATCTAAGGTAACCGTAACAATTTGCTTACTGGGGAGAAGATCTAGCGAGTTTCGAGCAAGGCGGTTAAGCGCATAAGACTTTAAACTGTAGAATCGATCCATCGATAAAATTTGAAGAGCTGGTTAAAGTGCTAAAAATGGACTAAATTAACTTTAAAGTGTTTTTAAGAGAAAATAGGCTGTTAGAAACAGCGAAACAAAGGGGAATTGGAAGAGAATTGCCAAGCTGATTGAACTGTATCGATAAATTCCCAAAACGGATCCAAAACACCGGCAAAGAGCGGCGTCAGCTGCGAGCCCAGGTATGGCTGGCAAAGATAAGAAAGAATGGCAGGCAGCAATAGATCAAATGGAGAAGCGTATGCTAGAAGCAATTCATAGTATGATCAAGCAACTGGAAAAGCAATTTGATGAGAAGATGGAAAAACAGCTGGAACACTTAGAAGAAGTTCAGGAGAAAAATGTGGCAGCCTTTTTTTTTTTTTATGCAAAACTCTCCTAAAAAGGAGAGAATTTTATTCTTTTTATAAGAAAAGGAATGGGTAGACAGATGGAGAAAGAAAAAGGATGGAGTGAAGTTTTCTCTGTTAAAATGGGTTAGTTTTAGTTAGTGTTTAATATCGTTTTTCGGCATCGATCATGGTTAGAAGATCTTTTTTTAGCTTTGCAAAGTCCAAAGACACTCTGTTAATACAGTTAGTAAAGTCCATTGGGGTTAGTAATTAAACAGCTCCTTACAGATGCAACACAAACAATCCTTAAGATGTCTTCTTTTTAAGTCTCTTCCAATTATGGGCTAAGTCCTTTTTAACCTTGGTGGCTTCCTTTCCTTCACCTCTTACCCCTGGGCTGCTGTCTTCTTCACTGCTTATCATAGTTTCAAGTGCTGCGTCTTCCCTCACGCCGGCGTGTCTCTTCAGAAGTTTTTGCATTTCAAGGATGTAGTCTTTCTTCTTTCTTTTGTAGCTTTCAGATTTCCAGGGCGCCATAACCACTTCGCAAAAAATTAGATCTCCGATGTCTTGCTTGCTATGCTCGACCCCCCTTCTACTGGCAGAGTAATTTCTTTTATAAAAGCGGAATTGGCTTTGGGAGCCATATCCACCTCTTCTTTTAATTCTTTCGCTTCACTGCCAGTTAGGGGAACCAATACATTCGCCAAAGTAAATCCGAGATCCTCTTTCTCTTCTTCTTTTACGCCCTGAGAACTTAGAATCCATGCTTTCTGTTCAATTTCCGTCATCTTCCTTATTGTTTCCAATATCAGTTCTTGTTGACTGATGAGAACACTTTCCACTTTAAGCAGGGTTTCATTGATTTTCTGCATTTGCTCCAGCAGAGGGCGCAGAGTCTCATTTTCCTGTTGATTGACAGCAAGCTCTGGGGGGGGGCTACTCGGACCAGAAGTCCCTCCTCCCTTCTCTTCCGGTTTCTGCAGGACTTTCCCCGTTGTCGACATTTTGTTTTCTTGTTTACTTTTAAAAAGTTCGTGCCGCCTCCCCCAGGAAGCTAATAAGGTCATAGTCTTCTATGCAACCCCAACGGTACTTTCACCAACAGTTCTTTCTCTCTTCCCCCCTCCGCGCTCCCTTTGTAAATCTTGCTTCTCAAAGGGGTGGGGACTCCTCCCTCCTCCCATACGCTTAAACGCTTGCGGGGGGATTCAAATTCACGCTTCAAAATAGACCTTCCACTCACGATTCGATGCCACTTCTTCTTTTTATATTAAATCATATCGCTGTCTTCACTCCTGGAAATCGGTGGCGCTGCTAAGTCCCATGACGGGGCACGACGCAGCGGGGCCGATTGGGGCAGGGAGAAAGCCTCAATTTCCTGGCTGTCTGCTGGCAAAGAGGTCACTCTCCAAGCGCCCCCGGTTCGGAGCCTTAACCTAAGGCTCACTAGGGTCTTTCGCACATGCGAAGACCCCCCCTATCTGCGCGTGGGCTAGCCGCCTCCGGGAGCGTCCCGAGACGCGGCCGCCATTCGCAACGCCGAAACCGAAACCCCAAAAATGTGGCAGCCTTGAGAGAGTTAGTACTTGCAGAAGTGGCAGAATTTAAAAAAGAAGTGGAAAATACAAGTAGTCAAGTTAAAGCTTTGGCGACTAAATCAACGGAAATGGAGCAAAAGACACGAGATTTGGGGAAAAAATTGAAGTGAATGGACAGAGTAACCGGAATCTTGAGGCAGTTGTGGAATATAAAGCAATGTCAAACCAGCTGAGATTGAGAGGCATTGAAGAAAAAATGGGAGAAGATATACATACTAAAGTGATGGAAACTTTGACTGAATACATGGGAGAAGACAAAGGAGAGTTGGATTACAATTTTGATCTTATATAGAGAGTTAATTCTGCTTATGCTCAAAGGAAAAATTTACCGAGAGATGTCATTATTCAATTTGTGACAAGGAAAATGAAAGAGGATGTATTTAAGAAGCAGTTTGCCCAGCCTTTGGAAATTGATGGCAAAAAGATAATGATAATGAAAGAACTCTCAAGGTCCATTTTGCAGGACAGAAAGAAATACAAGAAGTTGGTGGAGAAGTTGAAACAATTGAATATCAGATTCAGATGGGAAATATCACAAGGACTGTCCTTCACGTACAACTCAAAAAGACATGTGATTAAAACACTGGGGGATATGTATAGGTTTAAAGCCGAAAATACCGAAGACTTCGGAGATATTTAAAAAGCCTCAATGATGGATTACAAATTATTATCATGGAATGTAAACGGACTTCATTCACCTAACAAAAGAAAAGTAGTGAATCATTAGTTACAAAAGCAAAATTATAACAGCACCTGCTTGCAGGAAACGCACATAAAAAATCGGGACAATAAATATTTGATTAACAAAAAATTGGGAGAAGAATTCTATTCTTTGGCAGAGAAAAAAAAACAAAGGAGTGGTGACCTATGTAAATAAAAAGTTGGAACCTAAACAAGTTTTTACAGATAAAGAAGGAAGATATGTGGCAGTTGAGATCAATATGTTACAAAAAAAGACATTGGTTGTGAATCTGTATGCTCCTAATGGAGCCAAAGAGAATTTCTTTAAGAATTTGCTGAGCAAATTGGACCAAGTGCATTATGAACAGATAATTGTTGTTGGTGATTTTAATGGTACTGTTAACAACAAATTGGATAGACAATCACAGAAAGGCGTTGAGAAGACTGGAAAGCTACCCCAAATTTTTTTTAGAGTTATTGAACAAGAAAAGTTGGAAGATGTATGGAGAAAATGGAATCCAAAAATTAAAGATTTTACTTTCTATCCGAATAGACACAAATCCTTCTCAAGAATAGATATGATTTGGATGTTGAGCGAAATTGCATTAAAAACTCAGAAGGTGGAAATATTGCCAAAGACCAACTCAGATCACAACCCGTTAATTTGGACATTAAAAGAAAAGGCAAAGCAATATCATTGGAGAATTAATGAGGATTTATTGGATAAGACGAGATTAGTGGAGACCTTGCAGAAAGAAATGCAAATTTTCTTCCAAATGAATTTGAATCAAGAGGTCAATATACAGACAGTGTGGGATGCTTACAAATCGGTGATGAGAGGAGTTTTGATCTCAATGAATGCAATGGATAAGAAAAATAATTTGAAACAGCAGCAAGACTTACAGGATAAAATACAACAAAAAGAGAATGAGCTGAAAAGGAGACCAGGTAAAAAGGAGCTTCTCAAAGAAATACAAATTTTGCAAGAACAATTAAAAGTAGCATTAAACAGAGAACTCTACTGGAATTTAAAGAAATTGCAACAAAAATCCTTTGGAGGTGCAAACAAACCAGGGAAATATTTAGCTTGGCAATTGAAGAATAGAAGGGAGAGAAGGACAATAACTAAGATAATTGAGGAGGGCAAGGAAATTGTTGATATAAATGGAATTAAGAGAGCCTTCTTCAAGTATTACGCAAAATTATTTCAAAAAAAGAAGATTGATCCAATGAAGATTAAAAAGTATTTGGACAAAGTAACTTTACCTGAGATGGATAGTGATACCAAAGATATGCTGAATGGTCCAATACAGAAAGAAGAGATATATAACGCAATAGAAGATGCCAAATTAGGGAAAGCTCCTGGACCAGATGGATTCACAGTGAAATTTTATAAAAAACTAAAGGAGGAGCTAACCCCGATTTTGGAACTTCTAATTAATGAAATTCAGCGAACTAAATTAATACCAGAATCTTGGAAAGAAGCCAACATATCTCTTATTCCTAAGGAAGGACAAGATTTGTCAGATGTGAAAAATTATAGACCAATTTCGCTACTTAATAACGACTACAAATTATTTGCCAAAGTTATTTCAGAAAGATTAAAAGTTTATTTAAAGAACGCTATTAGAGAAGAACAAGCCGGCTTTCTACCAAAAAGACAAATTAGAGACAATTTAAGGATTGTGATTGACGCAATAGAGTATTATGATAAACACCCTGAAAAGGAAGTTGTCTTTTTATTTTTGGATGCTGAAAAAGCCTTTGACAATTTAAATTGGGAATTTATGTTTCAATTCCTTGACAAAATGGACATTGGACAGCCCTTTTCAAATATGATCAGGGCTGTATATTGTGAACAAAAAGCGTCATTGAACGTGAATAAGGAGTTGACGGATTATTTTAGAGTACAAAAAGGTACAAGACAAGGGTGTCCGTTATCTCCTTTGTTATTTATTTGGATCTTGGAAGTGATGTTGAGTAAAGTAAAGGAAGATAAAGATATAAAAGGGCTTACAATTGGAAACTTTGAATATAAATATAGGGCTTTTGCTGATGACGTAATGTTTATAATTGAAGACCCATTAAGAAATGTACCATTATTGATGGAAAGGATTAAAGAATTTGGTGTCTTGGTGGGATTTTATGTTAATAAGAACAAGACAAAGATACTCTGTAAAAATGTGAGAAAGGAAAAACAATTGGATTTACAAGAGAGAGTCCAATGTGA
Source organism: Gekko gecko (assembly GCA_029375565.1). Classification (NCBI taxonomy): domain Eukaryota; kingdom Metazoa; phylum Chordata; class Lepidosauria; order Squamata; family Gekkonidae; genus Gekko; species Gekko gecko. Next base: position 86,519,296 of record JAPDNY010000006.1, read on the forward strand.
AGTGGTGAAAAAGACTAAATATCTGGGAATTGAGGTTACAGCAAAGAATATAGACTTGTTTAAGAACAATTACGAAAAGGCCTGGAATAAAATTCAACAAGATATCAAGAAATGGAATACTTTGAATTTATCCTTATTGGGCAGAGTTTGTGTAGTTAAAATGAATATTTTACCCCGTTTGCTATTTTTATTCCAAACGATTCCAATTGTGAAAGATTGCGAAGTGTTGAATTTATGGCAAAAGGAGATTTCTAAATTCGTGTGGGCTGGAAGGAAGCCAAGGATTAAAATGAAAATACTTTGTGATGCGAAAGAAAGAGGAGGCTTCCAGCTTCCTAATTTTAGACTATATCATGATGCGGTGTGCCTAGCTTGGTTGGAGCAGTGGATCAACTTGAAGAATAGACAACTGTTGGCACTAGAAGGGCATGATCAAAGATATGGTTGGCATGCTTATTTATGGTATGAGAAATCCAAAGTAGATAACCTTTTTAAGCTTCCACTTTTTTAAGCTTTTTAAGATACCACTTCATAAGGAGATCACTATTTATGACATGGATGAGATATAAGAGATTCTTTTTTGAAGCAAGACCAATGTGGATTGTTCCGGCTGAAGTAATAAAACCACTTTCAAGGCACAAAGGAAAAGACTGGTTACCCTACAGAGACATTCTGAAAATTGAGGGGAAAAGTTTCACAATGAGATCTAGAGAAGATTTGGGTTTTGAATATGATTGGCTAAATTATAGACAAATTTATGATTTATTTAAGACTGACAAAATGAGATATGGTTTTAGAAAAGAAAATAATGAAATTGAAAAGATTTGGAGTGAAAAAGGTAAAAAAGTGATTTCTAAAATTTATAAGATTTTGTTAAAATGGTATACAGAGGATGAGATTGTAAAAGAGCAAATGGTGAAATGGGCTATAAATGTAAATAGAGATATAGAAATGTCATCTTGGGAATGTTTGTGGAAAAAGTCGATTAAAATATCAACATGTGTTAATGTTAAAGAAAACTGTTACAAAATGATGTATAGATGGTATATGACACCAAAAAAAAATGCTAATATGAATGAGAATATGTCTAACAAATGTTGGAAATGTAAAAAGAAAGAAGGCTCATTTTACCATATGTGGTGGACTTGTGAAAAAGCAAATGTTTTTTGGACAGAGATTCATAGTGAAATTCAGAAAATCTTGAAATGTATGTTGAAAAAAGAACCAGAAATGTTGCTTTTAGGACTAAAGTTAGAAGAAGTCAAAATGACAAAAAGAACTTTGTTATGGTATCTCATTTCAACTGCAAGAATGACTTACGCTCAGTTCTGGAAACAAGAGCAGATACCTGATAAGTGGGAATGGATTAAAAAAATGATTTTTATGGCTGAAATGGACAAACTAACAAGAAAACTTCATGGAGCAGAAGACGAAGAATTTTTAACAGACTGGAAAGATTTTAAAGACTATTTAGAGCTTAACTGGGATGTGAAAAATAGATTACTTTGTTTTGATAGTTACTAATAACAGAAGTGTTGTAACAAGAGAGACTGTATTTGAAAAGTTACCTAATTGTTAAAGTTAAAAAGCAAAATATTGAAATTTAAGATTTGAATATTAAGAACAAGTTGAATGTACAAGAATATTGGGTGGAAATGTTAATGGGGGTGGAGCATCGTGGGAAGCCAGGGGAGGGGGAAATAAAAATTTGAAAAGGATATGATAAGAATTGTAAACAAAATGTGGAACATGCTATTATATATCCAATAATAAATTTTCTTTAAAAAAAAAAAAAAGAGAGAGAGAATTTTCGGTACAGCACTTGTTGACCTGGGTCCCAGACTTGGGGATTTCGGACCCGGCCTAGTTTCTTATCTACGGCTAGCTGACTTTGTCCTAGGATGCAGGCTACTTGAACATGTATGCAAAAGATTTCCTTTATGAGATCTTGTACCCATTGATCATTGACTACTTTGGTTTCTAGTGCAGTTGGAAGATCCGTGTCTATCCAGAAGGCTTCAGGGAGTAACATTTTCCTGCCAGTCATGATCATATGAGGGGAATAACCATGCACTGCTGTAGTCCCTCAGATGGCCATGAGAATTATGGAAAGTTTTATATCCCAGTCTCTTCCTGTTGAGTTTACCACTTTGTGCAATGCTTCTTTGAGAGTGCAATTGGTGCGCTTTATTGCTCTGGAGGATTGGGGGTGTCCTGCAATGTGATATTGTTGTTGGATCCCCAGGGCTTTGCAGAGTTCCTGGGTGACCTCCCCAAGGAAATTGCTCCCGAGATCTGTATCGATGACCCTTGTGATCCCCCAACAGGCCCATATGTTATTAAAGAGAAGTTTGGCTGTAGTAGCTGCAGTATTGTTCTTGCAGAGGAAGGCTTCTATCCATTTTGAGAAGGGATCAATGATAGTGAGGCAGTACTTGTTTCCTCGGGCAGTTTTTGGAAGGGGGCCAATGAAATCAAGTTGTATCCAAGCCCAGGGTCCTTCAGAGCCAGTTTGGTGTGGTGGTTAAGTGCACGGACTCTAATCTGGGAGAACCGGGTTTGATTCCCCACTCCTCCACTTGCACCCGCTGATGTGACTTTGGGTCAGTCACAAGCTCTGGCACAGCTGTTCCTGAAAAAGAGCAGTTTCTGTCAGAAGTTCTCTCAGCCCCACCTACCTCACAGGGTGTCTGTTGTGGGGAGGGGAAGGGAAAGGAGTTTGTAAGCCACTCTGAGACTCCAAGTGAAGGGCAGGGTATAAATCCAATCTCTTCTTCTTCTTCTTCTTCTTCTTCTTCTTCTTCTTCTTGATGCTGGATAGGTGATTTGGGTCTGGAGGGGTCTGCATTTGCCATAGCGCAGGAGAGACAATTGTCCACCCACTGGGCTACTTCTTGGTGTATGCTGGGCCACCATCTGAGGTCCTTTACCCTTTCTAATGTGAGGTCCTTACCATGGTAACCTTGCTCATGTATAAACTGTATGAGATCTCCCTGGAATTCTACAGGCACAATCCAATGGCAAGTGCCTGTATTGTCTATTGCCCACTATACTTTTGTTCTCTTCTATTTTATATTTGCCCGAGGGATCTTTCCCCTTGTGTAAGACATCAGTGACATTGGCATCATTTTTCTGGAGTTCTCCGAGGTCTACAAACACGGAGGGGATAGGAGGTCGAGAGTGGGTAGCACTTCTAGTTGTGACTGGTTGCAGGGGACAGACGGATCCCTCAAGGAGCATTTCCATCTGGGATGCTTCTTTTGATAGTAAGTCTGCCTGATCATTCCAATAGGCCACCTCAGTTGAATTCTTTTGGTGCCCTTTAACATGAGAGATTTGAATAGGTGCTGTGCGTTCTTAGCAGAAAATGGCTACTTGCATCCAGAGTTGTAAATGTGCAATGTGCTTGCCATCACTGTTTCTCCAGTCTTGTTTTTGCCAGTGGGGAAGCCAGACTGTGGCAGCTTTGGCTGTCCAGTGTGAGTTTGTATAGATGGCTAAGGGACAGTCTGGGGTTTGAATTCTAGAACTGCCTTTAGGGCAGTTACTTCAGTTGCTTGGCTAGAGTGTGGTCTCACTGGATTTTGTATGGAAATCCTGCACTCATATGGCTCCAAAGCCAGTCTTGGGGGAGCCGTTAACATGGAAGGAGGAGCTGTCACAGAACCAGCAGCTGAAACCTTGCTGCTTTGCATCTTCTAGCGGTACTCCCCATGTTACAGGCCATTGAATGCTTTCTACTGTAGGCAGCTGAGATTCATGCTCTTCTCCTGTTACTATGAGACCATAGGGTGCTGGGGGCTCATTCTGTTCCTTCTTGTATTCTATCCCTTTGTTGACTAGGGCTAAAGTTCATTGGGCAATCCTAGCATTTGAGACTTGGCTGTCTTGAATTTTCCCTGATAGGATGTATTTCAGTGGAGTATGCATTGTCTTAGCACCTCCAATTATGAATTCCCAGTGAGTAAGGCTCCAGACCAAGGCAAGGCAGACTTTTTCACATGAGATAAATCTCTTTTCTACAGGGGACAGATTCCGGGAAGCATAAGCAATTACCTGCTGCATGCCTGTTTGCTGTTGCATAAGGGTAGCTCCTATGCTTCGTTCAGAAGTAGCGAGCTGAATGTAATAGGGTTTGTGCAGATCTGGATGAGCCAATGCAGGAGCAGAGGCTAAATTCTGTTTGAGTAGGGCAAAAGCATTCTGTTGTTCAGTACCCCAACACCATGGGGTACCCTTTTCCAGGAGAGCATAGATTGGCCGTGCCTTGTCTGCAAAGGATTCAGGTCCTAGTGCTAGCCCGAGGTACTTCACATTAGTTTGAACCAGTTGAGCCTTTTCTCGGCTTGCTTTGAAGCTGGTTTCCCTGATGAGGTTTAAAACTTCTCTAGTGATGTCTCGTGTGGTCTCTGCCATAGGGGCATGGATTAAAATGTTATCCACATACGAAAGGACGTGATCTCATGAGGCTGGATGAAGAGAGTTCCACATTTGCACAATGCATGCATGACAAATGCTGGGGCTAGAATGAAAATCCTGTGGGGATCATTTAAAAGTGTATCGTTGTCCCCTGAAAGTGAATGCAAATTTGTACCAACAAGATTCGTGGAGGCGTATCATGACCCCAGCAGGTCACCGCCTTCCGCTGCCACCATCCTGGACTTACGGTCCCTTGAGAAGGCCCAGGGTACCCTCTCCAGCCCATCCAAAATGACCCTTTCAAGCCAAGAACCTTAGGTGTGATGACCAGGCAGATAACTTTTAAACAAATGGTTTATTTATACAGTAATAGGGCTCTGAAAACAAGACAAGGTGCTTCAAAAAGGTATAACAGTGTTGAAAGGCAAAAAGAACACAAAGCTAACGCAGCTACCTATTACTCCTTAACTGTTACTACTTAAGGCCTACAAGCCTTCTTACCAGGCCTCCTGCTTACCACTCACGCTGAGCCAAGTGGGGAATCTTTCTCTCACCAGACCAGCCTGTCCCCTGTGAGACCAGGCTGCAGATAAGAACACCATCCCCTTCAGTTTAGCTCGAAGAGCGAGGACACCATTTTCCACAGCTAACAGCTTCAGTCTGAAAAAAAACCTTACAAACTATGTAACAGCCTTTTCACAGAGTCCCTGACTCTGATTGGCTAAAAACCATCCCCAAGCATTGTGGGAATTGTAGGCTGTCTGCTTTCTACTCCCAGACAGCTCCCCCCCAGAGCTTAGGCCCCTAGGCCCTGCCTCCATCCTGCACAGATCATGACAAGGCAAATCGAGTGGAACGCATTAGCCAAATCAATCACACTGTAATAACGGGATCCGGCAGCAATGGCTGCCAGGGTCTAGTTATATTTGGTGACTACAGGAGCCGCAGGGGATGTAACCACATTGAGGGCTCTGTAATCTACAGTCATTCACCATGTAACAGCGTCAGCTTTGAGAACTGGCCAGAGCGGGACATTGCAGATGGATTGCATAGGGAGAATAACGTCCCATTTAAGAAGCCCCTCAATGGTCTTGGCAATACCTGTCTCTGCTTCAGCTGGATATTTATACTGTTTTTGGGATGGTGGGTCCTTTCCTTCAATTAGCACACATGCATTCTGAACAGTGCCGCATTCTGCCTTATCCTTAATCCAGACATCAGGAAATTCTTATATCCGGGGTCTTCAGAGAGGGGATACAGGGGTAGGGGTACCTTTAATGCCACACAGCGATGAATTGCATTGACCAAGCTTGGCCTGCCCTGGAGAGTCCAGAGTAAGCCATTCGTGAAGTCAATGGTGATTTTGTGATCACGGAAGAAAGGCATGCCTAGGATCCCATCGTCCTCTCCCTGGCTTTCACAGGCAGTGACATGGGAAGAAAGCTTCCCCACAGTAAGGGGAACTTCTTTCCATACTTGTACCTGCTGAGTGTCACCTGCAAAACCTACAAGGCTTACCTTGTGGCTAGTTGGGGTGCCTTTGGAGGTTAGATGAGGATGGAGCACGTTGAGCACAGCTCCAGTATCCACAAGGAGAGTGGCAGGTTCTGTATTCCCGGGAGTCCCAACCCCTGTCTTCACGGTTGGCCTCCCCCAGATGTCTGGCTTCAAAAGAGCCACTACATCCTTGGGGAGTGCTGGGGACATGGCTGGTGTCATGGCCATGAGGGACATGCTGCCCTGGCTCTGCAATGTTTGCACTGTGGCTACTGGGTAGTTTCCTTGTTTGTCATATTCTGCAAGGGCTTGTAGCAGCACTGAATTCAGCTGCAAATGGAACCATTCCATTTCAGCTGCCCTTTCCTTTAGGTGTATCCAGAGCTGCCAACGGAAGGGATCCTGACCTGCAGGTCGGTTACCCCAGATCCAGCCTCCCCCCTGTGATTTGGGAGGCTGTCCTACAGGATAGGAAGATGTATGATCCTGGGGTGGCAGTTGTCAGTATAAAGCATTTTGGCTGGGTCCTGCCTGCATAGGCAGTCGCTGCTATGGCTGGTAGCCTTGTGCTGGCCCCACGGGTGATAGGGGAGGAGCAGAAGGTTGGAAGTGGGCTTGGGCCAGACTGGGACTATTGTAATAATCTCTGCTGGACCTACCTCGGCCTCCTCTTCCCCTCCAATTGGTCCAGTTAGGTTTTCTGGCCTCATATTTGCCTCCCTGACCATTGGCAATTGAATATTTTTTTTATAGTGCCCCAAAGGGCATTTTTATTTCTATTTTGCACACACTAGACTACAACATTACAACAGAACATAACACACATTCATAACATATAATAAACAACCCTAATAACCATCCTCCCTTATATATATTTGAGTTTTGGTCATACCTTATATGGTCAAAATGCACGCCGGAATCAGTTGGCCGAGGGACTTGCCAGTCAGAGACGGAGTCCCTCGCCACTGGCTGCTTAGCCTTCCGGCGTGGCTGTGCGCCCTCCCACTCAGCCACCGCGCAGCCTCACGCCCCCAGTCTGCTCCAGCCGCCGATCGCTTCGGGCTGGGGGGCGGCGGCGGCTACCGCCTCGGAGGGACTTCACCCAAAGCTGGGTATGGAGGCTTTGTGGGGGAGGGCGCAGCGGGCCTCGGGAGCGCTGCCCGGCCACCCCTCCCTGAAGGCTTTCGGGAACGCGATGTGCGGGGGCGGGGTTGCCCATTTCGGAGGGCCCTCCCGAACGGCGGGGCAGGGAGGCTTGCACGCGGAGTCAGCGGCGGCCCTCGGACTCTTCCCTTGCCCGGAGAACACCGCCCCTCCTCCCTGCGTGACGGGGCCAGCCCAGCCGCCTTGCCCACCCCCAAGGACTCTCCCTAGGGCCCGTTGCCTCGGCCGCAACGGGCTTCCCCCCCTAGTAACAACATAAAACATTTCTGGGGGGATACAAGTCTATTTAATCTACGGTCTATATTTCCTACCTTGCCTCTAATTATCTCTTACATGAATATCCCTACACTCTATCTAATTTGATTTCGCCTAAAATTCATCCACCATCAATCTTCTCACCAAAGTTAATTACTTCCATCCTGTCTTTCATACCACTCATAAAATCGATGCCATGTATTCTGAAAAGCAGAGTCTTCATAACCTTTCATAGTCAAAGTTAGTTTGTCCATCTCTGCTGCCTCCAATAATTTCACAATGTATTCTTGTTCTGACAGTATCTGAGTTGTTCACCAATATTTTGCATATAGAATCCTAGCCGCTGTTGTCAAGTATATTATCAAATAACATTCATCTCTACCTGTCTCTTTTGGCAGTATGCCTAATAATAAAGTCTTGGGTTTGAAAGGTATAGCTTGCCCTATAATTTTCTGTATCATTCTGTGAACCCATATCCAGAACTTTTTAACAATATCACATGTCCACCACATATGGTAAAATGAACTTGTCTTATTTCCGCATTTCCAACATTTGTTAGAGCATTTCTCATCATATTTTGCAATTCTATCAGGCGTAATGTACCACCTATAAAACATTTTATACATATTTTCTCTATACAACACCACTCTAGTTATTTTAACATTTTTATTCCATATTTGATCCCACTGTTCCAACTCTATATTATAACCAAAGTTCTGTGCCCATTGAATCATATTATATTTAACCACTTCATCTGCCATAAAATCTGTCAACAATAAGTTATACATTTTTTAAATAAATTTCTCCTCTGGGGCATACAATATTTTTTCCATATCTGATAGGGTTTTTTCAAATTCAATTGTCTTTCGCGAATCTTGATCCAATTTGTGCTCTTTGCCACCATGTAACCTCCGTATCAAGTTTGATCTCACCTATTGAGTTTATAATGTCCATATATCTCTTTGGAGGGTTCTCACAATATACCTTAGGGAGGGTCATCACCTCTAAAAGGACTACCAGTCTAGAAGTTTTAGTGAACCACCTCTTTCGGGTTGTTTCCCATACTGTCATCAATGCATCTCATACCCAATGATGTTTAAAATACTTATAGACTGACGCTTTTTCATACCATAAAAATGCATGCCAACCAACTAAAAGGTCATGCCCTTCCAGACTTAATATCCTTCTGTCCTCTAACACAGCGTTTTTCAACCACTGTGCCGTGGCACACTAGTGTGCCGTGAGATATTGTCTGGTGTGCCGTGGGAAAAATTTCAATTTCATCCATAACATATGAACAATTATAAAATAAAGTATTATTATTTCATAATAAAGTAATTATAAAATAATTTCTTTGTGTTTATTTGATTCCTATTCAAGAGAATTACTTTATATGTAGTCAACATAGGCACAGAGTTAAAAATTTTTAACATTTTCTAATGGTGGTGTGCCTCGTGATTTTTTTCATGAAAAAAGTGTGCCTTTGCACAAAAAAGGTTGAAAAACACTGCTCTAACATAATACATTCTTTAATCCATGCCAATGCCCCAGCTCGGTAGTATAAAGTCCAATTGAGTAGGCCAAGCCCTCCTCTTTCTTTCAAGTCTTGTAGAGTTTTCAACCTAATTCTAGCCCTTTTCCCTTGCCATATAAATTTAGTTGTCATTTGATCTAATTCTTTAAGAAATCCATATTGTTTCAATATTGGAATCGTCTGAAAGAGAAAAATCCATCTTGGCAGGATATTCATCTTAATCAAGGCAATTCGCCCCATCAATGAAATTTTTAAATTCTTCCATTTATCTAAATCCTGTTTTGTCATTTTCAGTAGTTCTTTATAATTATTATCCTGTAGGGAACTACATTTATTTGTCAAATTTATCCCTAAATACTTGATCTTATCACAAAGTTGATATCCAGAATCTTTTTGAAGAAGTTCTCTCTGTGCAGACTGCATATTCTTGGTTAATATTTTTGTTTTATTAATATTGACTCTTAATCCTGCCACTTGACTGTAGTCCCTTAAAATTCTGTTGAGCTCTACAATTGAGTATTTAGGTTCCTCCAGTATAAAAGCAAGGTCATCTGTGAAGGCCAATAGTTTAAATTCCTCACCTTGTATTTTCAGTCCCTTCACCTCTAAATTCCGCCTTATCTCTTCTGTCAATATCTCTAGTGCGAAGATATATAATAGTGGCGATAAGGGACAACCCTGTCTTGTAACTTTTTGTATCTGGAGCTGTTCTGTCCTCTCACCGTTGATCATGACTGTTGTCCTCTGATTTGAGTATATCGCTTGTATCATCTGAATAAATTCCTTCCCAGCCTCGGCCTTCTTAAGCTCCTCTAATATAAAAGACCAGCTCAAATTATCAAATGCTTTTTCTGCATCCAAGAAAATTAATGCCATTTCCTTTTCCGGGTGGCCTTCATAATATTCAAGCATGTTCAGAATACATCTCAAATTATTTTTTATTTGTCTTTTAGGTAAAAAACCAGCTTGGTCTCTGTGTATCATTCTTGCTAAAATACATTTCAGTCTTTCAGCGATAATGGATGCAAAAATCTTATAGTCTGCGTTCAGGAGGGAGATTGGTCTATAATTCTTAATTTCTTTTCCATCTGTATTTGATTTGTGTATTAGAGAAATTGTAGCTTCTCTCTAGGTATCTGGAACTTCTTCCCCCTCCATAATTTTTTTACATACTTCTTGTAGTTGTGGAAGAAGTGTTTCTTCAAATATTGAGTAGAATTTAACTGGAAATCCATCCAAACCTGGTGCTTTACCCCTATTTTGCCTTTTTAGGGCTTCCACCATCTCCATCATCGTACTTGGTTGGTTCAATATCTTTCTATGATCTTCTGTACATTTTTGAACTTTATGTTCCTCCAAGTACTGAATTATTTGTTCAACTTTAATATCATTCTTTCTATACAGCTCTTTATAAAAATCTTCCACAATGCTCTTTAAGTCCTGTATTCTATTTGTTTCTTCCCCAGTCTTTTTTTTAAAGGTTTTTATGAAAGCCTTTTCTGCCTGTTTCTTAACTTGGTATGTAAGCCATCTAGTCGGTTTATTTGTGTTCTCAAAAAAAAAATTGCTTAGCAAAAGTCAATTTCTTTGCTATTTCCAGTAACAATAAGCAGTTCATTTTGTGCATAAGCAACTTGCTCGTACTCCTATTTCCTTTCTCTTTTCCTTTTTCTATTATTTTTTTCTCTTGTTCCTGAATCTCCTTTTTCAGATTGGAGTACTCTTCATTTCTTTTCCGGTTTATTCTTGCCACTTCTTTTATCAAGTGACCTCTAGCAATGACCTTAAAAGTGTCCCATACAATTCTCCTTGGCATATCTGGTTTGACATTCTCTTTAAAAAAGAAGGCAAATTCCTTCTTTAAACATGTCACCAATTTGCTGTCCTTCAGTACCGAAAGGTTTAATGTCCATCTCCTTCTAGGATTTGTTCCCTGTAGTTCAAAAGTTACAGGATTATGGTCTGCATATGTGTTTGCCTCAATTTCCGATTCCAGTAAGTCTTTAACCATTGTAAGTGACATCCAACACATATCTAATCTGGACCATGAGTCGTGTCTTGCAGAATAGAATATATATTATTGTTACTCTCCATGCATCCACTAATTGCCATTCTTCTATTATCTTGCAAAGTGAATCAGGAAACTCATTACCTTTTGTTTTCTTCCCAATGGTATTTGCTTTTCTATCTGGCTTATTATCAAAAACCGTATTAAAGTCTCCAATAATGCACAGTTCTTGAAATTCCTGTTTTGCAATAACTTTTTTGGAGTTTTTGATAGTAGTTTTCCTGGTTTTGGTTTGGGGCATAAATGTTCACTATCAATGTCTTTTTAGTTTGTCCTTGGATGGCCACCATTAAAATTCTTCCATCTTTGGAGGCAAATACTAATTCTGGTTGTAGATAATCTTTGATATATGTGGCTACCCCTCTTTTCTTCTTTTCTTCGTCTGAAGCTGTGAAAACTTTCCCCAATCTTTTAATATTCAAATATTTTTCATCTCTTTTTCTAATATGTGTCTCTTGTAAACATGTTATATCGGCATTATATTTTTTAAGTTGGTGAAAAAAATTTCTTCTTTTCTGAGGTCCATTTAAGCCGTTGACATTTACTGATGACGTCTTCAATTTCCTTCTATCCATCTAAATTTAGTTTCTGTTGTTCCCTTTTGTCTTTTGCCCTTTGTCTTGTAGCAAGTGGAGATCTCTTAAATCTAAATCTTTTCTGTCTTTGTGGTTTGGGAAGTCTTAGTGGTGCCGTTGCTCCCTGGGGTTCAGATTCCATTTCTTTCTCCACTTCTCCTTCTTCTCTTTCTTCTCCTCCTTCACAGTCATCCTGGTCATCTGATAATTCTTCTCCATATGTTTTCAGAAAATCCACTGCCTTAAAAACCGATGTTATCCTGAATCTTTTCCCTTCAAACATAAAGAAGACTCCTTCTGGAAGAATCCACCTGTAGGTGATATTATTAGATCTCAACAGGATTGTCAAATCTGCGTATGCCTTTCTTTTATCCCTCACTCTCCATGGAATCTCTTTCAACACATTTATCTCCTCTCCATTCATCTTCAGTGGTAATGCATTGACTTCTTTCAATATTTTATCTCTCACCGCTCTCTTGTGGAAGCGGACCTGTGCTTCTTTTGGCACTTTAAATCTTCTTGCATAAGCTGATTCATTCTGAAAGATGTGTCTATCTCTTGCTCCATCATACTCACATCTTCCATCTGCAAATGGTCTGCCAATAACTTCGCCATTTTCATGTTCAGGTCTTCCTCTTTTTCTTCCAGAATATCTTGAAATCTTAGAATAAACGCCGCTCTTTCCACCTGTAATCTCATAACATCTTGTTCCAGCATAGATTGTTTATCTTCATTTTCTTGTACTTTCCATTCCAACTCTCTGGTCTTAGTCTCCACTCTATTAAGGGTCATATTAAGAGTTGTAATCTTCGATGTATTTTCTGTTATTTGCTTCTGAAGTGCTTGTAAGCTCTGTGCAAATTGTACTGTAATATCCTTCATCGCAATCTGGATGGGCTCTGCAGCTTGGGGTATCATATCTCTAATTTCTTGTACCACCTGTTTAATGGGCTCTATCGCCTGCGGAACGGAATTTCTAATTTCTTCCATACTACGCTTGATTGGAACTATGACATCGGTGATGGTACTAAGTATTGTTGATTGCACTAGGGCTTGCATTTCTTTCTGCATCTCTTTTTGTGAGGAGTCTCCCAGTTTTGCAGCTTCTGAACTAGCCATCCCTGGTGAAACTAAAGAAACTTTCCTCCCTCCAGCATTAGACATTTTCCAACATTCCCCCAAAATTAAAATTTCCTTTAGAAATTTAAAGCTTTAGCACCCACTGAATTTACTTATGATTGTTATTATTTCTACCTCTTATCCAATGTTTGGGAACAAATATATACTCTTGGTTCTATGCCCAGGTTGTTATACATTTATCAAATATCAACAAGATAGAAAAAAATGTTATTTGGGTTAGCCCTTCCTTTGGCTGTCTTCCCAGAATTTTTTTTCAAATATATCTGCTTAATGTTTACCAAACATCCGTACTATTGGCAGTTTTCCCAGAATATCTGACTCTTATTATGACCCCCTTAAAAAGTTAAACAATGACCAGTATCCCATTGCCAATCCCCCTCCCAGTTATCCCAGAGAGACTACAAACACCTTCACCATTTATTTGCACCAGAAAATTCCTTAATGTTTCTTTAGAAGATATTTTATTCTTCCACAGTAAATAGTTATTTAGAAATACAGACAGATTATAGGAGGCAGCAAAAATTGAGTGCACGAAAGATACTTTAAAATGTGTTAAGTCTTCCACCCTGCCCCTAAAGGGTTAAAAATTGACGTGCAATGAAAAGTGGCTCTCTCCAGTAAGATTCTTCTACCCTAACCCTGTTAGGGTTAAAATTGGGGTGCGTTGCAAAGGGGTTTCCCACTACTTCTTTCAATCCCAACTGCTGTTGCCTTTACAAGTTTTTCCCCTCTCTTCCGATCAGGGTACTTAATAAACTCAAGTCTTCTTCCTCAGCAATTAGGCTTGGCAGGGTAGAGTAATTAGGGTCTGTTTTTCACATCATTTTTACTCTGGCATCAGTATACTTCTAACGGATGGGATGGAGTTTATCCCTCTCTCTCACTCACCTCTCATGTTTCTGCTTAATAGCCCTCTGATCTTCAGGGGGGAGAGCCCTCCCTTCTTTTGCTGCTCCTTGGGGCTAATTATTCTTTTACAACTGCCCTTTACAGCCCGTTTAATTTCACGGATACTCACAGAAGCGCTTCATTGGCAAAGTTTCTCTTCCTCCCCCTCCGTTTGCAGGAGCATTGGCTGTGCTCAAAAAGAGCCTGAACTTCGGTCCCACGTCAGGAGTGATCCTGGTCTCCCCATGAGTTACAACTCTCACAGGGACCTGGATCAAGCCCCTTGCAGCCATCTGTCTCTTCCTGGGTCATCGGGGGGTCCTTTAAATGGGCAAAGGACCCCTTTAAAGACTCGAAAGTCACCACAGCATTAAAAAACCCTGTTTCACACCACGTCACTTCCTGCCTCCCGAGCGGCAATTGAATATTGAGAATGGGGGCCATTGTTGGCATAAGTAACTGATTGGTTCTTCCTCCTTCTCTTTACCTTTCTTGAAAGGCTTTGCTGTTTTGACAGTGCTGGTATTTCTAAGGATATTGGCAACTTTCCTGATCTTCGTATCTATAGGTAAAGGTACCCTTGCTCGAAAGCCAGTCGAATCCAACTCTAGGATTGCAGTGCTCATCTCCGTTTCAAAGCCGAAGAGCCAGCACTGTCCGAAGATGTTTCCATGGTCATGTGGCCGGCATGACTAAACACCAAGGCGCACGGAATGCTGTTACCTTCCCACCGAAGTGGTACCTATTTATCTACTTGCAATTTTTTGCTTTCGAACTGCTAGGTTGACAGGAGCTGGAACTAGAGACGGGAGCTCACTCCATCATGCGGCACTCTCGGGTCTCGAACTGCTGAACTACTGACCTTCCACGGCCTGCAGTTCAACATCTTAACCACTTGAGCCACCGCAGCTCCCTATCTATATCGTATCTATATCGGCCCAAAAATTCTGCCGGGTGAGGTTATGTTCAAAGCTAGTTGTGTTTGTCTGTTAAAACCTTCCATTAGAGCCTCTTTAAACTCAGCGTTTTCATACACCAGCATATTGTTTACCATTCTGACTTGTTCTGACAAGACTGCTAGTAATTGCTTCCTTGCCATGTACATTTCCGGGTCCTCATTTGGTCCTTGGCGTTCCAGGACACATAGAGCTGTAAGCCCTCTGCCTGGCCACAGGTATTTCAACACTTCCCTCATCCAGTCATATTTGGACAATGCGTTAAGGTTCCGGCTTGCCACCACAGAGTTAATGATGGCTAAGTCAGAGCCCGTAGCACATTGTCTTGCTAGGGTAGTGAGATCCTCCCCATTAAGTGTGCCATAGGCAATGGCCACTGTTGTTAGCCACTGAATGGCTGCTTCTTTAGTGAATGGCCCCAATTGGGCTGCTATAGCTTTTGCTTCCTCAGGTTTCAATGTTCTAGATTCAACAACTACTTGGGCCGTTGTTCTGTTTCCCGATTGGGTCTGTATTTCTTTAGCACTAATAGGGTTTACAGGAAGGGGATTGATCCACTTCTGATTACAGGCCAGATCTGGGGGCATGGGGTCTGTGTCATCAAAGGAAGATTCTACCACAGCACCTGGGTGAATTGTGGAGATAACTGCCTTTTGAATTCCCAGGTGTTCCTTCAATGTTGTGATTAGCTTTTTACAGGCATCATGATTGGCTTGCTCTCTTTTAACTTGATTCTGATCTGCAAGGTATTTAGCAGCTCTGCTAGCAGTGGAGAGTTGCTCCATAGCTTGCTCTAGTTTGTCCTTGGCTATTTTGGCTCTCTGAAGAGCTGCTTCAGCTTGGATCTTAGCTTCCTGAGCAGTGGAAGTTAGACCCTGTTTTTCTAATATTAAATTCAGGTGTTCTGTCTTCAATGCCTGAGTCTTGTCTTCAAAGCCTTGTTTTAAGTTTACTATTTCCATTTCAAAACTGTCCCTCTGTTCTTCTAACTCACGACTATGCTGGAAGTGAAGGTCCTCCATTTCTCTCTGATGTGTGCTTTGCTGTTCCCTTTATTTCTTTACCTCTGCTTTGAGTTGTTCTATCTCAGACTCATTATTGTCAATGATGGTTTGGCTCTGCTGGATAAGGGTAGTGGTGTCTTGCAAAGCTGTGTACAATGCCCGTGTAGCAGACTGGTCTGTGTTGGTGGCACTGGGCTTCTCTTTCATGCAATAATCTTGGAAAGGTGTCTCTCACTGTTTTCAAGGGATCTGGTCCTTTAAAGGACTCTTCCACCCAAGGCAAACTGCCTTTCTTAACTAACCATGGCATGGTCTCTTTCTTGGTGTGGTACATGCTCTCTTCCTTAAATATTCTATTCCTTTACAAGAAGAGAGGATTTTCCCTTAACCCTTTCTTTTCAAAATTGTGGGTTTCAAGAAAGGGGCTTTCCTTCCCTCTGCCTCAACTGGATTACCTCACAAACCTGTGTAAAGGCACTCCACCTATTTAATATGGGGTTTTGAGAATGGGATTGGCCAGTTTCCTCACTTCTCTGATGGGGTCACCTCCTAACCCTTATAAAGGTTTCGAGTCTCACACTCTAGCCAGATAACTTTAAACCAGCAGGGTTTCAAGCTTCATACTCTCAAGGGATAACCACCTAACCCATCAGGGTTTTGAGCCTCGTGCTCTGATGGGATCACCACTGGAACACATGGGGGTTTTGAGACTGATATGCCTCAATGGGACTACCTCCCTAACCAGTCTATTTACAGCGCTCTGCTGTAGCAAAGCAAAAATAAATGGAAAGATGGTATATGGAATGTGGTGCAAGGGAGGGAAGCTGTAACACCCTACATTACACTCTGAAGGTCCCACACGCAAGATAGACCGAGAGATGGCTCAAGATAGCCTTAGGACTTCACAGCAGAGGCCCCAATGTGTTTGGAGCACCTACTGGTCATGGGCTTTCGCCTTGCAGCCAGGTCCGGGGTGGCTGACCTCCACATGCTGAAGGAGAAAAGGGGAAAAACTTCCTATGATAGGTTGCTTGCTAGAGCCAGTGGTGCAAACAGAAACCACACACACAAGCACTTAGATCCAGTGGATCTTGGAAGAAACTTTTTCCCTCATGTCTGCCTGTCGGAACAAACATGTATGCAGACATTCAGGATGCTGCCGGCATTCTCCATCACTCTGTTAGCCAAATTGCCTTGACACGTCACTTAGAAATGGGGAATAATGATCTTATACTAGGCAATAGGCAATGCAGGGGCAAGCATCTATGTATACAGGAAAATGAGGGACTATGGGATTCTGGGAAGGGGGTCGTGTCCTGAACTGGCAGGCACACGATAAGATCCTGGCTGTGCAACCAAGAGAGAGAGAGCTGGTGTTGGACCCTCTCTTTTATTAGGAGTTGGAGGGGTGGGCTAAGCTTGGTCACCTCTCTTGGCACACCTCCTGTTAGTCCGTTCCCAAAAATATGCTGACTGGTGCTGGGGTCGAAGGTCTGGGGAGTGGGCAATGTTAGACCTAATAGCAAACTAGGCCGGACAATGGCACCTGATGGGATTATGTCTTGTGCTGGCCAGACCCATTGTTCTCTTGTTGTCTGATGTCTGCAGTTTCGACTAGGTGATGTATTAGGTTGGGGAGAAATGTGTTGCCTATGTGTGAGGAAAGAGACTCAATATGGAGTTTGAGCCCCCTGTCTTCTGGCCTGGCATGGCCACCACCTGACTTCTCAATGCTACACTTGGCTAGGGAGCTGGTCCACCTCATTGCAGGAAAGTGGGATGTTGACAGGAAGGCTGTCTTCTTCTGGATGTGTGCTATAATTGGCATCACTTGGAGTCACCTTACAATTCAGTCCCTATTGCACATAACTAGCAAAAGTCAGGTTCTCATGATTTGTGAGTCCATAAGGGCACACTAGGTGCCTAGTAGGGCAACAATGACACAGTTATTTCATCTAGCTGCTTTTCTTAATTCTTTTGCTGTTTTAAAATCATCCACTAACCTTTGATCTGGTGGAGGATAATAAACTCCCAGAGTTAAGCTTTCTTTTGGGCAAATTATTTTCACCCATGGCATAGTAAGTAAATCTGTTTCTCTTACATTCTCAGTTTTACTGGACTGTATACCCTCTCTGACATACAGAGCCACCCCACCTCCAAACCTTTCCTCCCTATCCTTCCAATATAATTTATATCCAAGAATCACTGTATTTAACTGATTATCTTCATCCCACCAAGTTTCTGAAATGCCTACAATGTCTATGTTCCCCTCTGAGAACTAAGCATTCCAGCTCCCCCATTTTTCCTTGGACACTTGTAGCATTTGTATATAAACATCTATAATTCCTCAGACATGTTAAGCCTGCAACCTTCCTCCTGTGGCCTCTAGTCCTTGTCAGGTGGTCATATTGTTCGTCATCTTCTCAGTGGCCAGGCCCAATCCATTTCCCTCTAGAACAATAACACCTACCCCATCATCTCTTAGAGATGTATTCCAAACCAGAGACATTTCATCTCCTGTCAGCTTCCCCCCAAGATTTAATTTAAAAACTGCTCTGCTATCTTTTTGATTTTAAACACCAGCAGCCTGGTTACTTCGCAGGACAAGTGGAGGCCATCTCCAGGGCCGGCCCGAGGGTTTTTTGTGCCCTAGGCGGGCTACCTACTGGCGCCCCCCCGCACCCACTAATTATGGGGTTGCCAACCTCCAGGCAGGGCCTGGAGCTTCGTGGCCCTGGAGGTTTGCAAGGGCATCGAGCAGAGATCTAGCCAGCTTTACAAGGGATGAGAAGCAGAGATCCAGCCAGCTTTACAAGGGATGAGGGGGGTATAATCTTCAGGGTGTGAAAGAAGAAAGAGAAGACCAGCCCTTTGGGAAAAGAAACAACAAAGTGTTTTTAAAAGCAGGGAAGAACCACAGAGGAAAGGTTTGGCGCAGGCACATCAAATGCATCCGCCCCTGCCTCCCCTCCCCCTCCTCTCTCCGTCCTCACCAAGAAATGCGGTCCGGCTTCTCCCATGCACCAGGTGGGCAATTTATTTATTTTTAAGCACCCAGCTGAACATTTTGCCTGGTTTCCTTTTCTGCCCCTAACAGCAGGTATAGCTTGGTCTGCGTAAAAGCAGCGGTCGTCGTCTGTCTTTTCACTAGAGGACCTTCCCTCTCCCATTCTGTCAATGTGCAACCTGGGGGGGGGGCAGTGGGGAGATAGTAAAGTGAGACTCACTTCTTTGCCGGACTTCCTGCCCTCTCCAATCAGCCAGCCAGGAGCCACAACGCCGCCACCTTTGCCATGAAGACCCTTTTCCCCCCTCCCCCCTGAGGGGGGCTGGGGGTGGGAAACCTCCACCGTGGCCTCCTGTGCTGCCCCCTGCCTCCTCTCTCCCCCCAGGTGTGACGGCAAGCCGGGGAAGTGGCGGGGTTTTACATCCCCGTCTCTTCTCTGAGCCCCAGAGGGGAGGGGGAGGGTGGGCAAGCTCCGCTGCCACCTCCTGCGCCCTGCTGGGGCGCTGTTCACTGATGGCAGGGGAGGGGAGGTGGCATCGTGGCCCAGATGATCCCTTCACACTCCTCCAGAGGCATTTCAGTTTTTAATTTAAACCTTGTACAAGCCGGGGGGGCGGGACCAACTCGGCCTCCCGGGATTTGCCCAGGGGTGCTCAGGCTGGTGGCGGCGGTGGCGGCAGCAGGGAGAGTCCTCGCTGGCCCGCCATGCCACCCCACCTCTCCCCCCCCGGCTTTTGAAGCGCCCCAGAGGGGCACTCAGAATGGCGGGGGCGGGGATGGCAGGGAGAGCCAGGGGCGCCCATTTAGGACAGTGGGGGGCTTTTTGGGGTGCCGGTTTGGTGCCCCTGAGGGCCGGTGCTCGAGTGCCTAGCGAGCTGGCCCTGAGCGAGCTGGCCCTGGCCATCTCTTTTGTACAGGTCCTGCTTGTTCCAAGAAGCATCCCAGTGTCTAACAAACTTAAACCCTTCCTTCCTACACCATTACCTCATCCATGATTTGAGACTCTTGATCTGTGCCTATCTCTCCAGCCCTATGCATGGAACAGATAACACTTCTGAGAAAGCTACCTTGCAGGTTCTGGCCTTGAGTCTCCTGCCTAGCAGCCTAAATGTTTCCCCCTGGACCACACAACTACATTTCCCCACATCATTGGTGTCAACATGTACCATGACCACTAGATCTTTCCCAGCACTGTCTACCAGCCTATCTAGACTATGCATAGTGACTGCTACCTTTGTACCAGGCAGGCAAGTCACCATGTGGTCAGTACATGGGTTCACAACCCATCTATCTACATGCCTAAAGTTCAAATCACCAACTGCCAGGAGCCCTCCTCCCTCCCTGCCCAGGGATGGTTCCTTGATGCGAAAGCATACCTGTTCATCAGCTGTAGAAGGGGTCCCTTCTGAGGGAACATTTCCCCTTTCTTCAACATGGTGCCCTGTTTCCTCTTGACCCTCATACTCCCCGACAGCAGTGAGGCTGCCATTCTTGGAGTGGGACACATGTAACAAGTCCCCAAGAGTCTTATCTGTGTGCCCAAATGACTGCCTCCTCTTCTCCAGGTCAGCCACCTTGGCCTTGAAGGTGCAAACTCATTCTGTGAGAACCAGGAGGTCCTTGCACACACCCATGACTTCTATCCAGCTGGCAGATATTAATGCATATTACACTCAGTGCAATACATTGGATAGCCCCCAACCTCCTGCTGGCATTCTACCTTCATAATTGCTCTTCTTCTCCCCCTTTTTAAAAAATCCTATTTATGTAGATTTGTTTGTGGAAATGGTGCTTACTCTTTTAGGGATGTGGAGAGACTAGTGCCCTGGCTTCCTCACCCTGCTGCTGGACTCATACAGCTAAACTCACCTGTTTCTTCCCAGTTCCAGATATTTTGTTACTGGAGCAGAGCCTGCTTGTAGGAATCCTAAATAAATAGCTTGGACTAAAACTCCATCCCACTGGAGCCAATCACACTGATTGGGAGCTAACCAACAAAGGAGGATGTGTGAGTCACCCTCTGGTTGATTAACAATAGGTATGCACTTAGAAAGGCAAGATTATTGGATTGAGAAAGCAGACCAAAGAATTGAAATCCTAGAAACTCAATGAAGATCTAATAATTTGTGTTTTAGAGGCATCTCAGAAGATTTTGGGAGGTTAGATTTGGAAGAGATTTTCCAACCATCTGCTTCAGGATTATTTGAATATTCAAGGACATTTCCCCAATATAGATCAGTAGATCAGTGAATTCAAGATTTGCATTTAACAATGTTACCCTGAGATATACTGGCTTGCTTCACTCACAAGAAAACATGAGATGCAATATTAAACAAGCAAAGATAATCACCACTTAAAGTAGCAGAAAAAGAAGTACAGATTTTTCAGAATCTACCAACAAGCGTGTTAAGGAAAAGAAAATATTTCGGTTTGCTGAGACAGATATCACAAAATAAATAAATAAATAAAATACTGTTGGAAAAATCCTTTTGCAATAGAGGTATACTTACCAAAAGGAAGAAAAATAATCACAACAGAAGAGCAAGCTAAGCAATTGGTTGAAGAATTGCAATTGGAGGATTCACACAAAGGAACTGAAGGAAAATCTTCAAGAAATTCAAAGCAAAATTAACAAACCAAATGTTCTGAAGAAGAATCCAACACAGAAAGAACAAACTGGACATGGCAACAGCAATGGAATAAAATGGACAAATTAAAAATAGTATCAGTAAATATTAACGGACTGAAATCTTCCTCGAAATGCATGAAATATTTTCACCTTTTGATATATATAATTATGATATGTAATCATTTTTTCTTTTCTGTATTTTCTTTTTATTATCTCTTTGTTTTTAAAAAATAAAAAATAATATTAAAAAACAATAACAATAGGTATTGTTGAAAGGGAGCACCTGTCCTTCCCAGGCTGCCTTTTACTTCAAATGCTAATTTAATTTCAAATGTTAATTTGGGTCTTTTAGGCTTGGATTAAAGGGGACTCTAGCTGAATAGTCACAAGGTAAAGGTAAAAGGTAAAGGTTCCTTTGCTTGAAAGCCAGTCGAATCCGACTCTAAGGTTGCGGTGCTCATCTCCGTTTCCAAGCTGAAGAGCCAGCACTGTCTGAAGATGTTTCTGTGGTCATGTGGCCGGCATGACTAAACGCCACGGCATACAGAACACTGTTACCTTCCCACCAAAGCAGTACCTATTTATCTACTTGCAATTTCTTTCTTTCGAACTGCTCGGTTGGCAGAAGCTGGAACCAGAGACAAGAGCTCACTGTGTCATGTGGCACTCAGGTCTTGAACTGCTGAACTACCGACCTTCCAGCCCACAGTTCAGTGTCTTAACCATTTGAGCCACCACAGCTCCTCGAATAGCCACAAGAGGTGTGTAACTGCTTGTTTTCTTGTAGGGAAAAAACCATTCTTAAAAAATGTGGGAATTAGCTTAAAATTTTACGTTTAGTTTAAAATCCCCCCCCCCTGCTTTTTAAAGCCCTACCTGTATTTAAACCCTAGCTGCAGTTTGTTTTGTTATTTGTTTTCCTTTTTCTGTTACAAAAACTTGCCTAAGGTTTAATCTTATATGTGAACTCACCCTCTGTATTCTCTGGTATTAGTACTTTAATCTATAGGTGTAATAAAGTTTCAAAGTGACCTCAGAGCTTAAATTAGCCCTGTGTCCTCAGTTTTAATCTTTGTCATTTGTTTGACCTACTGTTTAACCCTTCCCATATTGCAGTAAAACTAGCCAATAACCTCTGAGTCTGTTTAGAACTAAAATTAGCTACACCTGAGTAGTTTGAGCAGCTACAACGAAACTAAAATTAGAACTAGACCAGAAATTTAGAACAGAACTACAATTACATAGGACTGGTGCCACAGAGCCAGTTTGGTGTAGTATTTAAGAGCAGCAGACTCTAATCAGAAGAAATGGATTTGATTCCCCACTTCTCCATATGCAGCCAGTTGGATGACCTTGGGCCAGTCACAGTTCTCTCAGAGCTGTTCTCTCAAGAGCAGTTCTCTCAGAGCTCTCTCAGCCCCACCTACCTCACAGGGTGTCTGTTGTGGGGAGAGGATGGGAAGGAGATTGTAAGCAGCTCTGAGACTCCAAGTGAAGGATGGGGTATAAATTCAACTCCGCCTTTGCCTCCTCCTTCTGCTGTTCCTTGAAGAGGTAGTGGTCAAACCATGGTACAGACTGAACTTCCAGCCCCACAAACAGAACACTCCTCAAAAGCTTGGTGCTTAATAGGTACTTTGTATTCATGCTCTGTATAGATATTGGGAATGTTACAAAAAGCAGGACTCCAGATCACACTGATGTCTTGATGGGAACAGTTATACATGCATAGAGTTCATTTCCATACTCTTAAACACATTTAGACTCAAGGCAGGGCTTGCAATTATAATTTCATCCTCCCTGCTTCCAGAATACAGAAATTTGTCATCTGAAGAGGGATCTCATTTTGCTTTCTTTTCCCCCACCTTCACCACAAAGAGTTATGCCTACCCACAAGCATTTCTAACCTTTCATCCGTATAATTTGATTTAAAGAAAGTTATTCTCACTCATTTTGTATCTCACAATTTTCAGACCAACACAGCAACAGTTCTCCAGTTCACAAATGTGGACCCTCTGTTTTAAAGCACAAGTGAGATCTCATTATGAAATAATTGAAAGGAACACAAAGACACAAGGGGGTAAAATGATAGCTTTTATTGGGCTGGCATCTGTTGATGGGGGAATGTGCAAGCTTTTAAGTGCTATTCTCCATGCAGAGTTCACTGAGGTGAAAATGCTCTAACTCTCTCACTAACAGCTGTTGGCCCTAGAAAAGCTATTTCCTTACCTTTTGGATGCCTCATTCTCTGGGGTCAATATTGCAACAATATTTTATGTGAGCTATTAAAGAAATGCACACACTACTTACAAACCATCAGGTTTGGCTTTTTTAAGCATATAAATAAAAAGCTTAAAATTCTTTCTAGCCTCCATGGAAGTATACATGCATATTTACTTATAAATTGGTCCTACTGAGTTCAGTGGGTCCATTTCCAGGTAGTTGTGCATAACGTTCAAGCTATCTTGGAACTGAACCAAATACATGGATTTTAGTTATACTGGATTTTGGGTAGGCTACTTTCAGAAGTGAATAGCATAGATGGTTTTAAGAGCCACCAATATCTACTAACCACAATGGCTAAACAGAACCTCCATGTTCAGATACAGTATAATCTCTGAAAGCCAGTGTGTGTGGGGAGGAACAGGAGAAGGCTTTGGCCTCCAAATTCCTACATGCAGGCTTTGAAGAGCCTGTGGTTGCTTCTGTTGCAACCAGGTCTGATCCAACTGGGCTTTTCTTATATTCTTAATCTACTTGTCTGGAATGAGCCTGTGGGAAAGTGAGACATTTCACATGAATGCACATGGCAGGAGAAGACCAAGGGATAGCTGAACAACATTTGTTCTCCTCTCTGCAAACATGTACTTATGCCTGAGTGTGTGTAGAGGTATATCGATTGATGGACAGCCAGCCTGATTCTGCCCAGATATATTGGCCAAGGCACTGGAGACTGTGGCTGGTTGGTTAACAGAGATGGTTGAAATTAAATCCATAGAAGACAGAAGTCTTGTGCCTGAGTTGTGGTGGTGGGGAATCGGGAATCTGTCTCTCAACCCTCGGCAGGGTTGCTATTGTCACCAGTGTCAATGGTGAGGAGCTTAGGAGTGATTCTGGATGCCTCACTCTCTATGGAGGCCCAGATCACTAATGTTGCCAGATTGGCCTTCTGCCATCTTTGGCTGGTCAGGCAATTGGTTCCCTATCTTGCCTCCCGTGAATTAGCCAAGGTGACCCAACCTCCAAGTTGGACTGCTGTAGCTCCCTCTATGCAGGGATGCCTTTGAACCTGATCTGGAAATTTCAGCTGGTGCAAAATGCAGTGGCATGCCTGCTGACTGGGACACCTATGGGGGTGCACATTCACCAGATCAAGTTCAAGGTTATGGTATTAACCTTTAAGGTCCTAAGCTGTCAGGGACCAATATATCTGTGTCTTTCCCAATATGTCTTCCAAAGAGACACTCATCTGATCAACATCTATTGGTAGTTCCCAGTCCAATTCACTTAGCCTTGACCAGAGCCAGACCCTAAGCCTTTTTGGCTCTGGCTCCAACCTAATGAAATATGCTCCCAAATGAGATCAGGGCCCTGCAGGATTTATTACAATTCTGCAGGGCCTGCACAATGGAGCTGTTCTGCCAGCTCTTTGCTTGAGGTGGTGGGTGTCCAATTTATGGCCTCCCCTGCTCAAACCAGCCAGATTTAGTCAGCTGATGCTGTATATTATATTGACTGTATTATAGGCTATGGGTTGGACCTACCAGCCTGATATGCTGGTCCTTCTGAATTGTGTACGGCATATACCTAGGATACTGTTAAATTGTTAAACAGTTAATTCACGATCCTGAATTTAAATTTGAACTTAAATTTGGTTTTAGGGGTTTAAATTGGATTTCATGGAAATTGTACTATTGGATTGTATTTATTCAATTTATGTATAATTGTTTTATTGTTCATCTGGTACAATGTAGGTAACCTGCCCTGAGCCTGCTTGCAAGGGAGGGCAGGATAGAAAGCCCATGAAATAAATAAATAAATAAATACATAAATAATATTCCAAAGTGCTCTTGTCCTTCAAGACTGTAAGCAGTTAGCAGAGGAAGACCTACTTGTCACTTAGAAGCCTCCCTCTTCTTTCCAGTTAGTTTTTGCATTTGTATTGTTAGCGGCTTTGATTCCCCAATGTGATAAAAACGGGATATAAATAAATACATAAAACAGACAATATGGCTTTTCCACTCACTTTATGGACATGTGAAATGATTTCCCTCCATATAAGCACAATTTTTCTGCCTTTAATAAGTGTATTTCTTGCCTGGCATCACCATTACTGATGACTAATTGTGATGCCAGGCAAGAAACCCTCTTATTAAGGACAGAAAAATACTATTATTGCCAAGGTAGTGCCATTTGAAAAAATAAAATTCCTCCTAATGATTTTAACCTATACTAAAAGTTTACAGGTGATATCACTGTTGTTTTTCATTTTTATCTACCAGTTTTTGCACAAATTCTTTGAATGTCCCCAGATCACTGTTGATTAGTAAGAAGCTGTTCTTCCCCTTGTTCCCTTTTTTGTTTTGTTATTACTAATTAATGCTTAGAAAATTTGATAATATTCATGAAAAGGGACAACTGAGAAACAGCCAATAACTAGAAAATATCCCTATTTTTTCCTGTGGAAGTTTGGAAACTGACTGAGCAAAACAAGCCACAAGGCAATAAGTAAATCAAGCACATGCAGAGAGGTAGATTAACTCAAATATAAAATTTCTACTAAAAATGAAAGCTCTCAAGGCAGTGGTTTTTCACACTGCTCTGGAGAACCCTGGTGTTTCTTGGAAGCTTATCCTTGCTAAGTTTAATGATGTCAGATGAGCTTTTGTGAAAGACTATGCCCACCAGTACCAATTTTTCATTGTAGAACATGGCTTCAGAGGGGTCTTTAGTGCATTCCAAGCCTCACTAAATTTGTACAGGGTGAGATCAAAAAAGCATGGCCAGTGCCTCTCATGAACCAAGTGTGTAGGCTGGACCCTTAAATCCCTGCAACTGAAGAGGACTGATCTGGACAATCTGTCTTCCATAGACTGATAGATCCAGATGGTTTCCTGGAGGAGTTTCCTGTAGATATGGTGGTCCTGTTGTTGATGTACTAGTGAACCTTTAGAATGAGGAAATAACTTGTATGGTTGATATACTACCACTCCTAGATGCTCTCTCTCAATCAGCAGTGATTGTAAAGATTTGTGTTTTACTAGGGGGTGGAGGCAATGAAGAGGGTGAACTGCTTGAAAAGTGTACTAAGTACCCATTAATCTGAATATCTTGGTTTAAATTGTATTTTTGTGCATTTTATATATATAAACTGCTTTGAGTCCCTAGAGTGAGAGAAAAGCAAGATACAAATATAAATCTTAATCCATGAGATGAGTTAGTGAGCAATACAATAAGCACATTGACAGAAGAATGGTTTGTGTCTGGCCTGAGTTAGATGCCACTGTTAAACCTGTTAGTGTCCAAGATGCCACCAGGGATTCTACTTGTAGTCTTACTGGATACATGGACAAAATCTTGGAGAAGTGAAGTAAACCATGTGTGCTGCATCCTTCTGGCTATTAAAAACTACCAGAGACGGCTAGCTAGATATCTGGGGCAGTTAAGTGTCTTGTTAAAGCCTTGAGATAGGTTGTGGTGGAGAATCCCAGGAAAAACCTCCTGCAGGTGATCTCAACAATTATTTACAATATTCAAGCAAGGTGTTGAGCATGTAGCAGTAACACAGCTCCTGAGATTCTTGGGTGGTGCTTGGGTAGTATCTAGATTTTTTTCAGTCTTGCTTCAGGTCTAGTTTTGGAACTGAGACTGTTCTGATTGCTCCAGTGGTTAGTAGATTAGAGAGAAGGGCCATGGCTTTGCATGCAAAATGTCCCAGATTCAATTCCTGGCATCTCTAGTTGAGAAGACCAGGTAGGAGGAGATGTGAAACACCCCTACCTGAGACTCCATTGTTTTAACTGTTGACTATAAATGTATTTATTTATTGCAATGTAGTTTTTTGAAATGTATTTATTAAAATGCTGTTCCCCACCCTGAGCCCTATGTATAGGGGGAAGGCAGTTTATAAATCAAATAAATAAATATTGACCTTGATGGACCAATGGTCTGATTCAATCTAAGGCAGCTTCATGTATTCATGAATTGCACTGGAAGATGAATGGGGGAGCGTATCATGTTTCTTTTGTATCTCTCAGGATCTGATATCCTATATATATAATTCCCTTACATATTAGCATTTCCAACTCTCCTATTGACTGTGCTGTGTGCTCCATCAGCCATTGGCCTATCAACCACCATTCAAGAGTATTCATGTTGCTGTTGACTGGGTGCTGGGTCCACTTCTCTCCCCCACCCACTTCCAGACTGGACACTCTTCCCTCAGAATTAACTGTCAAACTGGCTGTCTCTCCTGACTTAACACACTTCTCCTGTGGCTGGACCATTTGATTCAACCTCCTGTTGTGCATCTGACTTACTCCTAGGGTTGCCAATCTCCAGGTGGGACCTGGAACTCCCCCGCTGTTACAGTTGATCTCCAGATGACAGAGATCAGTTCCCCTGGATAAAATGGCTGCTTTGGAGGGTAGACTCTATGGCATTATACCCTGCTGAGTATATCCTTTCCCTCCCCAAACTGTTAGCCTGATTGCTCTGAATTATTAACTACTATGGGGAATTTGTGATATTATAAAATAGCAATAGGCAATACGGGAGCAGACACCTTTTTATACAGATTTAAGGCAGGAAGTTTGCCAGAAGCAGAGCTGACCCAGCTGAGCTCTGAGAAGGAGCAAGGTGTTTGAGCTGCCAGAGGGGTGAGTGGTATTTTTATTTATTTACTTTCAGCTGAGGTGCTTTAGCTGAAAAGGTACTGTGTCAGTGACTGTATTTGGGAGTGTGTGGGTGAGTTGTAACAGACTCCTGACTGCTGGAGTTAGGGTGTGAAAGGGTCATTGTTTGCCTGTAATTAAGTGCTTGGGTGAGATTGAATAGCAGACTCCTGGCTGCTGGAGTTGGAGTGTGAAAGGGGCTTTGTTTGACCGTCATTAAGTGCCTTGGGTGATTTTGAGTAGCTGCTGGCCACACCCTCTCCTGGGAGACAATTCCATTTAAGGCAGGAAGTTTGCAAGAGGCACGAGAGCAAAAGGGCGAGGCTCTTTGCCTGTGGCTCTTGGCCTAGGGGCTCTGTAAGAAGCCCAGGAAGAGCCAGGAAGCCAGGACCCCTTGGCTCCTTGGTAAGGTAAGGTAAGTAGACTCCTACAACAGGAGCCATATAAATACAAAGGGTTTTAAAAGGGGGTTATAGAAAAGTATTTGTTTAAAAACAATTATGAAGCCAGAATGCCAGCAGGGGGTTGGGGGCTATCCAGTGTTTTGCATGGAGTGTCACATGTATGACTATCTGCCCACTGGTCAGAAGTCTTGGGTGTGTGCTCGGTGCAAGGAGCTCCTGGTTCTCAGGGAGCGAGTTTGCTCCCTTGAGGCCAAGGTGGCTGACCTGGAGAAGCAGGGACAGTCAGTTAGGTGCACGGGGAAGACTCTCGGGGACTTGTTAGATATGTCCCACTCTGGATCTGGCAGCCCGGCTGCTGCCAGGGAGCATGAGGGTCAAGGGGAAAAGGGGCACCATGCTGAGGATAAGGGGAATGTGCCCTCAGAAGGGACCTCTTCTTCAGCTGGTGAACGGGTATCCTTTCGTACCAAGGAACCGTCCCTGGGAAGGGTGGGAGGGGGGCTCTTGGTAGTTGGTGATTCGATCCTTAGGCAGGTAGACAGCTGGGTGGCGAACCCGCGTACTGACCGTATGGTGACTTGCCTGCCTGGTGCGAAGGTAGCGGACATTACGCGTGTTTTAGATAGGCTGGTAGATAGTGCTGGGGAGGAGCCAGTGGTCGTGGTGCACGTCGGCACCAACGATGTGGGGAAATGCAGTCGTGAGGTCCTGGAGGAGAAATTTAGGCTGCTGGGCAGGAAACTCAAGGCCAGGACCTCCAAGGTAGCCTTCTCGGAAGTGCTACCTGTTCCACGCGCAGGGCCGGAGAGACAGGCACAGATCAGGAGTCTCAATGCGTGGATGAGACGGTGGTGTAGGGGGAAGGGTTCAAGTTTGTTAGGCACTGGGATGCTTTTTGGGACAAGAGGGAGCTGTACAAAAGGGACGGTCTCCACTTGTCCCGAGAAGGAACCAGGCTGCTGGCGCTCAAAATCAAAAAGGTGGCAGAGCAGTTTTTAAACTGAATAATGGGGGAAAGCCGACAGGAGATGAAAAGTCTCTGGTTCGGGATGGCTCATCTCAAAGAGATGAAGGGGTAGCTATTACTTTTGTACAAGGAAATGGATTACAATTGTCCACTGAGACTGTGGCTAATGATAGGAACTGCCTGGCAAGGTCTCGAGGCAGCAAGAGGAAGGCTGTGGGCTTAACAAACGTGGGAAACTATAAGTGTTTATACACAAATGCTAGAAGTCTCCGAGGTAAAATCGGGGAGTTGGAATGCTTGGTGTTGGGGGGAAATAGACATTGTGGGTATTTCAGAAACTTGGTGGGATGAGGAAAATCAGTGGGATACGGTGATTCCTGGTTATAAATTATATCGGAAGGATAGGGGGAAAGGGTTGGAGGTGGGGTGGCTCTGTATGTCAGAGAGGGTATACCATCCAGTAAGATTGAGAGGGTAAGAGAATTGGATTCCCTTCTGGAAATGCTATGGGTTGAAATAGTGGGTCCAAAAGGAGGCTTAACAGTGGGAGTTTGTTATCGCCCACCAGATCAAAAGATAGAGGAGGATTATAAAATGATGAATGAATTAAAGATAGCGGCTAGACGAAATAACTGTGTTGTAATAGGCGACTTTAACTACCCATACATTGATTGGGTCAATATGAGTTCTAGTCGGGAAAAAGAGATTGCGTTCTTAGACACTCTCAATGACTGTGCTGTGGAACAGATGGTCACAGATCCTACCAGGGGAGAGGCGATCCTGGATTTGGTCCTAAGTAACACCCAAGACCTGGTGAGAGATGTAAAAGTGACTGCACCACTTGGAAACAGTGACCATAATGTCATTGAGTTTAACATTTGTACAGATAGGGAGTTGCCCAAAAAGACTGACGCAACCACTTTTAACTTTAAAAGGGGTAACTTCTCTGGTATGAGGGGACATGTGAGGAAGAAATTGAAAGGAAGAGTGGAGAAGGTCAAAACCATTGGGGAAGCTTGGAGACTATTTAAAAAGACAATCCTAGAAGCTCAGAAAAAATATATACCGCAGGTTAGGAAAGGTACAAATAGGTATAGAAAAAAGCCTGCATGGTTAACAAATAAAGTAATGGAAGCTGTAAAAGGTAAGAAGGATTCCTTTAAGCGGTGGAAAGCTAGTCTTAGTGAGGTTGATAAAAGGGAACACAGACTATGGCAAATAAAATGCAAGTCTGTGATCAGGCAAGCAAAAAGGGAATATGAGGAGCATATCGCAAAAAACATAAAGACCAACAATAAAACTTTCTTCAAATACATTAGAAGTAGGAAGCCAGCCAGGGAGGCAGTGGGGCCCTTGGATGACCAAGGGGTAAAAGGAGTAGTGAAGGATGATAGGGAAATGGCTGAGAAGCTGAATGCATTTTTTGCCTCTGTCTTCACTGTGGAAGAGGAGAAGTGTTTGCCCACTCCAGAAGCACTGATTTCGGGAGGGGGTTTGAAAGACCTGAATCAGATTGCGGTGACAAGAGAGGAAGTCCTCCGACTGATGGACAATTTAAAAACTAATAAATCACCAGGCCCGGATGGCATTCATCCGAGAGTTCTGAAAGAACTCAAATGTGAACTTGTGGATCTCCTGACAAAAATATGTAATCTTTCTTTAAAATCTGCCTCCATTCCTGATGACTGGAAGGTAGCTAATGTCACTCCCATCTTTAAAAAGGGCTCCAGGGGAGATCCAGGAAATTACAGGCCAGTCAGTCTGACATCGATACCGGGTAAGTTGGTGGAAACTGTTATTAAGGAAAGAATTAGTAGGCACATTGATGAACAAAAACTATTGAGGCAGACTCAGCATGGGTTCTGTAAGGGAAGATCTTGTCTCACTAACCTGTTAGTGTTTTTTGAGGGAGTGAACAAACATGTGGACAAGGGGGACCCAATAGATATTATTTACCTTGACTTCCGGAAAGCTTTTGATACAGTTCCTCATCAAAGGCTCCTAAGTAAGCTCAATAGTCATGGGATAAAAGGACAAGTCCTCTTGTGGATCAAAAACTGGCTTATAAATAGGAAACAGAGAGTGAGTATAAATGGGAAACTCTCTCAGTGGAGGGTGGTAAGCAGTGGGGTACCACAGGGATCAGTACTCGGTCCCATGCTTTTTAACTTGTTTATTAACGATTTGGAATTGGGAGTAAGCAGTGATGTGGCTAAATTTGCAGATGACACAAAGTTGTTCAGGGTGGTGAAAACCAGGGAGGATTGTGAGGCACTCCAAAGGGATCTGTTGAGGATGGGTGAGTGGGCGTCAACGTGGCAAATGGGGTTCAATGTGGCCAAGTGCAAAGTGATGCACATTGGAGCCAAAAATCCTAAATATAAATACACGTTGATGGGGTCTGATCTGGCAGAGACTGACCAAGAGAGAGATCTTGGAGTCGTAGTGGATAACTCGCTGAAAATGTCTACACAATGTGTAGCTGCAATAAAGAAGGCCAACGCTATGCTGGGGATTATTAGGAAGGGAATTGATAACAAATCAGCCAGTATCATCATGCCCCTGTATAAATCATTGGTGCGACCTCATTTGGAATACTGTGTACAGTTCTGGTCACCACATCTCAAAAAGGATATTATAGCATTGGAAAAAGTGCAGAGAAGGGCAACTAGAATGATAAAAGGGTTGGAACACCTTCCCTATGAAGAAAGGTTAAAATGCTTGGGGCTCTTTAGCTTGGAGAAACGACGGCTGAGGGGTGACATGATCGAGGTTTATAAGATTATGAATGGGATTGAGCAGGTTGAGAAAGAAGTACTTTTCTCCCTTTCTCACAATACAAGAACTCGTGGGCACTCTATGAAATTGCTGAGCAGTCGGGTTAGAACAGATAAAAGGAAATACTTCTTCACCCAAAGAGTGATTAACATATGGAATTCACTGCCACAGGAGGTCGTGGCAGCTGCAAGCATGGACAGTTTCAAGAGGAAATTAGATAAACATATGGAGCAGAAGTCCACCAGTGGCTATTAGCCACAGGGTATAGAATGAGAACTCTCAGTCTGGGGCAGGTGATGCACTCTATTCTTGGTGCTGGAGGGGGCAGCAGTGGGAGGGCTTCTGGTGCCCTGGCCCCACTGCTGGACCTCCTGATGGCACCTGGTATATTTTGGCCGCTGTGTGACAGAGTGTTGGACTAGATGGGCCATTGGCCTGATTCAACATTGGCTTCTCTTATGTTCTCTTATGTTCTTATGGCCTGCAAGACAGAGCTCTTCCACCAGGCTTCTGAGTAGGAGCCACTGCCACCTCTACCGTGATCGTTACCATCTGCAGTAGACTTAAGGGATGATCCCAGGAAGATCAACCTTGACTCGCTGTGATCAATATCGCTGGATGGGGCCAAATAACATTGAGTGGTAGCCTTTTGTGAAACTGATCCCATCTGGTTGAGGTCTGTTTTATTATTGAGCACTTAATGTGGAATGTTTTATCTATTTTTATGTTGTTTTATCCTTGGCACATTGGCCCTATTGTAAGCTGCCCTGAGCCTGTTCACGGGGAGGGCGGGGTAAAAATGGAAATAATAATAATAATAATAATAATAATAATAATAATAATAATAATAATAATAATAATAATAATAATAATAATAATAATAATAATAATAATAATACCATCAGGCGTCACCTCATTACCTAGAGTTACTAGAGTTCAATATTGCCCACTCCCTTAGACTCTTCCCCCATGAACCCAGTACCAATCAGCATGTTTTTGGGATGGACTAGTAGGAGGTGGGCCAAGACATGTGACCAGCTTAGGCCACCCCCAAGAGACATGTGACTAGGACATGTAGCCAGTCTGGCCCAACCCCCCAAGCCCCCCTCATAAAAGGGGGCACCCAGCCATGTAGTCTCTCTCTCTCTGTGCACTCTACCTATCTGGCTGACTCTGGATTATCTACCCAAGAGTCTTTCCATGTGTCTGGGCTGGTTCAAGACATGACCCCATTTCCCCTATAGTCTCCCTCATTCTTCCTAAGGATTGCTCCATCTTGTCAGACAGGTAAAGTATTGCCCACCAACAATATCCTGCTAATGTGAATGTGCTATCCATCTCCCTCTAATTTTCTTAGCTCTGTACAAGTGTATGTATGTGTGTGTATTGTTTGATTGTGAAGAATCTACAGTAAAAGAATCATTTTATATTGGAAACCAGTCTCCTTGTCTATCTCTGGTACTTCTGGAAGAACATAAGAACATAAGAGAAGCCAATGTTGAATCAGGCCAATGGCCCATCTAGTCCAACACTCTGTCACACAGCGGCCAAAATATACCAGGTGCCATCAGGAGGTCCAGCAGTGGGGCCAGGGCACCAGAAGCCCTCCCACTGCTGCCCCCTCCAGCACCAAGAATAGAGTGCATCACCTGCCCCAGACTGAGAGTTCTCATTCTATACCCTGTGGCTAATAGCCACTGGTGGACTTCTGCTCCATATGTTTATCTAATTTCCTCTTGAAACTGTCCATGCTTGCAGCTGCCACGACCTCCTGTGGCAGTGAATTCCATATGTTAATCACTCTTTGGGTGAAGAAGTATTTCCTTTTATCTGTTCTAACCCGACTGCTCAGCAATTTCATAGAGTGCCCACGAGTTCTTGTATTGTGAGAAAGGGAGAAAAGTACTTCTTTCTCAACCTGCTCAATCCCATTCATAATCTTATAAACCTCGATCATGTCACCCCTCAGCCGTCGTTTCTCCAAGCTAAAGAGCCCCAAGCATTTTAACCTTTCTTCATAGGGAAGGTGTTCCAACCCTTTTATCATTCTAGTTGCCCTTCTCTGCACTTTTTCCAATGCTATAATATCCTTTTTGAGATGTGGTGACCAGAACTGTACACAGTATTCCAAATGAGGTCGCACCAATGATTTATACAGGGGCATGATGATACTGGCTGATTTGTTATCAATTCCCTTCCTAATAATCCCCAGCATAGCGTTGGCCTTCTTTATTGCAGCTACACATTGTGTAGACATTTTCAGCGAGTTATCCACTACGACTCCAAGATCTCTCTCTTGGTCAGTCTCTGCCAGATCAGACCCCATCAACGTGTATTTATATTTAGGATTTTTGGCTCCAATGTGCATCACTTTGCACTTGGCCACATTGAACCCCATTTGCCACGTTGACGCCCACTCACCCATCCTCAACAGATCCCTTTGGAGTGCCTCACAATCCTCCCTGGTTTTCACCACCCTGAACAACTTTGTGTCATCTGCAAATTTAGCCACATCACTGCTTACTCCCAATTCCAAATCGTTAATAAACAAGTTAAAAAGCATGGGACCGAGTACTGATCCCTGTGGTACCCCACTGCTTACCACCCTCCACTGAGAGAGTTTCCCATTTATACTCACTCTCTGTTTCCTATTTATAAGCCAGTTTTTGATCCACAAGAGGACTTGTCCTTTTATCCCATGACTATTGAGCTTACTTAGGAGCCTTTGATGAGGAACTGTATCAAAAGCTTTCCGGAAGTCAAGGTAAATAATATCTATTGGGTCCCCCTTGTCCACATGTTTGTTCACTCCCTCAAAAAACACTAACAGGTTAGTGAGACAAGATCTTCCCTTACAGAACCCATGCTGAGTCTGCCTCAATAGTTTTTGTTCATCAATGTGCCTACTAATTCTTTCCTTAATAACAGTTTCCACCAACTTACCCGGTATCGATGTCAGACTGACTGGCCTGTAATTTCCTGGATCTCCCCTGGAGCCCTTTTTAAAGATGGGAGTGACATTAGCTACCTTCCAGTCATCAGGAATGGAGGCAGATTTTAAAGAAAGATTACATATTTTTGTCAGGAGATCCACAAGTTCACATTTGAGTTCTTTCAGAACTCTCGGATGAATGCCATCCGGGCCTGGTGATTTATTAGTTTTTAAATTGTCCATCAGTCGGAGGACTTCCTCTCTTGTCACCGCAATCTGATTCAGGTCTTTCAAACCCCCTCCCGAAATCAGTGCTTCTGGAGTGGGCAAGCACTTCTCCTCTTCCACAGTGAAGACAGAGGCAAAAAATGCATTCAGCTTCTCAGCCATTTCCCTATCATCCTTCACTACTCCTTTTACCCCTTGGTCATCCAAGGGCCCCACTGCCTCCCTGGCTGGCTTCCTACTTCTAATGTATTTGAAGAAAGTTTTATTGTTGGTCTTTATGTTTTTTGCGATATGCTCCTCATATTCCCTTTTTGCTTGCCTGATCACAGACTTGCATTTTATTTGCCATAGTCTGTGTTCCCTTTTATCAACCTCACTAAGACTAGCTTTCCACCGCTTAAAGGAATCCTTCTTACCTTTTACAGCTTCCATTACTTTATTTGTTAACCATGCAGGCTTTTTTCTATACCTATTTGTACCTTTCCTAACCTGCGGTATATATTTTTTCTGAGCTTCTAGGATTGTCTTTTTAAATAGTCTCCAAGCTTCCCCAATGGTTTTGACCTTCTCCACTCTTCCTTTCAATTTCTTCCTCACATGTCCCCTCATACCAGAGAAGTTACCCCTTTTAAAGTTAAAAGTGGTTGCGTCAGTCTTTTTGGGCAACTCCCTATCTGTACAAATGTTAAACTCAATGACATTATGGTCACTGTTTCCAAGTGGTGCAGTCACTTTTACATCTCTCACCAGGTCTTGGGTGTTACTTAGGACCAAATCCAGGATCGCCTCTCCCCTGGTAGGATCTGTGACCATCTGTTCCACAGCACAGTCATTGAGAGTGTCTAAGAACGCAATCTCTTTTTCCCGACTAGAACTCATATTGACCCAATCAATGTGTGGGTAGTTAAAGTCGCCTATTACAACACAGTTATTTCGTCTAGCCGCTATCTTTAATTCATTCATCATTTTATAATCCTCCTCTATCTTTTGATCTGGTGGGCGATAACAAACTCCCACTGTTAAGCCTCCTTTTGGACCCACTATTTCAACCCATAGCATTTCCAGAAGGGAATCCAATTCTCTTACCCTCTCAATCTTACTGGATGGTATACCCTCTCTGACATACAGAGCCACCCCACCTCCAACCCTTTCCCCCCTATCCTTCCGATATAATTTATAACCAGGAATCACCGTATCCCACTGATTTTCCTCATCCCACCAAGTTTCTGAAATACCCACAATGTCTATTTCCCCCCCAACACCAAGCATTCCAACTCCCCGATTTTACCTCGGAGACTTCTAGCATTTGTGTATAAACACTTATAGTTTCCCACGTTTGTTAAGCCCACAGCCTTCCTCTTGCTGCCTCGAGACCTTGCCAGGCAGTTCCTATCATTAGCCACAGTCTCAGTGGACAATTGTAATCCATTTCCTTGTACAAAAGTAATAGCTACCCCTTCATCTCTTTGAGATGAGCCATCCCGAACCAGAGACTTTTCATCTCCTGTCGGCTTTCCCCCATTATTCAGTTTAAAAACTGCTCTGCCACCTTTTTGATTTTGAGCGCCAGCAGCCTGGTTCCTTCTCGGGACAAGTGGAGACCGTCCCTTTTGTACAGCTCCCTCTTGTCCCAAAAAGCATCCCAGTGCCTAACAAACTTGAACCCTTCCCCCCTACACCACCGTCTCATCCACGCATTGAGACTCCTGATCTGTGCCTGTCTCTCCGGCCCTGTGCATGGAACAGGTAGCACTTCCGAGAAGGCTACCTTGGAGGTCCTGGCCTTGAGTTTCCTGCCCAGCAGCCTAAATTTCTCCTCCAGGACCTCACGACTGCATTTCCCCACATCGTTGATGCCAACGTGCACCACGACCACTGGCTCCTCCCCAGCACTATCTACCAGCCTATCTAAAACACGCGTAATGTCCGCTACCTTCGCACCAGGCAGGCAAGTCACCATACGGTCAGTACGCGGGTTCGCCACCCAGCTGTCTACCTGCCTAAGGATCGAATCACCAACTACCAAGAGCCCCCTCCCACCCTTCCCAGGGACGGTTCCTTGGTACGAAAGGATACCCGTTCACCAGCTGAAGAAGAGGTCCCTTCTGAGGGCACATTCCCCTTATCCTCAGCATGGTGCCCCTTTTCCCCTTGACCCTCATGCTCCCTGGCAGCAGCCGGGCTGCCAGATCCAGAGTGGGACATATCTAACAAGTCCCCGAGAGTCTTCCCCGTGCACCTAACTGACTGTCCCTGCTTCTCCAGGTCAGCCACCTTGGCCTCAAGGGAGCAAACTCGCTCCCTGAGAACCAGGAGCTCCTTGCACCGAGCACACACCCAAGACTTCTGACCAGTGGGCAGATAGTCATACATGTGACACTCCATGCAAAACACTGGATAGCCCCCAACCCCCTGCTGGCATTCTGGCTTCATAATTGTTTTTAAACAAATACTTTTCTATAACCCCCTTTTAAAACCCTTTGTATTTATATGGCTCCTGTTGTAGGAGTCTACTTACCTTACCTTACCAAGGAGCCAAGGTCCTGGCTTCCTGGCTCTTCCTGGGCTTCTTACAGAGCCCCTAGGCCAAGAGCCACAGGCAAAGAGCCTCGCCCTTTTGCTCTCGTGCCTCTTGCAAACTTCCTGCCTTAAATGGAATTGTCTCCCAGGAGAGGGTGTGGCCAGCAGCTACTCAAAATCACCCAAGGCACTTAATGACGGTCAAACAAAGCCCCTTTCACACTCCAACTCCAGCAGCCAGGAGTCTGCTATTCAATCTCACCCAAGCACTTAATTACAGGCAAACAATGACCCTTTCACACCCTAACTCCAGCAGTCAGGAGTCTGTTACAACTCACCCACACACTCCCAAATACAGTCCCTGACACAGTACCTTTTCAGCTAAAGCACCTCAGCTGAAAGTTATAAATAAAAATACCACTCACCCCTCTGGCAGCTCAAACACCTTGCTCCTTCTCAGAGCTCAGCTGGGTCAGCTCTGCGGAACTGTAAAAGGTCCTGCAGGGCCCTGATCTCCTCCAGGAGCTCATTCCACCAGGTAGGAGCAGTCACTGAAAAGGACCTGGCCCTGGTTGCGGTAAGCCTGGCCTCCCTGGGGCCTGGGATTACCAGGCAATGTTGTGTCCCTGACCGAAGTGCTCTTTGGGGCATATGTGGGGAAAGGCAGTCCCTCAGGTATGTTGGACTCATGGTGGTCCCTCAGGTATGACTCATGCGGCCAGAGTCATTATCATGGATGGTCCTCTATTGTCTTCTGGCTGCAGCTTCAGTGAAGTGAGTCAATCTGGGGGAGGGGAAGTGCATTGCCTATGTGTGCAGGAAGAAACTCCTCATGGAGTTTGAGTCTTTGTTCTCCTGCCTTGACATGGCATCTGCCTGGTTTTCAGAGCTTCAAGCAGCTAGGGAACTGGTCTATCTTACAACAGGTAAGCAGGCAGGTAACCTCAGAAACCATGGCACATTATCTCAGGAAGGCTTCCTTCTGCTGAATTGGCATCACTTTGGGTCATCATGCAATACAGTCCCTATTACACACCATTTACTCAGTCCAGGTTTCTCTAGCTTAGGAAATTATAAGTCTAAGATAGCATTACATGCGCCTTGTGGAGCAACAAAACACTACTCTCCAAAGGATCCACCCCCCAGATCTTCAGGTATTTCCATACTCAGAGCTGGCAACCCTTCTTTCCCCTTAGTGCCTGTTGCTAGGCAACCAAGCTTGGCTGTCAGTAAAAGGTGGGGGGAGGCCCTTTCCACACTTGTTTTGGCCTTTGGGAGAAAACTCATTGCTGCCAGTCCTGACTAGGGTTGCCAGGTTCAGGTTGGGAAATTCCTGGAGATTATATGATGGAGTCTACAGAAGCCAGATTTTAGGGAGGGGATCAACCTTAGCTGAACAGAATGCCATAGAGGCCACCTCCAAAGCAGTTATTTTCTCCAGGGGGAGAGAGAGATCTGTTGTTTCAGTTGTGATAGCAGGCAATACCACAGCCAGTGTGGCATAGCAGTTAGTGCTTCAGAGCAGGGTCTGCCAGACCCAGGTTCTTGCTGTGGAAGCTGAGTGGGTGATTTCAGACCAGTCACAGATTTTCATCCTAACCTACCTCACAGGGTTCTTGTGCAAGTCAAAAGGGGAGAGGAGAATAATGTAAGCCGCTTTGGTCCCCACTGTGGAGAAAGACTGTACTTTTCCTCCTGGGGAACCATTGTTGCCAATCTCCAGGTGAGGGCTAGAGATCACTCAGAATTACACCCGCTCTCCAGATGGCAGAGATAGTTCCCCTATAGAAAATGGTGGACTCGGTGTCACTATACTCTGCTGAGATGGCCCCCCATGTTAGCCAGTGTGATGTAGCTGTCAGGGCTTCAGAGCACAGTAGAGGCTGCAGGTGTGTGTGGGGGTGGAAAGCTGAAGTCAGAGGGGGAAGTAAAGGTAGGTTGATGGTTGGCTGGGAAGTAGATCAAGTTGCCAACTCCAGGTTGGGAAATCCTGGAGATTTGAGGGGTGGAGCCTGGAGACAGTGGGGTTTAAGGAGGGGTGGGACCTCAGACAGGTACAATGCCATAGACTCCATCCTCCAAACCAGCCATTTCCTCATGGGAAACCATTGTTGCCAATCTCCAGGTGAGAACAAAGAGTTAGAATTACAACTGCTCTTCAGGTAGCAGAAATAATTTCCTCTGTAGAAAACTGTGGATTCTGTGTCATTATACCCTGCTGAGGTCGCCACAGCAAATTGATGCTGAGTGCCCAAGGCCGGGGCAATCACCCAAAGTCTCTTTCTAGAGCTCGTTGTATTTATTTCCACAACAGGCCTTATTCCTAGTCAACAATAAACTAGATGGATCTGAATTAATTGAAACTTAATCTAGAGAAAATTGATTAGAAACTGATGAACGATTAGGTGTTGAGGCTGTATTGGATGGGATTGCACTTTAGCTGAAAATGCAAGTTTGCAGTTTGAAACTGCTTCTGAATACAGAGGTGGTAGCTGATCAAGAGGAGGA
The DNA here is from genome assembly GCA_029375565.1 of Gekko gecko. Lineage (NCBI taxonomy): Eukaryota > Metazoa > Chordata > Lepidosauria > Squamata > Gekkonidae > Gekko > Gekko gecko. The sequence goes on from JAPDNY010000006.1 coordinate 86,559,662, forward strand.
TCTGACTACAGTTACTCATGCCATGGTAACTTCTAGACTGAACTACTGCAACACACTCTATATGGCTATCAGAGGGCCTTTAAAAAGTGTCTAGAAACTACTAGCACTGTTCAGTCTAGAATTGCAGCTCCTTTTAACAATGTCTGTATTAGGGATTGGCAGGAACTGAACCATGAAGCAAAATTCATCATGACGTCTGTGACAGGCCTACCATTGTGAACTTCCATAAACTTTTAAAACAATTTGTGGCAGTTCATGGACAGAGCAGACAGCAGAGGTTTAAAGGGCATCCTAGTCCCTTTGAACCCCTGCTTTCTGTTCCCCACAAAAGCCGCAAAAACAGCTAAGTGGTAGGGAGTGCAACCCCGCTGTTCAGCTGTTTTATAGGGTATCTTGTGCAGTCCTTTTAAAGGGACTGCACAAGAAAGAGAAACAGCTGAGCTGTGGGAAGCTATTCCCCACCGCTCAGCTGTTTTCCATGCTTTCTGCAAACCCCATTTAAACGGACTGCAGTCCCTTTCTACGAAGTTTGCGGGGCCACAAACTATGAACCAGCTTGATTTGTGAACAAACCTCCCTGTTTGGTTTGTGGTTCAGCTATGCAACAACACGAACTGCATTTTTCTGGTTTGTGCCCATTCCTAGTCCTCATGACAGTCAGTTTGTACTGTTGCTCCCTTCTTCAGAGCTTTGTGTCCTGTTGCTCCCTCACTCTGGAATTAACTTCCAGGAACTGTTCAGAAGGCCCCATCTTTTTCAACTTTTCCAAAGGTTTGCAAAGTTTTGCTATATGAAAGGGCTTTTTCCCTAAGGGTGTGAAACTAATCTGTTTGCTTTGCTTTTGTATTATTGAGTACTGTGTATTTGGTATTATGGATTTTGTCTTTATATATTCTAGCATTAGTTTGCTGTACAAATGGAATTTTATTATGTATTTTATTACTTATTGTTGTAAGCTATCCTGAGTTTTGGAATGGCAGCGTAAAACCCCGCACTTCCAACAAACAAATACATAAGAAATTTACTAATCAAGGTCTGATCCAAATAATGGCCATTTGTAAATATTGTAAATGGTTTGAATCTGAACAAAATTATTTCTGGCATTCAGAGATAGTATGAAACTTTTCAATATGGCCATTTGTTCTGGTGCCTGACTTTTTTGCTTTTATTTTCCCAGGCATTAAGGGCAGTCAGAAGAGAGTCACTCAGCAGATAAGTGCATGACAGGGACATTGTTCAGCCAGAACCATTAGTACCTCTCTCCACCAGTCATCTTATTTGGTATGTCAAGGCACATGTTTCCACTCCTTCCCTTCCATTCACCAACATACTCCCACCTATTTGTGTTTCCATCCTTTGCATACAAGCTCATCTACTGCCCGTGCCCACAGCTGCCTGTAGCCTTTTCCCCAGTGGCACCTGGCAATGTGAGCAGCTGGGAGCATGGGTGGTGGAGTGCTAGCAAGTGAGTGGGCAGGGGTGATGGCAACAATGAGCCCTGCCAGAAATCCTGGGTCCCAGCAGCTGCCCCACCCCAGAATATGTTGATGCCGGCCCTGCTCACTTCTGCCACCTCCTGCCTATAGTTGCAGATCATTTCTCTATGCAAGATATAAATCCTGGTTCAAGATCTCTCAGACATTTCAAAGCACTGAAGGAATCTGGGGACCAGATAAACTGCAGAAATAAAGTGTGTGCATATTCCTTTATTTTTGAATATTCTGTGAGGAGAGAACGTAAGAACATAAGAGAAGCAAATGTTGGATCAGTCCAATGGCCCATCCAGTCCAACACTGCCACACAGTGGCCAAAAATACCAGGTGCCATCAGGAGGTCTAGCAGTGGGGCAAGGACACTGTTGCCCCCCCAAGCACCAAGAATATAATGCATCATTTGCCCCAGAGCTAGAGTTCCTACCTATACCTTGCGGCTAATAGCCACTGATGAACCTCTGCTCCATACGTTTATCCAATTCCCTCTTAGAATCATAGAATGTTAGAGTTGAAAGGGACCTTGCAGGTCATCTAGTCCAACCCCCTGCACTCTGCAGGAGTATAGCCAAAAGATTGCCCTACATACCTACAACATACCCAAAAGATGGTTGTTCAGCCTCCGCTTGAAAACATCCAGGGAAGGAGCATCCACCACCTCATGAGGCAGACTGTTCCACTGCTCAACCACTCTTACAGTTAGGAAGTTTCTTCTGATATCTAGCTGGTAACGACTCCCTTGTAATTTCCACCCATTAGATCTAGTCTTGCAATCTGGAGAAAGAGAGAATAGATCTGCTCCATCTTTTACATGACAGCCTTTCAAATACTTGAAGACTGCAATCATGTCCCCTCTAAGTCTTCTCTTTCCCTGGCTAAACATACCCAATTCTTTCAGCCTTTCCTCATAAGACTTGGATTCAAACCCTCTCACCATCCTGGTTGCCCTCTTCTGGACACACTCAAGCTTGTCAACATCCTTCCTATAAAGTGTCGTGCCCAAAACTGGACACAGTACTCCAGGTGAGGCATGACCATAGCAGAATAGAGCGGAACTACCACCTCCCGTGATCTGGACACAATGCTTCTGTTAATGCATCCTAAGATTGCATTAGCCAGAATTAGCTCTTGAAGCCGTTCATGCTTGTAGCCGCCACCACGTCCTGTGGCAGAGAATTCCATGTGTTAATCACTCTTTGGATGAAGAAGTACTTCCTTTTCTCTGTTCTAACATGACTGCTCAGCAATTTCATTGAGTGCCCACAAGTTCTTTTATTGTAAGAGAGGGAGAAAAGTACTTTTTTCTCTACCTGTTCTATTCCATGCATAATCGTGTAAACCTTGATCATGTCACCCCTCAGTCATCATTTCTCCAAGCTAAAGATCCCCAAGGGCTTTAACCTTTCTTCATACGGAAAGTATTCTAACCCTTTTATCATTCTAGTTGCCCTTTTCTGCATTTTTTCTAATGCTATACTATCCTTTTTGAGGTGTAGTGACCAGAACTGTACACAGTACTCCAAATGTGCTCACACCATTGATTCATACAGGGACATTATGATACTGGCTGATTTGTTTTCAGTTCCCTTCCTAATAATCCCCAGCATAACATTGGCATTTTTTATTGCAGTTGCACACTGTCTCAACATTTTCAGTGAGGTATCTACTGCAACTCCAAGACCTCTCTCTTGGTCAGTCTCTGTCAGAGCTATCTCTACTTCCCCCATTATTCACCTTTCTTGTCCCCACCTTTCTTTTTTTTAAAAAAAGACTTTTATTCATAGGATATATTGACATGTTCCATATTTTAAAATATTTTTAGATACATCCTTTTTCATTACCCCCTTCCCCCCCCCAGGCTTCCAGCAATGCTCTACCCCCTTATTATTTCAACCAGTATTCACTAACAATACAAACTTATCCAATATTCAATTCTTCTTTTATAACATATTCATTCTTTCGATCTAACCCTTAGGTAAAATTTAACTATTATTCAGTCCTCATTTCCTATATTCTATTCTTAATAGTTATCAAAGCAGAGTAACTTATTTCTTACATCCCAGTTCGTTTCAAGATAATCTTTAAAGTCCTTCCATTCTGCCATAAATTCTTCATCTTCTTTGACTTTAAGCTTCTTTGTCAATTTGTCCATCTCTACCATAAAAAGCATCTTCTTTATCCAGTCCTATTTTTCTGGTATATTTTCTTGCTTCCAAAATTGAGCAAACGTCATTCTTGCTGTTGTAATCAAATACCATAACAATGTTCTCTTTGTTACGTTCACTTCTTCCATTTTGAGACCTAAAAGTAACATTTCAGGTTCCTTTTTCAGGTTACATTTCAGGATCTTCTGGATTTCTTTGTGGATCTCTGTCCAATAAGCTACCGCTTTATCACAGGTCCACCACATATGATAAAATGAGCCTTCCTTTTTTTTACACTTCCAACATTTGTTAGACAAGCTCTCATTCATACTAGCAATTTTTTTTGGTGTCATATACCATCTATACAACATTTTATAACAATTTTCTTTGACATTAACACATGTTGAAATTTTAATTGACTTTTTCCACAGACATTCCCAGGATGACATATCAGTTTCTCTATTAATGTTTATAGCCCATTTTACCATCTGCTCTTTTACAATCTCATCCTCTGTATACCATTTTAACAAAACTTTATACATTTTTGAAATTGCTTTTTTACCCTTCTCTGCCCACACCACTTCAATTTCATTATTCTCCTTCCTGAAGCCATACCTCTTTTTATCGACCTTAAATAAATCATAAATCTGTCTGTAATTTAACCAGTCATATTCAAATTCCAGTTCTTCTCTTGCTCTCATCACGAAACTACTCCCCTCTACCTTCAAAATGTCTCTGTAAGGTATCCAGTCTTCACCTTTATGTCTTGAAAGTGGTTTAATTTCCTCAGCCAGTACTATCCATAATGGTCTTGCGTCAAAAAAAAATCTTTTATATCTCATCCAAGTCATGAACAGTGATCTTCTTATAAAGTGGTGTTTAAAAAAATTATCCATTTTGGCTTTCTCATACCATAAGAAGGCGTGCCACCCAAATTTGCAATCATGTCCTTCCAACGCTAACATTTTTTTATTATCCAAACTGACCCATTGTGTCAGCCAAGTCAGACACACCACATCATGATACAGTCTGAAATTAGGTAATTGAAATCCTCCTCTTTCCTTTGCATCACATAGAATCTTCATTTTAATCCTCGGTTTCCTTCCGGCCCAAACAAATTTTGAAATTTCTTTCTGCCACAAGTTCAACACTTTACAGTCCTTCACAATCGGAATCGTCTGGAATAAAAACATTAAACGCGGTAAGATGTTCATCTTAACCACCAAAATTCTTCTCAATAATGACAGGTTCAAAGTGTCCCACCTTTTTATATCCTGTTGGATTTTGCACCAAGTCTTCTTATAGTTATTCTTAAAGAGATCTATGTTTTTCATTGTCAACTCAATTCCTAAATATTTTGTTTTTTTAACCACTTCACATTGTATTTTTTCTTGCAGTTCCAATTGCTTCACTTTGGTCATGTTCTTACGTAACACCTTTGTTTTATTCTTGTTGATGTAAAATCCCGCCAAATCTCCAAATTCCTTAATCTTTTCCATCAACAATGGTAAATTAGTTACTGGATCTTCAATCAAAAACATTACATCATCCGCAAATGCCCTATATTTGTACATAAAGCCTCCAATTGTAAGTCCCCTTATATCCTTATCCTCTCATATCTTCCCCAACAATACTTCCAACATCCAAATAAACAGTAAGGGGAATAGTGGGCAACCTTGCCTGGTCCCTTTTTGAAACTTAAAATGTTCCATCATCTCTTTATTCACATTCAATGATGCTTTCTGTTCAGAATATATTGCCATAATTACATTTAAAAAAGGCTGTCCAATATCCATTCTCTCCATCACTTGAAACATAAAGTCCCAGTTTAAATTGTCGAAGGCTTTCTCAGCGTCTAGAAATAGAAAGGTCACCTCTTTCTCTGGATGTTTATCATAGCATTCAATAGCATCTATCACTGTCCTTAAATTGTCCCTGATTTGTCTGTTTGGTAAAAAACTGGCTTGTTCTTCCATTATAACATCTTTCAAATAATTCTTCAATCTTTCTGAGATCATTTTGGCAAACAACTTATAGTCTATATTAAGTAAAGAGATTGGTCTGTAATTCTTGACGTCTGTTAAATCTTGTCCTTCTTTTGGTATGAGTGATATATTGGCTTCTTTCCATGTTTCTGGTATTACTTTGGTCACCTTTATCTCATTTGCTAAAAGTTCTAAGATTGGGGTTAGCTCCTTCTTTAATTTTTTGTAAAATTTTTCAGTAAATCCATCTGGACCTGGAGCTTTCCCCAACTTAGCATCTTCTATTGCCTTGTAAATTTCATCTTTTTGAATTGGGCCATTCAGCATTTCTTTCATTTTTGTTCCCACCTTTGGAATTTCTACCTTGTCCAAATATTTTTTGATTTTTTCAGAGTCAATGTTCTTTTTTTGAAATAACTTCACATAATACTTTAAAAAGACTCTTTTTAAACCATTCATATCCACAATTTCTTTACCTTCTTCGATGATTTCATTTATTAACCTTTTCTCTCTTCGATTTTTCAGTTGCCATGCCAGAAACTTTCCTGGTTTATTTGCTCCTTCAAAAGATTTTTGTTGTAGTTTCTTTAAATTCCAATAAAGTTCCCGATTAAGTATCATGTTCAATTGCTCTTGTAAAATTTGAGTTTCTTTAATAATTTTCTTTTTTCCCGGCCTCCTCTTCAGTTCTTTTTCTTTTTGCTGAATTCTTTCTTGCAACTCCTTTTGTTACTTTATACTCTGTTTCTTATCAATCACATTCAATGATATAAGTAATCCTCTCATCACTGCCTTATACGCATCCCAGACAGTCTGTATTTTAACATTTTGATTCAAGTTCGTTTGAAAAAATGACTGGGTTTCCTTATGCAATGTCTCAATTATTTTCCTCTTGTCCAATAAATCTTCATTTATTCTCCATTGGTCTTTGGCAAAATCTCCACTTTCTGGGTTTTTAATGCCATCTCACCCGACATCCAAATCATGTCTATTCTAGAAAAGGAATTATGTCGGTTAGAATAAAAAGTAAAGTCTTTAACTTTAGGATTCCATTTTCTCCATACATCTTCTAATTTCTCTTGTTCCATCAATTTGAAGAAAATTTTAGGTAGTTTTCCAATCTTCTCATCAGCCTTTTTTGATTTCCTGTCCAATTTGTTATTAACTGTGCCATTAAAATCCCCTGCCAGAATTATCTGGTCATAATTCACTTGGTCCAATTCCTTCATCAAATCCTTAAAGAAATTTTCTTTTGCTCCATTGGGGGCATATAAGTTAACTACCAATGTCTTTTTCTGAAGCATTGTAATTTCCACTCCAATATATCTCCCATCTTTATCACTGAAGATTTCCTTTGGATCCAATTCTTTATTTACATAGATCACAACTCCCTTATTTTTTTTCTCTGCCAATGAGTAGAATTCTTGTCCTAATTTTCTATTAGTCAAATACTTATTGTCCCGTTTTTTAATGTGAGTTTCTTGCAAACAAATGATATTAGATTTTTGCTTTTGTAGCCAATAATTTACTAATTTCCTTTTGGAAGGTGAATTAAATCCATTTACATTCCATGATAACAATTTGTAATCCATCATGTCTTGTCTTTAAATATCTCCAAAATCTTCTAAATTTTCTGCCTTGAACCTGTGCACATCTCCTAAAGTTGTAATGATGTGCCTTTTCAAATTGTAGGTAAAAGACAGACCTTGTGGTATTTCCCATCTGAACCTAATACTTAACTGCTTCAATTTGTCCACCAGCTTCTTATATTTCTTTCTGTCTTGCTATATCATTCTTGGGAGTTCTCTCATTATTATTATCTTTTTGCCATCAATTTCCAAAGGTTGTGTGAATTGTTTTTTAAAAATGTCCTCCTTCATCTTCCTTGTTACGAATTGCACAATAACATCTCTTGGCAATTTCTTCCTCTGCGCATATGCTGAATTCACTTTATAAATTAAATCAAAATCAGAATCCAATCCTCCTCGATCCTCTCCCAGATACTCTGTCAAAGCTGTCATCACCACTGTACGTATGTCTTCATCAGTCGTTTCTTCAATCCCTCTTAACCTCAGATGGTTTAACATCGCTATATATTCCATCATTGCCTCCAATTTATGATTATCTTGTAGAGTTGTTTCCATTTTTTTGCCTATATCTTGTGTTTTTTGCTCCAATTCAGTCGATTTTGTTGCCAGACCTTGAACTTGACTGTTTGTGTCTGCCAATTCTTTTTTGATTACAGGCACTTCTGCTACCACCAACTCTTTCAGGGCTGCCACATTCTTTTCTTGCACTTCTTCTAACTGCTCCAGCTGTTTTTCCATTTGCTTCTCTAACTGTTGCTCTATCTGTTTGACAGTTCTTGAATCGGTTCCATCATTCTCTTTTCCATTGCTTCAATTGCAGCTTGCCACTCTCTCTTTTCCTTCACTGCCATACTTGGACTCACAGTCGAAGCTGCCCTTTGTCGATGTTTTGGATCCGTTTTGAAGGTTCTTCAATATGCTCCGACTGCCCTTCACGTTTTCTCTTGAACCGCCACCTTTTCGCTGCCCTTTAAAGTCAAATCCACTTATAAAGTTAAATTTTAAAATTTAGTCCTCCACAAAATGGTGGGCGCAATTACTCTATGGTCTTTCGGGCTAGAGTAGGCTCTTTCTGAACTTCCTGTTTCTTATCCCCCTTGAACGTCATCCTACCGGAAGTTTCCGTTTCACCGCTCTCACAGTTCTCCAGAAACCACTCTAGCCCTTGAACACAGTTCCAAGCTGGACACAAATATTTGCAACACCTTGGTCTTGCGATCGTTTCCATTAGTTTCGGTCTTACACTCCACTCCCGATCTTTCTAACCACAGGAATGTTAAACAATGTCTATTTTTCTCAAATTATGCGCTTTGATAAACTCTTCTTAATTCCTCAATGAATCGATTATTCAAAATCAAGTCTTTTACGCTTATCTGCCTTGTTCAAACTTCATTAGATCTCCGTTCCGGTAAGCAAAATGTTTATGTTACCTTGCATGTTTATCTTGGGGCTTCGCATCGCTTCTTCTCATTTTCAACTCTAGTCTCTTTCTTAAGAAGTCGAGAAATGACGAATTTAAGCTGACTTTCCAGCTCGGTTGGCTTCTTTAGTGCTGTCTTGCAAACGCCCACTTCTGAGAGGGGATCAAAGCATAAACAAGCCTCCTTCGAGACTTGTACACGTCAATCTCAACTCTCACTTGGACCTCGTTGCTTGCTTGTCAGCCCCCTCCCTGAGGTTGTAAATGCCCAAACTGCCAGAAGAAGCCACCGTTCACCCTGTACGATCGCAAGGTGCGTCAATTCACCATTTTACTCTGAACAGAAGCCCTCTTGTCCCCACCTTTCTTGAAGCCCATTTCTCCCAGCTAGGGAGTTAGCCCAGCTGGGATAAAAATGCTGAAAGAAATAAAGCAGTGTGGTAAGACATGAAAAGGGTGAGGGTTTGGCTCCCCTTTTTCCTGTACTCCTGGGAAAGAATGGAAAAATGTACTCCCTTGCCAATTTTACGACTATGTAAGTGAGGATTTTAGTCATTTATAGAGCTGAAATGCATTCACTTCATGGTCTAACATTTGGAGCAGAGGATCACTTCACTGAAGTGTGCAATCCTTCAGCATTTCATTTTGAATTCAAACTGTAGGTTTTTGACTTTTCAAATGGCCTGGCCCCAGTTTAGCTCAAGGAGCATCTCCCTGCATATGGATCACTCTGTTCACTCAGACTGTGTTTTGAATCCTTGTTATATGTTTCCCCACTATCAGAAATGTAGTGGGTAGTGATATGTGACAAAGTCTTTTCAGCAGTGGCACTAAAGTTACTGAATACCTTTCTAAGGGAGTCTCAAATGACATTTTTCATGCAAGTCTTCAGGAGACATGTTCAAAATTCTTGTTTCAGCAAGCTTTCAGCTTTGGCTAAATGGGACAGCTGGTTAGAGTGCATTTGTCAGTTTCTTCAGCTAGTCATCGAACACAGGGCTTCTTACAGAAGACAATGTTTAATGAAACTATTCCAAAGACACATGTACAAGTCCCTGTCAGTAATAGCCAGAAACAGCAAAGCAGAGTTGGTTATACTACAGTCAAACTCCCCCACAGCAGAAGCCAGTGGTTACATTTCGCATCTGTGGCAGGCTAGCGGGCAAGCTAATGAAAACATGCTAGGATGGTTATGATTCCAAGAAAGAAAGAAAAAAAAGGATGGTTACGATTCCCAGTGGTGGACTCCAGCAGCTGGAGTATCAAGGTCAAGCCCTGATAAGAGGATGAGAATGAGACGAGGCTTCAGGTGGGGGGAAGAGGCAACCTCCCTCCTCCCTCATTCCATTAACATGACAGGGTACCTGACATTCTGCCCCTCTAAAGGGGGCCCCCTCCCAGTTTCTCTGGGTAACAGAGGTGGAACTTCCAGATAAGCCAAGGGGCATTGATATCATCGACAGCAACCCATTCCCTATGTTGAGGCCCAAAATCCACCCACTCCACAAGGTAATACAGTTTATTGCCCTTCAGTTTAGAGTCCAAAATGTCAGCAACTTCGTAATGCAGTTCACCTTGCACCATAAGCGGAGGGGCCGTTGCGCATTCCGGGTGCCAGGGGTTAGTCCCAGGGTCACAATGAAGAAGCCGAAGGTGAAAGACAAGGTGGATATTTTTCAAAGATTTAGGCAACACAAGTTCAACAGTGACAGCATTGATTAGACATTTGATAAGGAATGGCCCAACAAATTTCCAGCCCAACTTCCAGCTTGGCTGGAGTCCTTTAATGTTCTTAGTAGAGACATACACAGAGTCACCAGGGTTGAATTCCCACCCCTTGTCCTGTTTTTTATCAGCCTGTAGTTTGTAAGCCTGTTTTGCCCCCTCCAATGTCTTACAAAGAATCGGCCAAGTGTCTTGCAAGCATTTACACCAGTTCCCAGCCTCTCCTTCTGGCAAACCGATGCTTGTTCGGAAAGGGAGGGTTAGGGCCACATAACCATAGACAGCCATAAAGGGGGAGACCCCCGTGGAAGAATGACAGGCATTATTGTAACAACATTCTGCCAGGGGAAGGAACCCCTCCCTGTCATTTTGTTGAAAGTTAGTAAAGCACCGGAGGTACTATTCCAAGGTCTGGTTGATACGTTCAGTTTGCCCATCCATCTCAGGATGATAGGCACTGCTCAGGCCCCTCTCCACCCCCAACAGCTGCATTAGCTCGCCCCAAAACTTGGAAACAAATTGCGAGCCCCAGTCAGAGATTATTTTCTTGGACAAAGTATGCAGTCTGAAAATGTGCTGAAGGAATGCCTTAGCCGGCACCTTTGCTGATGGCAAGGCTTTGAATGGAATGGAATGAGCCTGCTTGGAAAACAGGTCTACAACAATCCAAATAACCATTTCCCCCTTGCTAGGAGTTAGATCTGTGATAAAATCCATGGAGATGACCTCCCAAGGTCAACTAGGCATAAGCGGGGGTTGAAGGAGTCTCAGTTTACTCATGAGGCTGTATCTGGCTATTGGTAAAGATTTTAATGTGTGGTAAAAGATTTTAATGGATTTTGAAGGTTATATTGGTTAGCTTAAAAACACACACTATAGCTGAATATTACTGCCATATTAGCCTTTATATTGCTAGTGGCTAATAATTCAGAACATAAATATTCCAATTAATAAATAAATGCACCCTAGAATCCTCTGCAATGTGCAGGATGTGTTGATTCCTCAAAGGAGAAAGGGATTTGTCTCAAGGTGAAATAACTAGGGACACTTTGAGAATGATATGTGAGTACAGCCTCAATGCCCTTGGAAGAGAAGCAGTTTTCAGTAAGTAATATGAGAGAAACACATAAAATCTACAAATATGCACAGCGAGAGCTACAGTCTCTGCAAAGGGCAAGCTTGTGCAGATCATATTATAGACTTTACCCCTTCTGGATAATATGATGTAGTAAAGAAGGTGTGAATGAGGGAACTCCAAGTCCAGGTAATTCAGCTCACGTTTGAATGGAGGTTTTGCTTGTTGATTAGGTAATTCTTCTCTAGGAAATGTGCGGCACCAACTGCTTTTCATGGTAGATTAGTGCTCCCGTGGTCAATTTGCTTTTACTAATGTCAGGGCCCTACGGTGCAGGTTCATCTGTCGCATAGCAACTGCTTCAGCAGCAGTGGAGGTAGCCATGCATAAAAGATTACACAGGATGGCAGGGCACAAGTGTGAAGATTTTCAAAATTAGATACAATCTCAGCATGAATATGAACTGCCGAATTGACATGGAAGGATTTTTTTCCCCAAGTCATCAAGTTTTCCATATTTATCAGGTAAAAGTAGTTTAACTGCAATGCACAGAAACTGCAGAAAATTCAGAGGGCAGTCATTTAGGCAGGGGAAAAAACAATAAGGAAATACAAATAAATGCAAACAAAAAAGCCCTATACCACTATAGTAGCATTCTTCTGAAAATTTCAGCTGCTGTACATTACAGGTGTCCATGGTAGAGCCCATGTTTGAAAACATTTTCCATTTTTTTAAACTACTAGATTGATTTCTTCAGGTTTTTCACCAGTGACTAGCACAAGGGTAACTTGGTTGACTTTAGTGACAAGAGACACTTGACTATCACAAAAATTTCTTCAACTCTATGTTGAAATCACCCATATTACTTTTAAATTATTTATTTATTTATTTATTTAGATTTATTAGGCCACCCTTCCCTGCAAGCAGGGCTCAGGGTTGCTTATAACAGAGCAAGTACAATAAATAATTCAAGTTAAAACCAACATTAAAATACCTATAACATATCAGCAAATAAAAGAATACACTTCCCAAGATGGTGGAAGAGAGATTTTAATTTCCACAGGCTGCCTGGGGGGAGGGGGTTGAGGAGGGGAGGGTGTGTGTGAGAGTGACTGATAATATACTGTCCCATCACTGTCCTCAGCCAAATGCCTGTTGGAACATCTCTGCCTTGCATGCCCTGCAGAAAGGCTGAAAAAGCCCTGGCTCTAGTTGAGGACAGCTGGATCTCTCTCAGGCTGGGGACCACCAGAAAGTTCTTCTTCCCAGAGTGTAATTCAAACTACATACTGCAAACTACATTAAAATTGATAATTTTTACTAGCATAGGTTTTTATATAGTTTTCCATGTTGTTTAGTTTGGCGGTATTTCTTTGCCACATGCTTGAAAACTGTTATATTTGAGAGCTCACCCATGGGTGTTCCCTTTTACCTGCTGACATCTGAAGTCAGCATATAGCACCTTCTGAGAAAGCATCAACTTGAATGGAAATAGACTACAGAAAAGTGGAGTAAGCACAAAGTACAAATTAGAAGCAATTACTAGACCCAGAGATGGTTCTTCTGTAGACATCACTCACATCATTGGTGATATTTGAAGATGAGCTTCTTGTCTTGCAATGTTTAAAATTATTTGTGAGACTGACAAATTTACTGTTGTACTTTTTTAAAAAGCATTCAATACACCTGTGTTAGAAGAAATCCATTGTGTTTGCTATGATACTGACTTAGGGAGGTGGTGTATACTAGTACAAGTTTGAGGTCCATTCTTTTCTCCTTCTGTTTGCAAATGTAGTTGCATGGCAAATAATGATTCCAGAGGCTATAAATGGCCAAGGATGGGTCTGTCCTCTAATGAGAAACCAGAAGGTTCTGAAATCCAGAGACTTATTTTCCCCTATCCAGTAGAATTAGTGTGGTTCCAACCCCCCTTTTTTAAAAACAACAACAACAACAACAACTGTGAATTATAACAAAATCTGAAAGGTGTCATCCCCCTTCCCTTGTGTTGAACTTTTTTCCAAATGTAACCTTTATTAGTCTTGTTTTTATTCATGTTTGTTTGAGTTCCTCAGACCTACCCAGGAAAAAGCTATGCTTTCCACTTTGATAGGAAGGCAGAAAACTCTGTAGGAAGGTTGTGGCTGTTTCTCATACAGGCAGGAGCAGCAGACTGCTGAAAAGAGAAACCTGGGAGGTAAATCAGACTAATGAAGCAGCTCAGGTGTTATAGCTCGAGTTATTCCATTGCCACAATGACTTGAAAACCAAGTTGCATATGGCACTGAGAATTTGGAAGGCCATAATGTATTTGGGAGAAGTCAAAGAGAAAGCTGTTCCATCCAGTCCTCTGAGCCTTTGTTTAACTACTAGTAATTAACTCCTTTCTCTTGAGTTAGGAATGTTGCAACCATTCCTGTCCCTGGACAAATGTGTATCTGAGCAAGAAATTATATTGTGACAGCTACCGTCTTTTGATGCTAAAGTACTTTTATTAGGACAATTAGAGCTTCTTTTACTCTGGGGTGGGAAAGATGCTGAAATGATAATGCTTTGCAAAGAAAGTAGGTTGTTTGAAATGGCCTTTTGCTGCAAAGAGTGCAGGGCCATCTGGAGTAATCTTTGGATTATATAGATTTCCCAAGAATAAGCAGCCAAATCATTCTTCCTCTGCAAAGAAGACAGGGCTTGAGCTGATCTGGCTAATCTAAAACAACAGTTTTTCCCTTGGTGGGTGTTAATAATCCTCATGATTGGTAGATAAAATAATTTAAGTTCTCAGGGGTTATGTCTGTATATTAGAGACATTTTATTAAAGGGATAAAGGTACACTTCAGTGTCAGTCAGCTCAACCCTTCCCAGCACAGTTAATAAAATCATTATCCCCCACCAACATTCAATTTGAGCATAGAGGATTGCTGGTGGAGGTGGGCAGCTAAGAAATTAGGAATGTAAAAGCCACAGTTTTAATAGCAAAGACAAATGTTCTGAACTGAATTGAACCATACAATTTCTAGCACTGCTGGAAGAAATCCTCAGAGCCAAAATATAACTGACATTGTCCATGTGTTTCACCTAGTGTTTCCTTTAACATGTAGCCATGGCTTCACTTGTTCATCTTCCCAGCAGTGTTCCATATATCTGAGCTGTCCATTTAGTCACCTGAACATCTGACAGCACATCCACATGTTCAGCTGGTTCCAATTCCATTTACTTGCTATTGTTTCTTCAACCAGTTGATGGAGCAATTGCAAAACCTGTGCCTAGGGGTGTACATTTGGCTATTTTTTGGGTATTGGCAGGGCTCTTTTTGTAGCAGGAACTCCTTTGCAAATTAGGCGACACACCCCTAATGTAGCCAATCCTTCAAGAGCTTACAGTAGCCCCTGTAAGAAGAGTTCTGTAAACTCTTGGAGGATTGGCTACATTAGGGGTGTGTGGCCTAATATGCAAAGGAGTTCCTGCTACAAAAAGGGCCCTGAGTATTGGTATTTTTTGGCCAATTACGTGCTCCCAAATAAAAGTTGATTTTATTCAGCTTTTAGTCAGCAGAGTCAGGTAGGGAAGGCATCAGTTTCAGTGAAACTGACCAGCTCTGCCTTCCAATCCCTTCCTTTCCTTGGAGGAGGGCAGGCAGTTTAAACTGCCTTCCCTGGGCTTGCCTGGGTGCCCCATGGCTGTGGGGAGCCAGGCAAGCTGACCATTGGAGAGCTGTGGAGAACCAGGCAAGCTGACCATGCAGCTATGGGGAGCCAGGGCAAGCCCACTTTTGGAGGGAGGGCAGTTTAAAATGCCTTCCTGGGGCTTGCTTGGATGCCCCATGGCTGTGGGGAGCCAAGGCAAGCACACCCTTGGAGGGAAAGCAGTTTAAACTGCCTTCCTGGGGCTTGTTCAGGTGCCCCACAGCTGTGGGGAGCTGGGGCAAACCCACCCTTGGAGGAAAGGCAGTTTAAACTGCCTTCCCAGGGCTTGCCTGGGCACCCCGGGGCTGTGGGGACCCGGGGCAAGCTGACCCTTGGAGGGAAGGCAGTTTAAACTGCCTCCCCTTGGCTTGCCCAGGCACCCTGCATCTGCCTGGGGAAGCCAATCTGGGGAGGCAGGCAGGCTGGGGAGGGGGTGGCATTTAAACATGCCTCCTCCCCACCCTGTTTCCTTCCTCAGCTGCCCAGTTGCTTGTACTGGTCATCAATTTTACTCCC
This sequence comes from Gekko gecko, assembly GCA_029375565.1. NCBI lineage: Eukaryota > Metazoa > Chordata > Lepidosauria > Squamata > Gekkonidae > Gekko > Gekko gecko. The sequence continues at coordinate 86,575,289 of JAPDNY010000006.1, forward strand.
TAGCTGATTGGCAGGGAGTGAAACTGACCAGAAGCTGAGCCTTGGGAAGGAAAGGCTTCAGTGCCATTATACTCTATGGGGACTTTCCCCATATGGTGTAATAGCGCCGAATATATTCAGCAGTACGAATTTTTCCTGAACCTCAGTATCTTACTGATATTGGGATTTGGGAATATCAGTATATACCGATATTGTTCAGGCTTGGTTTACCCGGACCTGAAAAATACGGATATGTGACCAGGGAACACGGGAGTGATAGCACATGTGACTGCAGCAGTGTGCACACAGCAGGGTAGGTAAGAAACACATGAAATCCCAAGCACTCAAACAAAATCATATTCAGTGTCACTTATTATTTTCTCTTGGTGTCAAGATTCAGTTTTTGAGTACTATTTGAAAAGATCACCATGAATTTATCTTTCTCTCCCAACTAAGCCTGGGAGAAGGGGCATAAGATCTAGAAGAAAAAGGGATTGGATTTATACCCCACCCTTCACTCTGTGTAGCTTACAAACTCCTTTCCCTTCCCCTCCCCACAAAAAACACCCTGTGAGGTAGGTGGGGCTGAGAGAACTCTGATAGAAACTGCTATTTTTCAAGAACACCTCTGCCAGAACTATGGCTTGCCCAAGGTCATCCAGCTTAACCACTACACCAAACCTTTGCAAAATCTTAGAAATTAACCTACTATATTTTAAATTTGGACTCAAGTTCAGATTCAGATTCAAGACCAACATCTTAACTGTGCTAAGATCAGCCATCTGTTGGCAGTAGATCCCAAATCCATTTTCCATTCAGATGCATGACTACTTCCCCTGCCCAAGCAGTCTCTTTCTTTAGCCAGTACTTTTGAAAAGGCATTTTCATGAGAGGGTGTGTTTGTTGAACTAAGAAGGGCACTCTGAAACAATACGTTTCTGGAAGTTGTATTGTTTGCCTATAGGTAATGTTTCTGTTCAAGCATTAGCTATTGTGGTAGAATTGCCAAAATGAAAGACCAAATTTCTAGTACTTCCTCCTCCCAAAGCCCCTAGTTAATAAGGAAAAAAAACTCCTTTAAGAGTGGCCCTACTCTCAGATTGTTCCCATGTTAGCTGTTATCTGTAAAAGGATAGAAGCACTCAATACCCCCTCTTTGCATAGCAATACAATAGGAAGGAGACTCCAAAAAGCAATGATTGATACCCTCAATGACTTTTTCCTTACTGAATCTACTGGGGCTGTTGCCTGTCTAGATGTAAATAGCAGCTATGAATACTTTAGTTTTAGTAAGTCCTCAGAAAGTCCTGGTACAACAGAAAGGTGCAAGTGATCTAATGTGAATGGGAAATATATCACTAACACCTAGGTAAATTATGCCCTGGTTATAAAAAGCAACTCTGTGAAGTGAAACATTTGTACTCTGTTCGCAATTGAAGACATTGTTCTGCCTACTTTATATGGTGACATGTCAACACTGAATAATGTATTTGAAGTCTAACATTTGCAGCTGATCTTAATTACTTATAGTTAAAAGTTAGTGTCATCAATTTATTTATTTATTTATTTATTAGACTTTTATTCCTCCCTCGGGCCAAGGCGGCTCAGGGTGGCTTACAAGCAGTTAAAACCAGTATACAGTTAAAAACACAATATTACTACATCTAAAAACAATATAATAAATACTGAGTTACAATAAAATATGGCAGCATTCTATATAATGTAGTTTCACTTCCAAATGAATGTGCTTAGGATCAGAGGTGTGGTCTTATGGTCCCTACCCTGCAAATAACAATGTAATTCTTTTTCAAGACTTGCTAGAGTCTTCGTCCCCATGGTACTTTGTGCCAACGGGACATTCAGCCTTACTGCTATCTGAAAATGTTTTTCCTTGATCACTTTTAGATTTGCCAGCTTTGAAGTATTCTTTGAATGTGTTCTTGTCAGAGACAAACGAATAGGTATCCCTGATCTACTTTCTCCAGCATTCTCTTTTTACATTTCTTTTTACCATACAGCCTCCTGTTCATTTTATTTCTTAGGAACAATGTCTGAACTCTTTCAATCTCTTTTTGAATATCAGTTCTTTGCCAGTGTAACTAATGTGTAACTTGAAAGTATATTTTTCAGACTCAAAGAAAGAATCATATGGTGAGAATCTTACGTGTTATGAATATGCCTTGTATTCCAGAGATGCTTAATAAGGAGAATTGAGATTAGGAATGGCCTTTTTACTTAGAAACATTTCCTGACCATTCTATTTACTCACATTTCTGTCATATTTTATTTGTAGAAACCTCTCCTGACCTTCTCTGTCAGACCATGCACATGGAATGCCTGAGCAGAAGAGCATAAAACAGAGCATAGGAGTATCACTGAGGGGGAGGGAATGATTCCTCCCTCTTCTGCACCTGTAAGACAGACAAAACCTGACATTTTTTTCAAACTGTGGGTCAAATGCAATATATCCCAGGCTTTGTTGCTGGAAGAAATAAGGTCAAAAGACAGGTGGATCTGAAAACAAGAAGGAGATGTAGAATTCTAGATTCTGCTGCCAATCCCTCTAAATCAGAGGTGTCAAACTTCTTTGTTACAAGGGGACATAAATGTCACTTTGTTGGGCTGGGCCATGTATGCCATAAAATGGAATGCCAGGTACCAGACATATAAACTGTATATACAGGGCAGCAGCTCGTAAGCTCCAAGTTGGTATATCCTCATTGCAAGATCCCATGGGCTGGGAGGGGATACAGAGGAAAACCCATATGGGCAAACTGGAGAGCCAGCAATGCAGCACTGGGCAGATGCTCCCATGCTGCTTGACTGCTCCAGATGAGGTTGTTGCACTCTGCTGAAGCCACAATCAGAGTGGCTTCACCCATTCCCCTCTCTAAACAGTCTTCTGTTCTCTCCCTTGCACCAGCTGCTTGTGGGCTGCATAAAAGCCCTGGATGGGCCAGTTCTAGCCCCTGTGCCTTATGTTTGACCCCCCTGCTCTAAAAAGTGTATCCTCGGTATTATGCAATTATGTAAATTTGCATACTTGATCATTTCTCAGTTTATCAACTACAAAGATTGTAGAATTTTGGAATAATCAAATAACTGGGATAATTGAAGGGAAGAGATGAATAGGGTTATGTATCCTATTGTTTCATGGACTTATACATAGGCAATGGATTTGACTCAGTTTTGGAAACTGGTAATGATCCAGTCTTCTAAAAAAAAATTGTCAATTGACACATGCATTTCCTTCATAATGGGAAATATTCTCTCACAAGCTCTACTCTGAGACCAACTATTCATCACCCTTACTGAAACAAGAGGCATCATTGGATTTGCCAGTTTGGTCCTCAGTGACAACCAAAGAGATTGAGACTCTAATTGGCAGACTTAGAAAGGACAAAGCACCAGGCCTGGATTTTATACCTCCAGAATTACTAATGGACAATGTTAACTGGTGGGCCCCCCTTCTGGCCCAAGTATTTACATACATAGATTCAATGGGAGATTTTCCTGAAGTCTGGAGACAAGCCATTATTGTCCCCCTGTATAAAACTGGGCAGAGAAGGGAAACAGCTAATTATAGGCCTATTAGCCTCCTGAGCATCCTGGGTAAATTATATGCCACCCATCTGTTAGAGAAACTATAAAGTTGGCTAACAGAAGAAAATTTCTTAAGAGATGAACAGGCAGGCTTTAGGGAAGAACGTTCTACCATGGGGCACAATTTAATTTTAGCCCACGTGATTGATAAATATGCTTCCAATAAGACTACTGTTCTTTATGCAGCATTCATCGACCTCAAATCAGCTTTTGATTCTATCTCCAGAGAAAATCTCTGGAAAAAGTTAAGCAAAACCTCTATTGACAGGAGACTTCTCTTCCTGATCCAAACATTATATACAAACACTGCGATTAAGGTCAGATGCAATAAGCACAGCCTCCTTACCAAGCTTATACCAACAAGCAAAGGAGTTAAGCAAGGCTGTGTTTTAGCCCCCTCCCTTTTTGCCATCTATATTAATGACCTGATTGGCAATTTGGAACTGGTAGACACTCACCCCCCTGCCCTAGCAGATCGACACCTGACAACTTTATTGTATGCAGATGATGCAGTTTTGGTATCCAGGACACCTGTAGGCCTAAAAAGGGCATTGAAACAATTTGGCTTATATTGTGAGTTAAACTACCTAGAGATTAATTACCATAAAACAAAAATCATGACCTTTGGTACAAAACCTAAAGTTAGGGAATGGACCTTAAATAGCTATAAGCTACAACAAGTAGCAACTTATAAATATCTAGGGGTCATGATCCATTCTTCGGGGACAAAAAAGGCCCACTACCAGTATGTCACAAACTCCAGGTATAAATCCTCACAAGGTATCATTAGATTTTTTAATGCAAAAGGGGGGCAATATATACAAGTGGCCCTCAAATTACTTCTTGCTAAAACTATACCCCAACTTTTGTATGGGATAACACTGGGTCCAGTATTATCAAGCTTTTCTCCCCTCAAGAAAATACAATCAAAATTCCTGAGAGCTAGATTTCAGTTTCCTAAAAGTGTTTCTAATGCCACCATGCATTTGGAACTGGGAATGATAAGAATTGAGGCTAGGATAAGCCTCAATTCAGTCGTCATCTGGCTTAAGCTAAGTCATCGTCCAGCAGATATTACTTCCTTAATTTTGAAGGACAGGCACAGTTCCTGCTAGATTAGTGCTATATATCAGAAGCTATCCATGCTTGGCTTCTCTCCTGAGTCCTTGCAGATAATGGCTGTAAATCAAGCCAGGGCCCTAGTTAAGTAGAGAATATTTGATGCAGAGAGGCAGAATGACATTGCCAGGGGTTCAAATTTTTTAGCCTTACCTCGAACAAAATATATTGTCTCCCCAGCTTCATACTTTGGATATTCCATCCCATAGAAGGGCCTTTTCTATGGCCTGTTGTAATATTTTCCACTCAAAAGTGGTAGTGGGCTGCTACAGAAAGACACCGATGGCTGAGCACGTCTGCCTGTGCGGTATTGGAGAAGTGGATATGATCACACATATCCTGCTTAGTTGTGGATATTACAATTAGAGATGTGCATTCGGTTCGTCCGAACCGAATGCACCCTGGAAAATGGCCCATTCGGGCCTCTTTCGGGAGGCTCTGGGCCAATTCAGATTCTCTGATCTGAATCAGCTTGCTGCTGAATTGCCGCGAAATTCAGTGGCAATTCGACCCCATTATATTCTATGGGCCATTGAAGTCAATGGCAAAAACATAGGATATATTCTGGGGGCTGGAGGAGAAGGGGTTTGAATTAGAGACTCCAAACTCACAGAGTAGCTGTGGGGGCCTCTCCCCAAGATACGCACCAAGTTTCAAGAATATTGGACTGGGGGTTCAATTCTACAGGCCCCCAAACAAGTTGCCCCCATTCCCTCCATTGTTCTCTATGGTGAGAATAAAAGTTATTTTTTCCCACGATACTGTTAGTGGCTCTGGGGGGGAGGGGATTTGAGGGAGAGGCTCCAAATTCTCAGGGTAGCTTTGGGAGCCTCTCCTCACATAAACCCCCATGTCCCAAAACAATTGGACCAGTGGGCCCAATTCTACGGGCACCCAAACAGGTTACCCCCATTACCTCCATTGTTTCCAATGGGGAAACCCAACCAGCATCACTCGTGGGTACTCAATGAAATTGCTGAGCAGTCAGGTTAGAAGTTAGAACAGATGAAAGGAAGCACTTCTTCACCCAAACAGTGATTAACACATGGAATTCACTGCCACAGGAAGTGATGGTGGTGGCTGGCATGAACAGCTTCCAGATGGAATTTGACAAACATATGGAGGCTGGAGCAGAGCAGTGGTCCATTAGTGGCTGATGTTCAGGAGGTTTTTTTTTTAAACTATAAGTGATCCAGTACTATTAAAAGAGATGAGGGGGTTGCCCCCCCCCAGCACCAGAGCAGAGACCAAGCACTTGCCACAGAGACCAAGAGTTCCTTTTATCTATAGCCACTAGCCACCAGTGTTAATCCATGTGTTAATCACTGTTTGGGTGAAGAAGTGCTTCCTTTCATCTGTTCATCTGTTGTATGATATTTCATTCTAATTATCTGTAAATGCTTCAGTTTTGTTCTGTCTCTACATTAGTAAATTTCATATTATTATAGTTATATTTTGATATCCAGTTTTTTGATATATCTGGACTGTTTTGTGCTAGATACGAACTGTAATAAAGTGATGATGATGATTTAATCTAAGGAAAGTCATATCTAAGTGCCATTGATTTCAAGTGCTGTACGTGTTTCTTTTAGCCCCATTGATTAAAGGAAGACTGAGATTCATTTTAAATGTGCACTCCTCTGAATAATGCTGCTGCTCCTGTGGTTGCTTCACACTGGTAAGAGATCATCTGAAGTTTTCCAGGCATTGTAGGTTGCTAATACATTTTTGTCAGCAACTAGTGATGTGCACTTGGGGGGGGAAATCAGTATTTTCCAGATTTCAGGCAGGAACAGATTCCATACCACCATTCAGATGCAATGTGGCATTCCCAATACAACCAATGTCAAACTAGAGAATCTAAGCCAAACCAACTTAAGTAAGGGATACTGTCACAAGCCCAACAGAACCAATGTCAAATCACGGAAGCCCACCAGAACCCAGGACAATGTTGCAAGCCCAGCAGAATCAATCCTAGACCAGAGAAGCCAAGCAAGAACCATGTGCTGTGGAGAAGATTTACCATTGAATGCATACAGGACAACATTAATATTGGAAGTACATCTAATGTGGCTGTGACTCATATCAAAGTCTCTACATCCAGGAAAAGTGCAGCTTATACATGTGTTTCAGTTGATAGGTAGTAGGATTTCATTATGGTTGAGAATGTTTTCCCTTTTGGAGTGAAATTAATTGTAATTAAGTCCTCTGTGTCTTTTTCATCTTTTTACTGCATTTTTCATAACAAATCATATAGTCTTACTATGCCATAAGTAAAAGAGGCATTGCTATAGTGATATTTCATATCTAGTGATATGATTAGTGAATTTCAGTTATGTAACTGAAACAAGTATCATGCACTTTTAGGTTGCTGAATGCTGTTAATACTAGTTTGTGTCATGGCAACTAAAACTGTGTCTTATATTTAGCTACCCTTACCTCTGACACACTTGTGTCAAATTCCCTACTACTAAGCAATGCTGGTACATGTTTGTGGTGTTACTCCTGGCCTATAAACCTACAAGATGTTACATATGGGCCCACTAGCATCTTACCCACTCCCTAAACACCACTCCTCCATAGCAGAATTGCATAAGATAAACTTCAAATATGAATTGATTGTATGATACAGCATCAGCATGAAGAGAGAAAGAAGAGAAGAGGAGATTGGATTTATACCCCACCCTTCACTACCCAAAGGAGTCTCAGAGTGGCTTACAAACTCCTTCCCCTCCCCACAACAGACATCCTGTGAGGTAGGTGGGGCTGAGAGAGCTTTTGACAGAAACTGCTCTTTTTCAAGAACAGCTGTGCCAGAGCTTGTGACTGACCCAAGGTCTCATCAGCAAGTGCAAGTGGAGGAGTGGGGAATCAAACCCGGTTCTCCCAGATTAGAGTCTGAGCACTTAACCACTACACCAAACTGGCTCTCAATGAAGCAATGATGAAGCTCATAATACTATTACAAAGAAAAAAGTTATAGTCTCATGCTAATGCAAGGACCCATAATTAATTCTATAGCAAACAGGTCATAGGATTAGGCTGTAAAGTTCAAACTACTAGAACTGTGGCAGGTTGTTAAATTCTTATATTTGCTCCTCTTTTGAGCCATTATACAAACTTCCATTAATCTCTTCCTCAGCACACCATATAAATATAAGCCAGATGGACAATGTGATAGATAATGTGGCAGCAAGTGGATAGGATAGAATAACTGAATAGAAGCCTACACATAACATCGAAGGACCTAATGGGTGACAGTCCTACTACTCTCCACTTACATGAACATAAGAACATAAGAGAAGCCAATGTCAGATCAGGCCAATGGCTCATCCAGTCCAAAATTCTGTCACACAGTGGCCAAAAATACCAGGTGTCATCAGGAGGTCCAGCAGTGGGGCAAAGACACTAGAAACTCTCCCACTGTTGCCCCCATCAAGCACCAAGAATACAGAGCATCACTTGCCCCAGACTGAGAATTCCTATATATTCCTTGTGGCTAATAGCCACCGATGGACCTCTGCTCCATTCATTTATCTAATTCCCTCTTGAAGCCATCCATGCTTGTTGCGGCCACCATCTCCTGTGGCAGTGAATTCCATGTGTTAATCATTCTTTGGGTGAATAAGTATTTCCTTTTATCTGTTCTAACCCAACTACTCAGCAATTTCATTGACTGCCCACAAGTTCTTGTATTGTGAGACAGGGAGAAAAGTATTTCTTTCTCTGCCTACTCTATCCCATGCATAATCTTGTAAACCTCAATCATGTCACCCCTCAGTTGTCGTTTCTCCAAGCTAAAGAGTCCCGAACACTTTAACCTTCCTTCATAGGGAAAGTGTTCCAACCCTTTTATCATTCTAGTTGCCCTTTTCTGCACTTTTTCCAATATTATACTATACTACTCCAAATGAGGTCACACCATTGATTTATACAGGGACATTATGATACTGACTGATATGTTTTCAATTCCCTTCCTAATAATCCCTAGCCAGGGCCAGCTCCAGGTGTCTAGGCGCCCTAGGCAGGACAGCCTGGGGCGCCCCCCCCACTGGGGATGCCAACCTCCTGGTGGGGCCTGGAGACCAGGGACGGCAGCGGGCGCTGGCTTTCCTGGAGGCTCCGCAGATGCGGGGCCCCCAGGAAAGCCAGGGAAGGGGTCTAGCCTCCACCCCCTCCCTCCCAGCACCGGCTTTTCTGCGGGCTCCGTGGCTGCGGGACCCCAGGAAAGCCAGGGAAGGGGGTGGGGGTCTAGCCTCCGCCGCCTCCATCTTTTCTGCGGGCTCTGCGGCTGCGGTACCCCAGGAAAGCCAGGGAAGGGGGCGGGGGGTATAGCCTCCGCCCCCTCCCTTCTGGCGCCGGCTTTTCTGCGGACTCCATGGCTGTGGGACCCCCAGGAAAGCCGGGAAGGGGGCAGGGAGTCTATCCTCCGCCCCCTCCCTCCTGGCGCCGGCTTTTCTGCAGACTCCACGGCTGCGAGACCCCAGGAAAGCCGGGAAGGGGGCGGGGGGTCTATCCTCCACCCCCTCCCTCCTGGCACCGGCTTTTCTGCGGGCTCCGCGGCTGCGGGACCCCAGGAAAGCCAGGGAAGGGGGCGGGGGGTCTATCCTCCCCCTCCCTCCTGGCGCCGGCTTTTCTGCGGGCTCCGTGGCTGCGGGACCCCAGGAAAGCCGGGAAGGGGGCGGGTGGTCTATCCTCCGCCCCCTCCCTCCCGGCGCTGGCTTTTCTGTGGGCTCCACGGCTGCAGGACCCCCAGGAAATCCGGGAAGGGGGCGGGGGTCTATCCTCTGCCCCCTCCCTCCCGGCGCCAGCTTTTCTGCGGGCTCCGCGGCTGCGGGACCCCAGGAAAGCCAGGGAAGGAGGCAGGGGGTCTAGCCTCCGCCCCTCCCTCCCGGCGCCGGCTTTTCTGCGGGCTCCGTGGCTGCGGGACCCCAGGAAAGCCAGGGAAGGGGGCGGGGGTCTAGCCTCCGCCCCCTCCCTCCCAGCGCCGGCTTTTCTGCGGGCTCCGCGGCTGCGGGACCCCAGGAAAGCCAGGGAAGGAGGCGGGGGGACTATCCTCCACCCCCTCCTTCCTGGTGCCGGCTTTTCTGCAGGCTCCGCGGCTGTGGGACCCCAGGAAAGCCAGGGAAGGGGGTGGGGGTCTAGCCTCCGCCCCCTCCTTCCCGGCACCGGCTTTTCTGCGGGCTCCGCGGCTGCGGGACCCCAGGAAAGCCAGGGAAGGAGGTGGGGGGTCTATCCTCCGCCCCCTCCTTCCCAGCGCCGGCTTTTCTGCGGGCTCCGCGGCTGCGGGACCCCAGGAAAGCCAGGGAAGGGGGCGGGGGGTCTATCCTCTGCCCCCTCCCACCTGGCGCTGGCTTTTCTGCAGGCTCCGCGGCTGTGGGACCCCCAGGAAAGCCGGGAATGGGGTGGGGGGTCTATCCTCCACCCCCTCCTTCCCGGTGCCGGCTTTTCTGCGAACTCCATGGCTTTGGGGACCCCCAGGAAAGCCGGGAAGGGGGCGGGGGTCTGGCGGCAGCGGTGGGCACCGGGTTAGGGTGGGGGGGCACTTTTCAGGGGGGGAGTGGGGTGCCATTTGGCGCCCCTGAGGCCGGTGCGCCCTAGGTGGGCGCCTAGTTCACCCTATGGGCGATCCGGCCCTGTCCCTAGCATAATGTTGGCCTTTTTTATTGCAGTTGCACACTGTCTCAACGTTTTCATTGAGTTATCCACTACAACTCCAAGATCTCTCTCTTCATCAGTCTCTGCCAGTTCGGACCCCATCAACGTTTATTTATAGTTAGGATTTTTAGCCCCAATGTGTATCACTTTGCACTTGGCCACACTGAACCCCATTTGTCATGTTGATGCCCACTCGCCCATCCTTGACAGATCCCTTTGGAGTGCCTCCCTGGTTTTCATCACCCTGAACAACTTCATGTCATCCACAAATTTAGCCACTTCACTGCTTACGCCGAACTCCAAATCATTAATAAACAAATTAAAAAGCATCGGACCAAGTACTGATCCCTGTGGCACCCCACTGCTTACCACCCTCCACTGAGAAAATTTCCCATTTATACTCACTCTCTGTTTCCTATTAATTAGCCAGTTTTGATTCCCAAAAGGATCGACCACTTGAATAAGCACAACACTGCAGACATCAGTCCATGTTTCTGGCTGCTGTCAGTGGTCCATCTGGTCCAGCATATTGTTTCATACAGTGGCCAGTCAGTTAACATGGACAACCAACAAACCGGAGGAGGAGGAGGAGGAGGAGGAGGAGATTGGTTTTATACCCTTCCTTTCACTACCTGAAGGAGTCTCAGAGTGGCTTACAAACCCTTTCCCTTCCCCTCCCCACAACAGACACCCTGTGAAGTAGGTGGGGCTGAGAGAGCTCTCTCAAGAACTACCCTTGAGAGAACAACTCTGAAGGAACTTATGACTGACCCAGGGTCACATGAGCAGCTGCATGTGGAGGAGTGGGGAATCAAACTTGGTTCTCCCAGATTTGAGTCTGCACTCCTAACCATTATGCCAAACTGACATAGAAGCTAAGGCTTTCTCCTGATATTGCCTCCTAGTACTGATGTTCAGAGGTTTGCTTGTTCTGAAAATGGAGGTTCCCTTGAGTATTTTTGGGTTGTATCCACTGATAAACCTATCCTCCATGAATTTGTCTAATCCCATTTTAAAGCTATCTATGCCTGTGGCCATCATTACATTCTCTAGAAGTGAATCCCACAATTTAATTACTGTTGAATGAAGAAGTTCTTCCTTTTGTTCTTCCTGAATGTATTGCCTATTAGTTTCATTGGGTGTCCCTGAAGTCTAGTATTTTGGGAGAGGGAAAATAATTCTCTCCAAGTTGATGGGTTATCATTTCTTTTATAAAGTGAAAAGTCACAGATTTTCCTCCCAAGAAAGGTGCCCCAGCCCCTTAATAATCTTGGTTGCTTTCCGTTGTACCTTTTTTCCAGCTCTGCTATTTTCTTTTTGAGATATGGTGACCAGAACTGGAGTCCATAGATATATGAAGGAGTATTACAATATTTGCTGTTTTGTTTTCAGTCCTTTTCCTAATAAACCCCTGAATGGAATTTGCCTTTATTACTGACACAAAATTGCCATTTTCACTGAACTGTCCACTATAAATGCAGTATATCTTTTTCTCTCAATCTGTGCTACTGCAGACCCCATCAGTATATGTTAGATTTGTTTTTTTTGTTTTTTGCTCCACTGTGTATCACTTTGCATTTCCCTGCACTCAACTACATTTGCCATGTTGCCTGATCACCCATTTTGGTCCTCCTGGAGCCCCTCACAATTAGCCTTGGTTTTCATCATCCTGAATAATTTGGTTAATCTGCAGACTCAGACACTACACTTCTCAGAGCTGCTCCTTTCCATAAAGCTAAGCAGTGGAACTTTAGTTGGCTAACCATGTGCATACTAACCATTATATACCACACTGGTTTCAGGCCAGTGCTTCCAGGCCTCTAGCAAATCAAAATTTGGCACATACTATGGCCTGAAATCAGTGTGGTTTAGTGATTAGAATGTTTGGCTAAGATAGGTGAGCTCTGGGTTTAAATCGCCATTCTACTATGAAGCTCATTAGGTGACCTTAGACCAGTCATTTAAGATAGACAGGCAGACAGACAGACAGATAATGTCCTGCTTTTCTCCCCAATGGGAACCCAACATGGCTTACAACATAATTCAACCCTCCATTTTATTATCACAACAAAAAACCCTGTGAGGAAGGTTAGGCTGAGAGTGTGTGACTGGCCCAAAGTGTTACCCCAAGCCCTCTCTTGCCACATAAAGGATGATATCCCAGCCAGATTAGGACCAAAGTTGGCATAGAGCAAATATAGCCCTCTCTTTTATGCAGTGTCAACTAGCCCGGACATGTGGTCAGGACTGTCTCCTTCAGCCATCGCTACAGATACTGCTGACACGTATCTGTCATCGTGAAAGGACAATGTCTTAATCGCATCACCCCAAGAGTGTCAATGGACCTGCATTCCAGCTCAAACTGCCAGACTTTGCCACTCAATACTGGGACCACCCCGGCCACAGCCTATTGTCATTATTTGTTCTCTTGATAATCCAGCCATTAATGGAGCCAAGACTGCAATTGTCCAATACTTTGATAACAAAGCTTTCTTTCCCCAACCTGGACTTCTTTTGTCCAAAACCCCTTTTTGAGCCATTACCAATCATCCTGGCCTATCCTGGATCATTTTCGTATTGTGCCCACTGCACCAAAGGAACAATTTTCCTATATCTGGACTTCAAACCTGGCCATCTTTGATTCAGTCTCCTGGGATGTGTGCTGGCTGGAGCCCCCATCTCTTTTGGGTCTTCACAGATGTGCTTGTCAGTCAAGCAGTCTGCTTCTCTTCACTGTGGACTCTTCTCTTTGGAAGGTAGCTATAACCCTCTCCTCAATGCTTTGCCCTCTTTTGTCTCTGTACTCTTTAAGATCGCCTCACCTCTTTATTTCCTAGGTCTCGGGGGTGTGTGTGTGTATGTGATGATTCATTGATTAGTGGAACATTTTAGGGTTATTTTCTTAATAGATTTTGTAAATTTCCTGTCTATTGTCTGTGCCAAGAGGGCTCTGACTGGTATAGCTGAAGTAAAATCCCTAGCTTGTGAACCTATTAAGCAAATGGTCTCTTAGCTAAATTCCTCCATCATAACTCAAACAGAGACCTAGTGTCACAGCTAACAAAGGTTACCCAGCAAGCTTCCATGTTAGATTAGGGGGTTCAACTTCAGAGGCTTGTCTGATACCCTACCCATTAGACCATACTGGCATTCTCAGCCTAATCTACCTCATTGGGTTGTTGTGCAGATAAAAATGGGAAGGAAGAATGGCTTGAGCTGCTTCAAGAAAGGGCAGAACAAAGGTGCAAGAGTGTCAAGGTTTCAGTTTCGTTTCTTTTCACTTTACTGTTCACCTTGCCATGCTTTAGGGGGGAGGGAATTCCTGAGGGGAGACTGTGTGGGTTGAGTGATTGCCTGTAGTAGCCATAATGTTAGCCTGATTGCTCTTTGTTCTTATCAATATTAGGGGGATAGGAGTTATTATTAATATGCAATCAGCTACAGGAGCAATCACCTGTATATACAGAGGTCCTGCCCTTCCAGAGATATCAGTAACAGACACGGAGACTGGATGTAATTATAATTTAAGTCTTTTACTGTAAATCTTCTTCACACGCAAATGATACAGATTCACACACACAATTATGCAAGACTAAGAAATAAAGATAGAGGTATCAGCACAGTTGCATGAGCAGGAGTTCGTTGATGGGGCAATAATTACCTGTCCTTGCTGAATGATCCATTCCAATGGAAGAAGGGAGGGGAGAACTGAAAATGGGAACATGTGGCCTGAACCGGCAGGCAACACGTGGAACTCTAGCTGCAGATCTAGAATTAAAGATGGAGGTAGGGGGTTGGGATAGCAAGCTGGACTTAAGAGGGACAAAACTTAGATAGAGGTTGTAGAGAAGATGGGGGGAGCATGTGGTCGGGTTTCCCCTTTTATGTGGGGGTGTGCGGGCTGGCCATATCCCCTGGTCACACCTCCTGGTTAGTCCTTCCCTGAAAACATACTATTGGCTGGAAGGAATAGGGGAGGGGAGCTAAGGAGTGATCAGTATTGAGAACTAGAAACTTAGACTTGTGGCTTGCACCTGGGTGTAGGTGAGATGAGTCATTGGGCCCAGGCTATTGTTTCTTGATTGCCTTAGCCAGGTTGCTGATAGGTGAGTGATTAGTTGCCAAGCAACCAGGAATAGAGTTTCTGAGCTACATGCAGCTTTGCAGGTGATGGAGGAGGGGAGAAGGGGTTGCCTACATGTGTTGGAGGGGACTCCTAATGGCATCTGGGAGTCCTTTGTCCTCATGCTCTGGCATGGCATGGAGTGTGGTGCTTTGTGCATACTATGGAACTGATCCATCTTCCATCAGGTAAGAGGGCTGATAACCTTGGAGGGCCACTAGAATAGCAATGCAGAAAGGAAGATGTCCTTCTTTCAGGTGTGCAGTCTCAACTGGCATCATAGTGGGTTACCATGCTTTACAGTTCCTCAAGCATACTTTACACAGTCCACGTTCTATTATAGTTCATAAAAGGCATGAAAAAGCCTTGCAGGGCAACAATAACCATATCTCAAGTTGCACCCCTCGGCCTGTTCTCATGGGATTTGGCCTTGGAGACTCTTTTGCTAGGCTTGAGTAGATTAGATACCGTTCATCTGTCAGGGTTGTCATGGAACCACTAGTGGACGAATGCTGACGTATGCATGAGTGTGGGGGTGCATTGGGTTTTACCTATAACTTCTGCATTTCACGTGCTTTCTTCAGTCCTGACAAAGAATTGGTTCCTGTAAGTAAGCATATCTCTCCTTATAAATAATTATCTTTTGGTTTCGCAAGATTCCATGTGCTCCCATTGGCTGTAAAATGCCCTCCCTCAGCCATTGGCTCATCAGCCGCCACTCAAGAGTACTCGCGTGCCATTGGCCGGGTGCTGGGTCTGCTCCTCTTCCCCACCCACTCACCATGGCAGACAGTTCTCTCTCTTGAGGAAGACAGTTCTCTTGACTCCTGTGAGGGACTGTCACCTCAGTGGCTGTTGGTATGCATCCAAGCTTGGTTCTGTGAGTAAAAAAAACAAAGGACTTTCAGCATAACCCCCTCCCCCGCCCATAACCCCATCCCCAATGGCCACTTTCCTGTCAGAATAAATAGAAAAAGGCTCTTTCTCCTGCTTAGCTTCAGCATGGCTGGCTGGCTAACGAGGTGAGCCAGCGACCATCAGACCATTTTCTTCAACTCCCCGCTGTGTGGCTGACTTTCCCCTAGGGCTGCCAATCTCCAGGTGGGACCTGGAGATCTCCCACTGGTACAATTGATCTCCAGATGACAGAGATCAGTTCCCCGGGAGAAAATGGTTGCTTTGGAGGGTAGACTCTATGGCATTATACCCTGCTGTGTCCTTCCACCCCCCCCCCAAATGCTGCCCTCCACAGGATCCACCCCCCAAATCTCCAGGTATTTCCCTAATCAGAGTTGGCATCTGTACTTTCTCCTCTGTCAGTAAAAGGCCCTTTCCACACCTATGTTGGCCTTTGGGAGAAAACTCATTGGGCCCAGTCCTGATCAGGTTGCCAACTCCAGGTGGGCAATTCCTGGAGATTTGAGGGATGGAGCCTGGAGAGGGTGAGGTTTGAGGAGGGGTGGCACCTCAGACAGGTACGATGCCATAGACTCCACCCTCCAATCCAGCCATTCCCTGATGGGGAACCATTGTTGCCAATCTCCAGGTAGGGGCTGGACATCACTCAAAATTACAACTGCTCTCTAGGACAGGGGGGAGGAGATGGAAAACTAAAGGTAGGTTGATGGTTGGCTGGGAGGGAGATAGGGTTGTCAACTCCAGGTTGGGAAATTCCTGGAGATTTGAGGGGTCGAACCTGGAGAGGGTGAGTGTTGAGGAGAGGTGGGACCTCAGACAGGTACAATGCCATAGACTCCACCCTCTAAACCAGCCACTCCTTCCTGGGGAACCCCTGTTACCAATCTTGGGGGTGGGGGGCTGGAGATCACTCAAAATTACTACTGCTCTTCAGGTAGCAAAGATCAGTTCCTCTGGAGAAAATGGTGGACTCTGTCATTATACCCTGCTGAGATTGCCACAGCAAATTGTCACTGACTGCCCAAAGCCGGGGCACTCTCCCAGAGCCTCTTTCTAGAGCCCGTTGTATTTATTTCCACAACGGGCCTTATTCCTAGTCTCTAATAAAGCATCACTGCCAAAAGTGTTGTGGAGAGTGTCTTAACTAGGGATCTGACAATGAGAAAGACGCAGGCATTTTAGTTTCTTGCCTGCCATGGGTATTGAATCAGAAATGTTTATTTTCTTTCTTTTTTGACTGTTTAATGTTTGCTATGTGTTTGACAAATTTCTACTTTACAGGTGACCAGGAAGTACCTTAAGTTCTTGAAGTTACATATTGAGTCTCCTGTTTCAAGAGGGAGGTGTACAAATGTCCTGAACTTAGATTTTTCTAGCACCAGAGTGCCTTGGACATCATATGCACCTGATTTCAGGTCTCTAGATCATCAGATAATGCCCTAACTATTTCAAAACCTCTTTGAATTGAACCAGCAAGACTCACACCTTTTAATATATGTAAATTCTAATTCCTAAATTCTGTCTCCTGGGCAAGCTGAGGCAATATAGTGAGATGGGGGAGCAATATATCTATTTGCATGTAATACAGAGAATTGTCTATTTCACACTTCCAGTAGATCCTGGGGAGCTGTGGACATGGTGATCTGGTGTCTGGAGGCAGTTTTGGGATGGATGAAGACTAATAAACTGAAACATAATCCTGGAAAAATGAAGGTGCTACTCATGGGCAAAGGATTGAGCCAGGAAGTGATGATGTGTCTCCTGTTCTAGATGCAGTGGCACTCTCCCTTAAGGAGCACAGAACCATAGAGTTGGAAGGGACTTCCAGAGTTATCTAGTCCAAACCCCTGCACAAGGAAGGAAATTCACAAATACCTCCCCCACACACAGTGACTCCTGCTTCATGCCCAGAAGATGATTAAAAAAACCCTCCAGGATGCCCGGCCAAACTGGCCTGAAGAAAAATTGCTTCCTGACCCCCAAGTTGTGATTGGCATTTCCCTGAGAATGTAAGAAAGGGCCACAAGAACTAATCACTGATGCAACCCTTCCTGCCCTCCCTCTCATGATCTGCCTAAGTTCACAGAATCAGCATTGCTGTCAAGTGGCCATTTAGCCTCTGTTTAAAAACCTCCAAAGAGAGCTCATCTCCTTCCTAAGAAGCCTGTTCCATTGAGGAACCACTCTAACTGTCAGGAAGTTAATAGGTATAGAAAAAGGACTCCATGGTTAACAAACAAAGTAATGAAAGCAGTAAAAGGTAAGAAAGATTCCTTTACGTGGTGGAAAGCTAATCTCAGTAAGGTTGGTCATAAGAACGTAAGAGAAGCCAATGTTGAATCAGGCCAGTGGCCCAGCTAGTCCAACACTCTGTCACAGAGTGGCCAAAAATACCAAGTGCCAGCAGGAGGTCCAGCAGCAGGGCCAGGACACCAGAAGCCCTCCCACTGCTGCCCCCTCCAGCACCAAGAATAGAGTGCATCACCTGCCCCAGACTGAAAGTTCCTAGCTATACCTTGTAGCTAATAGCCACTAATGGACTTCTGCTCCATATGTTTATCTAATTCCCTCTTGAAACTGTCTATGCTTGTAGCTGCCACCACCTCCTGTGGCAGTGAATTCCATATGTTAATCACCCTTTGGGTGAAGAAGTACTTCCTTTTATCTGTTCTAACATTAAGTGCCCACGAGTACTTGTATTGTGAGAAAGGGGAAAAAGTACTTCTTTCTCAACCTGCTCTATCCCATGCATAATCTTATAAACCTCGATCATGTCACCCCTCAGCCATCGTTTCTCCAAGCTAAAGAGCCCCAAGCATTTTAACCTTTCTTCATAGGGAAAGTGTTCCAACCCTTTTATCATTCTAGTTGCCCTTCTCTGCACTTTTTCCAATGCTAAAATATGCTTTTTGAGGTGTGGTGACCAGAACTGTACACAGTATTCCAAATGAGGTTGCACCAATGATTTATAAAGGGGCATGATGATACTGGCTGATTTGTTTTCAATTCCCTTCCTAATAATCCCCAGCATAGCGTTGGCCTTCTTTTTTGCAGTTACTCACTGTCTAGACATTTTAATTGAGTTATCTACTACGACTCCAAGATCTCTCTCACTCAGTCTCTGCTAGTTTGGACCCCATCAGCATGTATTTATAGTTAGGATCTTTGGCTCCAATGTGCATTGCTTTGCACTTGGCCACACTGAACCCCATTTGCCATGTTGACACCCACTCACCCATTCTCGACAGATCCCTTTGGAGTGCCTCACAGTCCTCCCTGGTTGTCACCACCCTCAATAACTTCGTGTCATCTGCAAATTTAGCGACTTCACTGCTTACTCCCAATTCTAAAACATTAATAAAAAAGTTAAAAAGTATCGGACCAAGTACTAATCCCTGTGGTACCCCACTGCTTACCACCCTCCACTGACAAAGTTTCCCATTTATACTCACTGTCTGTTTCCTATTTGTAAGCCAGTTTTTGATCCACAAGAGGACTTGTTCTTTTATACCATGACTATTGAGCTTACTTAGGAGGCTTTGATGAGGAACTGTATCAAAAGCTTTCTGGAAGTCAAGGTAAACAACATTTATTGGGTCCCCCTTGTCCACATGTTTGTTCACTCCCTCAAAAAACACTAACAAGTTAGTGAGACAAGATCTTCCCTTACAGAACCCATGCTGAGTCTGCCTTGATAGTTTTTGTTCATCAATGTGCCTACTAATTCTTTCCTTAATAACAGTTTCCACCCAGTTGCCCGGTATTGACATCAGACTGACTGGCCTGTAATTTCCCAGGTCTCCCCTGAAGCCCTTTTTAAAGATGGGAGTGACATTAGCTACCTTCCAGTCCTCAGGAATGGAGGCAGATTTTAAAGAAAGCTTACATATTAATGTAAGGAGATCCACAAGTTCACATTTGAGTTCTTTCAGAACTCTCAGATGAATGCAATCTGGGTCTGGTGATTTATTAGTTTTTAAATTGTCCATCAGTCGTAGGACTTCCTCTCTTGTCACCTCAATCTCATTTAGGTCTTTCAAACCCCCTCCCGAAATCAGTTGGCAAGCACTTCTCATCTTCCACAGTGAAGACAGAGGCAAAAATTGCATTCAGCTTCTCAGCCATTTCCCTGTCATCCTTCAGTAGGCCTTTTACCCCTTGGTCATCCAAGGGCCCCACTGCCTCCCTGGCTGGCTTCCTACTCCTAATGTATTTGAAGAAAGTTTTATTGTTGACTTTTATGTTTTTTTTATATGCTCCTCATATTCCCTTTTTGCTTGCCTGATCACAGACTTGCATTTTATTTGCCACAGCCTGTGTTCCCTTTTATCAACCTCACTGAGACTAGCTTTCCACAGCTTAAAGGAATCCTTCTTACCTTTTACAGCTTCCATTACTTTATTTGTTAACCATGCAGGCTTTTTTCTATATCTATTTGTGCCTTTCCTAACCTGTGGTATATATTTTTTCTGAGCTTCTAGGATTGTATTTTTAAATGGTCTCCAAGCTTCCCCAATGGTTTTGACCTTTTCCACTTTTCCTTTCAATTTCTTCCTCACATGTCCCCTCATACCAGAGAAGTTACCCCTTTTAAAGTTAAAAGTGGGTGCGTCAGTCTTTTTGTGCAACTCCCTATTCGTACAAATGTTAAACTCAATGACATTATGGTCACTGTTCCCAAGGGAACAAACTTTATGGTCATTGATAAAAGGGAACACAGGCTGTGGCAAATAAAATGCAAGTCTGTGATCAGGCAGGCAAAAAGGGAATATGAAGAGCATATAGCGAAAAACATGAAGATCAACAATAAAACTTTCTTCAAATACATTAGAAGCAGGAAACCAGCTAGGGAGGCAGTGGGGCCGTTGGATGTTGTTGTTGTTCAGTCACACAGTTGACTCCGACTCTTTGTGACCCCATGGACCACATTACGCCAGGCCCTCCTGTCTTCCGCTGTCCTCTGGATGACCAAGGGGTAAAAGGAATACTGAAGGATGATAGGGAAATGGCTGAGAAGCTGAATGCATTTTTTGCTTTTTATCTTCACTGTGGAAGATGAGAAGTGTTTGCCCACTCCAGAACCACTGATTTTGGGAGGGGAGTTGAAAAACCTGAGTCAGATTGAGGTGATGAGAGAGGAAGCCCTACGACTGATAGACAACTTAAAAACTGATAAATCACCAGGCCCAGATGGCATACATCCGAGAGTTCTGAAAGAACTCAAATGTGAACTTGGGGCTCTCCTGGCAAAAATATGTAATCTTTCATTTATTTATTTATTTATTTATTATGGAATTTATACCCCACCCTCCCCGCAAAGCAGGCTCAGGGCGGCTCACAAACAATATAAATACATACATAAAACATATTTAAAATACACCCGATAAAACATATTATAAATGCAAGTATAAAACCATTACAATACAATACAATACAATTTACAATACAAAGATGTTAGCGGTGGTCAACCAACAGGCCAATGTTTCATCGTCTCTGAAGAGCTGGTATTCCTTACTCGCCAACTTGGTAATAAATACTAGATGTTCCTGCTCAGGCAGCTGCACCGTTGTAGCATTACGAGCTGGGCACTACAACGGCGGCGGCCCCTAACTAAATGCCTGGCGGAAGAGCTCCGTCTTGCAGGCCCTGCGGAACTGAGAAAGGTCCCGCAGGGCCCTGATCTCCTCCGGGAGCTCATTCCACCAGGTGGGGCCGCCACCGAAAATGCCCCAGCTCTGATAGCAGCTAGCCTGGCCTCCCGTGGGCCAGGGAGGGTCAAACGGTTTTGTGACCCAGACCGTAGTGCTCTCTGGGGTATGTGCGGGGAAAGGCGGTCCCGTAGATATGTTGGACCCCGGCCATATAGGGCTTTAAAGGTAATAACCAGCACTTTGAAGCGGACTCGGTATGCTATTGGCAGCCAGTGCAGTGACCTTAACGCAGGCCGGATGTGCTCCCTTCTAGGGAGGCCCAGCAGCAGCCTGGCCGCGGCGTTCTGCACCAGCTGCAGCTTCCGGATCCGCGACAGAGGCAGCCCCATGTAGAGAGCGTTGCAGTAGTCTAGTCTCGAGGTGACCATTGCATGGATCACTGTGGCCAGGTCAGCCCGGTCGAGGAAGGGGACCAACTGCCTAATCAGCCTAAGATGATAGAAGGCCGACTTGGCTGTGGCCGCTACCTGGGCCTCCATGGTAAGAGAGGAATCCAGGAGGACCCCCAGGCTTCGAACCTCTGGCGTGGGGGCCAGTAAGGCCCCGCCAAAGGCCGGGAGCGGAATCCCCATCCCTGAACCGCCCCGACCCAGGCACAGGACCTCTGTCTTCGCCGGATTCAGCTTCAGCCGACTCAGTCTGAGCCACCCAGCCACGGCCTGCAATGCCCGATCAAGATCTTCTGGTCCGGAGCGTGACTGGCCGTCCAGCATCAGATAGAGCTGGGTGTCATCAGCGTATTGGTGACACCCCAGCCCATACCTCCAGGCAATCTGGGCAAGGGGGCGCATATAGATGTTAAATAACATCGGGGACAAAACAGCCCCCTGAGGCACCCCACACTCAAGTGGGTGCCTCCTTGACTGCTGATCCCCTAGCGCCACCCTTTGTCCCCAACCTTGGAGAAAGGAGGCAAGCCACTGCAAGGCGAGGCCCCGAATTCCCGTGTCGGTGAGGCGGTGGACTATTAGCTGATGGTCGACCGTATCGAACGTGGCCGACAGATCTAACAACAGCAAAACTGCCGATCCGCCTCGATCCAGATGCCTCCGGAGGTCGTCAGTCAGCGCGACCAGCGCCGTCTCCGTCCCGTGACCCGGACGAAAGCCAGACTGGAAGGGATCTAACACTGAAGCATCATCCAGAAAACCCTGCAGCTGTGTCGCCACCGCCCTCTCAATTAATTTGCCCAAATAAGGCAAATTAGAGACCGGCCTATAGTTAGCCAATTCGGCCGGGTCTAACAATGGCTTTTTCAAGAGAGGGCGGACCATCGCTTCCTTAAGTGCCCCCGGGAACTGTCCCACCGTGAGGGACTTGTTAATAATCTCCCTTAGGGCACCTCGCAACCCCTCATGGCTAGATTTAATAAGCCAGGAAGGGCACGGATCAAGGCTGCATGTGGTTGGGCGCACAGCTGTAAGTAAACTGTCAACTTCCTCCAGGCTGAGAGGACTGAAGCGATCCAGAATCAATGCCGAAGACGTGCAATGGGCCTCAAGCTCACTTACTGTTTCAACTGTGGCGGGGAGGTCACAGCGGAGCATCAGGACTTTATCAGCGAAATAGCTCGCAAAAGCCTCACAGCCAATATCCAGTTCCCTAGCATTTGGTCTGCCCTGCGGCAGAACTGTTAACGACCGAATTATCCTAAACAATTGGGCTGGGCAAGAGCTAGTGGATGCAATCTCCGCTGCATAGAAAACCCTCTTAGCAGTTTTGACTGCCATCTCATAGGCTTTCATAAACGTCCTATAAGATGTTCTTGTAGCTTCGTCGCGAGTTCGGCGCCACCACCTCTCTAGCCATCTGAGCTCCCGCTTCATCAGTCATAGCTCCTGGGTATACCAGGGAGCTAGCCTCGTTCGGGAGTGCAGAGGGCGCCGTGGAGCAATCTCGTCGATGGCTGCGGAGAGCCGACTATTCCAGTCCTCCACAAGCTCATCCAACGAGCCGCCAGGGGGCATCGGATCCCACAGAGCCATCTGGAGCCGCTCTGGGTCCATCTGGCTGCGCAGGCGAGCTAAAATACGCTCGCCGTCTAAACAGGGTTGGGGTGGCACATTCAGGCGAGCCCCTAGGGCATGGTGGTCTGACCATGGAACTGCCAAGGCAGTAACCCGGTCCACTGTAACCCCCGCCGCGAAGATCAAATCAAGCGTGTGCCCAGCCTGATGAGTGGGGGTCGTTACATATTGGGAGAGTCCCAGTGCCGCCATGGACGACACCAGGTCCGCTGCCCGGCTGGAGGTCGCGTCCTCGGCATGGACATTGAAATCACCCATGACTATCAGTCTAGGGTGCTCCAGTGCCCAGCCTGCTACGGCCTCCAGCAGGGACGGCAGGCTATTGGCCAGTGCGTTAGGCGGTCGGTACACCAGCCAAATCGCCAAACTCTCCCCGATCTCCCAGACCAGGCCAGCACACTCAATGCCTGTGATCCTCGGAGGTGGAAGCGCCCTAAAGGAGTAAGCCTCCCGGATGAATAGTGCCACTCCTCCCCCCCGCCTCCTAGTCCGGGATTGGTGGAGGACCGAAAACCCAGGTGGGGCCATCTGGGAGAGAGCCACTGTCTCCCCCTCTCTCACCCAGGTCTCGGTCACACACGCCAGGTCCGGATTCTGTTGCTGCAGAAAATCCCTTAGGGTCGAGGTCTTATTATTTATGGACCTGGCGTTACACAACACCAATGCCGGAGAGGGGGTATAATTCCTAGCCCCACTGCCAACATGTCTCGGGATGGGACGCAGGCTGGAAGAGGGCCGAGCTTCGCCATTTCTCCGCCCTCTTCGCATACTACTCTGCCTGCTCCCACTGCTATATTTCCCCCTTCCCAGAAGCACCGGTATTCCCTGGCCCACATCGTTGCCCTCCGTGGTCTCCGCAAGCTTTAGACCGCCGGAAGGGCCTCAAGCCGGGCGTTCGCTAAGTCCTCAGATTGGGACAGTGGGGTGCGCAGTGGTATTCCCCCTCCCACTCCAATTGCCCGGCCAATCCTACTCCCCATTCAATTTACAATCTTCTATGATTCAATCACCCACTAACTAACTAACTTACTCAATCTAGGGCCCACAACTCCAGTGGCCCTACTAGCCCTCACCCCCCCATAGACATAATCCCTAAGGTGAACCAATCATTAGATTCAATTCCAATTCATTAGGATGGCCCCAACAATTAATCAATTTCTAAGCAGCCCTTAACTAATAATTGTTGCAACTAATCAATCAATTCCGAACCCCTCATTCCCTTAATTTATCTGTTAATTAATTAAGCAGTCGGCAACAATATACCCAATCAACACAAACCATAAGCCAATTTTCGGGCCACGTACTCCGCCACTCTCAGTGGCCTCTAGTGCCCCAATTGGGCCAGGGTTGTCCCAACCGCGCAGCCCACTCAGCCCAGCTCTTCTCCCGCCACCTGATGGTATGTAGGCAGATCTTGTCCCTCCGCCTGATGGTACATAGGCTGGTCTTGTCCGTTTTAGTCTCTCTCCCGTCCTATTCTTGCAGATGCGGTATATGCTGTCCAGGTGGTCTCTGGCCGGGGGCCCTATGTCGCCCAACGCTCCTGAACACTCCACTATAGGGTCCCCCTTGCTGCCGGCTGTTCTTACCAGCGTCACCAGCATCACCAGCGTCATCTCCCCGTCAGCTCTCAATGGGGGGAGGGAGGGGGGAAGGGGGAAAAAAAAAAGGAGGAGGGCGTGCGGGCGCGGGGCTGGCCTCAGTCTGCAAGCCAGGGGGGTCCTGGAGAATGCCGGCCCCCACCAGAACGCTGGCCGGCTTCTAGCCCGATGTTATTCCGTGGCTGGCTGTTCTTCCACGTCCCGCGCCGCGTCGCACCGCGTCCCAAGCAGCACCAGCAACCCAACTCGGCCCTGGCGCCCTGCAGCTCGCGGTGCCGCCAACTACTCCGTCCACCCCGGTCTGAGGTCTACTGGCAGTCTGGGGAGTCGCGCACTGATCCGACCGCCACAGGCCGCCACAGGCCTCCGCGTGTCGCCGGCAATGTGAACGCCCCCTCAAACGTCCCCCACAAGCCACCTCCACGCAGTCGGGTCGCCCTCTCACTGCGCCCCCGAACCATGCAACACGGCTACCTCCCGCTTTGATCTTTCATTAAAATCTGCCTCCATTCCTGAGAAGGTAGCTAATGTCACTCCCATTCTTAAAAAAGTGTTCCAGAGGAGATCTGGGAAATTACAGACCAGTCAGTCTGAAGTCAATACCGAGTAAGTTGGTGGAAACTGTTATTAAGGAAAGAATTAGTAGGTACATTGATGAACAAAAACTATTGAGGCAGACTCTGACAGTATTGTTAGCCGCCGCAAAGAATAGCAGAGTACCTCTGTTTCTTTGTACAGAGTATTTACATTTATTTACACTGGACACTGGAGATATTTACACAGAGCTTCAGTAGCAATTTCAGGATACAGACCGACAAAGTGCTACGCAGGCAGTTGTTCTCCAAATAGGAGTCTGGAGGGTTGTCTTGGTTGCAATATATATTCACATCAACCAATCAGATTACAATATGTACATTAGCTGAGTCATGTTGACTGTCCAGAAATGTGACACAATTCTAGTCATCTGACCTCTCTAGCTGTCAGTTTAGATCAGCATGATCTGACACATGAGTTCATAGCTCACTGACATTTTGCCAACAATATGACCAAATGCTGTCAGACTCAGCATGGGTTCTGTAAGGGAAGATCCTGTCTCATTAATCTGTTAGTGTTCTTTGAGGGGGTAAACAAACATGTGGACAAGGAGGACCCAATAGATGTTGTTTACCTTGACTTCCAGAAAGTTCCTCATCAAAGGCTCCTAAGTAAGCTCAATAGTCATGGAATAAAAGGACAAGTCCTCTTGTGGATCAAGAACTGGATAATTAATAGGAAACAGAGAGTACCTTTTAACTTGTTCATTAATGATTTGGAGTTTGGAGTAAGTTGTTGATGACATGAAGTTGTTCAGGGTGGTGAGAACCAGGGAGGATTGTGGGGCACTCCAAAAGGATCTGTCAAGGATGGGCAAGTGGGCATCAATGTGGCAAATGGGATTCTTTTTTAATTATATTATTTTATTGTTATTCAAACAAACAACATCTAACTAACAAACAAACAGCAACAAAAACATAATGGATCCTAAATCTTGTGACATAACTCAAATACTCATCTATTTAGCTTGACCGCTGTATCTAATCCCTGTTGCAAATGTGATTCAATGTGGCCAATTTCAAAGTGATGCACATTGAAGCCAAAAATCTTAACTATAAATACATGTCGATGGGGTCCGGACTGGCAGAGACTGATGAAGAGAGAGATCTTGGAGTCGTAGTAGATAACTCAATGAAAATGTTCAGACAGTGTGCGACTGCAATAAAAAAAGGCCAACGCTATGCTGGGGATTATTAGGAAGGGAATTGAAGACAAATCAGCCAGTATTATAATACCTCTGTATAAATCAATAGTGCGACCTCATTTGGAGTACTGTGCACAGTTCTGGTAACCACACCTCAAAAAGGATATTATAGCATTGGAAAAAGTGCAGAAAATGGCAACTAGAATGAGAAAAGGGTTGGAACATTTTCCCTACGAAGAAAGGTTAAAGCATTTGGGGCTCTTTAGCTTGGAGAAATGGTAACTGAGGGGTGACATGATCGAGGTTTACAAGATTATGCAGGTAAAGAAAGAAGTACTTTTCTCCCTCTCTCACAATACAAGAACTCGTGAGCACTCAATGAAATTGCTGAGCAGTTGGGTTAGAACAGATAAAAGGAAGTACTTCTTCACCCAAAGAGTGATTAACACATGGAATTCACTGCCACAGGAGGTGGCAGTGGCTACAAGCATGGGCAGCTTCAAGAGGGTCTGGGCAAGTGATGCACTGTCTTCTTGATGCTTGGGGGGAGCAACAGTTTGAGGGCTTCTAGTGTCCTGGCCACACTGCTGGACCTCCTGACGGCACCTGGTATTTTTGGCCACTGTGTGATAGAGCGTTGGACTGGATGGGCCATTGGCATAATCCAACATTGGCTTCTCTTATGTTCTGTTATGTTCTTAAGTTCTTCCAAATATTTAGCAAAAAACTCTTCTGATTCAATATGTTGTCTACAACAACTAATCTTCTGATTTAATTTCAACCCACTGGTTCTGGTCCAACCTTCTGGGGCAACAGAAAACAACTCTGCACCATCCTCTAGATGACAGCCCTTCAGGTACTTGAAGATAGTTATCATATCACCTCCCAGTCGTCTCCTCTACAGGATAAACATACCCAGCTCCTTCAGTCTTTCTTCATAGGACTTGGTATCCAGACCCCTTACCATCTTTATTGCCCTTCTCTGGACATATTCCAACTTATTTTTATCCTTCTTAAATTGTGGTGCTCCAAAATGAACACAATACTCTAGGTGAGGTCTAACCAGAGCAGAATAAAACTATACCATCACTTCACATGACCTGGACACTATACTTCTGTTGATACAGCCCAAAATCGCATTTGCCTTTTTAGCTACCACATCACACTGCTGACTCATGTTCAGTGTAAGGTGTACTAAGACTCCTAGATCCTTTTCACATGTACTACCACCAAGACAAGTCTCCACCATCCTATAATTATGCATTTGATTTTTCTCACCTAAATGCAGAACTTTACATTTATCCATGTTAAAATTCATTTTATTTTTTAGCCCATTTTTCCAGTCTGTCAAGATCATCCTGACTCTGTCTTCTACCATATTTGCTACCCCTCCCAATTTAGTATGATCTGCAAATTTCATTCTCTATGCCTTCATCGAAATCATTTATAAAGATGTTGAACAAAACAGGTCCCAGGCAATGCTCCCTCTAAACTGTGGAGTCTTGTGAGTAAAAATTCAACTTGGTTAGCTACTAGGCTTGCCAAGAACTTACCATATTTCGGTGGGGGACAGATACATCCTGGCAGGACCATCCCCAGGGGAAGGAAAGATGCATGCACAATGCCATTGCCAGGAAGTGACACTAGGTGATGCTCTGGCAATGTGGCTAGAAACTCGATAGTACCATCGAGTTTTCAGCCCCATTGCCAGAGCATTGCCTGGCGTCACTTCCTGGTGACAGTATGGTGAGTTACAGGGAGGACTGGTCCAGCTGGGGAGCATGCATCCCCCGCTCCCACGCAGTAAGTACTTGGGAACCCTATTAGCTACTGGCATGAAAGTTGTGAGTGTGTGACTTGACGACTGCATAAATCAGTTTGCTCTGGAGCCATCCTTCCAGAGCTAAGGCAAAAATGTGTGAGCTAGAAGCTAAAAAACTGTGAGCTAGCTCACACTAACTCAGTTTACAGGGAACACTGGTCCCAGGACAGATCCTTGAAGCACTCCACTTGTCACTCCTCTCCAAGAGGATGAGGAACCATTCAAAGCACTCTTTAGGCACAATCTGTCAACCAGTTACAGATCCACCTAACAGTCATAGGATCCAAACCACATTTTACCAACTTGTCAACAAGAATATTATGTGGAATGTTATCAAAAGCCTTACTGAAATTAATCAGGTTCGTAGGCTGTTGCTGGACCAGGCCTCCTGTTGACTAAATCATCTGCCACCAGCCTGCAATGTCTCTGCTACATGAAAAGACAATCTTTCAGGTAGTGAGTTGATCTGAAGCACTGGTTAGGCCTTTTCCTCATCTTCCCAGTGCACAGAGTATCTCAAATGATGCAGCTATGAGATGGAGTTTGATACTAGTGCAATGCAATGCCATGGCTATTGTGATGGGCTCAGATGTCTTCAAAACCCTATTCATCTATCAGTCTCAGTGGGTGGCACTAGAAGGTCACTCTCTTTCAGTCTAACTAACTATACAACTGTTGTAGGGATACAATTCTGGTCTGAGAGTGCTTGCATGCTTAGAAAGGGTGGAAAACAAATATAATAAATAAAATGTGGTGGACATTTCACTGGTAATGCCATAAAAATTCAGTTCCTTAAACATGCTGACAGTATTCAAATTTTTCTGTTTGATTTCTTTCCATTTCATCGTATGTTGTTTCTGTTTCTTCTTTTACTTTCATCCTATAAAATTTATCTGTTCTAAGTAAATTTCTCCAGTACTTCAATGAATTTCTTGATTCACCTGTCTGAATAGTCTAAATTGTAATATATTTAGTTTTGAATTCATATGCAAAAGGTAGATGAAACATGAATGTGATATGCAAACCTTGTACAGTGTACAAAGAAAAATAGCTTCCATTTATTTTTGTCAGGTAATAGCATTTTGCTGCTTGAAGGAACAATCATGCTTCCCATTTTATCACATTCTGTGTTTCTGTCTATTATACCTTTTCAGCATAATAGTATTTTGCTATCTTCTTTTTCCACATGAGATTTTGTTCTCTTGCACAGAATATTCCATTGTGCAATTAGCATTTGCTAATTAAAAACAATATAATATTTCAGCATTAATAGCTACTATATCTTCTTCCTTTCT
This sequence comes from Gekko gecko, assembly GCA_029375565.1. Classification (NCBI taxonomy): domain Eukaryota; kingdom Metazoa; phylum Chordata; class Lepidosauria; order Squamata; family Gekkonidae; genus Gekko; species Gekko gecko. Next base: position 86,604,883 of record JAPDNY010000006.1, read on the forward strand.
CTGCACAGATATAGCCAATTTCTCATTAACTGTTTCACTCTGCATTAGGAACATTTCAGTGTGTGTTGCCTTCATCCATCAGTTGTGACAGTTCTTCTCATGCTGTTACAGTTTATGGAAAAAGCAGGAGTCAAAAATCCAGCTGTAATCTTAAACTACCATGGTAATATCCACAGAATGAAATCTGATTTATCCAGTTGGCCTCAGCATCAAAATATTCATATAACTTTTCAGATAGCAGTGCTTAGAGAGAAATATATTGGTATGAATATATGTGGGAAATGTGTGATACATTCATTGAATTTTCATTGTACACAAGAAGAGTGTTGCACAGAAATAGAGTCCCTGAGGATATGCATCTTCATTTAGCTCAATGGATTTATCCATCAAGTTCAGCAGGGCCCAAGTAAGCATTACAATTGCCCGTCTGCATTTGCACCACAACCCTAGAACATTCATAGAAGCAAAAAGGAAACGTGCTTGAAACACTCCATTCTCATGTTGCCGGAGCCCATTCCCATTGCAGTATTCTGTAATAGCTGCAATAGATTTCCCTCCACTGACTTAGAAGCCAACACCCCCCCATGTTTTTCTTTAGCTAAAGATACTAAAACAAAAAAACCCCACACCCTTGTCCTGCATTGTGTTAGCAGTAGAAATATACCTCAGCTGTGTGTGGAATGGCAAGGGGGTTGTATTGCCTATGTATTGCCTCAGTGATGAAACTTATCTATATACTAATCTTCAAAGTCTGTTCTCCATGTGGATACTTATTTCTGCCAACAGAGGGCTCACTCTCCCCCAACAGCTTTTTCTACAGACTCAGGGGACTCCCTGGGTCTGCACAAAAATCCAAAAAGTAAAAAAAAACAAAAAACCCAACCCTCAGGGAGGGTTGAATTCCCCCCAATACCTTGTGAAATGGCCTCCACAGGGATCTATTTCAGGCATCAACAGTGAAAGATTAAAACATTTTTTTTGGGGGGGGGCTTCTAACTGGCTCTGTCAGTAAAAGGCAGGGGGGATGGGGAAGGACCTTTTCCAGCCCTATTTGACCTTTGAGGGAGGGAGCCTTGGGGCCAGGCCTGAAAAGGGTTGCCAGGCTGGGGAATTCCTAGAGATTTTGTGGTGGACTCTAAGGAGGACTGAGTTTGGGGAGAAAGGAGAGGCCTCAGCTGGGCATAATGACACAGAGTATCATCCAAAGCAGCCATTTTCTCCAGGGAGACAGATCTCTGCTCTCTAGAGTTCAGTTGTAATTCGGGGGGGGGGTGTCTCCAGGCCCCACTTGGCAATCCTAGGCCTGGCAGTAGTCTAGGGTTGCCAGGTCACCCTGGCCCCCAGCAGGGGATGGGGGGGGGGTAAAATTGCCAGATCCAGGCTGGAAAACTCCTGGAGATTTGGGGGAGGACCCTGGGGAAGACAGGGACCTCAGTGAAGTACAATGCCATAGACTCCACTAAAGCATCCATTTTCTCCATGGGAAGTTCTCTGTAGTCTGGAGATGAGCAGTAATTCCAGGGGATCACAAGGTCCCAGCCTCTGGGTGACTTTATACCACCTGATTTGCATGGCTCACCTAGGCCTGGCTGCTTGCTACTGTTCATCAGCAGCCACCCTATGAAAGCCAGTGTGGTACAGCAGTTAGAGCTTCAAAGTAGGGTCTGCAAGACCCAGGTTCAGATCCCCATCTTGTGGTGGAAGCTGACTGGGTGATTTTGGACCAGTCACATACTTTCAGCCTAACCAACCTCACACAATTGTTGTGTAGGTAAAAAGGAGGAGAGGATAATGTAAGCTGCTTTGGTCCCCACTTTGGAGAAAAACTGTAATTTTCCTAGGTAGAGGCTGTGGCGAAAGGGGGTGAAGACAGAAAGTTGAAGACAGAGAGGCAGATAGAAGTAGGTTGGCTGTTGGGTGGGAAGGAAGTAGGGTTGCCAACTCCAGGTTGGGAAATTTCTGGACATTTGAGGGGTGGACCCTGGGGAGGGTGGGGTTTGAGGAGGGGAGGAACTTCAGACTGGTATAATGCCATAGATTCCACCCTACAAATCAGCCATTTCCTCCATGAGTACTACCATTGCCAGCCTCCAGGTGAGGGCTGGAGATCACCCAGAATTACAACTGTTGTCCAGGTGACAGAGATCAATTATCCTGGATAAAATGGCTGCTTTGGAGGGTTGAGTCCATGGCAGTATGCCCTGCTGAGGCTGCTTGCCTCCCCAAACCTCACTGTCCCAAGGCTCCACTTCCAAATCTCCAGAAATTTCCCAACCTGGAGCTGGCAGCCCTAAGGTGAATTTATCTCTGTAGCTGGGAGATCCATTGTGATTCCTAGAGCATTGCCACCACTGCTGTGAGGGGAGAGGAAGCAGGTGGGTGTGTGGGAGTACCGCCACTACTGCTGCTGCTGTGTGGGGTGGGGGAAGAAGCAGGCAGGAGGCTGGGAGAATGATGGGGGTAGAAAGAGAAAGGGTGCTGAAGTGGGGAGGTGGGAAAACAAAGAGAATGATGAGGGGGCAGAAAGAGAGAAGAAGTAACATGCATGGAGGAGAGATAAGACAGTAAGAAAGGGGGGGCAGAAGGGAGAAAGAGTGAGGGGGGGAGAGAGGAGGAAGCAAAGGTGTGAGGGATGGGATAACCTTCCCACAAGTTTCTTGCAGATCTCCACTTCTGCATGTATATTTATAGAGACAAGATGTGTCCTCCTCCCACTGAGAGATTTAATTTCCAGAGATTCTGGAAAAAGAGCTGAAGAATGGCAGATGAAGCTAAGAATAGTTAAAAAAAAAAAGATTTACCAGAGACAAGTGGAACAAACTAAAGACTGCCCTGGTAAATAGGGACTGTAGGTGTGAATAGTATTTGTTGTATGTGAAATTATCAACCCATAAGATTTTTGCTGGACAGATATCTGGACCTGCCCAGGCTTCTCTAGAGTAAAATGAGATTGCACCGCTTCACAAACCATACCACGAGGAACAGAGGAGTCAGGGCTTTCAAAGGAAAGCACTAGAAGAAGGAAGCACTAGAAGAATCAACCCCCCTTCCATCTGTACCTGTTGTTGTTGTTCAGTCACAGTCCGACTCTTTGCAATCCCATGGACCACATCACACCAGACCCTCCTGTCTTCCATCGTGCTCTGGAGTTTGCTTAATTTTATGTTCGTTGCCTCAATAACACTGTCTAACCATCTCATCCTTTGCCATCCCCTTCTTCTTTGACCTTCAATCTTTCCCAGCATCAGGGTCTTCTCCAGTGAGTGCTCCCTTCTCATTTGGTGGCCAATGTATTTGATCTTCAGCTTCAGTATCTGGCCTTCCAGGGAATAGTCAGGGTTGATTTCTTTTAGGGTTAGGGTTAGGGTCTGTACCTACCCATCGGTACCTACCCATCTTTATACTCACTACAACCATCCTCAAAAATGATGAAAGTGATGCCCCAGTAAGGGAAGCAGGGAAAATGCAGTGAACAACTGAAATATGAGAGTCTTTAGCTAACACCTGATAATTGCCTCCATTTCTTCAGGCCAGCTCCTGCTGTAGAAAAACAATCTGTACCTGGATTACCAACTCTCTTGAATTTTAGGCTCAGCCATATGATCCATGCTTTTATAACCTTGTGGTAGGATTACTCTAATACACTCTGTGTTGGGCTGTCATTGAAGACAACCAATAACCTGCTGCTGGTTCAGAATGCAGCAGCTCAATTATTGTTAGGGGCTAGCTGATGGGAATATACTTCACCCTTTTAAAAAAGCTACACTGACTGACAGTTTCTTTCTGAGCCTAGTTCAAAGTGGTGGTACCTTTAAAGCCCTTCAGACCCTAGTACCCACATATGTAAAGGACTGTATCCTATATGTTTTCAGAGTTTAACCTACTTGTTGTTCCGCCACTTATGGTGGCCCACTTAGAATCAAGAAGAGCCTGGTGTTAGCCAAATTGCTCTATTTTAAATATAGCAATTGGTTTATTATTATTATTATTATTGGATTCTCGCCTGTATATACAGAGAATGCTGCTAGTCTGTAATGGTTCCCAGTAAAAGACACAGAGACCAGGTATAATTAATAAAATATTATTTTACTGAATATAATCCTTATTTATTCATTCACAAACACACAAACAGTATTCAAGCATTCACACACATAAAATAGAACTAAGAAAGCAGAGGGGATTGATGGCTTATGGAGAGGTGATACTACCTGTCAGATGTGCAGAAGTCCATGAAGAAGGATTGTGGCCTAAACCCAGAGGGTTCAGGGGTGGGCTGCCATTTTGGCTCATGGCAGAGACACACACGGTCTAAGGCCATGCGTCTGCTGGGATATACCCACTGTAAGACAATGCAGCCCAATGGGTGGCCCAGGGGGCTGGTCTCAGGTGAGAACAAAAGATTTCCTGGACCAATGATGAGTCCCAGGGGTGTGTGATGTCAGTAGAGGCAGACCTTAGGTATGACCAATCAGGTTCCAGAGAGGCAGGGTCTGGATTAAACAATAGAAGCCAGGTGTTGGGTGGCTAGTTGAATGGATTATAGGGACTTGCTGGCCAGGTAAACAAAAGGTGGGAGACTTCCCTGATTGTCCCTGATTAGCATCAGGAAGGGTCGTTAACAATTTGAATGCTTGATTGGGTAATCCCTTCATGGACTGGCAGAGGAAAAGTCCTTTGTCTGCTGTATGGCCCTTAATCCGTGTATGTGACATGCGGCAGGTATGTAATGGAGTCCCTCAGAGTAAAAAGACAGCTTTTTCCTTTCTCTATGGGCTTCTACCTTGGCATCCATTTTACAGTCTAGGCAGACCATGTGGCAACAGCAAACAGTCCATAGCAAAGCCCCATAATGGCGTCGGGGCTAACATATCCCCCCCTTGCAGACGTGGCAGCATCAGATGACATCGTCTGCACATACACACTTCGATGGAGACTTCCCGGTATCTTGAGGGACAGAGGCAAGAAAGACAAAGAAACACCAAAGGCTGGGTGAGGTGCTGAAGAGTGCCAGGTGGCTTCTAAAGACTTACCTCTGGAACTCATTGTTATTCCATGAGCATAATCTCTGCTGGGTGGAGGGGGAAGACTTGCTCTGAGGTCACCTTATGAAACCTGAATATGAAATCCCTTTTGCAGACCACTTGCAGCCCAACTCTGTGGTCAAGCTGAGAGTGCCTGGCTTTTGGGGACTTTGGTTCAGGTTAGAAAGTAGGGCACCCCTGTTTTGGGGCTACCCAAGAATAAAAGGCAGTGCCTCTGGTAACACTGGTGCCTTTCCCAGGGCTTTTAATGTGGTATAGAGTGTAGGCATCTTTGGAGGGGAGGGGATATCTGGGGTTTTATTTTATTGTTTTTGAACTGTGATGTTTTTAATCTATGATTTGTAAACTACCTTGAGCTATGAGGAAATTAAAATATAAATATTTTAATAAAAGTATGAAGCCATATAAAGGGGCAAGAGGCTGAGAGGCTTCAAATGAACTTTGTAATAATATATCAAACAAGGGAAGAGTAGAGTTCTTGAAGGATAGGGTCACTGCCAAGGGCACGAGATGGCCTCACAGGGCACGATCATAGCCCTGGGTTCTAAGCCTGCTGAGTGCCCAAGCCCTGACAGCAATACAGTCCATGTGCTTGCATTATCACTGGCCATGTGTGCCCTTTTTGTTCTATTCCTTTAGGAAGCCATGAACAGCAACTGTAGCATCATAGCTCTATGCCTTTAGAGTCCTCCAAACAGAGTGCCAGGATGGCTATCAAGATAGCCCTTTTCTTGTTGTTCTCTTATCTCTGTGATCCTCAGGGCCATAGCCAGTGGTGGGGCTTTAGAGGTAGAGCTCACCACGATTAAGGCAGAGCCCCACTGCTGCATGCTGCCTCCTCCTCTGCCCAGGCCCTGGTCAGTGGTGGTGCATCGGGGCTGCCAGTGGACCAGTGAGCGAGCCAGCGCTGCAGCTCACCACTGCCAGCCCCACTCCCGCCATGGTGCCTATTTAAGGGGCTGCCTGACATCAGCTGAGCCAAACTGAAGATGCCCCTGCTGGCTGGCCACTCTCCCAAGCCCAGACACTTGCTTGCCTGCTTGTCGATGGGACCTGCACGCCCACCCATCCTCCAATGGCTGAAGGAAGGGAAGAGATGCTCTCTGAAGGCACTGGGGTAGATGAAGGCAACCTGCTGGGGGGAGGGAGGGAGAGAGTGCCTCTGAGCCCATGCATCATGGAGAAGAGGGTGGTGAAAGGAATAGACTGTCCACAGGGTCAGGTTCCCCAGCTGCCACCAGTGGTGGGTGAGAACACAGGGCATCTCTCTGAATGCGGCTTCTCTCTGCAACTCCAGAGCCCTTTATATTGGCCCACCATCAGGCAGTCGTGTGCTACAATATTGAGATCCTTGTGTTCATGTCTAATTCATGTCTGGTTTGGCCCACATCATTTCTAGTTGCTCCAGGGGCTGCCCCAGCAGCTTCCCTGCAGCTACAGGCCATGGAGTGGCACAAGCAGGTCGAGGTTGTTACCAGCAATGGTGTTCCTGAGCACTAACAAAGGAGGCTTGCTTGGCACAAAGTGATAGGGGAGAGGGGTCAGTTTGATCAAAATTTCTACAAGTAGGGATGAAAAATAATAATGCTTGTAGACAGAAGGTTTCCACATAGGTGCCAGGAAAGCTGAAGCACCTTTTACATAAAAACATAGAAAGATATTTTGTAGATGTTTTCCACAGAGGCATTTAAAATTGTGTAAAATGTTTCAATCCTGAATCTGTCCATTTAAGGTACATAGGCTATTCTGTGAAAGCTGGGGTTGAAACAGCCCTCCGGAAAACTTGAAAAAGACAAGAATTTAAAATGTCCTGTCTAATGATTCCAGTTCTGAATCTTTCCCTTTAAAGCGAGATATTATGTAATAAAACAGCTACATCCTTCTGCGTTCTAGCCATCACAGTATCATTTCATTATGTCATCAGCAAATTCAATATAGTTGTGTGTAAACCTAAGCAGGGGATGGACAGATCCAATTGATGCTGAAATTTCAGAGCTGTTGGTGCACAGAACTTCTTGGAAAAAATAATCCTAGCCTTTCCTAACAAGTTGCTATCTGATTAGTTCCAAAGGAAATCCTATTAAAGAGGCATATGTACAAACTCCATTTCTTGTTCCAAAGTTAAATGGTTTTTTTCCCCTCTCTACTAATCGAATTCATGGACATTTAAGCTTTCTAGTACTTAGCATAGCTAGATTGCACATTAGGAAAAACATGAGATATGCCATAAATGCATTGTGGAACCTTTTATTGGAAACCCCTCCCATTTCAAAAGCTGGAACAGTTTTAATCTCCCAGTGTAGGCCTAACAGACTCAACAGCAAGGCTTTACTAGAAGAATAATTATAATAAATGTTTGCTTTCCACCATTTTATTGTATTTCCAAAATTAGGTGGCATTTGTTACAAACCCATTGAAAGGGATAAAAGTACATACATGCCAATGTTGTTCAACATCTATATGCACCCCCTTGTCCAGTTAGTCTGGAGTTATGGGCTAGGTCGTCACCAATATGCCAACAACACCCTGCTCTATCTGTTAATGGATGGCCATCCGTCTTCTGTTCCCAGAAAGGTGGGTGAGGTCTTGGAAGCTGTGGCTGGATGGTTGCGGCAGAGTTGATTGAAGCTAAATCCATCAAAGACAAAAGTCCTGTACCTGGGTCGAAGGGTTTGGATGTGGGGACCAGGCTCCCCACACTGGAAGGGGAGCCTTTGGTGCCAGCCCAAACAGTCAGGAGCCTGGGAGTAGCACTGGATGCCTCTCTGTCCATGGAGCCCCAGGTTGCCACAGTTGCCAGATCTGCGTTTTTCCATCTTAGGCAGATCAAGCTACTGAAGCCCTACCTCTCCCCCCAAGACCTAGCTATGGTGATCCATGCAATGGTCACTTCCAGGTTTGATTACTGCAACTCACTCTACACAGGCTTACCCCTAAGGCTGATCTGGAAATTACAGCTGGTACAAAATGTGGTAGGTTGCCTGCTGATGTCGATGCCTGTGCAGGCTCACGTTCAGCATGTGCTTTGCCAGCTGCACTGGTTACCAATTGAGTACCAGATCTGCTTCAAGGTGCTGGTAATAATCTTCAAAGTCTTATATGGCCTAGGACCAACATACCTAAGGGACCACCTCTTCCCATATACGCCTCGAAGAGCTTTACACTCTAATAATCAACATCTTCTGGTGGTCCCTGGCCCAAAGGACATCCGTATTGCCTCAACCAGGGCCAGGGCCTTCTCTGCCCTGGCCCCCACTGGTGGAACATGCTCCCCATCAAGATCAGGGCCCTGTGGGATCTTACTCAGTTCTGCAGGGCCTGCAAGATGGAGCTGTTCCACCAGGTTTTTGGTTGAGACAGAGGGCGCCCACATATGGCCTCCCCAAGGTTGCCATCTCCCACATGCCAGCCATCCAACCATCAGCAACCAGCCATATCCATCAGTATTAATGGGTCAGAACTTCCACCAGTAGCTATAACTACTGTTTTAAAATGTTTATACTGTACTTTTAAACTTTATTGTAATTGTTGAAAGATGATGTGACCTGCCCTTAGCCCGCTTGTGGGATGGGCGGGATACAAATAATAAATAAATAAATAGCTCACTGTAAATAAGCCAACTGGTTCAGACTTTGGATCTGAGGTGCTATTTGACATAATACAGAAGGAGGAAACTATCTGTGGCATTGAACTCCCAGAAGTTTTCATACAAAGCTGGATTCTGTTCATACGCTGTAAAACAAACTAGAAGGCACAATACTCCTGGTGTGTCATACTGGTAGATGGTTTCTAGCATATATTCTAAATGCTTAATTCTTTAGTAATAAACTGCATTTATGTATGTTATTTTATTTACCAGTCTACAGGAAGGTTCTAGGAGGCATTGTATATGAGTCTTAATTTATTGGCAGGTGGAACTATGGCTATTTTGTAGCTTGTCTCTGACAAGGGGAACAGAATCTGAAACATACACACAAACTAGTTTGTCATGTCCCTTCCTACATCTCCTGCCTTTCTTCTTCTTCCACCCTTTTCCTTGCTTTTTGTGGTAGAACGGGCCTGCGTCAGCTGGTGGGCCCCGCTCTGCCCACCCCTCCTTTGCCTGAGCTGGCACCTGAAGGGGCAGTTTTTCTCCACTGCCTCCGGGTACTGCTGCCACCACTGTCCTTGTCTTGGCCTCTGGTTAGGTGGGACAGCCTCCTAACCTCCCTCCGGTGTCACTAGGAACCACCCTTGGGGCTTCCTGGGACTCTCAGGGGCTCCCCTGGAGAGCTGGCAACTGGCTGTTTTGCCCCTTTTCTCCTCAGGGATACCCTGACCCATTCCTAGTGTGTCCAAATGGCTGGGGGAACTATGCAGTACAGAGGGACTTCTCGCCATCAACAGTTAAAGGATTTATTCAAAGCTCTTAACTATTTACAGGCATATGAAACATGAACGGAAGAAACAAAATAAAGATGACAAAACTGCTCTATCTTTTTCCTTCTCTAAACTCATGCCCTATCTAGATAGGGTTGCCAGCCTCCAGGTGGGGCCTGGGGATCTCCCACTTTTACAACCAATGTGCTCTCTAAGCTTTTGAGTCTTGTGAGCAAAAATTCTACTTTGTGAGCTACTGGCATTAAAGTTGTGAGTGAACAATTTGGCTACTGCATAAACTAGTTTGCTCTGTAGCCATCCTTCCTGAGCTAAGATGAAAATGTGTGAGCCAGAGGCTAGAAAACTGTGAGCTAGCTCACACTAACTCAGCTTAGAGGGAACACTGTTTACAACTGATCTCCAGCTGACAGAGATCAGCTCCCCTGGAGAAAATGGCTGCTTTGAAGAGTGGACTCAATAGCATTGTGCCATGCTGAAGCCCCTCCCCTCCCCAAATCCCACCTTCTCCCAGATCCACCCCCAAAGTCTCCAGGTATTTTCCAACACAGATCTGGCAACCCTATATCTAGATGGTATGCAAGGCAGGCACAGGGCCGGCTTGCTCACTAGGCGAACTAGGCATTCGCCTAGAGCGCGCCGGCCCTTAGGGGCGCCAAAAGCCCCTTACCCCCGCCAAAAGCCCCACCAAAAAAACCCACCCCTTCCCTGGCTTGCCGGCTCACCCTGCAGCTGTAGGCACACAGGCAAGCTGCGCTTAGAAGGAAGAGATGGGGGTTTAAACCCCCACCTCTTTCCTGGCTTGCTGGCACCCCCCCCCATGTCCAGGCCCCACCGAGAGGTTGGCATTGCTGGGGGGGTGCAGGCGCTACAAGCTGGCCTCGCCTAGGGCACCCAGACACCATGGGCCAGCCCTGGGCAGGCACATTACTTTATTACTTTGGAGAAAGTTAGGTAAGCATGTCTCCCAGAACGGCCTCTGTCTCCTGCAGATTTCAACCAACAGCCTGACTGGCTTCTGACTGAACTGCTTCCCACCCAAAACTCCACAATGTAAAACAAGCAGTTCCCACCCAGGAACTGGCTCTCCCTCCTGCAGCATTCTGGGACAGATCTCCTCACAACCTTGATGGACTTCCTGTCCTCTCTAGGCAGCTGCCCTCAGACTACTGGTTGGAGACAGAAGGGCAAGGGGGGGATGAGGAGGAGACTAGGCTAAGGCCTACCTCAATTTTGATGGTCCCCTCCTATCCAGCCCACACCAGCTTAAACACATACACAAAATGGTGTTTCTCCACACTTCTTTCTGAGCACACTGAAAAATCTTCTGATTAGAAGGATTCTTACAAAATATTTTGAATTTTGCACTACTTTTACATTTAGAATATTGTTCCCTAGTTCATGAACAATTTAAATAGTTTAAAGCAGGGGTGTCAAACTCATTTGTTATGAGGGCTGGATCTGACATAAATGGGACCTGGTCAGGCCAGGCGATGTGTATCGTAAAATGTAATGCCAGGTAGCAGAGATGTAAACTTAATAAAGGGCACAGATAAATGCTATTTAATATTTTATTTTTTACTTAAAATACAAACATGCTTAAAACATTAACACGCTTGCAGTATTTTATTTAACAGTCTTTGATAACTGACACTTCTTGATTTGAATTATTGCATCAAAATTTAGAGACAGTGTCTGTGCTGTAACAATCTTGTGTTCAGGTGTGTATCTGTAAGCTGTGAACATACTTTTGATTTATTGACATTCATTAGAGAAAAAAGCTGTTCACAGACATACATTGACCCAAACACAGGAAGCATTTTGCAAGCAAAAGACTTAAGTTGGGGGTAATTAGAACTCAGAAACTGGTTAAATATGCTAATACCAACTTCAGAAGGCTTATCTTTCAGTACAGCATCACACTGTAGATTAATTATTTCCATCTGCAGCTCCTCGGAACCTCATGAACATCCACACAGCATGATTTTTTTTCATAAGGTACAGCCTGGTCCTTTTAACAGGAGGTGCCACAGAAAAAAACTGGGACTCACTGTATGTCAAGCAAAGGATCTTCAACTGAGCCACAACCCCCTCCCCCAATCTAATGATCCCAACAAAAAAAATAGACACACACACGCCAAACAATGAAGGAAAAGTGTCTTTAAAGTCAGAAAGAGAAGCTCCATCAAGCAAAGCAAGCAAGTAAAATATTCAGATGCTTAGTTAGAAGGAATATTCTCAAATCCTCCCCCCCCATCAATTATATGCACATATTTTGGAGGGTAGGGGAGGAAGGGGGATGCTCTGCACAAGAGATGTGTGTACAAGCCCAGGGGGGGAGGTGGCACAGAAGGTTGAAGGCGGAGAGAGCCACCTCTAGTAGTATATCTTTCTGGAGAGGAACAAAATGTATTTCTTCTAAACACTTTTGCAATGTGAAGTTACTTGGGAGTGGAGAGAAGAAACTATGGTGCCAAACAGCTTTGCAGCCCACATGACAGGAAGGCTGATGTTAAGTATGAGACTTTAAGGCAGCAGCTCATAACAAGTGATTCAGCTTTATTTACAAGGTAGGACAAACACAAAACAGGAGAGCAACAGGCTCTCTTTTAAACTATCCGGGCTTGGTAGGCCACGCCCTTAGTTGAGATAAGAACCAATCAAAATATGAACATAATAACCAATCAAGTCATCTCCCTCCTGAACCTTTCTTGTATCCTGATTGGACTGCTGCGCAGAGTATCCAATCAGCTTGCGGGAGTTACAATACCAGACTTAAATATAGATTTCAAGCTCAGGGATTATGTATACCAATACATAACATCCCTTCCCCATAAGATGAATCAATCCTGGAACATACAAAATCTTTTAAATAAGAAGGAGGTCATTGCGTTCATTGCGACCGTCTTACTGGGTTAGTTGGAGGTACTGTCTCTGCGTCCCTGTTTCTCAGACCACCCTGTTCCCCAGTGGGACTACTGCTCAAGAGGCTAGTGTCAGGGATTGGGTTCCGCTCTGATCCTGCCCCGGCAACTGGTTCAATGTCCCGATTTGCAACACCAACCTCTGAATTCAAAGGTTCTGCTTGTTCGGCTGTGGGAGTTGGAACCTCGTTAGGCTCAGTACTGTCCTCAATGCTTGAGTTAGCCCATCTTTGCCTAAGTTGGTCTATGTGGCACCTTAACTGCCTGCTGTCTGCCGTTTGTACCACATATGACAGAGTGCCAGTTACCTCAGTGACGACTGCTGGGAGCCAAAGGTGCCCCTTCCCATAGTTCTGGGCAAAAATGGAGTCCCCAACTTTAAAGGAAAGAGGAGTTTCCAGGACTTCACTCTGTGGTGGTTTGTCGGTGGTGAAGTCAGGGTGGAGTCGATCTAGTAGCCATGTCAGGCGGCGTCCTATCAGCAACTCTGCTGGGTGTGTAGCGTAATATGTTGGTACAGCATAAAGGACGCCAGCTTCTGAGCCCAGTCCCCATGGATCATTCTCTGCAGGGCTTCCTTTGTGGTCTGCACCATCCATTCAGCCTGCCCATTTGTAGCTGGGTGGAATGGTGCGGACGTGATGTGTTTAATTAAGTTGTTTCCCAAAAACTCCAGGAATTCAGCTGAGGCAAATTGTGTCCCGTTATCTGAGGCTACTGTGTCAGGTAAGCCATGGGTAGCAAAGATACGGTGCAGTGCTTTTATGACTGTGGCAGAAGTCATTTTCAACATTTGTACCACCTCTAACCATTTAGAGTACACATCAACTATTATTAAGAATGCTTGCCCCTGAAATGTCCCCGCAAAGTCAATATGCAATCTCGACCATGGTCTGTGTGGTGTTTCCCAGTGATGTATGGGAGCCTGAGGGGGTTCTGGCCAAGATTCCTGGCATGGTTGACACACTTTTACCCACTTCTCAATTTCATGGTCTATGCGGGGCCACCAAACATAACTCCGGGCTAGAGCCTTCATTTTGACTATGCCCAAGTGACCTTCGTGCAGAGCCTCCAGAACCCGTTTTCTTATGTTGGGAGGCACCACCACCCGATTCCCCCAAAACAGACAGCCCTTGTGTACTGACAGTTCTTGGTGCCATGAGCTATACGGCTGGAATTCCACAGAGAACCAACCCGCCGGCCACCCCCTCCACACCCAGTTAAGTACATGGGTGATTGTGGGGTCCTTGGCCGAGCCAGCCGCGATGTCGGAGGTGTGCACAGGCAGCTGAGGAAGTTCTTCAATGGCCATTACTTCACATGCAGGAGTCGGTTCGAGAGCCGGCCCCGGAATAGGACACCGACTCAACGCACCCGCATGCCCTATAGTCTTTCCTGGCCGGTGGATAAGGTCAAAGTTGTATGCTGCCAGAAATACAGTCCAGTGCAGCATATGAGGCAATGAGACCTGTGAGGTTTGGCGATTTGGCACAAATAGTCCCAGAAGCAGTTTATGGTCCATGACCATGAGGAATCTGCATCTGTATAAAAAGTCATGAAATTTCTTTACGCCTGAAACTAAGGCGAGTCCCTCTTTATCTACTTGGGCATAATTCCTCTCAGCAGCAGTCAAAGTCTGGGAATAATACTGGCACTTCCCACCTGTCCACCATTACATGGCTAAGAATGGCACCAATGCCAAAGGGGAGGCGTCCACAGCAAGGACCAATGGTTTCTTCTTATCAAAATGCATTAGAACATTATTCAACACCAACAAATTCTTAATAGCACCAAAGGCTTGGTTGTACCATGACCCCCATTCCCATTTCGCCCCCTTCACCAATAATTTATGCAGAGGCTCTGCTATTGATGCCTTATGAGGCAAAAAGTCATGATAAAAATTCAATATGCCTAGGAATGATTGCAGCTCTTTTTTGTTTTGCGGTCAAGGCGCGGTCTGAATTGCAACAACCTTGCCCTCCGTAGGGTGAACTCCATGTTCATCTATGAGGAACCCTAAGAATTCTACCCTGGGTACCCCAAATTGGCATTTGTTTCTCTTGACCTTAAGGCGGGCCACCTGGAACCAACCGAATACCGCCCTGATGTGATCAGCCAACTCCACCTCATTAGCCCCAGCAATTAGCACATCATCGAAATACGGTACCACTCCTGGTAGATCCCATAACAACCCTTCCATTAATCCCTGGAAGATTCCCGGGGCCACATTCACACCAAATTGCAGGCAGTTAACCTTGAACACCCCCCTGTGAGTGACAATAGTTTGTGCCTCAGCTGCACTTTGATTGACAGGCAATTGCTGGTAGGCCTGGGCAAGATCTAATTTTGCAAAGATCTGCCCTCCTGCCAGAGACACTAACACATGGCTTATGATAGGCACTGGGTACGAATGTTGGTGTAACGCCCTATTAATAGTACATTTATAATCAGCGCAAATCCGAACAGACCTGTCAGGATTAATTGGTGTCACAATAGGGGTCTCCCACCTAGCATGGGGTATGGGTTCAAGTACGCCCTGAGCAACCAGTTTGTCCAGTTCTGCTTCGATTCGCAGTCTGAGCACGATGGGTACCCGGCGGTATTTCAGTCTGATGGGTGCCACCGAAGGGTCCAAGTCAAAAGTTATTGGCGGGCCGATATACCATCCCAATGACCCATCAAACACCTCGGGGAACTCTGGGTAGATGGAACTCAATTTATTATCAGAAACCTGGTTTACCCCTGTCACAGCAATACTGAGGGCATCAAACCAGTCTAAGCCTAACAGACTGGCCCTACGCCCTTCGGCAACCAGGAGGCTCAGCACCTCCTTGTGACCCTTAAACTGTACCTCAAACTCAGCCTCCCCGGCCACAAGAATACACCACCCTTGAAAATCAGACAGGTGCACCCAACTGGGTGCCAACCAGCAGCAGCTTCTCTGTGGAAATGATTATCATGGCTGATCCCGAGTCGACTTCCACTTTGCACGGCTCCCCGTCCAGCATCACGGCTATGTGGATCTTCTTCTTGGCCCTTTGTCTGGTGCTCATGATGGTCATGGAGCAGGAGCAGCAGGTGGTCTCATTGCAGTCAGCTGGCCTCACTGTTCCGATGTCCCGCGCCTTGCGGTTTTGCCACGGTGAAGAGGGTGGTGATTTCTTCTTCCCCTTGGCTTGGCACACTCTGGCCAAGTGGCCCTGCTTGTCACATGTTTGGCATCTGATGTCACATGCCAAACACCGGTCCTGGTTGTGTGCTCCTCCGCAACCCGCACAGGTTTGCCTCAGTGCAGCTTTCACTGGGGTCTGCTAGGGCTTTGTCACTCAAGTTTTGTTGATGTCATCATCCTCACCCTTGGATTCACTGGCTGAGTTGTGATGTACCGACTTCTCCAGGCACTGATGGAGTGGACTGCCAGCTTGTCTAACCTCCTTGGTAGAGCTCTCTGCGGCTTCTGCAGTGATGGCTTTGGCATAGGCCGTAGCGTAAGTCAGCTCTGATTTAGCGAAAAGCCTCTGCTGGAGCTTTTCATCCCACAGGCCGCACACCAACTGATTGACCAATGCCACCTCTAGGTCAGGGAAGTTGCAGGTCCTGGCTGCCTTCCATAGAGCCGTGACATATTCAGCAACTGACTTGCTCTCCCCTTGATCCCGCTTGTAGAACGCATGTCTGCAGGCAATCTGTGAGGGCTTTGGTGCAAAGTGATTTTTCAGCTTGCTCTTGATATCAGCTAGGGAGACAGAATATCAGCCAGAGTGACCAAAGACCTGTCCACATCGAACATGGTTCAACCACAGGAGCTGAGCTGCATTGCTGTCTTTGTGGCGTCCTCCTTGATTTGATGGGCCCGTAACTGAAACTTGAGCCGAGTGATGTAGGAGTCCCAGTCTTCCAGCTCAGGTTCGAATGCCTCGAACGTCACACTAGCTGCCATCACTCTTGCCAGTTCTGCCGGTTCCGCCAGTGGAATGGCAGGGTGTTGTCCTTCTTCTGGAGCCCCAGTTGGCTTCCAGCCTTGTTCATATGAACCTTCCCACAACCCTGTGGAACTTTGCATCCAAGTGACTGCAATTCATTCCAATGGAGGCAATGCTGAGAAATGCTGAGAAAGAGGGGAGGCAACCCCTGATCACACACACCCCACATGGACAGGAGCCCAGACTGCTGCAGTGGTGCAGGCAAAAAGCCCCTGTTGTGGCAGAGTGTTGTTTGTTGTTGCTACCTCTCCCTCTCCACCCCACACCATCCAGGCCAACAGCAAGAAGTTCTTTGCAAGTCTCTCAGCCAGCGTCAAGATATGATGAATTTCAATAGCAAAACAGGCATCTTACTGAAGCAGAAAATGGGGGGGGTAGGTATTTAGCCAGGATTTTGTAATTCAGGGGGCCTTTAAATAAGTCTGAGGGCACTGATGTCACAAAATAAAAAATAAAATTTTAAAAAACTAACTTTTGCAGCATTTGCACTCTGCCTGGGGAAGCAAGTTGTGCTTGGGGAAGGGACAGCAGTGGGGAGTCCTCCGGGCAGCCCAGAGAACTGGGGGCCAGGGGGCTGGATAGAAGTCAGGGAGCCTTGGCAGAAGGTCAGGGGGCCAGGCCCCAGAATGCCCCACTGTAGCTACAGGCCGGGGGGTTGAACTGAAGCCGATTGCTTAACCACCACACCATTGCTCAAGTTGGGGGGCAAAGAGAGAGAGGGGCAGGGGGAGGGTCCAGGAAAGCCTTGCCTTGATGGCCACTAGTTTGTCTTTGCAAGCACCACCAGCAGAATCAGGGAATGGCTTTGTCTCTACTGCCACAAAACACACATACGAAGCCTGCTTTCCCTCTGCAAACTGCTGACGATTGCTCAAGTTGAGCTGCAAACAGTCACCCCTCCAAGGAAAAAGATGCAAACCTTGCAAAACCTCCCCCAACCTCCAATTATTATCCACAATTCTGATTACTCTTGAACTGTGATTTGATGAGCCAGCACATGCAAACAATGTTTGCACCCAGTGCTCCACTCACTTGCTGGGAAGTACTGTCCCTCAATGGAAGGCGCCCTTTACAGAAGCACCCCCATGCCACCTGATCCCTGTGGCAAGCAACAAGGGTCCCCAGTCCATGGGGACTCCAGGTGCAGGACTGGAACAGGGCGGCCAGGCAGGAGCAATCTGATGCTGCCATCCCAGTCCTTTCCTCAGTGCAAATTGGGCAGAGCTACTCTGGAACCTCACTGAGTTGAGGGGGAAGCCAGGCTGGCCAGGTGTGGGCACAGGGGGGGGTGCTATGCTGCTCCTGCCTCCAGATGTCATGTGGCCAAAGTGGCAGGGGCCAGGTGGATCGTGGGTAGCCCTCTCTTCCTCCCATGACAGACAAAGCCAGGTCACCTACCTCTATCTCCACCACTGGCAAACTGATGGGGCAGGGGAGCTCTCTGGCAGCCTGAGGAGGGTCTGTGTGCAGCTCAGCCAGGAGGCTTGTTAGCCCAATTGCTCTATTTTAAATATAGCAATTGGTCTAACAGAAATGGAGGCACCGCTGGGATTCGCCCTGACCATCTGAACGTGCATGCTAGTCGACACGTGTCCTTCAGATGGCCAGACGTGGAGAAGAAGCTGTTTGTGTGGTTTCAGTAAAGACCTGTGTGAAAGGTTGCTGTCTGTGTGATTGGCTAGAGAGCATTTTCTGTTGTGGGAGGCTGTTTTTCCCCTTTGTCTCCTTCAGCAACTCCTGGTCTATTTTGTGGGGTGGGGACCAAGACCGATAGTGTAGGGTGTTAGGAATTGCACCACACTACACCACACCACACTGCGCAGGCAGCCATAACTGTAAACTAAGAGGAGCCGCAGCAAGGTTCCAGTCTCTGGAAGCCCACTTCCCTGTCCCTTTCAGCTTTGACTAGCTAGCAGAGCGTAGAATTAAAGTGAGCAAAGAGGTCCGCTCGCTGGAGTATATTATTCCGAGGACCCTAGGTTGTAGGTTGCCCTGAAACCTTCCCGGGTTAGTAGGAGGTCATCCCGGTGGATAGAGTATCCAAAAACCCCAATAGACCGGTTTAAAGGAGTAATCCGGCAAGGGACGTGAGGCCCAGGCCAAGCCCACGCTCAAAACTCCGAATTAAAAGGGTTAATGGTAAGCCCGGCGGGGACAGAGGTCTAGCCTAGAAAAACCAGATGGAAAGGGTTATTGAGGGAAAAACCCGGCGGGGACATAAGTCTAGCCTTAAAAACCTCAAATCTAAGGGTTTTCGGTAATCCAGGCAGGGGAGTGAATTCTAGCCTTCAAAAACCGTCACTCACGGACCACGAGGCCTAAAGAGCTAAGCTCACCTCACCCGCGAGCAGAAACAGAAGAGGGGAGAGGCAACGTGATCAGGGGATCCCTATTTGGAAATGGAGCCACGTTGCTCCCAATAAAAAGCAGCACAGCTGCACAACAGATCCCCTCGATCCCTATTCGGAAATGGAGCCACGTTGCTCCCAATAAAAAAGGCAGCCCTGCTGCACACCAGTCCCCCCCCTCTTCCTTGTTAGTGGATAGTGGATGGGAATATCCTGAAATTCTCCCGGGTTAAGTTGGTTTTCCTGGTCACGGGTGGAATGCCTTAAAACCTTCTATATAGTGGATGGGAATATCCTGAAATTCTCCCGGGTTAAGTTGGTTTTCCTGGTCACGGGTGGAATGCCTTAAAACCTTCTATATAGTGGATGGGAATATCCTGAAATTCTCCCGGGTTAAGTTGGTTTTCCTGGTCACGGGTGGAATGCCTTAAAACCTTCTATATAGTGGATGGGAATATCCTGAAATTCTCCCGGGTTAAGTTGGTTTTCCTGGTCACGGGTGGAACGCCTTAAAACCTTCTATAATCCAAGTCTTAGAACACTTGGGAACCATAAGCCAGAGAACCTGCCAGTGAGCCGTAGAATTCTTACTGGTTAGAAACATCCAAGTTTTAGAACACTTGGAAACCAGAAGCTGAATGCGTGTTTGTGTGTGGGTAGCTGCACACCAGCATCCCACATGGACTTTGAGACCCCAGGAATCAGGGTCTTTTTCCCCTTTGGTGGCCATTGGCCTTTTTGGTTTATAAAGTAAGTTTGTTCCTCAGATCCGAGAATCTGAAGTTAAGCAAAAATGCTAAGTTAAAAACAAGAGGAAGTCTGACCTTGTAATCAAGATCCTCTCTCTCAAATTCCCCTTTTCCCAAATGAAAGGAGACCTGGAAAGGGTGATAGAATTGTAACAGAATATACAAAATGCCAGGCAGTCTTTTTAGAAATCAAACTGCCTTGCTCCCTAGCCTCTTAAGTAAAACCCAGCAGGCAGAAGTAAGTCACCAGTCTTGCCATGCTGAGATTAAATCCCCCTGAAACAGCAGCTTGAGACCCTGGTTGCATTTGCACCCCATGTGATGCTGCTAGAACTCTTAGAAAAGAAGAAAAATCCCTGAAATTCCTGTAATCCTGAACAGAATAGTGAGAATCCTGTAGTTTATGCTAAAACCAAGACTATAGTAAGGCAAAAACAGAAAATTAGGAAAACAGGAGCCCTAAAATACCCCAATGAAACTTCTGGGAATGACCAGGCCAACTCTCAGTATAGAAACAGAAGCAGTCATTAAGTACAGCCACTTAATGGTTGGAGCAAAATAAATAAGACAGTGAATGCCTAAAGTAAAACCTCCCCCCATTCCAACTCCAAACTGGGCAAGGAATGGAGTGCACACAGGACTTCCCTGTGGAAAGAACTGAGAAAGAAAGGAAAAACCTCACCCCTTAGCTTATTGCCCAGAGAATAGCATCTCCCTTTGGTAGTGCCAGCCTCCAGGCAAGACCTGGAGCTCTCCCGGAGTTATAGCAAATCTCCAGGCTGCAGAGTCCAGTTCCTCTGCAGAAAATGAGTGTTTGAGGGCGAGGGAAGACTATAGCTTTTGCCCCACTGGAGTCTTCATCCTTCTTCCGACCCAAGCCTAGATCTCCAGGAATCTCCTGCCTGGACCTGGCAGCCTTGCTCAGCGCTTAGCAAGACCAACAGGTCCAAAAATCTGTAACTTTTATGTAAGTAAGGAACCTTAGCTGCAGAACTCAGGCCCCAGAAAGAACCTGAATTCAGTGGACAGTGCAGCTATGTTACCAAAATTCCCAAAACATGCTTAAATGCTTGAGAGATGAAGTCCAATACAGATGTAGCATCAGAAATAGTCTTTCTATAATTACTGACATAATTGAGAGAAATTGAGAAAATTCTGTACCTCTGGTTTTACCTTTTAAAAGATAGAATTCTAGAAATCCCATTCTCTTCCCAAATGCCTTTGGATCCATTTCAGTCATGTTTAAAACAGCCAAAAGAGTGAAAATTTAAAACTTGCCCAATCAAGAAAATTTTGGCAGCCTGAGAAATAAATGAGACATTACTTTCCCCTTCCCAAATCTAAATGGGCAGGGATCCCAGCAGGATAATCATAAAATAAGAAATGTAACTTTTATTTTGAAAATGGAAGCTCCTAAGCTTCATTCTTTCTGTAAATTCCCAATGATCCATAGGGATACCAATTTCCAGGTAGGCCCTGGAAGTTTCCCAGTATTATAGCCTTAAGCAGCTATAACTCTCATGAAACTATTTGGAAAAGAGGAAACCTTTCTCCCCACAACCTCTTCTATCTGAAATTTCTATATGTCTAATGTGTTGTCTCCGTTTTGTGTTATAATAACAAGTCTTTAAAGGCTGCCCCTTTTTATATGTTTTAGAAGAATGCCACTTTATTTGGAAAATCTTTCTGTTTAAGTTTTTTTTTAATAGCCCCACCTCAGGAGTAACTGAGAGGCAAATAGTTTTAAGTGGTACATTTTCAAACTCTGGAGGCCCAGCAGTCTGCAAGAAGCAGCAAAATCTTCATTTTGGGCACAACCGTAGAGCCTCCAGCTTCCAGTGCAGCGAAAACTGAAGTAGCACTGCTTGGCAGAACCCAGGCAGACTCTTTCCTTTCAGCTGCCCTTGAGGGAAAAGAAACAAGTTGAGCAAAAGAAGTTAACCCCTTTTGTAAATTTAGCATAATCAAAGAGCTAGGAGGACAAGATAAGAAGGCTCCTAGCTAGATTAATGGCCCTTCTGGAGGGTAACAATTGCACCTCCTTCTTTTGTTAAGAGAAATCTCCCTCTGTAAAGGAACTAGGGGGGAGCACAGAAAGAAAAAAATGTTTTCTCCTTTGGTTTTTAAAGCATAGATGGGGAATTTTTGGTTTTCGGAATCTCAGAAGCAATTCTGCTAACATCTTTTACTTTCTTTTGTGAATTCACAGAGAAAGGTTTCTCTGGGAATTCAAGGGGGGGAGATACTGTGGAAATATATATTTTTAAGGCTTTCCTTTATTGTGATTTTTTGTTTGTTTTCATTTACTTTGAGTTTTCCTGTCCTTTTTTAAGATTTTATCTGTAAAAGATCTAAACCTTTTTTTATTACAGCATCTCGATTTGCTTTGTCTTATCTTCCCATTCTTATAGAAGGGAATCTCTTTTTAAAATTTCTTGGTAAATTTGTGTGATCTAGAACTATTTCATCTCTTTAAGGTTTTATAAATACTCTTTTGGTTTTGGAATTAGCTGTTCTCTTAAAGCCCCACCTTTAGGGCTAACGTTTCTTTAGTTTTGATATCAGTTTATATATAGCTACCATAGAATATTTTAAAGGGTTTAAGTCTGGCAGCACATCCCTTCTGATTTTGTTCTAGTAATCTATATGCCCAGGCCCCCTTCTGCCCAGCTTCTACCAGCAAGGAAAGAAACTCTGTACATGCTCAGAAGAACTATTTGCTGGCACAAAGCCTGTGCCAGAGACAACTTTTTTCTTTCTTTCTTTCCTCTTCTCTTGTGGTGTGATCTTTGGCCGACTTCTTAAATCATGCAGAATTATCAAGGGCTACTGCCTCTTCTCTTCTCTTGGTTTTTCAATCCTGTCTGTAATTTAGCTACTTGATTCTTTCATCTTTATTTTGTTTAAGGGCTTCCTCTTTGAGGTACACAATCAGTACCTGATGCTCGAAGTTTATTCTCCTATTTAAGTTTTATCCCTGCATGGCTAAGCATCTTTCTATCCATGCAAACCTGTTAATCTGTCTCTCAAGTTCTTTCATATCTGCAGGAACTGAAAATCTGAACCTGCAATTGAAGTCTTATGCCTGATAGTAAAGGCACACCTTATAAGTTATTTTAGGAATTGTTTGTTTTATATGTGTGTTAATAATTATTGCTTTCCAGCTTTTTGTTAGCTTTGTTTTTGGGGTATGACCCACCCCCATAAGCCGGCAGTTTTCCCTGGGGGCCCCCAACTTTTTCTACAACAGCCATGGCAATCTAACTTCCTTTTTTTTTTTTGAAACGTTCTTTTGTTTGGCCATTTTTATAACTTCTTGGCGCCTCCAAACTGTGCACATCTTCACCTGGAACTCTGCTCTGGTCACCATAATAAAAACTGAACGTTCAGCTATTTCCAATTGTACCTGGAGAATACTCTTGCTACGCATATGCATCAAAGACTTTCCAAGATTCCTGTTCAGCCTACAAGACCTCAGTCTTGCGAAAGCCATTGCTCCCTATTTGCTATGCACCCAAGTCGCCTCCTAATTTGCCTTTGCTCCAGTTTCAGCAAAGGACCTGCCAATTTACCAGCTGCCTTCTCTGGTCCTCCAGCCACTGCTGACCTGCAAATTGCTTGCAAACCATCTCATGGACATTGGATGCCACCTCAAGGGCAGGCAACTCTCACAACCAGCTGCAAATACCTCATGGCACCCACCCAGTTATTACTTTGGGACCCAAGAATTGCTTTTTGGTCCCTGAAAGCATGACACTAAGGCTCAGTTTGCCTGTGCCTTCTGGCAACTTGGGTACCTAGGGGGGGTGGTTTCAAAAATGTATCAATGTTCCTTACCCACATTTATCTGTAATGTTCAACTGAAGCTCAAATTGATTTGTATCACTGACTGTATTTATTCATTGGTCCATGTCATTTTCATGTTGTTGCTCACATGTTCTAAATGTTTTGCAATCATGCTTTTACACACATTCATTCTCAATTCTTCCAGCATAGCATTTGCATTGCTTTTAGTTATCTTTCTGCTTTAAGTTTGCTTAACCCACCAATTTTTGCTTTCTGTATTTGTCTAATTCTTTAGGAATTTTGGTAAGCAATTACCTTTGAGTTAGATATCTTTTTAGCTTATAAGTTTTTAGAATTATTTTAGGATGTCTTGCATTTCCTTTTTGTTGCTTTATAATAATTAGAAGCCTTCATTAGATTTGCTATAGGTAGCATTATGTACAGTAGTCATGTCTCTCTGGAAGATGTGCAGAAGGTCCCTGCAAACACATACACAGAGGCACTCACACATCCTTATTTTAATTTGGCTTTAAAACATTTTTTTTTAATTTTTCCTTTTGGTTCCCAGAAAGATATATTTTTATAGCCGGTATGCCTGACTCCCTCACCGAGCCTTCCCCTGTAAATTCTCTCTCTAACCTTGTTCGGCTGTCCTTTCTTTTCTGGTCATATGGAACTCCAACGGCAGCAAAACATCATTTGAAGTGAAGCCATCTTGGCTCACGCCTAAAGACGGCTTCAAGGGGGGGAATTGTTACCAGAGGCACTGCCTTTTATTCTTGGGTAGCCCCAAAACAGGGGTGCCCTACTTTCTAACCTGAACCAAAGTCCCCAAAAGCCAGGCACTCTCAGCTTGACCACAGAGTTGGGCTGCAAGTGGTCTGCAAAAGGGATTTCATATTCAGGTTTCATAAGGTGACCTCAGAGCAAGCCTCCAGTCTTCCCCCTCCACCCAGCAGAGATTATGCTTATGGAATAACAATGAGTTCCAGAGGTAAGTCTTTAGAAGCCACCTGGCACTCTTCAGCACCTTACCCAGCCTTTTGTGTTTCTTTGTCTTTCTTGCCTCTGTCCCTCAAGATACCGGGAAGTCTCCATCGAAGTGTGTATGTGCAGACGATGTCATCTGACGCTGCCACGTCTGCAAGGGGGGGATATGTAAGCCCTGACGCCATTATGGGGCTTTGCTATGGACTGTTTGCTGTTGCCACATGGTCTGCCTAGACTGTAAAATGGATGCCAAGGTAGAAGCCCATAGAGAAAGGAAAAAGCTGTCTTTTTACTCTGAGGGACTCCATTACATACCTGCCGCATGTCACATACACGGATTAAGGGCCATACAGCAGACAAAGGACTTTTCCTCTGCCAGTCCATGAAGGGATTACCCAGTCAAGCATTCAAATTGTTAACGACCCTTCCTGATGCTAATCAGGGACAATCAGGGAAGTCTCCCACCTTTTGTTTACCTGGCCAGCAAGTCCTATAATCCATTCAACTAGCCACCCAACACCAGATCCTGCCTCTCTGGAAGCCCATTGGTCATACCTAAGGTCTGCCTCTACTGACATCACACACCCCTGGGACTCATCATTGGTCCAGGAAATCTTTTGTTCTCACCTGAGACCAGCCCCCTGGGCCACCCATTGGGCTGCATTGTCTTACAGTGGGTATATCCCAGCAGACACATGGCCTCAGACGGTGTGTGTCTCTGCCATGAGCCAAAATGGCAGCCCACCCCTGAACCCTCTGGGTTTAGGCCACAATCCTTCTTCATGGACTTCTGCACATCTGACAGGTAGTATCACCTCTCCATAAGCCATCAATCCCCTCTGCTTTCTTAGTTCTATTTTATGTGTGTGAATGCTTGAATACTGTTTGTGTGTTTGTGAATGAATAAATAAGGATTATATTCAGTAAAATAATATTTTATTAATTATACCTGGTCTCTGTGTCGTTTACTGGGAACCATTACAGACTAGCAGCATTCTCTGTATATACAGGCAAGAATCCAATAATAATAATAATAATAAACCAATTGCTATATTTAAAATAGAGCAATTGGGCTAACAGGCTGCAATCAGCAGATGAAGCAAACCCAGGCTTAGTGGAAACCCAATCCAGGTGGGCTGGTTGGCTGGCTGGCTGGAAGACACTTCTGCCTCCACGTGGCCCTTCCTGAACTCAGCCAAGCCACACACCCTTCCCTCTCCTCTCACCATCTCTTAATGCTGATTGTCCCCTGTGGGATAAGTCAGCACCTCCACAAACAAAGGTGACAGAGGGGAGTG
Organism: Gekko gecko; assembly: GCA_029375565.1. Taxonomy (NCBI): domain Eukaryota; kingdom Metazoa; phylum Chordata; class Lepidosauria; order Squamata; family Gekkonidae; genus Gekko; species Gekko gecko. The sequence goes on from JAPDNY010000006.1 coordinate 86,630,380, forward strand.
GGACCAAGGCCAGCCTTCCACTACTGAGGGGAAACATCTTGCCACTTACTTGCGGGCTGGATTAAAGCCCTAGGCAGGCCTGTTCTGGCCCACAGAACGTGGGTGCGGTCAGAGATGCATTTTGATGTGGCTTCAGTATTAATACCTGATGGATTAAAAATGCATGTTCAGATGTCAACATCTGCCCCCCATAATTGAGGAGTTGGCATCTCGTGGGCATCTGTGTTTGAATTGGATTAAATAGGTACCTGGTTAAGTCTGGTTCAAACAGTTCTCTATGGTTTCAGTGCACCTCTCTGGATGTGTGATCACTCTGTCATGCAATCATGCAGTTGGGGATAATCGTCCCTGGCTTCAGCCATTTTTAAAAGGTTTAGCGAGGTGTGCATATGTGCATATATGACCAATGGCTGAGATACTCAGTGTTGGTGCTTGGTCACCCAGCCTGTTGGTCTAACACAATTCCCCTTGTTTACCTGCTTGTTCACAAAATCATTTTAAGCAGTCCCCTCCATTCCAAGTGCCAAGGTGAATTCTAGGGTAAAATAGTCCCTTGTATTGTGGCAGCCGATATTGCCCTAAAGCTCATCCCCGGAACTTGTTTTTTCCTCAGACATATCCCAACGGTTTTCTTGTCACTGCGGAGCAGTTACTGTCATTCCGTGTTGTACAGCCAGGCGAACAGCTGAGGGGTGCAGATATGCGCATATGCACATATGCGCATCCGGCACTGATAGTTTAAAAAAAAATAAAAGGGGGGCTGTTATGTATTGCTATACATAAATGTAGGAGCTTGAGTCCAGCTCCCACTGAAAGCCTGGTATCCAAAACTATGCCATCTGATTGGACATTCTGCGCAGCTGTCCAATCAGGGTATAAGATATGTGCAGGAGGGAAACAATGTGATTGGGCTTTATGTAAATTCTCTGATTGGTCCTTACTGTACAAATGGGTATGGTTTAGCAAGCCTGGACTGTTTAAAAAGGAGCCTGTTACTCCCCAGTTTTGCTGTCATCCTGTCTTGTTCTCACTCTGTAAATAAAGCTGATTTCACTGTTCAACAAGGTGTTCCCTGAGTTTCATATCTAACAACTGGCGATGAGGATGGGATCATCATAACGGGTAGGCAGCCCCGTTGAACCACTGCCACCACAGCAGATGAAGCAAACCCACCCGGGGTCCCAGAGGATAAAGGATCACACCCTGCCAACCCACTGGCAGAACTGGCAAGAGGGATGGCAGCCAGCACTAAGTTCAACGCGTTCGAACCAGAGCTGGAGGATTGGGACTCTATATATTGTGATTTGAGTTCCACTTACGGGCTAATCAAATCAAGGTGGAGGCCATGAAGACAGCGCTGCTGCTCAATTCCTGTGATCGAGCCAAGTTCAACATGGCCAGGTCCCTGGTAGCCCTGGCGGACATCCTGTCTGCTTCCCTTTCTGATATCACTGGCAAGCTCAAGGATCACTTTGCACCAAAGCCATCGCAGATTGCCTGCCAGCATGCCTTCTACAAAAGGCACCAGGGGCTGAGTGAGACAATAGCTGAATACATCACAGCACTGAGGAAAGTGGCCCGAACCTGTAATTTTCCTGGCCTGGAAGCGGTGTTGCTCGATAGGTTGGTGTGTGGCCTATGGAGCGAAAAGCTGCAGCAGAGGCTTTTTGCAAAGACTGAGCTGACCTATGCCACGGCCTACACTGAGGCCATAGCTGCTGAAGCTGCAGAAAGGTCAACAAAGGAGGTGAGACAGGCTGGCAGTCCACCCCAACCATGGTTGGAGAAGGCTGTCCATCACAACTCCGAGACTGATTCCAAAGGTGAGGACGAGGTAGTCCACAAGGCTTAGGCGGTGAGGACGAGGCTGACCCAAGCAAAAGCAGCACCCAAGCAAGCCTGTGCCAGTTGCAGCGAAGCCCATGAGCTGGATCAGTGCTGGGCATGGGACCTCCGTTGTCAAGCATGTGACAAGCGGGGTCTATAACACCATTTTACTTCACAAAGCTACAGTTGCAGAGCCTCTACATCGCTTGTTAATAAAAGGCACAAAATGGGTCTGGGGGTTACAACAAGAATGGGCTTTCAATGATGTAAAGAAATTGCTAACGTCTGCTACTGTATTGACTCATTATGATGAGCAGAAGCCTCTGGTTCTTGCCACAGACACCTCCCCCTTTGGCATTGGTGCCATTTTAAGTCATGTAATGGCGGATGGGAAGCACCTGTGGCTCACTATTCGCGAACATTGACTGCTGCCAAGAGGAACTATGCCCAAATAGAAAAAGAGGGACTTGCTTTAGTTGCTGGAGTCAAGAAATTCCATGATTTCTTCTATGGGCGTAAGTTCCTCATGGTCACAGACCATAAACCATTACTTGGACTGTTCGCACCGAGCCACCAGGCTCCCCAAATTCTGTTGCCACGTATGCTGAGATGGACACTGTTTTTGGTGGCATATGACTTTGAACTGGTCCACTGGCCTGGAAAGGCAATTGGACATGCAGATGCCCTGAGCTGATGTCCTGAGCCGAAGTCCTATTGACGGACCAGCTCTAGACTCTGCTCCTGCCTCAGAGGTACTGGCTATTGAGGAACTGCCTCAGCCGCCCATACATTCCTCGGACATCACAGCTGGCTCAGCAAGAGACTCCGCTATCGCCAGGGTTTTAAACTGGGTGTGGAGGGGGTGGCCGGCTTATCGGTTACCTAGTGAATTCCAGCCTTACTCATCCAGACAAAAAGAGCTGTCTGTTCACAAAGGTTGTTTACTTTGGGGAAACCGGATGTTGGTGCCTCCCAATTTACGAAAAAGAGTTTTGCTGGCATTACATGAAGGGCATCTGGGCATTGTTCGAATGAAAGCTCTGGCCCAGAGCTATGTTTGGTGGCCCCACATTGATCGGGACATTGAAGAGTGTGTTAAAATGTGCCAACCCTGTCAAGAGATCAGGCCTGACCCCCAGCAAGCTCCCACTCATCATTGAGAAACTCCTCATAGGCCCTCGTCAAGGCTGCACATTGATTTTGCAGGGCCATTTCTGGGGAAAGTCTTCTTTTTGGTCGTCGACACTTACTCCAAATGGTTGGAGGTAGCAGTTATGTCCCACATGACATCAATGGCCATAATAAATGCTTTACGCAAGCTGTTTGCCACCCATGGTTGCCTGACACTCTATTTTCGGACAATGGAGCTCAGTTTACATCCGAGGAGTTCCAAGAGTTCCTGAGAAACAACTTAATCAGGCACATAATATCCGCACCATTCCACCCAGCAACAAATGGTCAGACTGAAAGGATGGTGTGGACCACAAAGGAAGCCCTCAAGCGGCTTATACATGGGGACTGGAGCCAATGACTTGCCTCCTTTATGCTGTACCAGCATATTACCCCCCATTCAGTGACAGGGAGGAGCCCTGCCAAGTTACTCATGGGGCACAGGCTGACATCACTACTAGACAGACTCCACCCTGACTTGACATCAGCCAAGCTGCCACAGCTTGAGACCTTACCATCTCCCAGGTTGTTCAAGCAAGAGGACACTGTCTTTGCCAGAAATTATGGCGAGGGACATCTTTGGCTACCAGCTGTAGTCACAGAGGTAACTGACTGCAGACAGACAGCAGTTGAGGTGCCATGTAGACCAGCTTAGGCAGTGTTGGGACAACTCACACACTGAGGACGAGCCTGAGCCTAGCATGGTCCCAAACCCCACAGCAGCACTCATGGAACCTCTAATGGCTGAGGTTGGTGTTGACAGCCGGGCGTTGAGCCAGTAGCTGAGCCAGGATCAGGGCAGAACTGGACTCCTGACCACAGTCCTTCAGGTCCCAGCAGAGAACAGAGAGACAGGGACCCTGACCCAGCTCCCCAGCCTGAACAGGTAAGACAGTCACAGAGAACGTGATGGCCTCCCTCCTACTTAAAAGGTTATGAGTGTCCCCTGATTGTTCCATATTAGGGGGAGGGATGTTATGTATTACTATACATAAATATAGGAGCTTGAGTCCAGCTCCCACTGAGAGCCTGGTATCCAAAACAATGCCATCTGATTGGACACTCTGCGCAGCTGTCCAATCAGGGTATAAGATATGTGCATGAGGGAAACGATGTGATTGGTCTTTATATAAATACTCTGATTAGTCCTTACTGTACAAATGGGTGTGGTTTAGCAAGCCCAGACTGTTTAAATAGGAGTCTGTTGCTCCCTAGTTTTGCTTGTTCTCACTTTGTAAAGGGCAGGGTATACATTTCTTCTTCTTCTTCTTCTTCTTCTTCTTCTTCTTCTTCTTCTTCTTCTTCTTCTATCTCCCCCCAATTGCAGCCCTCCAAGTCTCCAAAGGCAAGTCCTGAATGACAGAATAGGCAGACTTCCCCAGAGTTTCAACTGGGGCTCCCCAAAACAATCCCACAGCAGCTTGGCAGGCACCCTAGCCACACAGAACAAGCAAAGGGAGCCTGCCCACAACTCTCATAGCAGCTGAACTCCCCCATGGCTAAAACACACAGGTCCAGAGCCTACCCATCAACTAGGGTGCATTGTTCTCTGCAAAGGAATGGAAACACATGTTGAGCTGGTATGGCCACCCCCAGGTCTCCAAAGGCAGTTGTGAAGGACAGAATAGGCAGGCATTACCTAGTGAATTCCGGCCTTACTCATCCAGACAAAAAGAGCTGTCTGTTCACAAAGGTTGTTTACTTTGGGGGAACCGGATGGTGGTGCCTCCCAATTTACGAAACTCCCCAAAGTATCCCCACAACAACTTGGCTGAGACTCTTGGCAAGCACTGGAATCCAGTGAGGCATGTCCAGAACACTCCCAGGTCCCCTCAGGCACAAGGACATAGATCCTCTGGTCACTGCCCACTCCTGGGCAATGTTCCCTCTAAGCTGTGGAGTCTTGTGAGCGAAAATCCTACTTTATGAGCTACTGGCATTAAAGTTGTGAGTGAGTGATTTGGCTACTGCATAAATTAGTTTGCTCTGGAGCCATTCTTCCTGAGCCAAGATAAAAAGGTGTGAGCTGGAGGCTAAAAATCTGTGAGCTACCTCACACTAACTCAGCTTAGAGGGAACACTGCTCCTGGGTGAAATTGCTGGTTGTTCACTATTAGCAGAACATATTGTACAGATAAGAGATCACCCATTGTGAAATGTACAGATGCAATGGAAAGGAGGAGTCAAACAAGGTCTTGCTAGTATAGGCAGATGTTCGTTGAGGTAGATGTTTACTGACGTGGATGTTTTTCCACGGGGTAGGTGTTGTCCTATGAGTTAGATGTTGTTTTACGAAGTAGGTGTTGGGTAAAGGAGCTTTTCTTTGGAGGGTAAAAGTAAAGTGGGTATCCAGGGGTTTCCTCAGTTGGGGAATTTCATTGAGAAAGGGTAGGGTGTGGGGAGCCTTTCTTGGAGGGGCATATTATGAGGCAGATGTTCTTTCATGAGGTAGGAGTTGTATTATGAGGTAGAAGTTGTTGCATGAAGTAGGTGTTCGGAGATTTTCTTTGGAAGGTAAAAGTAATGCGGGGTATCCAGGAGTTTTCTCAGTGGGGAATTTCAGTAAGAAAGGGTTGGGTGTGGGTGTATCTTCCCCCCATGACAAGTACCCTTTGTACCCACTTTCACCTTCATGGCATACAGAGGTGTTCCTAATCAGGAGGGTTGGGAGGGTATAAAATGGTGTCCCTGAGTCCATCTAAGAACCCTGAGTCCACCTAACACCCATCCCCACAAGGGGAGAGGTGTTCACAGTCAGGAGGAAGTGTATAAAATGTGGATTCTCAGCCAAGGCCCTCAGTAGCAAAGCCCCTCTGCTCAGCCAGCCCCCCCCCCAGCAGAAATGGCCATCCTCCCACCCAAGAACCAAGGGCACAATCCACAATCTGCATGCTGGACCACCCTAGGCAGGGATCAATGTGTGTACTGTAAAGAGGAGGGGCACTGGAAAAATGAATGTCTGCACTGCCAGCCCAGGTCATGGGGGAGGGGAGGACCCAGAATCCGAGGCCAATGTCAGGGTTCCGAACAACTTCCAAGGGGACAGGTCAGCGATGGACAGTATGAACATTCCTACTCCACTGAAGGACCTGAAGATGGTTTTATTGGTCTAGCAGGAACAACCTACGAAGAATAGGGGTGATCAGGCTCTATCAGATGTGGCCCCCGAGAGCCCATGGTCCAAGTGAATGTTGAATGAAATCTTGTTAATTTCATGATAGACACAGGGGGCGAGGTATCCATTGTTGCAACCCCAATCGCACCTCCATCAAAAGACAGGATGACTGTTGTTGGCATGGCAGGAAAGAAGTTATCTCTACCATACCTCCAGTCTCGCTCCTGTTCCTTAGGTGGCCACAGAGTTACTCATTGCTTTCTCCTCAATCATAACTGTCCTATCAACTTACTAGGAAGAGATCTTCTAACAAAGATGCGGGCTTCAATTTCATTTGATACCCCTGATGGGTCTGCACTCCTCACCCTGCCACCTGAAGATCCTACAGTGCTTGTATGTTGTAACCTAGAAATAGATGCTACTGAAGAATGGAGATTGTCTAAGAAGGTCCTGCAACTCTGTGGCTTTGGAGAATACCCACATGGTGACCCGGGAGAAGTGGACTATTGGATTGACACCTTCCAAAGGATAACTGAACAACAAGATCCTTACTACTATAAAGACAAAGTACCAACACTATGGGCAGAAAGTAATCCACCTGGATTTGCTAAACATCAGCCTCCTGTTATTGTCATCATGAAACCCTCTGCAACCCCAGTGAGAGAATGCCAGTATCCATCCGTGAAGATGCCCGAATTTGCTAACCCACCACTTTCAACGACTCCTAGCAGCTAGCATCCTCATACCTTGTGAATCTGCCTGGAATACCCCGATCCTACCAGTGCCCATGCCATCTCCAGATCCAAAGAACCCTGATTACCATCCAGTACAAGACCTCAGAGCAGTCAATGCCCGAGTGGACCCGAACTCCTATACTATCTTAACCTTGATTCCCTCCTCAACCCAGTGGTTCACTGTCTTGGATCTTTGTGAGTTCCAGGTTCTGCCCCAGGTGGCAATCCTCCGGTTGCTGTTGCTGCTCACCCGGTCAGCTCAGGGGGAAGTATCCTGGGAGGGGTGAGACAAGAAGAAAGGAGGCAAAAGGACACCTCAGACAGGCAGGGGATCAGGTTAGGTTCACCTGGGATATCCCTCTGCCTGCACAGACCAAACCTTCAGCCAGTCAGGCTAAGGGGATGTGGGTCTCTCTGAGCTTCAGTTACTCTCCCCAGTCTCATCTGTGTCTCGTCCTTTCCGGTCTCCAGCCTCTCTTTCCTCTTATCCCCACGCCCCACTCCCAGCACCCTCTTGTGTAACAGCCCCGTCCTTCCCTGCTTAGCCCCACCCCCCTTTATAACATTCCACGCCGGCTGCTCTGGCAGGGCGGCTCCTCCTTCCTGCTGTCGGTCGCTGAGTGCGGGGACTGCTTTCTGCTCTGCGGGCTGAATTCCACTCCTCTTTCCCTCACCTCTTCTTTCTGTTTCATTTCCTCTTCGTGGTCCTCTGGTATGTCTTCTTGCCCGACCCCCGAGCTTTGTGCAGCTTCTTTCTTCCTCCTGTGGTTGCAACGCCTGTTGAACTGCCTCTGTATTTGATGCCGTTGGTCTGCATTCCCTTCCAGGTGAGTTAGCCCCTCCAGGGTTGCTCCCAGCCAGTCCCGGGAGGATGGGAGGCAGCTGACCGGGACAATCTTAAAGATGTCTTCTTCAGTATTCCTCTGCACCCCAACTCCAGGGACATTTTTGCTTTTGAATGGAGATCCCCAGGAGCTTCTAGTTCTTGCCAATACACATGGACTTGGCTGCCCCAAGGTTTCAAAAATTCTTCCTCGCTATTCGGAAAAGCCCTTAGCCACGACTTAGAAAACTTTGACTTGCATGATGGGGTCTTAAATCTCATTCAGTATGTTGATGACTTTCTTCTTTGTGCCTCAGACTGAGAACAATGTTCTGAGGGAACGTTGCGCTGTCTTCGGCTCCTTGACCAGTGCGGTTACAAAGTTTCCTTCAAAAAGGCCCAAATCTGCAAAACCATGGTCCAGTTCTTAGGCTTTGAAATCTCCAAAACCAGAGGTCCCTCAGTGATGATCGAAAAGAAGCTGTATGCCAAATTCCACCTCCAAGGCACAGGAAAGACCTACATGGATTTCTAGGAGCAGCTGGCTATTGTCGTCTTTGGATACCATCCTTTGCCTTACTGGCTAAGCCACTATATGAGGCTATCAAAGGAGGTTCTCAAAATCCTTTCGTTTGGGGACCCAAACAAGAAACTGCTTTAAAAACTCTCAAACAACAACTACTCCAGCTCCAGCTCTCAGTCTCCCTGGCCCTGAGAAGCCCTTCTGTCTTTGTGTTGATGAAAAGGAACTTGTCGCTCAAGGAATCTTGCTACAAAAACTGGGCCCCCTAAACCGACCTGTTGCATATCTCAATCACTCTCTGGACACCATCGAGGCTGGCTTGCCTCCTTGTCTACGTGCAATTGCCGCCTGCTGTCATCTGAAAGAAGCAGCAAACAAGTTCGCTTGGGGAGCCCCCCTAACTGTGTATGTGTCTCATGGAGTCAAGACAATCCTTGAAGCCTGAGGCCACAAGTACCTGACTGTGTTTCACATGGCCCGCTACCAGGCTGTCCTCCTTGAAAATCCTGGTGTCACTCTTGCTCCTGCAGTAAATGTTAACCCAGCAATGTTACTTCCTCTGTCCCTGGAAGACATTGAGCATGATTGTGTAATCACCACTGATCAGATCTTTGCCTCGAGATGCGATCTTCGTGGCCAGCCACTAAAGAATTCAGGCCTCACTCTCTATTGTGATGGGAGCAGCTTCCTTGACTCCCACGGAGCCCAGAGAACTGGCTACACTATCGTGGATGACCAACGGGTGATTCAAGCTGAAACTCTGCTGGCAGGAATATCTGCTCAACTGGCAGAAATTATTGCCCTGACAGCTGCCTTAACTCTGGTCCGAGGGAAGAAGGCCAATACCTATACTGACTCTATGTTTGCCTTCAAAGCTGCACATGCCCATGGAGTCCTGTGGCAAAATAGTGGCTTCATCACTGCTGCTGGAAAAGACATCAACTATGGCCCCAATTTATGCCTCCTGATGGAATCTGTTAATCTACCAGAAGAGATTGCCATCATCCACTGCCATGGACACCAGAAACGAACTGATCCCATCGCATGTGGAAATGCCTGAGCTGACCATACTGCAAAAGATGCCGCAGCCCAAGCCCAGACCTCAACCACAGTGCCACTAGCCTGCCCAGTGTTCTCTACACCCATCTTGGCCTGGACTCCTAGGTACACTAAGCAAGAAGATGACTGGTTGAACCAGCAGGAAGCAAAGAAAAATACCTAAGGTTGCTGGATTCTACCAGCTGGAAAAGTCTGGATTCCTGTGTCAATGGGCTATGAAGTTATGAAAGCCCTTCACGCCAATACTCATTTTGGCACCACCGCTCTTCTCAAGTCTCTGGGCTGCTGGGACCACCTGGATCACAAAACTGTCCTTGCTGACTTACTCTGTGCCCAGTGTGTCACTTGTGCCTGGAACAACCCCAGAGAAGGCCCTCAAAAGGCTCCAGGTAGTCAACCATCTGGCCCAGCTCCAAGGACTCACCTCATAGTGGACTTCACTGAAATGCCTAAAGTTGGCTGTCATCTATATCTGCTCGTCTTTGTGTGTTCCCACACTGGCTGGATTGAAGCATTTCCCACTGCCTCTGAAAAGGCCACTGAAGTTACCCGGGCTTTGTTACGAGACTTAATTCTGCGATTTGGTTTGCCCCTTGCAATCTTTTCTGATAATGGACCTGGTTTTGTGTCAGAGACTACCCAGTTGGTGGCTAAGGTGCTAGGCATCATCTGGAAACTGCACTGTGCCTATCAGCCCCAAAGTTCTGGAGCCGTAGAACAAGCGAACCGCACACTTAAAACCACTGTGCATAAATTTACTCAAGAAACTGACCTGCCATGGACTAAAGTCCTGCCCCTAGAGCTCTTCAAACTATATTGTCTTCCATCCAAGAGAGCCTCTGTCTCTCCTTACAAAGCAATGTTCGCTTGAACACCACCTCTTACACTGGGAATCCAAGCTGATGCCTACAGGATTGGACAACTCATCACAGAGGCAGAATTACAAGCTCTTGGTCGACAAGTCCTGGAGCTCAGAGCCCATTATTCTGCCTGTCTCCCTCTTCCAGTTTTCGACTCTGTCTGTCATGTTGGTCCTGGGGACTCTGTATGGGTTAAAAATTGGAGACCAGAGCCTCTTGGGCCAAGGTAGGAGGGTCCTTTCACTGTTATTCTCAGTTCCCCTACAGCTGTCAAAGTTGCAGAATGGAAGCCGTGGATCCATTGGACCAACCTGAAGCTTGCTCATATTAGATGGTTTGTTGAGCCAGGTTCCCATCCCACCAGCATCAAGCTCAAGAACATAACACCTGATGATCCTCTGGCTCTGCTTCTCTTGGGCCCTCGCCCCAGGAGAACACAGCTGAACATTAATTCCAGAACCCTGCTGAGGCCTACCGGGAATGGACTCCCTGCGCATGGATGAAAATCTGATCTGCATCAAAACTTCTGGCCCTCCTCTAGTCACTCCAGAGGCTCACTAGTCTATGCACAGGCCCAAGATGTGGACATTCCTGCTGAACTGTGCCTTTGTATTTTTAATAATTTGTACCCTAGTTATAACACTTCCTGCTTGTACCCCTTGCATTACCTCCACTTTCTGGGAAGGTCAGGTTTTGCAGACTCTGTTTTATCATTCTGATTATGACTGTACCTTGACCACAGTTACTCAGTGTCTACACCAAAATATTTCATATAGTGTCTGTAAACAGGGGACAAAGCATACCTGTTACCAGCCCCAAGGTAACGCTGTTAGAGCCCGTGTTAACATTTATGCTTACACTGGTGGCAATTTTCAGAGTTCCAGTTTAGTCGCCTCCAATGTATCCACTCACCCGGGGGGTGAAAACCTACATGTCTGTTTTGACACTTGTTCCCTCATAGGTTGCAATATGGGGTACCATGTTTCCTGCAGAAACCTAAGGTGGGAACAAAGCTATCATCTTAATCGCAAGTACCTGTGGTACCCCCTGACAGTGAGAGGCGCCCCAGCATTATGGATATTCATATGCATCCTATGGTGTCTAGACTCAAGGTCCGTTGTCATCAAACTACAATTTCACCCTCAGCCACAATTCCACTTCATGTACTCTAGGCCACTGCAATCCCTTTTGTATGCGCTTCTGCACCACCAAAAACAATAGCTCCACCAAAGGTATCATAGGTATCGGCATTGCTGGTACAGGGAAGGAACCTTGGGGCCAGCTAGAGTATGAAGTCCAAACTTGGGCTCAGTAGAAATGTGAGTACACACGACTTTTTGGAAAGAAATAGGAAAAGTAATCGAAATTCCTCTGGCCACCAAAAACTTGTTTATTGACCTTGCTGAATGGATTGCAGGTGAATTGTCAGTCAAAAATTGTTATGTCTGTGGGGGAACTAACATGGGAGAAGAGTGGCCTTGGGAAGCTCGTGAAATAAAATACAATAACCTATCCCAAGCCCTCAATATCACATGGCAGGTTATAAAGCATCTGACCTGGTGGACACTTAAGAATGAACTAGTTCGGACCGTCTGTATCATTCATGAATGAAATCCTTTTAACGTTGCAGTAGGTTCTCTAGAGTGTGAAGCAGTCTGGTTGTGTAATGGCACCACAACTGTGAGCTGGATAGACTTTACCAACAAGTCGATCCCAGCCCCCAATATTAGTAATCTGGGACGGCTATCTGTCCTGCTCCAGAAACCTTGTAATGCCTCTAAAACATGGTGAGCTCTAGACTCACTGTATTGGATATGTGGTACTGCTGCTTATGCTATGTTACCTTCTGTGTGGAGTGGAGCCTGTATACTAGGGACCATAAAACCTAGCTTTTTCCTCCTGCCCTTAGCCGTCAGAGAGAGGCTTGGTGTCCCAGTATATGATGAGTTGGGACAATCAAAGCGAGAGATCAAAACACCTGCTATAGGCAACTGGAAGGACAATGAGTGGCCCCCGGAACGCATCATTCAGGTGTATGGCCCAGCTATCTGGGCAGCTGATGGTACCTATGGATATAGAACCCCTATATATATGTTAAACCGTATAATCAGACTGCAAACTGTTCTAGAGATTATAAACAATGAAACTTCTATGGCTCTATCTTTGCTAGCTAAAACTAACACGTAACTCTGCACTGCTATATATCAAAACCGATTAGCCTTAAATTTCCTTTTGGCAACAGAGGGAGGAGTTTGTGGAAAGTTCAGTCTTACTAACTGTTGTTTCCAGATCAATGATAATGGAAAGGCTATCGAACAGATTACAGAACGTATGCGTAACTTGGCCCATGTCCCAGTTCAAACATGGACAGGAATGCTAGATACCAAAGGGTGGTTCGGAGGTATGTTTGCAGAATGGAAACGCATGTTGTTCTTGGTGGCCTTAGCTTTTGGTGGCTTACTACTCCTCCCTTGCTTAATCCCTTTGGTCAAGAATCTTGTAATTAAAACTGTTAATGCAATGCTAGCACATGATGACACCATAAAGCTTTTGTACCAGGCCACTGCTAACAAAAACAGGCTGCATAACACTGGTCAAGCCCTCCAGTCAAAGGACAGGGCAAATTGCAGTTATGCCACTTTGCCAGGTCAAGAACCTTCCCTAAACCACAGTGTTGGTTGGTCACCCCCTCCCTGAAGGAGAGGGGACTGAAAGGGGGGAGTGAAGCAAAACCCCATTCAGCAAATGCTGTGAATCTACTAACATTCTGGCTTAGCTAACACTGTAACCAAAGGGTTAACTCAGTTACTGGCAATGTTCTAGCCTCAACTAAGGGCAAAAGTATGCTTAACTGTACAGGCAAGAAGTGGGCTGAACTGAAAGGGAACACCACCGCTGTGATGAGTACCTGATAAGAACTTTTCTCACTGTATAAAAGCTTTGTAAGTGCGACACAAAAGCATTCAGCCATTTTTGAGCGATTCTCGTGGCTGAACCTGATGTCAAATAAACTTTTCAACTTTTTCCTCGCGTTGTCGCCTGGCCTCCATCGTGTTGGGCTTAGGCTCCATTTTCCTGTGCTACATATGTTTGCTCTTTTTATAATAAAATACCTTTCCTGTAGTACTGCTGTCTGTTCTCAGGGAACAATCCCCATAAACACTGGTAGAGATCCCAAGTTACCCTCTCTCACTAAGCTAATTTGTCCCATTAATTATTAAATGATCACTTTGGGTAACAGGAAAGGCTTGAGAACATGCACCATTTGTGAGAGGGTCAGCCAGTTACTGAAGCTGATGTTGAGCTCCTGAACCGTGCTGTTCTGCTCCACCAACTGCACAGTCATGGTGTAAATGGAGTTCCAGTGGGTGGGTAAGTCCAGGATGAGCTGATGTTTAGACTCATCCCCCTACCCCTGGCTCTTGCACAGCAGATGGGCAGACCTGATGATGCATGACATGGGGCAGAACCACTTTGTAGTCCAGTGACAGGACTGTCCCCTCCATGCCCCAGCAGTCCAGACAAAGAGTTCCTCTGGTTGCTGCCTGTGGGAGTTGAGGGAGATGTAGCCATGCTGCTGGCTGCTTCAGAGGTCTGCCATGAAGTACATGGTTCTGCTTTGCATTCTGGAGAGCTGAACCTTGACCATTGCCATATTGGAGCAATGTATGGTGGGCAAGTCTAATCGGCTCATGGTCCTCCTTGAGGGGATGGAGTATCAGGGAGCCAGGTATTACAGCAGCCATTGAAAGGCTACATCCTCCATGAGGGAGAAGGGTTGTCCATCCACAACAATCATCTCACCAATGAGGTGTGTAACTTCTTCCTTCACCCACCATGTAGCCCTTTTGGATGGCACTGTCAGAGTCCCCAGGGGAATGACCCCTTGGAGGGTGGCCTGCCTTGATGTCTCACCCACAGCACCCCAAGTGTGGGGACCCTTTCTTGGAGAGGCCTCCTGCTCCCCCTCCACTTCTCCCTGCTCTGCGTCTTCCATGTGCAGGAGATGGCTGGGCCTTTTCTTACTCCCCCTGGCTGCCAATCTTTCCTCCGGCAGCAACATTGTTAGGTGCATGCTTTGCAGGATGGAGGAGGACAAGTGCTGGAGGTTTGCACCCCTCCAGACAGGGGTGTGACATACCTGGCACATTGCTACACAGGGGTCCCTGGGGAGAGTACGAAAATGTTTCCAAACTGTGGTCTGGAAATGAGGCCCCAGGACTGAAGAAAGTGGGAGGCACAGCTGTTTTCTGGCACTGGGCTGGGCGGGGTTTACTTGAGGTGAGAGCAGCAACAGGGAATTGGGATGTGGAAAGGGAGGATCCTTCCCCACCCCACCCTCTGAATCACTGCTGTTAAAGTCATTCTCTCCAAAGAATGTTAACAGCTGCTGGTGTTGGACAGTACTAATAATTCTTTTGCCTCTCTTGAGAGCCCCAGGAACAGATCACTGGAAGGAAGCTCCAAGACCCCTAGTGATGCTCTGCTAGGGCTGGACTCCAGTGGGCTGGCAGGATGGGTTTGGTGCACGGGAACAGGGTCCTGTGGTAAGCAGGGGGTGGAGGACTTCTTCCCCCCCACAATGAGCACCCTTTGCACCCACTTTCACCCTCATGGCACACAGGAGGGGTTTGTTGTTGTTTAGTCGCACAGTCAAGTCTGACTCTTCGCTACCCCATGAACCACATCACACCAGGCCCTGCTGTCTTCTGTTGTGCTCCAGAGTTTGCCTAATTTCATATTCATTGCCTCAATAACACTGCCTAACCATCTCATCCTTTGCCGTCCTCTTCTTTTACCTTCAATCTTTCCGAGCATCAGGGGCTTCTCCAGTGAGTGCTTCCTTCTCATTTGGTGGCCAAAGTATTTGAGCTTCAGCTTCAGGATCTGGCCTTCCAAGGAACAGTTAGGGTTGATTTCTTCTAGGATTGACTGATTTGATCTCCTTGTAGTCCAAGGGATTCTCAAGAGTCTTCTCCAGCACCATAATTCAAAAGAATCTATTCTTCGGCGCTCAGCCTTACTTATAGTCCAACTCTCACAGCCATACATTACTACAGGGAATACCATTGCCTTGACCATACAGACATTTGTTGACAGTGTGATGTCTCTACTTTTTATTATGCTGTCTAGGTTTGCCATCGCTTTCTTCCCAAGGAGCAGGAGTCTTTTAATTTCATGGCTGCAGTCGCCGTCTGCAGTGATCTTGGATCCCAGGAATGTGAAGTCTGTCACTGCTTCCACAACTTCCCCTTTTATTTTCCAAGGAATGATGGGGTGGGATGTCATGATCTTAGTTTTTTTGATGTTGAGTTTCAAGCCAATTTTTGCACTCTCCTCTTTCACCCTCAACAATTGGCTCTTGAGGTCCTCTTCACTTCCTGCCATCTGAGGTTGTTGATGTTTTTCCTGGCAATCTTAATTCCAGCTTGTGATTCATCCAGGCTGGCATTTCACATGATGTACTCTGCATATAAATTAAATAAGCAAGGTGACAATATACATCCTTGTTGTACTCCTTTTCCAATGCTGAACCAATCAGTTGTTCCATATCCGGTTCTAACTGTCGCTTCTTGACCCTTAGACAGGTTTCTCAAGAGACATGTGAAGTGGTCTGGTACTCCCATCTCTTTAAGGACTTGCCATAGTTTGTTGTGATCCACGCAATCAAAGGCTTTAGCATAGTCAATGAAGCAGAAGTAGATGTTTTTCTGGTACTCTCTTGCTTTCTCCATAATCCAGCGAATGTTGGCAATTTGATCTCTAGTTCCTCTACCTCTTTGAAACCCAGCTTGTACTTCTGGCAGTTCTCTATCCATGTACTGCTGAAGCCTAGCTTGTAGGATCTTGAGCATGACCTTGCTAGCGTGTGAAATGAGTGCAATTGTGTGATAATTTGAACATTCTTTGGCATTGCCCTTCTTTGGGACTGGAATGTATACTGACCTTTTCCAATCCTGTGGCCACTGTTGCATTTTCCAAATTTGCTGGCAAATTGAGTGCAGCACTTTAACAGCATCATCTTTTAAGACTTTGAATAGTTCAGTTGGGATACCATCACCTCTGCTAGCTTTGTTGTTAGCAATGCTTTCTAAGGCCCATTTGACTTTGCATTCCAGGATGTCTGGCTCGAGGTCAGTGATTACACCATCATGGTTGTCAAGGACATTGAGATCCTTCTTGTATAGTTCTTCTCTGTATTCTTGGGTCCTCAGTCAAGGCACCCAGTAGCTAAGCCCCTCTGCTCAGCATGAGCAAAGAGATGGGGTGGCTCAGAACCCTGAGTCCACCTAACACCCAAACCCCACCAGGGGAGCAGTGTTCACAATCAAAAGTAGTGGGAAGGTATAAAATGTGGGTCCTCAGCTGAGGCACCCATTAGCTAAGCCCTCTATTTGGCATGAGCAGGGAGACAGGGTGGAGAGGAATAAATGATTAATGTGATCTGCTTTTAACAAGTTCCTCACTAAGTGAAAACAGCCAACAGAGGAGAGAGTGTGGAGCTGAGCTGATGGTATATATAGCATTCTGATCCCATAGAGCAGAATGGGAACTCATTGGCAGCTAGCAGTGCCTGTTATGCTTTGGAGGGCCCCTATTGGTGTTTCCAAAGCTGGAGAATTCCTCCCCCTATTGCTTTGAAGTTTGGTAAACATTTTGATCAAGTGAAGACAGTCTGTCAAGAAATGTATACATTCACAAACTGCCACAAACTGCATGAAAGCTCATAAAATGTTTGTCCTGGTTGACTTGCCACAACTTTGGTTTGCAAACCATGAACCAGCCCAAATTCATCAAGAATTTTAGTTTGTGAGCCAGTTCATGCCCATCCCTAGTACAAAAATCCCTAGACCAGAGAATAAAGTATTAACTGATGCTACTATAACAGAAACTCACTCTTAGAGCATTAACAAAGATATTTTTGGAACCACTTGCCAGGTTCTCACAGCTTACACCAGAAACACATTTTGTTGTAACACATTATATTTGGAAGTCAAGCTCACAGCATGAGTTCAACTATTGCTATGAGAGATATATGTGATTACCCAGTGTTAGATTAGAAAAAGCTGATTTAGAGATTCATAGAAAAGAAGCATGTACCTTTTCTAAAGGTTAACCTTGAGTTATACAAAATGCATTAAAGATGAATGTTCTCTTCCAGTATTAAGATTCTTCAGAATTTCACAATGAATGAGCTATGTGTCATCAATTATTTATGGAGGGTTCCATAGCATAGCATCTCCAAAGTAATATTGAGATCTATGTATCCTGAAGGTTGCTGGAATGGAAAAAATGTTACCAGTGTTATTTGGTGAAATAAATACAGTAGAAAGGTCATCAGGAGGAGGTGTAAAATTACAGGATATCTTGGTCATGAAATTCAGCTACAACAAAACCAGAATTAATCTCTCCTGAGAGTGAAATGATGCATTGGCAATTCTACAGTGAACTGAATAAAACGTAGGCTTTTGTTTTAAAGGGAAAATGTAGGGGGGGGACAGAATAAGATTTCAGAATTTTTTCACAGTATAACTGCTGTTATGACAGTGTTTTAAGTTTCAGTTGGCAGCATGTCCCAAAAGAGTTTTTCTTCTCCTTTTTCTTATATGAAGAGAGTATTTATTGTCTCTCTCTCTGTCTTTATATTTGCCTGAAGCAATCAGCAATACTAAGTTTTCCTAATAGTTATTCGCATTTGATTTTCTTATTATTGCTCTTCAAGCTTTGTAATGGTATTTTAGTTTTAATTTGACAGAAATTAATAAGTAGATGGTGAAAGAAATCATACATCAGTCCTGTATGGCAGTAACTGTCACTGTTACTAATTTGTTAGACAATAGGAATAATCTACCACTTCCAATTTAGGCTCAGCAAAATAAACATATGTATATTAATGATCTTCAAATATTTCTGTGCAGTCAAGCATGCCAACTTTATACAGAATAGTGTCAGATCAATAATTAGTAACCATATATTTTAATAACCTGGGATCCCATTTGATATTTGTTCAGCATTTTACATTTCGGTGTTTGACAAGTTCAAGAATCTTGTCTTATATGATGGATAAAATATTAATATATAAATTACTTCACATTGTATTAATGCTTCCCAGATGTAATATTCTGAGTAATGGCTCAGCACTGCAGGTGATTTTTGGGATGCTCCCAATTATCCCTGACCTTTCTTGCCCCCTTTGGAGTCCCCCCAGTCCACATGACCGTTCTGGGCTCCACCAGACCTCTCAGAGGGAGGTTGGGCAGCAGGAGACTTGTTCGGTCACCCTGCAAATGGCAGTGAATGGGGAGAGATCATTTCATCCCAAAGCAGGAGCAAGAAATGGAGCAAAATATGGTTGCCATGTTTTGCCACAGCTGCAAACACCCGTTTTAGAGACTATTGGATTTACTACATAACATAACATACAGCAACAAAGACGCGAGTATGCATATTTTCAAGTATAAAAGAGCTAAGACCTCTGTTAAAATAACCCCCTTGAATGTCCCCAATTTGAGAAGAAAGTGGCTGGGATGAGAATGGCAGTAAAAAAAGTTTGAACGACCTTGTGGGGGTAAAAAAACCAACAACCTTTATTTGTTGGAATTTACAATTAATAAGAGCAATGTTTATATGACATTTGTGCCATACTACTCAATATAGACATTGGATTTTCAACTATTAATGTGACGGAATATAAGCATGCAGCTGAGTAAGAAAATGGCATTAGCAGAGGATGTCGAGGAGGCAGAGGATTTGGAGAGCACAGAAATTGGGAATCTCACTTGGGAGCAATTCCAAAAACTTTTGATAGATGAAGTTCAGCAAGCAGTTGAAACAGCTTGTAAGAATCTCTTTGGAAAACCTCAGAGTTTACATTTGGATTTGGAAAATAAGAAAGAGCTAATACAGCCACAGCAGAGCTCTGACGAAGATCAGGATTACTACCAAGGGAAGGTGTTTCAAGATACACTGCCTTCACTCACGGAAAATGCGGGGAGTGATATCAGCCAAATGTGCAGCCTAAAGGAACCAACAAGCTACTTCTTAGAGTTGGAAATGGCAAAAGGAGGTTTTCAAAATCTCCCACTTGAGAAAACGATCAATGTGGCCAAAAAGAAAGCGAGGTGTCGTGTAAGGAAAGTCAGTAGAGGTAACAAAAGTTTGAAGACTGGCCCTTTAAAACCTAGATGGGAAAAGCTGGAGATAAAACTTTACGTATACAAAGAGATAAGACATTTAAACATGATTGTTAAAAAAGAGGCTACAGAAAAGTAGGAATGAAAAATATAAGAAATATTACCTGTGGTTTAAAACAGGGTTTTTTTCTATGTGTAATGGAGGAAATGAGGCTATTATATTGCAGCCTTAATAACAGGATGATGGGAAGCTAAATAGTTTTTTGTAACTTGGAAATTTTTCTCTCTTCTTGCTGCCTTAAATTTATATTTTTATTTTCTTTAACCTTTTGGATGTTGCCAAACATGATTAAATTAGTTTTAGTTGGGTAGCAATAGTAGTAATAGTATAAATAACCTACAAGAAGGCAAAACAGGATGTAAAGATTTAGAAAATAAGAGTTTACTGAATAAAAGACTAAAGTAACTGGACAAGGAACTGTTTAAAGAGAATAGGTAAGAAAATAAACATATAGTGGTATTAATATAAAAAATTATAGGTTAGCAAAGTAGGACCTAAGGAAGCAGAAAAATTAAGAGAAAAATGAGATTACTTGTGTAATTGGGTACAGTCACCTGTTAAGTAGTTGTTAAAAGAAAACGGACAGGAAAATAAGTACTGTTTTGGCAAATTAAAGAAGCAGAAAATATGAGGGCAGCAGAACAAAAGGGTACTGTTACTGGATAAGTAGTTGATCAAAGAGAATAGATGTAAAAACAAGTGTATAACAGTATTAATATAAGTAATTTACAGGATAACAGAGTAAGAAGTAAAGAAACGAAAAACACAAGTACGTGGTTAAGAAGATTTAATTCATCATTGAGAAAGTGTGGTTCACATATCCGTCTTGCATGGTCTACTAATGCTTTTTTATTACAGAAAACCAACTCACACGGACCGTTATTTTCACAAAAACACCAATCACCACCCTCAGCAAAAAAGAGGCATAATAAAAACATTAGTAGACCGTGCAAGATGGATATGTGAACCACACTTTCTCAGTGATGAACTAAATCATCTTAACCACGCACTTCAAGGAAATGGCTACTCTAAGAATGAAATCAGAAGAGCGATTAAACCAAAGGTAAAACAAACAACTGAGGAAAAACAGACTCCCGCAGGAAAAGCGTTTTTGCCGTATATCAAAGGAATCATGGATCAGATGGGAAAACTTATTGAAAAAACAACCTACAAAAAATATTCAGACCCACCAGAAAAATACAATAGATGCTACGATCGGCAAAAGACAGAAGAGACACCCTCGCTTCTGCAGGAGTATACTGCATACCATGCAGTTGTGGACAAGTTTACATCGGGACCACACAGCGTAGCATTCAGACAAGAATAAAAGAACATGAAAGACACTACAGACTTGGCCAACCTGAAAAATCAACAGTGACTGAACATAGCCTAACCCAAACAGGACACAGCATTTTGTTCCAAGACACTGAAAGACTGGACAACACTTCCAATAACCATGTCAGATTACACAGGGAAGCCATTGAAATTCATAAACATAAACACAATTTCAACAGGAAAGAAGAGAGTTTAAAAATAAACAGGGCATGGTTTCCTGTCCTGAAAAACACAAAATGCTCTACAGCTGGCAATAGCACTACAGATAAGATTAGAGTTTCAATAGCCATTCCACACACAAAAGAACCTCCTCAAACCTTCTCAGGAAACAATCCATAGACAAAAGAACCTCCTTAGGAAAGCTCCTCCATTAGCATGTTCATAGCCTGGGGAACTACACAAGACAATTGACTCAGCCCTACCCCACCTTCCAGTAAATTACTTGCCTATCATTTTTCTGCTCACCTTGACATAGAGAGTACTCCATCCTCCTCTGAGGATGCCAGTCACAGCTACTGGCGAAACGTCAGGTCCTATAATGCCAAGCCCATGGCCACACAACCCGGAAAATCTACAGCAACTAATGAACTCCGGCTGCGAAAGCCTTCGACAACATAACTCCATTTCAGTTTTAGAGTCCAAGATAGCTTCCACCTCCTGGTGGGGTTCTCTGTCAACCATGAGAGGAGGAGGAGCAGGACGATGATGAGTCCAGGGCGAGGGTCCTGGATCCTTCTTCAACAAACACAGGATGCTGATTTTTTGGCAAGTCCACCTCCACAGCCACTCGGTTAATTAAATGGGCTACTTTAAAAGGGCCAATATATTTCCACCCCAGTTTTTTCCCTGGTTGTACCCCTTGAAGGTGCTTGGTGGACATGTAAATAGAATCTGCTGGGGCCAATTCCCACTCCGGGCCCTGATTCCTGTCAGCATAGCATTTATAGTCTTCTTTTACTTTATTGAGAGTCTTTCGAAGAGTTTCCCAACCCCGTGTGCAGTAGACCACACCTGGGCGTCTCCCATTAGAGGTTCCTCCAAATTCAGAGTACGCAATGCCCCCCCCATACCCAAGAACTGCTTTAAAGGGGGACATTTCCATGGAACTATGCACTGAATTATAGTAGCTATACTCTGCAAAAGGCAACAGTTACACCCAATCATCCTGTTAATAGTTAATGAAACACCTGAGGAATTGCTCCAAGACCTGATTGGTGTGCTTGGTTTGGCCATCAGTTTCGGGGTGATAGCCACAGCTTAACCCCTGTTCCACCCTCAGAACCTTTAATAGTTCCTTCCAAAACTTGGCCATGAACTGTGAGCCCCTATCGGACATTATCTTATAGGGCAAAGCATGTAGTCTCACAATGTGTTGCACAAACAGCTGGGCTAGCTATCAAGCCATGGGTACCTACTTACATGGGATAAAGTGTGCCTGTTTCAAGAACAAGTCCACCACCACCCAGATTGTTGTCTCCTCTTGGCTGGGAGGCAGGTCCATTATGAAGTCCATAGAAATCACTGACCACAGTTGTTCTGGAGTTTCTAGGGATTGTAGTACCCCTGGAAACTCCACCCCCCGCGTTTACTCATGAGACAGGACTGGCATGAGCCCATATACTTCGAAATATCCCATAAGAACATAAGAGAAGCCAATGTTGAATCAGGCCAATGACCCATCTGGTCCAACACTCTGTCACACAATGGCCAAAATACCAGGTGCCATCAGGAGGTTCAGCAGTGGGGCCAGGGCACTAGAAGCCCTCCCACTGCTGCCCCCTCCAGCACCAAGAACAGAGTGCATCACCTGCCCCAGACTGAGAGTTCCTATCTATACCTTGTGGCTAATAGCCACTGATGGACATCTGCTCCATATCTATATATCTAATTCCCAAGTGGCCCCCTGCATGTGCAGGGAACGCTCTGGGAACTCTGCGGCGGCTGGCGGCTAAAAGCCGCTCAGTCCTCGCCACCGGAGCCGGGGGGGAGAGGAGAGAGCTGAAGGGGGGGAGGAGATCGGCGGGCCCGGTGGCTGGAAGCCACTCGGGCCTCGCCTCCGGAGCCGGGGGGTGGTGGGAGGAGGAGGATCGCCGGGGGGGGAGATCGGCGGGCCCGGCGGCTGGAAGCCACTCGGGCCTCGCCTCCGGAGCCAGGGGGTGGGGGGAAGGAGGAGGATTGCCGGAGCCGGGGGGGAGAATCTGCTGGGGAGGGGGAATCTCGGCGGGCCTTGCTGCTGCCACCGCCATTGCTGGGGGGAGGGAGGGGGAGGCTTGAGGGGCCAGCCAGCCTCGCCGCCCCTCCGCTGCTGCTGGGGAGGGGGAATCTCGGTGGGCCGGTGGGCCTCGCTGCTGCTGCCGCCGCCGCTACTGGGGGGGGAGGGGGAAGCTTGGCGGCCAGAATACTCCCTCCCCCCCCGCCTCCATGGAGATTCTAACTTTACTGAGGTGTTTGAGAGGAAATTCCCTTTTCACCTCACTGTTTATTTTAGAAAGGGATACAAAACTCACCCCACCCTCCTCAGGCTCTACCTTCCAAACTCTCCAGGTATTTCCCAATCTGCCCTGGAGTTGGCAACCTTACTTGAAGGCTTCCCTAAGCATTGACTGACTGTTACTACCTGGCTTTTGAGGGCTAGTTTTTCACTCCCTTTTGTTTCCAGCTAGTACTACCAACCTCCTCCAGGCGGGGCCGGGAGGTCTGGAATTACAGGCAATTTCCACAATACAGAGGTCAATTGCCTGGGAGAAAATGACTGCTTTGGAGGGTGGAGCCTATGGCATGATATCCCACCGAGGTCTCTCTCCTTCCGAAATCCCACCCTCCACAAGCCCCTCCCTCAAATCTCCTGGATTTCCCCAACCCAGAGTTAGCAACCATGTTTCCAGCCTACTTTTCCCCTGGCTGAGCATGAACAGAGCGCCTTCCTCGTTAGCCCCACGCAGCAACCATCGCCAGACATTAAAATCCCCAGGACTAGAGAGCAGGTGACCCAAGCCAGAAGAAGGTGCTAAGAGACAGCCTGGCTTTTACCTAAAAACACAGTGCTTAAAAGGGGGCGTACGTCTCGCTTAAAAAGAGAGTGCTCCCGCCCGCCCCCCGTGGGCTTTAGAGGGTTAAAGCGATAGAGCTGCGTTTCCTCTATAGGCTGCACAACGTCCAACTTTGAAGACCCGGCTTTGCTTGCATGAAAGCTGGAGGAGTCGGAGGAGCGAGGCTGGATCCGGACTGGGGGGAACGGCTGGAAGGGTAAGGAGGGGCAGGGGGAAGAGAGAAAGAGGCTCTTCCCCCCCGTGCTGGGCAGCCATGCAGGGGTGGGGGCTCTTGTGTTTATCTAATTCTCTCTTGAAATTGATGGGTGCACTACAAATCTTCTCATTTCCCAATGTTCCAACACCCCCACTGGCAAATGAACCATGCGATACTGGCATGCTTGCATTGGAGTACCGTCCATTTGGGTAAACACCACCGGTTCCTTTGGCTTGCGCATCGTAGCCCCCATGACCATTGCAGGACTTATTAAGTACCTTGTACACCCAGAGTCTATAAGGGCCCTTACACAGATGTGAGTCCCGTCCCTGGGGTAAAATGGTAACAGTCACAAAAAAAGGGGAAGAAGGGGGTCTCACCAATTCTTGCACCAGGGACTTTCAGACCTCTTGGCTGGCACCCTTCACAACAGGTCCCAGCCTTTTCCTACCCCCGAGGCCTCTCAAAGTCAGTAGAAGACGTACTTTCTGAGGTGTCATACTCTGCAGCTTGCAGGGCTTTGGGAGATTTCGACCTCCTCCCTGATGGCTTTGCTTTCTTTTCCCTGTAATCCTCACTGTGTTCTCTCTCCTCACTTTGGAGTCTTGTGCACTCAGCCATGAAATGCCCAGCCTTCCTGCACCAAAGACACAGACCCTTCCGCAGGTGGTGCTCTCGATCCCCACTGGGCAGAGATTGCCCCAAGGCATTTTTTGGCTCCCCACGTTGCGACAAGGTGCTCTGTAATGATAGAACTTCACCAGGCTGTGCTGGTTTTCAGCCTCGCAAGCCACCTGGATCCATCCACCCCTGCATTAGGAGGTTGTCCTGGGCTAGAGCCTTCTCTAGAATAATGGTGTTCAGCCCAGCCCAGTAAAACTCGGTTACCCCCATCCTCTCCATTGTTCTCTATGGTGGGGAAAAAGTTACTTTTTCCCACAGTGCTGTTAGTGGCTCTGGAGGGGAGGGGTTTGAGGAACAGGCCCCAAATTTTCAGGATAGCTTCAGGAACCTCTCCCCACATAACCTCCCATGTCCCAAAGCAATTGGACCAGTGGGCCCAATTTTATGGGCACCCAAATAGGTTACCCCCATTACCTCCATTGTTTCCAATGGGGAAACACAGCCAGCAGCACTTAAGGCAGGCAAGCAGGCAGCACCCACAAGTCAGACTCTCCCAGAGAATCTCAGGGAAAGTGATCTGTCTTGGGAGGTGCTTGTTTGCCATGAGAACAAGTGGCACACTCCAGAACAAGTGGCACTGTGGCAGTGCAAGCATGTCACAATGCCACACAGAAACTCCAAAAGGCCAACAGGAACAACATTTATACAGGCCCTGCTCTGTATAAATTGGTGGCGCAACCGCATTGACCACTCACACCACACACACCTCAAAAAATCGTATTGTGTGTGAGTGATGTGAGTGGTCCAATGAGGTTACACCATCAATTCGTTCAATAAGAGTAAAAGATCAGTAGCTAAAATGGCATCTGTTGAGTGGGTCCTTATCTTTGTCACCATATGTTGAAGAATGACTGCAGGACAAACAGGTTTGTAACATTCATTTAGGCACAGAAAAAAAGATTTCTTTACTTTTGAGCCA
The DNA here is from genome assembly GCA_029375565.1 of Gekko gecko. Classification (NCBI taxonomy): domain Eukaryota; kingdom Metazoa; phylum Chordata; class Lepidosauria; order Squamata; family Gekkonidae; genus Gekko; species Gekko gecko. The sequence goes on from JAPDNY010000006.1 coordinate 86,655,870, forward strand.
AAACCTGTTCGGAGGCACCATTCTATGGTGGTTCCAGTCCTACCTGGAGGATAGGTTTCAGAAGGTGAATATAATAAAAACAATTAGCCTGTACCAGTTGGCTGGTTTGTTCTGGGGCAGCGCAAATGAGGTCACCTTTACTAAGGTATAACTTCACTTTTTAAAGACACCAGATCATATTTTAAAGGCAACTCATAAGTGCATTTAAAGAACATTCAGTAATGAGTTGGACCAATGATTCTCTCTAAGAGCAGAAATGTAGAGACAGCATATCAGATAAAATATGTAATCCTTGAGCCCTAATTTAGGTTGCTCTGGATTTTTGCAGAAGCATTGGATATGCTCACTGCATCCAGCTTCCCTCAAATGGTTACTTTAGCAAGATTGCAGAAGGTTTCAAAGTTAAACTTCCTGGGGAGCAATCAACAGAGTGATTTCTGATGTGCATTCTGAGTTCATACAGTTTGGTGAGAGGACTAAACTGTATGTCGTTGCACGTTTGAATGATCTCTCATAAACCTGCTCTCCAGATCAGGGGTGTCAAACATTTGTTATGAGGGCCAGATCTGACATAAATGAGACCTTGTTGGGCCGGGCCATGTGTGTCATAAAATGTAATGCCAGGTAGTGGAGATGTAAACTTTATAAAGGATACAAACACAAAGGGTGTTTTTTTTACTTAAAATAAAAACATGCTTAAAACATTAGCACTCTTGCAATATATTGTTTATTTAACAGTGTCTGATAACTGACACCTCTTGCTCTCAATTATTACATCAAAATGTCTGTGCTGTTGCAATCTTGAGTATGCTGTTCAGGTATATATATGTAAGCTGCAAACCTACAATGACGCAGCAGCAGCAGAACTGGAAGAAGCAGCAGAAGACAACCAGTTCCACTGCGAGCCTGATAGAAGCCCTCTGGGGGCCTGATCCAGCCCCCGGGCCACATGTTTGACACCCCTGCTACAGATAATAATAAATTCCTTCAGCTGTCGTTTTGCCATCAGAAGCAAAACAATTTCAACTATTATTCAATCTTTTAAGGAAATGATGTCATCTAATATGTATATAATTGCCCTACGTATTGGCACTTTCCGGCTCTCCCATTGGCTAAGGCCTGGAGATCACTCAGAACTAAAACTGCTCTCCAGATGACAGAGATCAGTTCCCTTGGAGAAAATGGTGGACTGTGTGTCATTATACCCTGCTGAGCTCACCCGAGCAAATTGATGCTGAGTGCCCGAGGCCAGGGCACCCACCCAGAGCCTCTTTCTAGAGCTCATTGTATTTATTTCCACGATGGGCCTGGTTCCTAGTCCTGTCCTTATATATATTTGAATTTTGGTTCCACAAGATTCTATGCTTGCCATAATTGATTCGGCTCAAGAACTGGCAGTCAGAAGACACTGGCCAGAGCTGACTGGCTGCTTCGCAAAGTCCCACCCACGTCAGCCTCTATCAGTGTTTTCAGCTCCGTCTGATCCAGTCCTCCGACAGGAGAGGACCGTCTGGAGTGTGGGCACAGGGACAGATCCTCAAGGCTGAGGCAAGTGAGAGAAGGCCTTTTCCGCCCCCCACACGCCATCCCCTGGGCCTTCTATGGGGCACTAGGCCCAGATAAGGCATTTTCCGTCCCCCACACGCCACCTCCTGGGCCTTCTATGCGGCACTAGGTCCAGAGAAGGCCTTTTCCGCGCCCCCCACATGCCATCCCCTGGGCCTTCTATTGGGCACTAGGCCCAGAGAAGGCCTTTTCAGTGACCCCACACGCCATCCCCTGGGCCTTCTATGGGGCACTAGGCCCAGAGAAGGCCTTTTCCACGCCCCTCACACGCCATCCCCTAGGCCTTCTATGGGGCACTAGGCCAAGAGAAGGCCTTTTCCGCCCCCACACGCCATCCCCTGGGCCTTCTATGGGGCACTAGGCCGAGAGAAGGCCTTTTCCACGCCCCTCACACGCCATCCCCTGGGCCTTCTATGGGGCACTAGGCCCAGAGAAGGCCTTTTCCACCCCCCACACGCCATCCCCTGGGTCTTCTATGGGGCACTAGGCCCAGAGAAGGCCTTTTCAGCAACCCCACACGCCACCCCCTGGGCCTTCTATGGGGCACTAGGCCCAGATAAGGCATTTTTCGCCCCCACACGCCACCCCCTGGGCCTTCTATGGGGCACTAGGCCCAGATAAGGCATTTCCCGTCCCCCACACGCCATCCCCTGGGCCTTCTATGGGGGCAGTAGGCCCAGAGAAGCCATTTTCCACCCCCCACACGCCACCCCCTGGGCCTTCTATGGGGCACTAGGCCCAGAGAAGGCCTTTTCCACGGCCCTCACACGCCATCCCCTGGGCCTTCTATGGGGTACTAGGCCCAGAGAATGCCTTTTCCGCCCCCACACGCCATCCCCTGGGCCTTCTATGGGGCACTAGGCCCAGAGAAGGCCTTTTCCACGCCCCTCACACGCCATCCCCTGGGCCTTCTATGGGGCACTAGGCCCAGAAAAGGCCTTTTCAGCGACCCCACACGCCATCCCCTGGGTCTTCTATGTGGGCAGTAGGCCCAGAGAAGCCATTTCCCGTTCACCACACGCCATCCCCTGGGCCTTCTATGGGGCACTAGGCCCAGAGAAGCCATTTCCCATCCCCCACACACCATCCCCTGGGCTTCCTATGGGGGCAGTAGGCCCAGAGAAGCCATTTCCCGTCCCCCACACGCCATCCCCTGGGCCTTCTATGGGGGCAGTAGGCCCAGAGAAGCCATTTTCCGTCCCCCACACGCCATCCCCTGGGCCTTCTATGGGGGCAGTAGGCCCAGAGAAGCCATTTCCCGTCCCCCACACGCCATCCCCTGGGCATTCTATGGGGGCAGTAGGCCCAGAGAAGCCATTTCCCGTCCCCCACACGTCATCCCCTGGGCCTTCTATGGGGGCAGTAGGCCCAGAGAAGCCCTTTTCTGTCCCCCACACGCCATCCCCTGGGCCTTCTATGGGGGCAGTAGGCCCAGAGAAGCCATTTCCCGTCCTCCACACGCCATCCCCTGGGCCTTCTATGGGGGAGTAGGCCCAGAGAAGCCATTTCCCGTCCCCCACACGGCATCCCCTGGGCCTTCTATGGGGGCAGTAGGCCCAGAGAATACATTTCCCATCCCCCACACGCCATCCCCTGGCCTCCTATGGGGGCAGTAGGCCCAGAGAAGCCATTTTCCGTCCACCACACACCGTCCCCTGGGCCGTCTATGTGGGCAGTAGGCCCAGATAACCCATTTCCCGTCCCCCACACGCCATCCCCTGGGCCTTCTATGGGGCACTAGGCCCAGAGAAGCCATTTCCCATCCCCCACACGCCATCCCATGGGCCTTCTATGGGGGTAGTAGGCCCAGAGAAGCCATTTCCCGTCCCCCACACGCCATTTCCTGGGCCTTCTATGGGGGCAGTAGGCCCAGAGAAGGCCTTTTCCGCCCCCCACACGCCATCCCCTGGGCCTTCTATGGGGGCAGTAGGCCCAGAGAAGGCCTTTTCCATCCCCCACATGCCATCCACTGCGCCTTCAATGGGGGCAGTAGGCCCAGAGAAGCCCTTTTCCGTCCCCCACACGCCATCCCCTGGGCCTTCTATGGGGGCAGTAGGCCCAGAGAATACATTTCCCATCCCCACACACCATCCCCTGGGCCTCCTATGGGGGCAGTAGGCCCAGAGAAGCCCTTTTCCGTCCCCCACACGCCATCCCTGGGCCTTCTATGGGGGCACTAGGCCCAGAGAAGCCATTTCCCATCCCCCACACAGCATCCCCTGGGCTTCCTATGGGGGCAGTAGGCCCAGAGAAGCCATTTCCCGTCCCCCACACGCCATCCCCTGGGCCTTCTATGGGGGCAGTAGGCCCAGAGAAGCCATTTTCCGTCCCCCACACGCCATCCCCTGGGCCTTCTATGGGGGCAGTAGGCCCAGAGAAGCCATTTCCCGTCCCCCACACGGCATCCCCTGGGCCTTCTATGGGGGCAGTAGGCCCAGAGAATACATTTCCCATCCCCCACACGCCATCCCCTGGCCTCCTATGGGGGCAGTAGGCCCAGAGAAGCCATTTTCCGTCCACCACACACCGTCCCCTGGGCCGTCTATGTGGGCAGTAGGCCCAGATAAGCCATTTCCCGTCCCCCACACACCATCCCCTGGGCCTTCTATGGGGCACTAGGCCCAGAGAAGCCATTTCCCATCCCCCACACGGCATCCCCTGGGCCTTCTATGGGGGCAGTAGGCCCAGAAAATACATTTCCCATCCCCCACACGCCATCCCCTGGCCTCCTATGGGGGCAGTAGGCCCAGAGAAGCCATTTTCCGTCCACCACACACCGTCCCCTGGGCCGTCTATGTGGGCAGTAGGCCCAGATAAGCCATTTCCCGTCCCCCACACACCATCCCCTGGGCCTTCTATGGGGCACTAGGCCCAGAGAAGCCATTTCCCATCCCCCACACGCCATCCCATGGGCCTTCTATGGGGGTAGTAGGCCCAGAGAAGCCATTTCCCGTCCCGCACACGCCATTTCCTGGGCCTTCTATGGGGGCAGTAGGCCCAGAGAAGGCCTTTTCCGCCCCCACACGCCATCCCCTGGGCCTTCTATGGGGGCAGTAGGCCCAGAGAAGGCCTTTTCCATCCCCCACATGCCATCCACTGCGCCTTCAATGGGGGCAGTAGGCCCAGAGAAGCCCTTTTCCGTCCCCCACACGGCATCCCCTGGGCCTTCTATGGGGGCAGTAGGCCCAGAGAATACATTTCCCATCCCCACACACCATCCCCTGGGCCTCCTATGGGGGCAGTAGGCCCAGAGAAGCCCTTTTCCGTCCCCCACACGCCATCCCTGGGCCTTCTATGGGGGCACTAGGCCCAGAGAAGCCATTTCCCATCCCCCACACAGCATCCCCTGGGCTTCCTATGGGGGCAGTAGGCCCAGAGAAGCCATTTCCCGTCCCCCACACGCCATCCCCTGGGCCTTCTATGGGGGCAGTAGGCCCAGAGAAGCCATTTTCCGTCCCCCACACGCCATCCCCTGGGCCTTCTATGGGGGCAGTAGGCCCAGAGAAGCCATTTCCCGTCCCCCACACGCCATCCCCTGGGCATTCTATGGGGGCACTAGGCCCAGAGAAGGCCTTTTCTACCCCCCCACGCCATCCCCTGGGCCTTCTATGGGGGCAGTAGGCCCAGAGAAGCCCTTTTCCGTCCCCCACACGGCATCCCCTGGGTCTTCTATGGGGGCAGTAGGCCCAGAGAAGCAATTTTCTGTCCCCCACACGCCATCCCCTGGGCCTTCTATGGGGGCAGTAGGCCCAGATAAGCCCTTTTCCGTCCCCCACACGCCATCCCCTGGGCCTTCAATGGTGGCAGTAGGCCCAAAGAAGCCATTTCCCGTCCCCCACATGCCATCCCCTGGGCCTTCTATGGGGGCAGTAGGCCCAGAGAAGCCCTTTTCTGTCCCCCACACGCCATCCCCTGGGCCTTCTATGGGGGCAGTAGGCCCAGAGAAGCCATTTCCCGTCCTCCACACGCCATCCCCTGGGCCTTCTATGGGGGAGTAGGCCCAGAGAAGCCATTTCCCATCCCCCACACGGCATCCCCTGGGCCTTCTATGGGGGCAGTAGGCCCAGAGAATACATTTCCCATTCCCCACACGCCATCCCCTGGCCTCCTATGGGGGCAGTAGGCCCAGAGAAGCCATTTTCCGTCCACCACACACCGTCCCCTGGGCCGTCTATGGGGGCAGTAGGCCCAGAGAAGCCCTTTTCTGTCCCCCACACGCCATCCCCTGGGCCTTCTATGGGGGCAGTAGGCCCAGAGAAGCCATTTCCCGTCCTCCACACGCCATCCCCTGGGCCTTCTATGGGGGAGTAGGCCCAGAGAAGCCATTTCCCATCCCCCACACGGCATCCCCTGGGCCTTCTATGGGGGCAGTAGGCCCAGAGAATACATTTCCCATTCCCCACACGCCATCCCCTGGCCTCCTATGGGGGCAGTAGGCCCAGAGAAGCCATTTTCCATCCCCCACATGCCATCCACTGCGCCTTCAATGGGGGCAGTAGGCCCAGAGAAGCCCTTTTCCGTCCCCCACACGCCATACCCTGGGCCTTCTATGGGGGCAGTAGGCCCAGAGAATACATTTCCCATCCCCACACACCATCCCCTGGGCCTCCTATGGGGGCAGTAGGCCCAGAGAAGCCCTTTTCCGTCCCCCACACGCCATCCCTGGGCCTTCTATGGGGGCAGTAGGCCCAGAGAAGCCATTTCCCGTCCCCCACACGCCATCCCCTGGGCCTTCTATGGTGGCAGTAGGCCCAGAGAAGCCATTTTCTGTCCCCCACACACCATCCCCTGGGCCTTCTATGGGGGCAGTAGTCCCAGAGAAGGCCTCTTCCATCCCCCACACGCCATCCCCTGGGCATTCTACGGGGGCAGTAGGCCCAGAGAAGCCCTTCCCCCACACACACTGCCTACTGCTCCCATTTAAGGCCCAGGGGATTGTGGGGGGACACCGAAAAGGCCTTCTCTGGACCCAGAGAAGCCCTTTTCTGCCCCTCTTCCCTTCCTTTCCCCCTTTTCCTTTCTTTCTCTCTCCTTTCTTTCACTCTTCCCCCTATTCCTTCCTTTCTCCAACCCTCTCTCCCTTCCACCCCCTCCCTTCCTTTCTAGGGCCCATTGTATTCCACCACAACGGGCTTTGCTCCCTAATAAACAATAAAGCCATTGGTAACTTGTTTCAAAATGGTAAATGTATTGAAATTCATACTATGAATGAGCAAATGGGGAAAACTTTTAAAAATGTATTTACCATTAGATGATTATATTATGATTAATATTATTGTATTTTAACAGTCTGTTAAACAGGTCCCTAGTTGGGTACAATGATTGCTAAGTATATATTTTGCCCATTTGCACCTGCATGGTACACAAGACATGTACCATGAGAAAGCACCTCTAATGTATCAACTACTTCTGGTAATTGCAGAAAACCAATTTGACAGCATTTACTCTTAACATGTAGCATCTCGAGATGTCTGAGATAGAGCTTTCTGGGTTTGTTTTGGCAAATGCCGTAAGGCCACTTCCCAGCATGTTGTCTTTCTGGAAACAAGCAAACAAATAAATGTGATGGAATATTGCAAAAAATTCCTTTGTCTTACCAGCACTGTCTGCAGCATATTCCAACACATTATTCCAGTTGTGGGGAAAAGCAAGGTACAAAGAAAGCATGAGAATTATTAAGTATTTTTTTGTTAGAACAGTGGCTTGCTTTCCTTTGGCACTACTATCATAGCATTGGCCACAAATATTAGATACCAAAAATCCATACTCTATCCAATACAGTGCTTGCAAGATCTTCTCCTATTGTATCTGTAGCATGCAGAAATTCCAAAAAAAATATCCTTGATGTCCACTGATTTGCTTTTAAGAAAGAGAGGGGGAGGGTGTGAACAGAGTGAGCAAATTATCCCTTGGCACCTCAGTGAGAACTTAGCATCCATCACTATAAAGTAATAAAGTAGCCATTCTCTACTTTACTGTGGTATGAAGTTTGCAGTGTGAAGGATAAAACACAATTATTTCACAGCAGGGGTGGGTTTTCTGGTATGTGTCACCCTTGCCCAGTGCTGACATTGGCACTGCCTGGAGGAACTCAGAAGGGTAGAAGAAAAAGGCCTCTTGGTGGTGGCAGACATTTCTACAGAAGGACTGGGTACCAAACCAAAGGGCTGGGGGGAAGGATTTTCCAATAGCTAGGAGTTTCAAGAGAACACAAGCCATTGCCCTTTGATGTGCTTGAAATGGGAAAGTGGCAGCAGTGATGGGGCTGAAAGGGATGGTTTGTGAAAACTAGGTCTCCCAGATCCTAGTGCAATATTTTAACCATTACACAGTGATGACTTTACCACTGAGTGGTATGCTCCTGAAGTGTGAAATGGTGAAATTCATTCATCCAGCTCTGCATTCTACTGCTCAGTCTGCTGTACATGTAGGGCTAACTTTAAAGAGAATTGGGACAGGATTTCATCCAATGTAGGTGTTGTGTCTGCTGACCACTACAGGCCGTCAGCGAAGGAGCCTGAGCTTGAGTCCTCGAGAACAATAGGACAGGGGCTCCTGGCTCCAGCTTAGGGGAACCAATGGGAATGGCAGCAGGAATTCAAACCTGCCAATGGCACCAGGGGTTGTTCCCCTTCACCTGTATATAGTTGGCCCACCTGGCCAGGTAACGTTGTCTTGTTGTTGTATAATAGCAAACCATGCAGATCACTACATCGTTGTCTGTGGTTTCATTATGCATCTAACCCACTATACAACAATGGCGACAAGGATGGGATCCTGTTGAGCACTCCAGCTGGGCTGTCGGACAATGCTACCGAAGACTCGCTCTGCCGCTCCATGTGCTTTGGTCATGAGCACCTCCGAGGGTGAACCTAGAGCCATGTCGCAGCCGCCCACTAGCACAATGGCTGTCGCTCCAGGATCCGGGTTGCTGCCGCCGTTCGACGCCTCCTAGCCCCAGCGATGGGGAGCCTGGGTTACGGGTCTGCGACAAGCCTTCGTGTTCTATCAGATCACGGAGGAAGATCAGAAGAGAGGCCTGCTGCTCTGCTCTTGTGGCCCCGTGATTATAGAACTAGCACAGTACCTTCTGTCTCCCAAGAAGGTGGAGGAGTGCACGGTCGACGAGATTGTCCAGGCCATGCAGAACCATTTTTCCCCGAAGCCGTCGGAGATGACCTGCCATGTGGTCTTCCAGTACAGGAACCAGCAGGGCAAGGAGACGACCACGGAGTTCCTCGTGGAGCTCGACTGCCTGGCGGCCGACTGTGCCTTTGGGGCGTATTTGGACATGGCTCTCCGTGACCAGTTCATCGCCCACCTGTGGGAGGAGAAACTCCAGCGCTGGATAATGGAAGGGGAGAAGGTGACCATCACCTTGGCCCTAGCCACCACCACCACTTGGGAGAGGTCCCACCTGGGCACCACCACAACACACCGGGTGACCATCACTGGGAACAGCGACCCTGAGGACTCCGAGGTCCACTGCACACAAGCCCAGCATCACCCGCCAGCACTGCTCGTCAGCTCCACGTGCAAGCAACCTGGCTCAGTGGCACAGGACTGTGCCAGCTGTGGCGGTCAGCACAAGCAAAAATCGTGTCAGTTCCGGGATGCCACATGTCAGGACTGCAGCCGCATGGGCCACATCGCCAGGGTCTGCCACTCCAAAATATCCCTCGCGATGCCAAAACCGCCCCACCACAGGGCAGAAGTGCACTACAAGGACTGCGTGGCACCAGAAGAAGACCTCTACCTCCTGACCAACACCCCGGCAGCCTCCAAACAGGTACTGAAACTCCCCAGTCAGGCCTCTACCCCTAAAATATACGTCCGGGTTAAAGTAGAGGGGGTCCCCTTACAAATGGAGCTGGATTCAGGCTCCGCGCACTCCATCATTTCGGAGGCCACTTTAAAAGAGATATGCCCAAAGGGGGCCCCCGCTTGTGGCCATCGCCTGTGATGCTCATGGACTTTCAAAGAAACCGTGTGCCAGTGAAAGGGGTCAGGAGTTTCAGGGTGCAGTACCGGGGCTTCAAGGGCTACTTGGACTTACTAGTGGTCAAGGGCGACCTAGTCAGCCTCCTGGGAAGGACCTGGTTCGAACCCCTGGGAATCGCGATAGAGGGGGTCCAGCACTGCACCACCCACGACTTCCAGGAGGTGTGCCAGGAGTTCCCGTCCATTTTCAACGGGATGCTGGGCCAGTACACGGGCCCCCCGTTTTCACTGCAGCTCGACCCCAAGGTGACTCCTATCTGGATGCGTGCCAGGACAGTTTTGTTTGCACTAAAACCCAAGACAGATGCGGAACTGGACCGCCTGATGGCCCAGGGGGTCCTGGAACCATTCTCCCACGTGACATGGGAGACCCTGATAGTAACCCCAATAAAGCCTAATGGGGACTTCCGCATCTGCGTGGATTATAAATGTACAATCAACCCGGCATTGCAAGAAGGACCATTCCTACCCGGTTCCGGTGGTGAGCAACGTTCTGGCCACCTTGGCAGGGGCCAAGATCTTTGGCAAATTAGATATGGCCCAGGCTTACCAGCAACTGCCTGTCAACGGGCCAACTGCGGAGGCCCAGACGATTGTGACCCACCGGGGGGCTTTCCAAGTAAATCGGCTACAATTTGGGATGAGCGTGGCACCCGGGATATTCCAGCAATTAATGGACTCCCTCCTCAAAGGAATACCCAGCGTCACCCCATTCTTTGATGATGTGATGATCGCCGCCGCCACACCAGATGAATTTGCCACCCACCTCCGCATGGTCCTCAGCCGTTTTCGGGACACCAGCCTCAAAGTCAAGCGCAAAAAGTGCCAGCTCGAGGTGTCATCCGTGGACTTCTTGGGCTTCACAGTGGATGTGGATGGCCTCCACCTGGCCCGGGACAAGGTTAAAGCCATTGTGGAAGCTCCACCCCCAACCTCCAAAGCCGAGCTCCAGATGTTTCTTGGACTTTTAAACTTCTACCACGCCTTTCTCCCCCACAAGGCAGTGGTAGCCGAGCCCCTCCACTGGTTGATTGACAAGAAAGCGCTCTGGGTCTGGGGCCCGCGCCAGGCTGCCACGTTCCAGGCCATCAAGGCCCTGCTAATCTCAAACTCGGTCCTGTCCCACTTCGACGAGTCCCTGCCCATGGTCCTGGCTTGCGACACGTCTCCCTATGGGGTGAGAGCCATGGTGGTGCACCGTCTCCCAGATGGCCGGGCGGTCCCGGTTGCGTACTACTCACGGACCCTATCTGCGGCCAAACAGAACTACGCCCAGATAGACCGTGAGGGACTGGCAGTCGTGGCTGGGGTGAAGAAGTTCCACGACTTCGTCTACAGCCGCCCCTTCACCATCGCCACAGACCACCGCCCACTGCTGGGCCTCTTCGCAGTGGATCGCCGGATGCCACAGGTACTCTCCCCTCGAGTCTTGCAGTGGTCCATCTTCCTGGCGGGCTACAATTACACGCTGCAGCACCGCCCGGGCAAGGCGATGGGCCATGCAGACGCACTGAGCTGCCTCCCCCTGCCAGACGAGGGGGAGGACCCGGACCCAGCTCATCACATCCTCCAGATGGAGAGTCTTCCTGACATTCCCCTCCAGGCTGCGGACATCACCCACTGCTCAGCCCATGACCCCATCCTCTCCCGGGTTCTCGGCTGGGTGGTGAGGGGGTGGCCTATGGCCCCAGCGGGCCCGGAGTTCAGCACGTTCACAATGCAGCACGAGGAACTATCAGTGCACAAGGGCTGCCTGCTCTGGGGGGACCGGGTTGTAGTCCCCAGCGCACTCCAGCACCAGGTCCTGCAGGCTCTGCATGAGGCACACCCAGGCATCGTGCGGATGAAGGCCCTCACCCAGAGCTACATCTGGTGGCTGGGCATGGATGGGGAAATAGAGGCCTGGGTGAAGTGTTGCCAGATCTGCCAAGAGGTCCGGCCGAGCCCACCAAATGTGCCTACGCATTCCTGGGAATCGACAAGGACCCCGTGGTCCTGGCTCCACATCGATTTCACTGGCCCCTTCCATGGATTGACGTTCCTCGTAACCGTGGACTCATACTTGAAGTGGCTGGAGGTGAGTCCTGTCTCCACCACCTCCGCGAGTGCTACCATCTGGGCCCTCAGAAAAATCTTTGCCATGCATGGGTTGCCGGACATGATCGTCTCGGACAACAGCTCAGCATTCACATCTGAGGAGTTCCAGTGGTTCCTGAGGGACAACCTGATCCGGCACATCAGGTCAGCACCCTTCCACCCCGCAACGAACAATCAGGCAGAGCAGATGGTCCGTACGGCAAAGGAGGCACTGAGCCACCTAATGGGAGGGGACTGGGAGGCTCGCAAACCGGACGACACCCAACCCAGTGAGTGGCCGCTGCCCTGCAGAGCTCCTGATGGGCTGAAGACCTGTGATCCTACTTGACCACCTGCACCCCGACAGGGCGCCCGAGGCACGCAACAGGACTGAGCAGTGGGAGGTGCCACGAGGGTTCTTTCTGGAGGACCCGGTGTACGCGCGGAATTATGGCAAGGGCCTGGAATGGATTGCAGGCAGGGTCATCTGCGTCACCAGACCAGTCTCCTATGAGGTGTCGACGGATTGCGGCCAGATTCTGTGGTGCCACATGGATCAGTTGAAGTGGCACCTGCTTCCAGATGAAGGTGAGCTTCCAACTCACAAGGAAGGGTGCGAAACCCTGAGAGCGGAGAGGATCCAAGAACGGGACCGGGACACCAGGGAGGCGGCCCCAAGTGATGCGCCAGCCCCAACTCGGGAGGGACAGCCGGAGGAGCGGCCGCCGATGCCTCCTGCACCAGAGTTGAAAGAAGCAGCGGAAGTTTCCCCCGCGCAGCCTCAACTCACCGGGGGCGAAGCCCCAACCCCAGCACCACAATGGTCCATTAGGGAACGCCGTGCCCCAGCCTACCTGAAGGACTATGTCTCCTAGGGATAGTCCAAACTATGGGGGAGGGGCGTTGTGTCTGCTGACCACTACAGGCCATCAGCAAAGGAGCCTGAGCTTGAGTCCCCGAGAACAATGGGACTGGGGCTCCTGGCTCTAGCTTAGGGGAACCAATGGGAATGGCGGTGGGAATTCAAACCCACCAATGGCACCAGGGGGTGTTCCCCTTCACCTGTATATAGTTGGCCACCTGGCCAGGTAACGTTGTCTTGTTGTTGTATAATAGCGAACCATGCTGATCACTACATCATTGTCTGTGGTTTCATTATGCATCTAACCCACTATACAACAGTAGGGCAAGGTATAAACTGGTAAGAGTAAAATTCTAGTACAATCAGAATGTAGAGCTAGTGTATAGCAGCAAGGTTTGCTACCTTTTTTGTCCTCGGGGTCTATATACCTTAAAATCAGTTGGTGCAGCTTTTTCGAGAAACCATGGAGGAAAAGCTATGTCCATAGAATTTCTACTTTTCCCTGGAACTGCAAATGTTGCATTGCCTCTATGAGAGAGAAAAAGCAGAAACCTTGGTGGCATTTATACTACACAATTTTGAGGAAAGAGTGAGTGTAAGTGCAAAATAAGCACAGTTAATCCGAGTTTAGCTGAGAATGAGGTTGTTCCCTAATAGTCATTTACATGTATTAGTTTACTTACTTATTTGCATGCAAATTTAAAATAGGACTAAGGTGGACTTACAAAAACCAGAAACAAAAATCTCAGTTCAAGTTAGTTAATAACTGCCCAGGCTGCTCCTACTTAATGTCATACAATCTGTTCCAGTACCAAGTGGCCCAATGTTGTTATATTTATAGTATTAAACTCCCACTGAAAAAAGCCCTCCATGATCCCAAACCTGAAGTATATTATGTGTAAAGAAAAGCAGTAAAATGGGATTTTTTCCCCTTATGGAAAAGTGTTCTCTCTTGTAATCTTTGCCGATCTGAGAAATGTAACAAGTACATGAAAATTACAAGTTGCTATCAAAATTACTGAGACTAAAACTGCCATTTTATCCTGCATTAGACCCATTTTACCATTGTTAGAAGAATACATCTCAGCAATTTTAAAATTATTTGAGTCATGACAGAAAGACTCATAACTGCAATATTTATCTTTCAATTTCAGGTTAGGATGTTCCTTAAGACTGGGAATGATGACACATGATTGCGTTTTTGTGGTTACTGCAGAAAAGTTTCACTAGTAAGTAGTGTTTTGAGATTGGAGCTACTGATGATGTTGAATTTAATTTTATCTGTTTTGCATTCATGGTATAATAAATAAAAAAGACTTTAGCTGCCACTAAAGAGCTGTGCCAGCTAGTAACAGAAATTCAATTTATAGTTGCATATTTCTAATAGTAAGCTTTAGAATATATTTGATTAAATTCTGCTTTCCAGTGGACTTGATGAGAATTTTAATTCTCAAGAGATTTTCAACAGGCCCAATGGTAAATGAGACTATTGAGTCTGAGTGAGTTCAAGAAGCTGACTCCTTTGCACATAAATAAAATCCATAAGCATGCCTGCATATATTTTAATATTATGTGATACATATCGGCAGAACAATAAACAGCACAAGGATTTGCAATTGATTCATTCCCCCTGTTTGCCAGTATAGAAAAATTCTATTGTATATGTTCTCCAGAGACACAAAGCAGCATTTTTCAGGAATTTATTATTAACAGAATGGATTAAGCGAATTAGGGTGCTTTTTAAAAAAACCCAAACTAATAAATCCTAAAAAGGCAGAGATTATGGTTTATCAACTAGCTATCTAATTCTTGGCCCTGTTTTTCCCAGATGATTGTGTCTGAGGCATACTTTAAAGATTATTTAACATAGATTAGTAAACGCTTAATGATTAAGCCAACTTTTGGTCACACAGTATGAGCAATTGAAATGTGATATGAGGGCTAATATTGTTCCTCCAAGACTTTTCATTAGGGTTGCCAACCCCCTGATGGGTCCAACTGGCTGATGGGGGAGCCCTGCCACCAAAGAGCCCCACCACACCCGTCACAATAACATCACCTGGAGGTGATGTCATCACACCAGGCACATTGCGCATGGCCGCTCTAACATTTGGCTACCATAGAGTTTTAGCCAAATAACAGAGTGTCCCCTGTGCAACATGCCCAGCATGATGATGTCACTTCCAGGTGATGTCATCACGATGTGCATGCTTTGCTTGTGTACCAGAAGACCCGGGACCAAGCCAGGAGCGCCCTGCTGCCAGATGGGTAAAATTGGCAATTGTACATCAGTTCAAGGATTTCCTTTTATATATATTATATATAAAATTATGAGTTTTAATTTTTTTAAATATATAACATTGATAGATGAATTCTTGGCATTCTACCAGCTCTGCATTCAAAAACTTACCTGCATTCAGTGTGACTCATTTTGAAGTACCTGGACTGGATTGCATCTTAGCTGGTTATCCCTGGCTCTTTCAGCTGTACTGTACTTTAGCTGTATTGGAGACTACCAGTAACAACATCGCCACAAGCTCTTTGGGCAGGGAGGACCTGAACTCCAGATTGGAAAAAAAACAGACTAGTCCTGCTTTGTTATCCAATTAAAGCTCACAGTCATAGTAACCAAGGGACTTTTAAAGGATACCTTATACATGGAAGAGTGATAGAGATCTTGAAACAAAATTTACTCTTTGCTGGGCAGGTCAGGTGGGTAGACTTTTCAAGCGCTATCCCTTTTAGGGAGTGACAGCTTTCATTATTTTTTTTTATTTTTTAAAAACCATTTATTATAGAGTATGTTTCACATATTTAAAATTACATCTTATAGATATCGCATACCTTTTTCTTTCCTCCCCACCCTCCCCAGTACAAGGCTTCCCGCAATGCTCTTACCCCCTTATAAACTCTATTATCTAATTACCATTAACAAAATGTCTCACTTTCATTGTCAAATTAGGTAACATTTTAACAATCTTATCATTCTTTTTCTTGTTTTCTCCTTAATAACTATCGAAGCAAATCAATTTGTTTTTAACGTCCCAGTTTTTCTCAAGATAGTCTTTGAAATCTTTCCATTGTTCATAAAACGCTTCGTCTTCTTCATTATTAAGCTTTCTTGTCATTTTGTCCATTTCTACTATATAAAGCATCTTCTTAATCCATTCCCATGTTTCAGGTATCTTTTCTTGTTTCCAGAATTGTGCATAAGTCATTCTAGCTGTTGTAACCAAGTACCATAGCAATGTTCTTTTGGTTACATTTAATTCTTCCATTTTAAGACCTAACAACAAGATTTGTGGATCTTTCTTAAAAGTACATTTCAAAATTTTCTGTATTTCATTATGAATCTCTGACCAGTAACTCATGGCTTTATCGCAAGTCCACCACATATGGTAAAATGAGCCTTCTTTCTTTCTACATTTCCAACATTTGCTAGACATACTCTCATTTATATTAGCAATTTTCTTTGGGATCATATACCATCTATACATCATTTTATAGCAATTCTCTTTGACATTAACACAAGTTGAAATTTTCATTGACTTTTTCCACAAACATTCCCATGATGCCATAGTTATTTCAGTATTTACATTTACAGCCCATTTTATCATTTGTTCTTTTACAATTTCATCCTCTGTATGCCACTTCAGTAAAACCTTATACATTTTTAAAATCATTTTTTTTCCCTTTTCCACCCATATAGTTTCAATTTCATTGTTCTTTGCCCTAAAGCCATATTTTCTCTTATCAGTTTTAAACAAATCATAAATCTGTCTATAATTCAACCAATCATAATCAAACTCCACATCATCTCTGTCTCTCATAACAAAACTTTTCCCTTCAGATTTTAAAAGATTTCTATAAGGTAACCAACCTAATCCTTCGTGTCTCAAATATGGTTTAATCTCTTCTGCCGGCACTATCCAAAGTGGTCGTTCTTCATAAAAGAATTTTTTATATCTCATCCAGGTCTCGAACAGTGATTGCCTAATAAAGTGATGTTTAAAAAATTTATCGCTTTTTGATTTTTCATACCACAAATACGCATGCCATCCAAACTTGTTATCATGACCTTCTAATGCCAACAGCTTCATATTTTCAAGGTTAATCTATTGTTCTATCCACGTTAAACAGACCGCATCATAATAAAGTCTGAGATTTGGTAGCTGAAGTCCTCCTCTTTCCTTGGCATCACATAAAATTTTCATTTTAATTTTTGGTTTCCTTCCTGCCCACACAAATTTTGATATTTCTTTCTGCCATCCATCCAATATCTTGCTTTGTCGTAGTATTGGAATAGTCTGAAACAAAAACATTAACCGAGGCAAAATATTCATTTTAACTGTTGCAATCCTTCCCATTAGTGATAAATTCAAAGTGTTCCATTTTTTCATGTCTTGTTGAATCTTATACCAAATTTTTTCATAATTATTTTTGAATAAGTCTATATTTTTCATAGTCAATTCAATCCCTAAATACTTTGTCTTTGTAACCACTTCACACTGGATTTTCTCCTGAAGTTCCATTTGCTTCTGTTTAGTCATATTTTTATACATCACCTTTGTTTTGCTTTTATTAACATAAAAGCCAGCCAAATCTCCGAAATCTTTAATTTTTTGTATCAGTTGTGGTATATTCTCAGTTGGGTCTTGAATCATAAACATTACATCATCTGCAAAAGCTCTATATTTATATGTAAAGCCTCTCGTTGTCAATCCTTTGATGTTCTTGTCCTCTTTTATTTTCCCCAATAATACTTCCAATGTCCAAATAAACAATAGTGGAGATAGGGGGCAACCTTGTCTCGTCCCTTTTCGCACTTTAAAATATTCCGTTTTCTCTTTGTTAACATTCAATGCCGCTTTTTGGTTTGAATAAATTGCAGTAATCATATTTTAAAAAGATTGACCTACTTCCATTTTCTCTATCACTTGCAACATAAAGTCCCAATTCAAATTATCAAAAGCTTTTTCTGCATCCAAGAAGAGGAATCCAACTTCCTTTTCAGGGTGTTTATCACAATATTCAATTGCATCTATCACCACTCTTAAATTGTCTCTGATTTGCCTATTCGGTAAAAAGCCAGCTTGTTCTTCTGTTATAACATCTTTCAAATAATTTTTCAGCCTTTCAGAGATTACTTTAGCAAACAGTTTGTAGTCATTATTCAGGAGGGATATCGGTCTGTAGTTCTTCACATTAGTTAGGTCCAAACCTTCTTTGGGTATAAGCAAAATATTTGCTTCTTTCCATGACTCTGGAATCCGTTTTGTCTCTCTTATTTCATTTGACAAAAGTACAAGAATTGGGGATAGCTCATCCTTTAATTTTTTATAAAATTTTGCAGTAAATCCATCTGGACCTGGAGCTTTCCCCAATTTTGCTTCTTCTATCGCACTAACAATTTCTTCATTTTTAATTGGACTATTAAGCACTTCTTTCATTTGTTGTCCCAATGTTGGTACTTCAATATTCTCCAAATATTTCTTAAGTTTCTGTGCATCAATACATTTCTTTTGAAACAATTTGGCATAAAAATTGAAAAAGACTCTCTTTAAGCCATTCAAGTCCACAATATCCTTTCCATCTTCTATTATCTTGTTTATAAAATTTCTTTCACGTCTATTTTTTAATTGCCATGCTAAGAACTTTCCAGGTTTATTAGCACCCTCAAATGATTTCTGTTGCAACTTCTTTAAGTTCCAACACAATTCTCGATTTGACAATACATTTAACTGGTCTTGTAGCATATGGATTTCTCTTATAATCTTTTTTTTCCCTGGCTTTTTCTTTAACTCTTTTTCTTTCTGTCGGATCTTTTCCTGTAAATCATTTTGTTGTTGCGATCTTTGCTTTCTATCTTTAGTATTTAATGAAATAAGCAGTCCCCTTATAACCGCTTTATATGCATCCCAAACAATTTGTAATTCCGTACCTTTGTTCAAATTTGTTTCAAAAAAGTTCTGTTTCCTTACGCAACGTCTCATTAACTATTTTCTTGTCCAGTAAGTCCTCATTAATTTTCCAGTATAATTGTTTAGGTTTTTCTCTCGACATCCAAAGTAAGGGGCTGTGGTCAGAATTATTTTTTGTTAAAATTTCAATCTTTTGAGTCTTCGATGCTAACTCCTCCGACATCCAAATCATATCAATCCTTGAGAAAGAGTCATGTCTATTGGAGTAAAAAGTATAGTCTTTTGCTTTGGGATTCCATTTTCTCCAAACATCTTCCAGTTTCTCTTGTTTCATCAGTTTGAAGAAAACTTTTGGTAATTTCCCCGTCACATCTCCAACTTTTTTTTTTGAACGTCTGTCCAGTAGGTTGTTCACTGTACCATTAAAGTCTCCTGCAAAGACAACCTGATCATAAGTTAATTGTTCCATCTCATTTGTCAAATCTTTAAAAAAAAATTCTTTAGCTCCATTGGGTGCATACAAGTTTACAATCAAAGTCTTTTTCCTGTGTATCATTATTTCTACTCCAATATACCTCCCATCATTGTCCATAAAAATTTGCTTGGGTTCCAATTCTTTTTTAATATAGATCACTGTTCCTTTATTCTTTTTAGTCGCTAGTGAAAAAAATTCTTCTCCCAATTTCTTGTTTATCAAATATTTATAGTCCTGTTTTCTGATGTGAGTTTCCTGCAAGCAAATTATATTGCTCTTTTGTTTTTCCAGCCAATGATTTACTAATTTTCTTTTGTTAGGTGAGTTAAGTCCATTTACATTCCAAGATAGCATTTTGTATTCCATGGTGTCTTGATTTATATATCTAAAAACTCTTCAAAATTATTTTCTTTGAACCTATACAAGTCTCCTTCTGATTTGATCGTAAATCTCACTGAGTTGTATGTGAATGACAATCCTTGAGGTATTTCCCATCTAAATCTAATTCCCATTGCCTTTAATTTGTCAACCAATTTTTTATATTTCTTTCTGTCTTGTAGCATGACCCTTGGGATTTCTCTTAATATTATTACCTTTTTGCCGTCAATTTCCAACGGTTGTGTGAATTGCTTCTTGAAAATATCCTCTTTCATTTTTCTTGTCACAAACTGCACAATGACATCTCTGGGTAATTTTTTCCTCTGAGCATACGTTGAGTTTACTCTGTAGATTAAGTCGAAATCCAAGTCTAGATCTCCTTGATCCTCACCAATGTATGCCGTCAATGTTACCAACGCATGTATATCTTGGTCTTCTGCCTCCTCAATTCCTCTGAGCCTCAGGTGGTTTTGTGTAGCTCTGTACTCCATCATAGATTCTAACCTTGTGTTCTCCTGGAGGGTATTTTTAATTTTTTGTTCTAGCTCCGTCGACTTAGCTGCTAAACCTTGGACTTCTTTTTTAACTTCTGTATCTTTTTTAAACTCTGCCACTTCTGCTAGGACCAGTTCTTTCATAGCTGCCATATTCTTCTCTTGCATTTGCACTTGTACTTGTTCTATTTGCTCCAATTGTTTTTCCATTTGCTGTTTTATCTGTAATTCCATTTGTTTTGTCTGTAGTTCCATCTGTTTTCCAAGACTCTGTACTGCCTCCATCCTCCTCCTCTCCATAGCCTCTATTGCTGCCTGCCATGCTTTTTTGTCTTTTGCTGCCATCCTGGGGCTTGATGTAGAGGCGGCCCTTTGTCTTGGCCTCAAATCTGTTTTGAAAACTTTTAAATGTCACCAAATCTCTTTTCTTCTAGGTATTCAGTCAAATCGCCACCTTTATGTGTTTCTTATCTTTATTTTTATAGTTCAAAATTCAATTTTAAAAATTAGTCCTCCTCAAAATGGAGCTATTTTATAACTTCCGATTTGATGTCCGTCCTGAAAGTCCAACTTCCTGTGCAGCACACTAACTCTTCCTACTCCTTCCGGTTACTCAGTCTATTCAAAAGCCTCTCTTGCCTCCAACTCGTCTTTTCTCAGCCGGAACTTGTTTTTAGTAACACAGATTCACATCAGTTTCATTTTTACAGCTTGCCATTAATCTCTGACTAGCCACAGGAATGCAAAACAAAAGTCTCTTTTCACTATTTTCATGTTCTAGAAAGCTTCTTTCGATTCCAAACAAAGCAGATTACATCAGGAATACTTTTCTGTGCTTAACCGCTTGATTCAAATTTCTCTATGTCTTCAAATCAGTAAGCAAAAGTTCTTTGTTACCTTGAAGTTCGATCTCGGGGTTTCGCACTGCTTCTTCTTAACTTAAAGTTGACTTTGATGATAAAGAGGTCAGTAGATGACGGGTTTATGCTGAATTGTCAGCCCGATCAGTCCCTGTAGAGTTGTTTCGCATCTGCCCGCTCCACGGGGGGGGATCAAAGCTTAGACAGGCTTCTTCCGAAGCCTGCCCACGCCAATCTCAACCCCTGTTTGGACTTAGCTGCTTGCTTGCCACTCCCCCGCCTGGGGAGTGTTGCGTTGGACCGATAAGAGGCCCAAACTGTCAAAAGGGGCTATCGTTCACCCTGCACAGTTCGCAGAGTGCGTCAACTCACCATTTTAACTCCGACCGGAAGCCTATTTTTTTTTAAAGGAGACATGTTTCTATTCTTCAAATAAACTTTAGTTCTTTAAATGGAAGCTGTCATGTCACAAGCTAAAGAAACAGCCTTCAGCCACTCACTTCCTGGCTACAGTCCTGCTAATTGCAAAGGGGTAGCAGTGGTAGTCTAATGAAAGGAAAATAAACCAAAAGTCTAGTGGTATCTTGAAGAC
Source organism: Gekko gecko (assembly GCA_029375565.1). Classification (NCBI taxonomy): domain Eukaryota; kingdom Metazoa; phylum Chordata; class Lepidosauria; order Squamata; family Gekkonidae; genus Gekko; species Gekko gecko. The sequence goes on from JAPDNY010000006.1 coordinate 86,677,095, forward strand.
TGATAATATTTATTTCTATAGCAGCACACTCATGCTCTCTCCCTCTCTCTGTGTATACACACACATATATATCATCATCATCATCTATATATCTAATTCTCAACAGTGCCTTCTGTGTGTGGATACTTATTTCCACAGGTAAGGGACATACTCTCCCCCAACAGTTTTTTTACAGGATCAGGGGACTCTGTGGATCCACAGAAAAATCAAAAAAGTAAAAAAAAACCTCCGGGAGAGTTGAATCCCCCCCACACCTTTTGAAATGTCAACTGGAGGGATCTACTCCAGGACCCACTGCCACATCGACAGTGAGAGATAGACTGGCTGATAGCCAGGAGGGGGGAAGGAAGCATAAACAGGACTGAATCTGGGATGGGGGGATTCCTCCTGCAGTATGAATGGCTAAATATCAAGGGGCTGGATTAAAAAGGCAGGGGAAGAGGGTAGGCACTTTACAGGCCTATTTTGGAACCAGGCCTGGGGCCAGGGTTACCTACTCTAAGTTGAGAAATGCCTGGAGATTCTGTGGTGAAGTCTGAGGAGTGCAGAGTTTGGAAAGGGGAGAGGCCTTAGCTGGATATAATGCCATAGAGGCCACCCATTTTCTCCAGGCAGACAGATCTCTGTTGTCTGGAGTTGAGCTGTAATTCTAGGGAATCTCCAGGTCCAGGTTCAACTAGGCCTGGCTGCTTGCTACTGTTCAATAGCAGCCACCCTATGAAAGTCAGTGTAGTATAATGGTCAGAGCTTCAGAGTAGGGTTTGTGAAACCCAGGTTTAGATCCCCATCTTGCTGGGGAAGTTCACTGAGTGATTTTGGACCAGTCAGGGCCGGCTCACTCACTAGGCGAACTAGGTGTTCGCCTAGGGCGGCCCGGCCCTGGGGGCGCCAAACTGAGAAAAACACTGAGAAAAATCTTCCTCTTCCTCTCTCTTTGGGGGGGATGGGCACCAAAAGGTAGCCTCGCCTAGTGTGCAAAAAACCCTGGAACCAGCCCTGGGACCAGTCACATACTTTTAGCCTCATTGGGGTGTTGTGTGGCTCAAAAGGAGGGGAGAATCATGTAGACAGCTTTAGTCCCCACTGTGGAGAAAGACCATCATTTTCCTCAGTAGAAGCTGCAGGGGGAAAGGAGATGGAAAGCTGAAGACGGAGGGGCAGATAAGGCTCCACCCCCAAATCTCCAGGATTTCCCAACATGGAGCTGGCAACTCTAAGAGGAACTGATCTTTGTATTTGGGCAATCTGTTGTGATTCCTGGAGAGTGGCTGCTGCTGCTGCTGCTGCTGTGGGGCAGGGGAGGAAACAAGTGGGAGACGGGGGAGTGACAGGGGCATAAAGAGTGATGGGGTAGGGGCAGAAAGGAAGTGATAGGCATGGAGGGGAGAGAGAGTATGAAAAGTGGTGGCAGGAAAGAGAAAGTGTGTGAGAGACATAGGGGGAGAGGGGAAGAAGCAGAGATTGGGAGGATGGGATAACTGCTCCCGGATGTTTCTTGTGGGTCCCCACGTCTATATACTAATAGCAAAGTTGACCAGATCTGAGGATAATTAAATATGGCGAGTAGAGCTGTGAACGGGCAGATTTCTCTATAAACCTGAACAACAGCCCAGTTTTGCATAAAAGTCTGAAATCTAAAAATATACGGGGGAGGGGGGATGTTAAAAGATTCGAAACTGATAAAAGTGTCCAGGATTTGGCACAGCGAGAACAGTTGCACCGGGATGCTCTCCCATGTGATGGCTCGATTGCAAGGAGATTCTCTTGGACTCTTACCCCATGAGTGGCAGCAAGCTGATGGGAGCCCTAGATTGCCCCAAGACAAAAGCCATTCGAAAATGCCCATGTCAGACATGGGTGCACAGCTGTGACTACCCGGGCAAAGGGGGAAAAATTTTACACCTAATCCATACCATCTATGAAGAATAACACTGTGAGTACACTTAAATGCAACAACATCACAAAATCACCTACCCATCGATAAGCCCTTTTAAAGTTTAAAGAGACAAAGGAAGGGAGGGGTGAAGAACTTTCCTCCCTCCCCTCTCCTTCCTCCTGAAAACAGCTAGGAAAAGATCTTAAAGCAACTTTCTCTCTTTAAAATGGTTTCTGGGGCAAAAAAGCAAAGAAAAGGCTAGTCTGAGATTATAATATCACCCAGTGAAATATAATATTTGAGGGAAAATGGTTTTATTTGACTTTGGACTTGATTGAAGCAGTAACAAAAAAAATTTTTTCTTGGAACTATAAGCAAAGCATTTGGGAATACATGATGATCTTATAGAGGATTATGATTAACTCCACTCTAATAAGGATTATGACTAACTATACTTCTATAAATGGATTACAAATACTTTATTGCTTAAAAGGAAAAAGAATTGGATCTTACTTCAAATTTATTACATGCCATATTCCCATAACATTTTATTTTCTTTTGTTGAAGCCACAAAAAATTGCTGTCTATTGATTGTACTGTGATATGCTAATAAAGGTTGTCTGTCTGATTGTACTGCATTGTATTTAAAATAATTGCATACTTTCTAGAAACCACAAAAATCCACTGCGTTTTGACTCTATTGTATTGTAGAAAACTGATTAGAATCTAGGCTTATGTTGAAAGTGTCTGTTTTTAAAATGACTACAACAGCTATGGTTTTGTAAACATTAGAAGTGGGGTGACTGCAAGGCTTTGCAGAAAAAATAACTTCAGAGATGTTTCTTTCTTAACACATTGTTTTAAAAATGGATGGCATGGATACATTTCAAAGGTGTCAGGAATTACATCTTCAGTTATAATGAATCCTCTAGATATTAAATTATCACAGGTTTCCTTGGGATCTCCAAATTTTAATTCAGAATACAATTATTATTGCTGTCAGAGTGGCAATGAAAGAAGTTTTGGATTCTATTCAAGACAAAATGGAAACTTTATCACAACAGATCATTACTAAGAGGGAGGAACTTCAGAAACAATGGAAAGAAGATATACAAAATTCTGTGTATATACAAGATATAGAGGAAACCTACAATCAAACTGATATGATCTACAGAATGGACTATGCACCTACAAAGAGAAACAAAACCTTCAAAGATGTGTATTTGAGCTCTTATACAAGAAACATAAACAATTACATCTTCAAGGCAGGGATTATTACATCACTTTGGAGAGAGGAAAGAGAAGTTATGGAATTTCAAATCATCTCAAAAATTGAGTACAGATAGCTAACACTGGAAGACACCTTCTACACCTAGAAGGGAAAAAGATATAGAAGCATGACTCTAAAACTTAAGAGGAGAAACCAGAAAATGAAGAAGAGGATGAAGCGCTACAAAAAAGACTAAAAATTGTTGAAAGAAACTGTGAGAATCAAAGTGGAATAAGATTTCATAAATGGACTGAAAAGTATAATGAAGCATTAAATTAAAGTCTAATTCAGAAGAAAATAAGATAGACTTTAAATATAGTTAATTGAAGAATATAACAAAATGCTTAGGCAAAGTGTGATTTAATAGTAAATAATAACGTATATGTGCAAAAGATTACAAGATAATATAAGGTGAAAAAATGAAATGCATTTAGATAATGTATGAGGTAGTTTAGTAGATAAAACAGCAATGTAAAATGGAATACCCCAATTTTATGTATGTTTGTGTTTGTCTTGTTTGTGTGGAAAATTAAAAAATATTTTTAAAAACCCTGATAAAAGTAGCACTTGTAACTTTAAGCAATAGATTCTCTCAGTGGCTGTTGCTAGGCAACCACACTATTCCAGACTGGTTTTCCATGAGTAAAAAGGCACAGGGAGATGGCAGGGTCCTTTTGAGGCCTGTTTTGGCCTTTTGGCCTTTGAGGGAGGACTCATAGGGGCTCCAGGCTGGGAAATTCTTTGAGATTGTATGGTGAAGTCTGAGGTGGGCAGGGTTTGGGAAAGGGAGAGGCCTCAGTGGAATATAAGGCCATAGACCCCATTCTCCAAGCAGTCATTTTCTCCAGGGGGGCAGATTTCTGTCATCTAGAGTTACAGGTGATTCTGGGAGATCTACCAGGTGGTTGGCAACGCTTGGCCTGGCAGCAACCTTTGGGTGACATGATACCACCTGCTTGCTACTGTTCAACAGCAACCACCCTATGAAAGCCAGTGTTGTATAGTGGTTAGAGCTCCAGAGAAGGGCCTGGGAGACCCAGGTTTAGATCCCCATCTTGCTGTGGAAGCTCACTGGGTAATTTTGGACCAGACACCTACTTTCACCAAACCTACCTCACAAGATTGTAGTGCAGATAAAAAGGAGGCAAGGAAAATAATGTAAGCTGTTTTGTTCCGTACTGTGGAGAAAAGTGGGGTATAAGTGAAGAAAATGAATAATAAATATAGCTGAAGATGGGGGCAGATAAAAGATAGGTTTATAAATGGTTGAGAAGAAGAGAATGAGGCAAGAAAAGGGGAGAGAGTATGGGGGTTGCCAGGAGGAGGGAAAGATGAAATAATGTGGGGAGGGGAATACAGGGGAAAGTGATGTGTCCCCCACAAGTTCTTGAGGGTTCCCTACCATGCAAGTGGGCCTGGCTTAGTGGCCAGCACCACACAACTGGGCCCCAGGTTTCCTAAGTAGAGGCTGCCAGGGAGGTGAGGTGAAGCTTAAAACAGAGGGGCAGATAAAGTGATTAATCAGAGGTGGTTGCCATTGCCTTCCTCAGCAAAATCTTCCTTGGTAGGTTCCTATCCAAGTTCCAATCTTGCTTCCAAGATCTCATGAGATTGGGCTCTACTATTCCATTCCTCACCTCCAAGGTGGGCTATAAATAAAGTAAATAGATACTAATAAGGTAAAGTTTTTGGAATATTGCCTCAGGCAGGCCCAGTTACAGTGGATCTGCACATTATGGTCATCATAGGGATCAGTAATCCCATGACAAAATTTCCCAATTCCTAGCCTTATCATCTCTCCATATTATAATTCTCTGTTGGTGGTGACACACTCCAGAACATTCCACATGCTCCAAAATCAATTTGCTCTCTGGCCAGTCATTCAGAAGCTTACCCAGCTTACGCTATCCATTGGCTGCATGGGCTGAGTCCCACCCCCACAAGCAGCACAGAGCTTCACCCTCAGTCTGGAGGGAGCCAGCAAAGGGGATGGATGCTCCACTAAAGGAATGGCAACTCCTCCATGGGGGAGAAGGAGGCAGACCTAGCGAGTGCAGGCAAGCAGGGGAAGCACTCACCTTCACTGCCCCTTGTAGCCCCCTCCCTCGGCCACAATGCTGGCACTTTGTCAGGGCAATAACTCAGCGAGCTGCACCACAGAGAAGGCTGTTCAGCGCCTTTCACGCTCCCTCGCCTTCCTTCAGCAGCAACCTCTCTCCTGAGGAAGGCACTTCACTTGGCTCCTGTATGGGACTAACTGACTAACTGTCCCCTCAGTTTTCTGTCAGTAAAAAAACAAGGGCTTTCAGCATAACACCCTCCTCTGCCCACTGCCAACTTGGCCACTTTCCTCTCAGAATAAACTGAAAACGGTTCTCTCTCCTTTTTGGCTCCACCACGGCTGGCTGGCTAATAAGCTGGGCCAGTGACCATCAAACCATTATCTTCAACCCACTACTGTGCAGCTGACTTTTCCCTAGGTAGGACCTGGAGATCTCCCACTGTCATCTCCAGATGACAGAGGCCAGTTCCCCTGGAAAAAAATTACTGCTTTGGAGGGTAGACCCTATGGCATTGTCTCCAGCTGTCCTTCCACTACACCCCAATGCTGCCCGCCACAGGATACACCCCCCAAATCTCCAAGTATTTCTCTAATCAGAGCCGCCAACCGTACTTTCTCTTCAGGGCCTGTTGTTAGGCAGCCAGGTTCTGTCAGTAAAAGGCCCTTTCCACACCTATTTTGGCCTTTGGGAGAAAACTCATTGGGGCCATTCCTGATACGGCTGCCAACTCCAGGTGGGAAATTCTTGGAGATTTGAGGGATGGAGCCTGGAGAGGGTGAGGTTTGAGGAGGGGTGGAATCTCAGACAGGTACAATGCCATAGACTCCACCCTCCAAGCCAGCCATTCCTTCATGGGGAACCATTGTTGCCAGTCTCCAGGTGGGGGCTGGAAATCACTCATAATTACAACTGCTGTCTAGGAGGGAGGGGGAGGAGATGGAAAGCTGAAGCCAGGAGGCAGATAATGGTAGGTTGACAGTTGGCTGGGAGGGAGATAGGGTTGCCAAATCCAGATTGGGAAATTCCTGGAGATTTGAGGGGTGAGGCCTGGGGAGTGTGAGGTTTGAGGAGGGGTGGGACCTCAGATGGCTACAATGCCATAGACTCCACCCTACAAACCAGCCATTCCCTCATTGGGAACCACTGTTGCCAGTATGCAGGGGAGGGATGGAGATCATGCAGAATTACAACTGCTCTTCAGATGGCAGAGATCAGTTCCCCTGGAGAACATGGTGGACTCTATGTCATTTTACCCTGCTGAGGTTGCCACAGTAAATTGATGCTGAGTGCCCAAGGCCAGGGCACTCTCCCAGAGCCTCTTTCTAGAGCTCGTTGTATTTATTTCCACAATGGGCCTTATTCCTAGTCTCTTATAACTCAAGGCTTGAGTGAGGGCTATGTAACTGCAACAGAAAACTACTGTATAATTTTGTTCCAATAGTGCTATAGGATCCATTTTCACATAGCTTTTAGTCAGAAATGTAGGAAGCCAGTTCCAAATGGGAGAGTTTTCCAAAGGATGCAGTTTTGGTTCCTGCAAGAGATTAAAAATAATTTTCTCAAGCAATAAATTGGGCAAGATAGTAACAAGACTAAAATCAGTGAATTCAGTGTAATGAAATATTAATGCTACAATGTTAAGCTGGAGGAAAATCATAAAAATTCATTTTGCAGAGCTCTGTAGATCAGATTAACTAACATCCTCAGCTAGCTAGCTACATTTTAATGGACAGTGTTTTCACCCACCATCCTGCTTATGTGTATGTTTCTCATTAGGATCAAGAACAAACCTATTTTCTGTCAAATCAAATAACTACTTTAGGAACTACAGGAATCGGTTGCACGCATGCGTTAAATCAAGCCGGCTGTGTTTCCTCCAAGCTCCTCCTTTGAACTAAAGAATTTATAGCTCAAAGTTTGTAAATACTACGCAAACCCAGATAAGAGGCTGATAACCAGGAAGCAGCTGGCTAGAACAACTTCAGAGTGGTAAGAAACTAATTTACTGCTGTGCTAGAAAGGAAAGCCTTGAGATTCTTAAGGCCGCTCCCAAAGCTTTGAACCAGATATGGCGAAGACAATTAAGGACCTATCTGAACAAATTTCAGGACTCCAAAATACAGTCCTTGCCTTTCAAGAAAAAATCAGTAGTGAGTTAATCTCACTACGTGGAGAAATTAACAAAATAGGCACAGAAATAGCTTCTATAAAGCAGACAGCTACAACAGCCAAAGAGCTTGCTGAAGCTAATGAGCAAAAAATAACCGCTCTGAACCGCCAAATAAATGACTTGTCAGACAGAAACAGGAGAGCTAACCTTATTTTATCAGGGATATCTGAAGAAATTTCCGTAAATAATTGGAGGAATCGCTGATACAGTGGCTGCAGACAAACGAAGTAGAAATAAAAACAGAGGATGTTGAGAGAGTGCATCGACTACAAAGGAATGGGAGGGGCGGGGCCCCTAGAGATGTAATAATTAAATTTGCCAGAGAGAAAATTCAACAGCAAATATATACAGCACTAAAGAAGAGGAAAGACCTGACTTTTAGAGGAAGAAAAGTCTGGGTGAGACAAGACTTTTGTCAAGAGACCTTAAGGAAAAAAACCTCATGCGCCCCTTTGCCCAAAAGCTTTATGCAAATAACGTGAAATTTTCATGGGGCTATCCATCCTCGATAATTATATTTCGGGAAGGAAAGCGACTGATGGCAAGGAACACTACAGAGGCAAAGGAACTACTTAAACAATTAGGTATAAACACAGACGATATGGGAGAGCAAGAAATGGAAGCAGAATCGGGGGTTCCTGAAGATGGCGACGAAGGAACTTCAGAGAGAGGAGGGAAACGCCTCAGGACCAGCTCCCGATAACCAATTAAGGGAAGTATACCTTTATTGATTGAGCTAATGACTATTAATAGTATTATCATTTTTTACAGTATCAAGAAGGAGGAGGAGGGGGATTGCGTGCACCCCATGCAGTGGAGAGAGGGGAAGAGATTTTCTTTCCACCTTTACTCTCAACCACGGGGGGGGGGAGGGAAGGGGAAGGGTAAACTAACTAACCATTCAAATTTTTCACAGCCACGAGATGTCAAAGCCTTAATTGATGTGGGATATGGATAAAACAATAAAAATTTTATCACTGAATGTCAATGGTTTAACATCAGAAATTAAACGATATAGGATAGCCAAGTTGGCAAGAGAGCAAAAAACTGATGTTCTGTGTTTACAGGAAACACATAAGAAAAGAAATGACAACAAGCCTTTGCTAAAAGACTCGACCTGGATGATGTTAGCGGAAGCTAGGAGCCACACCAAGGCCAGAGGAGTGGCAATAATGACTCATAAGAAACTTAGAGTAGAGGTACTAGAAAGAAGGACAGACAGGGAAGGGAGATATGTGATGGCTAAATTCAGATTAGAGGGGAAGAAATTTACATTGGTAAATATATATGCACCCAATAAAGGACAAAAGAAATTTTTAGCCAGGCTAGTTAAAAAAACTAAGCAATTCGCAGAGGGAGAATTAATTATGACAGGAGATTTGAACATGGATCTGACTAAAAATAAGGCAATTAAAATAGGAGATTGGGGCTTGAGGGAAGCACATGAATTGATAGGACAGCAGCCAAAACCCACCCATGTATCCAGCCGGCACAAAACCCCATCATGCATAGATTACATAATTGTAGAAAAAAGCAGCAACCTGACTATAAAAAAAATTACAACGCACCCAATCTGGATATCGGATCATGCACCAATCACTATAGAAATAGAAGGCAATCAAAAACAAAAAAATAGAACTTGGAGGTACAATAATTTAATAATGGCTAAAGAGGAAGATAGGAGCTATATGATGGAGCAGATAAGATTATATTTTGAGGAGAATAGAGGGACTGTCTCAACTAATACCCTGTGGGATGCCGCAAAGGCGGTGATAAGGGGACACTGCATAAATAAGGAAAAGTACATCAAAAGAGAACGCTATCTAAAAAGACAATCTAAAATTCAGGAACTGGAGAGATTGCAAAAGGAACAAATCAACAATCATGATTTAAAAGTACAGAGTCAGATAACAACAATTAAAAAACAACTAGATGAGTTGGACTCAGTTACATTATGGAAGAGAGAAGCAATGGTAAGAAATGACTTCCATAGAAATAGTATTAATTCGGCCAGAAGGTTAGCTAACTATTTGAAAAACAGGAAGGTAAGGCAAAAGATAGAAAATATAAAAGTGAATGGCCAAAGAACTGGCAACTCAAAAGATATAGTAAAAGCCTTCGAGACCTTTTATAAGGAGCTGTATAAAAAAAAGGACATAGTCATATATGAGGAAGATATAAGAACAACACTCAAAGAAAATGATAAAATTATGTTAAGGGAGGAAATAACACTACAGGAGATAAAGGTGGTAATTAAAGAATTGAAAAAGGGCAAATCCCCAGGCCTAGACGGTTTCACAAGTGAATTCTATAAGGAGATGGTAGACATATTGGCCCCAGAGCTCCAAGAGGTATTTAATGGAATATTGAAAGGGAAAAAAGCCCCAGATTCGTGGAGGCAATCAGAAATAGTGGTAATCCCTAAACCACATAAAGACCCAGAGGAAGTGGGCTCATATAGACCTATTAGTTTACTAAATCAGGATTATAAAATCTTTGCAAAAATACTGGCAAATAGATTAAAGAAGATCATACCTAGCATAATAAAGGAGGACCAATATGGATTTGTAAAAGACAGGAATATAGCCCACCCCATAAGGAATATTATAAATGTATTACAACATGGCCACAAAAAAAAGCTAGGCCTCTTGAAATTAGATGTCTACAAAGCATTCGATACACTCTCCCAGGATTTTCTGTGGCAGGTAATGACTAAATACGAGATGGGGGAGCCATATATAAAAGCGATCCAAGAAATGTACAGAGAAGGGACAGCAGTGGTGAGAGTTAATGAAGAACACTCATAACCCCTCAAGATTCAAAGAGGAGTCCGGCAAGGATGCCCGCTCTCGCCCCTCCTATTTATACTAGCAATAGAACAGCTAGCTGAAAGAATAAGAAATTCTGCAAGGGTGGAAGGATACAGGGTAAAGAAGGAAAAAATGAAAATCAATTTATTTGCCGACGACATTATAATCGCTATGACAAACCCCAAAGAGGCAGTAAAAGAAATAAAAGTTATATTAGAGGACTTCGAAAAATGTTCAGGACTGAAGGTGAACATGGCTAAATCAGAAATTATGTACCTTAATGTGACTAAAGAGGAAAGGGAACAAATACATGGGATTACTAATATTGGAATGGGCACCAAAAAATTCAGATATTTAGGCATTGTACTACAGAAGAATATCGATAAAATAGCAGAGAACAATTATAACAAGGTCTGGAAGAAAATAGAAAAAGATATGAAAAAGTGGAAAAATAAAATAAGGAATATATCTACTAGAATAAAAAGTGTTAAAATGTTTTGGCTGCCAAGATTAATATACCTCTTTCAGACAATACCTCTAGGAATGTATACCAAAAAACTAGACCAATGGAACAGAGTGATTAAGGAATGGATTTTCGGTAGTAAAAAATGCAGAATACAGAGAAAGATAATTTATAGCCACAGATCAGAGTTGGGATGGGGAGTCCCTGACCTGATTAGCTATTATGAAGCCTTCCAAATAAAATCGATACTGGAGATAGGCGATGGAGAGGGACTAAAATGGGTGAGTTTTGAGAACGAAATCAATAATAACATAGGGAGTTTTGGGGTATTCTCCAAAACGACAAATAAAGATCTTATACAAGTTAAGGGACCTAGGTATTCAACACTAACAGTGTGGAACAAGTGGCAGCCCTCATGGCTTAAAAGAACCTCAAAATGGGCACCACTAAAGTCCCTCTATAACGAAACAGAAGAAAATAAATGGTGCGAACTCCTGAGATCAAAGGGATATTATAGGCTAAGAGACTTATTTAGAGGAGGCACTCTAAAACCAGCACAGGAATTAATCAAGGAGATAGGCAAGCAATATTGGTTAAAAATTACAGGCCTTTATAGAATGATTAAGGAAGTTAATGAAAAAGGAAATATTTGGACAGAAGAACCAATTGAAGAAATACATAATAGGATGCAAAAATTTAAACAAGGATTAGCAGGATATATTTACAAGAAAATGTTATCCAATAAAGATAAGGCAATACTTTATTTACAGAAAACATGGTGTAAGGAAGGCCAGATATCGGAAAACGATGCAAATAGAATAATGAAGGGAATAGAAGAAACCAAAATTATTAAATTTAATGAATTGGAACATAAATTTTTCACAAAGTGGTATAAAACACCAGCGCAGATAGCAAACATGTTTCCGGGATCGAGTTCTATGTGTTGGCACTGTAAACAATTTAAGGGCTGGTTCTCACATATGTGGTGGGAATGTCCAGAGGTGAGAGTCTTTTGGTCAAAAATAATACAAATTATAAAGAAAATATGTAGAATTTCATTGAATGTAGACTTTAAACTAATGTTAATGGGTATATTAGGAAATAAGGCAGTCAATAAGGAAACCCAGGCTATACTCAAAGCTATGGTGTTAGCAGGCAAGGCAGTGATAGCTCTGGGCTGGAAAGATAAGAGCAAATGGACAATAGATACCTGGCACACTTATTTGTTTGATTTTGTGCAGTCGGACATCATTGAGAAATTGCGCCAGAAGACCACATGGGAGGATAAAGCCGAAGAAATTAAAGCGAGATGGAAGACCTATCTAAAGTGGATAACAGTGGAAGGAAGACAGGACATTCGGTGGAAGATTCAGACTTTGTGCCCGTGGCTGTGAATAAAAGATCAACAAACAAGGGGTAGAGGGAGGGAGGGGGGAACTTATTGAGTTAAGTAAAGTAAGGAGACAAAAGATATTGTGTAATATATAGAAAATTCAAAAAAATAAACCTATTAAAAAAAAGGAACTACAGGAATCAGGAGTACATAGCTATAGTTTAATGAACCCGTGTGGTGAGCAATATACTTGTTCTATTAACATAACTATTGTCAGTGCTTTTTTGTGTGGAAAAAATCCTGGGACTCTATCAGTTCCCACACCAGGACTTGGGAGACCTTCCCCCAAGGTGCTGGTTCTCTGTACTGGTGAGTACTGGGGATGTGCGTTCAGTTCATCTGAACTGAATGCACCCCAAAAAATGGCCCATTCAGGTCCCTTTTGGCTGCTGCAGGCCGATTCTCTGATCTGAATTGGCTTGCCGCTGAATTGCCGCTGAATTGCCACCTCTCCCCAAGATACCCACCAAGTTTTAAGTACATTGGACCAGGGGGTCCAATTCTACAGGCCCCCAAACAGGTTGTCCCCATCCCCTCCATTGTTCTTTACTTTCTCCCCACGGTGCTGTTAGTGGCTCTGGAGGGAAGGGGTTTGAGGGACAGGCTCCAAATTTTCAGGTTAGTTTCAGTAACTTCTCCCCACATAAACCCCCATGTCCCAAAGCAATTGGACCAGTGGCCCAATTCTATGGGCACCCAAACAGGTTACCCCCATTACCTCCATTGTTTCCAATGGGGAAACACAGCCAGCAGCACTTAAGGCAGGCAAGCAGGCAGCACCCAGCAGTCAGACTCTCCTAGAGAACCTCAGGGAAAGTGAACTGTCTTGGGAGGTGCTTGTTTGCCATGAGAACAAGTGGCATACTCCAGAACAAGTGGCACTGTGGCAGTGCAAGCATGTCACAATGCCACACAGAAACTCTAAAAGGCCAACAGGAACAACATTTATACAGGCCCTGCCCTGTATAAATTGACGGTGCAACCGCATTGGACCACCCACGCCACACACACCTAGAAAAGAATATTTGTATTTATAGCACTGGAACAAATGCAGAAAAGGACAACTACAATTATAAGAGGAGAACTCCAGCAGCTACCCTGTGAGTTTGGAGCTTCTCCCTGAAACCCCCTTCCCTCCAGCCCCCAGAATATACCCTATGTTTTTACCATTGACTTCAATGGCCCATAGGATATAATGGGGCTGAAATTAACATTCGGCTGGCGGAAAGACTCCCAAATCAGTTTGTACTGCCGAAGTTGACATGCGGGAGTCTTTCTGCCGGCTGAAATTGATTCTGCCCAATTCGGCCAAATCTGAATCAGGCTGATTTTTTTTTTTTTTTTTTTTTTGTGCACCCCTAGTGAGTACCAGAACCACACAGCCTTGGGTATTGTGGTACTGTGGCAGAAACATAGGAGAAATATCTTACTTGGCCAACAGAATTTTTTAGTGAAAGTTAAATGCTATTAAAAACCAGCTTGGAGGGTATATTAGGAGAATTTCAGTTACTGCTTGATTTATGTTGACTACAAGGGCCATCATCAGATACACTATCTCCTGGAAGACTTTATTTCAGAGAAGGTAACTCACAGAACTCCAGACATCAGGGCTAATTTTAAATGTGTATATTTTTCTGTTTTACTCAATGTGTTCAACATCTGCGTGCTTTAGAAAACCTGTGTGGCAAATATGAATTTTATTAATTGATTGTTATCTCACTTTTCTTCCAAGGAAGAAATCCTTACAATCCTCTCTTCCACCAAGCACACACAGTTATTGGCCCTCGAAGGAAAAAAGTATGTGCAAAAGACATGGTTCTCATCTATCAGGTGGCTAATAGCAACACTTCAGCTTCCCAGCTTCTACTTCTGTGGCCAACCTACATTGCAGGTATTGGATGAACTTGCAAAGGCAACCACATTGAGCCAGCAGTGGGAATGCTGTGGGGGGCACATAGCAGTTTCATAATTTTTAATGGAGCAGAAGAAATGGCATGGTTGAAGATGTTCTCAGAGAATGATCATTAGAGTTGAAGAAATACAGAACTATGATCTAAGCTAGATTATTATGAAGGTGGTAAATTTGCTGTGACAAATGTGCCGTAAAGCAGAGAGACTAGATCTGAGGATGCTAGATAATTTGGAGCCATGTACACAAGAAAACAGGGTAGGCAAGTGGGGACCTGCAATGACTGTGGGGGGCATTTTCCTCAAACCCACTCTACCTCTGCTTTGCCTCAGTGGTGGTGCTTCCCCCATCTTACCTGAACCCATCTTAACTCAGCTGTGGATCCTTCCCACCTGCTGCCACTGTTGAGGTAGAGAAGCCAGGGTTGGGCAGGAGTCAGTGAGCACCACCACCACAGTGAAGATGCGGATCAGCATCAGGCCTGGCCTGTTCTGCCAGTCCCAGCATGAGTCCCAGCTTCTCCTGCCAGGTCCAGCCTGCATTGCAGTTACTGGCTGAACTTATACAGGCAGGCACACTGAACCAGCAGTGGGAATGCTGTGGGGGGCACATAGCCCAGAGATAGTGGCTCCTTCCCCTCACCTCTCACCATGGTGCCTTACACCCTTCTGCAATATACTGCTGCCCAGAGGTGACGAGGAAGCCAGGAGCTGCAGAGCTCATCTTCAGCAGTCCCCTGGGAGCCTCCCCCAGCTGCCACTGCTCCCAGGCCCCCAACACTGCTTTGCCACTGGGTTTTGAAGTTCATGGAGGCCTGACTGGACCCTGCCCATCCGCCAGCAGCAGTGCACCACTTCCAGCCAAGCTGCTTCCCCTCCTCCATCTGGGCTCATGGGAGCACACCTCCATTCCCAGATCTGACAGAACTGTCCAGACAGCCACAGTGGGGAGGGAGTGGCAACAGATGCTAGGAGAGCTACTTTACTATTCTCAGCAAGTTAATTTCCACTGTAGGCAAAGTCTCTGGAAAGTCAGCTTGATGGGCTGGCCATCACCTGCAATTTGGCCCAAGCATCCGGTATTCTGGGTACACTGCCTCTGTACATAGTTGTTTCCTTTATTGTGGTTAACAGCTAACAAGACACAACCTCCTTTGCCAGATTCATTTTTGTAGGCATCAGTCAAGAAGAATGTGGATCAATACAACATCCAATGGCTGTTTCTTTCTTCAGTCTTAGAAGTAAACTTCACTGAGAATAACTAGTAAATGTGTTCAGAATTGGGCTGATAACCTGCTAGTAGTTGGAGTGGGTTGCTTCTCTTATCTCTGAACACTACTGTAATTTATTAGTAATCCTGGTAAGGAGAACTGCTGTTTTTATGTTTTTGTATGTGTGTTTTTGCTCTTGTTTTAATGATGCATTCTTTGTTGTTTCTAATGGTTTTTAAGATGTGATTTCATTATGCATGTTTTTAATTTGTTAACTGCCTTGGTGACCCTTATGAAGGCAGAACATCAGAGTATAAATTTTGTAAATAAATTAATAACTCAGCAATATTGTCAGATGCAATACTATCAAACAATCTGGTTGTTGTAGATTATACAGGGGTGTGAATGTGGCAGTGCTAGTAAGGTCTATAATAGTAACTGATGGATATCTATGATTCTGTGAACACTTTTTGTTATCCAGTATTTCTCTGGTGCTTCCTTCCAAAGAGTACTAAGGTTTTGATGGTGCAATTTTAGTATAATCAAACTTATTGCTACATCTGGATGAGCGACATCCAGAAGTATTTTATAATAGGAAAGTGTCATATCTCTTTATAAGTTATAAAACTTTCTTGTGAAGTTCCAATTACCCAAGATCCTGCTTTTCTCATACTTAAAGTGACACTAATAGCAGGGCAAAATTAATCCAATTGGGAAATCTGAGTTTGAATTAAAGAAATTGTGAGCTGTGTATAAATCTCAGCCATTGTGTTTCATGTTCTATATTAACCGGGTGAAATTTGGGGTTTGGAAATAGAAAGTAAAGTAAGTCTCAGTTCAAGTGACTTGAATATTAATTGGTAGGTACTCACAAAACCCACATTCTTATGAATACAGAAGGTCACATGATTTATGACAACCCAAAGCTAATGCAGTTCACCAAGGACACAACCAATTTTCTTTCCCCCTGCTTTCCTCCTCTCCCAAAAGATTAGAAATCAGGGACACTCAATTCAATTGATGGACAATAGGATCAGGACAGACAAAAGGAAACACTTCATTACTCAATGAGTGATTATGTTGTAGAATTCACTGCCAGTGGATATAGTGATGACCATGAGCATAGATGAAGTGTAGACAGATTATGGTAGAATCAGAAGATAGTAAGAGGCAACAAATCTCTGAATACCAATGCTAGGAGGTAACATCAGGGGAAGGCCTTGGCCTCTATGCCTTGGCCCTCAAGGGCAACTGATTGGACACTGTGTGAGACAGAATGCTAGACTTGATAGACCATTGATTTGATTTTAGCAGGACTCTGCTTACGGTCAAAATGTATTAAACTGATCTGCATCACTTGTTAGCCGGATTGCTCGTATTTATTATCAATAATAGGGGGAATATGAGTTTTTATTAATAGGCAATCGGCTGCGGGACTGAAAACCAGTGTATACAGAGGTCCCACCCCTCCAGAGAGTATCAGCAACAGACACGAAGACTTTATGAGGTTGGAAATAAAGTCTTTTACTGGAAGTCTTCACAAGTAAACAATACACAGTCACACACACAATTACTCAAGTCCAGGTGAAAAAGAGAGATTCACAGCACAGTTGCATGAGCAGGAAGTTGTTGGTGGGTGATATTTACCTTTCCCACTGTGTAGAACGTTCCTCTGGAAAAATAGAGGGGAAGAATGGAAGAACAGGGGCCACGTGGCCTGAACCAGCAGGTAACACGTGGAAACTCAGGCTGCAGACCTAGAGTTAAAGATGGAGGTAGGGGGTTGGGATAGCAAGCTGGACATGAGAGGGTCAAAGATTGATAGGAGTCGTAGAGGAGAGAGAGAGGGCCGGTGGTCAGGCATCCCCTTATATGCAGGAGAGTGGGGGCCAGTCATAACCCCTGGTCACACATCCAGGTTAGTCCGTCCCTGAAACCACCCTATTGGCTGGAAGGTATAGGGGAGGGGGAGCTAAGGAGTGGTCAATATTGAGGGCTAGAAGCTTAACTCATGTCTGGCACCTGGGAGTAGGCAGGATGAGTCACCCAGCCGAGTCCATTGTTCTCCTGATGACTTTAGCCAGGCTCCTGATGGCGAGTAATTAGTTGCTAGGCAACAATGAATAGTCTCTCTCTGGCTTATATGAGGTCTGGTAGGTGAGGGAGAGGGAAAGAGGTTGCCTGCATGTGTTGGAGAGAACTCCTAATGGCGATTTTGGAGTTCTTTGTCTTCATGCTCTAGCATGGCATGTCGTTGTGCTTGGTTCATTCTTCTTCAGAAAAACGGGCTGGTAACCTTGGCTGGTCACTGGAGCTGCTTGGAAAGGCAAGGAGGGTGTCCCTTGCTTAAAGTGCAGTCTCATCTGGCATCATATTGGGTCACCATGTTGCACAGTCCCTCTAGCATACTTTTGCACAGTTCATTATTTTATCACAGCCCCTATACAGCATTCAGAAGCCTTGCAGGGCAACACACTCTAAGAACGCTATTTAACTTCCGTCTCCCCCAACATGTATGCATCAGATCTAACAGCACAGCAAAGTTTGCTTGACTAACAGCAACCTCTACCTGGCTCAAACTTACCTCAGCTAATGCTGTCATGCTTTGGTTTTTATTGCATGCACAGAATCTGAACTGAAACATTCTGGGCCCCACCTACCTCCCCTCATGCTGTATAACTGGTAGGGTTCACAGGGATGCTGCCCAGCATCCAAGGGAGGCTCTTCTCCCCATACAGCCAGTATGTAGCTGGCTTGGGTGAGTGCCCTTCATTCTTAGATGCTGCAGGGTGAGCACCATGTTTCCTACCACAGATTCCTGCAAACCTGACTGAGACTATTTAAGATAAATACCCACCCCAGATTGACACTATGAAGCGGCAAAAAAGAAGGCCTATCCAAGCTAATTTGATGGAACCTCCCTGAATCCTGCTTGCCCCTGAGGCACCCAGCTAACCCCATCCTGTCAACTCCCAGGGTGGGTATGAAGGAAACAGCCAGGGAGTGGGGAGGGGGAGGCTGGGTGTGGAAGTAGAGCTTCTTTAAAAATATACACTCCCCAGCCTGATTTGATGTGAGACCCAAATATTGCCCCCTGCATGGACACAAGATATGCAAGAGCTGCATTCTCTTATAACAACTATGGGAAGAAAAGCTTAAGAACATAAGAACATAAGAGAAGCCAATGTTGAATCAGGCCAATGGCCCATCTAGTCCAACACTCTGTCACACAGCGGCCAAAATATACCAGGTGCCATCAGGAGGTCCAGCAGTGGGGCCAGGGCACCAGAAGCCCTCCCACTGCTGCCCCCTCCAGCAACAAGAATAGAGTGCATCACCTGCCCCAGACTGAGAGTTCTCATTCTATACCCTGTGGCTAATAGCCACTGGTGGACTTCTGCTCCATATGTTTATCTAATTTCCTCTTGAAACTGTCCATGCTTGCAGCTGCCACGACCTCCTGTGGCAGTGAATTCCATATGTTAATCACTCTTTGGGTGAAGAAGTATTTCCTTTTATCTGTTCTAACCCGACTGCTCAGCAATTTCATAGAGTGCCCACGAGTTCTTGTATTGTGAGAAAGGGAGAAAAGTACTTCTTTCTCAACCTGCTCAATCCCATTCATAATCTTATAAACCTCGATCATGTCACCCCTCAGCCGTCGTTTCTCCAAGCTAAAGAGCCCCAAGCATTTTAACCTTTCTTCATAGGGAAGGTGTTCCAACCCTTTTATCATTCTAGTTGCCCTTCTCTGCACTTTTTCCAATGCTATAATATCCTTTTTGAGATGTGGTGACCAGAACTGTACACAGTATTCCAAATGAGGTCGCACCAATGATTTATACAGGGGCATGATGATACTGGCTGATTTGTTATCAATTCCCTTCCTAATAATCCCCAGCATAGCGTTGGCCTTCTTTATTGCAGCTACACATTGTGTAGACATTTTCAGCGAGTTATCCACTACGACTCCAAGATCTCTCTCTTGGTCAGTCTCTGCCAGATCAGACCCCATCAACGTGTATTTATATTTAGGATTTTTGGCTCCAATGTGCATCACTTTGCACTTGGCCACATTGAACCCCATTTGCCACGTTGACGCCCACTGAACCACAAAGCTGTAGGTCTTGGGCTGTCACTGTCTTTCAAAGTGATGTTGTGGTATCTGTCCGCTCCCTTCTTTTGAAGTACAAGTTTTGTAGAAACCTTCAAACACTTGGCCTCATTAAATTCCCCCATCTGGGTGACTGGTTTCATCTCGGACAGCAAGGAAGCAGTGGGAGGTTGAGGAACTATGACAATTTTGCCCTCCCTCACAGTGTTTTCCTTTATCTTGTTCTTAATTGAACATCCCCCTTTCCTTTTTCTTCTTTGCTTTTCCCTGGCTATCACACCCAGTCATTTGAATAGATATTGGTAAATACTGACCCAGCCTAGGGAACTGAGGGGAGAGACTAAAATCGTTTTGTCCTTGTTTTATAATGGCACACAAGAGTCTAATGGTAGTTCAAAACTGATAAACTGTTTTATTTCACTTTGAGGGGAAATGGTCAGGTAGGAATTAGATTTAAGACTTATGAGGTGAACAGGCAACAGGAATGAGGTAACGTTGTATAAAAATAAGCACAAGATAATTTGTTACCAACAAGTAACTGTTGTTCAGCCAGGTCTTTAAAACTTGAGGAGAGAGATTTATTGGCAGCTTCTGTTTACATAAACAAAGCAGAAGTTTCTAGGTCTCACTGATACTAACGTTGGTAAAGGTAGGAACATTCATACAAATTCCAGTTTCCTTCTATCATTATCCACTGGCTAGGGATCACCCTATCTTCTAGGACCTATTTCTCTCAGACTTGTTAGAGGTGGGCTAAGCTTCCCACTTCCTTAACTCAGGATCCTTCTTGATCCTCTCCCAGTCTGCTTCACTCTTTCACTGAACTGTCAACCCTCAACTGTCACTCTCAACTGAAGAATTCCATTTGAATCCCCTGTCACTCAAGGTTCTCAGACCGGGTTACAGCATCAACCATTTACTGTCCATCACAGGAGCCAACAACACTCTGGCTATGTTAGTCTGTACTGCAGAAGCAAGAAGGGCATGTAGAACATGAATGGATGTTAAGAAATAAATTTGGGTAGCTTCTGATTGAACTCATAGGTAGCTACAAGAAAAAGAGCAGTAGTTCAAAGTATGGCAAAAAGCAGCACTACAGATGCATTTCCAGTTCCAGTTCCAGCAAAGAGTTCTCTGAAATGGTGTGTAATAAATAAACCAAAACATCTGAAGGACACACAGTGTGCTTGCTTGCTTCCACTCCAGAGTGCTTGGCACTTCAGAAAATGCTAGCTCAGTGTTTGCCTTTGAATAATGAAACAAAAACCTGATGGTCAGCAAAGTGAAGTCATTAAGAATAAATCAACTCTGTTTCCATCCAGAAACCGCTTAATGTTACACTTTGCAGTACACCATTGCAGCAGTTCTCTGCTCTCATATTGATTTTTTTTCTCTCTCTGCAGCAGTGAACATACAGAATCAGCAGGCTCTCTCCCAGCACTCAGCCATATTAAGGGGGGATGGCTATCTCCAGGCTTCTGGTATGTGTACATACAGCTATGACACCTGGTCCTGAACAATGCATAAACATGCACAAGCAAACCAAGAGCTTGCTGATTCTGCATGTTCATTGTGGGGAAGATAAAATCAGCAGGGAGCAATGACCTGCATCCTTTCTGCAATGCGCAGTTGTATAGAATCCCAGTGGAAATAAAAGTCCAGATTTTTGCGAAGCATAGGCAGGGAAGTCAAAATCACTTTGAAATAAAACACACCTTCTCCTCTTTTAAAAATTGGCTGAAGTAGGAGAAAAGCATCTGTTTTCCAGAAAACTGCTGCTTTAGCTTTTTAGATGGATATATACCAAGGCTTTTGGAGAAAATTCCTATGTAAATTTTGCAATGCTTAATTTTCATTCAGCCTAATTTTGTTTGCCATGACTAAAGATTGGTGGTGGTAATTCCATTTGCACTAGAGATTTCTGATAGACAAAATCCATTAGGGTTTCAAATGTCTCAAAAGAGCGTTTATCTTCACATCTCTCAACCAGCATGTTGTTTTAATGGCAAATGGCAATTCCTCCATCACTCCTTTAATTAGACACTCCAAAAAGTGAGGAATGTCAAAAATGAATGTGAAAGTCCCACTATTAATAACTCAGCAACTAGCTGCATGTTTAGACACTTTAAAATCCCACAGTTCAAGTGCTTTTCATGGCCAATGATTCCTTTGAACTCCCAAATTATAAAATAAGTTTGCAGCAAATTATAAGATAATTTTATTTATAAACAAGCTATGGTAATTGTGAGGGATAATGTTTGGGAATCTTTGGGTCCAACCAGGAGACTGGCAACCCTATGGTCTGGTAGTAGGCAGAGGCATCATACAGAAGTTTCACACAATAGACAATGACTGGTATGTATTCTTCATGCATTTGTTAGATTTTCTTCTTTGTAGATAAGTGGGATGACCAGGGCCTCTTGAAGGCCAAAGGAAGGGAAACAGGCAAGAATGCAAAAATACAAAATATGCTGAATATTGCTGATTACCTAGAAGTACATAATCTGAAATTAACCAACATGGGAAAAATCAGAAAGGGGCGTCAAAGTGCGTGCATTGGGGAGAATGTTTAAAATGATTAAAAAAGCAGGGCTATTGGAAAATGGCAGGGTTATTGAATGATTAGAAATATATTTAAGATGATTGAAAGCTATGTGCTAGGGCTTTCAGCTTGGAAGCTGGCAGGCCTTTCATTGCAGTGGAATAAAGCCTGTTTTCTTCCTGATCATTTTGTCTGAGTCTTTGATGCCGGCAGGGGTCAAACTGGTGGGGAAGGGGCCCCCCATTATACGGGGCTTATACCACAGTAATGTAGAAAATGGATGGGCACAAACTGAACCACAAAGCAAAATTCATCACAAGTCTACTGGAACTACTGTCACGAACTTCTATGAACTTTTAAAGCAGTTCATGGCAGTTCATGGATAATCCAGAAAGCAGGGATCCTGCTTTTTGGTCCTTATGAAGGCCATAAAAATAGCTGAGTGGCTGCTCAGCTGTTTTGGGCTGTCTTGTGTAGTTCCTTTAAAGTTTAACAGGGATGCGACAATGCTTGGGCAAAGGATTCTGGTGCTCCTGGGGAGGAGAAAGTATAGCAGTGGGACCAGGCAGGAAACTAAGGGAAGGAAGCAGAGAAATAGAATAGCTCAGCGCCCTTCCAGCTGTGTCCCATCCTGAAGGTTGTTGGCAAAGGGGCTAGGATGGATAATCCCCCTCCGACATTGGCACTGTGCAACACCAGGTCTATAAATAATAAGACCATAGTCCTTCGGGACTTCCTGCTGGAGCAGAATGTGGACCTGGTGTGCATGACCGAGACCTGGGTGTGGGACGGGGAGACCATAGCTCTCTCCCAGCTTCCCCCTCCCGGGTTTCTCTGTCCTTCATGAATCGCATACTAGGGAGCAGGGGGGAGGAGTCACCATATTAATTCAGGAGGTTTACTCCTTCAGGGTGCTCCCACCACTGCAGATCACGGGCATTGAGTGTGCCAGCCTGGTGTGGGAGGCTGGGGAGAGTTTGGTGATTTGGCTGGTGTACGACTGCCTAACGCACCGGCCAACAGCCTGCCGTCCCTGATGGAGGCTGTATCAGACTGGGCGCTGGAACACGCTAGGCTGATAGTCTTGGGTGATTTCAATGTCCATGCTGATGACATGACCTCCACTCAGGCAATGGACCTAGTGTTGTCTATGGCAGTGCTGGAACTCTCCCAATTTGTATTGACCCCCACTCACTGGGCCGGACACACGCTCAATCTGATCTTTGCAGCTGGGGTAACACTGGACCAGATAACTGCCTTGGCAGTACCATGGTCGGACCACCATGCCCTGAGGGCCCATCTGAATGTCTCACTCTGATCCTGTTCAGGCGGCAAGCATATTTTAGCTCGCTTGCTGAGCCAAATGGACCCAGTATGGCTCCAGATGGCTCTGCGGGATCCAATGTCCCTGGTGGCTTGTTGGATGAGCTTGTAGGGGATTGGCACAGCCTACTCTCTGCAGCCATCAATGAGATTGCATCCCAGTGCCCTTTGCACCCCCGCCGTAGGCTTGCTCCCTGGTACATCCAGGAGTTGCAGCTTATGAAGCACAGGCTAAGACGGCTAGAGAGACAGTGGCGGTTGGCTTGTGATGAAGCTACAAGAGCATTTTATAGAAGAAGAAGAAGAGATTGGATTTATACCTCCGCCCTTCACTACCCAAAGGTGTCTCAGAGTGGCTTACAAAGTGCTTTCCCGTCCCCTCCCAACAGACACCCTGTGAGGTAGGTGGGGGCTGAGAGAGTTCTGACAAAAACTGCTCTTTTCCAAGAACAGCTGTGCCAGAACTATGGCTTGCCGAAGGTCATCCAGCAGGTGCAAGTGGAGGAGTGGGGAATGAAACCCGGTTCTCCCAGATTAGAGTCTGCGCACTTATGAGATCCTATGAGATGGCGGTCAAAGCTGCAAAGAGAGAGTATTATGTGGCCATGATCACATCTGCGAGCTCACACCAAGCCCAGTTATTTAGAACAATTTGGTCTTTAACTGTTCTGCCACAGTGCAGACAAAATTTTAGAGAATTGAATATTGGCTTTTGTGAGCTATTTTGCAGATAAAGTCTTGTTGCTCCGCCACAACTTTCCCATCACAGTTGATACAGTTAGTGAACTTGAGGCTCCATGCACATCTTAAAGTCAGGTTATGGATCATTTCAGTCCGCTCAGCCTTGAGGAAGTTGACAAATTGCTCTTGGCTGTACGTTTCACCACATGCTGCCTTGACCTGTGCCAGTCGTGGCTAATTAAAGCTGGCCACGAGGGGTTGGGTGGTGTCCTAAGGGAACTTATCAACAAGTCCCTCATAGAGTGACTGTTCTCTGGAGTGCTCAAGGAAGCGGTGATGTGTCCCCTCCTGAAGAAGCCATCTTTGGATCCGGCTGAATTGGCCAACTACTGGCCGGTGTTCAAGTTGCCATATTTGGGCAAAATAATACAGAGGGCTGTGGCAATTCAGCTACAGAGCTTTTTGGATGACGCTTCCATTTTAGATCCCTTCCAGTCCGATTTTTGCCCGGGACATGGGATGGAGACAGCACTGGTCACCCTCACAGATGATCTTTGGAGGCATCTGGATCGGGGCAGATCAGCAGTGCTGTTGTTGTTCGACCTGTCAGTGGTATTCGACATGGTTGACCATCAGTTACTGATCCACCACCTCACTGATATGGGTGTTCAGGGGCTTGCCTTGCAATGGCTTTCCTCCTTTCTCCATGGTCAGGAAAAAAGGACGGAGTCTCAATGTGTGGATGAGATGGTGGTGTAGGGGGGGAGGGTTCAAGTTTGTTAGGCACTGGGATGCTTTTTGGGACAAGAGGGAGCTGTACAAAAGGGATGGTCTCCACTTGTCCCAAGAAGGAACCAGGCTGCTGGCGCTCAAAATCAAAAATGTGGCAGAGCAGTTTTTAAACTGAATAATGGGAGAAAGCCGACAGGAGATGAAAAGTCTCTGGTTCGGGATGGCTCATCTCAAAGAGATGAAGGGGTAGCTATTACTTTTGTACAAGGAAATGGATTACAATTGTCCACTGAGACTGTGGCTAATGATAGGGACTGCCTGGCAAGGTCTTGAGGCAGCAAGAGGAAGGTTGTGGGCTTAACAAACATGGGAAACTATAAATGTTTATACACAAATGCTAGAAGTCTCTGAGGTAAAATCGGGGAGTAGGAATGCTTGGTGTTGGGGGGAAATAGACATTGTGGGTATTTCAGAAACTTGGTGGGATGAGGAAAATAAGTGGGATACGGTGATTCCTGGATATAAATTATATCGGAAGGATAGGGGGGAAGGGTTGGAGGTGGGGTGGCTCTGTATGTCAGAGAGGGTATACCGTCCAGTAAGATTGAGAGGGTAAAAGAATTGGATTTGCTTCTGGAAATGCTATGGGTTGAAATAGTGGGTCCAAAAGGAGGCTTAACAGTGGGAGTTTGTTATCGCCCACCAGATCAAAAGATAGAGGAGGATTATAAAATGATGAATGAATTAAAGATAGCAGCTAGACGAAATAACTGTGTTGTAATAGGCGACTTTAACTACCCACACATTGATTGGGTCAATATGAGTTCTAGTCAGAAAAAAGAGATTGTGTTTTTAGACACTCTCAATGACTGTGCTGTGGAAAAGATGGTCACAGATCCTACCAAGGGAGAGGCAATCCTGGATTTGGCCCTAAGTAACACCCAAGACCTGATGAGAGATGTAAAAGTGATTGCACCACTTGGGAACAGTGACCATAATGTCATTGAGTTTAACATTTGTACAGATAGGGAGTTGCCCAAAAAGACTGACGCAACCACTTTTAACTTTAAAAGGGGTAACTTCTCTGGTATGAGGGGACATGTGAGGAAGAAATTGAAAGGAAGAGTGGAGAAGGTCAAAACCATTGGGGAAGCTTGGTGACTATTTAAAAAGACAATCCTAGAAGCTCAGAAAAAATATATACCGCAGGTTAGGAAAGGTACAAATAGGTATAGAAAAAAGCCTGCATGGTTAACAAATAAAGTAATGGAAGCTGTAATAGCTAAGAAGGATTCCTTTAAGCAGTGGAAAGCTAGTCTTAGTGAGGTTGATAAAAGGGAACACAGACTATGGCAAATAAAATGCAAGTCTGTGATCAGGTATATGAGGAGCATATTGCAAAAAACATAAAGACCAACAATAAAACTTTCTTCAAATACATTAGAAGTAGGAAGCCAGCCAGGGAGGTAGTGGGGCCCTTGGATGACCAAGGGGTAAAAGGAGTAGTGAAGGATGATAGGGAAATGGCTGAGAAGCTGAATGCATTTTTTGCCTCTGTCTTCACTGTTGAAGAGGAGAAGTGTTTGCCCACTCCAGAAGCACCGATTTCGGGAGGGGGTTTGAAAGACCTGAATCAGATTGCGGTGACAAGAGAGGAAGTCCTCCGACTGATGGACAATTTAAAAACTAATAAATCACCAGGCCCGGATGGCATTCATCCGAGAGTTCTGAAAGAACTCAAATGTGAACTTGTGGATCTCCTTACATTAATATGTAACCTTCCTTTAAAATCTGCCTCCATTCCTGAAGACTGGAAGGTAGCTAATGTCACTCCCATCTTTTAAAAGGGCTCCAGGGGAGATCTGGGAAATTACAGGCCAGTCAGTCTGACATCGATACCGGGTAAGTTGGTGGAAACTGTTATTAAGGAAAGAATTAGTAGGCACATTGATGAACAAAAACTATTGAGGCAGACTCAGCATGGGTTCTGTAAGGGAAGATCTTGTCTCACTAACCTGTTAGTGTTTTTTGAGGGAATGAACAAACATGTGGACAAGGGGGACCCATTAGATATTATTTACCTTGACTTCCGGAAAGCTTTTGATACAGCTCCTCATCAAAGGCTCCTAGTAAACTCAATAGTCATGGGATAAAAGGACAAGTCCTCTTGTGGATCAAAAACTGGTTTATAAATAGAAAACAGAGAGTGAGTATAAATGGGAAACTTTCTCAGTGGAAGATGGTAAGCAGTGGGCTACCACAGGGATCAGTACTCGGTCCGATGCTTTTTAACTTGTTTATTAATGATTTGGAATTGGGAGTAAGCAGTGAAGTGGCTAAATTTGCAGATGACACGAAGTTGTTCAGGGTGGTGAAAACCAGGGAGGAGTGTGAGGCACTCCAAAGGGATCTGTTGAGGATGGGTGAGTGGGCGTCAACGTGGCAAATGGGGTTCAATGTGGCCAAATGCAAAGTGATGCACATTGGAGCCAAAAATCCTAAATATAAATACACGTTGATGGGGTCTGAACTGGCAGAGACTGACCAAGAGAAAGATCTTGGAGTCATAGTGGATAATTCGATGAAAATGTCTAGACAGTGTGGAGCTGCAATAAAGAAGGCCAACGCCATGCTGGGGATTATTAGGAAGGGAATTGATAACAAATCAGCCAGTATCATCATGCCCCTGTATAAATCATTGGTGCGGCCTCATTTGGAATACTGTGTACAGTTCTGGCCACCACATCTCAAAAAGGATATTATAGCATTGGAAAAAGTGCAGAGAAGGGCAACTAGAATGATAAAAGGGTTGGAACACCTTCCCTATGAAGAAAGGTTAAAATGCTTGGGGTTCTTTAGCTTGGAGAAACGAAGGCTGAGGGGTGACATGATCGAGGTTGAGAAAGAAGTACTTTTCTCCCTTTCTCACAATACAAGAACTCGTGGGCACTCCATGAAATTGCTGAGCAGTCGGGTTAGAACAGATAAAAGGAAATACTTCTTCACCCAAAGAGTGATTAACATATGGAATTCACTGCCACAGGAGGTGGTGGCAGCTGCAAGCATGGACAGTTTCAAGAGGGAATTAGATAAACATATGGAGCAGAAGTCCACCAGTGGCTATTAGCCACAGGGTATAGGTGGGAACTCTCAGTCTGGAGCAGGTGATGCACTCTATTCTTGGTGCTGGAGGGGGCAGCGGTGGGAGGGCTTCTGGTGCCCTGGCCCCACTGCTGGACCTCCTGATGGCACCTCGTATATTTTGGCCGCTGTGTGACAGAGTGTTGGACTAGATGGGCCATTGGCCTGATTCAACATTGACTTCTCTTATGTTCTTATGTTCTTACGACTTAAAGAAATGGGACTCATATTCAGGGCTCTTTTGTAGCAGGAACTCCTTTGCATATTAGGTGACACACCCCTAATGTAGCCAATCCTCCAAGAGCTTACAGAGCTCTTCTCCCAGGGGCTACTGTAAGCTCTTGGAGGATTGGCTACATTAGGGTGTGTCACCTAATATGCAAAGGAGTTCCTGCTACAAAAAGAGCCCTGCTTATATTGCTGGTCATTTTTCTCTAGCAGGGCAAATAATAGATGAAACACCTCCTCCCCCACACCACTATTCCAATCTAATTTGCAAGACCTCAGTGGCTGCTTTTTAAGTACCAAAAAAAAAGCAGGAAACCTGGTCATGGTTTTTCTGCTTTATGTCTATTTTGGCTTTCAGCCTCTGTGAATCTACCTCAAGAGGCCACCTCCTGACAGCACAATTACAGCATCATTTTATCCAGAGGACAAAACAGTGGCATTAGCCATTCTTGGATACAATTCAAGGTGGTGGTTGTTTCCTATAAAGCCTTAAATAGCCTAGCTTCCATGTACCATATGGGAACTAGACCTCCATGTGAATTCCTTGGTACTTCAGAACCCAGGTAGGGGCTGTGACCAGGAGGCGAGGTTGAGAGGTACCTGGGCCAGGGACTTTTCCAGGGGTCCCTCCCTCCACCAAATACTGTATGTCAGTGGTTCCCAAACTTTTTTCATATGGTGGCCCACAAGTCTAAATTTACTTGGTGTGGTGACACACTTAAAAAGATTATGCTTTATGTACTGAGAACTAGAATAGACTATGTCTAAAGTTATTTTTAAAATAAGCATGTTTTTAATTGAATTTTAGTTTACATAGGTGGTGGTTTTAGATACTGTAAATTTTGGATGTACTTTGAGGGTGATGTTATTTTGATTTTAAATCATATAAAATGTTATTTCTGTGAAAATGTTCTAAAAGTAACTGTAAACTATAAAGCAATTTCAGTTTTCATAATAACCCCTATTTTTTGTCTCTTCCCTGTCTCTACAAAATCTCACTACAGGTGTAAAGTACCATACTTTATCCAGCCAGGCTCACAGAATTACCCTGCTCTTCCTGTTTATGTCTTGCAATTCTTGCTGTTAAAAATAAGCTAACAATAATTTCTTGATGTTTCTTTGATAGCAGATCACCTATATCCAGGACTCTTTTTGTAGCAAGAACTCCTTTGCATATTAGGCGACACACCCCTAATGTAGCCAATCCTCCAAGAGCTTACAGGGCTCTTCTTACTGGGGCTACTGTAAGCTCTTGGAGGATTGGCTACATTAGGGGTGTGTCGCCTAATATGCAAAGGGGTTCCTGCTACAAAAAGAGACTTGGCAGGCTATATCCTAGTAAAAGCACTGTTGTAAACAGAAGGTTGTAATCCTAATAATTCCTCCCACCTCCTTACAATAATCCTGACCTAATAGCACCCCCCACCGCCACTGGTTAAAAATGTCTAACCAATCAAATCTTCCTTCTGGGAGATGTGATTGTACCTGAATGGAGACGTCTGTACATTAGCTGCAGCAATACTCCGATTAGTTCTACAAAGGAAGTTCGAAGGGTGTGTACAGGTGTGTGGAGGAGACAGACAAGAATATTTTTGCACTGGCCCTGAAAATGTGGAATGTGTCTATCCAGTGTCGACTGCCAATACCTGACAGATAACTTCTAGCAGGGGTCTTTTTTGGGGGGGAGTGCACTGGAGCGCAGCTCTGGGAGCTCAGGAGCCAAGCCCCGCCCCCAGCCTGCGTCCTGGGGAGTCTTTCAGGCAGCCGAATGTCAATTTCAGCTCCATTATATCCTATGGGCCATTGAAGCCTATGGGCCTATGGGCCATATGTGAAAACATAGGGTATATTCTGGGGGCTGGAGGGGAGGGGGTTTGAGGGAGAGGCTCCAAACTCACAGGGTAGATGATGGAGCCTCTCCCCAAGATACCCACCAAGTTTCAAGAACATTGGATCGGGGGTCCAATTCTATGGGCCCCTAAACAGGTTGCCCCTATTCCCTCCATTGTTCTCTATGATGGGAAAAAATTAACTAAGATATAATGGGGTCGAATTGCCACAGAATTTCTTTCATTCCCTCCTTTCCTTCTCTCCTTTTCCTCTTTCCCTCCTTCCTCTCTTCTCTCTTTCCCACCTTCTTCTCTTCTCTTTTTTCTTCCTTTCCCTGTTTCCCTCCTTCTTCTCTCTCTCTTTCCCTCCCCTTTCCTTCTCTTTCTTTCCCTCTTTCCTTCCTTCTTTCCTTCTCTCTACTGTCTCTCTTTCCTTCCCTCTTTCCTCCTTCTGTGGCCCAACTCTAGTGAGAAGGAGTTTAAACTTTAAACCCCTTCTCTCTTAGCTCCCCCACCCAGGCCAGCTGGGGAAGGGAAGGGGAGGCTTTTGAAGATACCTCCCCCCCTTTTGCTTCCCCTTCTGACATCACTTCCAGTGATGTCAGGGGGCGTGGTATATGCTAATAGCCTGGTAGCTCATTAGCATACCATATGCTAATGAGCTCCTGCAGCTGTTTTTCTATGAAAAGACCCCTGACTTCTAGAAAACAAACAAGTTATTGGCTGCTTTCTTGCCTTTGTTACAGCAGCAGTGAGCAGCATGGGGACAATATCCATATGCCTCCTGGTGTTGTTGCTATTGCCACCCTTCACCCTTTCTTAGTTGCATCTGCACAAGAGTGCAGGAACAATGGCAATTGTGTTGGGGCTTCCTTTCCCCACAGATCCACACAGTGTGGCTTAGCAGGATAACAAAAAAGAGCTAAAAGGAGAGGAGAAATGGGGCACAAGCTGTCACAGACCATCTTGAAAGCAGGGCTTTTCACTCCCCTCCCCAAAGTGGCAACCGACAGAATGTGCACGTGGACAGGCCCCTGCAACCACTCTGCAAATTACCCTTTGAACCAGAAACAAACAGGGTTTTTTTTTCCTCCTCTGGATTAAAGAGGAAAGCCCCAGGAATGGCATGAATTGTGTTTGGACTGAGCACAATGTCAGGAGGACATTCCCCTTGAATGTAGGGGCTTCCTGTTTTCGGGGTGGGAGGGAATTTCCATGTGGACAGAACCATTTTTTTTAAAAAAAATCAGGCTTTGTTGAGATGCTGTATAATTAATAATAAGACTTTGTATTTATATAGTGCTTCATTTACATTTTCTCAGCACTAATTTTGTCTGAGACTACACAGGAAAGCTACAGCTGAAGTGACATTTGAACTGAGGACTTCCTGGTGCATTCCTTAACCACTACATTCCAGCTGCTAGTGCTGCTAAAAGTTTTGTTAGTTTCCAGATAGTGCAATAGTTGTTTTTGCATATTATGAATTTTATTACAGTGGTAATCAATTTTACGAGTTACATGGAAAATAAAAGAAGGCATACATATTTAATAAGTAATTGAAAACTGAAAAATAAAACATAGGTAGATGTCATATACAAAGGACAAGATCAGAATAAGGAGCTGACCTGTAAGCTCCCCACAGCCATCAGATTTGACTTGTAAATCATCTACATTAACAAAGGCTCAGCACAGTGTTTTATCTTGCTCAGATTTGCACAGGGTGCACTTGATGTCACTCTACTTTATGCTTCAATCAAAATACCTTTTAAAATGCAGTGGGGAGAAGCCTGTCTTTGAACAGAAGTTCATGTCTTTGGAAAAAACATTGCCCTTAAGGAAAGACACACACACACACATACAATATTATCCCAACTTTGCATAATCATGTAACCTGAACTCAATGTAGTTTCACATCATCTGATATTTAATTTCCCCCAAGTGCCTGGAACTAGAAAGAGCAAGTTTGTTGCTGGCATATCACATTAAATTACCTTGCTTTAGCTGGTCATAACAGCAACATAAAGCCCTGTGTTCCAGTTAAGGATCTGTCAGAATTTCCATTCTGAACGTCCTAATGGTCAACCTTTTATAATTACATTAACATATTTGCATGTGTGTATAAACATAGTTTAATATATAGCACCAATGCTTATTTTGAACCCTAAATGGGAATAGTTTCGCCATTTAAATTTTTTTATTCACTCATTCAGGGGTGGGAGCATCCAAAACACATGGATAATCTAGAGTTTTTAGCTTTCCCAGAAGAAATTTGGGTGAGAAGGAGGCAGTGAATTTTGCACATGTAAATTTGTTAGAATTCTCACTGACTAGCTTTGGGGGGAAAGTAAACTAAAGACTATCTAGAGAATCAAAAGAGTCACTATGGCCCCGTTCACACTGAGCATTTGCCCCGCTGAAGACACGGAAGCCCTGTGGACTTTCCGTGCGCGATCATACGAGCACATCTGGGAGGCGTAGTGCTCCCGTGGCCAACCCGCGGCTTCCCGTGGAAAACGCGGAGTAAAAAACTAGTAGGTTCGAAGTACTAGTTTCCAGAAACCCTGGGGCAAAGGCCGGCATTTGATCGTGGGAGTGCCAGTATCCCACAGCTTCCGACGCCCGCCCATGTCCCCGGGGTTTCCAGATGTTGTAAGTGTCCATGGGATGCGCACCAATGCTGAACAGTGCATGCGCACACACAAGACACCAACAGCGGCCCACTCCCCCAATGGCACATGCACACTTCGTTGCTTTTTTGCCGCACTGCAGCAGCGTGGTGTGATCGGGGCACAGAGCTGGAGTGTGGCAACCCGGTGGCCCGTGTGATCGGGCTACCGTGCCTTATTTAGCTCCGGGGCGATCTGCCATGCCTCTCCCCCACATTTTCTGGCCCGTATGACCAGGGCCTATGATTGGTTTAAAATCAAACAGTGAGCTCTACTGCATGTTGAAATATTTGCTTTATTATTTATATTAGTTTGTTTGCACAGGACTGTTCTGAGATGCAGTGGCAGCTATATAGTGTCTTCATACACATACCTGAACCACCAAGATTTATGTTGAACTGACATGACAGGACACATTTTTAATGGCATGACATTCTGATATCTGGCAGATTTTCTGGCGCTCATGTTTTTCAGTTGGTAAAGCAGAACTAGCAAAAATATGTACTGTGTAATCCTATTCAAAGTTATTCTAGTGTATGCCCACTAATTTTTATGGAGTAATGCATGATAGCATCAGAGAAGATGGCAAATGTTCAACAAATCTGGAAAGCCCTATTTCCAAAAAAAAGAAGGAAGAGCAATCCATAGTCAAAAATTGTTCAAATAACACAGAGGATAAACAGGCTACTATTGTATGTCCTACACTGTAATGTACTCGGTCCCGACCATGTGGCACCAATAGGGCTCCACGCGGTCCTGCTAACCTCGAAGCTTTGCTCCAGCGAACAATGGACTAACGGATCCTAGCCCTCATCAATAGGAACCCTAGCCCGAGCCAATGGAACTCTTGGCCACTGTAAATAGCCTATGACAGAGTGTGGGTGTGTTTTGGGGCATGGGGTTCTACAGAATATAAACCGGCCTGCGAGCCAGCTAAAGTTGTCTTGTTCCTGATCTTGAAGAAAAAGTATGAGAGCTGAAATCACTCGTCAGTCTCAGTACTTTTCACCAGCAATGAGGATGGGATCCAACCTGCCATGAACAGAGACCAAGCACCGAGCATCGCATCGAGCAGTGCCAAGATCACCGCACACCAGCATCTCTGGTTGTTGCTCACCGCACTGCTTCTCACCTCAAGCATCACACCGCTGACCCCGAGAGCAGCACCGCACCACTCCTCACACTGCTGCCACTGCCCCCGAGCTACAGTCTCCATGTGGATGCCACAAGATGGCAGCTGCATTCGAGAGCCTATTGGTTTTTGACATCTCCCAACCCTCACAATGGGAAACCTGGCTGGAGACTCTCGAGAGCCACATCACTGCTTACTCCCAATTCCAAATCATTAATAAACAAGTTAAAAAGCATCGGACCGAGTACTGATCCCTGTGGTAGCCCACTGCTTACCATCTTCCACTGAGAAAGTTTCCCATTTATACTCACTCTCTGTTTTCTATTTATAAACCAGTTTTTGATCCACAAGAGGACTTGTCCTTTTATCCCATGACTATTGAGCTTACTTAGGAGCCTTTGATGAGGAACTGTATCAAAAGCTTTCCGGAAGTCAAGGTAAATAATATCTATTGGGTCCCCCTTGTCCACATGTTTGTTCACTCCCTTCAAAAACACTAACAGGTTAGTGAGACAAGATCTTCCCTTACAGAACCCATGCTGAGTCTGCCTCAATAGTTTTTGTTCATCAATGTGTCTACTAATTCTTTCCTTAATAACAGTTTCCACCAACTTACCCGGTATCGATGTCAGACTGACTGGCCTGTAATTTCCCGGATCTCCCCTGGAGCCCTTTTAAAAGATGGGAATGACATTAGCTACCTTCCAGTCCTCAGGAATGGAGGCAGATTTTAAAGAAAGATTACATATTTTTGTCAGGAGATCCACAAGTTCACATTTGAGTTCTTTCAGAACTCTCGGATGAATGCCATCCGGGCCTGGTGATTTATTAGTTTTTAAATTGTCCATCAGTCGGAGGACTTCCTCTCTTGTTACCGCAATCTGATTCAGGTCTTTCAAACCCCCTCCCGAAATCGGTGCTTCTGGAGTGGGCAAACACTTCTACTCTTCCACAGTGAAGACAGAGGCAAAAAATGCATTCAGCTTCTCAGCCATTTCCCTATCATCCTTCACTACTCCTTTTACCCCTTGGTCATCCAAGGGCCCCACTGCCTCCCTGGCTGGCTTCCTACTTCTAATGTATTTGAAGAAAGTTTTATTATTGGTCTTTATGTTTTTTGCAATATGCTCCTCATATTCCCTTTTTGCTTGCCTGATCACAGACTTGCATTTTATTTGCCATAGTCTGTGTTCCCTTTTATCAACCTCACTAAGACTAGCTTTCCACCGCTTAAAGGAATCCTTCTTACCTTTTACAGCTTCCATTACTTTATTTGTTAACCATGCAGGCTTTTTTCTATACCTATTTGTACCTTTCCTAACCTGCGGTATATATTTTTTCTGAGCTTCTAGGATTGTCTTTTTAAATAGTCACCAAGCTTCCCCAATGGTTTTGACCTTCTCCACTCTTCCTTTCAATTTCTTCCTCACATGTCCCCTCATACCAGAGAAGTTACCCCTTTTAAAGTTAAAACTGGTTGTGTCAGTCTTTTTGGGCAACTCCCTATCTGTACAAATGTTAAACTCAATGACATTATGGTCACTGTTCTGAAGTGGTGCAATCACTTTTACATCTCTCATCAGGTCTTGGGTGTTACTTAGGGCCAAATCCAGGATTGCCTCTCCCCTGGTAGGATCTGTGACCATCTTTTCCACAGCACAGTCATTGAGAGTGTCTAAAAACGCAATCTCTTTTTCCTGACTAGAACTCATATTGACCCAATCAATGTGTGGGTAGTTAAAGTCGCCTATTACAACACAGTTATTTTGTCTAACCGCTATCTTTAATTCATTCATCATTTTATAATCCTCCTCTATCTTTTGATCTGGTGGGCGATAACAAACTCCCACTGTTAAGCCTCCTTTTGGACCCACTATTTCAACCCATAGCATTTCCAGAAGTGAATCCAATTCTCTTACCCTCTCAATCTTACCGGACAGTATACCCTCTCTGACATACAGAGCCACCCCACCTCCAACCCTTCCCCCCTATCCTTCCGATATAATTTATAACCAGGAATCACCGTATCCCACTGATTTTCCTCATCCCACCAAGTTTCTGAAATACCCACAATGTCTATTTCCCCCCCCAACACCAAGCATTCCAACTCCCCGATTTTACCTCGGAGACTTTGTGTATAAACACTTAGTTTCCCATGTTTGTTAAGCCCACAGCCTTCCTCTTGCTGCCTTGAGACCTTGCCAGGCAGTTCCTATCATTAGCCACAGTCTCAGTGGACAATTGTAATCCATTTCCTTGTACAAAAGTAATAGCTACCCCTTCATCTCTTTGAGATGAGCCATCCCGAACCAGAGACTTTTCATCTCCTGTCGGCTTTCCCCCATTATTCAGTTTAAAAACTGCTCTGCCACATTTTTGATTTTGAGCGCCAGCACTCTGGTTCCCTCTCGGGACAAGTGGAGACTGTCCCTTTTGTACAGCTCCCTCTTGTTCCAAAAAGCATCCCAGTGCCTAACAAACTTGAACCCTTCCCCCCTACACCACCATCTCATCCACGCATTGAGACTCCTGATCTGTGCCTGTCTCTCTGGCCCTGCGCGTGGAACAGGTAGCACTTCCGAGAAGGCTACCTTGGAGGTCCTGGCCTTCAGTTTCCTGCCCAGCAGCCTAAATTTCTCCTCCAGGACCTCACGACTGCATTTCCCCACATCATTGGTGCCGACGTGCACCACGACCACTGGCTCCTCCCCAGCACTATCTACCAGCCTATCTAAAACACGCGTAATGTCCGCTACCTTCGCACCAGGCAGGCAAGTCAACATACGGTCAGTACACGGGCTCGCCACCCAGCTGTCTACCTGCCTAAGGATCGAATCACCAACTACCAAGAGCCCCCCTCCCACCCTTCCCAGGGACGGTTCCTTGGTACGAAAGGATACCCATTCACCAGCTGAAGAAGAGGTCCCTTCTGAGGGCACATTCCCCTTATCCTCAGCATGGTGTCCCTTTTCCCCCTGACCCTCATGCTCCCTGGCAGCAGCCGGGCTGCCAGATCCAGAGTGGGACATATCTAACAAGTCCCTGAGAGTCTTCTCCATGCACCTAACTGACTGTCCCTGCTTCTCCAGGTCAGCCACCTTGGCCTCAAGGGAGCAAACTCGCTCCCTGAGAACCAGGAGCTCCTTGCACCGAGCACACACCCAAGACTTCTGACCAGTGGGCAGATAGTCATACATGTGACACTCCATGCAAAACACTGGCTTCATAATTGTTTTTAAAGAAATACTTTTCTATAACCCCCCTTTTAAAATGCTTTGTATTTATATGGCTCCTGTTGTAGGAGTCTACTTACCTTACTGGGAACCCAAGGAGCCAAGGTCCCTGTCTTTCTGGCTCTTCCTGGGCTTCTTACAGAGCCCCTAGGCTGAGAGCCACAGACAAAGAGCCTCAGTTAATATAGAGGGGTCCCCCACCGAATGGAAATTGACTTGGACTTGTCTTTTTCCATTATTTCTGCAGATACCTTGTGCGCCCTCTCCCCAAAGGGGGGACCCCAGCTGCACAAGCCATAGGGTCTCAAGTTACGGGACTTTAATAAGAACTTTTTGGCAGTTCAGGGCTGGGGCAAGTTCTGGGTACAGTTTAAGGACTTCTCAGGGAGTTTGGACCTGTTGGTAGTGGAGGGGCACCTCTCCAGTTTGCTAGGCCTTTCCTGGTTTTCTCCCCAGATTTGGCAGCTGGACTTGAACGCAGTATGTGAGGAATTCTCCAGGGTGTTTGATGGGACACTGGGGAGGTACACAGGGCCCTCCAGTTCTCTAGACCTAGACCCCAATGTCCGCCCCATCTGCATAAAGGCCCACATTCCCCTGCTTGCCATGAAGCCTAAAACTGAGGTGAAGCTCAATCGCCTGGTCGAGCAGGGGGTGCTAGAACTGGTCGCATTCGCATGATGGGAGACCCCCATCATCATGCTGGTCAAGCTGAACAGGGACATACATATCTGTGCAGATTATAAATGCACAATAAATAAAGCCTTACAAGATTATGCTTACCCAGTTCTGGTGGTAAGCCATGTCTTGGCCACTCTGACAGGGGCACAGATTTTTGGTAAGCTGGTTTTGGCTCAGGCCTACCAGCAGTTACCGGTCGATGCGGCCTCCACGGAGGTGCAAATGATCTCTACTCACAGGGGGGCATTTAAAGTAACTAGGCTGCAGTTTGGTGTATGTGTGGCTCCGGGGATTTCTCAATCTTTTATGGATTCCCTGCTCAAAGGCATCCCAGAAGTGCAGCCGTTTTTAGATGATGTGATCATCATGGCGCCAGACCCGTCCACCTTTGCAGATCGGCTGCAGGCGGTACTTCAGAGGTTCGACTCCACTGGTCTCAAGATAAAGAAAGAAAAGTGCCTCCTTGAGGTGCCCCGCATCGAGTTACTAGGCTTCGCCATAGATGCACAAGGGATCCACCCCATGGACGATAAGGTTAAAGTGATCACACGGGGGGGCCCTCCTTCTTCCAAGACAGAACTGCAGGCTTTCTTGGGCCTGCTCAATTTTTACCATGTGTTTCTGCCCCTGAAAGCAGTGGTGGCAGAATCCCCCACCATCTCCTAGACAAAGATGCTCCATGAGTCTGGGGGCCCACGGACACCAAGGCTTTTCAAGGAGTCAAGGATTTGCTGCCATCAAATTCTGTGCTGTACCATTTTGATGAGTCGCTCCCGGTGGTCCTGACCTGCGACGCATCTCCCTACAGGGTGGGGAAGTCCTGGGCCACAGGTTGCTGGACGGCCGGGAGGTCCCAGTTACCTATTATTCATGGACCTTGCCATTGGCAGAGTGCAATTATGCACAAATTGACAAGGAGGTGCTGGCGATAGTGGCGGGTGTTAAAAAATTTCACCACTATCTCTACGGGTGGCACTTTATGGTGGTGACCGATCATAAGCCCCTCCTCGGCCTCCTGGCCCCGGATCATCAGACGCCCCAGATGGTCTCTCTCAGAGTCCTGTGTTGGTCCATTTTCCTGGGGGGCTATGCCTACGTGCTCGTCCATCAGCCAGGTAAAGCCATGGGGCAGATGGATGCCCTGAGTCGCCTCCCTCTGCCCGCTGTGGACCCTGATCCTGCCCCAGCCCATGGGGTCACCCTCATGGAACCCCTTCCAGACTGGCCTGTTCATATCCAGGAAGTCACCCACCTTATGGCCAGGGACAAGGTTCTCTGTCGGGTCTTGGACTGGGTGGGGAAGGGTTGGCCTACAGCCAAGGAAGGCCCCAAGTTCATGCCGTTCGTCTCATGGAAAGACGAATTGTCAACATACAAAGGTTGCCTGATGTGGGGAGGTCGAGTGGTGATTCTGGCCCCACTCCAACAACAAGTCCTAGCAGCACTACACGAGCACCACCCCGGGGTGGTGAGAATGAAGGCGTTGGCAAGAAGCTACATCTGGTGGCTGGGACTGGACCAGGACATCGGCAACAAGGTAAAAAGTCTGCCAAGCCTCATGCCCTGACCCACCCAGGGCCCCGGAGAGGGCATGGGAATCCTCATATCAACCCTGGTCCCGGCTCCACCTGGACTTTGCTGGACTGTTCCAGGGACAGTTGTTTTTTATTCTAGTGGATGCCTACAGTAAGTGGCTGGAGATAGTACCTGTATCGTCAACCTCTTCGAAATCTGCCATCAAAGCCATGTGACAGATCTTCAGTGCCCAGGGCATCCCCAACACCCTGCTGACGGACAACGGAATGGCCTTCACATCCAGAGAGTTCCAGGAGTTCACCAGCTATTAGGGAATCTGCCACGTCCGCTCAGCCTCATTCCACCCTGCCACCAATAGGCAGGCCAAACACATGTTGCGGACAGCAAAAGATGCACTCTGCCAGCTAGAAGCGATAGACTGGGACTATAAGATGGCATCCTCACTCTTCAGTCAAAGAACCACCCCCCACACAACCATGGGGCGCAGCCCAGCTGAACTGCTCATGGGCAGACGTCTCACAAGACGGCTGGACCGCCTCCACCTAGATCATGCACCTGAGCAAAAGCCCAAAATAGAATCACTGAAAGCTGCCCAAGGTTTCTTCCTGGAGGACCCAGTGTACACATGGAACTTTACCAAAGGGCCCCCTGGATCCCGGCTAGGGTGGTGAGAGTCAGGGGCCCCCACTCCTATGAGGTCTCCTGCAAGGACAGCCAAATCCTCCATCGCCACATCAACCAACTCCGTTGGTGGA
Organism: Gekko gecko; assembly: GCA_029375565.1. Classification (NCBI taxonomy): domain Eukaryota; kingdom Metazoa; phylum Chordata; class Lepidosauria; order Squamata; family Gekkonidae; genus Gekko; species Gekko gecko. The sequence continues at coordinate 86,716,852 of JAPDNY010000006.1, forward strand.
CGCTGCTACTGGATCTGGAGGACACTGAGGAACACAAGACTACTGAGCAACCAGCCACGAACCCTGTTCCACAGGATGCAGTTCCCAGCCTGTCGACCGCCGGCCAGCTGCCGGAACCAGCCGAAGCACTCAGTGACTACGCCCCATCTGCAATCGCCCCACTGCCACCGGCCAGCACCCCGCCAAGGGCAGTGGTGCCAGCTCTGGTCCTGGTTGCGATGGGGCTCCGATGCTCCACACAGGAACGTAAGACACTGACGTATCTCAAGGACTTTGTGTGTGGGTGTCTCTGGACCAAGGGGGAGGGGTGTAATGTACTCGGTCTTGACCGCATGGCACCCAGAGGGCTCCATGCAGTCCTGCTAACCTTGGGGCTTCACTCCAGCAAACCATGGACTAGCAGATCCTAGCCCACACCAATAGGAGGGCTAGGCTCCCGGTCAAGCCAATGGAACTCTTGGCCATTGTAAATAGCCTATGACAGAGTGTGGGTGTGTTTTGGGGTGTGAGTTTTTACAGAATATAAACTGGCCTGCGAGCTGGCTAAAGTTGTCTTGTTCCTGATCTTGAAATAAAAGTATGAGAGCTGAAATCACTCATCAGTCTCAATACTTTTCATACAACATTATACAAAGATATAGCAACTGAGGGACCCTGGGGCAGGAAACATTTGCGCAAGAATCATACAACTGTCAGCTTCATATATTTCAAAAAATATAATTGTAAAATATAGTATAAGTTGCAAACATTGGTTTGTCACCATACAGTGTGACATAGTATTATGAAACACAGCTGAATTTGCAAAAAGACAGAGAATCAATCAAAACTTAATAGCTGCCTCCTTAGATCAGATCAAGGTTTTGTCTAGTCAGTCATTCCATTTCTAAGAGCAATCAGACAGATGCCTCTGGGAAGCTCTCAAGCAGAGGAAGGCCCACTCTTTGTCTCCATTACTGTAGAATATACTACTTCTCACACTGCAGGTTCCATTTAGCTAACAGGCATTTACAGAAGTTCAGTGACAATCAGAGCGGGAAAGTAAACATGCTGCTTGACTCAAAGAGGGTATAATCATATTTAACATAAATGGTGCCATGGGATGGTGCAAAAAGCAACCCCCTTTTACACTGTTGCATATCACTGTCCTGTTGCAAACTTCTGGGTATATGCAAAACCTGATCATTGATGCTTCAGTATGGGCATGCTAGATTGTTAGGGGTGTGAACTACATGTATTTGCCAGTGTAGTGCTCAAACCAGTTTTGGCTTGAAAAAATATGAAAAAACCCAGCTAGAAACAGGAACAACAGTTGAAGACAGCTGGCAAATTTACTAAGAGTTTCCTTGGGGGAGCTACATTTTGAAGACACATTAGGACTTGACACTGTCATGACTCTAGAATTGCTTGTCTGTCCCTTGGGCGATATTTGCTGAACCTAGACATTGGTCCCCTCTTGGATGCACACCTTAACATTGTGAGGGGTTGTGTGTGTCAGTGAAGCTCAGAGCAATACTGTAAGGAATTTAGATTCTGTCAAAAGGCTAAACTCCTAGCAGAGTCAATCAAGGTGGAATGGTCACAGCTGAGACAGACTAAGATGCATCCACTCTCTTCAGGAATCAATAGCCACATTGGCAGAAGACAATAGGCAGTTCCAATAGTGATGAGGATGGACTAAACTTTGAAAGGTAGCTACTGGATGGCAGCAGTAGTGGAAGGTGACACTGGCAGAAGATCTTTAATAGACAATGACAGTGACACTTCAGCTAATCCTAGTTATTACTGCACAGAGGAAGACAATGGTAAACCACTTCTGATCAATGCATACCTTGAAAACTATGATAAGACTATCCAAAACAAAAGAAGATATAGTGCTGGAAGACAGGACCCCAAATTGGATGGCACTCAATCAGCTACTGCAGAAAAACTGAGGACAAGAACATTATTCTTTATGATGTAACTGGACCAAAGCCAAAAGGCTGTTCAGTTGTAGACATGAATGGATGGAAAAGGAAAGCCTAAAGATGCTCAACACATAATGGGAACATGAAACATGAGAAGTATGAATCAAGGTAAATTAAAAATCATAAAACGAGAAATGGAATGTTTAAACATTGCAATCCTGGGAGTGAGTGAACTAAAGCGCACTGGATTAGAACATTTTCAGGCAGAAAATTACGAAATGTTTTACTCTGGAAATGACAAACACAGAAGAAGTGGAATTGCTCTAATAGTGAGGTGAGATATAGCACAGGCAATCAGGGGCTATAATGCAAAGTCTGACCAAATAATATCAGATTTCATGGAAAGCATATTAACATAACTATCATTCAAGTTCATGCTCCAAGTACAGATGCTGAAGAGGAAGAAATTGAAAGCTTTTATGCAAGTGCCCAGGAAGAAATTGACCACATGCCTAAGCAAGATGTGCTAATAATCACAGGTGACTGGAATGCAAAAGCAGGAAACATTAGAATCAAATTCAGGGGGTCTTTTTTTGGGGGGAGCGCACCAGAGCGCCAGGGAGATCAGGAGCCAAGCCTGGCCCCCAGCCGGTGTCCAGGAGAGTCTTTCAGGCAGCCGAATGTCAATTTCAGCTCCATTATATCCTATGGACCATTGAAGTCAATGGTGAAAACATAGGGTATATTCTGGGGGCTGGAGGGGAGGGGTTCGAGGGAGAGGCTCCAAACTCACAGGGTAGATGATGGAGCCTCTTCCCAAGATACCCACCAAGTTTCAAGAACATTGGATCGGGGGTCCAATTCTATGGGCCCCTAAACAGGTTGCCCCTATTCCCTCCATTGTTCTCTATGATGGGAAAAAATTAACTATTTTCCCACCATAGAGAACAATGGAGGGAATGGGGGCAACCTGTTCGGGGCCCATAGAATTGGACCCCCGGTCCAATGTTCTTGAAACTTGGTGGGTATCTTGGGGAGAGGCTCCAACAGCTATCCTGTGAGTTTGGAGCCTCTTCCTCGAACCCTCCCCTCCAGCCCCCAGAATATACCCTATGTTTTCACCATTGACTTCAATGGCCCATAGGATATAATGGGGCTGAATTGCCGCCAAATTTCTTTCATTCCCTCCTTTCCTTCTTTCTTTTTCCTCTTTCCCTCATTCTTCTCTTCTCTTTCTTTCCCACCTTCTTCTCTTCTCTTTTTTCCTCCTTTCCCTGTTTCCCTCCTTCTTCCCTCTCTTTCTTTCCCTCCCCTTTCCTTCTCTTTCTTTCCCTCTTTCTTTCACTCTTTCCTTCTCTCTACTCTCTCTCTTTCCTTCTCTCTTTCCTCCTTCTGTGGCCCAACTCTCATGACAAGGAGTTTAAACTTTAAACCCCTTCTCTCTTAGCTCCCCCACCCAGGCCAGCTGGGGAAGGGAAGGGGAGGCTTTTGAAGATGCCGCCCCCCCTTTTGCTTCCCCTTCTTACATCACTTCCGGTGATGTCAGGGGGCATGGCATATGCTAATAGCCTAATAGCTCATTAGCATACCATATGGTAATGAGCTCCTGCAGCTGTTCTTCTACGAAAAGACCCCTGAATATTGTTAAAAGCTAGAAGCATGAAATGAAGCAGGAAAGTGATTAATAGAATTCTGTGAAGACAATAATTTGTAGGGATGACTGTTGAAACTTTTTTATATAGATAATTGTTATTATTTTTCAACACATAAGACCAACATCAACAAAAACATATGCAAGACAAAACATTAATCAGGAACACCTTCCATTAATCATGCTTAAACTTTTTATACTACTATCATTTCTTTTTGCACCTATTCTATTACTTTATGCATGCATATATAATATTTACAGTTTATATTTCTATTTGTGGTTTCTGGCGGTTATAGTGTATATCACTTAAGATAGTTCTCAATCCATTTATAAAATCTTGATTATATTTTCTCAAAAGTATCTTCAGACTGTTGAAACTCTTAACATTGCTAAAGATAGAAGAAAAGCAAAAGTAAAAGGTGACAGAAGTAAATTCAGAAATCTAAATGCACTGTTCCAGCAACTTGCACATAGAGATAAAGAGAACTATTATAACAACCAGTGTAAATAAATAGAAGAGGACAACAAAAAAGGAAGAAAAAGAGATCTATTCCACAAGATCCCTGATATCAAATGGAAATTTAAAGCACAGTTAGGCATGTTAAAAGATCGACTGAACAGAACAGGAAAAAAAACACAGCTCATACCCTTACACTTCAGAGATTGTCACCTAGCCAAATCCAAGACAACATGAGAATGCATAATATGGACAAGAAAACTAAAGTGTTTCAGTGTGAAAACACAGCAGGGTCAGAAGAGGTAATTTTTAAAAAAGCATATAAATGGGAAAGTGTAAGAACCAGATAGCACTCTAGAGGAGAACTTTGCTGTTGTACACTTCTGGTGACCATTATATTGTTATATGGTTGAGAGTTTGGATTGGATCATATGATTCCCTTGCCCTTCCACTAAGTCTTAAGTGTTCCTCCATCAGGAAAATTCACTAAAGGAAGGGTTTCTCCCAGAAAGGAAGACTTAGCATAGGGATCCAGCTAAAAGGAAGGGAATCAAAAGCTCCAGTGCTTTGAATTAAGAACCCTTACTGTATGTTATTGATTAATGTACATGCCTATTTTTTCATACCATGACCCACAAAATGATCCTAGCATGTTCCTCTCTAGATTCATACTTTCTTTAACAGTATTGCCAAAGTTATCTTGGAAGATGATCTTATGTGCTTTAATTGTTACTATATATTTAAAGACAACTGAATATTGAGGTGCCATAAATCTTGAAAGCCATCATAAAATGGAACAATATAACAAGACTTGACCATACACACATCATATACCCACTAATCACTGAGTAGATGTTTTATTTTACAGGTATTATAATGAAGTCAAAAAGAACCTGAACAAGCTCACATTGTGGAACATAGATGGTCTTTTGATAACCAAGTCATGGTCACAGAACAAAATGGGTTTTCAAAAACATAGTATCCTTTCATTAAACTACCCTAATGATGTAGCCACCAATTTCTACTTAATCCCTTACGAACTAACTTTTGCATGAGAATATTTGTTAGCTTTGATCAGATTACTTTTAGAACTTCTTAACATGCATATTTTATTGTTGCTGACATTTTTATAAACTTTTGATCTGCCAATTTAAAAAAAACTACACAGAAACCTAAACTTAAAAATAATAATTTGATGAATGAATTATGTTTGTTTACGGTCAAGCCACTATATAATTAGCACCAAATGGAGCAAAAGAAAAGAGCTTACCCTTTTGAAAGTGAAAATATATCTCCGACTCCTAAGCAGTCCAAATTAGAAGACTTTTACACCCCAATAAAACTATCAAACAGATTTGAATGTCTGGAGCCAGACTGCTCTTATATCCAGGCTACCTTCAAGAAAGCCCAGAATTGCAACCTATCTCCCCATTCAGCCAAGTGCTCCAAGGAACTGGAGCTGCTAGCACAGCATACAACTCTGGTTGCACAATCCCTACAAACTATTTTCACTCAGTTAGAAAGAATTTTATCATTGTTGGAGATGGGCAGAAATTTTACAACTAAAAGCACAAAGTATGCTCATGAAACAATCAGACCTGACTGTTGTGTTCCAACAAAGACCGCACACGTGGTTGCTCTACACACGTGGTCAGGCAAATAGCCAGATCTTCGATCCCAGGAACAATGGGCACAGAGGATCCTAGTAGCTGCCTATTGGCTGACCAGGATGCTAGAGGAACCCTATCAGATGTAGAATTATGTAAATAAGCCAATCACAGGTGTAGGGGCATTTGGGTGGAGTTGTTTGTTGTGCATTTAAGCAGCCCTCGGGCTTGCCCTGTATCTCACTTTCTGAAATCATTTAGTAAAGGTATGAGCTGAAATCACTCAATGATGCATCAGTCTCAGTACTTTACACTGATGGAGACAGGAAGGCAGAGATTATAAATACCGCTACAAAGCCCATAGCTCTTGAAAACAAGCTGGAGGTTCATAAGAAAAAGGGAAACTATTTTTCCTTGTTCTATGATCCAAAAAGTATTGTTGTTAATGTTCTGCCACTGAGGGGGAGATACATAGACTGGAGTTCCAAATGGAAGGCAAAAGGCCATTTGGCTTCCCTCCTCAGGTCAGCTCCTGGACGTATTGATTTTGCTCAAGTGGAAAGATTGAAAGGTCCTGTACGCCACAAACGTTTTTACTTCATTTTTATACAGATAAAACTCCCTCATATTTATTTGCCCATGCCACCAGATATGATGGGCTAGGGATTAAACTACAAAGACATTTTAAAAACTCTGTAATATGGAGGATAATCCCGAAAACAAGACCCACAGGATGTGAAAAGGCCAACAAAAACCATCCTCTGGAGATGGTAGTGAAATCTGCAAATGCTTCAGCAATTCTAGATCATCCAACTCTCCCAAATTTACACTCTGCATTAATGGCAATGGACATGGAGATTGTTAACCTTACAAATAGCTCTGACAAATTGCACCCATTGCCAGGGGATAGCCAGAATGATCAAAAAAACCAAGACTCCAACTGGCTGGATGTTGAATCTCTCTTATTAATGTCCTTTGCAACTTTGCCAGTACGTGATCAAGATGTCCTGACAGATCTTCTAGATCTCCTGGTATCCACCTTGAAGGGTTTAAAAAGACCTACTGAGGACAGGGAGTGGGAATCAGATGACAAATTTAATACCACCACATTATGGAAAACAGTAGATGAAGGGACTTCCTACCATGAGAACCAACCATAATAATCAACAGAGGAAATTCTAACTCGAATTTGATTATTCCATCTGATAATCCTGAAGTCTGCATGATAACAGAGCCCTCCTCCCCACTTGCTGGAGAAAAGTGCCCCTGACTATCTTCACTGCAATATAAGGGGCCCCCAAAGAAGCCACTTGAAATTTTGTCCTGGAATGTAGCACGGTGGTTGCAATGCCTCTACTCATATATAGGTCCCTTTTTTTCAATGTGGTTTTGATATTATTATTCTACAGGAGACATGGTAGGTGGAAACCTTACATTTAGATGGATACTACTCCTATAATTTAGCGGCTACGCCAGGAAAAGACCCAGGAAGATTAAGGGGAGGGCTGGGTATTTTTATTTCTAACTCTCTTAAGGCTCAGTGCATATTGAAACCCTCCTTGGACTGCTTAGCCATGGCTTTATTGGTGAGATGGGAGAAGGGAAATATAATTATAGTAAATGCTTACCTCCTACCTCTGCTGTGTCCTAAGATCAGGAGTCTGAGCTGGCGAAATGCAGCCAAGCTCTGCTCTCTGAGAACAATAGGGACTAGGCTCCTGAGCTCGCCAGTAAAGAACCAATGGCAGCATTGGTGGGCGATTCAAACCCGCCAATAGGAATGTGGGGGCGTCCCCCCCCTTACTGTATATAGTTGGCCTCCGGCCGTTAGTGCATGTCTTTTTCTTGTGTGAAGTATGAATAAATGCGTCTTCTCTTATGTCGTCGTCCGAGTCATGAGACACAAAACCCAGTACTTTACAGTGGCGACGAGGATGGGATTTCAACGCCTTCCCTGACTCCATGAGCGACGAAGAGGACAACAAGGCCACCCCCCGAGCGCCGCATCACTGACCCCGAGAGCAGCACCGCACCGCTCGCCGAGCATCGCATTGCTGACCCCGAGAGCAGCACCGCACCGCTCACACCGGCGCACGCCTACCCAGACGGAGCTATGGCCGCCACACATGTAATACTCGAGTGCTTCGATCCATCACAGCCAGAAACCTGGGACGCCTGGGTCGACCAGCTCATAAGCTACATGGAACTCAACGAGATTCGTGACCCGGAGAAAAAACGGTCGCTCCTGCTGAGCTCGTGCGGCACCCAAAAAGTCCGCCTCGCCAAGAGCCTCTTGGTGCCCCGCACGGCCCTGGAAAGCTCATTTGCGGAGATCCTGAACGTCCTCAATGGGTACTTCAGCCCCCGGCCTACCTTCCTGGCCAAGAGGATGGAGTTCCAGAGGCGCGTCCAGGCCCAAGGGGAATCCGCTGCCGCCTTCCTGGCAGCGCTGAGGGCGCTCGCGGTGGACTGCGGGTTCCCGAAGGTGGAAGACAACTTGCTGATGCAGCTCGTGTGGGGCCTGGCGGACTCCAAGCTGCGACGCAAGTTGATTGGCAACCGGCGGCTCACCCTGGACGAGGCCATCGACACCGCAATCGCACACAAAGCCGCCGAAGGGGAACGCCCGGTCGCAGCTGCCCATGCGGTCGGGAGGGGTCCCAGCCCCGGGAACTCAGACACCGAAGAGGTCTACTCCCTCAGACCCCAACACCGCCGGCCGGCGCAGGCCCAGCTGGCCGACAGAGAGCCAGCCAAGCCTTCCGGCAACCGGACCGTGTGCGCCAGCTGCGGGGAAGGCCATGGGAGGAAGACCTGTAAGTTCCGGGACGCTGCCTCTCACGGGTGTGGAAAGCAGGGACACCTCGCACGGGTCTGCCGGTCCAAGGGCCCCCGGAACTTGAGGTCGTCGGCCCCACCACACCGTGCACCATCCACCACCCACGAGATGATGGAAGAGGTCGCCGAGCTGTACCATCTTACACATCAACCGCTACAGGTACTTCGCCTCCCCAACCCCAATCTCTCCTCCACCCCGAAGATCCAAGTAAACGTGCGGATCGAGGGGTCCCCTTGCTGCATGGAGGTGGACTCGGGATCGGCTGCATCCATAATTTCCATGGACACTTTTCAAAAACTTTGCCCGTCCGGGGGACCCCCTCTACATCCATCGCCGCTTAGCTTGGTGGACTTTCAAAAGAACCCTGTCCCCATTCGGGGAGTCGGCACTTTCCGAGTGCAATACCGGGACTTTGAGGGGAACTTGGACTTGGTGGTGGTAGAGGGAAACCTTGTGAGTCTCCTGGGGCGAGCGTGGTTTGAGGCCCTAGGCATTACGATTGGGGGACTGAATACGTGTGGGACGCGGGACTGGGGGGCGGTATGCAAGGAATTCCCCGAGGTCTTTGATGGGAAGCAGAGGTGTTATAAAGGGGCCCCGGTGTCGCTTCACTTAGATCCAACGGTGACGCCCATCCGGCGGCACTTCCGCACCATGCCCCTGGCCCTCCACCCTAAAATAGAGGCAGAACTGGACCGGTTGGTGGCCCAGGGAGTCCTAGAGCCCGTCCCTAATGCACATTGGGAGACCCCGATTGTGACACCCGTGAAGCCGAACGGGGAAATCCGCATCTGTGCGGATTACAAGTGCACGATTAACCAGGCACTTCAGGTGCACGCATACCCCGTCCCCGTAGTCAGCCACGTCTTGGCCACACTGGTGGGGGCACGCATATTTGGAAAGCTGGATCTCGCCCAGGCATACCAGCAACTCCCTGTGGATGAGGCCACTGCCGAGGCACAAACCATAGTAACCCACCGGGGGGCCTTCAGGGTGAAGCGGCTGCAGTTTGGGGTCAGTGTGGCCCCAGGGATCTTCCAGAACCTAATGGATGATTTGTTAAAAGGGATCCCTGGCGTGACACCGTTCTTCGACGACGTCCTCATCGCCTCGGCCACCCCGGAAAGTTTCGCCACCCGCCTCCGAACGGTCCTGGGTCACTTCCAAGCCGCGGGGCTAAAGGTGAAATGGAAAGTGCCTCCTCGGGGTGCCGGAGGTGGAGTTCTTGGGGTACCGGGTCGACGCAAAGGGCCTGCATCTGGCGAGGGACAAGGTGAAGGCCATCGTTGAGGCCCCTGCCCCGAAGTCCAAGGTGGAGCTCCAGGCGTTCTTAGGCCTCCTGAACTTTTATCACGCCTTTCTCCCACACAAAGCCGCCGTGGCGGAACCCCTACACAGACTGCTGGATAAGACAATGCCTTCGGCATGGGGAGCGAGGGAGGAGGCGGCATTCCGGGGGGTTAAGACAATATTGATCTCGAATGCTGTACTTGCCCACTTTGACGAAAAGCTCCCGGTAATCCTCGCATGCGATGCATCGCCGTATGGGGTCGGGGCGGTCTTGGGCCACAAACTACCGGACGGGAGGGAAGTTCCGGTGGCTTACTACTCCCGCACGCTGTCCCCCGCGGAGCGTAACTATGCACAAATAGACCAGGAGGGCTTGGCCCTGGTGGCGGGGGTAAAAAAATTCCACAACTTCGTGTATGGGCGGCCCTTCACGCTAGTAACCGATCACAAGCCGCTCCTGGGACTGTTAGTGGCAGACAAACAAACGCCGCAGGTACTGTCGCCCCGGGTGTTGCACTGGTCCTTGTTCTTAGCGGGCTATCAGTACCGGTTGGAGCATCAGCCGGGCAAGGCGCTGGGTCATGCCGACGCCCTTAGCCGCCTGCCGCTGCCACAAACGGGAGAGGACCCGGCTCCAGCTCCCATGGTATTGTTGATGGAGGAGCTTCCCAATCCCCCCCCCTGCAGGCTGCAGACGTGGCCGCCCACTCGTCCCAAGATCCCATTATCTCCCGGGTCCTAAACTGGGTGGTGAGGGGATGGCTGGCGGAACTGGCCGGGCCGGAGTTCACAGCATACAAAGCCAGGAGGGAAGAGTTATCCGCCTTGAAAGGGTGCTTACTATGTGGGGACAGGGTGGTCATCCTGGGGCTCATGAGACAAGGGGTTCTAGAAACGCTTCACGAGGCCCACCCTGGCATTGTACGAATGAAAGCTCTGGCAAGGAGCTACGTGTGGTGGCCCGGGATAGACTCAGAAATTGAGACCTGGGTCCGGGGGTGCACACTGTGTCAGGAGATCTGCCCCAATCCCCCAAGTGCGCCAACCCAAAGCTGGGAGTCCACCCACAAGCCGTGGTCACGCTTACACGTAGACTTTGCCGGGCCATTCCAGGAGCTCCAGTTCTTGGTGACGGTAGACTCCTACTCTAAGTGGGTAGAAATAAGTCCAGTGTCTACCATCTCTGCTAAAGCGGCAATAAGGGCCCTGCGCAAAATATTCACTACGCACGGCTTGCCAGACACGATCGTGTCGGACAACGGGGCCGCGTTCACCTCTGCTGAGTTCCAAGCGTTCCTCGCAAGGAACTTAATCAAGCATATACGATCTGCGACCTTCCACCCGGCAACAAATGGACAGGCAGAGAGGACAGTCCGCACCGCCAAAGAAGCCCTGAGCTGCATAACCGAGGGGGAGTGGGAGTTCCGGCTGGCCCGCTTCCTCCTCACACAGCGCACCACCCTGAACCCCATCTCCGGGCATTGCCCCGCAGAACTATTGATGGGCCGCCGCCCCACGACCCTGTTAGACAGGCTCCACCCGGACCGAGCCCCAGAGAGAAAGCTGGTTGAAACCCGGGAGGCGCCCAGGAGCTTCCTCCCAGGGGAACCTGTCTACTTTAGGAATTACGGGGCGGGGCCTCAGTGGCTGGCCGGTCGCATTCTCAAACCCACCGGGCCAGTTTCATATGAGGTCCTGGCAGACGGGGACCGGGTCCTCCGTAAGCACATGGACCAACTCCGGAGGCGGCAAGACCCCGGCACAGGGATCCAGGCCCCGCTACCAGAATACACCGCGGCCGCCCCAGCATCCGATTGGCTGCAGGCACCACCAGCGGAGCAAGTGCCTGAAAGACCGCGGAGCCCGGAGGGGGTCCCAGAGCAAGCCGAGCCGCCGCCATCACTGCTGCTGCCGCCGCCGCTGCCGCCAGAAATCCAAGCTCCTAGTGCGGGAGGACCACCCGAAGGGGGGCCCGCCAGTCCGGTGCCGCCCCCCCGAAGATCATTAAGAGAACGGAGGCCACCAGCCTACCTAAAAGACTACGTCACCTGATAGGAGACAAACTATGGGGGGAGGGGTGTTGTGTCCTAAGATCAGGAGTCTGAGCTGGCGAAATGCAGCCAAGCTCCACTCTCTGAGAACAATAGGGACTAGGCTCCTGAGCTCGCCAGTAAAGAACCAATGGCAGCATTGGTGGGCGATTCAAACCCGCCAATAGGAATGTAGGGGCGTTCCCCCCCCTTACTGTATATAGTTGGCCTCCGGCCGTTAGTGCATGTCTTTTTCTTGTGTGAAGTACGAATAAACGCGTCTTCTCTTATGTCGTCGTCCGAGTCATGAGGCATGAAACCCAGTACTTTACACCTCTATCGAAAAAGTCGCTCATTGAGGAAAACTGGATAGCATTATATAACTTTATTACAGACCTCACTCTTGAACATCCAGAAGCCCAAATTTTATTGGCAGGTGATCTAAATGCTTGCTTGGGACAAAATGATGCTGTACTGGCATCTGAATTTAACTTCCTAATAGAGAAGCAGGAACAGGATCAGATGGGATTACCCCTTATGCGTACTTCTAAAGACTGTGGAGTGAACTTTGGAGGGGTTTGTCTAACTAAATTGGCACAAAGAAAACAGCTTTATACCTTAAATGGAGCCTTTTATGGTGATCATCCTGGGGAATATACCTTTGTAGCAGGAAATAAAGCGAGCTCCATTGATCATATGCTGGTGTGCAATATATTACTCCCTATGATCAAAACCTTCCAGGTACTCTCATACCTGGAAGATGACCTTATGTTTACAGATAGATCTTCCTCTGAACTCAAACCAATACCCTCCACAAGTAGAATGTCAAGGGGAAAGATTAAGATGGGCCAGTGAATTAGATAAAAAAGTAAAAGAATGTTTAACATCTGAAAAATTGCAGAAATATACATCAACAATTATAAATCCTGACACAATTCAGGACCTCTTAACAGACTATCAGACTCTCATTCTGGATCTCAATTCTATTCTGACAGCCTCGGTAGGGAATAGATCACATCAACATCATAGAAATGACAAACCTTGGTTTGACTCAATGTCGCCATGCAAAAAAGGAACTAAAAATAATTTGATGTGATTCTCCCTTTTGGTCTACAGTGGTATTTAGAATTACTTCCATCATCATTTCCAGTAGAACTGAGTAGTTAATTAGAACTTTTAATGACAAAATAACCACTGATAACCCCTTTTAACCCTTGTTTACATGTCTAGGCCATTCAGACTTAATTTTTTGAAAATATTGCTCAAAAGCTGTATTAAAGGTATAACACTATATTCCAATGCTGAAATAGCTCATTTGGGTATGGAAAAATCAGCATCAGGTGAAAGTCTTCTTGCAACAATACCAGTATATGAAAAGTCACTATTAGAATGATGCACATATGGGCAAATTTGTTGTTGTTTTCATGATCTTTTGCAATGTGTTTGCTGGTTTCCACAGCCTTATTTAAATTCAAGCAAAAACCTTTTTGCACCAGCTCTGTAGGATTTCATTTGCAAGTTGTACATTTAATTCTCCATAGCAGATGGTGATGAGTGGGTGTCATGCTGTATATTTGCAACAGATTCCTTATCCTACAAAATTAATTAAGTGCTTCATACAGAAACTTAAAATCAACATTGTATTATTTGTTAGCACTAATGATTTTAAAGGCATATATAGCACAAACTTTGTTTGAATGTTTTATTTAATAAGTAAATAAATGTAGTCATGATTTCCAGGCTGAAAGCCTATTGCTGTTGTAAATTTGAAATTTTCTTGTAAATAACTGTCATATTTTGGGTCTGAGCATTAGTTTCTCCAGATGTTGCTATGGAGGTTGCTAAGGAAATTAATCAGGGTTCAATTATACACAGTACAATGGAAACCTCAGATGCTTATGCAAGTTTCTATATCCTACAGAGATCTCTGAGAAAAAGAATCCAAACAAATTTAAAAAACAAGACAATCTTAAGCTTTTTGTATAGAACTTAAACATGCTTATAAACATTTGGAGTTTCTCAGTTCAACATGCCTGGTTAAAAGCACTGACATACTATCAGGCTGTGGGCAGCATATTTAACTCAAGGGCATGTCTCCAACCTTGGCAGACATTACATATGTTAGACAAACCATACCCAAAAACAAGAAAATTGCACTGCATAAGAACATAAGAACATAAGAGAAGCCAATGTTTAATCAGGCCAACGGCCCATCTAGTCCAACACTCTGTCACACAGTGGCCAAAAATACCAGGTGCCATCAGGAGGTCCAGCAGCGGGGCCAGGACACTAGAAGCCCTCTCACTGCTGCCCCCCCCCAGCACCAAGAACAGAGTGCATCACCCGCCCCAGACTGAGAGTTCACATCCATACCCTGTGGCTAATAGCCATTGATGGACTTTTGCTCCAAATGTTTATCCAATTCCCTCTTGAAACTGTCCATGCTTGTAGCTGCCACCACCTCCTATGGCAGTGAATTCCATATGTTAATAACTCTTTGGGTGAAGAAGTACTTCCTTTTATCTGTTCTAACCCGACTGCTCAACAATTTCATTGAGGGCCCATGAGTTCTTGTATTGTGAGAAAGGGAGAAAAGTACTTCTTTCTCAACCTGCTCTATCCCATGCATAATCTTATAAACCTCGATCATGTCACCCCTCAGCCATCATTTCTCCAAGCTAAAGAGCCCCAAGCGTTTTAACCTTCCTTCATAGGGAAAGTGTTCCAACCCTTTTATCATTCTAGTTGCCCTTCTCTGCACTTTTTCCAATGCTAAAATACCTTTTTGAGGTGTGACGACCAGAACTGTACACAGTATTCCAAATGAGGTTGCACCAATGATTTATAAAGGGGCATTATGATATTGGCTGATTTGTTTTCAATTCCCTTCCTAATAATCCCCAGCATAGCGTTGGCCTTCTTTATTGCAGTTACACACTGTCTAGACATTTTCGAGTTATCCACTACGACTCCAAGATCTCTCTCACTCAGTCTCCGCCAGTTCGGACCCGATCAGCATGTATTTATAGTTAGGATTTTTGGCTCCAATGTGCATCACTTTGCGCTTGGCCACATTGAACCCCATTTGCCACGTTGATACCCACTCATCCATCCTCGACAGATCCCTTTGCAGTGCCTCACAATCCTCCCTGGTTTTCACCACCCTGAACAACTTCGTGTCATCTGCAAATTTAGCCACTTCACTGCTTACTCCCAATTCTAAAACATTAATAAACAAGTTAAAAAGTATCGGACCAAGTACTAATCCCAGTGGTACCCCACTGCTTACCATCCTCCACTGAGAAAGTTTCCCATTTATACTCACTCTCTGTTTTCTATTTATAAGCCAGTTTTTGATCCACAAGTGGACTTGTCCTTTTATCCCATGACTATTGAGCTTACTTAGGAGCCTTTGATAAGGAACTGTATCAAAAGCTTTCCGGAAGTCAAGGTAAACAACATCTATTGGGTCCCCCTTGTCCACATGTTTGTTCACTCCCTCAAAAAACACTAACAGGTTAGTGAGACAAGATCTTCCCTTACAGAACCCATGCTGAGTCTGCCTCAATAGTTTGTGTTCATCAATGTGCCTACTAATTCTTTCCTTAATAATAGTTTCCACCAACTTACTCGGTATCGATGTCAGACTGACTGGCCTGTAATTTCCTGGGTCTCCCCTGGAGCCCTTTTAAAAGATGGGAGTGACATTAGCTACCTTCCAGTCCTCAGGAATGGAGGCAGATTTTAAAGGAAGGTTACATATTAATGTAAGGAGATCCACAAGTTCACATTTGAGTTCTTTCAGAACTCTCGGATGAATGCCATCCGGGCCTGGTGATTTATTAGTTTTTAAATTGTCCATCAGTTGTAGGACTTCCTCTCTTGTCACTTCAAACTGATTCAGGTCTTTCAAACCCCCTCCCGAAATCAGTGGTTCGGGAGTGGGCAAGCACTTGTCATCTTCCACAGTGAAGACAGAGGCAAAAAATGCATTCAGCTTCTCAGCCATTTCCCTATCACCCTTCACTACTCCTTTTACCCCTTGGTCATCCAAGGGCCCCACTGCCTCCCTAGCTGGTTTCCTACTTCTAATGTATTTGAAGAAAGTTTATTGTTGGCCTTTATGTTTTTTGCAATATGCTCCTCATATTCCCTTTTTGCTTGCCTGATCACAGACTTGCATTTTATTTGTCACAGCCTGTGTTCCCTCACTGAGACTAGCTTTCCACCACTTAAAGGAATCCTTCTTACCTTTTACAGCTTCTATTACTTTATTTGTTAACTATGCAGGCTTTTTTCTATACCTATTTGTGCCTTTCCTAACCTGCGGTATATATTTTTTCTAACCTCCTAGGATTGTATTTTTAAATAGTCTCCAAGCTTCCCCAATGGTTTTGACCTTCTCCACTCTTCCTTTCAATTTCTTTCTCATATGTCCCCTCATACCAGAGAAGTTACCCCTTTTAAAGTTAAAAGTGGTTGCGTCAGTCTTTTTGTCCAACTCCCTATTTATACAAATGTTAAACTCAGTGACATTATGGTCACTATTCCCAAGCAGTGCGATCACTTTTATATCTCTCATCAGGTCTTGGGTGTTACTTTGGACCAAATCCAGGATCACCTCTCCCCTGGTAGGATTTGTGACCATCCGTTCCATAGCACAGTCATTGAGAGTGTCTAAAAACTCAATCTCTTTTTCCCGACCATAACTCATATTGACCCAATCAACATGTGGGTAGTTAAAGTCACCTATTACGACATAGTTATTTCGTCTAGCCACTATCTTTAATTCATTCATCATTTTATAATCCTCCTCTATCTTTTGATCTGGTGGGCGATAACAAACTCCCACTGTTAAACCTCCTTTTGGACCCATTATTTCAACTCATAGCATTTCCAGAAGCGAATCCAATTCTCTTACCCTCTCAATCTTACTGGACTGTATACCCTCTCTGACATACCAAGCCACCCCACCTCCAACCCTTTCCCCCCATCCTTCCGATATAATTTATAACCAGGAATCACCGTATCCCACTGATTTTCCTCATCCCACCAAGTTTCTGAAGTACCCACAATGTCTATTTCCTCCCCCCCCCAACGCCAAGCATTCCAACTCCCTGATTTTACCTCAGAGACTTCTAGCATTTGTGTATAAACACTTATAGTTCCCCATGCTTGTTAAGCCCACAACCTTCCTCTTGCTGCCTCGAGACCTGGCCAGGCAGTCCCTATCATTAGCCACAGTCTCAGTGGACAATTGTAATCCATTTCCTCATACAAAAGTAATAGCTACCCCTTCATCTCTTTGAGATGAGCCATCCCGAACCAGAGACTTTTCATCTCCTGTTGGCTTTCCCCCATTATTCAGTTTAAAAACTGCTCTGCCACCTTTTTGATTTTGAGCGCCAGCAGCCTGGTTCCTTCCTGAGACAAGTGGAGACCGTCCCTTTTGTACAGCTCCCTCTTGTTCCAAAAAGCATCCCAGTGCCTAACAAACTTGAACCCTTCCCCCCTACACCATTGTCCCTCCACGCATTGAGACTCCTGATCTGTGCTTGTCTCTCCGGCCCTGCGTGTGGAACAGGTAGCACTTCTGAGAAGACTACCTTGGAGATCCTGGCCTTGAGTTTCCTTCCCAGCAACCTAAATTTCTCCTCCAGGACCTCACGACTGCATTTCCCCACATCGTTGGTTCCGACATGCATCACAACCACTGGCTCCTCCCCAGCTCTATCTACCAGCCTATCTAAAAGACACATAATGTCCACTACCTTTGCACCAGGCAGACAAGTCACCATACGGTCAGTACACGGGTTCGCCACCCAGCTGTCTACCTGCCTAAGGAGCGAATCATCAACTACCAAGATCCCCCCTCCCACCCTTACCAGGGATGGTTCCTTGGTATGAAAGGATACCCATTCACCAGCTGAAGAAGAGATCCCTTCTGAGGGCACATTTCCCTTATCCTTAGCATGGTGCCCCATGTCCCCTTGACCCTCATGCTCCCTGGCAGCAGCGAGGCTGCCAGATCCAGAGTGGGACATATCTAACAAGTCCCTGAGAGTCTTCTCCGTGCACCTATCTGACTGTCTCTGCTTCTCCAGGTCAGTCACCTTGGTCTCAAGGGAGCAAATTTGCTCCCTGAGAACCAGGAGCTCCTTACACTGAGCATACACCCAGGACTCCTGATCAGTGGGCAGATAGTCATTCATGTGACACTCCATGCAATACTTTTATATAATCCCCCTTTTAAAACACTCTGTATTTATGTGGTTCCTGTTGTAGAAGTCTACTTACCTTACTGGGAATCCAAGAACCTAGGCTTTCTGGCTTCTCCTGGGCAACCTACAGAGCCCCTAGTCTAAGAGTACCTAGGTACCAGCCACAGGCCAAGAACCTCACCCTTCAGCTCATGCCTCTTGCAAGCTTCCTGCCTTAAACAGAAGCTTCCCCTAGGAGAGGGTGTGGCCAGCAGCTATTCAAATTCACCCAGGCACTCAGTTACAGGCAAACAATGACCCTTTCACACCCTAACTCGAGCAGCCAGGAGTCTGCAACAACTCACAACTCACCCACAGTCCCCCACACAGTACCTTCTCAGCTAAAGCACCTCAGCTGAAAGTAAAACAAAAAACAAAAAACACTCACCCCTCTAGCAGCTCTAACGCCTTGCTCCTTCTCAGAGCTCAGCTGGGTCACTTTAGGCTAAATTAAACCTCACTTTAGGCTAAATTAAACCTCATGTTTTGTTTGCAGTGAAATCTTACAAATGCATCCTTATACTCAAAGGTATGCCTACAGTCAAATGGTACTTTGTAAAACCTCATTGTTTCCTAATTGCAGTATTTGGCAAAGTTCTATTTCCAGTATACATTCTCCACAATCTGGTAAATAATTTCCTCATGCCCAGCCTGTTCAGTTAAGATTTTCTTCACAAGGCCAATGCTCAGAGCCAGTACCTTAAATGGTAAGGCAGGTGGTGACCAAGAACAAGGTTTTTCCAGTGGTGGCACCTCATCTGTGGATATCTCTGCCTTGAGGCTCACCTGGCATCTACCTTATTCTTTCTTAGTAACAAGGCCAAAACTTTTTTCCACCCAGTCTTTTAATTAAGGCATTTGATCTTTGAAATTTTTACCGTCTGCTTCCAGCTTGAGGACTATTTTATAGTGATCATTTTAGGCTGTTAAATGTTTTAATCAGATTTCATGCCATATTTGGTTAAAGATTTGTTAAATTTGACAATTTTATGTTGTTTTTATTATTTTTTCCAAGTTTACTTTGTGAGCCAATTGGAGCAGATTTTTGTAGAGGTGGTGCATCAATTTTCTAAGCAATCCCAATGCAATAAAACTTAATAGGTAGCTGTACAGAAAACCAACACTCCACGTATATTATCATGATCCCTTTTGTGGCAGCATATTAGAGACAGCTGAACCAACCAGAAGATCTTGATGATATTTTCATACAACAATTACAAAATTCTCACAGAACTAAGTCATTGCAGCAATAGGGGGCTTTGAACTATCTTGACAGTTGCTGGGAATCTTACTGGGCTAGGAACAGGATAGTCAATAAATTCTTATATTGCAGTCAACTTAATTTCCTAGAAGATAGAAGAAGGGGATTTAGTATCCTGGACATAATCCTTACCAACAAAGAAGAACTGGTTGAGGAAGTGAAAGTGGCAAGAGCCTTGGGAGAAAGTGATCATGTCACACTGGAATTTGTGATAGCATGGAATCTGAAAACTGAGCACAGCCAGACATGTACCATGGACTTTAAGAAATGGGAGACAACTAAAGCAAATCTCAGAACAACTGTGTGCTATGTTTCCCCTGAGATTATTCAGAAAGGAGACTTCATTTAAAGTGAAATGCATCTATTATATGTAGTAAATATGTCCATACAATCTGTCATAGGTAAATACAGAAGTCAAAGAATTAATATACGGAAAGTCCAACACTTTTCCTAGGTAATTTTTCTGTGTTTCAAACCTCTGGTTCTTCCTCAGGAACAAAAAACAACTGCTGAGAAACTCATTCCAACTCGTTACAAGATAATGCTTTGGTCCTGATACATTGAAGCAGCCTTTAGGGGTGCTAGTTAAGAGCTAAGGAGACCTTGCCCAGCATTGGAATAAAAGAAAAGCATTACCTTGTAAGGAGCTGGAATGAGTTTCTTAGCAGTTGTTTTTTGTTCCTGAGGAAGGACCAGAGGTCTGAAACACTGAAAAATTACCTAGGAAAAGTGTTGGACTTTCTGCATATTAATTTTGTATATGAATTCTTTGGCTTCTGCATTTACCTATAATGGATTGTATGGACATATTTACTTCACATAATAGATGCATTTCACTTTAAATGAAGTCTCCTTTCTGAATAATCTTGTTGGAAACATAGCACACAGTTGTTTTGAGGTTTGCTGTTCTTTGTAAGACAACTAAAGCAGCCAGTGAGACTCCACGAGGTTATATCTGATCAGCTGAGATTTCTTGAAAGAGCAGAGACAGAAAGAGGGACATATAACCAAGGTCTAAAATATTAGCCCAAACCCATAAGGGTGGTGTCAAGAAGGATAACATCCAAAATAAGCTGAGACTTGCAAGGGATGCCAACAACAGTAAGAGCAACTTGGGCAATGTTCAGAGCAGACAGAGTAAGGAAGAGGTAAGTTGCTACTTGGGAAAGGCTAATTTTTGGAGAACAGAAGAGGTGCCCGAATTTTAGAGAGGAGCAATGATATTCTAATCTTCAAAAAAAGGGGGAAATATGGACACAGAAAAATACAGGACTGCCGGTTTGATGTCAATACCTGGTGGAATTCTATAGCACATTATTAAATGGGCCATCTATGAACATCTAGAGAAGAGTAGGCTGATTATCAGAAAACCAGTATGGCTTTATCATGTCAGTCTAAATTTGTGTCTTTTTAATAAATAGTTTGGTAGACTACAGGAATGTTTTTTACAAAACATATACTGATTTGACCAAAATATCTGAAAATTTTTCCATGATATCCTTGTGGACAAGCCAATTAAACGTGGCAGTACTATTGTTAGGTGGATTTATAGCTGGCTGAAAACTGTACCCAATAGTTGTATACTAATGGCTTCACATCTACACAGAGGAACGTCTCATGTGGAGTGCTGTAGGGCTCTGCCCTAGGCCCTGTGCTGTTCAACATTTTTATTACAGATGTGGATAAGGACTTAAAGAGGGTGCTTGCTAAATCTGTAGATGGCACAAAGACGGAAGGGATAGCTAAGACCATGAAGACAGAGTCAGGATTCAAAATGATTGTGGCAAACTGGAACCATAGGGTGAGAGTGAATTTCACCAAGGAAAATTGTGTTTCCTTTAGGTTAAAAAAAAAATCAAAGGCACACAGAAGAGGGGAGGCCTGACTTGGAAGCAGTACATTTTAAAAAATGTCTAGGTGTCTTAGTTGATCACAAAATGAACAAGAGCCATTAATGTGATAGAACTGCTATTATTCAGATGACAGGAAGTGATCTCTCTGTTCTGCACTGGTCAGACCTCACCTGAAGTACTTTGTCCAGTTATACAGACCACATTTTAAGGATGACATTGACAGAATGGGGTGCCCAGAGGAGGGCAAATGGGATGGGGAAGGGTCTGGAAACCGTCCTATGAGGAAAAGTTGAAAGAACTAGACATGCTTAGCTTGGAGAAGACTATGGGGAGACATCATTGTTGTATTCAAATATCGGAAGGGCTGTCATGTTGAAGAAAGAGCAGACTTGTTCATCCATCTTCTTGTGCAGCCTCACATTAGGACTGTGCCTGCACAGGCCTGCCCTGAAAATGTTATTCTCAAGCCTAAATTTTTCTAGAAGTGGGGTGCCCTGGAGATGATCGCGCATGCATGGGTTTTCCTGCCAAAGTGATGATCTACCTCCCATGGACTGCCCCATTCCCTCAGTTCCTTTCTTGATGCCTTGTGAGTTGGGCAGTCTCTTGCCTTTATAATCAGTTTTTCTCATTACAACTATAAAAAAAGTTATTTGCACTGTTTTCTTTGTCTGGGGGAGGGAGATATTGTCATATCCTGGCAGATTTGCCAAAAATTTACACCCAAGGCATGAGCCAATCAGGCTTCCCAATTTAAAGCTGTGCTCTGTGGAAAAGTGCTGTCTTCTCTCCCTGAAAAGCCAAGCACTAGCCCTCAGTCTACTGCATCTGTACTGACCATAATGCAACAGACCCCAAACCACCCTTGATGCAGTCATTTCCAGCATTGGTTGTGAATGCAACCAAAAAAACCTGCATCGGTCTCTCCTAGCTCTGAACACAGAGGGGAATGGTCTTCATCTCCTCTAAACAGAAGCCCTATTAGAGTTCCAAGCCCCCAACTGAGAAGCATAAAAAGGCTTTGTGGAAGGAAAAATGTATGTCCCGTTCCAAGGAATGTTCATCTGCATCTGATCTGTAGCACATTGTCTCGATACCACCAGGGGTCCCTAGAACACCTTCCCCCCATTTGAGGTTGGCACTGGGATCTCCTTCAGAACCAGAGCAAGTACTCATCACTCCAGCTCCTCCTCCTCCATATCCCATAAGACTGATTGCCCAGGAATCCTGGTGACCTATAGGGCTGGATCAGGCATCAGAATGTATGTCTCCTCAATGCCTCGATACCTGGGAGGGCAGTCAGATGGGTATAGAGGAATAGCAGGAACCACATGAGTACTATGAACCTGAACTACAACACAAGTTTTTGATTGGCTCTCAGTTCCAAGCCTTTGACCACGGGTCGGGCCCATCGCAGCTGAGTCCAGAGACTACATCAGAACCATCCCAATGATGCCATAAATGACCCAGTTCCAATATCCCCTAGCAATAAATGTGGCCACTTTTGATGAGAAACCCAAGGATATGATCCTTAGCTGTCTTTATTCTTCCACTCTTACATTGGTAGCCAATCCTAGAAGGCCTTAATGATCTGACTATCCCAATTTGGAAGAACTCTGCCTCATCTCAGGCAGCTCCTAGAAAACTGGAGAATCTTTATAAAGTGAAGCCTAATACAGATGAATACTTGTTCACCCACCCAGCTCCTTTATTGACCATCATTGAAGAAATGCAGACCCATCATTGACCAGGACAGCATGCGCGCAACACCCACAGACAAGGAAAGCTGCAGACTGGACATGCTGGGGAGAAAACTGCACTCCTTTGCAGCTCTGAATTTCAGGGTGTCTAATTATGAAACCATCATTGGTGGTTATCAGCTTTGTCTATGGGAGAATCTGAATAAAAATTTTGATCAGCTCCCTGAAGATTTGAAGACTATGGCGAACCTTATACATACTGAGGCCATGAAGCAACAAACAAATGCAGGCAGGTATTCAGCCGAGATATTTGCCAGGTCCATGGCTTCCGCCATTGTACTTTGCCATCATTCATGACTCAGAAACACAGCCCTACCCATAGAGACGAGGGTCAGAATGGAGGACTTGCTATTCAAGCAGACCACAATTTTTGCCTAGAACACTGATGAGTTCATTAAGAAGAGCAGACGAACAGCCAAGTTTTTGAGTGTGTACACATCTCTGCCCAATAATGTCCAGCATTACATCCCTAGGCAACAGGGATACCAGAGTCCCTATTATGGAGGGCAACGACAGCATTACCACCAACACCCCTTCACATATCCTACACATCAGTTCCAAACACCTTCTTATGGCAAGCGCCAGGGTACCTCTGGTAACTGTCTTCCTCAACAACATAGGGAATCAGGGCAGCAACAACAGCAGCATTCTACCCCAAAATTATGACTAACTGTCCCAGCAGGAAGTACCATTTTAAACTTTAATAATCATTTGGCACAGTTTGTTGAAAGTTGGCATTGTATTTGTGGGTTTTGTTTGTTATTTCAAATGGTTATAAAATGGGGTTTTTGGAGCAACCACCCCTGTCATGTGCATTATCTGCCAGGGATAACCAGTTTCTTGACCTGCTGACTCATTTATCAGAACTTTTAACTAAGGAAGCTATAGAGGAAGTGTCAGTGGGCCTACACTCCATAGGTTTTTTTCTCACACTTCTTTGTTGTGGATAAAAAAGATGGTGGTCACAAGCCTATCCTGGATCTTAGGGGACTAAATAGACACCTGCATGTATCAAGATTCAGGATAGTTTCTTTGATGTCAGTATTAGAATCTATTTCTGAGAATCTATGCTCCGCTGCCCTGGATCTTAAGGATGCATATTTTCATGTATCCATACATGCAGCTTACCGTAAGTACCTCTGATTTAGGCAGGGTGACAAGGTGTACCAATATATCACCCTACCATTCAGCCTGGCTACCACCCCTAGAGTATTTACTAAATATGTGGCAGTAGTGATAGCCTATCTGCACACTCTACATTGTGCAATTTCCCTGCACCTGGACAACTGGTTACTAGTCTCTCAGGACAGAGAGGAGCTAGTTAGGCGCATCCAGGCACATGCAGAAGCTTAGGTTTTCTGATCAATTGGGAGAAATCACACTTTGAACCAGCTCAGACAGTCCAATTTATTGGGGTATTTCTGGATTCTATACAAGGGAAAGCTTTCCTTCCCAAAGAAAGAGCAGTTAAGATTAAGAGAATGGTGGCTATCGTACAAAGTAAGAGGTTCCAATCTGTACAGTCTATCCAACATTTCCTAGGGCTCTTGGCTGCTGCTACTTTGCTATGCTTCACAAGAGGGACTTACAGTTTTGGTTCCTTAGATATTATAACCCAAATCAGCACACACCAAACACCTGTATCTCAATACTATGATGTGCCCTACATTCTTTTATTATGGTGGTCCCAGGACACTAATTTATTTCTCAGAATGAGTTTTGAGGTTTGGACTTCCCAGATTACTGTTACTACTGATACCTCCCACTTGGGGTGGGGGGCACATTGCCAAGGTCATGGGATCCAGGGGAAATGCCTCCTCTGATCAACACCTCCACATCAGTGTCCTAGAGTTACACACTGTACGTTTGGCCCTAACTGTTTTTGCAGATCTGTTGAGGGGGAAGATGATTCTGGTACAATCAGACAACTTTTCCACGGTATGTTACATCAACAGGCAAGGGGCAGGGGCTCCCTCTGCCTTTGCAGAGAAGCACAAAGATTGTGGGAAGTAGTTATCACACTACAGGAAGTTCCATGAGCTACACATGTAGCAGGTGTGAAGAACGCAGAAGCCAACAGACTCAGCAGACATTTCAGGGGCACCTGTGATTGGACAGTACAGCACAAGTACCTACTGCCTCAATTCCAGCAATGGGGGTTTCCCCAAGTGGATTTGTTCGCATCCCCAATGTCCGCTCAGGCTCCAGAATTTTGCACCTGGGGAGGGGATGGTCCAGGTTCCCTGGGAGACACTTTTCAACTGATATTGTCAGGGCTCCTGTTTTATGACTTCTCTCCTTTTCCTTTGGTGGGGAGGGTACTAGGGAAAATGAAGGTCAACTGGACTAATGCAATACTCATTGCATCCTTTTGGGCCAGACAAATTTGGCTTCCAGAGCTCTTGTACCTGTCCAAGGGGAGATACATGCCACTACCACAGGTCCCAGATTTGTTAACACAGGGCCTCCTATGGCACCCGCATGTGGACAGGTTAAATCTAACAGCCTGAAGGTTAGAGTTCTGAACCACAATTTTTCCAGGGAGGTTTAGGAGGTACTGTTACAGGCCAGAAAGCCTTCTATTCGGTCTTCCAACTACATAAAATGGCGTTGGTTCCAAGACCGAGTTACTCAGCAGTGGCACTGTCTGTTCTCTTGTCAACTTCCCATAATTTTTGAATACCTACCGTTTTTGGTTCGTTTGGGCCTGTCAGTCTCTTCAATAAAGGTTCATTTAACAGCTATATTTGCCTTCCATGACAAGATCGGGGATCACTCAGTTTTTGCAGACAAGCTGACTCAGTGTTTTTTGAAGGGACTGTCTACCATGTTCCCTCCCATACCATCCCTAACTCATCAGTAGTCCTTGTTGCTGGTACTAACCTCCATGATGAAGGCCCCATTTGAACCATTAGCATCATGTTCCTTGACTCATTTGTCATGGAAAGTAGCATTTCTGGTGGCCATTACCTCTGTCAGGAGGGTGAGGGAGATTTCTGCCCACAGGGTAGACCCAGTGTATCTTAAAAATTTTCAGGATAAGGTGGTGTTCCTACCTAAGGTAGTGAGTAGGTTTCATTTAGCTCAGGAGATCTGCCTCAGGAGATTTGCCTCCAAATCCTACTTCCCAAGGGGAGAAAGTATCACACACACTTGATCTCAAAATGGCGCTGCTTTATTATCTTGTCAGAATTAGTATTTTAGGAAGGATAACAGACTTTTTGTTTGCTACTGGGGCCCCCAAAAGTGTAAAGCTTCACCAGTGCAATCACTGTCTAGATGGGTAGTCTTGACTATTAAACAGGCCTATGCATCTGCAGGGATTGCATGTCCATCACAGGTCTGTGCCCATTCAACTAGGTCCCAAAGTCCTTTAGCAGCCTTTTACCACACTATTCCCAATGGATATCTGCAAGTCATCCATGTGGTCTTCAGAGGAGACTTTTGTTTGGCACTATGCATTGGACCTGCAAGCGAAGAGAGATACAGAAGTTGGAAAGGTGGTATTGCATTCTTTATTCACATAAGAGCATCACCCTACCACCATAGGTGAGAGGCATGGTAATGGCCCCAATGTGGGGTTGCATAAGAAGAAGGATGATGAAAACATGGTTGCACTTGTGGGAAACATCGATGTCTTCTGTGCAGACACACATTCCCACCCTCCTGCCCTGCTGTGAGCTCTCTTTTGGTTACTTATTATGCACAATTCCTTTTGTGTATTGTTAGAGCTGATGGTGGCTTGGCAGAAACTGAGGGAATGGGGGTGGTCCATGGGAGGTAGATTGACACTTCAATGGGAAAAATCCATGTATGCTCAATTGCCTCTGCGGTGGACCGCCCCAATTCTAGAAAAATTTAGGCTTGAAAATGTTTCCATGGTAGGCCTGTGCAGGTGCAGTCCCAATGTGTGTCTGCACAGAAGATTTCAATGGTCAACAGTTACAGTAAGTGGAGCCAGTTTGGTGTAGTAGTTAAGTGCATGGACTGTAACCTGGGAGAACTGGGTTTGATTCCCCACTCCTCCACTTGCACCTGCTGGATGACCTTGGGCAAGCCATAGTTCTGTCAGACCTGTTCCTGAAAGAGGAGTTTTCTCAGAGCTCTCTCAGCCACACCTACCTCACAGGGTGTCTGTTGTGGGGAGGGGAAGGGAAAGGAGTTTGTAAGCCACTCGGAGACTCCGAGTGAAGGGCAGAGTATAAATCCAATCTCTTTTTCTCTTCTCTTCTTCTTCTTCTTCTGCAACCATGTTTTCTGTTTTGCTCCAGAGGGTGGAAATTACAAAACAGATTTTTGCTAAATAGAAGAAAAAATCTTTCTAATGGTAAGAACTGTTCAACTGTGAAATAGCTTATTTTGGGAGTTGGTGGGCTCTCCTCTGGGGTTTTTTTAAGCATATTGAGCAATGACTTGATATATATGACCTCTAAGATTCATTCCAGATATAATACTGTATCACTCTACTACCCCAGCTGCAAACCTAGGTCAGTTAAATAGAAAGAAGAATCCCTCCAACTGACTATCTGTGGACTTCAGAAAATCAAGGACTTCAGAATGTCAAAGCTGATATTTATGTTAATTTTTTGTACATAGTACTGATCAAGATGGGTAGCCATGTTAGTCTGTCTGTAGCAATAGAAAAGAGCAAGAGTCCAGTAGCACCTTAAAGACTAACAAAATATACCTGGTAGCTGAAGAAATGAGCAGTGACTCAAGAAAGCACATACCCTGGCCACATATTTTATTATTATTTAAGGTGCTACTGGACTCTTGCTCTTTTCTACTGTACATAGTACTAATAAATAAAAAACACAAAATGAATCCAGAATTGACCAAATACATTGCTAAGCCATCATCATCATCATCATCATTATTAAATACATCACAATAATGTTCCAGCTACGTTGCACTGGAATCTTTGCAAGAAGTAAATACCTATACTAACCTGATATGAGGCAAGGGATTTGTTGTTATTGTTTATCATGCCATCACCTGTTTTACTGGTTTTATTGTTTTATGGATTTTATGCTGTAGCCTGCTCTGAGCCTACTCGTGGGATAGGGCAGGGTATAAATTAAATTAAAACAACAACAACAGTATGGCTTAACGTCAGCCAGAAATTCATGGGAGCATAAACCAGAAAAGATCATGGAGAATGATGAAACAAAGATTCTTTGGGATTTCCAATTGCAAACAGATAAACACCTGAGTATAACACCCCTGATATCACAAGAAAAAATAAGAAATAGGATTTGGATCATTGACACTGCAATCCCAGGAAACAGCAGAATAGAAAAGAAATGAGAAGACAATGAAACACCAAGACCTACAAATAGAGTTAGAGAACTTTTGGAAGAAGGTTACTATCATGTCAGTTCTCATTGGAGCCCTTGGAGCAGTACCTAGAAGTCTGAAGAAACACCTGGACATTCTGCGTATTGAACAAATAACACCAGCTCTGCTCCAGAAGTCAGTGTTGCTTGGAACAGCAAAAATTCTGCTAAGATATATCTGTAAATTCCACAAACTTGGCTCCAGTTGCAGAACACCACCTATCAGTCAAATAGTAGTAGTAGTATTTTCTAAGTATGTCAGAAATAGAAAACCAACTAAAGAGGTAGTGGGGCTATTAGATGATAAAGAGCAATGAGCAATGAATGAGCACAAAGAACTGGCAGAACTGAGTGCTTTGGATCTGTGTGCACTGCAGAAGATGTTCTAAAGTTGTCCACACATGTTTTCTGATAGTATATCTGAAGAACTGTATTAAACATACATGACAAAGAATTAAGTAACTGACAAGCTTAAAATATCAGCTTTTCAAAGCTAGGTAGCACTTACTCAAGAGTTTACCCAAAACAAATTCAAATTACTGAGTTTACATCAGAAATACGAGTCACCACTAAAATCAGCCTTCTTACCTGAGGAGGAAGGTAGATTTAGCTACAGATTGTATCAGGAGATCCAGAGATCCAGAAGAGGCGAAGTCCCAGGAAGGCTTGTTGTTGCTGATTAGTGAGTCCACATGGGCTGACAGTTCAAGAATTTAAATAATGCATTGTCAGAAATTAATCTGAGGATAATAGGTATATGTGTCCAGTTGGACTGGAAAATTGAGGTTGGGAACATTTAGCAGGACTAGGAAGACGAAGTAAGCACAATGAGTGAGAGACAAGGCTAGACATTATGGATACTTGTTGACTGAGAAGATTCCAAACAGACCTGGGACTATTCAACTCTATAAAATTGGTTCCTGCTGTTCCAGGGTAGTTAACTCTAAAGGGCAGTTAACTGTGAAATCTTTAAAAGCTGTACCTCTGCCTGAGCTGTTATGAACCCAAGGTCCTTGAGTTTAAAGCTGGCTCATTTGTGTAACAAATGTTTTTAACACAATCTTGCAGAATTCAGCTAATTACAGACATATCAGTCTAACTTCTATGTCAAGTACTTCCATCACCGGTATTTTGGGAAAGAAAGCATTATAGAACTTGTAAACATTTTTGAAGTGGTTAACCCTATCAAAGTGGGACTGGGAAATTCTTGGATTTTTGAAAGAATTTTGATTTGACTTGATTTATTTAATTTCTTATCCTGCCCTCCTGGCCTAGGCTTGCTCAGGGTGGCTTACAGAACAGAATAAAAATTCTAGTGGTACATAAAACAGTTATTTTCAATTGTACAATTCCAATAATATATAAAATACAATCAATATAAGTACAATGTTAAAATCAACATCATAAAAAAGTGTGAGATATCTCTCACAAACCAAAAAAGTTGGCAAGAAGTTAGATAAGTAGTAAGAAAAATGGGCATTCTCACAATAGAAGGAAATGAAAAAGTACAGCCTTTCTAAGGATTAGCATTGGGTGATGTAGAGATTTTGGAAGGGTAGAGATTTAATAAAAGTTACCAGTGCATTTTTTCACTGAAATTCAAAAAGTTATAAATTATAGTCAGGATCCACCCAGCATTTACATGGGCAGGATTACCTCCCACAGAGCATGACTTCCTTGCCTTTCTGCACCTTAAAATGCTCCCCCAAATGCTGCTTCTGAGGGGACAGGGGAGCTCCAGGAACAGCACTCAGGGAGAAATTTTGGGCTGCAACAAGCTGCGGAGGGGGAAAGAACCATGATGCATCTGCAGAAAAGCTCTGTGGATTCCTTAAGTAGTATAAAAGCTTTCAATTTTTCTTGGAAGCATATCTTTAAAGTTAAATGAAATCACTACAAAATGTTCCATGTTTGTTAGAGAAATTACTTGTTATCATATATATTCCAGAACAGCACATCTGTCTATGCAGAAAAGCTGGTACACACACTTGTATTCTACCTTCACAAGAAATGGAACTTATCAAGAGGGAGATATGCATATAGAGCTCTTTATGACCTCCATACAGTTTTATGGGACAAGACAGACATGTTGAAATCTGGGACACAGTTGAGAGGCAATTTTAGCCCATTTCCCATTGGTGTTCATTTATTTCTACCACATAAATGAATGGCTACAAGTCACGAATGTGGTAAAAAATAAAGAGTCACTGTTGAGGACATACTGCTCCCCCCTTTGTGAGTACCTTGCTTCAATTAACAGGTACACCATGCCTTTGTACTGCCTTCCCCAAGGGCCCCTGCAATATAAGGTCCTCCTTCAACATATACCTCATCCATCATAATAATGCTTATTTTATTAGATATAATATGCATACACAGTAAATCAGTGATGGAAGGCTATTCTCTCCATGCCCATATCACACTATAATACCCAACACAGAGATTTATTTTAAAAGGCTCTAAACTTGAAAAAAAAATCTCATTACACAGCATGGAACTAATTATTCTCACCACTAGGGTAATTTAATCCCCTGCAAAAATAAACAGTTTATTATTAGCAGAAGTCCTGGATAACTGCAAGCCATTGTGCAAAACATGGTTGCACTTACCTGTAACTGTTGTTCATTGGGTATCTTCTGTGCAAGCACACATAGAGACTGTGCATGTGCAGGCTTGCCTATTGGTGGTGTTGCATGCCAGGGGGTGCCGCACAGCAGAGCAGAATCTTGTTCCCACTCACAGACCACATGCTCCCGTGCAGCAACACCCCTACCCTCAGTCCCTCTTATGTCACTGAAAAGAGCATGCAGCAGGGCAGGAGGGAAGATATGTGTGCCTGCACAGAAGATATTCGATGAACAAGAGTTACAGGTAAGTGCAACCATGTCTTCATCATCAGTCTTCTGTGCAGTCCCACATGGGGATTCTAGCAAGCTAAAACACCAGGTGGCAGGGCATTCAATTTCCCTGTAATGTGAATGCCATGGATGGATGCATTAACACTTAGTACAGTGTGCTGGATCAGGATGGTCTTTTTGCAAAAGTTCCTGGCTCTCATGCCTCCCTGATTGTTTATCTAAAACACTGTGACTATGTTGTCTGTCTGTAGCAAAATGAGTCAGTTTTGAAGAATATCTGAAAAACTGATGAGGACACCAGAGAACATCAACGTTCAGTGTGCAGGAACTGAGAGCCATGAAGTTGCTTTCTGCAGGTCCAAAGGGGCCAGAGAGGAGGAGGAGGTAACACCGGTGTGCCGAAGGTGTGGGCCCCCATCATGAATTATTACTCATCCCGAGACCCTAGGGTCGGCTGGCACAAGGGAAACCCCAATGGACTTACTAGATGGCAGCTGCCCAGAACAGTATACCACTGCCACCCGCAGACAATTTATCAACAAAAATTGTCTGACCATTAATTTATAGGGAGATTCTAGGTTTTCTTCAGACTTAATTTAATTGGGGTGGGATACCAATATTGTCATTGATTGACTTTTTCCAATTTCCAATTAATTGCAAGTCTAAATTGATGAATTAACTTATAGGGAAATTTCAAGGTTTTTGTTTAGACTTAATTGGGGTGGATTATTAATATTGTTTGATTTTCTCTGATTAATTGTGGGTCTAAATTATTGGATCAATAGTTTGTATTATATTAACTGCCCTATTGATGTGATGGATTAATTAATGATTGTTAGGAATTAGCATATTGATAGGCTGGATAGCCTGAAGTTAAATTTGCCACGGATTTACTAGCCTTTACTTAAATTGCTGGCTAAAAGAGAGAGGGGAAGGAAAAAGAAAAAAAGAAAAAGAAAAAGGCAATCATACCAAGCTTATTACATGGGCAGTATGAGATGTTTCAAGAATAAATTAATGGGAGGAACAGTAAAATTAGAAATCGGGGCAGTGATTGAGTAAGGGTAACTTTTATTTTAATAGCAGTTGTATTGTTGTTGTTGTTGTTCAGTCGCACAGTCGAGTCCGACTCTTCACGACCCCATGGACCAGATTACGCCAGGCCCTCCTGTCTTCCACTGTCCGCTGAAGTTTGCTCAATTTCATGTTAGTTGCATCAATGACACTGTCTAACCATCTCATCCTTTGCCGTCCCCTTCTTCTTTGACCTTCAATCTTTCCCAGCATCAGGGTCTTCTCCAGTGAATGCTCCCTTCTCATTTGGTGGCCAAAGTATTTGAGCTTCAGCTTCAGGATCTGGCCTTCCAAGGAACAATCAGGGTTGATTTCTTTTAGGATTGACTGATTTGATCTCCTTGCAGTCCAAGGGACTCTCAAGAGTCTTCTCCAGCACCATAGTTCAAAAGAATCTATTCTTCGGCGCTCGGCCTTCCTTATAGTCCAACTCTCGCAGCCACAAATTACTACGGGGAATACCATTGCTCGTATACCATGCGGACTTTTGTTGGCAAGGTGATGTCTCTGCTTTTTATCATGCTGTTTAGGTTTGCCATCACTTTCTTCCCAAGGAGCAGGTGTCTTTTAATTTCATGGCTGCAGTCACCATCTGCAGTGATCTGGGATCCTAGGAACGTGAAGTCTGTCACTACGACTTCCCCTTCTATTTGCCAAGGAGTGATGGGGCCAGATGCCATGATCTTAGTTTTTTTGATGTTGAGCTTCAAGCCCACTTTTGCGCTCTCCTCTTTCACCATGAGCAAGAGGCTCTTAAGGTCCTCTTCACTTTCTGCCATCAGAGTGGTATCGTCTGCATATCTGAGGTTATTGATCTTTTCCCCAGCAATCTTAACTCCAGCTTGTGATTCATCCAGGCCAGCATTTGCATGATGTACTCTGCATATAAATTAAATAAGCAAGGTGACAATATACATCCTTGTCGTACTCCTTTTCCTATGCTAAACCAATCAGTTGTTCCATATCCAGTTCTAACTGTTGCTTCTTGACCCTTATACAGGTTTCTCAGGAGACATGTGAGGTGGTCCAGTACTCCCATCTCTTTAAGAACCTGCCATAATTTATTGTGATCCACACAATCAAAGGCTTTAGCATAGTCAATGAAGCAGAAGTAGATGTTTTTCTGGTACTCTCTTGCTTTCTCCATAATCCAGCAAATGTTGGCAATTTGCTCTCTACTTCCTCTACCTCTTCGAAACCCAGCTTGTACTTCTGGCAATTCTCTATCCACGTACTGTTGGAGCCTAGCTTGTAGGATTTTGAGCATGACCTTGCTAGCGTGTGAAATGAGTGCAATTGTGCGATAGTTTGAACATTCCTTGACATTGCCCTTCTTTGGGATTGGAATGTAAACTGACCTTTTCCAATCCTGTGGCCACTGTTGTGTTTTCCAAATTTGTTGGCAAATTGAGTGCAGCACTTTAACAGCATCTTCTTTTAAGACTTTGAATAACTCAGCTGGGATACCATCACCTCCACTAGCTTTGTTGTTAGTAATGCTTTCTAAGGCCCATTTAACTTCACTTTCCAGGATGTCTGGCTCGAGGTCAGTGATTATACCATCGTGGTTGTCAAGGACATTGAGGTCCTTCTTGTATAGTTCTTCTGTGTATTCTTGCCATCTTTTCCTAATCTCTTCTGCTTCTGTTAGGTCCCTACCGTTTTTGTCCTTTATCATGGCCAGCTTTGCATGGAACGTTCCCTTGATTTCTCCAATTTTCTTGAAGAGATCTCTAGTCCTTCCCAATCTATTGTTTTCCTCTATTACTTTGCATTGTTCATTCAGGAAAGCCTCCTTATCTCTCCTTGCTGTTCTCTGGAAATCTGCATTCAGTTGGGTAAATCTTTCCTTTTCACCGTTGCCTTTAGCTTTCCTTCTTTCCTCTGCTATGTGTAAAGCCTCATCAGACAGCCACTTTGCTTTCTTGCATTTCTTTTTCTTTGGGATGGCGGTGATTGCTGCCTCCTTTACAATGTCACGGACCTCTGTCCATAGTTCTTCAGGCACTCTGTCTATCAAATCTAGTCCCTTAAACCTATTCTTCACCTCTACTGTATATTCATCGGGGATGCGATCTAGGTCAAATCTGAATGGCCTTGTGGTTTTCCCAACTTTCTTCAATTTAAGTCTGAATTTTGCAATGAGTAGCTCATGATCTGAGCCACAGTCAGCTCCAGGTCTTGTTTTTACTGACTGGATAGAGCTTCTCCATCTTTGACTGCAAATTATATAGTCAATCTGATTTTGGTGTTGCCCATCTGGTGATGTCCATGTGTAGAGACGCCTCTTAGGTTGTTGGAAAAGGGTGTTCGCTATGACCAGCGTGTTCTCTTGACAAAACTCTGTTAGCCTTTGCCCTGCTTCATTTTGTTCTCCAAGGCCAAACTTGTCTGTTATTCCGGTTACCTTTTGATTTCCTACTTTAGCATTCCAGTCCCCTATGATGATGAGGACATCATTTTTTGGTATTAGTTCTATGAACTGTTGTAGGTCTTCATAGAACTGGTCCATTTCAGCCTCTTCTGCAGCAGTGGTTGGGGCATAGATTTGGATTACTGTGATATTGAATGGTTTGCCTTGGATTCGGACTGAGATCATTCTGTCATTTTTGAGATTGTATCCCAGTACTGCCTTTCTCACTCTCTTGTTGACTATAAAGAACATAAGAACATAAGAACATAAGAGAAGCCAATGTTGAATCAGGCCAATGGCCCATCTAGTCCAACACTCTGTCACACAGCGGCCAAAATATACCAGGTGCCATCCGGAGGTCCAGCAGTGGGGCCAGGGCACCAGAAGCCCTCCCACTGCTGCCCCCTCCAGCACCAAGAATAGAGTGCATCACCTGCCCCAGACTGAGAGTTCCCATCCATACCCTGTGGCTAATAGCCACTGGTGGACTTCTGCTCCATATGTTTATCTAATTTCCTCTTGAAACTGTCCATGCTTGCAGCTGCCACGACCTCCTGTGGCAGTGAATTCCATATGTTAATCACTCTTTGGGTGAAGAAGTATTTCCTTTTATCTGTTTTAACCCGACTGCTCAGCAATTTCATAGAGTGCCCACGAGTTCTTGTATTGTGAGAAAGGGAGAAAAGTACTTCTTTCTCAACCTGCTCAATCCCATTCATAATCTTATAAACCTCGATCATGTCACCCCTCAGCCGTCGTTTCTCCAAGCTAAAGAGCCCCAAGCATTTTAACCTTTCTTCATAGGGAAGGTGTTCCAACCCTTTTATCATTCTAGTTGCCCTTCTCTGCACTTTTTCCAATGCTATAATATCCTTTTTGAGATGTGGTGACCAGAACTGTACACAGTATTCCAAATGAGGTCGCACCAATGATTTATACAGGGGCATGATGATACTGGCTGATTTGTTATCAATTCCCTTCCTAATAATCCCCAGCATAGCGTTGGCCTTCTTTATTGCAGCTACACATTGTGTAGACATTTTCAGCGAGTTATCCACTACGACTCCAAGATCTCTCTCTTGGTCAGTCTCTGCCAGATCAGACCCCATCAATGTGTATTTATATTTAGGATTTTTGGCTCCAATGTGCATCACTTTGCACTTGGCCACATTGAACCCCATTTGCCACGTTGACGCCCACTCACCCATCCTCAACAGATCCCTTTGGAGTGCCTCACAATCCTCCCTGGTTTTCACCACCCTGAACAACTTCGTGTCATCTGCAAATTTAGCCACATCACTGCTTACTCCCAATTCCAAATCGTTAATAAACAAGTTAAAAAGCATCGGACCGAGTACTGATCCCTGTGGTACCCCACTGCTTACCACCCTCCACTGAGAAAGTTTCCCATTTATACTCACTCTCTGTTTCCTATTTATAAGCCAGTTTTTGATCCACAAGAGGACTTGTCCTTTTATCCCATGACTATTGAGCTTACTTAGGAGCCTTTGATGAGGAACTGTATCAAAAGCTTTCCGGAAGTCAAGGTAAATAATATCTATTGGGTCCCCCTTGTCCACATGTTTGTTCACTCCTCAAAAAACACTAACAGGTTAGTGAGACAAGATCTTCCTTTACAGAACCCATGCTGAGTCTGCCTCAATAGTTTTTGTTCATCAATGTACCTACTAATTCTTTCCTTAATAACAGTTTCCACCAATTTACCCGGTATCGATGTCAGACTGACTGGCCTGTAATTTCCTGGATCTCCCCTGGAGCCCTTTTTAAAGATGGGAGTGACATTAGCTACCTTCCAGTCCTCAGGAATGGAGGCAGATTTTAAAGAAAGATTACATATTTTTGTCAGGAGATCCACAAGTTCACATTTGAGTTCTTTCAGAACTCTCGGATGAATGCCATCCGGGCCTGGTGATTTATTAGTTTTTAAATTGTCCATCAGTCGGAGGACTTCCT
The DNA here is from genome assembly GCA_029375565.1 of Gekko gecko. Taxonomy (NCBI): domain Eukaryota; kingdom Metazoa; phylum Chordata; class Lepidosauria; order Squamata; family Gekkonidae; genus Gekko; species Gekko gecko. The sequence goes on from JAPDNY010000006.1 coordinate 86,753,419, forward strand.
CTCTTGTCACCGCAATCTGATTCAGGTCTTTCAAACCCCCTCCCGAAATCGGTGCTTCTGGAGTGGGCAAACACTTCTCCTCTTCCACAGTGAAGACAGAGGCAAAAAATGCATTCAGCTTCTCAGCCATTTCCCTATCATCCTTCACTACTCCTTTTACCCCTTGGTCATCCAAGGGCCCCACTGCCTCCCTGGCTGGCTTCCTACTTCTAATGTATTTGAAGAAAGTTTTATTGTTGGTCTTTATGTTTTTTGCGATATGCTCCTCATATTCCCTTTTTGCTTGCCTGATCACAGACTTGCATTTTATTTGCCATAGTCTGTGTTCCCTTTTATCAACCTCACTAAGACTAGCTTTCCACCGCTTAAAGGAATCCTTCTTACCTTTTACAGCTTCCATTACTTTATTTGTTAACCATGCAGGCTTTTTTCTATACCTATTTGTACCTTTCCTAACCTGCGGTATATATTTTAAAGGCCACACCATTTTTTCTACGGGATTCCGGGCCACAGTAGTAGATATAATGGTCTTCTGAGTTAAATTCGCCCATTCCTGTCCACTTTAGTTCACTGATTCCCAAGATGTCGATGTTCATTCTTGCCATCTCATTTTTGACCACGTCAAGCTTACCTTGATTCATAGACCTTACATTCCAGGTTCCTATGCAGTATTGTTCTTTGCAGCATCGAACTTTCCTTTCACCGTCAGACACATCCACAACTGAGCGTCCTTTCGGCTTTGACCCAGCCACTTCACTCTTTCTGGGGTTACTCGTACTTGCCCTCTGCTCTTCCTCAGTAGCATATTGGACACCTTCCGACCTGAGGGGCTCATCTTCCGGCGTCATATCTTTTAGCCTTTTGTTACTGTCCATGGGGTTTTCTTGGCAAAGATACTGGAGTGGGTTGCCATTTCCTTCTCCAGGGGATCACGCTTGGTCTGAGTTCTCTGCTGTGGCCTGTCCATCCTGGGTGGCCCTCCACGGCATAGCCCACAGCCTCATCGAACCACGCAAGCCCCCTCACCACGACAAGGCAGTGATCCATGAGGGAGATCAGTTGTATACAGGGCTCTAATATCCATCATCCAACTTAGTTGGTCGGTCTGAGGTTCTAGCTGGTTGAGATTAGCGAAGACCATAGTTTGGTTTTAGAGCTATGAATGATGATTTTGAGAATATATGGTTGAAAAAAGAATGGAAAATGATATCAAAAATGTATAAAACTTTGTTGACTGTATATACTTTGGATGAAACCGTTAAAGAACAAATGATAAAGTGGGCCATAAATATGAACAAAGAAATTTCTATGGAATCATGGGAATTTTTGTGGAAAAGATCTTTTAAAATGTCTACTTATATCAATGTAAAAGAAAATTGTTATAAGATGATGTATAGATGGTACATGACACCAAAAAAGATTGCCAATATTAGCATGGATAAGAACTTGAGTAATAAATGTTGGAAATGTAAAAAAGTAGAGGGTTCTTTTTACCATATGTGGTGGTCATGTGACAAAGTGAAAGCATACTGGTCTAACATACATTGTGTGATGCAGAAAATATTGAAAACCCCAATTGAGAGAAAGCCAGAACTTCTTCTCCTCGGTTTGACAATGGAAAAAATTCCACAAGAGAAAAGGACACTGTTATGGTACATGATTACGTCGGCGAGAATGGCCTTTGCTCAGCATTGGAAAATGGAGAAGGTGCCAGATATACATGACTGGTTGAGAAAATTGTTATTTTTAGCGGAAATGGACAAAATGACAAAGAAATTAAATGGACAAATGGCAGAACAGTACCTAAAAGACTGGGAAGGATTGAAACTGTATCTAGAAACTGAATATAGAATGAAGGGGAAAATATATAATTTGGATACGTACGGATATTGAACGAGAAGTGAAATGAATATTGAACTGTATGTACTGTTATATATAATATGTTGAAATTGTAGAGGTTATATACAATTTAAATGTGTTACCTGGTTTGTCGATGTATTTTAAGTCTAAGCTTGATTGCCTTATAATTTTTTTGTTTGTTATTAGCAGTGTTGGAAGCCTATTAGGGGGGGTGGGGGGATTGGGATGGGGACCTTCTTTTTGGAAACTGTATTGGTAACGTGATTGGAAATGTTGAATATATCCCAATAAAAATTTTGTTTCAAAAAAAAAAAGAGATTAGCGAAGACCACCAAGTGTGGTGATGACCAGGCAGGAGATTCTGGTGCTTCTGGGGAGGGGAAGGTATAGTGGTGGGACCAGGGGTGGAGTTAAGGGAAAGGAGCGGAGAAATGGAGCAGCTTGGTCCCCTTCCAGCCTGTGTCCCATCCCGAGTGATGTCGGCAGTGGGGCTAGGATGATTAACTCCCCTCCGAGATTGGCGTTGTGTAATGCCAGGTCTATAAATAATAAGACCATGGTCCTTAGGGACTTCATGCAAGAGCAGAATGTAGACCTGGCATGCATGACCAAGACCTGGGTACGGGAAGCGGAGATGGTAGCCCTCTCCAAGGTTGCCCCTCCTGGGTTCTTGGTCCTTCACCAATCATGGACTGGGGGCCGGGGGGGGAGTGGCTCTATTCATCCAGGAGGCTTACTCCTTCAGGGTGCTCCTGCCGCCAAAGATCATGGGCATTGAGTGTGCTGACCTGGTGTGGGAGGCCGGGGAGATTTTGACAATTTGGCTGGTGTACCAATAGCCTACCATCCCTGATGGAGGTCGTATCAGGCTAGGCATTGGAACACCGTAGACTGATAGTCCTGGGGGACTTCAATGTCCATGCTGAAGACACAGACTCTAGCCAGGCAATGGACTTGGTGTTGTCCATGGTGGTACTAGGACTCTCCCAATATGTAACAACCCCCACTTACTGAGCTGGGCACACGCTCAATTTGATTTTTGCAGTGGAGGTAACAGTGGACCGGGTTACAGCTTCGGTAGTCCCATGGTCGGACCACCATGCCCTGAGGGCCCGCCTGAATGTCCCACCCCGACCCTGTTTAGGCAGTGAGCGTATTTTAGCTCGCCTACAGAGCCAGATGGACCCAAGGCAGTTCCGGACGGCTCTGCGGGAGCTGATGTGCCCTGGCAGCTCACTGGATGAGCTTGTAGAGGATTGGCATAGCCAACTCTCTGCAGCCATTGACAAGATTGCTCCCCAGCATCCTCTGTGCTTCCACTCTAGGCTTGCTCCCTGGTTTACCCAGGAGTTTCGGCTTATGAAGTGAGAGCTGAGATGGTTAGAGAGACGGTGGTGCTGTGCTCAAGATGAAGCTGCAAGAGCATCTTATAGGATGTTTATGAGATCCTATAGGATGGCAGTCAAAGCTGCGAAGAGAGAGTACTACACAGCTACGATTGCATCTGCGAGCTAACACCCAGCCCAATTGTTTGGAATTATTCAGTCCATAGCTGTTCTGCCACAGGGCAGACCAAATGCTAGGGAACTGGATATTGGCTGTGAGGCATTTGCAAGCTTTTTCATGGACAAAGTCTTGTCACACCACCGTGACCTCCCTGCCACAGTTGAAACAGTGAGTGAGCTCGAGGCCCCTTGCACATCTTAGATTTCAGTTTTGGACCATTTCAGCCTGCTCAGCCTGGAGGAAGTTGAAAAATTGCTCACAACGGTACGTCCTACCATGGTCAGTCTTGATCGGTGCCCTTCCTGGCTTATTAAAGCTGGCCATGAAGGGTTTCAAGGTGCTCTAAGGGAAATTATCAACAAGTCCCTCTCTGAGGGGCTGTTCCTGGGGGCACTCAAGGAAGCGATGGTCCACCCTCTCCTGAAAAAAAAATCTCTGAATCTGGACGAATTGGCCAACTATTGGCCGGTCTCCAATTTGCCCTATTTGGGCAAATGGGAGGATGGTGGTGATACAGCTGAAGAGCTTTATGGATGACACTTCCAAGTTAGATCCCTTCCAGTCCAGCTTTCACCCAGGATATGGGACGGAGACGGCATTGGTCGCTTTTACTGACGACCTCCGGAGGCATCTGGATCGGGGTGGTTCAGCAGTGCTGTTGTTGTTGGACCTGTCAGCTGCGTTTGACATGGTCGACCATCAGTTGCTGACCTACCACCTCACTGACATGGGAATCCAGGGGCTTGCCTTGCAATAGCTTGCTTCCTTCCTCCATGGTCAGGGACTAGGGGTGGGACTAGGGGAACAGCAGTTCAGGAGACACCTGCTTGAGTGCGGACTGCATCAAGGGGCAGTGCTTTCCCCTATGTTATTTAACATCTACATGTGCTCCCTTGCCCAGATTGCTCAGAGGTATGGGCTGAGGTGTCACCAGTATGCTGATGTTACCCAGCTCTATCTGATGTTGGGTGGCCAGTTGGACTCCTGATTAGAAGATCTGGACCGGGCACTGCAAGCCGTGGCTGGTTAGTTTAGACTGAGTAGGCTGAAGCTGAATCCAGTGAAGACAGAGGTCCTGTGCTTGAGTCGGGGCGATTTGGGGGTAGGGATCCCACTCCTGACTTTCGGTGGGATACTGTTGGTGCCAGCGCCAGAGGTTAGAAGTTTGGAAGTGCTCCTGGATACCTTCTTAACAATGGAGGCCCAGGTAGCAGCCACTGCTAAGTTGGCCTTCTACCATCTTTGACTGATTTGGCAGTTGGTTCCCTTCCTCGACCGCAATGACCTGGCTACAGTGATCCATGCGATGGTCACCTCAAGACTAGACTATTGTAATGCTCTCTACATTGGGCTGCCCTTGTCGCAAATCTGGAAGCCGCAGCTAGTGCAGAATGCTGTGACCAGGCTCCTAATGGGTCTCCCTATATGGGAGCACATCCAGCCCGTGCTGAGGACACTGCATTGGCTGCCAATAGCATACCAAATTCGCTTCAAGGTGCTGGTACTTACCTTTAAAGCCCTATATGGCCAGGGTCTGACATACCTGTTATACCCCATATATACCCTCCCGGGTCCCAAGGATGCCAGGCTCACTGCTACCAGGGCCAGGGCTTTCTCAGTGGCGGCTCCATACTGGTGGAATGAGCTCCTGGAGGAGATCAGGGCCATGTGGAATCTTTTACAGTTCCGCAGGGCCTGCAAGACGGAGCTCTTCTGTTATGTCCTAAGATCAGGAGTCTGAGCTGGCAAAATGCAGCCGAGCTCTGCTCTCTGAGAACAATAGGGACTAGGCTCCTGAGCTCGCCAGTAAAGAACCAATGGCAGCATTGGCGGGTGATTCAAACTCGCCAATAGGTGTGGGGGCATCCCCCCCCTTACTGTATATAGTTGGCCTCCGGCCGTTACTGTTCATCTTTGTCTTGTGTGAAGTACGAATAAACGCGTCTTCTCTTATGTCGTCGTATGAGTCATGAGGCCCGAAACCCAGTACTTTACAGTGGCGACGAGGATGGGATTTCAACGCCTTCCCTGACTCCATGAGCGACGACAAGGACAACAAGGCCACTCCCGAGCACCGCATCGCTGACCCCGAGAGCAGCACCGCACCGCTCGCCAAGCATCGCGTCGCTGACCCCGACAGCAGCACTGCACCGCTCGCACCGACGCCCGCCTCCCGAGATGTAGCTATGGCCACCATGCATGGAATACTCGAGCGCTTCGATCCGTCCCGGCCAGAAACCTGGGACGCATGGGTCGACCAGCTCATGTGCTACATGAACCTCAATGAGATTCGTAACCCCGAGAAAAAACGGTCGCTCCTGCTGAGCTCGTGCGGCACCAACACAGTCCACCTCGCAAAGAGTCTCTTGGTGCCACGCACGGCCCTGGAAAGCTCATTTGCGGAGATCCTGAACGTCCTCAATGGGTACTTCAGCCCCCGGCCTACCTTCCTGGCCAAGAGGATGGAGTTCCAGAGGCGCGTCCAGGCCCAAGGGGAATCCGCTGCCGCCTTCCTGGCAGCGCTGAGGGCGCTCGCGGTGGACTGCGGGTTCCCGAAGGTGGAAGACAACTTGCTGATGCAGCTCGTGTGGGGCCTGGCGGACTCCAAGCTGCGACGCAAGTTGATTGGCAACCGGCGGCTCACCCTGGACGAGGCCATCGACACCGCAATCGCACACAAAGCCGCCGAAGGGGAACGCCCGGTCGCAGCTGCCCATGCGGTCGGGAGGGGTCCCAGCCCCGGGAACTCAGACACCGAAGAGGTCTACTGCCTCAGATCCCAACACCGCCGGCCGGCGCAGGCCCAGCAGGCTGACAGGGAGCCAGCCAAGCCTCCTGGCAACCGGACCATGTGCGCCAGCTGCGGGGAAGGCCATGGGAGGAAGACCTGTAAGTTCCGGGACACTGTCTGTCACAGGTGTGGAAAGCAGGGACACCTCGCACGGGTCTGCCGGTCCAAGGGCCCCCGGAACTCGAGATCGTCGGCCCCACCGCACCGCACACCATCCACCACCCACGAGACGATGGAAGAGGTCACCGAGCTGTACCACCTCACGGATCAACTGCTACAGGTACTACGCCTCCCCTACCCCAATCTCTCCTCCACCCCAAAGATCCAGTAAATGTGCAGATTGAGGGGTCCCCCTGCTGCATGGAGGTGGACTCGGGATCAGCGTCCATCATTTCCATGGACACCTTTAAAAAGCTTTGCCCATCTGGGGGACCCCCTCTACATCCATCGCCGCTTAGCTTGGTGGACTTTCAAAAGAACCCTGTCCCCATCCAGGGAGTCGGCACTTTCTGAGTGCAATACTGAGACTTTGAGGGGAACTTGGACTTGGTGGTGGTAGAGGGAAACCTTGTGAGTCTCCTGGGGCGGGCGTGGTTCGAGGCCCTAGGCATTACGATTGGGGGAGTGAATAAGTGCGGGACGCGGGACTGGGGGACGGTATGCAAGGAGTTCCCCAAGGTCTTTGATGGAGAGCTGGGATGTTATAAAGGGGCCCCAGTGTCGCTTCACTTAGACCCGACGGTGACGCCCATCTGGCGGCGCTTCCGCACCGTGCTCCTGGCCCTCCACCCTAAAATAGAGGCAGAACTGGACCGGTTGGTTGCCCAGGGAGTCCTAGAGCCCATCCCTAATGCACGTTGGGAGACCCCGATTGTGACACCAGAGAAAGTGAACGGGGAAATCCGCATCTGCGCAGATTACAAGTGCACTATTAACCAGGCACTTCAGGCGCACACATACCCCGTACCCGTAGTAAGCCACGTCTTGGCCACACTGGCGGGGGCGCGCATATTTGGAAAGCTGGATCTCGCGCAGGCATACCAGAAACTCCCTGTGGACGAGGCCACAGCTGAGGCACAAACTATAGTAACACACCGGGGGGGCTTCAGGGTAAAGCGGCTGCAGTTCGGGGTCAGTGTGTCCCCAGGGATCTTCCAGAATCTAATGGACGATTTGTTAAAAGGGATCCCTGGCATGATGCCGTTCTTCAATGACATCCGCATCGCTGTGGTCACCCCGGAGAGCTTTGCAGCCCGCCTCCGAACTGTCCTGGGACACTTCCAAGCCGCGGGGCTAAAGGTGAAATGGGAAAAGTGCCTCCTCGGGGTGCCGGAGGTGGAGTTCTTGGGGTACTGGGTCGACGCAACGGGCCTGCATCCGGTGAGGGACAAGATGAAGGCCATCGTGGAGGCCCCCGCCCCGAAGTCCAAGGTGGAGCTCCAGGCGTTCTTAGGCCTCCTGAACTTTTATCATGCCTTTCTCCCACACAAAGCCGCCGTGGCGGAACCCCTACACAGACTGCTGGATAAGGCGACGCCTTGGGCATGGGGAGCGAGGGAGGAGGCGGCATTCCGGGGGGTTAAGGCACTATTGATCTCAAATGCTGTACTTGCCCACTTTGATGAAAAGCTCCCAGTAATCTTCGCATGTGATGCATCGCCGTATGGGGTCAGGGCAGTCTTGGGCCACAAACTACCGGACGGGAGGGAAGTTCCAGTGGCTTACTACTTCCACACGCTGTCCCCCGCGGAGTGAAATTACGCACAAATAGACTGGGAGGGCTTGGCCCTGGTGGCGGGGGTAAAAAAATTCCATAACTTTGTGTATGGGCGGCCCTTCACGCTCGTAACCGATCACAAGCTGCTCTTGGGACTGTTCGCGGCGGACAAACAAACGCCGCAGGTACTGCCGCCCCAGGTGTTGCGCTGGTCCTTGTTTTTAGCGAGCTATCAGTACCGGTTGGAGCATCGGCCGGGCAAGATGCTGGGGCATGCCGTCACCCTTAGCCGCCTGCCGCTGCCGCAAATGGGGGAGGACCCGGCCCCAGCTCCCACGGTATTGTTGATGGAGGAGCTTCCCAAACCCCCCCCCCTGCAGGCTGCAGACATGGCTGCCCACTCGTCCCGAGATCCTATTCTCTCCTGGGTCCTAAACTGGGTGGTGAGGGGATGGCCAGCGGAACCGGCCGGGCCAGAGTTCATGGCATACAAAGCCAGGAGGGAAGAGTTATCCGCCTTGAAAGGGTGCTTTCTATGGGGGGACAGGGTGGTCATCCTGGGGCCCATGAGACAAGGGGTTCTAGAAACGCTTCACGAGGCCCACCCTGGCATTGTACGAATGAAAGCTCTGGCAAGAAGCTACGTGTGGTGGCCCAGGATAGACTCAGAAATTGAAACCTGGGTCCGGGGGTGCACACGGTGCCAGGAGATCCGCCCCAATCCCCCGAGCGTGCCAACACGAAGCTGGGAGTCCACCCACAAGCCGTGGTCACGCTTACACGTCGACTTTGCTGGGCCGTTCCAGGGGCTCCAGTTCTTGGTAACGGTAGGCTCCTACTCTAAGTGGTAGAAATAAGTCCAGTGTCTACCATCTCTGCTAAAGTGGCAATAAGGGCCCTGCACAAAATATTCACTACGCACGGCTTGCCAGACACAATCGTGTCGGACAACAGGGCCGCATTCACATCTGCGCAGTTCCAAGCGTTCCTCGCAAGGAACTTAATCAAGCATATACGCTCTGCGCCCTTCCACCCGGCAACAAATGGCCAGGTGGAGAGGACAGTCCGCACTGCCAAAGAAGCCCTGAGCTGCATAACTGAGGAGGAGTGGGAGTTCCGGCTGGTCCGCTTCCTCCTCACACAGCGCACCACCCCGAACCCCATCTCTGGGCATTGCCCAGCAGAACTATTGATGGGCCACCGCCCCACGACCCTATTAGACAGGCTCCACCCGGACCGAGCCCCAGAGAGAAAGCTGGTCGAAACCTGGGAGGCACCCAGGAGCTTCCTCCCGGGGGAACCTGTCTACTTTAGGAACTACGGGGCGGGTCCTCAGTGGCTGGCCGGTCGCATTCTCAGACCCACCGGGCCAGTTTCATATGAGGTCCTGGCAGACGGGGACTGGGTCCTCCGTAAGCACATGGACCAACTCCGGAGGCGGCAAGACCCCAACACAGGTATCAAGGCCCCACTACCGGGATGCACCGAGGCTGCCCCAGCACCTGATCGGCCGCAGGCGCCACTAGCGGAACAAGCGCCAGAAAGACCACGGAGCGCAGAGGGGGTCCCAGAGCAAGCCGAGCTGCCTCCGTCGCCGCTGCCACCGGAAACCCAAGCTCCTAGTACGGTAGGACCACCCAAAGGGGGCCCCGCCAGTCCAGTGCCGGCCCCCGAAGATCGTTAAGAGAACGGAGGCCACCAGCCTACCTAAAAGACTACATCACCAGATAGGAGACAAACTATGGGGGGAGGGGTGTTATGTCCTAAGATCAGGAGTCTGAGCTGGCAAAATGCAGCCGAGCTCCGCTCTCTGATTACAATAGGGACTAGGCTCCTGAGCTCGCCAGTAAAGAACCAATGGCAGCATTGGCGGGCGATTCAAACCCACCAATAGGTGTGGGGGCATCCCCCCCCTTACTGTATATAGTTGGCCTCCGGCCGTTACTGTTCGTCTTTGTCTTGTGTGAAGTACGAATAAACGCGACTTCTCTTATGTCGTCATACGAGTCATGAGGCCCGAAACCCAGTACTTTACATCTTCCACCAGGCTTTCAACTAAGGAGCCATCCTACCATTGCCACCAACGACTGTGGTTGTGGGCCTGGACCTGGCTCTGAAATCAAGCCATACCATCAGGCGACTTAAGAACATCACTGCACTGGAAACTGGTTGTGTGTTTACATACTGTAGAATACCATCTTAATTAATTGAAGAAACTACCACTAGCACTTTATGACTTCATGTTTTATTGTATTGGACTGTTTTAAATGCTTTTATGTGGATTTTATGGTATTTTTTACAGACTAATGTAAGCCGCCCTACCTTGAATAAATAAATTAATTAATTAAAAATGGCTCACAGCTTTAACATATTAATATGACACACTTTCTCTGTTTGTGACGAGGTACCCTGCACAGAGGAATCTTCACAATGCGTACCCCAGTCTAAATGTCAGGTGTGTGTGGTAAGTACAACCTCATAATGAAACATGCCAAATTATCTACCCTGGAACAGATTGTCAAAAGTTTTCCACTATGACAGATCCTGAATCATCTGTCTAGAGATGGAAAACTTCTGCTACAAGGAGTGCACCTCCACTCTATAGTGTGCAAAGAACCAAAACTGTAAGGGCCTCATGTGTAGTCTAGCCAGTGGTAAAACCACTGTGGTTGAAGCCATGTGCCCCAACAGGCAGAGCATGTTTTTAACAAACTGGAACCAAGGTAGAAATAGTTTTTATTCTGTCTAGGGGTAAAAAACCCTTCCCTTGCACAGAATCCAACATAGAACCTATGGATTGGGCCTTTTTTGATAGAACCAACTCAAGACTTCTCCCAGTTGACCAGAAGACCTAGTTCCTGGCAGAGTTTTAACACCAATGAACAGTGTTCCAACAACTGTTCACTGGTGTCTGCCACCACCAGTCAGTTATCCAAGGAAAAATATTGCATCCCTGCAAGCATAAGTGTGCCAAAACCGGAGCTATACACTTGGAGAAAATGCCAACTGAACAGAAACCATACAAGACTTAGAGATCTGAACAAAAACATTTAAATCACGAAGATCTAAAATGGGTCTAACACCCCCATCCTTCTTTTCCACTAAAAACATTCTAGAAAAGAACCCTACAGGGGACTGTTCTGTGTCTACTTCTTCAATGGCACCCTTGTCAATAAGTGTTCCCAATTCCTGAACTAAGCCATCTGAGGCCTCATTAACTGGTTCCAACAGAGGAGAAAAAGGGACTAATGTTGTAAACTTAACTTGTACCCTGCAGTTTCTATGGCTAGGACCCTATCACCTGAATTAATGGCCCTTCCTGAAATTGGGTTAACCTGTCACCAAACTTAACCAGCTCTAATCAGAAGGATTGGGTAGGCTCCCTTGGCAGGTCCAACTGGTTCATAGAATGGGACCTAGCTGAGTCTTTACACCTCTGAAAAATCTGATGAGGTGCATAGGGCTTAGTAGGAGGATATGGAGCTCCTGGGGCTGTAACATATCAATACTATCCCTGGTAAGGATGAAAAGATTGATGTGTGTAGGGCCTTTCCTTATATTGGGATGTGTCCACTTGGGCCCCCTCAGGGACTTGGCTGTCTGTTTTTCTTCATTCAATTCAAAGTCTTTGAGGAGAACGTCATACCTTCGAAAGGTAAGTCTTCCACCTTCTGTCTTGTCTCGCTGGGAAACGTTGTAGATCTCAGCCATGCATGTCTTTTAAGAACAATTGTGCTGGCCATAGCCCAAGCATCTGCATCTGCAGAATGCCTATTAGTGTTGACCTGTTGTTTAGACAGTCTTACAGCCTCAGTCTGTAGCACCTTAACCAAGGGTCTCTTATCTTCTGGTAACAGCTCCAGAAAGTGCAACATCCACTCCCACAAAAACAATTGGCAACTTGCCATGATCACCTCATAGTTTGAAATTTTAAACCCCAAGGCAGAAGAGAAGTAACATTTTCTTCCCACTCCATCCAGCTTGCACACTTCTGTGTCAGTGGGGGCAGCATGATATGTCTGCCAACCTCTGGTTTGCATCTCGTGCACTACCAAGGAAGATGGGGGGGGGCTTAGTAGCATAGTAGTTGAAGGGATCCTTCTTCACCGTATAAAGATGTTCAAACCTTTTCGCTGTGGGTTGGATGGAAGCAGGTCTTTATCAGATGTCCTGTATCTGATGTCCTCCAGGCCCGCTAGGATAGGGAAGTCAATCATGCCCAGTGAGTTAGAATAAAGCCAGCTCAGGATTTTATCCTTAGGCTTGTGTTCAGATATAGGTATCTCTATTTCAAGAGATTGCACCATATGTGTCATCTGTTTGTCATCTGTTCACCATACATCTTTAGGTTCTCTGTTGGGGATGCTGAGGAAGGCTTTCCCATACATTAGCTGGGGCTTGGCTCTGATGCGGAGCCACTGGAATTGGCATTCAATTCTACTTCACCCCTTCCAATGCCATGGGAGGGAGGTCTGCAAGAGACTGTGGTTGATGGTAGGTATGCATATGGATAGAAATAACCATTCTGCATGCTGGTGAAAAATATCTTCCCACTCCTCCAGCTACCCCAAGGACATTCTGTGTGGGTTCGATGGCCATCTCACTGGTGGATGATGTTGAGATCATGGAACCATTTGTTCAGATTTGATATCCAATGGAACCTGACCTGCTGGTAAGTCCAGTTTGATCTCCCCTTCTGACACTGATATCAGGAGTGACCTTGGTGCCAGAGGTGTTACAGGCTTCTCTTGCGATTTTGGAGTTGGTTCCAGAGTCTGAACTCTTGTCCAATGGTGGAGAGCAGCCTTTTGCTTATCTTTGCCTCACATCTTAACCTTCTTAGTAGGTCGTCAAGACAAAGCACATTGTGCCTGTGGTGAGTGCAAGCCCGAGCAGATCCTTTGAAATCTGGAACGGGGGGCAGATCCGACTGTACTGAACTCAATGAAGTGGCCATCAGAGGCTTTTCACTAGCCTTTACAGATGGAGGGTCTGAGGGCTCTGCCTTCTCCCAGAGTGCTGCCCTATACCTGCGGGCTTTGGGAGTAAATCTCTGGCAGGCATTGCAGGTGGACACCTTTTGTTCCTCCCCCAAACAAAACAAAGATCATGCTTGTCATTTCAGTAATTTTTGCATGACAATGAGTGCACTTCTTAAATAATACCTTCTGAGCCATTCTGGAGCACAGAAGGAATCCAAAGTACACAAGAAAAAAATTCCTCACCACAATGAACTTAGGAGACTCTTGACTGACCACTTACTCCTTCAGTGGCAAATGAGGAACTGTGAGTAGGGGCACATGTTCTGTGGGTGAGAACAAGCTTCTGCTCCAGTGCACATGGCCTCCTGGGCTTTTATCTGTAAAAACCTACCAATAAGCAGGCCTGCTCATGTGCAGAAGACTGATGATGAACTTGCTGATGGATTTTTCCAAAGCTTGGGCATAAAGTGCTCTGTTGCAGTTTTATGAGGTACATATTTTTAATTAGCAAGAGAAACTTAGGGAAACATAAACACAGAGTGAATATTTGTACTTAATTATATTCATGGTAAATCTTCTGAGGGAAGAAGAGGAGATTGGATTTATACCCTGCCCTTTGCTACTTGAAGGAGTCACAACAGACCCTGTGAGGTAGGTGGGGCTGAGAGAGCTCTTTTGAGAACTGCTCATGAGAGAACAGCTCTGAAAGACCCAAGGTCACACCAGCAGCTGCATGTGGAGGAGTGGGAAATCAAACCCAATTCTCCCAGATCAGAGTCCATGCCCCTAACCACTACACCAAACTGAAGAGATTGCCCTAGCTGTAAACAAGGTAGAGAACAAAATATTTTAAAGCTCAACAAGCATTTCAAAACACAGTACTATTCTTTAGACATATGGATGGCAAATATGGTGGTATTTAGGCCATCTTGAAAACTTAAGGTACTTATTAATTCAGCAAGCACTACAGCTGTGTTTATTTCAGCAGCGTTTGGAAGCACTGATGAAAAGAACTGATGCTGTGCAACTGCAAGATCTTGTTTTGTGTCCATTAAGAGCAATCCCACAAAGGTTACCAATGCTGAATTAGTGGCAGTTTTTTAAATGCTTACTGAATGCTCCAAATGATTTTTTTTCCTCATTGAGGCCATTTTGCAAAATGTATTATCACAGTCATTCAGTATACATCTTCAGCCAGACAATTCATGGTTTAGAGAGTTTAATTTTTTTCTATTCTGTTACTGTTCAAATGTTTCATTTTTTCTTTGGGCAGTTATCAAATTGTTATGCTAAGAAAATTATGACTGATATAAAGAAAAATTTCAGAGTACTTCACAAGCCCCTTTGCCCACTCTCTTGGGATCAGGTCACTATGCTTTTCTAGAATTCCCTATAATCGTTTTCACCTTCATTTAAAAAAGAGATAAGGGCCAAACTAGAAGTGATGGCCACTGCCATTTTAAAGTCATTTAAAAATCCTGATCAGGCCCACACACACCTTATCAAGTGCTCACACTGTTCCCCCCTATGGCTCTTTCAGCACTTGAAAAAGCAGGTGGGCGACAGAAACAAGAGTCCTATGCTGCAGGCCCAGTCAGGATTAAGCTCTCATAGCATTTTGAAATCACTTAAAAATGGCAACAGGCAGCATTCTCATGGCAGCCATAAGGACGCTATCATAACTAGTTTAGTCCTTAGCTTGCTACTGATAGTATGAAGACAGATGAGTCAAGGATAAGTCTATTTCAGATATTCTTGCTCCACAATCATTGATCATATAATGAAGTTCTTCAGTGCCATTCAAAATCCTAGAAGTGTCTCGAAGAAGGAAGTACAAGAAAATCCACCAGCAAGGAAGCTTCTTAATCACAATGGACAAGAGTGGGTATATATTACTGTCTAACAGCTAACATACACTTTAAGGTTAGGCTATCTCACTCATAAGTAGCAACAGGACTGAAATTTTGTGCTCTCCTGTGAGACCAACCTCACTTTTTGACAGGTCTTCTTTCCTACTCTCCTAAAATGACAAAAGTGGAACTGACAACTTTAACAGTTTTACGCCCAGCTGTTACTCTATGGTATTCGTTTCTATCATTTGGACCATGTGACAGTATTTCCTGCCAAGTTATTCCTGATCATTCAAGGAACTGAAGCCAGGTCATCCTGTAGCTGCTGAATAGAATGTCTTGCCTTTCTGTTTTGAAATAGCAAGAGAGATACAGAGTCCACTTCTCAATATTGAGTAGGGCAGTTTCAACAACAAAGCTCAGCCTAGACAACAAAGACTTGAGAACTCAGTTCTCAAAGATCCATTGGCACAGCTTTTAAGAATCAGAGAAAAAGTGTGATAGCAAGTTGAATCTTGTCTATTTAGATTTTATTTATTTATTTATTTGGATTTATATCCTGCCTTCCCCGGAGGCTCAGGGCGGCTAACAATGAGGTACGTATGCCAGATTTAAAATGGATTAGAACAGTATAAAACAAAGCAAAACCATATAATACAGCAATCAAGCATTTAAAACAAGATGGGGCAGGTCATAATCCCCGGCAACATACCAGTAGCTTGTCATCCCCAGCCAGTTTGGTGTAGTGGTTAATTGCGCGGACTCTTATCTGGGAGAACCAGGTTTGATTCCCCACTCCTCCACTTGCACCTGCTGATGTGACCTTGGGTCAGTCACAAGCTCTGGCACAGCTGTTCTCTCAAGGACAGCTTCTGTCAGAAGTTCTCTCAGCCCCACCTACCTCATAGGGTGTCTGTTGTGGGGAGGGGAAGGGAAAGGAGTTTGTAAGCCGCTCTGAGACGCCTTTGGGCAGTGAAGGGTGGGGTATAAATCCAATCTCTTCTCTTCTTCTCTCCTTCCAGGGTCACCCCGCACCTAATGGTGGCACTGGTGCGATGGCGCATGGCTAGCAATGATGGCAGCGGCTCATACTCAAAGGCCTGGCGGAAGAGCTCTGTCTTACAGGCCCTGTGGAACTGAACAAGGTCCTGCAGGGCCCTGATCTCCTCCGGGAGCTCCTTCCACCAGGTAGGAGCTGCCACCGAAAATGCCCTGGCTCTGGTGGCAGCAAATTTAACATCCCTGGGG